>CM067339.1:80598657-81984157 GCA_034376525.1 Nicotiana benthamiana
ATGAGTCTCCTTTCTTTACTCTATTTGTAGTATTTGGACTTATTTCATACTTTTGCTTTAGATATTCTAGAGTTAGAACCATGTATTACTTTTCGTTAGCTTGTGTTCCTGTGAGTTTCTGGGTTTTGGGGTGTTATTGTAAACTTCCGCATTTTTGAGTTGTATATGCCAAGTGGCACTTATATACCATTTTCTTCTAGTTTTGCTTAATTTAATTAAGTGTTTCCGCAAGGTATATAAATTTCTGCATAGTTAGGCTTACCTAGTTATAGGAACTAGGTGCCATCACGACATGTTCATGGAGGGTGAATTGGGGTCGTGACAAGTTGGTATTAGAGCTCAAGGTTCATAGGAGTCATAGAACACAAGCCGGTTTATTAGAGTCTCATTGATCGGTATGGAGACGTTTGTACTTATCTACGAGAGGCTATATAACTTTTTAGGAAAAATCTTCACTCCATTGATTTCCTTGTCGTGCGATATTTTTGATATCAAATATAAACTTCTATCTTTTTTCTCTCACAGATGGTGATGACACACACTACTCAGGATGATCAAGCACCCGCGCCCCCTATTGCAGCCGTCAGAGGTCGGGGCCGGGATAGAGGTCGAGGACGTGCACGTGGTACAACCAGAGCACCTGCGCGAGCTGCCACCGAGGCACCACCAGGAGATCCAGTCGGAGCCCATGAACCTGGCACGTCTACTACTGCCACTACTACTCCAGCCCTTCAGGAGACGTTGGCTCAATTCATGTCTATGTACACCACCTTGGCTCAAGCAGGGTTGCTTTCCCTCGCTGCAGCCACATCCCAGGTCGGGGGAGGAGCGAAGAATCCCTCCATCTGCACTCCTCAGCAGCGAGTGTAGGTTGATCAGGTCCTAAAGATCATTCATGTTCCGCCTGCAGTGCCAGTTTAGCCCTTGGATGGGGCAGCTACTTCTGAGGACGAGCAACGAAGGTTGGAGAGGTTCAAGAAGTATGATCCTTCGATTTTTAGTGGATTAGTGACAGATGATGCCTTGAGATTTCTAGAGGAGTGCCACCGTATTTTGTGCCCTATGGGCATAGTAGAGTCCATCGGGTTTCCTTCACTGCTTTTTAGCTCCGGGGAGCCGCTTATGATTAGTGGCATACTTATGATATAGATAGCCCATTCGAGGCTGCTTCAGTGACTTGAACCCAGTTCTCGGAGATGTTTGTGAAAGAGTTTATCCCAGAGTCTCAGACACGCATGGCACACAGAATTTGAGCATTTGCGCCATGGTGCTATGACCGTTTCGAAGTATGCTATACGTTATACTAGATTGGCCAGGCATGCACCGACTTTGCTTTCTATAGTCCGCGAGAGAGTTCGCAGGTTCATTAAGGGTCTTATCCCACCTATCAGATCAAGCATAGCTCGAGTGTTAGAGATGGACATTCCTTTATCAGCAGGTAGTGAGAATTTCTAGGAGGATCGAGAGTATGCACGCTAGGGGCGAGAGGAAAGGGAGGCCAATAGGTCTCGAGAGTCGAGCCACTATTTTGGTGCCTGTACCCCAGCAGCAGGTCGATATGCTATGGGTTTTGTGGGTCGCCCCGTTTATTCAGCTCTTCCAACATCGAGAAGTGCTCCAGCTCCACCTATACCTCAGGAACCTTACTATGCACCTCCGGTTTCTAACGCACCTCCTGCGCGGGGTGTTCCAAAGGTTAGTATATAAGACCTAGCCCTAGTCAGTCATAGCCACCGTGCCCTCCCAAAGCTTGCTTCGAGTGTGGTGATACACGCCATATGGTTAGGGACAGCCTTAGACATGGTAGGGGTGTATCTTTACAGACTGTTCAGCCATACCATGCCCCGCATAGCTCTCACACTATGGTTACAGCCCCAGTTTCCGCCCCACCCACTCAGACAGCTAGAGGTGGAGGGCGATGAGGTAGAGGTTTTCTCTCGAGGGGAGGCCAGGCCAGATATTATGCCCTTCCTGCTCGTGCCGAGGTTGTTTCCTCTGATTCTGTTATCACTGGTATTATATTGGTCTTCCATAGAAAGGCATCGGTTCCATTCGATCCGGGCTCTACTTATTCTTATGTGTCTTCTTACTTTGCTTCGCATTTGGGTGTCTCTCGGGATTCTAAACGGGGGCATTTGAGTGCCCCCGTTTATGTTTCTACTCTTGTGGGAGATTCCCTTGTTGTGGACCGCATTTACATGTTTAGTTACGATTCTTGGTTTTGAGACCAAGGCAGATTTATTGTTACTCAACATGGTTGGTTTTGATATTATCTTGGGCATGGATTGGTTGTCGCCCCATTATTCTATTCTTGATTGTCACGCTAAGACTGTGATGCTGGCTATGTCAAGTATTTCGTATTGAGTCGAGTGGCATTTTAGATCACACTCCTAATAGAGTTATCTCTTTCCTTAAAGCTCATCGTATGGTTGAGAAGGGGTGCATAGCGTATTTAGCCTATGTGAGGGAGGTCAGTGTGGATACCCCTTCTGTTGATTCTGTCCCAGTGGTACGGGATTTTCCCGATATGTTTCAAGCTGATCTTCTGGGCATGCCGCCTGACAGAGACATCAATTATGGCATTGATTTGTTACCAGGCACTCAGCCCATTTCCATTCCCCTATATCATATGGCTCCTCCTGAGTTGAAGGAACAGTTACAGGAATTGCTTGATGAGGGTTTTATTCGACCCAGTGTTTCACCATTGGGTGCTCCTGTCTTGTTTGTGAAGAAGAAGAAGGATGGTTACATGCCTATGTGTATTGATTATCTCTAGTTGAACAAGGTTACGGTGAAGAAACATTATCCTTTGCCTCGTATTGATGATCTATTTGACCAGCTTCAAGGCGCACATGTGTTTTCTAAGATTGACTTGCGCTCAGGTTACCGTCAGTTGAAGATTCCGGAGCCAGACATCTCGAAGACTGCCTTCAGGACTCGGTATGGTCATTACGAGTTCCTTGTTATGTCCTTTGGACTGACCAATGCCCCGGCAATTTTTATGCATTTGATGCATAGTGTACTAAGGCCATATCTCGACTCATTCATTATTGTTTTTATTGATGATATTCTGGTGTATTCCGGGAGTCGTGAAGATCATAAGCAGCACCTGAGGGCCGTGCTTCAAACCCTGAGGGAGAAGAAGTTATATGGGAAGTTCTCAAAATGTGAGTTGTGGTGTATTTAGTGGAGTTCTTAGACCATGTGGTTTGGAGTGAGGGAATTTGGGTAGATCCGAGGAAGATAGAGTCGTGCATAGTTGGCCCAAGCCATACTCAGCCATAGAGATTCATAGTTTCCTTGTTTTGGCGGGTTACTACCGTCGTTTTGTGGAAGGGTTTTCATCACTTGCATCCCCTATGACTAGGTTTACGCAGAAGGGTTCTCCATTTCAGTGGACAGAGGAGTGTGAGGTGAGCTTTCAGAAGCTCAATACACCTTTGACTACAACCCCTATTCTCATATTGTCTGCTGGTTCGGGATCTTATATAGTTTATTGTGATGCCTCACAGGTTGGCCTTGGAGTGGTGTTGATGCAGGACGGTAGGGTGATTGCCTACGCGTCCAGACAGTTGAAGATACATAAGAAGAATTACCCCATCCACGACCTTGAGTTAGTTGCTATTGTTCATGCCTTGAAGATCTAGTGTCATTATTTGTATGGTGTGCCTTGTGAGATTTATACTGATCATAGGAGTTTTCAGCATTTGTTCAAGGAGAAGGATCTAAATTTGCGCTAGAGGAGGTGGTTAGAGTTGCTAAAGGATTATGATATCACTGTTCTGTATCACCTGGGCAAGGCCAATGTGGTAGCATATGCGTTGAGTTGCCGGGCGGAGAGTTTGGGGAGTTTGGCTTATTTACCAGCCTTAGACAGACCTATGGCGATGGATGTTAAGGCCTTAGCTAGTCAGTTTGTGAGATTGGATATTTCAAATCCTAGTCGGTTTCTAGACTGCATGGTTTCTCGGTCTTCATTGTTCGATCATATCATGGTATCATGGAGTGGCAGTATGATGACCCTCATTTATGTATCCTCAAACACACAGTTCAGCACGGCTATTCCAGAGAGGTGACCATTGGAGATGACTGGGTATTGAGGATGCAGGGTAGGATTTGTGTGCCCAGTGTCGATGTGCTTCGGGAGTTGATTCTAGCAGAGGCCTATAGTTCGCGATATTCCATCCACCCGGGTGCTGCGAAGATGTATCAGGACTTGAAACAACACTATTGGTGGAGGAGGATGAAGAAGAATATAGTTGGATATGTAGCTAGATGTCTCAACTGTTAGCAGGTGAAGTATGAGCACCAGAGACCAGATGGGTTGCTTCAGCAAATAGATATTCCGGAGTGGAAATGGGTGAGGATCACCATGGATTTTGTGGTTGGTCTCCCTCGGGCTGCGAAGAAGTTCGATTCCATTTGGGTGATTGTGCATCGGCTGACCAAGTACGCTCATTTTATCCTTGTGTGTAGTACCTATTTATCATAGCGGTTGGCGAAGATTAATATCCGGAAGATTGTTCGTCTACATGGTATTTCTATCATTTTGGATAGAGGTACTCAGTTCACATCACGGTTCTGGAGAGCCGTTCAGCAGGGGTTGGGTACTCAGTGGAGTTGAGAAAGGCATTTCACCCCCAGACAGACGGATAGTCCGAGCGTACTATTTAGATTCTAGAGGATATACTTCGCGCATGTCTAATTGAGTTTGGAGGGTCTTGGGATCAGTTCTTGCTATTGGCGAAGTTTGCCTATAACAACAATTATCAGTCCAACATTCAGATGGCGTCGTATGAGGCTTTATATGGTAGGAGGTTCAAGTCTCTGATGGGTTGGTTTGAGCCGAGTGAGGCCCGACTATTGGGTACAGAGTTGGTTCAATTCAAGATGCATTGGAGAAGGCTAAGGTGATTCAGTATAGACTCCATACAGCCCAATCTAGACAGAAGAGTTACGCGAACAAGAAGGTTTGTGATGTATCATATATGGTCGGAGAGCGGGTTCTGCTTCGGGTCTCGCCTATGAAGCGCGTTATGAGATTTGGGAAGAAAGGGAAGTTGAGTCCGAGGTTCATTGGCATTTTTGAGGTTTTGAGATGTGTTGGGGAGGTTGCTTATGAGCTTACCTTACCTCCCAGTTTGGCCGGGGTTCATCCGGTATTTCATGTTTTGATGCTCCGGAGATATCACAGTGACCCCTCGAACATATTGGATTTCAGCTCATCCCAGTTGGACAATGATCTATCCTATGTTGAGGAGCCAGTGGCTATATTGGACAGGCAGGTCAGAAAGTTGAGCGGGATATGCGAAGCCGTTATCCTCATCTTTTTCCAGACTCAGGTACTTCTTTCTTTTGTCCGTTCAAGGACGAATGGTTGTTTTTAGTGGTGGAGGATGTGACGGCCCAAAGGGGTCATCACTTGTTTTCTTACCTATTTTATACTTTTTAGGCCTTGAATACCTTATATGGGGTTGCCTCAATCTGCATGCGTAGTCCGGGCGCGTAGCCTGAAAGCTTAGATATGGATTCTATTAGAAAAATGCTAAAATTTGATATTAAATTGAATAAATTTGACTTCGGTCAACATTTTGGGTAAACCAACCCGGTCTCGTGATTTGACGGTCCTAAAGGGTATGTAGGAAAATATAGAACTTGGGTGTATGCCCAGAATCAAATTTCGAGGTCCCAAGCCCGAGAAATGAATTTTTGCGTGACATCCTTTTCTGGAAATAATTAAGGAAATTGGAAGTGAAATTGATTAAAAGATTATGGTATCATGCCCGTATTTTGGTTCTAGTGCCCGGTACAAGTCTTATATATGGTTTAAGCACTTTCTGTAAAGTTTGGTTGAAAACGGACGTCGTTTGATGTGTTTCGCACTTAAAATTAAAAATTTGATGTTTCATGAAAACTTGGAAGAAATTATGAGTTTTGAGGCTTAATCCAATGTATATGATGTTATTTTGGCGATTTGAGATAAGTCCGTTGAATGTTTTTGAGGTTGTGTGTATATTTGGTTTGGACCCCTGAAGGCTCGGGTGAGTTTTAGATAGGTGTCAAAGTGCATTTTGAACTTGGAAAATTTGCTGCTATTACTGACTTGCAGGCTTCGCTATTGCAAAGCCTGGCTCTCAAATGCGAGGTCGCAATTGTGAAGGGTCAGCTCGCAAATGCGAGGCCCTTAATTCCTGGCAAAGTTCGCAAATTCGAAACTATACCCTCGCAAATGCGATGGTGAGGTCATTGCAAATGCGACCTTATGGTTCGCAAATGCGAACCTCCCAATTCTCCGCAAAGTTTGCAAATGCGAACAAGAGTCTCGCAATTTCCAAGTTAGCAGGGTCGGGTTAGCAATTGAGAACCCATGTTCTCAATTGCGACATCTACAACCTGCAATTTTTATACTTAGTCGAATTTTGAATATTTTCATCCCATTTCAAAACGCAACTCATTTGGGCGATTTTCCAAGAACAAGACCTTTTCCAAATCATTTGTAAGTTGGTTTTTACTTATTTCTTTCAATCTTTAACATCATTTAACATGTTTTCAACTTAAAATCAATGACTTTCACGGGTGAAATTGGAAGTTTGGGGTAGAACCTAGTTTTTTTTAAAAGTTGAGAATTTGGACCTCAATTTTGAGGTCCGATTTCAAAACAAATCATATATTTGGGTTCGTGGGAGAATGGATAAACGGATTTTGATTCGAACCTCAGATTCTGACCACGTGGGCCTGAGGGGCGTTTTGGGCATTTTACCTAAATTTACATCTTAGCTTTAAATTGAATAGTAGAATCTATTTCTTGAGATTTTATTTATGATATGTAATTGAATTGAATAGATTTAGGTCATTTGGAGTCAGATACTCGTGGCAAAAGTGTGATTTCGAGTTGAATTTGGAGCTGGTTTGAGGTAAGTGGACCTTTCCCCTAGGATATGTTATTTGGTAATTGAGTGACTTATACGTGAGGTCACGAGAGTGTACTTGAGCTAATCGTTGAAAATACAATTTTTACTTAAGATGTTGAGACTGAGTTTATTTCGTACTTGCTTTATCTTACTTGCAATTATAACATGTGTTAGATTAGAAAGACGTGTTTAGTTGATTTAACTTGCCTACTTGCTTAAATTGCCTTAACTGCACTACGTGAGACATGTTAGACTAGAACTATTTGTTACTTGTATTGTTGTACTTTATTTCTGAATATTCTCTGATTATGGTTGCACATTTATATTTTGGACTACGGGTTAGATTCCCGGGAGAATCCCTTATACATTTATATTTGGGACTACGGTTTAGATTCACGGGAGATCCCCCTGCACATTTATATTTGGGACTTCGAGTTATATTCCCGGGAGATCCCCCTGCACATTTATATTTGGGACTACGGGTTAGATTCCCAGGAGATCCCCCTACACATTTACTTTGGGACTACGCGTTAGACTCTCGGGAGATCCCCCTGCACATTTATATTATGGACTACAGGACGATATCTTGGGAGATCCTTGTTATTGGTATTGACATGGAAATAGACTACAGGACAGCATCCTGGGAGATCCTCGTTATTGCTATTGATATGGAAATAGACTACAGGACGGTATCCAGAGAGATCCTCGTTATTAGTATTGACATGGAAATGGACTACAAGACGGTATCCTGGGAGATCCTCGTTGTTGGCGTTGACATGGAAATGGACTACATGACAGTATCCTGGGAGATCCTCGTAATCGGTGCTGACATTGAGTTGTCTTACTCTGTGTTATCTTACCCTTGATGTGTTGATTGTTGTTTGTGTAATATTACTTAATTCACAATTGTATTCCATTATTTCTACTTATTTCATACTTTTGCTAGCATTTTTATTATATTACTTAATCTCAGTAGGGCCCTGACCTTCCTCGTCACTACCTGACCGAGGTTAGGCTTGGCACTTACTGAGTACCGATGTGGTATCCTCATGCCTCTTCTCCGTATGTTTTTCATGTGCAGACCTAAGTACATCATCTCAGACGCACTATCCTTGAGGCCAGGAGAGCTACGGAGACCTTGAGGCACTTCTGCAGCGTCTGCAGACCCAGGAGTCTCCCTTGTTTACTCTATCTGTAGTATCTGGACTTCTTCCGTACTTTTGCTTTAGATATTCTGGAGTTAGAGCCATGTATTACTTTCTGTTCGCTTGTTTTCCCGTGAGTTTCCGGGTTTAGGGGTGTTATTATAGACTCCACACTTTGGAGTTTTATATGCCAAGTGGCACATATATACCGTTTTTTCTAGTTTTGCTTATTTTAATTAAGTGTTCCGCAAGTTATATAAATTTCCGCATTGTTAGGCTTACCTAGTTGTAGGAACTAGGTGCCATCACGATATGTTCATGGAGAGTGAATTGGGGTCATGACATATTCCCCTTTAAAAAGTTCGAAAACCCAAAAGCAAATAGAAGAAACTTCAAGAAAACCCTAGGTTCAACCCACCCACTACTAAAACAGTCGGGAAATGCAAGGGGAAGAAAATTACTAACATAAAATTGCATAAATCCCCCTCCCATACAAGATGAAAGCCGCGCTTGAGATAGTCTGGGGAATCACCTTCGCTAGAGCTCCTTTCAGATGTATCGAGAAATGACAAATAATTTGGGGTAAATTAGTTTTAACCCTTTTTCGGCGATGGGTCGGGTAGGGTCAAGTTCATTAATAAATATACGGGATTAAATAATAAGTGGGTCAGGTTCATAAACTAAAGCCAAATGCGTGAAATATATGAATGAACTTTTCACAGGACCTGGACAAATGAGGTGCGTACTTGTCACGACCAGAAATTCTCACCTTCGGGATCATGATGGCGCCAAACATTTCACTTGCTAGGCAAGCCAAAATTAGAGGATTCTTTAAGTCAATTTTAGTTAATTTCAATAACATAATCAATTAAACCAAATAGAAGTTCAAACTGAGTGCACAATAACATTAAATCACATAATATATAATATAATCCGGATCTAGAGTCACAACTCATGAGTTTCTAGTATTTCTACAAACAGGGTTTGAAATAAATAAAATTGTTTTAAACGAAAATAAATAGTAAAATAGGGGAAATGGGAGGGGACTTCAAGGTCTGCGAACGTCAGCAGATCTACCTCGAGTCTCCAATGAGCAAATCCAAGCTGCTACGCCTCACAAATGTTGGAAACACGTTCTCAATGCAATATACTAAAACGTGTGTTCTTTTGTGTAGGTTTTGATGAATGACAAACGAAGCGAAAATTGATATATGACGAAGTTCAAGAAACAAGCGCACAATTGATATACAACGAGATTCAAGCTCAAGACAAAGTTTTATAAGTTTAATTGATGCATTCTTATTTGTGATCTTGATCCTACAACTTGACTCGTAACATGGCTTCTCTCATAAAACTATTTTCCAAAATCATGCATATTTAATTTAACGTCAAATGATTTTAAATCATGCATATTTACAGTAGTCAAAATAATTTTTAGACATGCCTTAAAAATCTGGGCTAAGATAATCGATTATGTACTTATGATAATCGATTGTTTTTTAAGCCAAGACTGCATGAAAATCGATTGTGAACTAATGACAATCGACTGTGAGTAAGACAGTGAGCATCAGGTTTTTCAAACCTTCATGACAATCGATTGTGAACAAATGACAATCGATTGTGATGAGGTAGTGTCCATCAAAGTTTTTCAAAACTCAGAATAATCGATTGTGAAGCTAATGAGAATCGATTGTGAAGAGACAGTGTCCTTCAGATTTTTCAAAGTCACAAAATAATCGATTGTGAACTTCTGACAATCGATTGTGTTGAGGCAGTGACTTCCAGACTTTTTCAAAACTATTAAATAATCGATTGTGAGTATATAACAATCGATTGTCAAGAGGCAGTGTCTAAAATGTTTTTCAAAAACTTATAAGTAATCGATTGTGAAGCTGACCGTTGTCGTAAAGTTTTCAAATACCGTCAGGTAATCGATTATTGATTCTGTATAATCGATTGTTTTGATTAAAATCCGAAAAAGATTTTTTTGAACGTTATTGGGTAATCGATTATTGATTTTGTATAATCGATTGTTTTGATTAAAATCCGGAAAAGATTTTTTGAACGTTGCTGAGTAATCAATTGTTGATTCTGGACAATCGATTGTTTGTGGTAAAATCTGGAAAGGATTTTTTGAACGTTGCCAGTAATCGATTATGGATTGTAAGTAATCGATTATCAAGCGTAAAATCTGGGATTGAATTTTGATCTGACTGGCAGACAATCGATTGTTGGGGTTTGACAATCGATTGTCAGTGAGTAAAATCAGCAACTCTTAATTGGCAATTAGGCAACGGTAATGCCAAGTTTTTCAACTATAAATACAGCTTCATTTCAGTGTTTTAAACACAACAACATACTACAACTGATCATTACATTGCTATAAGCTTGCATACTTTTGTTTATCATTTTATATTCAATTTCATAAAGATTTTGAGAGCCATATTCTTGTCCAAAGTTGTTGTGATCTAGAGCTTACTTCTTTTACTCATACCTACTCATAAAGGAGTATTTTGTTTGAGTGTTTAGTGTTTTATACACTTGTAAGAGAATTGTGATTCTCTTGTTGCAAGGAACTTGTGTTTCCTTGGTTGAAGTCTTGGAGTGTTGTATCTCCGAGCAAAGGTGTTAAGGCTTGTGTCCTTAAGTTGTAAAGGTTTGTTGAGCACCAGTAAGCTTAACAAGTTAGTGGAAAATCTCGAGAGAGTCTCTCGGGGACTGGACTAGCCACGTGTTGTGGTGAACCAGAATATATCGGTGCGTTCTTTCCTTTTTGTTTATTTAACGCACTTATTTATTTCCTGCAAATTTTAATTTCCGCAAGTTTACGCTAAATTTTATTATAACGCTATTCACCCCCCCTCTAGCATTAAGCGTATTTTCTAACAATTGGTATCAGAGCCCAACTCTCTGAAAACTTAACAGTTTGAGAGAACCATCCATGGCTTCTACTCGTGATTCTTTTGCAGGAATTGATGAAGGACAGTGCTCCACACGACCACCTCTATTCAACGGTACAAATTACACTTACTGGAAGGAGAGGATGAAGATCTTCGTTCAGTCCAACAGCTTTCACCTTTGGAAGGTGATAATGAAGGGAAACCAAATTCCAACAAAGAAGGTGGAAAACGAATCGATTCCTAAGTCCGAGGATGAGTATGACGCGGATGACATCCGAAAGGTTCAAAATAATGCTAAAGCAATTAATTTATTATATTGTGCTATTAATGCTGACGATTACAGGAAAATATCGTGTTGCACAACGGCAAAGGAGATGCGGGACAAGCTAGAAGTTACGTACGAAGGTACGGACCAGGTAAGGGAAGCAAAAATTGATTTCCTAACCCATTCTTATGAATTATTTCACATGAAGGAAGGTGAAAAGGTGGACGAAATGTTTGAGCGATTTTCAATTATCGTAAATGACCTACATGCTCTCAAGAAAACATTCACGGATAGAGAGCTCGTGCGAAAAATTCTTAGAAGTCTCACACCGGCATGGAGATCAAAGGCCGATGCAATTCAAGAATCCATTAGCGTTTCAAACGTTACCATCGACGCACTAAGAGGTAACCTTAAGACCTATGAATCTACTATTCTTAACCCTTTTGTTGATGATCAAAGGAGGCAAAGAATAGCTCTAAAGGCGAGCACAAGCCAACCGTAAATAGATGAGTCAAGCGAAGGAGAAGAAGACGAAGCAGCAAATCTTTGCCTTATGGCACAAGAAGACAACAAAGATGAGGTATGTCAAATTTCGTCTAAAAACTTCTTTACTCTTGAAGAAATGCGAACTGCTTTTGATGAATTATATGCTGAGTTTATTAAGCCTTCAAAAACTGTTAAGGGCATAAAAGAAAATGCTTCATTAAAAGAAAAGGATTTTCAAAAACAGCTTTCTTTGAAAGAAAAGGATGTAGAAAAACTGGTTTTAGAAAATGAAAAGCTGAAAGAGGAAAACAAGTTTTTTGGAAAAATAAGCGCCGATAAGCCCGAAAGTTCTACTAAAAGTTGTTCTTCTTGCTTGCATCTCAAAAATGAGGTAGATAGACTCAAAGGTACCTTAGATAAGTTTAATTCTTCCCACAAGAACTTGAATGAGGTCCTTGTTAATTTGAAATCAACCAAGCATGGCATAGGATTTAAGAATGAGGTTAAAGAAAAGGTTGAAGCCAAACCCCAACCACCTACGACTCAACCTAGGACTAATAAAACAAATGCTTATCCTAGAAATAGCAATCCTAGAACCAATATGCATGCTAGACAAAATGTTGAACATTTTAGGAGACCTAGAAATGACTTACCACCTAGAAATAGTTACCCTAGAAATGATGCATATTTTAGGCCAAATGTTGAACCTTTGAGAAGACCTAGAAATGGCCTTCAACCGAGAAACAATCACTCTAGAAATGCTGCCCATCCTAGAGCTCATAGTAGGAGAAATAATTCTCATGAAATGCGAAATAGTCATAGTGTTCAAAATAGAGTAAGAAATTTTCATCCGTCTAGTTACTATGAACCTAGAAGGATGCATAACCCAAATGTGACTTGTCATTATTGTAGACGCATTGGTCATATTGCTCCTGCATGCTTTACACGTCATAGACATATTACTCAATCGCATCATTATAATATGCCTAACCCCCAAGGACCCAAGATGGCATGGGTACCTAAAGAACATTAATTTGTTTTGTAGGTGTGCTTGAAGGGATCAAGTGTACTATGGTACCTTGATAGTGGATGCTCCAAGCATATGACGGGAGATGAATCCAAATTCCTTCAATTAAAGCACAAAGAAGGAGGAAGTGTCATCTTCGGTGATAACAATAAAGGAAAGATCATCGGCATCGGCTCGGTCGGTAAGGATGAAAATTCCTCCATTAAGCATATATTACTTGTTAAAGGATTAAAGCATAATCTCTTGAGCATAAACCAATTGTGTGACAAGGGAAATCTTGCTTTATTTGATTCGGATGAATGTTTATTGTTCAGACGTAGTGATTTCAAAATTATCCTCCGTGGTTTTAGAGTGGATAATATTTATATGGTTGATCTTGCTAATTCCTCACCCGATTATGTTGATTGTCTAATGAGTAAAGAGGATGATACTTGGCTATGGCATCATAGAGTAGCACATATCAATATGCATCTTTTGAACAAATTGATTTCTCAAAAATTAGTTGTTGGTCTTCCCGATTTAAAATTTGAAAATGACTCTATTTGTGACTCGTGTCAAAAGGGGAAGCAAACAAAAGCATCTTTCAAATCTAAAAACATTGTTTCAACTTCTAGACCATTGCAATTACTTCATATGGATTTATTTGGTCCTTCTCGCATTGAAAGTCTAGGAAGAAATAAATATGCTTTTGTGATTGTTGATGATTACTCGAGATTTATTTGGACTTTATTTCTTGCCAATAAAAGTGATGCTTTTCAAAATTTTAAATATTTTCTTAAGCGTGTTCAAAATGAGAAAGAAACAACCGTCACTTCAATTAGAAGTGATCATGGGGGAGAGTTTGATCACAATCTCTTTGCGGACTTTTGTGACGAACTCGTAATCGAGCATACCTTTTCCGCTCCACGTACACCACAACAAAATGGGGTGGTGGAAAGGAAAAATAGGTGTCTCGAAGAGATGGCTAGAACCATGCTCGACGAAGCTAAGATACCCAAATATTTTTGGGCGGACGCCGTGAGTACCGCTTGCTATGTTCTAAATAGAGTAGTAATTCGGCCGATACTCATGAAAACCCCCTATGAACTTTATAAGGGAAGAAAACCAAATATTTCCCATTTTAGAGTTTTTGGTTGCAAATGTTTTGTTCATAACAATGGCAAAGACCAATTGGGTAAATTTGATGCTAAGTCGGATGAAGGTATTTTCATTGGATATTCCTCACGTAGTAAAGCATATAGGGTCTTTAATAAAAGAACCCAAATTGTGGAGGAATCCCCTCATGTTGTATTTTCCGAAAATAATGCTCGCTTGGCGAGAAAGGATTCCGGTTTTGATCTTGCAGGTATCTTAGATAGCTTGAAAGACATAATACAAGAGGAACCATCCAAGGAAAATAAAGATGAAACTGAGGAACAACCAACGGAAGAAGCGCCACAATTGGAAAAAGAAACAAAAGTGCCAAATGAGTGGAGGACGATCAAAGATCACCCTCTTGAACAGGTAATTGGAGACGTCGGAGGAAAGGTAAGTACCCGAAACTCTCTTAAGAACACTTTAGGACACACTTCTTAAGAGCTCACGTACTCACTTGGCAACACTAGTTTAAGTTATTACTTCTTTACAAATTACTGACTTGAGCGTCGGAGACGTTTAATTCTATTTTGCAGTTATCGCCCTAAAAGATAGGGGGAATTATAAAGTTTTGGCACAGAACAATCGATTGTTCCAAGCAAATAATCGATTATTTTACTGAAAATCGATTAGCAGTATCACTAATCGATTGTTTATGGTTTATGTTCATAATGCAGCCTTGTTTAAAAATTATTCCTTAAATTGCATAATCGATTTCTGCCTCAGCCATTCAGCAATGCTTGTCCAAAACAATCGATTATTTCACATATATAATCGATTATTTCATGTCAGTAATTCAAAAGCTTGTTACCGTTTGGTCCCGTAATCGATTACCACATTTGACAATCGATTATTTCATGTCAGAAATTTAAACTCTTGTTACCGTTTGGCTCCTCAATCGATTTGTGTCAGTTCCAAGTCAGGTCATAACTCTTCAACAATCGATTATTGCATTTCAACAATCAATTGTCTAACGGTCAGTGAATTTATTTTACCGTTTCTGACTGATTTGGCTTTAAATTCTCAGCAGATTTCTTCCATAAATGATAAGCCACTCTCCCCTCTATAAATAGGCTTCATATATGTTCATATGCATTCACTCAAGCATCAATTGTAGCTTTCAAAATATCAAATTCTCTCTAATCCTTTGCAAAATCCAGCAGCTTTCATTAAAAATGTCGGGCCGTCACTCAAAACGTTCCCGTTCTGCTAGGCACGGCGCATCCTCCTCTGTTGCCCCTCCTCGTCCGAACTATCCCTATCAAGATGGTTCCGTTCTATATTTTAATTCCGACATCGAGCTTACTCGATTCTTAACCAAATTTGAAAAGCGCGACATTCTTCCACCCCGCTTTTCAACCCACAAGTATCTTGAATCATTTGGGCCTGCTGCAAATATGCTCAAAAATTCTCAACTTCTTGAATTTTTACTCCTTACCCATCCTTACATCAATACTACATTGGTTCAAGCATTTTATTCCAACCTCCATGAGGATGATGATGGTGAGCTTGTCACCAACATTAATGGTGTTCAAATTCTTCTTTCCGATGAAAATCTTCGTACCATTGCCCGTCTTCCTCACAATGGTGAAGACATTTTTCGGTACACCGGAGAGGCGGGAGCCCTTTTTGATGAAATAGCCCTCTTACACCAAATCGGTCTTACTTCTTATGATCCAAATCTTTCTTCCCGTCGTCCTACAATTACGGGAATGGATCCCAATTATCGGTTGATTTTCTATTTCATCACCCGAGTCCTCAAGCCTCGTAAGCATAACCATACTACCATTTCTCAAGAGGACACTAAGCTCATGCATGCCATAATAACCGGAGCTAACATCAATTGGTGTCGGCTTATCAAAATTCACATGCGTGACGCTATCGGAGATGATAGGCCTCTTCCTTATGCTCTCCTCTTCATGAACTTTCTTGAAGCCACCGGATTCGTCACTGGAAATGGTCCTCTCAAAAAGAGTACCAAAAAGTGGGAAATTTCGGAATCCTCCTTTCATCATGACGGTGATCATGTAGCGCCTGCTCCTCTTTCATCCCGTCGAACTCGTCCGCCTCAAGAACCCACTCTCCAATCCATTTCCGACCAAATTGCTTCCCTGACCACCTCTGTCGGTCAATTAACTCACGAGATCCATGGATATTTTGACCACATTCATTATCCATATGCGGGTCTTGTTCCATATGAAGCAGCGCCGGATGATGAGGCGGAAAATGATGAATGAATAATTGTAGTTTTTCAAGTTTGTTTTTATATGTTGTATTGTCTTCCCTGTTGCTGTAATTCCTTTCCAATAAATAAACAAGGTTTATTTCATCTTTGGCATCTTATTATTATTTTTGCTAATGGCAAAAGGTGGAAGATAACGGGTATGCACTCTCAGTACTCTCAGTATTTATAAGCTTAAATTGAGGGGGAATTCTCAACTTGAGGGGGAACAAATTGCATACTTGTTACATGTATATACTTGTCTTGAATCGTCAATATAAATTGCTTGTCTTGCATATCCCGCTTAATGTTTGCCATTATCAAAAAGGGGGAAATTGTTGGAAACACGTTCACAATGCAATATACTAAAACGTGTGTTCTTTTGTGTAGGTTTTGATGAATGACAAACGAAGCGAAAATTGATATATGACGAAGTTCAAGAAACAAGCGCACAATTGATATACAACGAGATTCAAGCTCAAGACAAAGTTTTATAAGTTTAATTGAGTCATTCTTATTTGTGATCTTGATCCTACAACTTGACTCGTAACATGGCTTCTCTCATAAAACTATTTTCCAAAATCATGCATATTTAATTTAACGTCAAATGATTTTAAATCATGCATATTTACAGTAGTCAAAATAATTTTTAGACATGCCTTAAAAATCTGGACTAAGATAATCGATTGTTTTTTAAGCCAAGACTGCATGACAATCGATTGTGAACTAATGACAATCGATTGTGAGTAAGACAGTGAGCATCAGGTTTTTCAAACCTGCATGACAATCGATTGTGAACAAATGACAATCGATTGTGATGAGGCAGTGTCTATCAAAGTTTTTCAAAACTCAGAATAATCGATTGTGAAGCTAATGACAATCAATTGAGAAGAGACAGTGCCCTTCAGATTTTTCAAAGTCACAAAATAATCGATTGTGAACTTCTGACAATCGATTGTGTTGAGGCAGTGACTTCCAGACTTCTTCAAAACTATTAAATAATCGATTGTGAGTATATAACAATCGATTGTCAAGAGGCAGTGTCTAAAATGTTTTCCAAAAACTGATAAGTAATCGATTGTTGATTTTGTGCAATCGATTGTGAAGCTGACCGTTGTCGTAAAGTTTTCAAATACCGTCAGGTAATCGATTATTGATTCTGTATAATCGATTGTTTTGATTAAAATCCGAAAAAGATTTTTTTGAACGTTATTGGGTAATCGATTATTGATTTTGTATAATCGATTGTTTTGATTAAAATCCGGAAAAGATTTTTTGAACGTTGCTGAGTAATCGATTGTTGATTCTGGACAATCGATTGTTTGTGGTAAAATCTGGAAAGGATTTTTTGAACGTTGCCAGTAATCGATTATGGATTGTAAGTAATCGATTATCAAGCGTAAAATCTGGGATTGAATTTTGATCTGACTGGCAGACAATCGATTGTTGGGGTTTGACAATCGATTGTCAGTGAGTAAAATCAGCAACTCTTAATTGGCAATTAGGCAACGGTAATGCCAAGTTTTTCAACTATAAATACAGCTTCATTTCAGTGTTTTAAACACAACAACATACTACAACTGATCATTACATTGCTATAAGCTTGCATATTTTTGTTTATCATCTTATATTCAATTTCATAAAGATTTTGAGAGCCATATTCTTGTCCAAAGTTGTTGTGATCTAGAGCTTACTTCTTTTACTCATACCTACTCATAAAGGAGTATTTTGTTTGAGTGTTTAGTGTTTTATACACTTGTAAGAGAATTGTGATTCTCTTGTTGCAAGGAACTTGTGTTTCCTTGGTTGAAGTCTTGGAGTGTTGTATCTCCGAGCAAAGGTGTTAAGGCTTGTGTCCTTAAGTTGTAAAGGTTTGTTGAGCACCCGTAAGCTTAACAAGTTAGTGGAAAATCTCGAGAGAGTCTCTCGGGGACTGGACTAGCCACGTGTTGTGGTGAACCAGAATATATCGGTGCGTTCTTTCCTTTTTGTTTATTTAACGCACTTATTTATTTCCTGCAAATTTTAATTTCCACAAGTTTACGCTAAATTTTATTATAACGCTATTCACCCCCCCTCTAGCCTTAAGCGTATTTTCTAGCAACAAACAGTTGGCCAGTACCGAAGTTTGGACAAAGTGCAGAGTGTAGTATGAGTATAACCTACCATATGTATTGGTAAGTGTTGAGCCTAATCCTGATGAAGTAGTGACGAGGCTATGACATGACACCCACATAATAAACCTATGTAGATGCAGTATACGTATAAGATAACAACAAATAAAAGCTAAGCATGTACTATTGGGAGGGGACATGCGAAAGAGTTACGCAGTACGATAGTTATAGAAGAATATGATAACCAGAACAATCAATATGCCTTTAACCAGTAAAACGAGTAAATACAATGAATAAAACTGCACGACATCACTCTTCGTACTTTTACTCTCAACCTCATAGTGAAATAATGATAACGGCACGCATCACCCTTTGCGCTTCAACTCTAAAAATATGGCACGACATCACCCTTCGTACATTAACTCTAACAATATGGCACGAGATCGTGCATTAATACTCACGTACAACACAACATCACCCTTCGTTCACTAACACTCTCCCTTACCATATAACAATTAACAAGTAACAATAGGGAGATAGAAGTAACAAGAACAAGCCTTGTATAAACAATGATTCCACAATACCGATCTAAAATTCAGAAACAATGCTTTATCACAAAAGCCCGTAAATGTAGTAAGAACGGTTAATTTAATAAGTAGCTAGTTTAAGAATGGATAACATGATCAAGTGAGCAATAAATTATAAGGAACAAGCCCCACCCGCATGCTTTAACCTGACAACAATGCATAAGTACTTGTCATCTCACATATACGTTGTACCTAACATCTAAACAAGTAGCAAATGGACAAATAAATCCTAACCCCTCAGGTTAAGGGTAACCACGACACTTACCTCGCTCTAAGGATCAATTCAAAGCTATACCTAACTTTGTCTTTCAAACAAGCCTTCAAACCAACAAAACCTAGAAAATTACCAACCAAACGATTCAAATTAAGCCTTAGGAACTACCCACAATCACAAAGGATTCAATTTAGGTCATTATTAAAAAATTCAATAAAAGTCAACTACCGGGGTCTGCTTGGTCCCAATCTTATAATATTTCCTAATTCAACCTAAACCTCCAATTTCCAGCATGAAAAGATTAGATTATAGGTTGAAATCTCAGGAAATGTAATAAAATATTAAAAGAAAATAGAATGGAATCGCTTAACAATAATTTGGGGAAGATGAAAATCACCTCTAGGGTTTTCTAGTTTTGAAAATTTGAAGATGAACAAAAATCCCTTCAATTGTTGATTTTGATCAGGTGCAGGTGTCGCAATTGCAAACCTGCAAATGCGAACAAATCTTCGCAAACGTGAAGAGTGACCATTCATGTTGCCTTTGCAAATGCAAACAAAATGTTCGCAAATACGGACCTAATGGGATCACATGCGACCCTAAATCTCACAATTGCGAAAGTCCACCCCAGCCCACTGCTCGCAAATGCGATGTTTCCTTCGCAAATACGAGGCTCGTATTTGTGAGCCAGACCTCGCAGGCATGAAGTCAATAGACATGATGCACCAGCAATTCTTTTGAGTGTTAAAAACACTCTGTAGCATATCTGAAACTCACCCGAGCCCTCGCGCTCCAAACCAAACATACACAAAATTCCCAGAACACCATAAAAACTTGCTCGTACAATCAATTCGCCAAAATAACATCTAGAACTACGAATTGTACACCAACTCAAATGAAATTTTCAAGAAAAACTCATGAACTTCTATTTTAACAGTCGGACGTCTGAATTAAGTCAAACCAACTCCGTTTCTCACCAAATTTGATAGACAAGTCATAAATATAATAATGGACATGTATCAGGCTCCGAAACCATCATACGGACAGTGGGTCCAAACAAGACCAAACATCAGTCAATTCTTAAAAATTATTAAACTTTCAAACTTTCAATTTTCGACAAAAAATAGTAACTCGAGCTATGGACCTCTGAATACGATTCTGGGCATACACCCAGGCCCCAAATTATGATACGGACCCATCGAGCCCGTCAAAATACGAATTTGGGTCTGTTTTCCCAAAACATTGACCAAAGTCAACTCAAATAAATTTTAAGGCAAACTTTTTATATTTTCTCAGTTTTTAACTCAATAGCTTTCTGGAATAACACCCGAACACTACATGTAAATCGAGGAGGGTTAAGAGGAGGTATTTATGGTTTCAAAGCACATAATTAGGTTCTAAATCATAAGATGACCAATCAGGTTATAACATTCTCCACCTTTAAAACAACCGTTCGTCCTTGAGCGGACATGGAAAAGTACCTGGGCTGGTGAAAAGGTTGGGATATCTACTCCGCACGTCCGACTCGGACTCCCAAGTAGCTGCCTTGACAGGATGCCCTTTCCACTGCACTCGAACTAAAGGATAACTCTTTGATCTCAACTGACAAAACTGTGGGGCTAGAATTGACACCGACTCTTTCTTATAAGTTAAATCCTTTTCCAACTAGATAAAGCTGAAATCTAACACATGGGACGGATCACGGTGATACTTCCGGAGCATGGGCACATGAAAAATCGGATGAACTGTTGATAAACTAGGTGGCAATGCTATCTTGTAAGCAACCTAACCCGCTCTCTAAAGAATCTTACAAGATCTAATATACCTTGGGCTCAACTTTCTCTTCTTTCCGAACCTCATTACACCCTTCATGGGTGAAACCTGGAGCAACACTATCTCTCTGACCATGAATGCAACATCACGAACCCTATGATCGACATAACTCTTCTTCCTGGACTGAGCTGTGTGAAGTCGATCCTGAATAATCTTGACCTTATCCAATGCATACTGTACCAGATTTGTACCCAAAAACTGAGCCTCCCCCAGCTCAAACCATCTAATTAGCGATCGACACCATCTACCGTATAATGCCTCATAGGGAGCCATATGAATGCTCGACTGGTAGATGTTGTTGTAAGCAAAATTCACAAGTGGCAAGAACTGATACCAAGAACCTATGAAGTCCATAAGACAAGGCGGAGCATATCCTCCAATATTTGAATATTGGACTGTCCGTCCGTCTGAGGATGGAATGTTGTGCTCAACTTAACTTGTGTGCCCAGCTCCCATTGTACTGCCCTGCAGAAATGCGAGATGAATTGCATACCTTGATAAAAAAATGATTGACAGGGGAACACCATGAAGACGAATGATCTCGCGGATATAAGTCTCGGCCAACCACTCTAAAAATAAGCAATTGCCACATGAAGGAAATGTGCTGGCTTGGTCAGTCTATCTACAATGACCCATACCGCATTGAACTTCCTATGAGTCCATGGGACTTCAACAACGAAATCCATAGTGATACACTCCCACTTCCACTCAAGAATTTCTAAATTCTGAAACAAACCACCAGGTCTATGATGCTCACACTTTACTTGCTGACAATTTAGGCACCGAGCCACATATAAAACTATGTACTTCTTCATCCTCCTCCATAAATGATGATGTCACAAGTCCTGATACATTTTGGCATCACCCAAATGAATAGAGTACGGGGAAATGTGGACCTCTTTAAGAATCAACTCACGAAGTCCATCTACTAGGCACACAAATACGACCTTGCATCCTTAAAACTTCATCATCTCCAACAGTAACCTGCTTGGCATCACCGTGTCGCACTCTGTCCCTAAGGACAAGCAAATAAGGGTCATCATACTGCTGCTCCCTAATGTAATGAAAAAAATAAGACCGAGCGACTCTACAAGCTAGAACACGATTTGGATCAGAAACATCCAACCTCACGAACTGATTGTCCAAAGCCGGAACATCTAGTGCACAAAGTGGTCTACTGCCGACTAGAATGTAAGGTTGCCCATACTCACTGACTTTCTACTCAAGGCCTCGGCCACCATATTGGTCTTGCTGAAATGATACAAGATAGTGATATCATAGTCTTTCAATAGTTCCAACCACCTCATCTGTCTCAAATTAAGCTCATTTTGTTTGGATAAGTATTACAAGCTCCGATGATCCGTGAATACCTCACACGAGATGCCGTAAAGATAGTACCTCCAAATATTTAGCCCATGAACAATGGCTGCCAACTCTAAGTCATGAACAAGATAATTCTTCTCATGAACCTTCAACTGCCACGACACATATGCAATCATCCTGCCATCGTTTATCAATATCGTACCAAGTCCAATACGAGATGCATCACAATATATCATATAAGATCCTGAACCAGTAGGCAACAATAACACCGGCGACGTAGTCAAAGCAATCTTGAGCTTCTAAAGCTCGCCTCTCACTCGTCTGACTATCTGAACAGGGCGATGTTCTGGGTCAGCATGGCCAACTGGGCTTCTATAGATGAAAACTCCTCCACGAACCGACGATCTTATTTGCCAAACAAAAGAACTCTGGATATCTATAGCTAAAGTGGGTCTAGGCCAGTTCTGAACTGCCTCAAACTTCTTAGGATCCACCTAAATTCCCTTTATTGATGCAACATGCCCCAAGAAAGTGATTGATTCCAACCAAAACTCATGTTTTGAACACTTAGCATATAATTGGTTGTCTCTCGGAGCCTGAAATACATTTCGTAGATGTTACCCATGCTCTCTTGATTGCAGGAGTAGATCAAAATATCATCAATATACACAATTACAAAAGAATCCAAATAGGGCTTGAACACCCGGATCATCAAATCCATACATATTGTTGGGGCATTTGTCAGCCCAAATGACATCACTAGAAACTCATAATGCCCATACCGAGTCCGGAACTGACTCGACTAATGTTTTAGGGACATCAGATGCCCTAATCCTCAACTGATGGTAGCCGGACCTCAAATTGATCTATGAAAATACCTTGGCACCCTGAAGCTGATCAAATAAGAAATCAATCCTTGGTAATGGATATTTGTTCTTGATAGTGACTTTGTTCAACTGGCGGTAATCTATGCACATCCTCTTCGATCCATCTTTCTTCTTCACAAACAACACAGGTGCACCCCAGGGCGAGACAATTGGTCTAATGAAGAGTTTATCAATTAAATCTTACAACTACACTTTCAATTTTTTCAACTCTGGTGGGCCATTCGGTATGGAGGAATCGAAATGGTGAGTGCCCGGTGCCAAATCAATACAAAAGTCAATATCCCTGCTGGTGGTATCCCCAACAAGTCTGCAGGAAAAACCTCTAGAAACTCACGAACAACTGGTATTGAATCCGTGGAAGGAACCTCCACACTAGAATTGCAAACATAAGCCAAATAAGCTAGACACCTTTTCTCGACCATAGGCCGAGCCTTCACATAAGAGATAATCCGGCTGGTAGAATGGCCAGGAGTCCATCTCCATTCTAATTGAGGCAACCCCGACAAGGCTAAGGTCATCGTCTTGGAATGACAATCCAATATAGCATGATAATGTGACAACCAATCCATAACAAAGATAAACATCAAAATCTACCATATAGAAAAGTAGAAATATACACTGGTATCAACTCCCAAAGATAACCACACACGAACAATTCATGATCTACAACAATAACATCTCTCATAGGCGTAGACACATACACATGAGCACTCGAAGAATCATGAGATACAACAAAATATTAAGCAAAATAGGATGAAACATAGGAATAAGTAGAATCCAGATCAAATAGAACTGAAGCATATCTACTGCAAACTAAAACAATACTTGTGATAACGGCGTCAGATGACTCATTCTCAGGCCTGGATGGAAAAGCATAGCATTGGGGCTGGGCCACACCACTCTAAACTGCATCTCTAGAATGGGCCCTAGCTTGCTGGCCTCCATCTCTAGGAGTCTGGCCTCCACCTCTATCTGCCTAACCCCTACCTCTAGCTAGCTGAGCGAGCGATGAAGCACCCGGTGCCAGGACCATTGCACGAGAACCATGATGTTGTTAACTGTTCGATGGCCGAGGAAAAAATCTAGCAACTAAGTAACCACCTTAAAAGCTCCGAAGCGGATGTGCACTAATTTGCTTCTTAAAAATTCAACTTTTACATGTGAATCATCTTTCAAATTACCTCCAAATTATGACCCAAAAATGGCTAATTTCTATATTTTATTTTGTTGCTATTTTTATTTTTTATTTTTCATTTGTATATATCTGAATTGAAATTCTTAACTAATTTAGACTCGCGTCGTATAGTGTCCATCACAATTTTTTTCATTCTCATGACTAAAACCTGTTGTTGGTTAAGATGTGAGGGATCATTGCACCGCAAACTTTTGATAAAAATTGCACGGCTAACATATATAGTTATGACAAAACACTTTTCTTTAAGAGATAAAATTAGTGATTGATGATTAATTATCAAGAGAAATTATATATAGTGCGTTCTATCTACTTTAAGTTTGATTTGATGCTTTGCCCTAGCTATTTCGTTGTTTTGTTTGGTATAAGAGATTAAGAGTAATAAAAGAAAATATTTCTTTTAGGTTACCAAACAAAAAGGATAATTAATTGCCCAAAAGCATTAATTAAAGGAATTAAATCCTCCTTAAAATCACCTGATTTAAGCTGGATATTATGTTCTGCTAAATACATGGACTGAAATGTCACACGCGAAAAATAGACTATGAAATCATATTTCCAACAACAGTCAATATCAATTTCACTATGTGGTCCTTAATTGGTCCCCATCAAAATTGTAACTCCAAATTAATTATTTCTGTCATGTTTTTTTTATTTGTAAAAAATTATCGCACTCTCATGCATTTACCTTTTAAATATGAAATAATTATACTTTATATCACATGACTCAAATCCTATAACTATAAAGAGCTTATATTTTGGGATTTTATAGGCTGAGACCCATATTATGTATATTTTGAAATAAAAATTTTAATATTTAACCCAAACAATCTTCATCCATCTCTTCTACATTTTCTCTTCTTCTTCTCTTCACTTGAGTGACCATCTCTCCTAAGTTTGTTGTGAAGTCAAGATTTCGATATCCAAGCCAAAAATTAGGTTGAGGGAATTAGAAGCTTTTCAGATCTAAAAATTTATGAAAGAATCGTGCTCAAATTCGAATGGGTGCTATTGAAATTAATTGATAATGGTCCGAGAAGCTTCAACCTAGGGATTTTGGTTCAATAGGACCATTTTGCAACTCTTTGAGAACGAAATTGGTGAGGTAAATATTCGAAAAAATAACTAGGTTCTTAATTTTTGTTGAAATTTCTTCAAAATTGAAATTTTGTATTGAAAAAGCCGAATTGATTCTTGATTTTTGTTGAAATATTTTCAAGATTGAAGTTCTGAACTGAGATTTTAAGCCTATTCCAATATATGAGTTTTTTTAATAGACTCGAGGAAGATGTATTTTGGTGAAAAAATCAAATGAGTGTTGGTTAATATCAGTGAAATTATTTGGGTAAAAAACTTTTAGTAACTTGAATCTGGAGTACTGGGTTGATTGAGCATGATTAACATTGGTTCTTAGAATCATACCAGTTGTAAAAGGAAATTGAAGGTGAAATCCAGTTTTCATATACAACATTATACAGTATTATACAAAAAATATATTAAGTGTTTAATATTGTATAATGCTGTATATTTGGTGTGTAAATAGTGTTATATAACATTACTATTTCTATTCGCACTTTTTGTTCGACTTTGGTGCAGTGGTATTTTTTTTTAAGTAAGTTCCTCTTTCACTTGTACAATTAAAGCTAATTGCTTTTCTGAGTTGGTGAAATGCTGGAATACATTATTATACATCACATATACGAGTTTATACTGAGTTATACATTTTATATATGTATAACATATGTGGACTTAAAACTGAAATTAAAGTTTTCTTACTTTTTCTCGAAGAATCGATGTATAAAGTCAATTTTTTTGTTGATTTCTCTGCCAAAATTGCAAATTTGGAGCAATTTTTTCAATTTTTTTTTATTTCTTTTGTTTATGCTATTTAGATCTTGGAAAAGGAGAAAATTAAAATTTTTTTCAAGTTGCATAATAGTTGATTTGCATTGTTGTAGTTGCAATAGGGATATATATAATCGATTTAAGTTGGTTGTTTGCAAAGAATAAAAAAATACATATAAATACGTAAAGTTATATCAAAATGATGTTGTCATATTGTGAGATTTTTATGGGCTATATAGATGAAAACTTAAAATGATGGCTATGTGGATGAAAAGTATCTACGGAGACTGCACTTTTATGCAATTATCTTTTTAATCCTTGTGAATACTTTCACCATGATTCAAAATATATACAATTTTATAACTGATATCTTGACATAAAACATTTAATAATGTGAAAAACCTTGCAATATGTAAAACTGTTATAAGATGAACTAACCTATAAAAAAATTGTTGTTTAATTCCATGGTTCGTCTTCGTTCCCTTTAATATCATGTTTTTTAATTATAGTTTAAATGTTGATCATCCAAACTAAATTTTACGTATTTATGTAGTGCCATATATTTACATCGAAGGGTGTACTATTTGCTGTACTCACTAGGAGTGTTCAAAACTAAATTGAAGTCAAAGTTTAATGATTTATTGTTATCGAATTAACAGTTTAACAGACGAAAACTAAATTGATTTTTTTTATTAGTAGCTTATCGGCTTGGGGGCGGATTATTCAATTTTCTTAACGGATTATTTAATTTTATTAGGATTGTTATTATAGTTTAAATATACTGTTTTAAACAAAAAATTTCAAGTTTGAACAAAGGGTATTGTTGTCATTTTGTATTTAATATAAGTATTACTAATACATGTATAAGTTATTCCACCTTCTACCCTGCATAAATAATACATAGTGTGAGAATGCATGACAGAAAAATATTATTGATATATTATTTATAATGCTACAATGAGCCCTATATATACACACATAACATATCCTACTCCTAATATATATTGGATTAGGATGATTCACTCCTATTTACACTATTATTCTAACACTCTCACTCAAACTGGTGCATACAAATCATATGTACCGAGCTTGTTATATATGTAGTTAATACGATGACCAGTGAGGGACTTGGTGAAAATATCTGCAAGCTGATCATTCGACTTCACAAACTTTGTAGCAATATCTCCCGAGAGTATCTTTTCTCTAACAAAGTGACAGAACGTAGAACGTTTATCAGACGGTGATCCTGCCCAATCAGTATCTGTGTATCCAACAATTTGCTCATGGTCGCGATCCTCAAACAAAACCTTTGTCTGGAGCTGATTATATGTACCGAAGAATGCGAACAACTGCATCCCAATGACTATCACACGGAGAACCCATAAACTGACTCACAACACTCACAAAAAAGAAAATATCAAGTCTTGTCACTGTAAGATAATTTAATTTTTCAACCAACTGTCTATATCTTGCATGATCGCTAAGCGACTCCCCCTGTCCTAGCATAAGTTTAGAATTCGGATCCATCGGAGTGTCAACAGGTCTACAACTTGTCATTCCTGTCTCCTCAAGAATATCTAGTACATACTTTTGTTGTGGGACCACAATACCTGAGCTAGACTGAGCGACCTCAATGACCAGAAAATATTTTAGTTTGCCCAGATCCTTAGTCTGAAAATGTTGAAAGAGATGTTGCTTCAATTTAGCAATACCATCCTGGTCATTGCCGGTAATAACAATATCGTCAACATAGACCACCAAAATAATACAGAGACTCGAAGCAGAATGCCGATAGAACACATAGTGATCAGCTTCACTCCGAATCATGCCAAATTCCTGGATAACTGTGCTGAACTTACCAAAGCAGGCTTGAGGAGACTGCTTTAGACCATAAAGTGACCGTCACAAGCGACATACAAGACCACGAGACTCCCCCTGAACAAAAAAACCAGGTGGTTGCTCCATATAAACTTCATCCGCAAGGTCGCCGTGTAAAAAAGAATTCTTAATGTCCAGTTGATAGATGGGTCAATGGTGAACAACAACCATGGAGAGAAAAAGGCGGACTGAAGCTATATTAGCCATGGGAGAGAAGGTATCACTATAATCGAGCCCAAGTATTTGAGTATATCCCTTGGTAACAAAACGAGCCTTAAGACGATTAACCTTACCATCCGGACCAACCTTGACTGCATACACCCAACGACAACCAACAATAGATTTACCTGAAGGAAGAGGGACAAGCTCCCAAGTACATTCGTGTTTAAAGCAGACATCTCGTAAATCATAGCATGTCGCCATCCTATATGAGACAATGTGTCACCTATAGACTTAGGGATGGAAACAGAGGACAAAGAAGATAGAAAAGCATAATAAGGTGATGACAAACGATGATAACTCATACCGACATAATGGAGATAGGATTAAGGGTGGTTCGTTTACCTTTCCGAAGTGCAATCGGTGTACTAGGAAGAGATAAGTCCGCAGTAGGAGTAGGGTCAGGTGCATGACGTGAATCAGCTGGGCCTGATGCTGGGTGTAGACGACGATGATATGTCAAAAGCGGTGTTTATGTGACAGGGAGTCTAGGAGGAGCCATACTAAACTCCTCAACTGATGAAATGGGTAAGACTTCAGCAGTGGAAGGTAAAGGAGAATCTATAGTAGGCTCTATAAAGGTCGGTATAGGTAAGATATCATATATATCAAGGAGGTCAGAATGGTCAGAAGAGGTAAATAAAGGTTTAGACTCAAAAAATGTGACGTCAGAGGACATAAAGTACCTATGAAGATCAGGTGAGTAACATCGATATCCCTACTGAACACGAGAATAACCAAGGAAGACACACTTGGGAGCACGAGGAGCTAACTTATCTTTCCCAGGGGCTAAGTTATGAACGAAACAAGTGCTCCCAAAAACACGAGGGGAACAGCGAATAAGGGTGATTGGGGAAATAATACGGCATACGGTATCCGATTCTGTATGGGAGAGGAAGACATCCGATTAACTAAATAACAAGCTGTGAGAACTACATCGCCCCAAAAATGTAGTGGAGCATGAGACTCAATGAGAAGTGTGCAAGCAGTCTCAATGATGTGCATATTATTTCTCTCTGCAACCCCCATTTGCTGAGGGGTATAAGGACAAGAGGTATGATGAATAATTCCTTTGAGAAGTCATAATCTGCTGAAATGAAGAGGATAAATATTCTGAGACATTATCACTGCGAAAAGTACGAATAGAAACACTAAATTGATTTTTAATTTCAACACAAAAATTCTAGAAAATAGAGAACAACTCAGAACGATCTTTCATTAAGAAAATACAAGTACATCTTGAATGATAATCAATGAAACTAACAAAATAACGAAACCCCAAGGTTGAACTGACTCTACCAGGACCCCATTTATCAGAATGAACTAAAGAAAAAACTGACTCTACATGACTCTCAATACTACAAGGAAAGGAGGCTCGGGTATGTTTCACGAGCTGACATGACTCACGCTCTAATGTAGATAAAGTAGACAAACGAGGTACCATCTTCTGAAGCTTGGATAAGCTTGGATGTCCTAAACGTCTGTGAATTAGGTATGGAGGATCTGTAACTAGACATGCCTTGGAGGATTTTAGCGAGTTAAGATAGTAAAGGCCTTCTGATTCAAGTCATATTCCAATCGTCTGCCCCGTACTGTGGTCCTGCATAATAAAGGAATCATCAAAAAAATATATACCACAATGGAGGGCACGAGTCAAACGACTAACAGATGCAAGATTAAAAGGACAGCCAGGGACACAAAGAACGGAATCTAGAGTGACAGAGGGTAGGGGAGTCGCTTGTCCAACTACTTTTGCTTTGATTTGAGACCCATTGGCTAAAGTAATAGTAGGAAGGGACTGTTAATACGCAATACTTGACAAAAAAGATTTATTATCAGAGATATGATCAGAAACGGCTGAGTCCACAACTCATTGTCTAAGAGTACTAGACTAGGAAACACAAACAAAAGAATTACCAGCAACAGAAGTATCGGTCTGAGCAACAGAAGCTACTTGTGGAGATGTCTGCTTACTTGCTCGATACTAAAGGAACTCATTATACTCCCCTTCGGATAAAGAAAATCCTTTGTTACCTGTAGTCTCTGTCTGAGCAACATAAGCATTTTTGGTTGGGCGGCCATGTAAAGAATAGCACACGTCACGAGTGTGTCCAAGTTTATGACAATAAGAGCACTTGGTTCTAGATCTTCCAAAATGACCTCCTCCTCATTTACTCTCCATAGTATGAGATGCCCGATTGTCCACTGACTGGGATACGAGGATAGATGAGTCAAGTGTCTATGATGAGCTCACTGGGTGACTTGGTGTTGCAGCATGGAAAAGTAATCGAGAGAATAGTTCATCAATTGTGGGGACAGACGGACTAGCCAAAATCTGGTCACGTATTGAATCAAGGTCATTAGGGAGTCTAGCTAGTGTAAGAACTAGAAACATCTTCTGTCGTTGCTCTTGTTGCTTTTCAATACTAGCAGAAACTGGCATCAGCGTCTCAAATTCTTCCATGACTGCCTGTACTTGTCCCAAGTAAGTAGACATATCCAATTCTTGTTTCTTCAAGCTTGTCATTCGCGATATTACGTCATAGAAACGAGATATGTCATTAGTGTATAGATTACGAGCCTTTTCACAAACTAAATAAAATGTCTGGAATGGACGGAACAAGGGCATCAACTTGGAATCAATAGATCGCTACAATATACTACATAATTGAGCATCGACCTTGTCCCACAATGTTTTGGCCTTTTCATCACCTTCGATAGCCCTTTTTGTTAAATGATCGTGAACTCCTTAACATTTACACCACAACTCGACAGACGAAGCCCAAGCTAGGTAGTTTGAACCTCCCATTAAAAGTTCTAAGGTAAGCATATCACCGGAACTGCCAGAACCCGGGTTTCTAGACCCGAAAGCATCGACTCCCAAAGATATTGTTGGATTATCACCAAATAATCAGAAAGAATCAACTAACAACTCGCTGAAACATATGAAGGAAACACTGTAGTTGCCGGAAAATTACTGTAGTTACCGGAGAAAATTCAAGGTTGTCAAAATTGAAAAATAAAATTATGAGTAGGCTCGGAATTTGAGGGCGATCAAACTGCCCTGAAGAAATTTTTTCAAATTCTGGCCGGAAGGGGGCTCACACGCCGGTGCGTGGGACAAACGCGCCGGCGGCAGATCTCCGGCAGGCGCGTGGCGGCGCGTGGGTGGCTCTTTTCCGGTGATCTTTTTCTGGGGTATGGTCGGATTTCTCTTCCGAACCTTGTGGTGGTGTTGAATTTTACACAATACTAATAATTAGTGACTTTAACGCGATTAGTCACTTAGGTCACCGAAAAATTGCACGGTGACTTAGTTCTTCCTTTCCATATGTCGTTGGAATGACGCACAACGATAAATTTCTCACGGTTGCTCTAATACCATATGAGAATGCACGGGAAAAAAATATTATTGATATATTATTTACAATGCTACAATGAGCCCTATATATACACACATAACACATCCTACTCCTAATACATATTGGATTAGAGTATTTACTCCTATTTACACTATTATTCTAACACATAGATTCCCTCATAATCTATACATATATTAGTTATGTGGAAAAGAAAAACCTGAATAAAATATTATACTAACAATGCTACATTTTATGTGGAAAGAGGAAAAAAAACAACTAAACATTGTATAACTTATGCTAGCTTCTATGTGGAGGTTGTTTTTTCCCCTTTTTTTAACCAAACAATGTATAAAGTTATCCTAGTTTTAATATATGGATAACTCCTTTCTAACCGGCTACCAAACGATCCTTAAGACTAAATAACCGTCGAATTCGCTCGATAAACAGCCCTAGTATTCACTTTAGTCGGTGAAATATACAAATAGTTCTTAAAGCGGATGATTTTGAATTTTCATCTCCGTTTACCTTATGAGCAAAAGTTCAAGATTAATAAGTATTCTCTTTTATTTACCTCATAAATATTAGTTTTAAGTTTTGACCTTAAAATTATGCTCATGAAATAAGAAAGGGTCAAAAGTTAAAAACTACCCAAGAAGTGTCGTATTTCTGTAATTTTTTGCTCCACCCTCTTACTATTCCTATACACACTCCGTTGTATTGCTTTTTCTCTCCTTTTTGTCTGAAGTCCCCAACCAATAACGCAGAGCACAAGTCACGGCCAAAAAGAAGGTAAGAAGCAAAACCAATTAAATACACAATTTATTTCCCCTTTCTTTTTTTTATTTATTGAAAAATGATCAAATATACCTCTTTCTCAATATTAACCTATATTATATTATCGGATCAAATTATCCCAACCATTATATTATTGGGAAAATTTGCCCATACAGGGAGAAATTCAAAAATAGTCAAATTTATAACTGGCCATTTAAAAACAATACAGTTTCAAAAGTAATTGAATTTTACCACTTTTCATGTAAAGATAAATCTGAACATAAATATTGTTTAAAACCCGATACACTAGTATATTATGCTAGAGTTCCAGCATAATTATACTTGAACTCCAACATATTATACTAGAGTTCCGGGATAAGTATACTGGAACTCTAGCATAATATGACGGAGTTCCAGCACAAGTACATTAGAACTCCACCATGATATACTGGAGTTCCAGCAAGTAACCGGTCCAGCATAATATAATGAAGTTTGGAGCATCAATGCTCCAGTCTCAGTATATTATACTAGAGCCAGCAAAGTATACCGGTCTAGCATAATATGCTGGAGTTCATACACATGTGCACCGAACTCCAGTATAATATACTAGACCAGTCTTTATTGCAGCAAAATAATGGCTATTTTTCATTGACTTGGTAAATACTGACTATTTTTGAATGACTAGTCCGAAAACTAATTGTACCGTACTATTTTACCTACAATCAACAAACTTTAAAAAATTATCCCTCAATCTGTCACGTGATCCAAAATCTCCCAAATTTAGTGATTCTTCTTATTGATCCACTTTGTCATTGCTACATTAATATTATAATTTTATAATATTTTACAAATTTAAAAATTTGAATTTATTACATTTAATTCTAAAATTACTGAGTTAATTATATGTATTTCATTATCCATCCCATTTTATGCGCCTATTATATTTTATTTTGAATGTAATTATTTACCGACATGTATAAACTTGCATAATCACATATATACATATAAGTGTATATACAGACTGTAATTTGTAATTTCAATTTTATTATTCCTAGTATGAAGTCCAAATTTTGAATCATGTACCATTAGGTACCTCAATTATATGTAATTACATATTAACTTTATTCTGCAATGCATGTTGTGTCACAAATTCAAATTTTCTTTTAAAGCAGTATTAAGAATTATTTAACTATCCAATTAAATAATTGATGTGATATTTTTTGATATTAATGGCCATAATTTATAATTCAATTTAATATTTAACATAAGAATAATATTAGTATAAAAATCTAGTCAGTCAGTCAAACAGTGTCTCTAAAGTTAATTAATCTCAACTTTACTCCACCAACTCACCCTACCCACCAACAATACCCACCCACCCAACAATACCCACCCACCTACCCACCCCACCTCCCGCCCACCCTAACCTCAAAACAAAAATAGACAGACACAACCCACAACCCACAACCCACAAACCTCTCTCTGTTGTTTTGTTTGGTCTTCTTCCTTCTTCATCAATCTACTTTCACCAGCAGCAAATTATTATTTTAACCCTTTAGATCTCCTACTTAGATTCTCTTTTACTGGTTTAAACCGAGTTATTGTACTGTCTATCCGAGTTCAACTCAGTTCTTGATACTATTTGTTTTGTATCATATTTTTTCCAATGTTGGGTTCACTATTTTGAACCCCTTTATGAAAAATGTCGGCTTCACTTGCTGCATTTGAGCGTCCACGAATTGGTACTACAAATACGGTAAAGTTTTTTATTTTGTTTTATTTTTTTAAATTTTATTCTATGTGTTCTTTTAATGTTTATGTGTTTTATTGCTGGGATTAGGAGAATTTCTGGTGTTATTGTGAAGTTAGTGCGGACAAAATTTGGACTTTTTATGAATCGGGTTAGAGTTTTTTTTAGCCTAATGGATGAGTTAGAATAGTAAAAGAAAAAAAATTGGGTTTATTTAGAATGGCATAATCTAAAAAAAGGGAGAAAAGTGTGGGGTCATTGTGAAGTCAATGATGGTCAAAATGGGGAAAAATTGGAAATTTAATGGATAAGTTAGAATTGGAAAAGAAAAAATGTGTCTATTTAGGCATTGTTTAAAAAAGGATTTTTTGGTGCTGCTAATAGTGCACAAAATTGTGGGGGTATTGTGACGTCAATGGCGGTCAAAGTTGAAAAATTGGGAACTTTTGATTTGGGTTAGAGTGTTTTTAGCCCAAATGTATAAGTTAGAATTGTAAAAGAAGATTTTGCGTCTAGTGGTAAGATTGCAACACTTTGCAGCACGTGATGTGTGTATTAGACGCACGTCATGGATTTAAACCTTGTCGCAGACAAACACGTGGTATTTAAGTGGAGAAGGATAGAGGGACGGGTCTGGCATCCACGGATGTTTGAACCTTGCGCCACTAGCTTGCACTATTTTTTGATTATCAAAAATACAGAGAGGAAGGTTTTGTCTCTATGCAAATTGTTATAGTTAAAAAAGAAGGTTTTTTTGCTGGTAATAGAGAAGAAATTTGCGGGGGTTACCTTGAAGTCAAGGATGGTCAAAATGAAAACAATTCAGACTTTTTTATGGATTGGGTTAGAGTTCTTTAGCATAATGGATAAGTTAGAGTTTTAAAAAAAAAGAAAAGATTGGGTCAATGCGAAATAATATGATATTAAAGAATATATTTTGATGGTGTTATACCAGTTTTAACCGGATGCTGAGATGGATAGAATGGAATTTCTGGGTCATTTTGAAGTCAATTATAGTCAAATACTTTTTTTTAATTTTAAAATAATTTGTGGATTGGATTAGAGTCAATTTTGAATCATTGTGTAGTCAATGATGGTCAAACAATTTTCATTTAGTAAGATGTATGATTTTTTCCTTTTCTTTTCTAGGTGGCAGGAGTTATATTTGTTTTTCCCAAAAACTTTCTTAGAAAGAGAAGTAAATTTTGGGTCAGTGTGAAGTCAATTATAGTCAAATGATTTGCATTAGAGAAATTATGATCTCTTGGTTGGAGTTACACTTATTTTACCAAAATTTAAGTTGCAATTTTGTGCAAAAGAGGCTCATTCTGAAGTCAATTACAACCAAATGATTTGTGATCCGGTAAAAGTAGCATCTACGTGATGTGCGCGTAGCCCAAATCACGTGTTATCCTCTGATCAGTAGACCAAAGTCCTTTTGAGAATCAAGAAATCCCCAAGGCCCAATGACCTACAGTTCGGGACTCGGTGGATAATGACATAGTGGTTGATTCACGTGGAACAAAAATTATGGGAGATCAGGGTCAAATCTTACTGAGATCAGGGTCAAATCTTACTAGAGGCAAAAAAGTTAGGCGATTGCTTGCCATATATCCAAGCTTTGGTGGTAGAGTTATCCTTATACAGGTACTTGTTGGAGTGGGGAAGATGCACACAAGTTGGCACACACACCATTATTATAAAGAGAAGTAGAAATAGAAAAAGAATTTTCCACAAAGTAATGACTGAAAAAGAAGGATTTTTTTTTGCTGCTGCTCAGTTGGCAAAAGCTACTTATATCTCTGCCAAAAGTTATAGAGTCTTTGAGGCCATTTGAAATATAAATAGAAAATGAGGGATGTATTGATGACTTGATGAATAGAACACATACCTACTTATAGGTGTCAAATATCTATATGTTATTTTGTTCAATGTGTGAGATATCTAAATTTATGAACTTATGACCTGACAGTATTAACTATCATTAATGCTTCTATTCGTGCTTTACAATTAAAATTCTTGGGCTTCGATTTTTTAATTGTTTGCAGGTTTTCAAGAGTGGGCCTCTGTTTATCTCTTCAAAAGGTCCGTAATGCTTTTCCAATTTCTTTGATGCCTTTATGTTGATTATTATTATGCTCGTCCCTCATGATTTGGCTTATTTGTTATGCACTAATTGCCTAAAATACTGTCAACAAGCCTTTACTTGATGTTGGCTTTACATTACATATAAATTAATGGCTACACTTTTTTTCCGGTCTATAAGAGTTCAACAATATTGTTAAACTAAAATAAAAAGAGTAATTTTGCCTTTATTCTCTGAAGTCTGGTCCGATATTTGGAGGATTTTAGATTGTGATGGGGCAGTAGGTTCCATTAACATCTTTTTTCTTCTCTTATTGTGAGGGAATTTTAGAGAATAGTCAATTTAGAAAGCTGAGGTAATTTTCAGAAGACAAGAAGGGACTGCCCCTATTGACACTGATCTATTTCATTTGTTATTGATCCTATATTTATAGAAGACAACTGACAAATGTTAGATATGAAGATGGTGGAGATGGGAAAATTTACTGGTGAAATTGAAACTAAGAGATCAATGTGCATAGTGTTCCTTACCCTGCTAGGTATTCATACCCTTTAGCAGATAACACTTTTGATTGAAATGATGATAAGAAAACTGTCAGTCCCAATTATTTTCATCAGCTTTTCTTCACCTACGGCAAACCGCAAACGCAAGGAATATGTTAAAGAACTACTGTCCAAAGGAGAATAGGAGTTTCAAATACTCTGTACATATTTCTTGGATAAGTCCAAATGCTCAATGCATTAGGTCCAAACGAAGTACAAAATGAAATGCTGAGATTTGCAGTTGCTGCTGGTCCAATCTAAGTGTTGTAGAACTTAAGTTTGGGCTTGCACTAGTTGGTTGATGCTGAGTTCTGTGCTGTCCAATTTATTAAGCAAACTGTGTTTTTCCTCTATTATCTACCAATTTGGTCGCTTGACATCTAATTCTTAAAGAATAACTTTCTGCAGGATTAGGTTGGAAGTCATGGAAAAAGCGTTGGTTCATCCTTACACGTACATCTCTGGTCTTTTTCAAGAATGATCCTGTCAGTATAATTTCTCTGAGTGTTCTTTACTTCCAAAGTTGATAATTTTTGTTCGACTATTTACTTGGTTTCATATTGTATTTCTAAAGAAAACAGAGAATTGTAGCTTGAATTCAAGCTGATGATTTAGTTCTAGGAAAAACACCTAGAAGTTACTCTTTCCTTCTCTTTGCTCTTTGAAGTTCAGTTCAGATGAGGAACGTAGTGTGCTTTTGAAGTTGCAACACATATTCTTCAAGAATTTGAAATTTCGTTGTTTGGAGCCACACAACAAGTAAAAAGCAATAAGTCTGCAACTTCCAATGCGTACTACGTTCCTTAGGTGAATTGAATGTTTTTTTTCCGTTTATCTAGAGTGTCAAATTGAACCTATGGGGAACAAGAAATGCATAAAGCGCTTTCCAACTTAATTAGCAACACAATACATCGTATCTTACCTCATGTTTATTAATGTGCAACATGCTATTCTGTGGAAAATGAGCAATATGATCGCTTATCTTTTGAATAAAATTGTTTTGCTACAAGGAAGCAAATAGTATCACATATCTGTTGAATAAAATTGTATTCGCACTAGGAAGTGTCTGCTGGATCTGCAAAACTTATTGTTTGGCACCAAATATTTTAAGATAGACCTAGAGCAATAAGCTTTATGTTGACATGGTAGCAGTCACAAACTCAAATGTAATTGATGGAATATGGATAAACTAAAATGATTTTCTTTTTTCTAGAAAGTAATTATTTCTCATGGGTTTTGTCAATACATGGTTTGGCATCAGCAGTTTCATGTGACAAAACTGATGAGAGAGTAGTACGAGTGCTGTATATTGCAAAGGCAAAACACAGTGAGAAATTTTTACATATTTCTTATCAGTTGTGCCATGCCATTTTATTTTATTTCACTTGGCACGATGCAAGTCTTATCTCTCAATTAATTATAACAACTCCTTTATATTTATCCTCTCCTTTTCTTCTCCAGAATTCTTTGTTTCTGTCCAAAATAAGTGTCTTTTTGGACTTACAAATTTGGAGCAAAATAATTATCATTTTAATCAAGAAGGCATTATTTTTTTTAAAATTTATCCTTGCCCTGATAAATAATAAGTACAACTTTATAAAGTCTTTCCATGCTAATTTACATTTACAAAAAGAGATTAGCGAGTAGTTTGCAAAATTTTAAAAGACACCTATTTTGTCCTGGAGGTAGTAGAGTCTTTTCCCATACATGTGGGTACTGGCTCAATATCTATTTAAGAATAAACCAAACATCCTAGGAGCCTACGGAAATTCGCATTGTACGGGAAAAGATCAAATAAGAAAATATAGTTAGAAAAAATGAAGAAAGAAACTTACGGTGGATCATTATTGGAACCATCATCCATATTAGCAAATAAAAAGGTTCTAGTTAAAGACTATGAGGAGTAACTTCTTATAGGAAGGAAATGCAGATAGAAAGAAGTTACATTTGGTAAAAATGGTAAAAGGTAATAACTGTTAAAAAGGGAGGAGGTATGTGGGTTAGAAACTTGAGAATGCACAATAAGAGTTTACTATATAAATGGTTGTGGAGATACAATGATGGAAAGGACCTGTGTACCCCGGGATTAGTCGGGGCTCTTAGAGACTTGGATACCTGGTACAAATAAAAAAAAAAGATACAATGATGGAAAGGAAAGCACTTGGAAAGAAGTATACATGGGGGCCTGCAACTGTTCACAGTTCAACAAAAGGCAATATCTGGAGCAATATCAGTAAGCTGTGCAATGAATTTGAACAACACACTAGACTGAAGCTGGGAAATGGAAGTAAAATCAGATTCTGGACTGAAGTATGGGTGGGAATGTGAGGTTAAGTACCAAATTTCCGAGCCTATATAATTGCTCTACTATCAAAGATGGACATGTTGCCGAGTTTTACTCCACAAATGGCTGGCAATTAAACTCCAGACGAGGTTTTAATGATTGGGAGATGAAGAAGTGGCACAGATACTCCAATTGTTGAGCACAACAGTGATAGAGCAAAACAAGGAGGATCGATTGGTATGGAGCAAGTAGTGATATGCAATACTCTGTTAAAAGCTGTTAAATAACTTTCTCCCAAAACAATCTGATTCTTATGACTCTAATTTGCCTTGGAAAATGTTATGGAGAACCAGAGTGCCTGCTAAAGTGGCTTGTATTGGGTGGATTGTCATCAGAGAAGCTTGTCTTCCGCAAGATAATCTACAAAAGAGAGGATTTAGTCCAAGTAACAGATGTTATTTTATGTGAAGAAGAGTTGGAAACTGTTAACCATCTGTTTATCTACTGTAAAATTGCTACAGTGCTGGGAGCTTTTCTTGAATTTGAGTGGTGCTTCTTGGACTATGCCTTCAGACATAAAGTCATTACTGTTTAGCTGGCAAGGACAGAAGATAATAAGAAGTAAGAAGCAGCTTTGGAGGACCATTTCTTTATGCATCTTCTGGACCATTTGGGAAGAAAGGAACAATGCTTGCCTTGAGAAATAGGAGAATTCACATCTCTAGAATTAAAAATAATTGTATGAAAAAAATTATTTTTTGGTGTAAATGACGTTTAGTTGAGAGCGTGGATCAGTATTTAGAGTTTTTGGATTCGTTAGGGAAGTTGTAATTGAAGTTCTTCTGCTGCAGGTGTTTGGCTGCTCTTGATGTAATCTTTGTACCATCTTGGTAAAGTTATTAATAAAATATTTACCTTATAAAAAAAGGTTCTAGTCATGTTACTTGAGCAAGAAGAACTGATTAACCTCATAATAACTTGTGTCATGTTATAATCCTTAAATTAGAGGATAAGTTTATTTCAAAAAGAATAACAAATGGACAAAATCAGAAGCAACATTAACTGTGAGAAAATGGTAAGAGAATCAAGTATCACATTTCTTTACTTTTTTCATTGAGGAAGAATGAGGAGGAGGAAAAAGAAAAGAGGATCAAATTTGATAAAAGCAAGCAGTGTCATTGTCTTGATTTGTTGGGGTCTAACATTTACAAGTTGCTTATTCACATCAATGAGGAATGTAATTTCAAAAAAAGTTGCTTGCTTAGTCCCTTCCATTTAAAAAAAAATCTTTTTATTGCGTCATCATCATCATCCCTTTTGTTAAGATTTGTCTTTAGATTCTTCAAAATTACCACATACCTAGTCTTCAAATAATGGCATTCCTGAATGAACCGTGTCCTTGCTTAAATGCCTATCCTACATGATCTTGCTTGAAGGGTTCTTTTCGGTTTAGATCTTAAAAATAACTTGTCAGAATGCTTTAAGCACGATGAATGCAATGGGAGACCAGGGTTCAATTCTCAGTCAAGACAATAAAACTGATTTCTCCAAATCTACTAAAGTCTTAGTGAGCAGGTTTATTGTATTGGTGATGCAATAGAATAGTAAAGGTGCACAAAACCTAGATCGAACACCACATTTATGAAAAAGGAAGAAAAGAGAAAAGGGAGGATCACTTCCGGCAACGGGTGAAAGTAACACATGCAAAAAAGAGAGAGAAATGGTCGTTTGAAATTGTTTGATTATGTCATATGTGGGCCTCCTGATACACTAGCTCATAAGTGTGTTAATTTTATGTCTGAAGGTACTAAAAAGGGATGAGGTTGCTCAAAATCACATGGAGGAAAGTTGCATCAGTGAAACCTTAGTTTAGGACATAATAAAAGTTAAGGATCCTTATATGTAATACTAATTAATTGGAATTAAACTAGTTATATAGTGATAAGTCTGATATTTAGAGAACCCTCAGTTTCCCTTAAAAGGGAAGTTGTTTGGTATTGGAATGAAATGGACATGAATAGAATAAAGTTGATATAGCGGATTCATATAGCCGACCCCAATTAATATTGAAAAGACTTGGAAGGCTATGTGAACTCTTGGTCTAATTTACTTTTAAATGGTAATTTGGATGCTTAAAGTCTGGAAATCTCGTTAACTCTTAATGCATGTATTAACTTTTAGCTGTGAAGCTTTTTCTCTTGTTGATTTTATCATTTGAACGCTACTGATTCATTACGCTCCTCATGTAGAGTACACTTCCACAACAAGGAGGTGAAGTGAATCTAACTTTGGGAGGAATTGACTTGAATAATTCAGGGAGGTAATAAATGAATCTTGATCTGTTATTTTTGGATGTTCAGAGTCTATGCCTTGCTCTTAATACAGTTCCTTGCTATTCAGTGTTGTCGTTAGAGAAGATAAAAAGCTTTTGACTGTTCTGTTTCCCGATGGACGTGATGGACGAGCTTTTACTCTTAAGGTATTTCTCTCTCTCTCTCTCTCTCTCTCTCTCTCTCTCTCTCTCTCTCTCTCTCTCTCTCTCTCTCTCTCTCTCTCTCTCTCTTCTAAACACAAATATCATCCCAGGAACTCTTAATGCATGTTACAAGCAATTTACTTGGAGGAGATGGGCAGCAAAATAAGTTGAATTTCTGGTTATTCTTTTCTAAACAATTTGAACCTCCACGGGTTACTTTACACTGGTGTCTTTATACTCTTTAACTTTAGGATTATAGAAAACTGAACATGCAACTCAAGAACGTGCTCCAAACTGTTTTTTTTTTTTTTTGTTGAGAAAATGGTTAGTAACTGATTTTAAATAACTTCGTGTCAGCAAAGCACTATAATCAGGCTTATTAGTGGCTTCCGTAAGCCTGATGAGTACATATGTATAATGGACTGTTATGGTTAACAGTAGGAACAATTCCAAAATGACTTGAGTTCTAAAGACATATTTACTTCCACTTGCAAGTAGTGTACCTTCCCCCCCAAACACACACAGACCAAGCTCCCATGCCTGCTAAAATATACTTATTCCTGGATCATAAATTAGTAGATAACCATCTTTTGAGCTTTGAACTGCAGGCAGAGATGTTGGAGGATCTATACGAGTGGAAGACCGCCCTAGAGCATGCTCTTGCACAAGCACCTAGTGCTGCTCTTGTTATGGGACACAATGGCATTTTCCGAAATGACACTGGTGATTCTATTGAAGGGTCTTTCAATCAATGTTAGTAATGTTATCTTCCAAGACTTCTGGTTTACATTGTTAATGCTCCAGATGAGATTTGGCTGCTATCTCCAGATGAAACTTGCCCGTTCCCTGTTTGTTGTTAGGGCATTAAGATCTGACCAGGTTTCTTTTTATTCAGGGAGGGATAAACGTCCTGTTAAATCTTTAGTTGTCGGAAGACCAATTTTGCTCGCCTTAGAAGATATAGATGGAGGCCCATCATTTCTTGAAAAGGCGCTGAGGTTTCTTGAGAAGTTTGGTAAGGCAACCCGTTCCCTCCTTCAATGTGGGTTGTGCAGGTGTAATGTTGAAATATTGTTTGCTTTAAATTACATGGTTACTTTAGTTGGATAACCTTTTTCGGTTGGTGTAATATCTTCTTTTGTTGGATAAACTTTATACGTTATTGTGTTTGGAAACGTGGATTAAGGCGTACTTGATATTGATATTGCTTGGAAATTTTCCATTTTCCAACAACTTATGGCCAGAAAATTTGGAAAATCTAGAAAGCTCAGGCATATTGAATCTAAACACAAGAAGCAAACCCAAACTGTTCTTTCTTATTTGTGCATACTTATTAGCTATAACGATGTTCTAAAAGCTGTTGATTATCATTAGAGGAGTGTTGATATAAACCGTGGATTATATAGTTGTTCCAGTTTCTTTTGTGGATTATTGGAAAGTAGTCTTTCGTTCCTAGTTTCTTGTACTCACGAGGTCCCTATTTTATAGAGGATTGGATCTCTTTTGTTGAGAACCATATTTTGGTGTAGGTTCTCTTTTTTTGGTACACGACTTATATGCAGGGTTAGTCCCCACTTGTTAATAAATTATTTACCTTATAAAAAAATAGCTGTTCTATAAGCTCTGGGTGGTTATTATTGGTCTTGAGGAAATTGAATGGTGGAAATTCTGAGTCTGTGAAGAGCCCCAATTTCTCTCTTGTTTCTCTTTAGTTTCTGGTCCTATTTTCCTTTCCTCTGATACTTGTTGCAATATTGAATATTTATGTGCTTAAATAACATATTATGATGTTCACATTGTTCTCTCTCCCTTACTGAGGATGCTGAATGGGTTTAATGATGATTAGGTTACGTTTGTAAATTATTTTGATTATAAACTGCCTATTTAGGAACCAAGGTCGAAGGTATATTGCGACAATCTGCAGATGTCGAGGAAGTGGAGCGGAGAGTAAAGGAATACGAACAAGGTACATCTGCTCTACTGCATGACTGCCATCTGTTGGATGTGCCATCACATTTCAAAACGGGTTGTCTATCTGTACCATCTAATTTCACTATGTTTTAAGAAATTGAAGTATTGTTTAGGTCTGGAATGCATTTTGGTTGTGTAATTCAGTGCTATTCTATGTTATTTCTGATTGTTATACTCAGTACCTTGGTTTAGCAATTTTTTTTTGATACGGTAAGATAGTTTTAAGGGAAAATGGTCAGAACTGCCCCTAACGTATTGATCTAGGTTAAAAATGCCCTCCGTTAACCTATTTTGAAGAAAATGCCCCTACCGTTAAAAATGTGGCATATTTGTGCCCCTAAGTCTAACAACTGACTGTACTTATATTTAAAACGGTAGGGGCATTTTTTTCAAAATAGGTTAATGGTAGGGGCATTTTTAAACTGGAGTCAAGACGTTAGGGGCACAAATATGCCAGAATTTTAACGGTAGGGGCATTTTCTTCAAAATAGGTTAACGGAGGGCATTTTTAACCTGACGTCAATACGTTAGGGGCAGTTCTGACCCTTTTCCGTAGTTTTAATAATGAAGAGTACTGAAGGTACTGCAAAAGTACAAAAGATCCAAACCAGATAACCTCAACAGTTGCTGCAACAAGGTTCTAAAAAATCGAAAAGAAATGCTGGATTTTTCAGCATACTGCCCCTACTCCACAAGTAAAAGTTTTGCACGCATCTATACTTTATGAAAGAAATATGTTGTTTTTTCCCCTTAAAACACCTATTGTTCCTCTCCAACCAAGTAGTCCACATAATGCACAGTGGGATGGTCTTCCAAGTTGGCTTCAAGCTCATGTCCAACTTCTGATTCTGCCAGAGAGTGAGATGGTCTTTCACATCTTGTGGCATCATCCAACTTACTCCAAATATATTCAGAGGCCAAATTTTCCAAGAGAAGTTGCGAACTTGCAATGGAAATAAAGAAGTCTATTCGATTCCAGGGATTCTTCTCATAAGAAGCATCTGTTTCCGAGGGAGAATCCCTTCCTTGTAACTCGTCCTAAGTCAAGCAAGCTTCCATTGCTGCTATCCAACCAAAGCAAGCTGCTTGGGGGAGGGGGGGGGGGCTTTTGTTTTCCAGGGTTCGCAGAATGTTCATGGAATTGCTTCTCCTCCCACTTGCTTTTGCATTGCTCCTTGCAGAAATGCCCTTAATCAAGTGTAGAGTACTGATTGCATTTGAGTAAAGGTCAATGTAGTGCTTTGCAATAGGACTAGGGTCTCCCTAGTGGTCCAATCTTGTGTTTTCTAATGCAATGGCCCCATCTATTAGTCCGATCTATCAGTTTTGATAAATTGATGATGAAATAATTGCTATTCACAAGAACTCGTGTACGACCATTATCTCTTTCTGTTTTCTCCCTTCTTTTATTCTCCTTTCTTTTAGTGTTGTGGATGTGGTCTAGCTAATTGTTCTTTAAAAAAGAACATGAAGGAGAATCTGTTTTGGTGGTTTATTATATATACTGTTGTCCTGTTAAATAGTGGATTCTCCTTAGCTTGCTGATTTCAAATTGATCTCCATAGGAAAAACTGAATTTGCGCCGGAGGAGGATGCTCATGTTATTGGTGACTGCGTCAAGGTATTGGTTAATATTTGATGAACTTACACTCATTTGGTGCTCCCCCCTAATGTTTCTCATTTTTATATCTTGATCCTCTTTAAGTACAACATAATTGGTGCTACATTTATGCAGCATGTGCTTCGTGAGCTGCCATCATCTCCTGTTCCTGCTTCCTGTTGCACCGCTTTGTTGGAAGCTTACAGTAAGTTCCAACTCCTTTATAAGAGATTTTGTAACCATTTTCTGAGTATTTCTAATTTTCTTGTTACTTGTAGTCACCACGTTGCTCTCTTTCTTGTTATTCCTTGTAGTCTCTTTAATACTTGTGTTTTTTGCTTTATCCTGCACAGCGTATAATTATAGCGAAAAGGTGCCTAAGTTGTGGGCTTAAACTCATGTTTTTTCCTCAAAGTTAACAAAATTTATTACATTATAATGGTTTGTTTAGTTTCACGCTCCCTAGAGTCATGTATAGCATGCTATGTCCAACTCAACAATATAATTACCATAGATGCTCGTTCAATGGTCAGAATAGCAGTTTCAAGCATGTTCAGGTGTCTCGATGAAAACCTGGAACCCGTAGAGTTGGAGGGCCGGAAACAGAATTCTGTGCTAGTGCGGGTGTCTATTTACCTATTTGGCCAAAAAAATACTAAAGACAAAAGACTAGACTTCTCTCAAATGACAATCAGAACAGAGATGAAAGAAACTATAAACAATGTTTTTCAGCTTTAGGCAATGATGTCTTGCCATCTTCCATACCTGCCAAGAAAGAAAAAAGAAGCATTGACAGATTCCACCTTTTTTCCCGAGTTCATGGTATTTTCTTGCTTTCTGCAGTCAAATAATATAAATTATTAACTTTAAGATTTTAATTAATTATTCTTGGAACTCAGCATTGTTTTTTCCTCTTCTTCTTCTCCCCTATTCTCCTTTCCACCTTTTCTTGAGCCGGGGTCTATCAGAAACACTTCTCTACCTCTCCAGGTAGGGGTAAGGTCTGCGTACACACTACTCTCCCCAGACCCCACCCGTGGGATTATACTGGTTATGTTGTTGTTGTATTCTTGGAACTCAGCTAGATTATCAGTTATGATTTAATTAGGACATTCATTACATACTTCTTGAGTTGTACCAGTCTATTTATATTTCTTAGTTGAAGTTACTGTGGATCCATGTCTTGGTTGCTTGAGTTTTTCTTTCTTTGTGATTACATGGACTACCGGTTTATGATCAGTTAATATTCTTCACTTTAGACTGTTGAAACATAAGCAATTGGTTTTCTAAGTTCAAGTTGTTCCACTTTTGGCCATAATAGAAATCGATCGGAAGGAAGCTCGGGTCAATGCTATGCGCTCTGCCATTCTTGAGACATTTCCTGAACCCAATAGACGCTTATTACAGAGGTAGATCCTTTTTGTATTTTGCTGATTAGTCTGCCTGTGATTCGGATGATCCTTGGGTTTGAGTTTTTCATGGAATCTTTTATGGTGCTGTTGTCTTCTGCTTCTAATTGGTATCACAATGTCCTGATAGATATACAGAGTCTTAGACAATTGAATTGCAAAATCCATCTGGATAATAATTATCTGTCAAAAAAAGAAAATCCCTCTGGATACTAGAAATCAAAATCCCATAGAAATGTTTAGAGCTGAGTCGGGTTATCCCAAAGCTTTCAACTACTGTTAGGGGTCACTTGGGATGAGGTATAAGGAGGTATACGGGTGGTATAAAAATTTAATACCACTTTAATACTCTGTTTTGTTAGCAAACCAAGTGTAGGTTATCCCGGTGTTAATTTTAATACCGGGATAATTTATACCTTATAGAGGGTGGGGTAATTAGCACCGGTATAACTTATACCTTCTTTTTAGAAATTATGCAATTGTCATTCTTAATACAACATACCAAACAGTGAATAAACAACACTCCCAGCATAACTAATCCCAACATAATATTCCGACATAACTTATACCGGGCTGAGATAAGTTCTAACTGTATGCTCTTGTTCCATTTCTCAAAATTCTATAATCTGTATCTAAGTTGCTCCGACACTTCAGTTTAGGTGCCGCACCAGTGACGACACGACACTAGTATGGGTGTGGATATGTGATCCATACCGGATTTAGTCAAACACTTTTGGGTACTTTGACCACAACGGATGAAAAAATTCGATACAACTTACAAGATACAATTTGATTCCCGAAATCAGAACTAAAACTAGGATAAATTTGAAAAAATAATATACCTTATATACGGCATCAATCATTTACTTATTTATATCTTGAGAATAAAAAAGAAATCCACACTTTACAAGCAATACGTAAGTATTCCACTAAATTTCGTACATCTTTAGAGATATTTTTATTTTTTTTAATTAATGTTAGCCGGACCCCGCACCCATATCCATACTAGGATCCGTGTCACCGAATCTTGGAATTTACATCTCGAAGGATCCGACCTCTAGATCCGCACCGGTGTCGGACACCAACACCCGTGTCCGAGCAACTTAGATCTGTATAAGGTTTTGTCTGACACATTTTGTTTCTTTGGGGCTCAGGTTGAATTTTCGAAGCTTGCCCACTTTCATTAATTTTCTCTGTCCATACACTTTTTATATTAAGATGCAATATTTCAATATACTTCTGACAAAAGTGAGGAAAATAAAAGGGATAGAGACAGAGATACTCTTATAGTCTCAGTTCTACAGTTACTCGAATCACATTTACACAGTAGTTATCCTACACCTTTATTTGAGGAAGATGAACTCTGTATACTAGTGAAAGAAGTATTTTTTGTTTTTCTTTAAGCTTCAAGTGCATGCATCAGTTTACCAACCTAACCTATAATGTTCCTCCTGTAGGATTCTGAAGATGATGCATACAATTTCTTCACATGCAACTGAAAACCGGATGACTCCATCTGCTGTTGCTGCTTGTATGGCACCATTGCTGTTACGCCCTCTTTTAGCGGGTGAATGCGAGTTGGAAGATGACTTTGATGTTAGTGGAGATAACTCTGCTCAGCTTCTTGCTGCCGCTAATGCAGCAAACAATGCCCAAGCTATCATTACGATTCTTCTTGAGGAATATGAGAATATTTTTGATGTAAGTAGCTCCAAAATGACTGACAAAATTGCTTTCACCAAAAATTAAAACACTGAAGTTGCTTAAGAGTTCATTTCTTTCCTGTTTTGTGGTGCAATGCAATTTCATTGCCTTCTCCTTATTTATGAGTTTGTTTCACCATTCTACTTTGTTTATGGCGCTTATCTTTATCCCATGGGATACCCTTTCATCTCTCTCTGCATTTATTTTCTGTTTGTTCGTTTGTTCAAGACTTCCTCTTTCTCATGAAAATATTTTCTGTTTATCGACTTACTTGGTCTATCCTACTATCGTACATATTTGTTGAACTAGCTTTGTCCTTTTGAAGAATTTACTGTGTTGGTTGAGCTTAGCTGTTTGTTGCCTTTGCTTACAGGATGATAATCTTCATAGGTGCTCTATTTCAGCAGATTCTCAATTTGGAAATAGTGGGAGTGAAGAGTCATCAGATGATAAAAATCTTGATATGAAGGACAATGGTTATCATGATGCTGAAAATGAGGTTGACCCAGACACTGACGATGATTGTGAGCGTGTATCAAGTGGAAAATTAAGCGAAAGTAGTGGCTCTGTTGCCAGTGATCTTTATGATTATAAGGTTCTTGCGCTTTCTCTTTTTCTTTCCTGAGACATGAATAAAGTGTTTCCGTTTTCCATTGCACTTACTGATTTCTTCTTTTCTCTTTCTCCATCTTCTTCATTTATTATTATTTGAAGTTGTATTATTTGCTGAATCTGAGCTGTTATGACAGCCTTTTTTTATTTCTCTGATAAAGCAATTATTCCATTAATATGATTGTTGCTGATATGCATGCAAAAATAAAGAATCTAGACACAGATATAATTCTCTGAAAAGCACACCCACTTATCCTTTATAACCAAATCTCGTAGGTGTTGAAAATACTGTTCCATTGTTCCTCTCTTTTCAAATCATACACATAATTGCCAGTGACCACTTCCCATACTTGACTTCTTCTCCTTTTCCTTCTAAATGTCTAGCCTGATGTCAAATGTTTGACAGTAGCTGGCATTACCAATTAAATACTAAACATATTCCATACTCAGCTTCAGAATACACCCTTCCTAATTTGCGCATAAAGCACCAATTAGCATGGATTGCCTTCCTCTTCCTCAATTGTTTGACAGTAGCTGACATTAAATCTTTGACAACATATTCCAAACTGTGCTTCACAAATGCATCCTTCCAGTCTCTTCCATACAGAGCACTGAGTGGCATGGAGGACCGTCCTCTTTCTCAAATCCTCGGCTATGAGTGTGGCTTCTCTCATTGCTATCCAAGCTTAAGTAGACATTTTTAGGTGCTATAGGACCAAATTTAAGAGTAGGCAAGAGGTATCTTTCTTCTCAGTAAATTATGATAAAATGAGTTAACTATGAGTCTTATTTGGATAAAATGTCTTGGAATATGTGCAGTACATGATGTTTTTATATTTGTTATAGTCAAACCAACATAATAAATGAAGAAGTTTGGTGCATGTATGTCTTTCAACTATTTAAAAATTGGCTACTACAGCATTTATTGCACTAATACGTCCTACGGCTCTTTCTGTACGAGGATATAGTTACTCTGGTTTGTGTCAGCCTAAATTCTGCTAAATTCTTATATGGACTGTTGGCAACTAGAATTTCCTGCCCTGGGTGTATTTGATTTCTGCAGATATTTATTTAGGGTGTGCATTAATTTGATACAGGGTTTCGGCGGTGATGATTCGGATGTTGGATCGCCTAGGGATAGTCGTGTACAAGGAGTGACGTTAAAACCAACTGTAGATACTCAGCCCCTTGCAGGTTCTAATGTTTCATTCAGCGAGCAGCTGGAAAGATGTGGAAATGAGGTTGATGATCCTTGTGAATTAGCTAGTAGTGAGTCTCAGCGATCTATGGGTGAAATACTTTCATCTAGGGATCCTGAGCCACCTCATGGTGTCTTCAGACCTGATTCACGTGCAGACAAGCCTAGCAGCAAGCTAACTCCTTCTAACCTGAATGTCAAAAAATCAACCTTTTGGGGGAGAAGCAATGTGAGTTTTGACTTTTGTTGACTGATTTCACTTGAACAATTCAAGTTTTGTTGCTTAAACACCATTTCAGTTGTAGTTAGTTGCATAGTTTCTTTTCTTAAATGCATGGAGCTTTTTTTTTTCTTTTTTTGATCACGTGTTTAGTTTAACTTATGTCGGCATTAATCTGCATGTCCGGCTTCTCTGGTGTCTACAACAATCAAATTTTAGAACATTTGTACTTTTGAGAATTATCTGTGTTACCTTTTGCATATGTAGATTTTGCGATCAGGAAACTTCTTAGGCTTGAAACGTCAAGCTTAGACATTGCTTGCTATACCGGTGGAGACCACAGCTAAATGAGTGCTGATTGGGATAAGATAATCATATTAATAGAACTTTAAATATGTCGGGCAAAAGCAACAATTTGCTTTATTTTCCTTAAATAGGTAATCAAGCTTGGGAGAACTATTGATCAGTAGCATGAAAACTTAGTTTGCTTGCTTTGCTAGAAAGTATAAAACAAATGAAAGGGTTGTGTCCGTTACCCTTGCAATGACAGTTGACATTGGGAATCTGATCTTTTGTTTGTTTTCTTTTGCACAGGCCAGAAAGACGCCATCAACGGTATCAATTGATTCCTCTGGAGAGGAAGAGTATGGTTTCTCCCACTAACCCCCCCACCCCCCACACACATCTACCACAGTCCCACTAACTCCCTCCCTCTCCCTCTCTATTTCCTGTGGTGTCCAGAGAAATTTGTTCCATCTAATTGAAATGTAATCATCAGTGTTGTCAAAGGCGTGCTTGAGCCCTGAAGCGAGGCTCAAAACATGTTGAGCACTTCGTTTCGCTTTGTGGACGCTTTAGTGTCGCATCCAGGCTCGAAGGCATACTTATCCTTGCCAATGAGTGTAGTCCTGAAAAGGCGATATTAAACAATTGATATTTCGCTTTATCGTAAATTTTTTTCAATTTCTTTGTCCATATATTTGTTATTCATACTTATAATTATCAGTTTTGGAATACATGTACATACATTTACTTTTTCTCCAGTTGCGCCTTTTTTCATTAAAGCCCACGCTTTAGTTGTGCCTAAAGCCTCAGCAGACCTTTGAGCTTTTTTGCACTTTTCGCCTTTGATAATCATTCTTATGGGGATAGATAAATGCCTCTATGATGTCAATATGATAACTTCCTTTTACTTGAATAAAATAATTAAAGATTGATGATCAACAGATATCTCTGTGGCATCAATTTGGATGTTTACTTTCTTATTGTACTTTGTTTTGGGTGTTAGGATTGTTCTGTACAAACTTGTCCTCTCTTGAAGTGTCCTAATATTCATCAGTAATGTTCTATGACAAACTTGTACCTTGTTTTGGATGTGATGTCCTTTTATGTGTGTGCGGCTCTCTATATTTGTATTATTCACATTTTTCTGGATTCAAATCATACATTCAAATACTGAAAGATAAATCGTTTTAGCACTTTCAGACTGTACTACATTAATGAGTTAGTTTATGTCTTTTGTCATTCCATTATTATTCAGTGTCCTTTCTAATGTGAGCCATGATGACTTGTCGATAGGCTCGCCATACAGAGACTTGAGATTACCAAAAATGACTTGCGCCATAGGATTGCAAAGGAGGTAAGTTACATCAGTAGGCTTTGACCTCTTAATTTGTCTTATCATTCCTTTTTTTTTTGTCTGAGACCATTTACCCTCAACTTTTGCTAGGCAAGAGGAAATGCAATACTGCAGGCGAGCTTGGAGAGACGGAAGCAAGCCTTGCATGAGCGCCGCTTGGCTCTTGAGCAAGATGTATGATTTATTTTCCGTGTAATAAATTCCTGCCTACGAGTGGCTGCACTAGATCTACTTACATATATACTATTACAGAACCACTAGGCAACCTCTTTTTTTTTTGTCATTTATACCCTTTTTTTGGGGGGGGGGGGGGAATTATTTAACCTTTCCCATTCAATTTCATTCCTTTCTATTTGATCTAACTGTTCTTAGTCTTTTGGTCACTATAGAAAATATAGCTGGGTTTCTTGTTGATAAAATTTCTACTTCTCCTTCTGTGTGTTCATTCTAATTTAGGATGTGCGTTGCACTTGTAGTTGATGAAACTTTTTGCTCCACAAGCTTCTATGCATCTTCTAATGTGTAAGATACTGTGTGATTTTCTTGAAGGTTGCAAGACTACAAGAACAGCTACAAGCTGACAGGGATCTAAGAGCTGCACTGGAAGTTGGTTTGAGCATGTCTTCCGGACAATTATCGGGCTCTCGTGGTATGGATTCCAAGGTTTGTATTGATGATTCGGTGGCTTTATATTGTTAATGGTTTGGTTGATTTTGTTATGTTTCTGAAAGGACTTGTACTTTCTTAAAGACTAGAGCTGAGCTCGAAGAGATAGCCTTGGCCGAAGCAGATGTGGCTAGATTAAAGCAGAAAGTTGCTGAGTTGCATCATCAACTTAATCAGCAGCGGCAGCATCACTATGGCTCACTATCTGATGCTTGTGATCGACTTCAACATGGGCAAAACCATAATTCTCAACTGTAAGTTTTGGAAGTCTTGAATGTTTTCAAGTCCCTTGCTTCAATTTCATGTACTTCTTGGTTGCATGCAGTCATTAGCTATGTGCTCCCTCCGTCCCATTTTATGTGGCACTCTTTCCTTTTCGGTCAGTACCAAATCTTTCCTTGTTTAGAAACAATTTATTTTTAGAATTCGTAGTTCAGCCTTAATGAATTGATTTACAGCCACATAAATATCTATGGTTTGTTTTAGGGGTACATACCTTAAACCACCCCTAAACTTGGCTCAGATTATTAGTATCCTCTCTGAACTATGTCCGGTCATAATTACCCCCTCAACTTGACCTTTTGAGGGTCATTAACTCCTAGACGCTGATGTGGCAAAAAGTGTGGGTGCACTCGCATGCCACGTAGATTTTTTTGTCTATGGGGCACTTCTTTGAAAAAAAAATATTTTTTTACCTTTTTAAGATTATTCCTTTTTTAGATAATTTTTTTCGAATAAACTTTATAATAAAACTTGGATATAGCTACATTATTTAGGCTACATATTTTTATTTGACCAAAACTAATAACGTTTTAGTTAATTAATTTTTTGAATTTGACCTGGAAATAAAGATTTATACCGTTAAAATAAATAGCCAAGGCATCTAAAAAGTTATAAAAAATACATAGTTGAAATAAATAGTCATGGCATCAAAAGAAGAAATAAAAAGAGTGTACAAATGCACTTCTAATTTATTGCAATTGTACACTCTTTTTATTTCTTCTTTTGATGCAATGACTATTTATTTTAACTGTGTATTTTTACTTTTTTAGGTAAAATCTTAAAAAAATAAAATAAAAGTCAAAGCACCATAATTTAGAGCTATATAAAAAATTATAGCCAAATAGTTAATTTCAAACTATGTATTTTTATAACTTTTTAGATGCTTTCGCTATTTATTTCAATTGTATAAATCTTTATTTTCAGGTCAAATTCAAAAAAATATTGACTAAAACTTTATTGTTTTTGACTAAAAAAAAATATTTAGCCTAAATAATGCAGTTCTATCCAAGTTTTTATTATAAATTATATTCGACAAAAATTATCTAGAAAGTAATATTATTAAAAGGGTAAAAAAATATTATTTTTCAAAAAAAAATGCCACATGGACAGAAAAATTCACGTGGCAAGTGAGTATACCCACACTTTTTGCCACATTAGCGTCTAGGGGAGTAATGGCTCTTAAAAGACCAAGTTGAAGGGGGTAATTAAGACCAGACATAGTTCGGGGAGGATGTTTATAAACTGAGCCAAGTTTAGAGGTGATTTAAGGTAATTTGCTATGTTTTAGACCACAAGTTTCAAAAGTCTTTCTTTTTTTCTTCTTAAACTCCGTGCCAAGTCGAACATTGTCACATAAATTGAGACGGAGGGAATACTTAATATTTATGAAGAATTCTTCAATGGATTTCCAACTTTTCATCATGTGCTTTTCAGTATGATTAAACATTTAAACGATGATCTAAGCTATTAAAACGGACGGAAAAGATATTTCTTTCCCAAGCAGAGAATAACAAAATATCACTGCAAGTGCTAGTGATAGTGCCCTTTTTTTTTATGTACTATAGCAGAAGATGGTGGAGAAAACAACAAAAGAAGGAATACTTTGGTCTATTTTAGGAAAAGAGGATCGATTTGTCTTAATTTGTAAAATGTGTGATTTTGTTGTGGCTCAAGGAATAACCTCATGTTAATTACATTGACGGCTTCAGCAAGTTTTTAACTAGTAAAGCATTATGGTTTAATGTACTCCGTGTCATTTTATTGCACTGTCTGTTCCCTTCTCTGCTGCACTATTTGACTGAGCACAGTTTTAAACATTAATCTTTTCATGTAAGTAATGATGTAAGAAAATATTTTTATAGTAGTTGAAAGATTTGCTTGGAAGAGAATATACAAGATCAAAGTTAAAATTTTAGTTGTTAATTGAATCTAATGTTCTGAAATTTGTATAAGTCATGAGATAAATTATGACTAGATAGGCTCAAATACGTCAGAAATCCCAAAATGGAAATGAATGTCGTGCAAATTGGGAAAGATAAGTAATAATCCGGCTGAGAAGTGATTGTTCTTTGACTTGTAGCTGCAAATGTAGATAAGCTTTAGCTGGGGTGGAGGGTGGAGCGATTTATTCAGCTGTGGAAGTTGGGTATCTTTTGGTGTCCAACAACTCAGCCATTATTAGGCATTACAGAAATAAAAGCAGGCAATACTTTTCTTCTAAGACGGAACAGTTGGACAAGAGGGGTTGCTCTGATGGTAAGCAACCCCCACTTCCAACCGAGAGGTTGTGAGTTCGAGTCTTCCCAAGAGCAAGGTGGGAAGTTCTTGGAGGGAAGGATGCCAGGGGTCTATTTGTAAACAGTCTCTCTACCCCAGGGTAGGGGTAAGGTCTGCGTACATACTATCCTCCCCAGACCCTACTAAGTGGGATTATACTGGGTTGTTGTTGTTGTTGTTGTTGTAAGACGGAACAGTTGGATATGTGCCTATTATTTAAGCTTGGGTTATTTCGTGCGTACTTGTCTCCATGTAGCAACACCGCAACACATTTTTTTCCCTTCGTCGTAGAAATTTATAAAGTGTTCAGCACGAGATATTGGAATTACATTTCATCTTTGGGCATGCATATTTGAAAGAATTGGGGGAAGATTGAAGTGAAATCATCTTTCATCTAACATGTTATTGATAAATTTTCCTTAGGAAGTGTGTTTTTATTTGCAGGAAGTATTTTCAGCAAGATTTTGACACAACACTTGCTTTCTGTAATCATGAAAGAAGACAAAGAAGTGAGGTGATTTTTATCATTTATATTTCAATAAGCATAGTGACGGGTATGCACATTTTATTACAAAATATTGACTCAATACATAGAGGTTAACTTGCAGCATCATATCTGTGTCTCGACCTGGATCAGAATTCTTAATCACGCTGTAATTGGCGTTACATCTTCTTATCTGTGCTCTTAAGTTATATCTTGTTTCTTCCTGTAATTTTGTATGAAAGCACTCTGTAGTTGGCTTCCTACTTCTGCTACTCCCTAACTTGTCCCTCCCTCTTGCTTCTTTTATGCTTAATCTCAAGTCTTCATTGTTTTAAGGATTATGAGTTGGAGACACTGCTTTTTTGTCTATAAAGGAGCAAATTTTAAACCCCTGTCCCGTATATTTTATGAGTTCTTTACTTTTAGTGCTTTTGCCCTTTCGGGTAGGGGTAAGACTCGTCTACATATTACCCTCCCCAGACCCCACCTGGTGGGAGTATACTGGGTAGTTGTTGTTGTTGTTTACTTTTAGTGCTACATGAGCTATAAGTTGAGAATGTATAGCTAGTAACCATGGGTTTCGCTGAAAAACCATGGAATATCAATCTTTGCATAAATATATACTTCGATTCACTCAAAGACTCTTTTGACCTTTACTGCTATTTCATCATTTCCTTTTCTTTTCGTACCTGAAGATATGAATGTCATCCTCTTCCCATTTGTGCATATATCCATCTATAAGCTGTTAGAAATTACTACCTCTTGTAATTGGTGGATTAACTTCTTACTTTGTTCCATGCTATAGTTTTATATCTTTTTAGATCCATTCATATGTCTTGTTTTTGTTTTTATTTTTGTTTTTCCTCTCTTTCACTGAGCCGAGGGTCGACTGGAAACAGCCTCTCTACCACTTCGGGTAGGGGTAAGGCTCGTCTACATATTACCCTCCCCAGACCCCACTTTGTGGGACATTATTGGGTTGTTGTTGTTGTTGTTGTTGTTGTTGTTGTTGTTGTTGTCATATGTCTTGTGCCAAGATTAGACTTAGGAGCTGAAACAATGTTAGCCTGGTATATTCTGTGGGTGTCAGGTTTATCTGTTGAAGTTCATCATGTAATGACACATATTCAGGCGTCTTTATTATCTCTAGTAACCACTAAAATCTGCAGGAATGGTTTTTAAGCATTTAAACGAATGCTGTTAGAGCTGAACTGTTGGGCCAAAAAAGCCTCTTTTTTTTTGGGGGGGGGGGGAGGTATTATCCCTTTTAGCCCGCACTATAGGTGACCAACGGGTGGGCCGGGCCGGGTCCGGGTCCAATTTTTCTGACCCGTCCGGGTCCGGGCTCAATTAGAGGTGGGTTGTTAACGGGCTAGGTTGATCCGGGTCGGGTCGGGCCGGGCCGGGTTTTTTTTTTTTTGGAATTACGTATAGTATAAATATTAAGTTATATTAATACTTTGTAATAATTGAATGAACACAACAAAAGATGGGGAAAAAATTGCACTTATTGCAAGTGCTACTTTATTTCTTAAATTCAAAATTTCAAAACTAAAATGTATCATAATTAGTTTACAATTTACATCAAATGGTTTGCATTGCAATAGAAAGTTCTTCAAAATTAATATGAACCGAATGACCTTCTTCTGGAGAGTTAAATTCGGATGGGTTTCCGTGCGTTAATATATCTCCAAGTTCTTCGTCTTCCGGGCTATCAAGATCTTCCTTTCCTTGATTTCTTCGTTCAGATCTTATCCAATCTCTTAGACACACTAAGACTTCCAAAGCATTGCTTCCCAATGAGTGCCGTGTGTCTCCAAGTTGTTGTCTTGCTTGGCTAAATGCACTCTCGGATGCAACAGTGGAAATTGGGACATTCAGGACATCCCGCGCCATAGCGAAAAGAACGGGAAATTACTTTGAATTTTCATGCCACCAGCCTAACGGTGAAAATTCCTTGGTGCGAGGCTCCTTTTGCTTCTGCAAGTAAAATTGAAGTTCATCTATATTCCTGCTACTACTTTGAGTGTTAGAAAAAGTTGAAAAAATATTAAAACTATCAATGCCTTCATCATCATCTTCGACTACATTAGAAGTGCTACATTGCATAGTGGGATTTGCAGCAGTTGAAGCACGAGCATTATCACATTGAGTTGCATAATAAGTATATAGATATTGTAAATGTTCATTTAGTTGGTTCATAGATTCATACAAATTTGGGCTTTCAGTGGGCCCAATCTCCATATAAGTGTATAAAGCATTCATTAATTGTTGACAATCAGACATTTTAATTGAAGGATTTAAAACTGCACCAATTAAGTAAACAGGAGGAATTGGAAAGAAATATTTTTTGAATTTTGCTTGCATACTTGCAACAGCATCCGTATATCTATCTTTCTTCTTAAATTCATATAGTAGCAAAGAAATTTCAGCTATATGTACTAAAGCCAAAGTAATAGTTGGGTAATATGCCCCAGAAAACACAACAGTAGCAGTATAAAATTTATGTAAAAATTTAATCACATCACTAATGACCTCCCAGGTATCAGTTGTTAACATACGCCTAGGATCAGTACAATGTGCATTAGCAACTTCTGTTATTGGAAATCTATATTTGTAGCAACATTTTAAAAATATATACGTATAATTCCATCTAGTAACTACTTCGTCGGGCATGAATCTAGGTGTAAGGTTATATTGCATACACTTGTTCTTAAATTCTCTTATTCTAGATTGTCTATTATTTCCCTGAATTACTCCAACTGCTCTTCTAACTAGAGTAATCTCATGTAAAAATAAATCGAGCCCACTTTTAACAATTAAATTGTAAACATGACATGCACATCTAACATGAAAAATATCATCAAGAGGTGGATGTAAATTCAATTTTAAAATTGAAACTGCAGCATTGTTGTTTGAAGCATTATCAAAAGACATACACAAAACTTTTTGGTTTAGATTATAAAATTCGACAACTTCAACAATTGTACTACTAATAAATGCAGCAGTATGACTCTGATCTTCATCATATTTAAAAGCAACAATACGTTTTTGCATACAAGTATTGTCATCTATCCAATGACATGTAATTGTTAAATAATCATTTCCATTTACAGCATGGCCAATATCAGAAGTTAGACATACTCTAGAAGGAAGGTGACTAAACAAATAACGTATGTATGTTTGATATTGGCTGTGAAGTCTAAAGATGTCTGATCTACAGGTACTTCTAGGGATACCTTTAAACATAGGATTGTATATCCTTTGAATATACGTAACAAGATAAGAGGAAGAAGCAAATGAAAAAGGTAGACAACCCAAAGCAATCATTTTCGCTAATTCCTCTCGATCCCTCATTTTATCATATTTTAGGAGACCTGCAGTAGTAGGGTTAAGTGTTGTTGCACTTCCATCCCCATTATTTCCCCATTCTATAGGATGATAATTTTGCATATGTCTAATAAGTGTGCCAGTCCCCCCTAAATTACCTCCGGTCAAATGTTTAAACGTTTCATTACAAAGTCTACACTTAACTCTATCACTATCTTCTATCTCATCAAAAAATTGCCAAACAGGACTTCTTTTTCTACGATTAGATTTAGAAGTTTGAGCGACTGGTGGTCTTCTACCCCTTGTTGCACTAACAACTCCAACTCCAATACTACCAACATTTCCACTAGTAGGTGTAGGTGGTATCTCATCTTCTATTCCAATTTCGTTATCTTCTATTCCGAAATCTTGGTGTAATTGTTCATAATCAATATTTACATCTTGCAAATTAGGCGATGATTCAGAAACATGTGTTATTGGTTCATTATTACTATTACTACCAGAAGCTATAGGACTTTTTTTACTACTTCCACTTCCACTTCCACTCCTACCAGTAACTTTTCTACACGCTCTTTTAGCAGCATTCAACATATTGGAAAAATTAATATATAAGCTAAAATCAAATATGCAATTAAAATATTAAATAAGAGAAAGAGTTGGAGAGAGTGCACCGAATTCGACAATAAATTGAGCACTTGATTACGCAAATCCGGTGTTACCACGAACAAACGGCAAGCAAGTATTTCAATGTTGAACACTTGAACTTCAAGAATCAAGCTTCGAATGCCGATTTCCAAATAAGAAATTACGATAAATTAAATTCGGGAAAATAAAGACAATAAAAATTATGAAAGTAGAATATGAATTCTTGAAAATTGAAGAGAAGAGAGTGATTGATATTTGCTAATTTGAGAATTGAGAGAGAGATAGATAATTTTGAGTGAGGAAATGAAGAAGAGGGGAGGGTATTTATAGATTTTAAGAAGGGTTAATAATGTAATTTAAAAAAAACAAAAAAAAACTCAAAATTGGCCAAAAATGCAAAAAGTCCCGTTGGGCAACGGTGCTGGACCGTTGCCAACGGTCAAGTGGGCCCCATGTTTTCAGAAAATTTTTTTTTTTAAAAAAAAAAAAAAAATTTTACCGTTGGGGACCGGTCCGGGCCGGTCCGGGTTGACCGGTTCGCCCGGAATTTTCCTTCCCGGGCCGGTCCGGTCCGGGTCAATTGGACGGAATCGCCTAACGTCCTAACCCCTTTCCTCCCCCTAACCCAGCCCGGCCCCCCCCGCTATAAACCGGTCCGGTCTGGGCCGGGTTTGACCGGGCCGGTCCGTGCCGGTCCCGGGTCAACCCGGCCCGGTTGACACCTCTAGCGCGCACCAGAAACTATTTACATTTGGTAGCTGAAAGTGTATAAAATTTGTAACTTTTTGTATATAACGTACGGAATATATATATATATATACAAAAAATATACAAATTTTATATATTTTTTCGGCTATTATTTTTACAACGGCTATAAAGTGTCATTTTTCCTTTTTTTCCCCTTTGTCAATGATAATTATTCGTAAAAAGGATAGATGCATATCTTCTTGAAATTCTGACCTCAAGGTAGCAAATCACTATTTTCATCCAATATTTCTTCAGTTGTGTATAAGTTTTCATAAATGCTAAAACTTCTGGAATTAATGCAGGAATTGCTGGGTGCAGATATGAGGAATGTTAAAGGACAAGTACTGAAATCTGGCCCTAGCAGTAGACAACCTGCTCGAAAGCTATTTCTTGATACGACCTTAAGTGATTCCGAGAGTACTGAGGCTTCAACTAGTTTATCCTTGGATGAACTTGGTGCCATTGATTCTCCTTCCGTGCATTCTACTTCAAGGACCGCTGAGGTAACAGAAATAAAAACTTCTGCTGCTTCTCGCTCTCAACAGCTCATGAACAAGTGGTCACACTATAAACTACAATGCAAACTCATGCACACAAAATGCTATAACATAATTTGGCAGGATTCCTTGTATAGGAATTTTAGTCAGCATGGTTTTCTCTTATCACTTTTTGATTTAGCAAAATCAGGCTTGTCGTTTAGTAACTTTATTAGATCACCCTTAACTAGAGGTTTCAGATTCGAGCCCTAAGAATGGAGTCCTCTTTGAGGGAGCACTAAAACTTCTTATAGTGGGTTTTCTATGCCATGAATCTGGATTTAGTCGGGCCTGTGTTAGATCTAGCTTCGATACGTTGACTATATGATGATTGTGCATATATAATTATTTTGAACCTCATTGTCATGTTGTGGTGATCTTTGACGATGAATTTAGCAGGCGATGGATTATAGCCGACATCCCTCAGCTGCATCTTCCACTTTAGTAGAATTAACAACGCGTCTCGACTTCTTCAAAGAAAGACGGTCTCAGCTCATGGAGCAACTCCATAACCTCGACTTGAACTATGGATCAACACCTCAAGACTTTATGTACAAACCTTAATCTCCTTCGTGGAACTGACTAAAATTTTTGTACGAGGCACGTGAAGGGAAGCAGCCGATATCTCAGCATTTGTACATCCTCTGTATCATAGCATATAACTCTCATGTACTTTATGTACTACCAGATGTACCCTTTTGTTTGTTCCACTTTTCTGGTTTTAGTTAATATCATTCATTCTGATTAACACCGAAAATATAAATAAATGCTTTTTGCTGTATAATAGGACATATGGCTTACCGAATGGAATTTGAAAAGCTCGGGCGACAGGCTTTGAATCACCTAAAATTTTGTGGGCCCACAAATGATCTACCGAGCAATACTCATTGTTTTGCCATGTCCGGTTCATGTGCTAATACCCCCCCAAATTAGGCTAAAATATTGAGAGCTTGATAGAAATAACCTATTGAACGATAGTCATAATTTTGTCATGATTGTTCCTCGTTTCTGGCATATTAGGGCCATAAAAAAACCAATTCAGGATGATTTCGTTCCAAGACATTTGTCACTGCATCCCATGAGTGTTCCTTGTTATTTGGTGTTTTAAGGTCACAAGACAAGAGCTGAGGATGATTTTCAATCTTTTGTGTGCTTTAAGTTCATGCTATCTTCATGAATTGGACGATGGGTTTTACATAGGCTAAAATTTTGTGGGTCTGTCAGAAATGATCTAATGACAATAGTTGTTGCTTCTTCATAAATGTTCCTCGTTTTTAGGAGAAATTTAAAAATGATTAGATTTACAAGTCGTCATTCAAAAATAACCACAGTATCAAATGTAATTAAAGTTCAGTCACTTTTCATGTAAAGATAAATCTGAACAAAAATATTGTTCAAAATTCGAAAAAATATTCTAGTATATTATACTGGAGTTCCAACATAAGTATACATGAATTCTAGTATATATTATTGGAGTTCCAATATAATATATTGGAGTTCCAGTATAATAATCGATCAAGCATAATGTACTGGAGATTGGAGTATCGATATATAATACTGGAACGTTTCGCATGTTGGAGTTCCAGCATAATATGCTGATGTTCACACAGGTGCATCGATCTTCATTATATTATGCACGGACTTTCTGTATTGCAGCAAAATAGTGGCTGTGTTTCAATGACTTTGCAAAAGCCGGCTATTTTTGAATTGATAGTCCGAAAACTAGCTAGCCCGTGCTATTTTTACATTTTTTTTTGCGTTTAGGGCTATAAAATAAGAATTCAAGACGATTTCAAATTTTGTGTGTGCTAATATTCACGTCATCTTCAAGAATTCAGGCGATAAGCTTCGAATCACCTAAATTTGTTGGGCCCATAAAAAGTAATCTAATGAACAATAGTCATTGCTTCGCCATGACCGTTCTTCGTTTTTTTGGTGTTTTAATGCCATAAAACAGGAGTTCAGGATGATTTCAAAATTTTCGTGTGCTAATGTTCATGCTATCTTCATGAATTGGCGATGAGTTTCAAATCACCTAAAATTTTTGTGGGCCCATAAAAAATAATCTAATGAACAATAGTCATTGCTTCACCATGACTGTTCTTCGATTTAATACCATAAAACAGGTGTTCAGGATGATTTCAAATTTATCATGTGCTTAGTCTATGCCATCTTTATGAATTCAGGTAATGGACTCCATATTGCCTAAAATTTTGTGGGCGTAGAAATAACCTAAAGAACAATAGTCATTACTTCTCTATGAATGTTCCTCGATTTTTTGCATTTTAGGGCATAAAATGAAAATTCATGATGATTTCTAATTTTTCATATGCTAATATAGTAATATTTGCGCCATCTTTATAAATTTGGGTGAGGTTTCGAATCGCCTAAAAGTTGTAAGTTCAACAAAATGACTAATGAACAATAAAGACTGATTCGCCAATGATTTTTCGTATTTTTTGGTATCTTAGTGTCTTAAATAGGAATGCAACACAATTTCCTATTTTTCGTGTGCTAAATTCCATGCAATCTTCATGAATTCAGGTTACAGACTTCGAACCGCCTAAAATTTTGTGGGACCATAAAAAACAACTTAATGAACAATAGTCATTGCTTGCCACGATCATCTCCGTTTTTTTTTTTTGAATTTTAGAGCCATAAAACAGAAATTCAGGATGATTTCTAATTTTTTCTGTATTAATTTTCACGCGATCTTCATGAATTTAGGCAACAGGCTCCAAATCGCCTTAAATTTTATGGGACCATAGAAATGACCTATCGAAAATAGTTATCATTTTTCCATGACCGTTCCTCGATGTTTGGCATTTTAGAGCCGTAACACGGGAATTCAAGGCGATTTCCAATTTTTATGAATTCCACGTCATCTTCATGAATTGCATGACGGACTCCGAATTGTCAAAAATCTTTATTGGCCCATTATAAATGATCTAATAAATAATATCACCGCTTTGCCATGACTGTCGCTTGTCTTTAGGCGTTTTAAGGCCATAAAATGAGAATTCACAATGATTTCTAATTTTTCATGTGCCAATGTCCGTACTATGTTTAATAATTTGAAGATGGGCTCTGAATTGCCTAAATTTTGTGGGCCTATAAAAAATGATCTAATAAATAAGAATTTAACATGATTTCCAATTGTTTATGTGCTAACTCCACTCCATCTTCATGAATTAAGGCTACGAGCTCTAAATCGCCTAAAATTTTGTGGGCTTATAAAAAATGATCTAATAAAAAATAGTCAACGTTTTGCCGTGAGTGTTCCTCGTTATTTTGCATTTTTGGGCCATAAAACACGAATTTATAACAATTTTTACTTTTTTGTGTGCTTCTTGCCATCTTCATGAATTCGGGCAACAGGAGGGCTTATCATAAAAAATAAGTAAGAAAAGGCTGAAAGAGTACTGGGGAGCCTCTCGAAGTCTCCGATCTCATAGATGGTTTGGCTGCAATTCCTTCTCTTGTGAAGAAGCCTAAGTGGCTTTTGCCCTCGAAAGCTGCTATATATATCCCTGTATGATTGAAAGAATAGGTAGCCCTATAAATCAGTGATTGGAGGTCTTCCTCACCTGTTCTAGTGACATAGGCCCATCCGGTCGAGAGAAGAGATTTGAGATTAGCCACTAGGTGAAGTACCAAGGAGAGGATCGGCTTCAGCCATAACCAATACGGAGGGATATCCGTATCGTTTAAAAGTTTAGAAGCCCGTCAGAAATGATCTAATGAACAATATCCATTGGTCCGCCACAATCGATCCTTGATTTTTGGCATTTTAGGGCTATAACAGAGGAATTTAGGACGATTTTCAATTTTTCGTGAGCTAATGTTCATGAATTCAGGAAACAGGCTCTGCATTGCCTAAAATTTTGTGGCCTCATAAAAAATGACCTAATGAATAATCATCATTGCATCGCCATGTTTGTTCTTCATTTTTTGGTGTTTAGGGCCATAGCATATTAATTCAACATGATTTTTAATTTTTCGTGCGCCAACTCGACGCCATTTTCATGAATTCGGTATACGAGTTTCGAATCGCCTAAAATTCTCTGGGCACATCAGAAACAAACTAATGAAAATAATTATTTTTTCATCATGACCACTCCTTATTTTTTGCATTTTAGGGCCATAAAACAGGAGTTTTGGATGATTTCTAATTTTTCGTGTGATAATGTCCACACTATCTTTATTAATTCGAGCGGCGAGTTGTGAATCGCCTAAAATTTTGCAGGCCCATCAAAAATATCCTAATGAACAATAGTCATTGCTTCTCCATAGCTGCTTCTATTTTTTTTTTGGGCATTTTAGGGCCATAAACTAGGAAGCCAGGAAGATTTAAAATTATTTGTGTGCTAATATCGACAACATCTTTATGACTTTAGGCGGTGGGCTCCGAATCGCTTAAAATTTTGTGGACCCTTAAAAAATGACTTATGAATAATAATCATTGCTTCGCCGTGACCGCTCCTCACGTTTTGATATTTTAGGGCCATAAAATAGGAATTCAAGATGATTTTCAATTTATCGTGTGCGTTTGTCAGGCAATCTTCATGAATTCGGGCGACGAACTCCGAATTGCCTAATATTTTATGGGCCCATAAAAAATATTCTAATGAACAATAGTCATTGCTTCGCCATAACTGGTCCTCATTGTTTGGCGTTTTAGAGCCATAAAACATGAATTTAGGATGCTTTTTAATTTCCCTTTTCTAATGTCAACGCCATCCTTTTGAATTTGGGTGACAGGCTCGGAATGGGTCCATAATATTGATTTAATAAATAATAGCCATCACTTCTCCATGAACTTTCATCATTTTTGATGCTTTAGGCCAATAAAACAGGAATTCAAGATGATTTCTAATTTTTCGCGTGCTTTAGTCCATGTCATTTTCATGAATTCAGACGACGAGATTCGAATCGCCTAAAATTTTGTAGGCTTATCAGAAATGACCTAATGTATAATAATCATTGCTTCACCATGATCTTTGCTGTCTTTGGGCATTTTAAGGTTATAGAATATGAATTTACTATGATTTTCATTTTTCAAGTGTCAATCTTCATGAATTCAGGTGACGGGTTGAGAATCGCCCAAAATTTTGTGGGTTTGTCAGAAGTAAATTAATGAAAAATAGTCATTGCTTCGCCATGATTTTTCCTCATTTGTAGTGTTTTAGGGCCATACAATAAAAATTTAGGATATTTTTAATTTTTTGTGTGCTAATGTCCACACCATCTTTATAAATTTGGGCGATGGGCTCCGAATCGCCTATAATATTGTGGGTAATAAGAAATGACCTAATGAGTAGTACTCAGTGTTTCACCCGAATCATATTTTTTTTATTTATGTTTTAGGACCATAAAGTGGGAATTCACGATTTTTATTTTTTCATATGCTAATGTCAACGCCATCTTCATTAATTCACGTAACGGGCTTTGACTCGCCTAAAATTTTGTGCGCATATAAAAATGACCTAATGAATAATAGTCACTGTTTCTCCATGACAGTTCCTACATTTTTGGTGTTTTAGGGCCATAAAATTAGAATTTAGGATGATTTCCAATACTTCATGGGCTAAATGTCTACGCCATCTTCTTGAATTCGAGCTACAGACTCCAAATCACCTAACGCCAAAAAATGAGAAATGGCCATGCTACAAAGATGATTGTTATTACTAAGGTAATTTTTACGGGCCCATAAAATTTTAGAGCATTCAGGGCTGGTCACCCGAATTCATGTAGATAGCATGGGTTATAGCACATGAAAATCTGAAAATCGTGCTGATTCCTGTTTTATGGCCCTAAAATGCAAAAAGATGAGAAATAGTCTTCACGAAACAATAACTATTGTTCCTTAGGTCATTTTTTATAGTCCTACAAAACTTCAGGAGATTCGAGGATGTTTGCTCGAATTCATGCATATGTCGTGGACTATAACACACAAAAACGTGGAATCATGCGGAGTTCCTATTTTATTGTCCTAAGACGCTAAAAAACATTGAAAAATCACGGAGAAGTGATTACTATTATTACTTAAGTCATTTTGATAGGCCCATAAAATTTTAAGAGATTTAGGGCCGGTCTCCCAAATTCATGCCGATGACTTGGACAATTGCAGACAAAAATTTGAGAACTGTGTTAAATTCCTGTTTATGGCCATAAAATGCCAAAAATGAGGAACGATCATGGAGAAAATATGACCCTTGTTCCTTAGATTGTATTTGATGGCCCCCTAAAATTTTAGGAGATTCAGGGTCGGTCGCCGAATTCATGTAGATGACGTGAACATTAACACATGATAATCTGGGAATCATGTTGAATTCCTGTGGTATGACCTTAATATTCCAAAAAGTGTTGGCTATTATTCCTAAGGTCTTTTTTTATAGCCCCTCAATATTTTAGGATATTTGGGACCGATTGCTCGAATTCATACATATGACGTGGACTATAACAAATAAAAATTTGGTAATCGTACTGAATTCCTTTTTTTATGGTCCTAAAACGTAAAAAAAAATGAGAAACGGTCACGTCGAAGCGATGAATATTCTTCCTTAAGTCAATTTTGATGGGCCCGTAAAATTTAAGAGATTCAGTGCCGGTCCTCCAAATTATTGCAAATGGCGTGGACTATACCACACAAAAATCTAGGAACCGTGTTGAATTCCGTTAATGGTCCTAAAACGCCAAAAAGCGAGGAACTATCATGTCAAAATAATGACTATTTTTCCTCAAATCGTTTTTATGGGCCTGCAAAATTTTAGGAGAGTTGGGGCCAGTCTCCCAAATTAACGCAAATGGCATGGATTATAGCACATGGAAATTCGAGAATGATGTAAAATTCCTATTTTATGACCATAAAATGGAAAAATGAGGAACAGTCATGGAAAAGTGATAATTATTGTTACTCAGGTCATTTTTGATTGGCCTGCAAAATTTTAGGAGATTAAGGGCCGGTCGCCCGAATTAATGTTTTTGGCGTGCACTATAGCTTACAAAAATGTGGGAATCATACTTATTTCCTATTTAGTGTCCGTAAATTACCAAAAATGAGGAACGGTCATGGCGGAGCAATGACTATTATTCCTTAGGTTGTTTTTGATGAGCCCATAAAATTTTAGGAGATTCAGAATCAGCTGCCTGAATACGTGCAGATGTCGTGGACTATAACATAAAAATATCAGGATATCGTACGAAATTCCTGTTTTATGGCCATAAAAGGGGAGCGATGATGGAGAATCAATAACTATTGCTCATTCCGTCATTTCTAATAGACCCAAAAGAAAAATTAGGATATTTGGGGCCGGTCTCCCAAATTTATGTAGATGACGTGGGCGATAGCGCATGAAAATCTAGGAATTGTGTAGAAGTCCTATTTTATGGCCCTAAAATGATAACAATGAGGAACAATCATGATACTATCAAGATTATTGTTCCTTAGGTCGTTTCTATGGGCCTATCAAATTTTAGGAGACTCAGGGCTAGCCGCCTGAATTCTTGTAGATAGCGTGGACAATAGCACACGAAAAATCTATGAATCCTGCAAAATTCTTGTTTTATGTCCCTAAAACATCAAAAAATGAGGAATGGTCATGGAGAAGTAATGACTATTATTCCTTAGGTTGTGTTTGATGAACCCACAAAATTTTAGGAGATTCAAGTTTAGCCATCCGAATTCAGGCAGATGCGTGAACTATAGTAGATGAAAATCTGGAAATCATGCGAAATTCTTATTTTATGGCCCTGAAATTCCAAAAGACTAGGAACAACCATGAAGAAGTGATTGAATATTAGATTACGTCATTTTTATGTGCCCACAAGTTTTTATGAGATTCGGGCCGATTGAGCGAGTTCATGAAGATGTCGTGGACTACAACACACGAAAAATCTAGAAATTGTGCCGAATTCCTGTATTATGCCCCTAAAACACCAAAAAACAATGAACGACCATGGAAAAGAGATGACTTTTATTCCTTAGGTCATTTTTATGAGACCGCAACATTTTAGGAGATTCGGAGCCAGTTGTGAGAATTTATGCAGATGACGTGGATTATAGTGCAGGAAAATAGGGAATCATGATGAATTCCATTTTTATGGCCATAAAATGCCAATAAACGAGGAACAGTCATGGAGAAGTAATGACTATTATTTCTTAGGTCGTTTTTTATAGGCTCGCAAACTTTTAGGGGATTAGGGGTTGCTCGCTCGAATTCTTGCAGATGGCGTAGATTATGACACATGAAAATTTGTGAATCATTTCGAATTCCTGTTTTAGGTCCCTTAAATGCCAAAAATAAGGAATGTTCATGGCGAAGCGATGACTATAGTTCCTTAGATCATTTTTGATGGGCCCGTCAAATTTTGGGGGATTCGTGGCTGGTCTCCCTAATTTATGTAAATGGTGTGGAGAATAGTATACGAAAATCTAGGAATTGTACGAAATTATTATTTTTTGGCGTTAGAACGCCAACAAATGAGTAATTGTTAAGGCTAAGTAGTGACAATTGTTCCATAAGTCATTTTTAATGGAACCATAAACATTAGAATATTTGGGGCAAGTCGTCTGAATTCATGCAAATGGGGTGGACTATATAGAACACAAAAATCTAGAAATCGTGCGGAATTCCTATTTTATATCCCTAAAATGAGGAACAATCATAGAGAAGCAATGACTATTATTTCTTCGGTCATTTTTGATGGGCGCCCAAAATTTTAGCAGATTCAGGGTCGGTTGTCCGAGTTCATGCAGATGGCATGGACATGCACAAAAATCTGCAATGGTGCTGAGTTCCTCTTTTATGACCTTAAATACCAAAAAATGATGAATAATTATTGCAAAACGATGACTATTGTTCCTTAGGTCATTTTATAGGCCCGCAAAATTTTAGGAGATTCGAGGCCAGTCGTTGGAATTCATGGGGATGTTAGGGACTATTAGCACACGGAAATTGGTCCGTAGGTCATTTTTATGAGCCTGTAAATATTTTGGATATTGGGGGCCGGTCTCCTGAATTCATGCGGATAACGTGGACTATAGCACACAAAAATTTGGAAATCGTATTGAGTTTATGGCCCTAATACGCCAAAAATGAGGAACAATCATGGCAAAAAATGGCTATTGTTTCTTAGGTCATTTTTGATGGACCTACAAATTTTAAAAGATCTGCGCCAGTCGCCTGAGTTCATGCAGATGGCGTGGACTATAACACACAAATATTTAAGAATCTGTGTGGAATTCAAGTTTTTTTGGCCCTAAAATGTCAAAAATCGAGGAACAACCATGGAAAAGCGATGACTATTGTTACATATGTCATTTTTGATGGGTTCTAAAAAATTTAGAAGATTTAGGGGCGATCGCATGAATTCATGCAGATGGTGTTGCTTATAGCACACGTAATCTGAGAATCGTACAGAATGTTGGCCCTAAAACGCCAAAAAAAAAATTAGGAACGGCCATGAAAAAGCAATGACTATTGTTCCTTAGATCATTTTCTATGGGCCCATAAAATTTAGGAGATTTGGGGCTAGTCGCTCGAATACATGCAAATAGCATGGACTATAACATGCAAATACTTTGGAGTTGTGCTGAATTCCTTGTGTATGGACTTAAAATGCCAAAGCTGAGTAACGCTCATGGCGCAAGGATGGCTATTTTTCCTTAGGTCATTTTTATGGTCCCGTAAAATTTAAGGAGATCCGGGGTCGATCACCCCTATTTTATGCAGATGGCGTGGACTACGACACATGAAAATCTATAATCGTGTAGATTAGTTTTGTGGCCCATGTAGATGGTGTGGACTATATCATAAGAGAATCTAAGAATCGTACGGAATTCTTGTTTATGGCCGTAAATCACCAAAAAATGAGGAATGGTCATGGTGAATCAATGACTATTGTTCCTTAGGTCTTTTTTTGATGGGCCTACAAAATATTAGGAGAGTTGGGGCACGGTCACCCGAATTTATGCAGATGGTGTGGTCTATACCACATAAAAATCTCAAAATCACGCAGAATGCCTATTTTATGACCCTAAAACTCCATAAAACGAGGAATGACCATGGCGAAGAGATGACTATTGTTCCTTACGTCATTTTTTTGGTCCCGTAATTTTAGGAGATTTGGGGCTGATCGCCGAAATCTGCAGATGGCGTGGACTATAGCTCAAAAAAATATGGGAATCATGCAAAATTCATGTTTTATGGTCTAAAACCGTAAAAATGAGGAACGACCACGGAAAAGAAATGACTATTCTTCTCCGGTCATTTTAATGTGCCCCAAATCATTAGGAGATTTGTATGAAATCATGCATATGAAGTGGACTATAATACACGAAATATGAGAATCGTATAGTGGACCTATAATGCTAAAAGATTAGGAACGTTCATGGTGAAAAGATGAGTATTATTCCTTCTTTTTTCCGGGCTCGCAAAGTTTAGGAAATTTGGAGCAGTCGCCTGAATTCATGCAGATAGCATGGACTATATAACATATGAAAATCTAGGACTTGTTATAAATTCCTATTTTATGGCCCTAAAATTAAAAAATGAGGAAAGAACATGGAGAAATGATGACCATTATTTCTTAGGTCTTTTTTTGTAGGCCCGCAAAATTTTAGAAAATTTTGGGCCGGTTGCCTGATTCATGCAAATGGCTTGTAGTATTGCACATGAAAATCTATGATTCATGCTAAATTCCTGTTTCATGACCGTAAAACGCCAAAAATGAGGAACAACCATAGCGATGCAATGACTATTGTTCCTTAGGTCATTTTTGATAGGTTCACAATATTTTAGGAGATTCATGTTGGTTGCCCGAATTTATGCAGATGGCGTGGACTACATCACATGAAAATATTAAAATCGTGATGAATATATATTTTATGGCCCTAAAAAAAGAAAAGGAGGAACCATCTTGCAGAGCGATGACTACTATTCTTTAGATCATTTTTGATATGCCCACTAAATTGAAGGAGATTCGAGGCCGGTTGCCCGAATTCATGCGTATGGTGTGGACTATAGCAGGCAATAATGTGAGAATCATGCTGAATTCCTATTTTATGGCCCTAAAACACCCAAAAAAGGGAATGAACATGGAGAAGCGATGACTATTGTTCCTTAGATCATTGTTGGTGGGCCTACAAAATTTTAGAAGGTTCAATGCTTGTCGCTTGAATTCATGTTGTTGTCATGGACTATTACTACAAAAATTTTTCCTTAGGTCGTTTTTGATGGGCATGCAAAATTTTAGGAGATTCGGGCTGATCGTCCAAAATCATGTAGGTGTCGTGGACCAGAAAATCTAGGAATCATGCTGAAATCCTATTTTATGGCCTTAAGACGCCAAAAAATGAGTTACAGTCTGCAAAGTGATTGAATATTGTTCCTTTGTTCTTTTTTTATGAGCATGCAAAATTTTAGGAGATTTGGGGTTTGTCTCCCGAGTTCATGCAAATGGTGTGGACTATAGCACACAAAAATTTGGGAATCGTACAGAATTCCTATTTTATTACCCTAATATGCCAAAAATGAGGAACAATCATGGTGAAACAATGACTATTGTTCCTTAGATGGAGTGGACTATTGTACACAAAATATGAGAATTCCTCTTTTATGGCCCTATTACGCCAAAAAAATGATAACAGAACATGGTGAAGCAATGACTATATTTCTTTAGGTCATATTTGATGGGCTCGCAAAATTTTAGGAGATTTGGGGTCGGTCGCCCTATTTCATACAGATGATGTGGATAACAGTATACGAAAATCTAGGAATTGTGCGAAATTCCTATTTTATGGGCCTAAAATTGCCAATACCTAGGAAAAATTATGGTAAAGAAATGACTATTGTTCCTTAGGTCAATCTATATAGTCTCACAAAATTTTAGGAGATTCGAGCTAGTAGTCCGAATTCATGCAGATGGTGTGAACTAGCACACAAAAATCTGCGAATCGTGTAGAATTTCTATTTTATGGCACTAAAGCACCAAAATTGAGAAACTATAATGGGAAAGTGATAAGTATTGTTCCATAGCTCATTGTTTATGGGCCGCAATTTCTTTTTTGAGATTTAGGGTCGGTCCTTGGGATTCATGCCGATGGTATGGATTATAGCACATGAAAATGTATCGAATCATAGTATTTATTATGGCCCGAAAATGCTAAAAAAGTGAAACATTTTCATGGAAAAGCGATGAATATGTTCCTTGGTTGTTTTTGATGGGCTCACAAAATTTGAGAAGATTCAAGGCCGGTCTCCCGAATTCATGTACATGGCCTGGAGGACTATATCATACAATAATCTCGAAATTACATTGAATTCCTATTCTATGGCTCTAAAATGTCAGAAAAGAGGAATGAACATGGTGAAACGATGACTATTGTTCCTTAGGTCAGTTTTGATGGGCCCACAAAATATTAAGAAAATCGAGGCCAGTTGCGTAAATTCATGTAGATGGCATAAACTATAACACAGAAAATCTGAGCATGTGTGGAATTCCTATTTTTTGACTTTAAAAACCCAAAAAATAAGGAATGGTCATGGCGAAGCGATAACTATTGTTTCATAGGCAAATTATGATGGGGCCACAAGATTAGGAGAAGATTCGCGTCGGTCGCCGAATTCATGCAGATGGTATGGACTATGGCATAAAAAAATTTGGAAATTTAGCGAAAGTCCTATTTTATGCCCCTAAAACACTATAAAACGAGGAACAACCATGATGAACCGTTGACTATTGTTCCTTAGATCATTTTTGATGAGCCCATCAGATTTTAGAAAATTCCCGAATTCATGTTGATGTCATGGACTATTAACACATGAAAATTGTTCCTTAGATCGTTTTTATAGGCCCCCAAAATTTAGGAGATTCGAGGCCGGTCATCCAAATTCATATAAATAGCATGGACTTATAACACAAGAAAATTTAGGAATCATGCTGAATTCCTATTTTATGGCCTTAAAATGCCATAAAACGAGGAATGTTGATGATAAAGTGATTGACTATTGTTCCTTAGTTTTGTTTTTTATGGACGCGCAAAATTTTAGGAGATTCGGGGTTGGTTGCCCCAGTTCATGCATATGGCGTGGACTATAGCACACAAAAATCCGGGAATCTATCTGAATTCCTATTTTATGAAAGGAATGGTCATGGCGAAGCGATGGTTGTTGTTCCTTAGGTCATTTCTTATGGCCCATAATTTTAGGAGATTCAAGGTTGGTCACTCGAATTCATGCTGATGGCGTGGACTATAGTACATAAAATTCTAGGAATTGTATTTCTATTTTATGGGAAAGGTCATGACGAAGCGATGACTAAATTTTCTTTGGTCGTTTTTAGTGGGATCACAAAATTTTAGGATATCCGGGACCCGTTGCCGGAATTTATGTAGATGGTTTGGACAATAGCACGCGAAAATCTTGGAATAGTGCGGAAATTCGATTTTGTGGCCCTAAAATGCCAATAACGAGGAACATTCATAGCAAAGTAATTATTATTGTTCCCTAGTCAATTTCTATGGGTCCGCAAAATTGTAGGAGATTCTGGGCTAGTCATCTGAATTCAGCAGATGGTGTGGACTATAGCACACAAAAATCTTGAAATCGTACATAATTTTATTTAGGCTCTAAATTATAAAAAATTAAAAACGGCAATGGAGAAGTGGTAATTATCCTTAGATTATTTTTGATGGGCTTGCAATTTTTTTTAGATTTGGGGCTGGTCTCTCAGATTCATGTTGACGGTGTGTATTATAGCATATGAAAATATGCGAATCATGCTGAAATCCTTTATTATGGCCCAAAAACACTAAAAAATGAGAAAACATAATGGCAATGCGATGACTCTTTTTACTTAGGTTATTTTTGATGAGCTCATAAAATTTGAGGAGATTTGGGGCTGGTCAACTAAATTCATGCACATGGCGTGGACTATAGTGTTGGAAATCATGTATATCTATGATGTGTGCGCTTTGGTTGTATGAGCATGATTTTCAGGTACAGGTTTTGATGAATGACAAACAATGAAGTCAAGCGTCAAACAACGATATAATATGACAAACTATCAAATGGCGAGAAGCATATTAATGACGGGATTGCATAGACAAGCCAAGTCGAGCCAAAGAGTTCAAGACCGAAGACCCAAGACGTAGGTCGTTAGGTAGAACCAATGTAAGAACAACGTTTAAGTTATCTTATCTTTTGGCTCAACATTAGGTCATCATAGATATGCATAAAATCATTTTATTAAAGTAAATCATTTTATTAAATCATATATATCATAAATATTTTTAATATACTTCAAACAAAATGATTTTAACGTTTTCATTTTTAACCAAAATGGGTTTTGAAGTAAGTTTTCAATTCTGGTATACACAATGTATATCAAGTGTATATCAACGGTATATAATCGATCCGTTGCCAAAGTTTTGAACACTGGAACAACATAATCGATTATATGAAGTACACAATCGATTATATGAAGTCAACAATCGATTGTCTACTTTTAACAATCGATTATTTTGAGACAGTGCAACCCGTTTTTAAGCATCAAAACAATCGATTGTCGTGTCATACAATCGATTATCAACAATCGATTTTCACCTTCACACAATCGATTATATTTTGACCGTTCCCACAGAATCCTAAATTGATTTTTGAACGTTGAAGAACAATCGATTATTTAGGTTTAACAATCGATTTTTTAGCCTAAAATCAGGAATCTTTTTTGAACGTTGGTCAGACAATCGATTGTCACCTCCAAACAATCGATTGTTTGAGCACAGAATCAGGAATTTTTTTTGTCAATTAAGCAACGGTCAGCACTACTTTTTCACCTATAAAAAGAGGTCTTTTGAGCTGATTTTAAACACACAACTCTTGCATATATTGATATACATATTGATCATTTTCAAGCATCATTTTAGAGCTTTTGTTGAGCCATTTGATAGACAACTTTGTGTTGTTCATAGAGCTTATTTTGTTTCTCTTTATCCACTCTATTGAGAGAGTATTTGTTGTAAAAGAGAGTTGTTTTGAGAAGAACATATCTTCTCATTTGTCGGGTTTGCTAAGTACCCAAAGTCTTAGTGGTTGAAGTCTTGGGGTGAGGTATCCTCAAGCAAGTGAAGTCTTAAGGTGCGGTATCCTTGAGCAACTGTAACGGTTTGTTAAGCACCCATAAGCTTGACGAAGATAGTGGAAATCTCGAGAGAGTCTCTCGGGGACTGGACTAGCCACGGGTTGTGGTGAACCAGGATATATCGGTGCGTTCGTTCTTATTTATTTACTTATCGCACTCATTTATTTCCTGCAACTTTTAAATTCCGCAAGTTTACGCTATTTTTATTATAACGCTATTCACCCCCCTCTAGCGTTAAGCGTATTATCTAACATATAGCACATAATAATCTTGGAAACATGCTGAATTCCTATTTTAGACGTAAAACGCCAAAAAAGAGAATGACATGTAAAAACGATGACTATTGTTCTTTAGGTAATTTTTTTGGGCCCACAAAATATTTGGAGATTTGTGTCCGATCGTCTTAATTCATGCAGATGTCAATGACTATAACACACAAAATCTAAGAATCGTACGGAATTCCTATTTTATGGCTTTGAAATACCAAAAAATAAGGAACAGTCATGGCCAATTGATAACTATTTTTCCTTAGATCGTTTATGTGGGCCCGAAAAATTTGGAGAAGATTCGAGGTCACTCGCCCGAATTCATGTAGATGGCATTGACTATGGTACACAAAAATCTGGGAATCTTGCGGAATTCTTGTTTCATGGCCCTAAAATGCCAAAAAATGAGGAATGGTCATGGAGAAACAGTGACTATTGTTCCTTAGGTTATTATTTATGGACAAATGAAATATTAGGATATTTGGGGTCAGTTGCCCGAATTCATGCGGATGGCGTGGACAAGCACACGAAAATCTGGTAATCGAGAGAAGTTCCTATTTTATGGCCCTAAAATAAAAAAAAATGAGGAACTTTCATGGAGAAGCAATGACTATTGTTCGATAGAATGTTTTTGATGGGTCCAAAAAATTTTAAGAGAGTCGGGGCCAGTCGTTCAAATTCATCCAGATGGCGTAGACTATAGCACACAAAAATCTGGGAATCATGCAGAATTCTTGTTTTATGGCCCTAAAATGCCAAAAAATAATGAACGATACTGGAGAAGTGATGACTATTGTTACTTAGCCCGTGTTAGATGGGCATACAAAATTTTAGAATATTAAGGGTCGGTCGCCCGAATTCATGCTGATAGTGTGGACTATGGCACACGTAAATCTGCGAATCATGCTAAATTCCTATATTATTACCCAAAAATGTCAAATAAAGAGGAACGATTATGGAAAAACAATGACTATTGTTACTTATGTCATTTTTGATGAACTCACAAAGTTTGAGGAGATTCGGGCTCGATTTCCGAATTCATGCAAATGGAGTGGACTATAGCGCGCAAAAACTTTGCAATCGTGCGAAATACTCGTTTTATGGCCCTAAACTACCAAAAAAAAAGGAATGGTCATGGCGAAATGATGACTATTGTTCCTTAGGTATTTTTTATGGGTTCGTGAAATTTAAGAATATTAGTGTGACGGTCCAAAGGGTCATCAGCTATTTTTATTTGAATTCTGTGTCTCCAAGGCCTTGAAACCTCATTTAGAGTCAACTCTATTTGTGTGTACAGTCCGGGTGCGTAGCCGGGAAGCTTATATATGAAATTCTATAAAAAATGCTAAGTTCTGATTTTAAAATGAATAAATTTGACTACGGTCAACATTTTGGGTAACCGGACCCAATCCCGTGATTTGACGCTCCAAGAGGGTGCGTAAAAAAATATGGGACTTGGGCGTATGCCTGAAATCGAATTCCGAGGTCCTAAGCCCGAGAAATAAATTGTTCTGTAAAAATTGTTTTCTGAAAATGTTTAAGGAAAATTGAAATGAAATCTGATTAGAAAGCGATGGTTTTGGACCCATATTTTAGTTCCGGTGCCCGACACAGGTCTTTTATATATATATATATATATATATATATATATATATATATATATATATATATATATATATATTAATCCTTCCAGTAAAATTTGCTGGAAAACGGACGTCGTTTGACGTGATTAGGACTGGAATTTCAACATTTGAAACTTGATGAAGTTTAAGAAAAAATTTATAATTTTGAGGTTTGATTCATTGTTTTGAGGTTATTTAAGCGATTTGATCGCACGAATGATGTTGTTGAGTTTGTGCATGTGTTTGCTTAGGATCCCCGAGGTCTTGGGAGTGTTTTGAAGGTGTTTCAGAATGGTTTTTGGCTTAAGAGGTGTTGCAGATTTTCTGTTGTTGCCCAGGGATTTTACCCTTCGCGTTCGCGTGGTCCCTCATAAGACAAAGATCCCAGGTTCCATTTTGGCTTCTTCACGAACACGTAGGTTGAGACGCGAACGTGAAGCTTAGGGGGGAGACCCTTCACGTACGCGTCCTTCCACTCGCGTACGCGTAGGGTACATGGGGAAGGGCCTCCCGTTTGTTCATCGTGAATGCGAGGCTTGAGGAGATTACTCTCGCAAATACGAGCCCCATTACGCGAACGCGAAGGTCTGTTGATCTGACTCATCGCGAACGCATTTAGTCTGTCGCGAACGTGAAGAAGAATTTTACCCAGTTATTTTTAAGTTCCAAAAACAGAACCCATTACGGGATTTCTCAAAATTTTACAAAACTTCTTCTTCTCCAAAGCTCCTAGGCGATCCCCTAAGCACTTTTTAACCAAAACTTCTTGGGTAAGTAATCTCCAACTCGTTTTCTTCCATTTTTATCAGCATCTAATGAATTTCTAGGCCTAAAACATGTGATTAAGAGTAGAAAATTAGGGATCTGGGTAGAGTTAGGGCTTTTGATTTTTCTTGATTTAGACCTCGTTTTTGGGTGGAATTTGAAATCAAATTATATATTTGGGCTCATGGATGAATGGGTGATTTGATTTTGGTCAGAATCTCGTGTTTGACTAAGCGGGTCAGGGGTCGATTTTTGGGGTTTTGGGAAGAATGCTTGGAAAGCTATAATTAGACATTGGGTTCGCATTGTTTAGCATTTATTGATGTATTGAAGTCATTTATGTATAGATATAACCGATTTGGAGCAAAATTCGAGAGGAAAAACGGTAATTGAGGATTGAATTGGCCGTAGAAATCCGAGGTAAGTGTTCGGTCTAACCTTAGCTTGAGGGATTAGGAGTTGAGTCATATTTGCTACTTGTTTCTTGTGGAGTATGGCATATAGGCATGGTGACGAGTATCTATGCATTGGTGTTTAGCATTACTGTGAGTCTTAAATTGATACTTGTTGCTTTTCTTGAATGATACTATGGTTGCAATAGTGAGTAAATCCGTAATATTGAGCAAATGCTTAGTTTATTTTCGTGAAAGTTAATTATGAGTTAAAAATGATGATAATAGAGATGTTAGAAGTTGAATTGAGATTGGTTATGGCAGATTCTCCCTTGCCAGGACATATATACTTGTATTGTTGAGTTCCCTTGCTGGGATAGTGTAATTTGTAGTAAATCCCTTGCGGGATTGTTGTTGTGATCACTGTAAGTGTTACATTTGGAACGGGTTGCGTGCTGCCACATTTTTATTAATGAATATAAGTATGGATTAGGTTGCATGGCGCAACAGCATTGTACATATTGGATCGGGTTGCACGCTGCAACAAATGTTATATTGGATCTGGTTAAACGCCGCAACAGATATAGTATATTTATTGGATCGGGTTGTATGCCGCAACAAATATTATATTGTATCGGGTTGCATGTTGAAATAGATTTATTATATTTATTGGATCGGGTTGCATGCCGTAGCAGCTATATATATACATATGGATCGGGTTGCACGCCACAACAGTAGTATGATTATGTTGTTTTAGATACTGTACCGGTCCTTCATATTTATTGTTTTCTACTAAGTTAAATTGTTCCCCCGGACAATGTACCCCCTCCCTTTTAACTGCTTATTACTTGTTTACTTTCCACCATATGTTATATAACTGCACATATTTATTTGGAGTCTGGTCCTAGCCTCGTCACTACCTCGCCGGGGTAAGGCCAGACACTTACCAGCACATGGGGTCGGTTGTGCCGATGCTACACTCCACAATTATGTGTAGATACCGGATCAGCTTACATGCGCAACAGTAGCCAGGGAGCCATCCTTCAGTCCATGGGATCAAGCGCCCGCAGCCCCGGCATCTCTTCGATCTGTTTTATGCATTGTTTCCTTTTGTACTGAGACAAAGTTTTATTTCATTGTTTCAAACTCTTATATTTAGCACTCTTAGATAGTCCCTGAATGTTGTGACACCAGATGTTGAGTAGTGACATGTTTGGGATTTTGTATGTTTTGATTTTCTATTTATCTAATCTTCCGCTAAATTTTTACTTTTTGCTGTCATTAATCTGCTTATTCACCATTAGTTTAATTTTTTAAAAACTATATAAAATTGAAGGGGTTAATGATTTCGAAGGTTTGTAGCTTTCCTAGCTTTCACGAGTAGTTACCATTATGACTCCCGAGGGTGGAAATTTCGGGTGGTGACAAGTTGGCATCAGAGCTCTAGGTTACGTAGGTCTCACAACTCACGGACAAGCTCAGTAGAGTCTGAGGGATTGGTACGGAGACGTCTGTATTTATCCCCCAGAGTCTACAGGGTTAGGAAAATTTCAAATTTGTTTTTTCTTGTCGTGCGGATTTGTTTCTCAATGCTAATTGGATTTCTACTCTGTTCTTCTGCAGATGGCGAGAACACACACTTCCTTATCTACCACTCAGTAGCCTGAGCCCCCAGCAAAAACACCCACTAGGGGTAGAGGGCGAGGCCGAGGCAGTGTTAGAGGCCAAAGTAGGGGCAGAGCTCAACCCCAAGCAGCAGCACCATTGGGGGAGCCTCAAGTTGATTTTGATGGGGAAGTTCCGGCCGCAGCAGTTCCGGTGGGCCCAACTCAGGTCCTAAAGGGGTTTATTGCTACCCTATTTCTCCAGGACGCTCTGATCTGATTGGTGGGCCTCATAGAGAGTGTCACCCAAGCAAGCTTGCTTCCCATAGCACTAGCTGACTCTCAGGCTGGATGAGGGGTTCATACTCCTGCTACCTGAACTGCAGAGCAGATAGCTCCCCAGATTCAGATTCCAGCGACTTAGCCAGTTGGAGCAGTTCAGCCGGGGGTAGTAGCTCATGGGGTAGCCATGTCTGTCGATGCTTTGTGAAGGCTGGACATGTTCACCAAGCTCTCACTTCTACATTCAACGGTGCATCTACTGAATCCACAGTTCACTCATCTATTTCTGGAGAAATTTCTCCCTATTATACAGCGAGAGTCCTATTGGAGGTAGTTCGAGCGTCTCCAGCAGGGATCCATGACGGTCACCCAGTATGAGACCAAGTTCATTGACTTAGCTCGCAATGCTCTTATTATACTTCCCTCTGAGAGGTAGAGACTGGGACGATTTATTGCTGGGCCCATTCAGCCAATTTGTCTCCAGATGGATAGAGAGGATGGGAGTGAGATATCCTTTCAGGAGGCCGCCAAATATGGCCTGGAGAGTTGAGATGGTATTATCATAGGGAGGTGGTGACATGGCAGACAAGAGACCTCGTCAGTTAGTCAGATTCAGTGGTGCCTCGTCTGGAGGCAGAGATTCGTATGATATGGGTCATCCTCCTAGGCCCTTACAGTCAGTACTCCAGGTTTTTCATGGTGCTTCAAGTGGCCGTGGTTCTCGCGGGCAGTATTCTAATCAGCAGTCCCATAGTGCACAACCAATTTCTATTAGTGCACCGTATCTCTAGATCTTTCGGGGTGGTCATTCAGGTCGCCAGGGTCAGTCTCAGTTTCCTCAACCATAGCATTATGGTGGATGTTATGAGCGTGGTGATCATGGTCATATCCGGAGGGCTTGTCCGAGGTTGGTGGGTACTCAGACGCGGCAGCAGGGTTCTCAAGCTATGATCGAGGCACCAGATGTTCCACAATCCCCGAGACAGCTAGAGGTGGGGGGTAGATGTGCTTGAGGTGGAGGTAGAGAATTTAGAGGTGGAGATCAGACACTAGAGGTGGAGTCCAACCAGCTGTAGGCCGTCCTAGAGAGGTATATCAGAGTGGTAGGGCCCATCCCCGATGTTATGCTCTTCAGGCCAGACCCGAGGCTGAGGCTTCAGATGCAGTTATTAAAGGTACTGTTCTGGTTTGTGATATAGGTGCTTCGGTGTTGTTTGATCCGAGGTCTATGTATTCGTATGTGTCATCTTATTTTGCCCCTTACTTGGTCTTGCCTAGTGATACATTAGGTGTTCCTATTTACGTGTCTACACCTGTGGGCGATTCTACTGTGGTCGACTGAGTCCATCATTCTTGCATTCTGATGCTTGCGGGTATTGAGACTCGTGTAGATTTGTTGCTTTTAGGCATGGTTGACTTCGATATTATATTGAGGATGGACTGGTTATCAACTTACCACACTATCTTGGATTGTCATGCAAAGACTGTGACCTTACATTTACTGGGTATACCTCATTTAGAGTAGCGAGAGGCTCCTGGTCATTCTACTCGCAGTGTTATCTCGTATGTGAAGGCTCAGCGTATAGTCGAGACGAGGTGTTTGACCTATTTGGCACATGTTCGTGATTCTAGTGTTGAGGTCCCCTCTATTGATTCAATTTCCATTGTTTGTGAGTTCCCTGATGTTTTTCCTTCAGACCTGCCGGCTATATTTCGCCCGATAGGGATATTGACTTTTGTATTGATGTAGCTCCGGGCACCTAGCCCACTTCTATCTCGCCATATTGTATGTCCCCGCCTGAGTTGAAAGAGTTAAAGGAACAGTTGAGGACTTGCTTGAGAAGGGTTTCATTAGACCTAGTGTATCGCTTTTGGTTGCACCGATGTTGTTCGTTAAGAAAAAGAATGGTTCGATGAGAATGAGCATTGATTACCGGTAGTTGAACAAGGTTAAGATCAACAATAAATATCGGCTGCCAAGGATTGATGATTTGTTTGATCAGCTTCAGGGTGCCTAGGTATTTTCCAAGATTGACCTGAGATCTGGCTACTATCAGTTGAGGATTAGGGCATCCGACATCTCTAATAAAGCTCTCCGCACTCGGTACAGGCATTATGAATTCTTGGTTATGTCATTCGAGTTTACTTATGCCCCAGCAACCTTTATGGATTTGATGAACCGAGTGTTTAGGCCCTTTTTGGATTCGTTCGTGATAGTTTTCATTGATGAGATTTTGATATATTCCCGCACCCAGGAGGAGCACGAGCAACATCTTAGAGTAGTTCTTCAGAATTTGAGGGGTAGTCAGTTATATGCTAAGTTTTCGAAGTATGAGTTCTGGTTGAGCTCAATTGAATTCCTGGGTCATGTTGTATCAGTAGAGGGCATTCAGGTTGATCCGCAGAAGATTGAGGCAGTCAAGAACTGGCCTAGACCAGCATCAGCTACAGAGATTTAGAGTTTCTTGGGGTTGGCAGGCTACTATCGATAGTTCGTGGAGGGTTTTTCATCTATTGCAGCCCCGATGACCAAATTGATCTAGAAGGGTGCCCGGGTTAGGTGGTCGGATGAGTGTGAGGCGAGACAACTCTGACTGCGGCACTGGTGTTGGTTTTTCCCACAGGTTCAGGGCCTTATACAGTTTATTATGATGCTTCCTGTGTTGGGCTTGGTGCAGTGTTGATGCAAGATGGCAAGGTCATTGCCTATGCTTTAAGGCAGTTGAAGATTCATGATAAGAACTATCCGGTGCATGATTTAGAGTTGGCATCCAATGTTCACGCATTAAAAATTCAGTGACATTATCTGTATGGCGTGGCATGTGAGGTGTTCACTAATCACAAGATTCTTCAGTACTTGTTCAAGAAAAAGGAGTTGAATTTGAGGTAGAGAAGGTGGTTGGAGTTTTTGAAGGATTATGACATCACCATTTTATATCATCTGGGAAAGGCCAATGTGGTGACCGATACTTTGAGTAGGAAGTCAGCCAGTATGCACATTCATGCTTATATTCCGTTTGGTGAGAGGCCGCTTACATTGAATGTTCAGTTTTTAGCCAAGCAATTCGTGAGACTGGATGTTTCTGAGCCCAGTTGTGTGTTAGCTTGCACGGTAGCTCGTTCTTCATTATTGGAGCGTATACGTGATCGACAATATGATGATCCCATTTGTGTTTCCTTAGAGACACGATGCAACACAAATGTGCCAGGCAGGTTACTTTAGATGATTATGGAGTTCTGAGATTGCAGGGTTGAGTATGTATGCCTGATGCAAATGGGCTCCGGGAGTTGATCTTAGAGGAGGCCCATAGGTCTTGGTACTCTATTCATCCGGGAGCAGCGAAAATGTATCAGGATTTGCGGCCGCATTATTGGTGGCGTAGAATGAAGAAGGATATCGTGACATATATGGCTTGTTGTTTGAATTATCAGCAGGTTAAGTACGAGCATCAGAGGCCTGGGGGTTTATTTCAGAATATTGAGCTTCTCGAGTTGAAGTGGGAGCGGATCACTATGGAATTTGTTTTTGGCCTTCCGTAGACTTGGAAGAAGTTTGACGCAGTATAGGTCATTGTTGATAAGCTGACCAAGTCAGCATATTTCATTCCTGTGGCAGTCTCCTTTTCGTGCGAGAGGTTAGCTGAGATCTACATTCGGAAGATTTTACTCCTTCGTGGTGTGCTCGTATCTATCATTTTAGATCAGGGTACGTAGCTTACTTTGTGCTTCTGAAGAGCAGTTTAGCAAAAGTTGGGTACACGGGTTGAGTTGAGCACAACATTTCATTCCCAGATGGACGATCAGTTTGAGCGGACTATTCAAATTTTGGAGGATATGCTTTGAGTTTGTGTCAATTACTTTAGAGGCTCGTGGGATCAGTTTTTGCCTTTAGCAGAGTTTGCCCACAACAACAGCTACCAGTCGAGCATCCAAATGGCTCTTTATAAGGCTTTATATGGTAGGCGGTGCCGGTCTCTGATTGGATGGTTTGAGCGGGGAGAGGCTCGGTTGTTGGGTACAGATCTGGTTCAGGAGGCCTTGGACAAGGTCAGGATCATTCAGGATAGGCATCGTTCAGCTATGTCTAGGCAAAACGCTATTCAGACCACAAGGTTCGAGATGTGGCTTTTATGGTTGGTGAGCGGGTATTGCTCCGAGTGTCGCCTATGAAGGGCGTGATGTGGTTTGGGAAAAAGGGCAAGCTTAGCCCTAGGTTCATTGGTCCATTTGAGATTCTTGATCAAGTGGGAGAGGTGGCTTATAGACTTGCCTTGCAGCCGAGCGTAATACTGTGCATCCAGTGTTTCATGTGTCCATGCTTCGGAGGTATCACGGCAATCCAGTCCACGTTTTAGATTTCAGCACTATCTAGTTGGACAAGGACTTATCTTATAAGGAGGAGCCGGTGGCTATTCTCGAATGACAGGTTCGCCAGTTGAGGTCGAAGAGTTTCCCTTTTGTTCGTGTTTAGTGGAGAGGTCAGCCTCCTCAGGCATCAACCTAGGAGTCCGAGTCCAATATGCGAAGCCATTATCCTCACCTTTTTCCCGATTCAGGTACTTATTTCTTTTGTCCGTTCGAGGATGAACAGTTATTTTAGAGGTGGAGAATGTGATGATCCGAAGGGTCATCACCTGTTTTAAGTTGAATTATATGTATTCGAGGCCTTTAAAACCTCTTTTAGAGTGATTTACGTGCACAGTCCGAACGTGTAGCCGGAAAGCTTAAATAGAAATTCTGTGAAAAATGCTAAATTTTGATTTTAAAATGAATAAATTTGGCTTCGGTCAATATTTTGGGTAAACGGACCCGGACCCGTAATTTGATGGTCCCAAAGGGTCCTTTGAAAAATATGGGACTTGGGCGTATTCCTGAAATTGAATTTCGAGGTCCCAAGCCCGAGAAATGAATTTACTATAATAATTGTTTTCTGAAAAAGGAAAATTGAAACGAAATCTGATTAGAAAGCGATGGTATCAGGCTCGTTTTTTGGTTCCGACCCCAGCATAGGTCTTGTACATGTTTTAAGTCTTTCCTGTAAAATTTGGTGGAAAACGGATGCCGTTTGACGTGATTCGGACTGGAATTTAAAAATTTGAAACTTGATGAAGTTTGAGGAAAAATTCATGATTTTGTGGTTTGATTCATTGTTTTGAGGTTATTTAGGCAATTTGATAGCACAGATAAGTTTGTATGATGTTGTTGAGTTAGTGCATGTGTTTGGTTAGGAGCCTCGAGGGCTCGGGAATGTTTCTAAGGTGTTTCAGAATTGTTTTTGGCTTAAGAAGTGTGGCAGATTTTCTGCTGTTGCCCAGGGATTTTACCCTTTGCATTCGCTTGGTCCCTCTCATGAATGCATAAGGCAAAGATCCCAGGTTCCTTTTTGGCTTCTTCGCGAATACGGAGGTTGAGACGCGAACATGAAGCTCAGGGGGGAGACCCTTTGCGAACACGTCCTTCCACTCGGGAATGCGTAGGGTACAGGGTGAAGGGCCACCTATTTGTTCATTGCGAACGTGGCTCTTTGCAGGCGAACGAAAGCATCAAGGTGATTACTCTTCGCGCACGTGAACCCGATTACACGAACGTGATGGTCTGCGAATGTGGCTCATCGCGAATGCATTGAGTCTGTCGCGAGCGCGAAGAAGAATTTTACTCAATTATTTTAAGTTCCAAAAACAGAACCCATTACAATATTTCTCAAATTTTTACCAAACTTCTTCTTCTCCATAGCTCCTAGGCGACCCTTGAAGCACTTTTTCACCAAAAATTCTTGGGTAAGTAATCTCCAACTCGTTTTCTTCCATTTTCATCAACATCTAATTAATTTCTAGGCCTAAAACATGTGATTAAGGGTAGAAAACTAGGTATTTGGGTAGAGTTAGGGCTTTTGATTTTTCTTTATTTAGACCTCGTTTTGGGTTTGAATATGAAAACAAATTATATATTTGGGCTCGTGGGTGAATGAGTGATTTGATTCTGGTACGAACATCATATTTTGACCAAGCGTGCCCGGGGTCTATTTTTGGGTTTTTATAAAGAATGCTTGGAAAGCTATAATTAGGCATTGGGTTCGCATTGTTTAGCATTTATTGATGTATTGAAGTCATTTATGTATAGATACAATCGATGTGGAGCCAAATTTGAGACGAAAAGCGGTAATTGAGGATTGAAGTGGCCGTGGAAGTTTGAGGTAAGTGTTCGGTCTAAACTTAGCTTGAGGGATTAGGATATGAGTCATATTTGCTACTTGTTTCTTGTAGAGTACGACATATAGGCATGATGACGAGTATCTATACGTTGGTGTCGAGCATGACCGTCTTAAATTGATACTTGTTGCTTTTCTTGAATGATACTATTGTTGCAATAGCGAGTAAATCCGTCACATTGCGCAAAGGCTTAGTTTATTTTCGTGAAAGTTAATTATGAGTTAGAAGTTATGAGAATAGAGATTTTAGAATTTGAATTGAGAGTTATAGCTGATTATCCCTTGCCGGGACATATATAATTGTACTGTTAAGTTCTCTTGCCGGGATAGTATAATTTGTAGTTAATCCCTTATCGGGATTATTGTTGTAATCACTGTAAGTTGTACATTTGGAACGGGTTGCGTGCCGCAATATTTTTTTAATGAATATATATATGGATCAGGTTGCATGCCCCAACAGATATTCTATTGGATCAGGTTGCACGCTGCAACAAATATTATATTGGATTGATTTGCACGCCGTAACAAATATTCTAGTGGATCGTGTTGCACGCTGCAACAGATATATTATATTTATTGGATCTGGTAGCACGCCAAAACTGTTATTTATATATATATATGAATTGGGTTGCGCGCCGCAACAGTAGTATGATTATGTTGTTTTAGATACTATATTGGTCCTTCATATTTATTATTTTCTGCTAAGTTAAATTGTTCCCCCCGAGCATGTACCCCCTCCTTTGTAATTGCTTACTACTTTTTTACTTTCTGCCACATATTATATAACTGCACAGGTTTATCTGAAGTCTGGTCCTAGCCTCGTCATTACATCGTCGGGGTTAGGGCAGACACTTACTAGCACATGGGGTCAGTTATGCTGATGCTACACTCTGCACTTATGTGAAAATACCGGAGCAACTTTCAGTGCAAACCAGTAGCCAGGGAGCCATCCTTCAGTCCAAGGGATCCTGAGGTAGTCCTGCAGGCATCTGCAGGCCCGACATCTCTTCTATCTATTTTATGCACTGTTTCCTTTTGTACTGAGATAGAGTTTTATTTCGTTGTTTTACACTCTTATTTTTAGCACTCTTAGATAGTCCGTGTACGTTGTGACACCAGTTGCTGGGTAGAGACATGTTTGGGTTTTTGTTTGTTTTGGTCTTCTATTTATCTAAACTTCAGCTAAATTTTTTCTTTTTGCTGTCATTTATCTGCTTATTCACCATTAATTTAATTGTTTAAAACTTGTATAAAATGGAAGGGGTTAATGATTTAGAAGGTTTGTGGCTTGCCTAGCTTTCACGAGTAGGCACCATTATGACTCCCGAGGGTGAGAATTTGGGGTCGTGACAAGTTGGCATCAGAGCTCTAGGTTACGAAGGTCTCACAACTCATGAACAAGCTCAGTATAGTCTGAGGTATTGGTATAAAGACATCTGTATTTATCCCTAGAGGATACTGAGTTAGGATAATTTCACATTTGTTCTATGTTGTTGTCTGAATTTGTTTCTCAATGCTAATTGGAATTCTACTTCGTTCTTTCGCAGATGGCGAGAACATGCGCTTCCTTATCTACTGCTCAACAGCCATAGTCCCCAGAAGTAGCACCACTAAGGGAAGAGGGAGAGGCTGAGTAGGGTCAAAGATCAGCCCCAAGCAGCAGCACCAGTGGCGGAGCCTCAAGTTAATTTTGATAGGGAGGTTTCAGGCTTAGTAGTTCCAGTAGCCCAACTCAGGTCCCAGAGGGGTTTATTGCTACTCTATTTCTCCAGGACACTCTGGTATAATTGGTGGGCCTCATGGAGAGTGTCATCCAAGCAGGCTTGCTTCCCGTATCACTAGCCGTCTCTCAGGTTGGAGAAGGGGCTCAGAATCCTGCTACCCGCACTCCGGAGTAGATAGCTCCCCAGATTCAGATTCCAGCGGTTCATCCAGTCAGAGCAGTTTAGCCGGGGGTAGTAGCTCAGACCGGCGATGTGGTAGCCATGTTTGCCGATGCTTTGTGGAGACTGGATAGGTTCACCAAGCTCTTTAATCTATATTTAGCGGTGCATCTACTGAGGATCCCCAGGATTATCTAGATTGTTGTCACGAGGTTCTTCGGAACATGCTTATTGTTGAGGCCAATGGGGTTGATTTCGCTACATTTCGCTTCTCTGGATCTTCCAAGACTTGGTGGAGGGATTATTGATTAGCTAGACCAGCAGGGTCACAAACCTTGACCTGGGAGTAATTCATGCAACTATTTCTGGAGAAATTTCTCCCTATTACATAACGAGAGGCCTATCAGAGGTAGTTCGAGCGTCTCCAACAGGTTTCCATGACGGTCACCCAGTATGAGACCAGGTTCATTGACTTGGCTCACCATGCTCTTATTATACTTCACACTGAGAGTGAGAGAGTGAGACGGTTTATTAATGGGCTCATTCAGCTAATTCGTCTCCATATGGATAGAAAGGCTGGGAGTGAGATATCCTTACAAGAGGTGGCCAACGTGACCCGGAGAGTTGAGATGGTATTATCATAGGGAGGTGGTCACAGGGCAGACAAGAGACTCCGTCAGTCTGGTAGATTCATTGGTGCCTCATCTGGAGGCAGGGATTCGTATAATAGGGGTCATCCTCCTAGGCCCTTCCAGTTAGCACTCTAGGTTTCTCAGACTGCTTCAGGTGGCCATGGTTATCGCAGGCAGTATTCTGATCAGCAGTCCCATAGTTCACCACCAGCTCCTATTAGTGCACCACTGCTCTAGAGCTTTCGGGGTAGTCATTCAGGCCGTCAGGGTCAGTCTTAGTTTCCTCAGCTGCAACATTCATGAGGATGTTATAAGTGTGGTGATCATGGTTATATCCGGAGGGCTTGTCCGAGGTTGGTGGGTACTCAGTCGCAGCAGCAGGGTTCCCGAGCTATGATTCAGGCACTAGATGTTTCACAGACCGCCCAGCCAGGTAGAGGTGGGGGTAGAGGTGCTAGAAGTGGAGGTAGAGGATTTAGAGGTGCAGCTTAGGTCGCTAGCGGTGGAGGTCAGCCAACTTCAAGCCGTCCTAGAGAGGTAGATCAGAGTGGTGGAGCCCATCCCCGATGTTATGCTCTTCAGGCCAGGACCGAGGTTGAGGCTTCAGATATAGTTATTACAGGTCTGGTTCTGGTTTGTGATAGACGTGATTCGGTGTTGTTTGATCTGGGGTCTATGTATTCGTACGTGTCATCTTATTTTGCCTCGTACTTGGTCTTGCCTAGTGATGGATTGGGTGTTCTTATTTATGTGTCTACGTTGGTGGGTGTTTTTATTGTGGTCGATCGAGTCCATCATTCTTGTATTGTGGTGATTGGGGGTCTTGAGACTCGTATAGATTTGTTGCTTTTAGACATGGTTGACTTCGATATTATATTGGGGATAGACTGGTTATCACCTTAACACGCTATCTTGGATTGTCATGTGAAGATTGTGACCCTAGATTTATCGGGTATGCCTCGTTTAGAGTGGAGAGGGACCCTTGGTCATTCTCCCCGCAATGTTATCTTGTATGTGAAGGCTCGATGTATGGTAGAGAAGGGGTGTTTGGTCTATTTGGCACATGTTCGTGATTCTAGTGCTGGAGTCCTCTCTATTGATTATGTGCCCATTGTTCGTGAGTTCCCTAATATTTTTCCTTCAGAAATACCTGGTATGCCGCTCGATAGGGATATTTATGTTTACATTGATATGGCTATGGGAACCCAGCCCATTTCTATCCCGTCATATCGTATGGCCTTGCCTGAGTTGAAAGAGTTAATGGAATAGTTGCAGGACTTGCTTTAGAAGGGTTTTACTAGACCCAGTATATCGCCTTGGGGTGCGTCGGTGTTGTTCGTTAAGAAAAAGGATGGTTCGATGAGAATGTCCATTGATTACCTCCAGTTGAACAAGGTAAAGATCAAGAATAAATATCCGCTGGCAAGGATTGATGATTTGTTCAATCACCTTCAAGGTGCCAAGGTATTTTCTAAGATTGACTTGAGATCTGGCTACCATCAGTTGAGGATTAGGGCATCTGACGTCCCTAAGATAGCTTTCCGCACTCGGTACATTCATTATTGTCACACCTCCTTTTTAACATACCGTGGAAGAGTATAAGAGAGTTTTTCCAATTAAAGGACAATTGAAACATGATTATTTGTTTATTAAAAATTCAGAGTCACCACTTTGGATAATTTATGGTGTCCCAAGTCACCGGTTCAAATACCGAATCGAGGAAAAGATTGACTCTGTATTACAGTCCGCGAACTAGAAATTCGGGTATGGAATTTTGTTAACCCGGGAGAAGGTGTTAGGCATTCCCAAGTTTCGTGGTTCTATCACGGTCGCTCAATTGTTATAATCAGCCTAATTATCTGATTTTAGTACATGTTCGAACCTATGTGCATTTTAACTTTAAACCGCTTTTAAATATTTTAAGGAAGATTTCAACGTCAGCCAAAACACGTGTTTGGACCGTGCCACATGAAATGCACCCGTAGTCTGAGACATATTCTATTTAACGTTGCTTAAGATCTGGATTTGGTTCAAATGAAATGCACACCCGAGTTTAGAAAGGTAATATTATTAAAATAATGCGCCTAAAACAGCTACACGTTTTTAACTTTGCGAGGGTCATGGAAAATTTGCTAAATGACGCGCTTCGAATTCTAAGGATTTAAACTAAATAATTTAATGAGGGCCACACATTTGAGATTTATTTGGCATGGGACACCTCGATTTATTTGTCCAAAATCCGATAAAAATATTGAGGGCCATAAACTAATCGTTCACCTATTATGGCTTTCCTCAGTTAAACTACGGTCATGATCCACTTAAAAGCAAAATGGCACATGCCAAGCGATATTCCATTTGCATTGCCAATCCATATGTACGTGAAGCCTTATTTACCAGTGGGCTTGGGGAAATGGATTCAACCCTTGAGCTTGGTCTGGAACAAGATCTCTTTTAAAAGGAACTAGGTTAGAAGGACAGCCCAAAGTCGAGATTCCACGAGGAAGCCTCGAGGACTCAGCTGGGCCAACGAGGATCTGGGCCCAAATACGGAACTCTATAACACACAAAGCATGTTCTATCATCCTAAGATAATTTTATGTGAAAGAAAATAAGGAAAAGCATTGAAATGAACATTTATTTGCAGCAAACTAACACCAAGAAAAACCCATTTGAATCTGAGCCCAAAGGCATACGCACAAACTCCCATTTGACTTCTAAATATGTAATTGTCCTAACATAGAATGATAGATAAATAATTTGATGAAACGCTCCCAAATCAAACAATCATTAGTTCATTATGCTTGAAATCAATCTTTTAACTAACTTCACAAAACAATCATGAAACTCCAAATTTACTTAAACTTTGGCTTAATCCATATGAATAATAAATGGAAATCCGTGAAGTGACTTAAGGAGAAAACATGAATCTTATACCTTAAGCTCGTATAAACATGCTTACAAAACAACATTTGTGCAAATATCCAAACCAACATCTGGCGGTTCAATGGATTCAAATAAACATCAGAGCTAAAACCTCACTGATCTTTAGCAGAAATCAGACCAAAATCTATGTCCCAGAACATTAAATCAAAAATAAAGCTGAAAAACTAGAGTTCATGGTTCATTTGTCATTACAAACTTAGATTTAATCCTATTTTCAGACATAGATTCATAACATGTAAATAATGAAAGAAAAACCTAATTGACATTTATAACTAGAAATCTACTATAGGGTATTGCGGCAGTAAAAGAAATAGACAGAAAACATAGTCAAAGACAACTTGCCTTTCATCCAATTTCCACTTGAATCACATATTCAACATTCACTTGTTACTCATGGGTAGAGAAATACCTGGGAAATAAGAGGAAACAAGAAGAAAATGAAGGTCACTAGACACAACAACAAATCAACAACTAGATTTCAACAAAACGGCAACCCAGCAAACCAACTAACTTCAAAACCAAGATCTTACTACAAACTCAATCCATTTCATCCCCAGATGAATCAAAAATAGTTTTAGAAACTAAAAAACCCCAAAAGTCACAGAAAGAACTCAATGGAATAGTGATTTTACTGAAACTTTGCAGCCGTTTTTATTTTTCTCAATTTGTATCCTTCAAAGTCTCCCTTGAAACGCAAGGTAGAGTGCTTTTATAGGCAACATATTTAGAGCAGACCTGATGAATCAATTTTTCCCTTCAGTCCTTCTCTCATCTTATTTTTGCTCAGGGGTCCCTTATTTAAATTTCAGAGCTTCAAATCAGTCCCCTTACCCAGCTTCCTAGAAGCTTCCCTAGGTAGTTATACAAGATTCCCTCAACTTAAATTCCATTTCACCTTCCAATACCCCTATTATTACCACCTAAATCTTTAATGGGTCATGGGTCTGCAAACCCAAATTAAATCCCCATTTGGGCGTTTTGATATTAAACCAATTAAAACAATTAGGGATCCTCGAATTAGAGCTAACCCAAAATTTCCCCCAAAAAAGAAACTTGGAACCCTTTCTTTACAATGCAGCCAAAATTAAATTGAATGAACTAATCAATCTAACTACATAACAGTAAATTAACTAGGTCATGGGCCTGACTTCATTAGCTAAGTGATTAAATTGATGATGAAATTGAGACAGTAATCATGCTATTAATACAAGTGAACTAAACAAACAAAACAGGATTGAAGAACATACTAGAGAAGAACAAATGGACAATCAACAATTTTGGTTGAGACTCGATTCGAATTTTAACTGAGTTGTCCAAAGAAAAGAGAAGAAAAGAAGAAGAACGAAAGCCGAAATAACAAAATGAATTGAAATAAAGAAAGAACTCACCGCAGAAAACTTGAACTAGAGGCTTGATTCTCCGACTTCATCCGCAAATAACGTTAACTGCTTGTTCTTTGACAAGAACACGCGGACAACACTATTTCGTGACAAAGTCGACTCTGAAACTTATGAAGGTTGGAGAAATCATCCTGCATGCTTAGGTTTGATTTTTGGTTCTTAGAAACTCGAATTTTGGATTTAAGATTCAAGAATTTTGAGGAGGATTTTAGGGAAATGGATTGTGGATTCGGTATGAGGGTGTCTTGGTGGTTCCGTGGTGTTATGTTAGTGGCTATTTGGAGCTATTCTATGTAAAAGTGAGGATAGCTTCCATGCTGTTGGATGAGTTAGGTTGAGATCTATTTTGAACACTTGAACACAAAACGACGCAGTATTGCCTCAATACTACATCGTTTTAACTGTCTCAAAGCCTGAGGTTTGGACCGGGTAAAATGGCAAGTTTGGCCCCGGAGACTTGTAATGAAAGAAGGCCCAAAATCTGATTTAACTCTTTTGTTTTGTTTTGTTTTCATTTTTCTATTTTCTTTTAATTTCTTCTTCTTCTTTTTTTTTTTCAAAATTAAAGCTAAAACCTAAATTAAAATTAAAAATCAAATTAACCTATCAAACTGAATTAATTAACACATAATTAGTACAATTAATTAAAAATCAAATCAAATTAAAAACTACCAAAGTTCAAAATTAAAAAGGTGCAAAAATAACTATTTTTGTGAATTTTGCCTTTTCTTACTTAATCCAAAAATGTAAAATTAAATCCTAAATGTAAATGCAATATATTTTTATATTTTTTATGAATTAAAAAAAATTAAAATAGATAGACATATGCAAACAATTAATGAAAAATGCTACAAAAAATCTATGAAATTTCAAATAATGGAAAAGATATTTGTTTTGAATTTGTGGGAGTAGTTCATATTGGGAAAAAAATCACGTGCTCACAATTATGAGTTCTTGGTTACCTCATTCGGGTTGACAAATGCTCCAACAAATTTTATGAATTTGACGAACCGAGTGTTCATGCCCTAATTGGATTCGTTCGTGATAGTCTTCTTTGATCATATTTTGATATATTCCCGCAGCTAGGAGGAGCACGAGCAACATCTCGGAGTATTTCTTTAGACTCTGAGGGATAGTCAGTTATAGCTAAGTTCTCGAAATGTGAGTTCTGGTTGAGTTCAGTTGCATTCCTGTGTCATGTTGTATCAGTAGAGGGCATTTAGGTTGATCCGAAGAAGATTGAGGCAGTCAAGAACTGGCCTAGACCAAAATCAGCTACAGAGATTCAGAGTTTCTTGGGGTTGGCAGGCTACTATCGATGGTTCGTAGAGGGGTTTTTATCTATTGCAGCCCTGATGACCAGATTGACCCAGAAGGGTGCCCAGTTCAGGTGGTTTGATGAGTGTTAGGCGAGCTTTCAGAGGCTCAAGACAGCTCTGACTACGACATCGGTGTTGGTTTTGCCCACAAGTTCAGGGCCTTATACAGTTTATTCCGATGCTTTCCATGTTGGGCTTGGTGCAGTGTTGATGTAAGATGGGAAGGTCATTGCCTATGCTTCGAGTCAGTTGAAGATTCATGAGAAGAACTATCTGGTGCATGATTTAGAGTTGGCAGCCATTGTTCACGCATTAAAAATTTGGAGGCATTATATGTTAGATAATACGCTTAACGCTAGAGGGGGTGAATAGCGTTATAATAAAAATTAGCGTAAACTTTGCGGAATTAAAAAATTGCAGGAAGTAAATAAGTGCGATAAATAATAAAGTACGCACCGATGTATTCTGGTTCACCACAACACGTGGCTAGTCCAGTCCCCGAGAGACTCTCTCGAGATTTTCCACTAACTTGTCAAGCTTACGGGTGCTCAACAAACCTTTACAACTTAAGGATACAAGCCTTAACACCTTTGCTCGGAGATACAACACTCCAAGACTTCACTGTTAAGCTTACGGGTGCCTAACCAACCTTTACAACTTAAGGACACAAGCCTTAACACCTTTGCTCGGAGATACAACACTCCAAGACTTCAACCAAGGAAACACAAGTTCCTTACAATAAGAGAATCACAATTCTCTTACAAGTGTACAAAACACTAAACACTCAAACAAAGCACTCCTTAATGAGTAGATATGAGTAAAGGAAGTAAGCTCAAGATCACAACAACTATGGACAAGAATATGGCTCTCAAAAGCTTTATGAAATGAATATAAAATGATAAACAATAGTATGCAAGCTTATAGCAATTGTATGATCAGTTGTTGTGTGTTGTTGTGTTTAAAACACTGAAATGAAGCTGTATTTATAGTTGAAAAACTTGGCATTACCTTTGTCTAATTGTCAATTAAGAGTTGCTGATTTTACTGAGTGACAATCGATTGTCAAGAAGCCACAATCGATTGTTTGCCAATCGTTCCAGAAATCAATCCCAGATTTTACGCTTAACAATCGATTATCCAAGATCAACAATCGATTATTGGCAACGTTCAAAAAATCATTTCCAGATTTTACGTAAAACAATCGATTATACAGAATCAATAATCGATTATTCAGCAACGTTCAAAAAATCTTTTCCAGATTTTAATTTCAACAATCGATTGTATAAAATCAACAATCGATTACTCAGCAACGTTCAAAAAATCTTTTCTAGATTTTAATTTCAACAATCGATTGTACAAAATCAACAATCGATTACCTGACGGTATTTGAAAATATTACGACAACGGTCAGCTTCACGATCGATTGTGCAATGTTAACAATCGATTATTTATCAGACTTTGAAAATTATTTTAGACACTGCCTAGTGACAATCGATTGTTATATACTCACAATCGATTATTTAATAACTTTGAAAAAGTCTGGAAGACACTGCCTCAACACAATCGATTGTCATATGTTCACAATCGATTATTTTGTGACTTTGAAAAATCTGATGGACATTGTCTCTTCACAATCGATTGTCATTGGCTTCACAATCGATTATTCTGAGTTTTGAAAAACTTTGATGTACACTGCCTCATCACAATCGATTGTCATAAGGTTCACAATCGATTGTCATGCAGGTTTGAAAAACCTGATACTCACTGCCTTAACACAATCGATTGTCATTTAGTTCACAATCGATTGTCATGCAGTCTTGGCTTAACATAATCGATTATCATAAGTACATAATCGATTATCTTAGTCTAGATTTTAGAGGCATGTTTAAAAATCATTTTGACTGAAGTAAATATGCATGATTTAAAATCATTTAGCATTAAATTAAATATGCATGATTTTGTAAAAATAATTTTACGAGAGAAGCCATGTCATGAGTCAAGTTGTCGGATCAAGATCACAATTAAGAATGACTCATTTAAACTATAAAACTTTGTATTGTGCTTGAATCTCGTTATCCACCAATTGTGCGCTTGTACTTGAACTTCGTCATATATCAATTTGCGCTTGTTTGTCATTCATCAAAACCTACACATAAGAACACACGTTTTAGTATAAAGCCTTGAGAATGTGTTTCCAACATTATATGTATGGCGTGGCATGTGAGATGTTCACTGATCACAAGAGTCTTCAGTAATTGTTCAAGCAAAAGGAGTTGAATTTGAGGCATAGAAGGTGGTTGGAGTTGTTGAAGGATTATGACATCACCGTTTTATATCATCCGGGAAAGGCCAATGTGGTGGCCGATGCTTTGAGTAGGAAGTCATCCAGTATGGGCCGTCTTGCTTATATTCTGTTCGGTGACAGGCCACTTGCTTTAGATGTTCAGGCTTTAGCCAATCAGTTCATGAGACTAGATACTTCTGAGCCCAGTCGTGTGTTAGCTTGCTCGATCACTCGTTTTTCATTATTGGAGCACATCCGTGATCGGCAGTATGATGCTCCCTATTTATGTGTCCTTAGAGACATAGTGCAACACAGAGGTGCCAAGCAGGTTACTTTAGATGATGATGGAGTTTGAGATTACCTTGCGCTTCTGGAGAGCAGTCCAGTGAGAGTTGGGTACACGGGTTGAGTTGAGCATAACATTTAATCCCTAGACGGACGGTCAGTCTGAACGGACTATTCAAATTTTGGAGGATATGCTCCGAGCTTCTGTCATTGACTTTGGAGGCTCGTGGGATCAATTATTGCCTTTAGCAGAGTTTTCCTACAACAACAGCTACCAGTAGAGCATCCAGATGGCTCCTTATGAGGCTTTATATGTTAGGCGATGTTGGTCTCCGGTTGGATGGTTTGAGCCGGGAGAGGCTCGGTTGTTGGGTACGGATCTGGTTTAGGAGTCCTTGGACATGGTAAGGATCATTCCGGATAGGCATCGTTGAGCTCAGTCCAGGAAAAAGAGCTATGAAAACTGCAAGGTTTGAGATGTGACTTTTATGGTTGGTGAGCGAGTGTTTCTCCGAGTATCGCCTATGAAGGACGTGATGAGGTTTGGGAAGAAGGAAAAGCTTAGCCTGAGATTCATTGGTCTGTTTGAGATTCTTGATCGAGTGAGAGATATGGCTTATCGATTTGCTTTGCTGCCGAGCTAATTATACGTGGATCCAATGTTTCATGTGTCCATGCTTCGGAGGTATCACGATGATCTAGCCCACGTGTTAGATTTCAACACTGTCTGGTTGGACATGGATTTGTTTTATGAGAAGGAGCCGATGGCTATTCTAGACCGGTAGGTTCGTCAGTTGAGGTCTAAGAGTTTCCTTTCTGTTCGTGTTTAGTGGAGAGGTCAGCCTCCCGAGACATCGACCTGGGAGTCCAAGTCCGATATGCGGAGTCGTTATCCTTACCTTTTTCCCAATTCAGGTACTTCTTTCTTCTGTCCATTTGAGGACAAATGGTTGTTTTAGAGGTAGAGAATGTGACTATCCATAAGGTCATCACCTATTTTTAATTGAATTTTTTGTCTCTGAGGCCTTGAAAACTTCGTTTAGAGTCGCCTCGATTTGCTTGCGCAGTCGGAGAACGTAGTCGGAAAGCTTAAATATGAATTTTTTTGAAAAATGCTAAGTTTTGACTTTGGTAAATATTTTGGATATATGGATCCGGACCCGTGATTTGGCGGTCCTGGAGGGTCCGTAGAAATATATGGGACTTGGACGTATGCCCGGAATGAAATTTCGAGGTCCCAAGCATTGTTAAAACATATTTTGGTGGAAAACAAACATTGTTTGACGTGATTCGGACTGGAATTTAAAATTTTGAAGCTTGATGAAGTTTTAGGAAAAATTCATGATTTTGAGGTTTGATTCATTGTTTTGAGCTTATTTAGGCAATTTGATCACACAGGTAAGTTCGTATGATGTTGTTGAGTTAGTACATGTATTTGGTTAGGAGCCCCGAGGGCTCGGGAGTGTTTCGGAGGTGTTTCCGAGTGGTTTTTGGCTTAAGAAGTGTTGCAGATTTTCTACTGTTGCCCAGGGATTTAACCCTCCGTGTTCGCATGGTCCCTTTCGCGAACGCGTAAGGCAAATATCCCAGGTGCCATTTTGGCTACTTCCCGAACGCGGAGGTTGAGACGCGGAAGCGAAGCTCGGGGGGAGACCCTTCAGGAATGCTTCCTTCCACTCGCAAACGCGTAGGGTACAAGGGGAAGGGCCACCAGTTTGTTCATTGCGAACGCGACTCTTTGCACGCGAATGCGAGGCTCGAGGAGGTTACTCTCCGCGAATGCGAGCCCCATTATGCGAACTTGAAGATCTATGGACTTGACTCACCCTAAACACGTTGAGTCTGTCGTGAACGCGAAGAAGAATTTTACCCAGTTATTTTAAGTTCCAAAAACATAACCCACTACGGGATTTCTCAAAGTTTTACAAACCTTCTTCTTCTCCAAAGCTCCTAGGCGATCCTTGAAGCACGTTTTCACCAAAAATTCTTGGGTAAGTAATCTTCAACTCGGTTTCTTGTATTTTTATCAACATGTAATGAATTTCTAGGCATAAAACATGTGATTAAGGGTAGAAAATTGGGGATTTGGGTAGAATTAAGGCTTTTGAGTTTTCTTGATTTAGACCTCATTTTGGGGTCGAATTTGAAAATAAATTATATATGTGGGCTCGTGGGTGAATGGGTGATTTGATTTTGGTCAGAAACTCGTGTTTTGACCAAGCGGGCCCGGGGTCGATGTTTGGGTTTTTGGGAAGAATGCTTGGAAAGCTATAATTAGGCATTGGTTCGCATTGCTTAGCATTTATTAATGTATTGAAGTCATTTATATATAGATACAATCAATTTAGAGATAAATTCGACAGGAAAAACGGTAATTGAGGATCGAATTGGCCATGGAAATTTGAGGTAAGTGTTTGGTCTAACCTTAGCTTGAGGGATTAGGAGTTGAGTCATATTTTCTACTTGTTTCTTGTTGAGTATGATGTACATGCATGGTGACGAGTATCTATACGTTGGTGTCGAGCATGACCGTGGGTCTTAAATTGATACTTGTTGCTTTTCTTGAATGATACTATGGTTGCAATAGTGAGTAAATTCGTGATATTGAGCTACGGCTTAGTTTATTTTCGTGAAAGTTAATTATGAGTTAGAAGTGATGATAATAGAGATGTTAGAAGTTGAATTGAGATTGGTTATAGCTGATTCTCCCTTGCCGGGACATATATACTTGTACTGTTGAGTCCCTTGCTGGGATAGTATAATTTGTAGTTAATCCCTTGCCGGTATTCTTATTGTGATCACTGTAAGTTATATATTTGGAACGAGTTGCGCACCGCGACATTTTTATTTATGAATATATATATATATATATGGATCGGATTGCACACCGTAATAGATAATGTACATATTGGATTGGTTGCACGCTGCAACAAATATTATATTGGATCGGGTGCATGCCGCAACAAATATTATATTGGATCGGGTTGCACACGGTAATCGATATTATATTGGATCGAGTTGCATGCCGCAATAGATATATTATATTTATTGGATCGGGTTGCACGCCGCAACAGTTATATATATACATATGGATCGGGTTGTGCGCCACAACAGTAGTATGATTATGTTGTTTTAGATACTGTAGTGGTCCTTCATATTTATTGTTTTATGCTAAGTTAAATTGTTCCCTTGAAGCATGTACCCCCTCACTTTTAACTGCTTATTACTTTTTTACTTTCTGCCATTTATTATATAACTGGACAGGTTTATCTGCAGTCTGGTCTATCCTCGTCACTACTTCGCCGGGGTTAGGCTAGACACTTACCGGCACATGGGTTGGTTGTACTGATGCTACACTTTACACTTATGTGCAGATACTGAAGCATCTTACAGTGCGCAGCAGTAGCTAGGGAGCCATCTTTTCGTCCATCGATCCCGAGGTAGTCCTGCAGGCATCCGCAGGCCCGCCATCTCTTCTATCTATTTTATGCACTATTTCCTTTTGTACCAAGACAAAGTTTTATTCCATTGTTTCATACTCTTGTATTAAGCACTCTTAGATAGTCTGTGTACGTTGTGACACAAGGTGTTGGGTGGAGACATGTTTGGGCTTTTGTACGTTTTGGTTTTCTATTTATCTAAACATTCGCTAAATTTTTACTTTTTGCTGTCATTTATCTGCTTATTCACCATTAATTTGATTGTTTAAAATCTATATAAAATGGGAGGGGTTAATGATTTCGAAGGTTTGTGGCTTGCCTAGCTTTCACGAGTAGGGGCCATCACGACTCCCGAGGGTGGGAATTGCTGGTCATGATAATTAGGATCGGTTGCCCGAATTTATGCAGATGGTGTGGACTATAGCACATGAAAATCTAGGAATCATGTTGAATTCCTATTGTATAGCCCTAAATCACCAAAAAATAAACGGTCAAGGCGAAGTGATGACTATTGTTCCTTAGGTCATTTTTGATGGGCCGATAAAATATTAGGATATTCTGGGCACATCGCTTGAATTTATGCAGTGACGTGGACTCAAGTACACAAGAATCTGAGAATCATGCAAAATTCCTATTTTATGGGTCTAAATTACAGAAAAATGAGGAATGGTCACTATAAAGTGATAACTATTTTTCCTTATGTCATTTGTGACGGGCACAAAATATTTTAGAAGATTCGAGGCCGTTCACTCAAATTCATGCAAATAGCGTGGACTACAACATACGAAAATATAGGAATTGTGCGGATTTCCTATTTTATGGTCCTAATATGCCAAAAACGAGGAACAGATATGGAGAAGCGACGAGTGTTGTTCCATACGTCATTTTTGATTGGCCCGCAAAATATTAGGAGATTAAGGGTTGGTCGCTCGAATTGATGCATAGGCGTGGACCATAGCATACGAAAATATGAAAATCGTGTTGAATTCCTTTTTAATAGCCCAAAAATACCAAAAAATAAGGAACTAACTTGGCGGGAAAATGACTATTATTCCTTAGGTTCTTTTTGATCGGCCCAAAAAACTTTAGGAGATTCGAAACCGGTTTACCGAGTTCATATAGATGTCATGAATTATAGAACATGAAAATATGAGAATCATGCTGAATTCCCTTTTTATGCCCCTAAAATTCCAAAAAATGAGAAAAGGTAATGGCAACGCAATGATTGTTATTACTTAGGTTGCTTTTGATAGGCCTGCAAAAATTTTAGGATATTCAGGGTCGATTGCTGAATTCATACGGATGGCGTAGACTATAACACATGAAAATATGGGTATCAGACAGTATTTGAGTTTTATGGCCGTAAAACACCAAAAAATGAGGAACGATCATTGTGAGACTATTATATTTTTCCTTAGGTCATTTTTATACGCTGGGAAAATGATAGGCAATCGCGATTCAATCTCGCAGACCCATGCAGATGGCGTGGGCTATGACTTCCAAAAATATAGGAATTAGGCGGAATGTATGTTTTACGACCCTAAAATGCCAACAAATGAGGAACGGTCATAGAGATGCGATGACTATTGTTCCTTAGGTCATATTAGTTAGGGAGATAAAATTTTAGGCGATTCAAGTCCGATCGTCCAGACCCGTGCAAATATCATGGTCTATAGCACACAACAATTTAAGAATCTGACGACATTCCAGTTTTATGATCGTAAAATGCCAAAAAAGAGGAACTATCATGGCGAGACAATGACTAATGTTCCTTAGGCCATTTTTGATAGGCTATCCAAATATTAGGCGATCACGATCAGACCGCCTAAACCCATGTTGATGGTGTCGACTTTAACAGACAAAAATCTAGGAATCGGGTGGAATTCATGTTTTACGGCTCTAATATGCTAAAACCCGAGGAACGACCATGGAGAGTCAATGACTATTGTTTCTTAGGTAATTTCTTATCGGCCTATTAAATTTTAGGCGATTTGGTACCAATCGGTTGGACCCATGCAAATAACGTGATAACACACATATTTTAAGAATTGGGAGTTATTCTTGTTTTATGTCCCAGACGCATAAAAACGAGGAATGATCACGAAGAGGTGGTGACTATTGTTTTTAGGTTGTTTTTGATGGGTCGTCCAAATTATAGGTGATTAGTATCTGGTCGCCCAAATCCATGCAATGGCATGGGCTATAGCACATGAAAATCTAGGATTCAGGTATTACTCTAGTTTTATGGCTCAGACGCATAAAAATGAGGAACAGTCATGAAGAGGCTATGACTATTGTTCATTAGGTCATTTTTGATGGACATACAAAACTTTAGGTGATCGTGTACGTTCGTGTGGACCATTCAGATAGTGTGGTCTACATCACACAAAAATCCAGGAATCGAGTAAAATTTTAATTTTATGGCCCTAAAGCGCCTAAAAATGAGGGAGGCTATGGCAATTGTTCCTTAGGTCATTTTTGATGGACTGGCCCAAATTTTAGGCAATCCCGATCATATCGTCTGGACCCATGCAGATGGCGTGGGCTATGACAGACGAAAATCTATGAATCAAGCGAAATTCAAGTTTATGGCGCAAAAATGCCAAAAAATGAGGAACACTCATAGAGATGCGATAATTGTTGTCCCTTAAATCATTTTCGTCTAGCTAAATTGGGGACAAGTCGACCGGACCCATGCAAATATTATGGGATACATCACAGAAAAATTTGGGAATCAGGTGTAATTCTAGTTTTATGGCCTAAGATGCATAAAAAAATAAGGAATGACCATGTTGAGTGATGAATATTGTTCCTTATGTTATTTTTGATGGGTCATTAGAATTTTAGGCCATCCATATTTTGTTGCCCGGACCCATGCAATAATGTGGGCAATAACACACGTAAAATTAGGAATCGGGTTGAAATCCACTTTTATGGCCCTAAAACACAAAAAAAGAATGATTAACTATCATGGAGAGGCTATGAATATTGTTTCTTATGTCATTTTTTATGAACCGGAAAAATTGTAGGTGGTTGTATTTGATCGCCCAGACACACGCAGATGGCACGGTCTAGAGCATATAAAAATCTAGGAATCGAGTAAAATTAAAGTTTTATGGTCCTAAAACGCCAAAAAATAAGGAATGGTCATGAGAGGTGAGGACTATTGTTTCTTAGGTCATTTTTATAGGTAGGAAAAATTTTAGGCAATCCGGGTCCGATCGCCGGACCCATGTAGATGACGTGGGTTAGAGTGCATGAAAATACGAGAATTAGGTGGAATTATTAATATACATCCCTAAAATACAAAAAACAAGGAACCATTATGGCAAGGCAATGATTATTGTTCCATATGTTATTTTTTATGGGCTGGTAAAATTTTAGGCAATCCAGGTCCAGTTATAGCACACGAGAATCTAGGGATCGAGTAGAGTTCTAGTTTTATGGCCCTAAAATACCAAAAAAATAAGGAACAGTAACGGCAAGATGATGGATTTTGTTCCTTAGACATTTTTGTTGGGCAAGGAAAATTTTGGGTGATCTATGTCCGATCGCCAGGTCCAGTTATAGCACACAAAAATCTGGAATCAAATGGAATTTCAGTTTGGTGGCCCTAAAAAGCTAAAATAATGAGGAACAGTCATGGCTAGGCGATGAATATTATTCCTTAGGTCATTTTTTATGGCTTAGAAAAATTGTTTAGGATCTAGGGGCAATTTTATGGACCCATGCAAATGGCGTGTGCTATAGCACACGAAAATATAGAAATCTAGCAAAATTCTAGTTTTATGGCTCTGAAACATAAAAAATGGGAAGGCGATGACTATTCTTCCTTAGGTTGTTTTTGATAGTCCAGCAAAATTTTATCCATTCCGGTTCGGTCACCGGGACCATGCAGAAAATGTGGGCTATGCCATACATAAATTTGGAAATCGGCCGTATTTCCAATTTTAGGGCCCTAAACACCAAAACGTGTAATGATCATAGAGAGACGGTGATTATTATTTCTTAAGTCTTTTTTAATGGGCTGACAAAATTTTAGACGATCCAGGTTTGCTGGCCCAGGCCCATGTAGAAGGAGTGGGGTAGCACACGAAAATCTAAGAATCAGGGGAATTCCAGTTTTATGGCATTAAAATGCCAAAAAATGAGTAACTGACATGGCGAAGCTGTAGAAATGTTCCTTAGGATTTTTCTATGGTCTAAATCCTTTTTAGGTGATATGGATCTAGTTGCCTGTGCTCAAGGTGAAGTAGTGATCAATAGCACACGAAAATCTAGAAATCGGCTAGAAATCAATTTTTTCTATAGTAAAAACTTTAAAATGTGTAACAATCATGGAAAGATGATGATTATTGTTTCTTAGGTTGTTTTAGATTTTCTGGAAAAAGTTTAGGCGATGCGGGTCCGATAGCCCGAGCCCATGCAGAAGGCATGGACTATAACACATGAAAATATGATAATCGAGCAAAATTCTAGTTTTATGGCCCTAGAAGGCCAAATAAAGAGTAACGGTCATGGAGAGTTGGTGAATATTGTTTCTTAGGTCGTTTTTTACAATTCGATAAAATTTTAGGCAATCTAGGCTCGATCGCTTGGGCCTATGCAGAAGGCGTATGCTATAGCACACAAAAATCTAGGAATAGAGTGGAATTCCAGTTTTTCGGCCCTAAAACACCAATAATAAGTAACGATCATGGAGAGCGAGGACTATTAATCCTTAGTTCCCTTTTGTTGAGCCTGAAACATTTTTGGCGATCGATTTCGATCGCTCGGGTTCATGCAGAAGACAGGGGTATAACACATGAAAATTTAGAAATCAGGAGGAATTTAAGTTTTATGGACAAAAAATGAGTAACGGCTATGAAGAGATGGTGACTATTGTTCCTTTAGTTATTTTTCATAGTCCTGCAAAATTGTGTGCGAGGTTCCGGTCACCGAGACCTATGCAGAAGGCGTGGGCCTACCATACAAAAATTTGGGAATCGGGCATAATTTAAGTTTTAGGACCCTAAAATGCCAAAAAAATGAATAACAATCATAGCGAGACGGTAATTATTATTTCTTAGGTCATTTTTAATGGGTCGGAAAATTTTTTGCGGTTCGAGCGGCCCATGCAGAAGGAGTGGATTATAGCACACGAAATTCTAGGAATAAGGAGGAATTCCAGTTTTATGGGATTGAAACACCAAAATAAGAGATAGGTCATGGAGAGACGATGACTATTGTTCCTTAAATTGTTTCTAATATTCCTAAAACGTTTAAAGCGATCCAGGTCCGGTCACCCGGGCCCATGCAAAAGGTGTGGGCAATACCATACAAAAATTTGGGAATCAAATGGAATTCTAGTTTTATGACTCTAATATGCCAAAAAATTAACAATCAGGGTGAGGCAGTGATTATTATTTCTTTGGTTGGTTTGATGCGCTAATAAAATTTAAGGCGATCTGGGTTCTATTTCCCGGGCACATGCAAAAGGAGTGGGATAAAGGACACGAAAATCTAGGAACCAGGGGAATTTTAGTTTTATAGTGTTAAAAGGCCAAAAACGAGTAACGGTCATGCGAGTCAGTGACTATTGTTCCTTAGGTAGTTTTTTATGGTCTAAAAAATTTTAGGTGATCCGGGTCCAGTTGCCCGGGCCTATAGGAACGCATGGTCTATAGCACATGAAAATATAGAAATCGAGAAGAATTCAAAATTTATGGCCCTAAAATACTAAAAATGATTAACGATCATGGAGAGACGTTGACTATTGTTCCTTATGTCATTTTTTGATTTGTCGAAAAAATTTAAGAAATCAGGATCCGGTTGCCCCGGTCCATGCATAAGGCATGGGCCACACCATACGAAAATTTGGGAATCTGGTGGAATACAAATTTTATGGCCCAAAAATACACAATAAAATAAATAACGATCATACCGAGGCGGTTACTGTTGTTCCTTAGGCCGTTTTTGATGGGTCGACAATGTTTAGGTGATCAGGGTCTGATCTCCTGAGCTTATGCATAAGGCATAGGCCACAGTACACGAATATATAAGAATCGGGAAATATTTTAATTATAAGGAGCAAAAACGCCAGAAAATGAGTAACGGTCATGGCGAGGAACCGACTATTGTTACTTAGGTCATTTTTTATGGTTCTGCAAAATTTTAGGTGATCCCCATCCGGTCGCTTGGGCTCATGCAGAAGGTGTGTGCTGTAGCACACAAAAAATTGAGAATCACACGGAATTCCAATTTTATGGCTCTAAAACGCCTAAAAATGAGTAACAATCATGGTGTGAAGTGACTATTATCCTTAGGTTGTTTTTAATGATCCAGCAATATTTTAGGCTATTTGGGTCCAATCGCTTGTGCTCATGTAGAGGTCGGGGCTATAGCACACGAAAGTCTGAGAATTGGGCAGAATTCCACTTTTATATCCCAAAAATGCCAAAAATATTGAGTAGCGGTTATATAGAGGAAGTGACTATTGTTCCTTAGATGGTTTTTTAAGAGCTGGCAAAATTTTATGAAAGTTGTCACCTGGGCCAATGCAGAAGGGGGTACAGCACACGAAAAATCTAGAAAATAGAGGAAATACAAATTTAATTGCCCTAAAACACCAAAAAAGTAATGGTCATAGCGAGGCAATGACTATTGTTTCTTATGTCATTTTTTATGAGCTAACAAAATTTTAGGCGATCCGGGCCCTTGTAGAAGGTGTGGACTACAACACGAGAAAATCTAGGAATCAAAACTCCAGTTCTATGGCCCTAAAATGCCAAAAAATGCGTAACAAACATGGCGATGCGGTAACTATTATTCCTTAGGTCATTTTTAATGGGATGGCAAAATTTTAGTCGATCCAGGTCTAGTTTCCAAGGCTCGTGCTGAAGGAATGGACTATAGCACACAAAAATCTAAGAATCAGGGGGAATTCCAGTTCTATGGCTTTAAAATGGCATAAACGAGTAACAATCATGGCGAGGCATTGACTATTGTTCCATAGGTGATTATATAGGGTCTAGATAAATTTTAGGCGATCTGGAGCTGGTTGCCTGGACCCGCGGTGAAGACATGATCTATATCACACGAAAATCTAGAAATCGGGTAGAATTCAAATTTTATGGCCCTAAAACACTAAAAACGAGTAAGGATCATGGCGAGACGGTGATTATTTTTCCTTTGGTCGTTTTTATCAGCTGGCAAATTTTTAGTGATCCAGTTTTGATCATCCACCCATGTAGCAGGCGTGGGCCACACCATATGGAAATTTGGAAATTGGACGAAATTCAAGTTTTATGGCCCAAAAATAGTAAAACGAGCAACGGTCATGGCGATGCGGTTACTATTATTACATAAGTCAGTTTTGATGAGCCGACAAAAGTTTAGGCGATTTGGATCCAATCGTCCGAGCCCATGGAGAAGACATGGGCTAGCACACGAAAATGTGAGAATCGAGAGATATTCTAGTTTATGGCCCTAAAAAGCCAAAAAAAAGTAACGATCATGGGGAGAAGGTGACTATTGTTCCTTAAGTCATTTTTGATAGTTTGGCAAAATTTAAGCGATCCAAGCCTAGTCGATTGGCCTATGTAGAAGGCGCGGGCTATCGTACACAAAAATCTAAGAATCGGGTGGAGTTCTATTTCATAGTCCTAAAATGCCAAAATTTGAGTAATGATCATGCGAACCGTGACCATTATTCCTCAGGTCATCTTTGATGAGCCGGCAAACACTCGGGCCCATGTAGAAGGGGGGATATAGCACATAAAAAATCTGAGAGTCAGTCGGAATTCAAGTTTTATGGCCCAAAATGCATAAAATGATTAAGGTCATGGCGTGGTGGTGACTATAATTCCTTAGGCATTTTTTTAGAAACAACAAAATTTTACGCGATTCGATTTCGGTCGCCTCGGAATTCCAATTTTATTCCTCTAAAACACCAAAAACGGAGTATTGGCCATGTAGAGGTGGTGATTTTTGTTCCTTAGATCATTTTTTATGAGCCAACAAAAATTGAGGTGATTCAGGACCGGAAGCCCGGGCCCATGCAGAAGGCGTGGGTTGTAGTACTCGAAAATTTGGGAATCGGGTAAATTACCAATTTTATGGTCCTAAAATGCCAAAAAGGGTAACGGTCATAGCGAGGTAGTGAATATTGTTCATTTTTTATAGGCAGACAAAATTTTAGGTAATTCAGGTCTGGTCGCCCGGGCTCATGCAGAAGACGTGGGTTATAGCACACAAAAATTTGACAAATCGAGCAAAATTCAAGTTCTATGGCCCTAAAACGTAAAAAGGCGAGTAACACTCATGCCGGTGCTTTTACTATTGTTCCTTAGATCATTTTTAATGGACGGACAAATTTTTAGGGGATAAGGGTCCGGTTCCCAGGGCTCATGGAGAAGGCATGTGTTATAACACACAAAAATTCAGGAATCATGTGGAATTTCAGTTTTATGGTCCTAAAACGCCAAAACGTAAGTATCAGTTATGCAAGGTTGTGGCTATTTTTCTTAGATTGTTTTCAATGGGTTGGAAAATTTTTAGGTGATACGGGTTCAGTCGACCGGGCCCATATGGAAGGAGTGGGCTACAGCATAAGAAAATCTAAGGACCGAGTAAAATTCCAGTTTCATTGCCCTAATAGGTGTTGACTATTTTTCCTTATGTCATTTTTGACGATCCCGCAAAATTTTAGGTCATTTGAGTTTGGTCGCCGAGGCCCATATAGAAGGTATGGGCTATAGCACACGAAAATTTGGAATCGGGTGGAATATCAGTTTATAGCCCTAAAATAACAAAAAATAAAGAACACTTATAGTGAGTCAGTGACTACTATTTCTTAGGTGGTTTTCGATGGGTCGACAAAATTTTAGACAATTCGGGTCCAGTCGCTAAGGCCCATGTAGAAGGCGTGGACTATAGCACACGAAAATCTCAAAAACAGGTAGAATTATAGTTTTATGGCTCTAAAATACCAAAAAAAGAGTAATGGTCATGGAGAGGTGGTGACTATTATTCCTTAGGTCGTTTTTGATGGGCCTGCAAAGTTTAAGGCGATTTGTGTTCGGTCGCCCAAGCCCATGCAGAAGGCATGGCTTATAGTAAATGAATATTTGGGAATCGGAGGAATTCTAGTTTTTAGCCCTAAAATGATGAAAAATGTGTAACAGTCCTGGCAAGGCGGTGACTATAATATCTTAGGTTACTTTTGATGGGTCGGCAAAATTTTAGGCGATCCAGGTCTGGTTGCTCGGGCCCACGCAAAAGTCGTGGGCCATAGCATATGAAAATATGGGAATCAAGCGAAATTCCATTTTTATGGCCCTAATATGCAAAAAACGAGTAACGGTCATGAAAGGCAGTGACTATTTTTCCTTAAGTTATTTTTGATGGTTCAATAAAATTTTAGGCGATAGGGGTCCGATCGCTTGGGCCCATGTAGAAGGCGTGGACTCTAACATATAAAGATACAATAATCGGGTGGAATTCTAATTGTATTGCCTTAAAACACTAAAAAATGAGTAACGGTAATAGCGAGGTAGTGACAATTGTTCCTTAGGTCTTCTTTTGATATGCCGGCAATATAATACACGATTCAAGTCCGGTCGCTCGGGCACAAATAAAAGGCGTAGACTATAACACACGAAAATTTGAGAAACATGCAGAATTCCAGTTATATTGCTAAAACCCCTAAAAAAGTGATGGTCATGGAGAGGCGGTGGCTATTGTTCCTTAAGTTATTTTTAACCGTACTAAAAAATTTTAGGCGATCCGGGTCTGATCGCCCTGGCCCATGAAGAAGGCGTAGGCGCACACAAAAATCTGAGAATCATGTGAAATATTAGTTTTATGGCACTAAAATTACAAAAAACAATGAGGAACTGTCATGGGAAGGCAGTGACTATTATTCCATAGGCTGTTTTTGATGGTCGGATAAAATTTTAGGCGATTCGTCTGGTATCCTGAGCTTATGTAGAAGGAAATGATCTATAGCACACCAAAATCAAGATATCGTGCAAAATTTTAATTTGATGGACCTAAAACAACAACAAATGAGTAAAGGTCATGGAGAGTCAGAGATTTTGTTCCATAGGATTTTTTGATAGGCGGACAAAATTCTAGGCGATCTAGGTCTGGTCACTCGTGCCCATGCAGAATGTGCGGGCTATAGCACATGAAAATCTGGGAATCATATGAAATTATAGTTTCATGGCCCTAATAATCATAAAAATAAGGAACAATTATGGCGAGGCGGTGAAATAAGTGATCCAGGTTCGTTCACCCGGCCTATATAGAAGGTGAGGGATATAGCACATGAAGATCTAGAAATCAGAAAAAATTCAGGTTTGATGGTCTTAAAACGCCAAGAAACAAGTAACGGTCATGGCGAGGCGATGAACATTATTTGTTAGGTCGATTATATTGGGTCAAAATATTTTTAGGGGATCCGAGACGCCTGGAACCATGCAGAAAGTGTGGGTTGCAACAAGAAATTTTTTGGAAGCATGCATAATTCTAGTTTTATGGCCTTAAAATGCAAAGAAATGAGGAACGGTCATGAAAAGGCAGTGACTATTATTTATTAGGTCATTTTTGATGGTCCAGCAAAATTTTAGACGATCCAGGTCTAGTTACCTAGACCCATACAGAAGGCGTGGGATATAGCACACGAAAATCTAGAAATCTGCGAAATTCCAGTTTTATGGCCCTAAAACGCCAAAAATAAGTAACCTTCATGGCGAGGCGGTGACTATGTTCTTTAGATCTAATAGGCTAATAAAATTTTAGGCGATCCAGAAATCGGGCAGAATTCTAGTTTTGTGGCCCAAAAATGCTAATAAACAAGTAGAGGTCTTGGTGAGGCAGTAACTATTGTTCCTTAGATCATTTTTGATGATCCTGAAAAAGTTTAGGCCATCCAAATCCGGTCGAGGGCGTGGGCTATAGCACGAAAATCTAGAAATCAGGCGTAATTCTAGTTTCATGGTCCTAAAATACAAAAAAGAGGAATAGCATGGTGAGGTAGTGACAATTGTTTCTTAGGTAGTTGTTGATAATTCGATAAAACTTTAGGTATCCGAGTCTGGTCACCTGAGTCCAAAGAGAAGGCGTGGGCTAATATCTGGGACTCAAGCAGATTTCAAGTTTTAGAGCCCTAATATGTCAAAAAATGAGTAACACTCATGGTGAGGCATTGACCATTGTTCGTTAGATCGCTTCCAAAGGTTTGGAAAAAATTTAGGTGATACGGGTCTAGTCGCATGGGCCCACGCAGAAGGAGCACGCTATAGCAGACAGAAATTAAAGAATCGGGTGAAATTTCAGTTTTATGGCCTTAAAAACTAAAAAACGAGTAACGGTCATGATGGGGTGGTGACTATTGTTCCTTGGGTCATTTTGGATGGGCCTAGAAAATTTTAAGCGATCCAAATCTGGTTCCCTTGGCCCACACAGAAGGCATAGACTATAGCGTACGAAAATCTGGGAATCGGGTGGCCTTCCTGTATTTTTGCTATTAAATGCCAAAATATGAATTAACGGTCATGGCGAGGTGGTTATTACTATTCCTTAGATCATTTTTGATGGCCCAAAATAATTTTAGGCTATCCGAGTCCGATTGCCCAGGCCCATATAGAAGGCATATGCTATAACACAAGAAAATCTATGAATTGGACAAAATCCTAGTTTTATTGCCTTAAAACACCAAAATATGAGTAATGGTCATGGAAATGCGGTGACTATTGTTCCTTAGGTTGTTTTTAATAGGCTGAAAACAATTTAGACGATACGGGTCTGGTCACTCGGGCCCATGCAAAACGTGTGGGCTATAGTAAAAAATAAATCTAGGAAACAAGCAAAATTCTAGTTTAATGACCCTAAAACACTATGGGTAACATTCATGGTGAGGTGCTGACTATTTCTCCATTGGTCCTTTTATATGGACCTTCAAAATTTTAAGTAATTTGGGTCTAGTCACCTGGGCCCATACAAAAGGCGTGAGCTATTGCATACGTAAATCTAGGAATCAAACGGAATTCAAGTTTTATGGTCCTAAAATGCTAAAAAATGAGTAATGGTTATGGGAAGGCGGTGACTATTATTCCTTAGATCATTTTTAATTGGATGACAAAATTTAGCTGATCCGAATCCGGTCGCCCAAGTCCATGTAGAAGGCGTGGGCTATAGCACACGAAAATCTAAGAATCTAGCAAAATTCCAGTTTTATGACCATAAAACACCAAAAAATGAGTAATGGTCTTGTCGAGGCACCATCTATTTTTCATAGGACGTTTTTATGGTTCAACAAAATTTTAGGCGATTTGGGTCTTGTCGTCTGGGACCATGCAGAAGGCATGGGCTATGCACACGAAAATCTATGAATGAGGCAAATTTAAGTTTTATGGCCCGAAAATACTATATGAGTAGCGGTCATGGTGATGCAGTGACTATTGTTCTTTAGGTCATTTTTATGAGCCGACAAAATTTTAGGCGATCTAGGTCCGGTCACCTATAGCTCCAGAAAATTTTATGAATCGAATAGAATTCTAGTTTTATAGCCCTAAAACGATAAATATGAGTAATTTTCATAGATTGGGAGTGACTATGGTTTCCTTGGTCGCATTTGATTTTCCGAAAAAATTATAAGCGAACGAAAGGCGTAGGCTATAGAATACGAAAATGTGAGAATAAAAAATTTAATTTAGGCTATAGATGGGAATGCAAAAACTTAGGCAATCAAGGTCGTCGGGCCCCATGCAGAAGGTGTTAGCTAACACACAAAAATTTGAGTATCCCAAAATTCTAGTTTAATGGCTCTAAAATACCAAAAAAATGAGGATCTGTCATAGAAAGACAATGACTATTGTTCCTTAGGCTGATTTTGATGGGCCGGCAAAATTTTAGGCGATCTGCATTCGTACGTCTCTGCCCATACAAAAGACATGGGCAATAACACATGAAAATCATGGAATCTGGCAAAATTTAAATTTTATAGCCCGAAAATGTCAAAAAATAAATAAGATCATGGCGAGGCGGTGACTAATACTTCTTAGGTCATTTTCTATGGGGCGGAAATTGTTTAGAATATCCAAGTCCGGTCGCTCGAGCCCATTCAGAAGTCGCGTATGAGAATCTAGCGAAATTCGATTTTGATGGCCATAAAAAGACAAAAAACACGAGTAAAATGCATGGAGAGGTGGTGATATTGTTCCTTAGAACGTTTTTAATGGGCTGGCAAAATTTAGGCAATTCGATATGGTTGCTCGAGTCCAAGTAGGAGGTGTGGGCTCTAGCACAAAAAAAATGAGAATCAGGAGTAATTATAGTTTTATGTCCCTAAAACTCTAAATAATGAATAGTGATCATGGCGACATGGTATTGTTACATAGATTTTTTTTATAATCCAATTAAATTTTAGGTCATCCAAGTCCAGTCACTCAGTCCCATGTAGAAGGCGTAAGCTATTAGCACACAAAAATCTAAGAATTGTGAGAAATTCCAGTTTTATAGCACTAATAAATCAAAATTGAGTAACAGTCAAGGCGAGGCAGTGAAAATTGTTCCTTAGGTCATTTTTGATAGTCTAAAGATTTTATAGGCGCTACGTGTTCTATTGCCCGGGTCTATGTAGAAGGAGTGGGGTAGCACATGATATTCGAGAATCGGAAAAAATTCTTGTTTTATGTCCCTAAAATTCCAAAAACCAAGGAACAGACATGGAAAGGCAGTGAAAAATATTCCTTAGGTAGTTTTTGATGGTCGGGATAATTTTTAGGCAATTTAGATCAGGTCGCCTGTTCCCATGCAGAAATCGTGGGTATAATAGAAAAAAATCTAGGAATGTGGTGGAATTATAGTCCAGTCGCCCGGACCCATATAGAAGGCGCGGGCTATAGGACATGAAAGTTTATAAATCGGAATTAGGGCCCTCAAATGCTAAAAATGAGGAACGATCATTGTAAGGCGGTGAAAATTGTTCTTTGGTTATTTTTGATGGTCCGACAAAATTTTATGCGATTTAGATCCATTCGCCCGGACCCATGCAGAAGGCGTGGGTATAGCTCACGAAAATCTAGGAATCGAGCGAAATTTCAATTATATAACCCTAAAATTCCAAAAAAGAGCAAGGGTCATCGCGAAGCGGTGATTATTGTTCCATAGGTCATTTTTCACGGGCCAGTAAAATTTTAGGTTGTCGACCAAGCCCATGCAGAAGGCTTGGGCTATATAGCACATGAAAATTTGGGAATCAGGGAGAATTAAATTTTATGGCCCTAAAACGCCAAGAAATGAGTAAGGGTAATGATAAGGTTCTTACTATTATTCCTTAGGTCATTTTTTATGGGCTAGAAAATTTTTAGTCGGTTTAGGCTCGGTCTCCTAGGCCCATACATACGGAGTGGGCTATAGCACACAAAAATCTGAACATCTAGCAAAATCGAAGTTTTGTAGCCCTAAAATGCTAAAAAAAGAGTAACGGTCATGCTGAGGCAATGACAATTTCTCCTTAGTTCGCCATTGATGGTTCAGTAAAAAATTTAGGCGATCCAAGGTAGGTCAGTTGGGCCTATGCGGAAGGCGTGAGTTATGGGACACGAAAATTTAGAAATAGGGTGAAATTCCTGTTTTATGACCCTAAACATCAAAAAATAAGTAACGTTCATCGCGAGTTAGTGATCATTGTTCCTTTGGTTGTTTTTGTGGTCCGACAAAAATTTTAACAATCTGGGTCTAGTCGCTCATGCCCATATTTAAGGATATAAAATTTTGAGAATCGGGTGGAATTTCAAGTTTATGGCCCTAAAGCACCAAAAAATGAGTAACAGTCAATGGGAAGCGGTGTCTATTGTTTCTTAGGTCATTTTTATGCGCCGATAAATTTTTAGGCGATCTGATTTTGATTGCACGGACCCATATAGAAGGTGTGGGCTATATCATACGAAAATCTTGGAATTAGGTAGAATTCTTGTTTTATGGCCCAATAAAACCAAAATACGAGGAACAAACATGGTGAGATGGAGACTATTGCTCCTTATGCATTTTTAATGATCCGGCAAAATTTTAGGTGATCTGGCTCTAGTCTCCCGGATCCATGCAAAAAGTGTGGGCTATAGCACGCAAAAAGCTGGGAATCAGGTAGAATTCTTATTTTGTGGCCCTAAAACACCAAAGTATGAGGAGCAGTCATGGAAAGACCGAGACTATTGCTCCTAGATAATTTATATGGTTTGGAAAAAAATTTTAGGCGATCCGTCTCTAATCGTCCGGATTCATGCAAAATGTGTGAATTATAACACATAAAAATCTCAGAATTGTGCGAAATTCTACTTTATGGCCCTTAAATTTCAAAAAATGAAGAACAACCATGGAAAGGTGGTGACTATTGATCCTTAGGTAGTTATTAATGGTCTGGCAAAATTTTAGGTGATGTGCTACCGGTAGCCTGGGCCCATGCATAAGGCGTGATCTATAGCATACAAAATTCTGAAATCGGGTGAAATTCTAGTGTTATGGCCCTAAAATAACAAAAACGAGTAACAGTCATGGCGAGCCGGTGATTATTGTTCCTTCGATCATTTTTATTGTTCGGCAAAATTTTAGGCGATCCAAATTTGGTCGCCTGGGCCCATGTAGAAGGCGTGGGCTATAGCATAGAAAAATTTAGGAATCGAGCAGAATTCTAGTGTTATGACCCTATAATGAAGAAAACGGGAAATGGTCATAGCAAAGCAATGACTATTTTTCCTTAGGTTTTTCTATGAACTACCAAAAATTTGGGCGATCCAGGGCAGATTGCCCAGGCCCATGCAGAAGGCAAGGGCTATAACACACGAGAAATCTAAGAATTAGGCAGAATTCTAGTAAAATTGAGTAACGGTCATGGAGAGGTAGTGACTATTATTTCTTAAGTCATTTTTGATGGGCCGATAAAATTATAGGCGATCCAGATCCGGTATCTCGGGTCTATGTAGAAGGCATGTGCATATCACATACATATTTGTGAATCGAGCGAAATTCCAATTTTATGGCCCTAAAATGCTAATAAGTATGTAACAATCATGGAGAGGCAATCACTATTGTTTTTAGGTCATTTTTATGGTCCAGCAAAATTTTATGCATTTTGGATCTAGTTTCCCATGCCCTGCTGCGACCAAAAATATTCACACAAGTGTACGCGATCGTCAAGTAATAAAGTAGTGAGTACATTATCGTTCCCACGAAGACTTGTGATTAACTATTGACTTATTCAAACTCAATTAACCAATCCATTCAACATATTTTTTACAAAATATGGAAGTGACTAATTTACTACCTAAAACTATCAAGCAATGAATTAAGTAGAAATCAACTGAACAAATAGCAATTTCAAATAACAATCAGTAGGAGAGAATATTCCAGGGTCAAGGGTTAGCTAACAATCATGTTGCGTTCTTGGCTTAAAATAACTAATTGATTGATCTGTATTGTTGATTGACAAAGTTGATATTGCTCATAAGAATCTGTCGAATTCTTACTCGCCTATTTAAGCTAACTTAATGCTTACATGTCTATGGAATTAAGTTTAACCAAAAGGCATTTATACTTCATGTATTTCAACCAAGCAAGACAATTAGGTATATGTATATCCTAATTGTGAGTCCGTTCTTTGATGCCCTGGTTCAAGAACTTGCTCTATTTTATTCTATATGCAATCTAAAATTCCCTCTTTTGAGTTCAACTCTAGACTCGTCGATAGTATTTCACTGTTAGCTACTCAGAAAAATAATTGAGAACAGAATTAAATAAAAAACCCAATATGATAAGATCAACTTCATCAAATTAAACTTCAAACATCAACATTCATGTTTCTCCCATGACCCTAGAACAATAGGGTTCTTAGCCTCACATGCTCATGGTAACATTTTCAAGTAATTCCCAAGAATACACAAAAATCAATAAAAGAAAGAAAAATTAATTAAATCAAGATGAATTCCATGGTTCCCAAACTTTGTCGTGGCTTTTCTCCTCTCCCAATATGTTAGATGACCTAGAAGAGGTGTTTTTGGCTTATATAGTGCGAACAAAAGTCGTGGGCCAAAGTTCTCCTAATCCTAGTCCGAATCTGCTTCAGGGATTGATGCTGGGGTGGATGCTTTGCATCCACCTCGTCCGCCGCTTCTCAAGTTTGCATGCTAAGGTGGATGCTTCGCATCCATCCTTTGTTCCTCCATCTCAGCTTTTTCAAGGTGCGGATGCTATGGGCTGACTTTACTCCTAAAGGGTGCACCAAGTATCTTCTTTCCGTCGCATCCAACATCTTTTTCTCTAGCTGGAGCATCTATTCTTCAAATTTTTGCATTCCAAACACCCTAAATCATCACACACATCTCCATTGGTCATAAAACTAATAAATAAACCATGTTTGACATTTTTAACACTAAATAGCAACAAAAAGCGGTTAAAACATGGGTAAAGTAATATCACAACATATAGAAATATGCCCAACATCACCACCCCACCCTTAAACCTTTGTTCGTCCTCAAGCAAAGTAGAATCAACCCATAACCGATCGAACAAAATTAAGCTTATCTCTATCAAGCCACACATTTCAATTAATCTTAAGCACCCAATGACTTTGGTTGATACCAACAATTATCCCCTTGCATATGCATTCTCGAACTTCCTTATCCATGTTAATTACACGTCAAGTACACTATTGAACAATTCAAACCAATCAAATAGTACATTCAGGACATCTCAACCTCAGAAACTGACTCCTTAGGATAACCACTTTCAGGCCAACTTACTCATTCTAATTGAAAAGTTTAATAAATTAGCCTATCAATCATGAAACATGTGCCAAAACCACAAAATCGAGAAAGATAGTCTGCACACTCAAATAAAATTTGAACTTAATTTAAGGACTTCAAAACAGTAGAAGAATTCTTTAACTCTCTCAATGAAGTTCACATGCGCACAAAAGGTACCATATGCTTGCCCTTAATGTAAATCTCTACTAATGTAGGCTTGCTCGATCTCAAATCAATTAGGACTTTTCATAGTTATAATGAGGGCTAAAGGACCGGCATGATATATTTAGGAATATTAATTCACCCTACTAAGCACTTTAATACACCACATAATCAACTTGGAGTGCAAATTCTTCAATCCCAACTTCCATTTTTCAACAAAAATCACTCCCAACAACGTTCCATTTTTCTTCAAGCACTGCCTTAATGTATACCCCACTAGCAAGAATAGGACAACAGTTAATTCACTTTTGCTTATCTCTTTTTTTTCTTTTTCATATTTTCTTTTTCTAAATTTTGCTAGTGGTGTATTATTCTACAAAATAAGTGCTCCCTTCTTTCTCTCATTAGTCCCACTAAAAATCCAACCCGCACTTAGTCCCTTATTACTTCTTTAGGGATCATATTATAATTAAAGTGCCTTAAGAGGTAAAGGATCAAAACGATGTTAATTAAGAACAAAAAGGGTATAGCCTTGTAATATGGGTGTCAAATAGAAGTATATAGGCTCAAAAGGGTTAGTTAGGGATAGACTTGATTTGTGGTAGCATTACAGTTCAAAAGGATCAAAGAAAGCCTAACATATTTCAAACCGAGCAGAACCTAGGATTCGCTTCAACTCACATACCGGAAAAGTTCTACACACAAATGTACAACATGAGACATACAAAAAATCTCACCACAAATTGGCACATGATTCAATTAGGATGACTACATTTCAACTCTCAATCAAAGCAAGCACTGATTTAAGTCCCAATTTTTAATGCACACAGCACAACAGGTAGAACAGGAGTCAAGACAATGAGCCAAAGCATCACGAAGAAGCTATTCAACTTTTAAGACACAAACGGTCCTCACAAACGCATGGAGAAAGTTATAATCCACATGCTCAGGTCTAACTCTGTTAGTATCAAACAAGTCACAGAATATGCTGAATTTAGTCTGAGTCTTTACATCCTACACTGCTCTAAAAAGAAAAACTAATACCCGGTTCAAAAGTCATCCCTTGGAAAAGAACCGATGGCCAAAAAAAAACCAAGGGGGGTTATTTCCTAAGATTACATTTAACTATTTAAAGAAAATCTTTTTGTGCTTTCCCGAGGACCTTAATCACTCAAGAAAACTATCTATGAGATCTATCATTGGGAAAAGTCCAATGTTCTATTTTTTTAAACAAAAACTTTACACTAAGAAGGAGTACTAAGCTACGCTAGCATAGAAACTCACCAAAATAATCTCCTCACCCCACAATTAAAATTGCGTAATGTCATCAAGCACACAATAAATAACAAAAGGGTAAAAGATACTCCCTGGTAGGCCAAAGGTCAAAGCAATAATAGCTCACGAGGTACTCAAACTTCCCCTAGGCATCGTCCTTTGTGTGTCACCCCACACTTAGATCTCACCATCTAACTCGATTTTGCACTCTTCCATGGTTGCGGTTCCTATTCTTATAATCCTACAAAAAAAAATACTACAAAAATAATAAGAAAAAAACTAAAATAAAACAGTAAAGAGGGGTTGCCTCCTAACAAGCACCTGATTTAACCTCGCGGCACGACACTACTACTCTGTTCAAGCTGGGTGCTTTCTATTCTTCTTTCTCCCATTAAGCTAGCCTCTTTACACACCCTCAGAAGGTCTCATCTTTCATCTCTGCTCTTTTCTCAATCATCCTTACACACTCAGCTTGAAACACAACCTCCTACAATTTAGTTGTCCCATCGGATCGCTACAATTTGCATATGGACTTTTTTTATCTCTTTTAGTTCTACCGCAGTAATTATGCATAAGTCCTTATAATTCTTAGGGAGATTAAGAGCCTTTTACACATTAAAAGTGATTTCCTCATCACCAACTCTCATCTTCAATTTCCCTTCCCTAACATCAATAAGTGATCCACCAGTAGCTAAGAATGGTTTCCCCATAATAATAGGTACTTCTGCCTCGTAATTAAGAACAATAAAAGCAACACGAAGAATAAACTTCCCCACTCGAACTAACACATCCTTAATAACTCCTTCTGGCATAACTAGTGATCTATCATCCAACTCCAAAGTTATTGTAGTAGGTTTAAGCATCCGAGTTGCTTAAACAAAGAGGATGGCATCAAATTTATACTATCCCCTAAATCAAACAGGGCTTTGGCAACATCTTGTTTTCCAAGAGACAGAGGAATTGTGAAACACTCAGGATCCTTCAACTTAGCTGAAAGTTTACTCTGAACTCTAGCACTGCACTCTTTAGTAAGTGCAATTGTTTCAAACTCTGTATGTCTTCGCTTGTTTGCCACAATATCCCTGAGATATCTTTCATACTCAGGCACTTCCGCTGCAAAATTTCCACCAACGGTTAATTCACACGCACTTGGCTCAAAATATTTAAGAATTTCTTGTACATATCATCATCTTTTTACTTTTTAAGTCTTTGTGGAAATGGAGGTGGTGGCCTTGTCAATATTTCTGGCTTTTTTTTCTTATTCTCCTTAACGGATTTAGGAACTAATTCTCCTTCAGGTCCAGCTGTAAACTTTTTTTTCTCTGGAACTTCTTCTAATTCTCTTCTATTCATCAAGGTAACCGCATTGACTTGAGCCTTAGGATTAGGCTCAGTATCACTCGGGAGAGCTCCAACAGGTCTAGTATTTTTTGATTTGCTGCTAACTGCCCCATTTTCCTCTCAAGATTTCTAGAATTGGTCTTGAGCTGTTGATTGTCAAGAAAAAACTTTTTCAGCAAGTCATTCGTACTCTCTTATTTTTGTTGGGGTGGTTTCTAAGGTTGACTGAAATTTTCATGGGGTCAATAATGATTTTGATGCGGTTGATTTCCACCCCAGGAGAAGTTGGGATGATCCTTCTAATTTGGGTTGTAAGTGTTCCCATATTGTCTGTTCTAATTCATTGGACCTCTGCTATATTGCCCTACATAGTATACAGATTCAGGATTCGTGGGCCACATGTCACTCATATGACTATCACCACATAGTTCGTAGCAAATAGACATTTGTTGTACAGGTTGCATCTGTTGTGTTTGTTGCATTGTCATTCTATTTATCTGATTTGATAATTTTGCTATATCAGCTCTCATGGATGAGACGTCATCAAGCTCAATCAACCCGGTTACTTTCTGTTTAATTTACCTTCGTGAATCCCCATCTCCTTGCCAATTATGATCATTAGAAGTGAATTTATTAGCAAGAGTTGGATTTCACTGTACGGTCTAGCCATGCAACTACCCCCACAAACTGAATCAAGATTCATCTTTGATGCATCATCTAGCCCATCAACAAAAGTGTGACCCAATACCTGATATGGATAGTCTCTGGGTAGCTTTTTGTATCTTTCCCATGCTTGACGAAGTGACTCGTCGTCCCGTTGTTCGGACCCAAGAATCTGACTCCTCAATGACTTTTTCTTCTTAGTGGGAAAAATATTGATTAATAATTTCCTTGCTAGATCAACTCAAGTGCATATTGAGCTCGCGAGCTCCTTTTGCAACCATTCCTTTGCTTCCTAAGCAGTGAAAAGGGGAAAAGTGTCAGCCTGACATAGTCCTTGGAAACACTCGGATAATGTGCCTCTGCGGGTCTTTATGAGATAGACCCACATATTTCCCTGGGGATTGAACTAGCTATACCATGTGCTATTTGAGTTCAAAATGCCCTGCGATCTCAGGCTTCACAATAGCCTAAGTCATATTAGCAAGATTGGGCCTTGCGGCTTCAATCACTGCACGATCTGCATTACCAGCCACCTCTATTGGCTGTGGTCGAACTAAAATGTCCAACTCTCCTTTTATTCTAGTTCTAGATTTGATCCCTCCTCACTCTATGAGTGTTCATTAAATTTCAGGATCCAGAGGAAGGATATTGTTTGCGCTTCTATTCCCCGGATTCAAGAGAATAGCATGTGTTAACACAAACAAGGTAAACTGAAAAAAACTTAAATAAATAACTAATAAAAGCTCAATTCAGTCAAGTAGCTAATTTCTAAGTCCCCGACAATGGCGCCAAAAACTGTTGCAACCAAAAACACTCACGCAAGTGTACGCGGTCATCAAGTAATAAAGTAGTGAGTAGAGTATCATTCCCACTAATACTTGTGATTAACTATTGACGGATTCAAACTCAATTAACTTATTGATTCAATAGATTTTTCACAAAATATAGAAGTGACTAATTTACTACCTAAAACTATCAAGTAATGAATTAAGTAAAAATCAGCCGAACAAATTTCAAATAACAATCAGTATGAGAGAATATTCAAGGTTCACGGGTTAGCTAACAATCTGTTGCGTTCTTGGCTTAAAATGACTAATTGATTTATCTGGATTGTTGATTGACGGGGTTGATATTGCTCATAAGAATCTGTCGAATTCTTACTCGCCTATTTAAGCTAACTTAATGCCTATATGTCTATGGAATTAAGATTAACAAAAATGCATTTATACTTCCTATATTTTAACCAAGAAAGACAATTAGGTATATGCCTATCCTAATTGTGAATCCGTTCCCCGATGCCCGAGTTCAAGAACTTGCTCTATTAAATTCTATATGCAATCTAGAATTTTCACTTTCGAGTTCAACTCTAGATTCGTAGATAGTATTTCACTGTTAGCTACTTACCAAAATAGTTGAGAACAAAATTAAATAAACAACCCAATATGATAAAATAAACTCCGTCAAATTACACTTCAAACATCAGCATTCATGTTTCACCCATGACCCTAGAACAATAAGGTTGTTAGCCATACATGCTCATGATAACAATTTCAAGTAATTCCCAAGAATACACAAAAATTAATAAAATAAGGAAAAAGTAAGAACTCAAGAAGAATTTTGTGGTTCCCAAACTTTGTCGTAGCTTTTTCTCCTCTCTCAATATGTTAGATGACCTAAAAGAGGTGTTTTTGGCTTATACATTTCGTACAAAAGTCGTGGGCCAAAGTTCTCCTAATCCTAATCCGAACCTGCTTCAGGAATTGATGCTGGGGTGGACGCTTTGCATCCACCTCATCCTCAACTTTGCCCAGGTACAGATGCTATGGGCTGACTTCACTTCTAATGGGTGCACCAAGTATCTTCTTTCCGAGGTTGGATGCGTCCAGCCTCTTTTCCTCTAGTTTGAGCATCTTTTCTTCATATTTTTACACTCCAAACACCCTAAATCATCACACGCAACTCCGTTAGTCATAAAATCAATAATTAAACCATGTTGGGCATTTTTAACACTAAATAGCAAAAAATAATTGTTACAAAATGGGTAAAGTAACATCACAACATATAGAAATATGCCCAACATCACCACCCCACACTTAAACCTTTTTCGTCCTCGAGCAAATTAGAATCAACCTACAACCGATCGAAAAAATTAAGCTTATCGCTATCAATCCACACATTTTAATTTAGCTTAAGCACCCCATGACATTGCTTGATACCAACAATTAGCCCCTTGCATATGCGTTGTTAAACTTCCTTCTCCGTGTTAATAACATGTCAAGTACATTATTGAACAATTCAAACCAATCAAATAGCACATTCGAGATATCTTAACCTCAGAAACTAACTCCTTAGGATAACTACTTCCAGGCCAACTTTCTCACTCTAGAAAAGTTTAATAAAGACGCATATCCGTCATAAAACATGTGTTCTCACCAAAAAATTGAGAAAGATAGTCCACACACTCAAATAAGATGTCAACGTAATTTAAGGACTTCAAAACAGTAGAAGAATTCTCTCACTCTCTTAATGAAGTTCACATGTGCACAAAAGATACCATATGCTTGCCCTTAATGTAATTCTCTACTAATGTAAGGTGTCTCGATCTCAAATCAATTACGACTTTTCATGGTTATAATGTGGGCTAAGGGACGGGTATGATATATTTAGGAATAGTACTTTACCCTCCTAGGCACTTTAACACATTAGATAATCAACTTGGAGCGCAATTCTTCAATTCCAACTTCCATTTTTCAACAAAAATCACTCCCAACAACGTTCCTTTTTGCTCTATGCACTACCTTAATGTATGCCCCACTAGCAAGAATAGGACAACAATTTATTCACTGTTCCTTATCTTTTTTTTCTTCATACATTCTTTCTTTCATTGTTTCCACTCAAAAGTCAACCCGCACTCAGTACCTTCTTACTTCTTTTAGCACTCATTTTACAATTAAAGTGCCTTCAGAGGTAAAGGATCAAAATTATGTTAATTAAGAACAAAAAGGGTATAGGCTTGTAATGTGGGTTCCAAATAAAAGTATATATGCTCAAAAAGGACAGCTAGGGATAGATTTGATTTTTGGTAGCATTACAGTTCAAAAGGATCAAAGAATGCCTAAAATCGTATTTCAAACCGAGCAGAACCCAGGATTCGATTCAACTCACGTGCCGGGAAAGTTCTAGACACAAATGTATAACACGAGACTTATACAAAAAATCTCACCATACATTAGAACATGATTCAATTAGGATGACTACATTTCAACTCTCAATCAAAGCAACTACTAAGTTAAGTCCCAATTTTTAATGCACACAATACAACAGTTAGATAGGAGTCAATACAATGAGCCTAAACGTCACGAAGAAACTATTCAACTTTGAAAGGCACAAACAATCCTTAGAAGGCGTGGGCTATAGCACATGAAGATGAAAAAAATCAAGAAACGGTCATGGTAAGGTGATGAAAAATATTCCTAGGTAGTTTTTGATAGTCGGAAAAATTTTTAGGAGATTTGAGTCCGGACGCCTGGGCCTATGCAGAAGGCGTGGGTATAGTATACGAATCTAGGAATATGGTGGAATTCTAATTTAAGGCCTTAAAATACCAAAAAACGAGTAACAGACATGGATATGGTGACTATTGTTCCTTAGGTCATTTTTGATGATCCGAAAAAAGTGAGCCCCATCCGAGTCCAGTCACCCAGACCCATACAGAAGGGGTGGGCTATAGGACATGAAAATTTAGGAATCAGACGGAATTCCTGTTTTAGGGCCCTGAAATGCTAAAAATAAGGAACAGTCATGGTAAATGGGAGTTTCTTCAATGATAATAGTTGTCTGTGACCAGAACGTCGTCAACTGACACGGTTCTGGAAGGATCTCTGATACATTTATGCAGCATAGACACATGAAAGATTGGATGTACAGACTCCAATTCGGAAGGCAAGTCTAACGCACATGCTACCTGGCTTATCTTGCGTATGATCACATATGGTCTAATTTACCGAGGGCTAAGTTTTCCTTTCTTACCGAACACCATAACACCTTTTATCGGTGACACCTTTAGGAATACCCTGTCGTCAACCTGAAACTCCAAGTCTCGCTGTCGATTTTCCACATAAGACTTTCCTTAGGACGTTTTTGATGGTCTGGCAAAATTTTATGCGATTTAGGTTCGGACCCCTGGCCCATGTAGAATGTGTGGGCTATAGCATACCAAAACCTGGGAATCGGGTGTAATTCCAATTTTATATCCCTAAAACTCCAAAAAAGAGTAACGGTCATAGAGAGGCGATGACTATTGATACATAGTCATTTTTCATGGGCCAGTACAATTTTAGGTTGTCGCCCAAGCCCATGCAAAAGGTGTGGGCTATATAGCACACAAACATCTGGGAATTTGGGAGAATTCAAATTTTATGGCCCTAAAACGCCAAAAAACGAGTAAAGGTCATGATGAGGTTCTTACTATTGTTCCTTAGGTAATTTTTGATGGGCCGGAAAATTTTTAGACGATTCAGGACTAGTTGCCCAGGCTCATACATACAGAGTGGGCTATATATCACATAAAAATCTGAGAAACTAGCAAAATTTTAGTTTTCCGGCCCTAAAATGCTAAAAATGAGTAACAGTCATATTGAGTCAATGACTATAGTTCCTTTGTTCGTTATTGATGGTTTAGTAAAAAATTTAAGCGATCCAAGGTCGGTCATCCGGGCCCATGCAGAAGGTGTGAGCTATGGCAAACGAAAATTTAGAAATCGGATGAAATTCCAGTTTTATGATCCTAAAACGCCAAAATATGAGTAACGATCATGGCGAGTTAGTGATCATTTTTTCTTAAGTCATTTATATGGTCCGATAAAATTTTCAGAGATCTAGATTTTGTCGCTCATGCCCATATCAAAGGATACAAAAATTAAAGAACCATGCAAAATTCCAAGTTTATGGCCCTAAAACACCAAACAACAAGTAAAGATTAATGGGAAGCGGTGACTATTATTTCTTAGGTTATTTTTTGTGTGTCTACAATTTTAGGAGATATGCGTTTGATTGCCCGCGGCCATGCAGAAGACGTGGGCTATAGCACACGAAAATCTGGGAATCGGGTAGAATTCTTTTTTTTATAGCCCTAAAACACCAAAATAAAAGGAACAATCATGGAGAGGTGGATACTATTGCTCCTTAGGTCATTTTAATGGTCCGAAAATATTAGGCGATTAGGATTTAGTCGCCCCGATCCATGCAGAAAGTGTGGGCCATAGCACACAAAAGTCTGAGAATCGTGTGAAATTCTACTTATATGGCCCTAAATTCCAAAATATGAAGAGCAGACATGGCGAGGCAGTAACTATTGATCCTTAGGTAATTTTTAATGTTCCGGAAAAATCTTAGGTGTTCCACTTCCGGTAGCCTGGGTACATGCAGAAGGCGTGATCTATATCACACAAAAATCTGTAAATCGGGCGGAAATTTATTGTTATGGCCCTAAAACAACGAAAACGAGTAACGGTCATGGCGAATCTATGACTATTGTTCATTAGTTCATTTTTTATGTGTCCGAAAATTTGTTAGGCGATCCGAATCCAATCATCTGGGCCCCATATAAAAGGCGTGGGCTATGACACATGAAAATCTAGGAATCGAGCGAAATTCTAGTGTTATGGCCCTAAAACGGCAAAATAGAGAATGGTCATAGCGAGTAAATGACTATTGTTCCTTAGGTTATTTTTTATGGTCTAGCAAAATCTTAGGCGATCCGACGCGGATCGTCTGGGGCCATGCAGAAGGCGAGGGCTATAACATACGAGAAATATAGGAATTAGGGAGAATTCGAGCTTTAAGGTCGTAAACGCCAAAAAATGAGTAATGGTCATCGCAAGGTGGTGACTATTATTTCTTAAGTCATTTTTATGGTCCGACAAGATTATATCTGATACAGTCCAGCCACCCGGGACTATGTAGAAGGCATGGATAACACACAAATATTTGGGAATCGAGCAAAATTCTAGTTTTATGGCCCTAAAACGCTAGTAAATGTGTAAACTTCATGGCGACGCAATGACTATTATTTTTTAGGTCATTTGTTATGGTCCAGCAAGATTTTAGGCAATTTGGGTCCGGTTTCCCGGACCCATACAAAGGGCGTGGACTATAACACCAAAAAATAAGGGAATTAGGTGAAATTCTAATTTTATGGACCTAAAAAGCCAAAAAAAGAGTAACGGCTACGGTGTTGCAGTGACTATTATTCCTTAGGTTGTTTTCAATACACCTTCAAAATTTTAGGTAATCCGGATTTGGTCGACCAGATCCATGCAAAAGGCGTGGGCTATACCACACAAAAATTTAAGAATTGGGGATAATTCTAATTTTATGGCCCTAAAATACCAACAAATAAGAAACGGTCATGGCGAGGCAGTGATTATCCTTAGGTCTCTTGTAATAGTCCAAATTTTTTTTAGGTGATCCGGGTGCAGTCGGCTGGACCAATCGCGTGGAATTCTAGTGTTATAACCCTAAAATGCCAAAAAATGAGTACCGATCATGGTAAGATGGTAAATATTATTCCTTACATTGTTTTTGATAATCCAACAAAATTTTAAGCGATCCGAGTCCGGTCACCCGGACCCATGTAGAAGGCACAGGTATAGCTCATAAAAATTTAGAAATCGCGCGAAATTTCAGTTTTATGTTCCTAAAATTCTAAAAACTGAGGAACAGTCATGGCAATGCGATGACCATTATTCTTTAGATCATTTTTGGTGGGCCTGAAAAATTTTAGCGATTCGGGTCGCCCAGGCCCATTCAGAAGGTGTGTTAGCACACAAAAAATTAAAAATCAAGCGGAATTCCAATTTTATGGTCTTAAAAGCCAAAATGAGTAACGCACATGGATAGGCGGTAAATATTATTCCTTAGGTTTTTTTATGTTCCGACAAAGTTTTGGGAGAATCGAGTTTGGTCACCCAGAAACATGCAGAAGGCGGGGGCTAAGATTGGACGGAATTCCAGTTTTATGGCCCTAAAATACCAAAAAATGAGTAACGCCCAAGTGAGGCGGTGATTATTGTTTCTTAGGTCATTTTGGATGGGCCAAAAAGTTTTTAGGTGATACGGGTCTGATTGCTCATGCCTATGCAGAAGGAGTGGGATATATAATAAGAAAATTTGGAGTCGGGTAGAATTCCAATTTTATGGCCCTTAAACGCCAAAAAATGAGGAGTGATCATGGCGATGACTATTATTCCTTAGGTTATTTTTTTATGGTTTGGCTATATTTTATGCGATCCGCTCACGAATATTTGAGAATCAGGCAGAATTCTAGTTTTATGGCCTTAAAACGCCAAAATATGAGGAACATTGATGGCGAGGCGATGATTATTGTTCCTTAGGTCATATTTTATGTACCGTCAAAATTTTAGGCGATTTGAGTCCGATTACCCGGATCCATGCATATAGTGTAGCACATAAAAATCTCACACCCCACATGTGAATTTGGAGGATTTATGCGCAACCAATCAGCTTGCGACACGTTTGGGCCCAGAAGGTGACCACATGTTCCAATGAGTTTTGCTAAATGTCTCACTGGGTGCTGCGATTGGGGTGGGGCGACCCATTTTGCATATGAAAGTGGCGAAAATTTCTATGTTTAGTAATAGTATAAGAGGGAGTGAGTCTCTTTCTCTTTCATTCTAGAAGATATAACCAAAATAAATCCTCTCAAAATACTCTCGACGCCTCTTTAGAATTTCCAAGAAAATTATGGTAAAGTCGCAAGTGAATCTAAATCTAGCAGGATTGAGCTTGAAGGGACTTGGAATGGTTGTTGTAACACCTGTCGTCTAGTTACATTGATCTTTCACTAAAGGCAAAGTTAACCACCATGTAAGTAAAATTAGCTCTTTAACAAGGTATGTAGGACAACTTTCATTCTTGGAATGTGTTAGTGTAAATCTCTCCTTCTTTCCAAATGATTCATCTACTGTAAGGTTTGGCAGTTCAAAGCCCTCTCAATGATGTTGTCCTATTCCTGCGCATTATTGCTAGTAGCATTTCTTTCAAAGTATACATTGTTTCCAGTTGGTATCCTGTGATTGGAGAGAATGATTCATTTTGAGTTTAAGCTTGTTATCTCTTGAAATTGTTACTGCTTTGTACTTATATGTATGTATCCATTTAACTCTACCGATCCACGCTATAGATGGTTGAATACGACACCTATTGTGCAACTACTGATCAGTTGGGTATGATGAAACATGATATGAGAGGTCATTTTTATGGCATCTGCACTAATTCGGTCGATTGGCCCTATGGCCTAAGAAATAATAGTCACCTATTCGCCATGACTGTTCCTTATTTTTTTGCAGCTTAGGGCCATAAAACAGGAATTTTGTACGGTGTCCATATTTTCGTATGCAATTGCATGAATTCGGGCAATCAATCCCGAATCGCCTAGACTTTTGTAGTCTTAAAAAGGGCCTAAGAAATAATAGTTATCATTTTGCCATGATTGTTCCTTATTTTTTGGCGTTTTCAGGCCATGAAATAGAAATTTCACACGATCCCAGATTTTTGTGTATTATAGTTCGCACCATTTGCATGAATTCGGGGAATCGGCCCGGAAACTCCTAAAATTTTGGGGGCCGATTAAAATCGATCTAACAAATAATAGCCATTTCTTTGACGTGATTGTTCCTAGTTTTTTTGCATTTTAGGGCCATAAAATATTAATGCAACACGATTCTCAGATTTTTATGTGTTATAGCCAACGATTTGAATGAATTCGGGCGAGCAGCTCAGAATCTGCTAAAATTTTACGGGCTAAAAGGAACAATAGTCATCACTTCGCCGTGATTATTCCTCTTTTTTGGTGTTTTAGGGCCATAAAATAGGAATTCCTATGTTTTCGTGTATTTAGCCCACGCCAGCTACATATATTAGAGCGGTCGGCCCGTATCTTCTAAAACCATATCATCCTCATGAATTCGAGCGACGGGCTCCAAATCCCCTAAAATTTTGTGGGCCCATCAGAAATGACCTGATACATAATTATCATTGTTTCGCCGGGACTATTCCTCAGTTTTTGGTGTTTTATAGCCACAAACATGGATTCAAGACGATTTTCTATTTTTCGTGTGCTTTATTCTATGCCATATTTACGAATTGGGACGACGGACTTTGAATCGCTTAAAAGTTTGTAGGCCCATCAAAAACGACTAATGAACAATAGGCATTGCTTCTCCATGAACATTATGTATTTTTGGCATTTTAGGGTCATAAATAAGAATTTACGATGATTTCCAATTTTTTTCGTATGCTAATGTCCACACCATCTTCATGAATTCATGTCACGGGCTCCGAATCACCTAAATTTATGGGCCCATAAGAAATGACCTAATGAACTATAGTCATTGTTTTACCATAATCTTTTGTTGTTTTTTGGCGTTTTAGGGCCATAAAAAAAATTCAGGATGATTTCTAGTTTTTCGTGAGCTAATGTTCACACCATCTTCATTGTTTTGCCATATCCGTTCCTTATTTTTGATATTTTAGGATCAAAAAATAAGAATTAAGAACAATTTCCAATTTATCGTGTGTTAGTATCCATGCTATTTTCATGAATTCAAACGACAGGCTCCGGATCACCTAAAAAATTAGCCTCACTAGAAACGACATAATGGACCGTCGTCATCATTCGCTAGGAGTGTTCCTCGATGTTTGCCATTTTATGAGCATAAATAAAAATTTAAAGTAATTTCTAATTTTTCGTGATAACGCATTGTTATTTGTAAAGGCATGCCTTGAGATTTAAGACTAGAGGTGTCAACCGGGCCGGGTTGACCCAGGACCGGCACGGACCGGCCCGGTCAAACCCGGCCCAGACCGGACCGGTTTATAGCGGGGGGGCCGGGCTGGGTTAGGGGGAGGAAAGGGGTTAGGACGTTAGGCGATTCCGTCCAATTGACCCGGACCGGACCGGCCCGGGAAGGAAAATTCCGGGCGAACCGGTCAACCCGGACCGGCCCGGCCTGGCCCGGTCCCCAACGGTAAAATTTTTTTTTTTTTTTAAAAAAAAAAATTTTCTGAAAACATGGGGCCCACTTGACCGTTGGCAACGGTCCAGCACCGTTGCCCAACGGGACTTTTTGCATTTTTGGCCAATTTTGAATTTTTTTTTGTTTTTTTTTAAATTACATTATTAACCCTTCTTAAAATCTATAAATACCCTCCCCTCTTCTTCATTTCCTCACTCAAAATTATCTATCTCTCTCTCAATTCTCAAATTAGCAAATATCAATCACTCTCTTCTCTTCAATTTTCAAGAATTCATATTCTACTTTCATAATTTTATTGTCTTTATTTTCCCGAATTTAATTTATCGTAATTTCTTATTTGGAAATCGGCATTCGAAGCTTGATTCTTGAAGTTCAAGTGTTCAACATTGAAATACTTGCTTGACGTTTGTTCGTGGTAACACCGAATTTGCGTAATCAAGTGCTCAATTTATTGTCGAATTCGGTGCACTCTCTCCAACTCTTTCTCTTATTTAATATTTTAATTGCATATTTGATTTTAGCTTATATATTAATTTTTCCAATATGTTGAATGCTGCTAAAAGAGCGTGTAGAAAAGTTACTGGTAGGAGTGGAAGTGGAAGTGGAAGTAGTAAAAAAAGTCATATAGCTTCTGGTAGTAATAGTAATAATAAACCAATAACACATGTTTCTGAATCATCGCCTAATTTGCAAGATGTAAATATTGATTATGAACAATTACACCAAGATTTTGGAATAGAAGATAACGAAATTGGAATAGAAGATGAGATACCACCTACACCTACTAGTGGAAATGTTGGTAGTATTGGAGTTGGAGTTGCTAGTGCAACAAGGGGTAGAAGACCACCAGTCGCTCAAACTTCTAAATCTAATCGTAGAAAAAGAAGTCCTGTTTGGCAATTTTTTGATGAGATAGAAGATAGTGATAGAGTTAAGTGTAGACTTTGTAATGAAACATTTAAACATTTGACCGGAGGTAATTTAGGGGGGACTGGCACACTTATTAGACATATGCAAAATTATCATCCTATAGAATGGGGAAATAATGGGGATGGAAGTGCAACAACACTTAACCCTACTACTGCAGATCTCCTAAAATATGATAAAATGAGGGATCGAGAGGAATTAGCGAAAATGATTGCTTTGGGTTGTCTACCTTTTTCATTTGCTTCTTCCTCTTATCTTGTTACGTATATTCAAAGGATATACAATCCTATGTTTAAAGGTATCCCTAGAAGTACCTGTAGATCAGACATCTTTAGACTTTACAGCCAATATCAAACATACATACGTTATTTGTTTAGTCACCTTCCTTCTAGAGTATGTCTAACTTCTGATATTGGCCATGCTGTAAATGGAAATGATTATTTAACAATTACATGTCATTGGATAGATGACAATACTTGTATGCAAAAACGTATTATTGCTTTTAAATATGATGAAGATCAGAGTCATACTGCTGCATTTATTAGTAGTACAATTGTTGATGTTGTCGAATTTTATAATCTAAACCAAAAAGTTTTGTGTATGTCTTTTGATAATGCTTCAAACAACAATGCTGCAGTTTCAATTTTAAAATTGAATTTACATCCACCTCTTGATGATATTTTTCATCTTAGATGTGCATGTCATGTTTACAATTTAATTGTTAAAAGTGGGCTCGATTTATTTTTACATGAGATTACTCTAGTTAGAAGAGCAGTTGGAGTAATTCAGGGAAATAATAGACAATCTAGAATAAGAGAATTTAAGAACAAGTGTATGCAATATAACCTTACACCTAGATTCATGCCCGACGAAGTAGTTACTAGATGGAATTATACGTATATATTTTTAAAATGTTGCTACAAATATAGATTTCCAATAACAGAAGTTGCTAATGCACATTGTACTGATCCTAGGCGTATGTTAACAACTGATACCTGGGAGGTCATTAGTGATGTGATTAAATTTTTACATAAATTTTATACTGCTACTGTTGTGTTTTCTGGGGCATATTACCCAACTATTACTTTGGCTTTAGTACATATAGCTGAAATTTCTTTGCTACTATATGAATTTAAGAAGAAAGATAGATATACGGATGCTGTTGCAAGTATGCAAGCAAAATTCAAAAAATATTTCTTTCCAATTCCTCCTGTTTACTTAATTGGTGCAGTTTTAAATCCTTCAATTAAAATGTCTGATTGTCAACAATTAATGAATGCTTTATACACTTATATGGAGATTGGGCCCACTGAAAGCCCAAATTTGTATGAATCTATGAACCAACTAAATGAACATTTACAATATCTATATACTTATTATGCAACTCAATGTGATAATGCTCGTGCTTCAACTGCTGCAAATCCCACTATGCAATGTAGCACTTCTAATGTAGTCGAAGATGATGATGAAGGCATTGATAGTTTTAATATTTTTTCAACTTTTTCTAACACTCAAAGTAGTAGCAGGAATATAGATGAACTTCAATTTTACTTGCAGAAGCAAAAGGAGCCTCGCACCAAGGAATTTTCACCGTTAGGCTGGTGGCATGAAAATTCAAAGCAATTTCCCGTTCTTTTCGCTATGGCGCGGGATGTCCTGAATGTCCCAATTTCCACTGTTGCATCCGAGAGTGCATTTAGCCAAGCAAGACAACAACTTGGAGACACACGGCACTCATTGGGAAGCAATGCTTTGGAAGTCTTAGTGTGTCTAAGAGATTGGATAAGATCTGAACGAAGAAATCAAGGAAAGGAAGATCTTGATAGCCCGGAAGACGAAGAACTTGGAGATATATTAACGCACGAAAACCCATCCGAATTTAACTCTCCAGAAGAAGGTCATTCGGTTCATATTAATTTTGAAGAACTTTCTATTGCAATGCAAACCATTTGATGTAAATTGTAAACTAATTATGATACATTTTAGTTTTGAAATTTTGAATTTAAGAAATAAAGTAGCACTTGCAATAAGTGCAATTTTTTTCCCATCTTTGTTGTGTTCATTCAATTATTACAAAGTATTAATATAACTTAATATTTATACTATACGTAATTCTAAAAAAAAAAAAAAAAAACCCCCGGCCCGGCCCGGCCCGACCCGGATCAACCCAGCCCGTTAACAACCCACCTCTAATTGAACCCGGACCGGACCGGCCCGGACCCAGACGGGTTAGAAAAATTGGACCCGGACCCGACCCGGCCCACCCGTTGGTCACCTCTATTTAAGACTTATGAACTCTTAGACAACGTTCATGCAATTGAAATCAGCTTGTATTTGGTATATTCGTACTTTTCATATTTTTGTGTAAAATGTGGGCTGTAAAAATCTTTTTTTAAAACCTTTTTTAGGAAATCGAGATTGGTGATGAGCCGAAGAGATTTGGTAATTGAAACCCATTTTTTTATTATAAAAACACTAGAACAAGTATACCCAATGTTATGAGCAAGCTGCTTAAAAAACTAAAGTTTTTATTACACACAATTTATTTTTAACATTCCGAATGGGAGTTTTTGAAGAGTAATTCTTCCACTAAGAAAAAATTGTCGCTGCATTTGTCAATTTGATAGCACGAAAGGACTAGCAAAAAGAAAATACAATGACCAAGATAAGTTTTTACTTTTGTAACAAATAACATGAATTTGATTTAGAAGTTAATTCCTTTTATTTATCAAAAGCAAATTATTTTAATGCAGTTATTTCCAACTTCATCTCTCACCAATTCTTCCCATCTCAAAAGGACCAATCTTAGATAAAATTTACACCAATGTAATATAACTACAGATATTACCTTGTTAAAAACTAAGGCTGTCTTCGGTTCCGGTTCTGGGTTTATTTGGGTTTGCGGTTCCGGTCTGGCGGTTCCGGTTCTGGCGGTTCCGGAGCCGGAACCGCTACCATACGGTTCCGGAACCATCCGGTTCCGGTTCTGGCGGTTCCGGTTCCGGCGGTTCTGGCGGTTCCGGCGGTTCTAAATTTTTCTTTTTTTAAAACCAATATCTTGTATAGTAGTCATTAGTATATTGTAGAATATATTTTATATGGTGTACTATGTTATTAGTATAGTATATATTGTGTTTGGTAATTAGTATATATTGTGTATAAGTAGTGTATATTTTGTATATAAGTAGTATATATTGCATGTAAGTAGTATATATTGTATATAAGTAGTGTATATTGTGTTGTAGTTAGTAATTAGTATAAATTGTATATAAGTAGTATATATTGATAAAGAAATATTGAGACAAAAGATATTCAAGGATATGATAAAGAGCATATTTATTGACCAAAATGGCATATCTTTCTTAGTCTTCCTTCCCCCAATGGAATGAGCACAACATGGTACTAATACCACCATTAAAAGGAAAAAAAACTTAAAGAAAACATGCCAATGTACAAGTTACATCATAATTTATGTATTATTTCTAACAAATCTCATAAAACCTTCAAGGTTTGGAGGTGGTTGTGTTGGCGGTGGTGGAAATGAAGCTTGTTCATCACCACTTCTGGGTGAAGATATTTCCTAAGCAAGTTCTGCTAGCATTTCTTCATAACACTCATCTATTTCTGGTTGTGATTCAGCTAGCCCAAAGTTCCTTTTTTCTGCGCGGATCCAATCTCGAAAAAGCACTGATTTTTCCAAGCTGTCCCGCATCGACGCTCTGTGATCACCTATTTGTAGTCTTGCTTGACTAAAGGCGCTCTCCGATGCAACAGTTGACGCTTGAATCGACAGAACATCCCGAGCCATCCTTGCAAGAACGGGAAAATGCTTTTCCCTTGTCTTCCACCAATCCAAAAGGTCGAAAGAGCCGTCTGGATTCTCATTCTCTAGTCCCTGCGACAAATAAACTTGAAGCTCATTTAGATGGGAAATTTCATCTAAATTTTCCCCTTGAGTACCCCTGAACTCCGTCCACGATTTAAGAGATGTTAAGCCAGCAGCTCTTTTAGACGACTGTGATGTAGACGAAGTATGGGTTGGAATATTAGGCCTAGCATGCTCTAATGCCTGTTTATAAGCATTATAAACAGTTTGAGCATTCAGTTTAATTGATGCTTTCGCATCAGATAGTGTAGTCATTTCTTCTTCTGAAAAATCTAAAGCTTGATAAATAGTAGAATACCAAAAGTGAGGACCTCCTAATTTCATAGTAGGATTTAGCATAGCAGACACACCAAATATAGGAGGGATTGGAAATAAATATTGTTTAAACTTCTTTTTCATTTCAGTTATTGCAATTACATAAATTTCCCCTCCCTCGTTAAAATCAACAAATAAATTAGCAAGTGCGACAATATAAACTAAACAATTAGAAATAGTTGGATAATATTGGCCAGGTAAAGCATTTGTAGCCACATGAAAATGTTCTAAAAATCTAAAAGAATTTTAACGTTAGTCCAATCTACTGTAGTTAGCATGTCATTATCTTCCTCCCAACAATCCCGAGAATTATACGTAACGTTAATTGGGTTCCTATGTTCGTACGCTACTACTAAACTTTCGTACATGTAGTTCCACCTAGTCGGGCAAGGTTTAGGAACCTTTCTTTCTCTAAGGCCATAATCGTCACACCTTTTAAAATATTCTCTAAGTCTACTTCTACGGTTTGAATAAAAAAGCCAATTAAGAGCAATTTTAACCTTTTCAATTTCTATGTTTAATATTCTCATACCATCACCAACAATTAAATGATAAATGTGACAAATACATCTAATATGGAAAATATTAGTAAAAGCAGGATTTAAGTGTTCTAGTTAGCATACCTATTGCACTAGTGTTGCTAGAAGCGTTATCCATGGAAATTGACATTATTTTATCACTAAAATAAAAATATCTGCATACATCTGAGACAGTGTAAGCAATAAATCTACCCGTGTGCCGTGAATTAATTATCCTGTATGCAATAATGCATTTTTGCATAGTCCAGTCTTCGTCTATCCAATGACTGGTTACGGTTAGATAATCACAATCATTATTACTTCTACCAATATCAGTTGTAATAGACATACGATTAGTTATATGGGTAAATAAATAGCGCAAGTATTGTTCATATTCATGCTTGTATTTATAAATATCGGCCTTAACTGTGGCGCGAGGCCAACCTTTATACGTAGGATTAAATACTCTTCTAATATAATGAATTCATGCAGGATTAGAAGCAAAAGAATAAGGCAAACACATAACAGTAATCATTTTAGCTAATTCTTCACGATCCTTATTTGGATCGTAATATAATATACCTCTGGTGACTGTGTTTATTCCTGGTTGAACTAGATTTGAACCAGTACTTGGGTTAACTGAAGTATCAGGACTTGTCCTCCCCTCTTGTTGCGCTTTCAATTGCAAAAATCTAGCCTTATCGCTAGGATGTAATCTTATATGCTTAACTAAACTACCCGTGCCGCTACGATCTCCAGTATACCTATGAACAAGTAATTTCCCACAAGATTTGCACTTAGCCTTATTTTGTTCTCTTAGTTGAATAAAAAATTGCCAAACTAATGATGTTTCTGTACGTTTAGGAGGTTGTCTACTAAAAGTGGGAGTTTGTACGGGTGGGTGTGCCGTTTCATCACCTAAGTTATGAGCAGGACTAGTAGGTGTATTATCTAAATCTACTGGAGCTTGAGTTTCATCATCATCATCATCATCCTCATTTCCCTCTAAGATAGGTGCATTAGGATAAAGAGCATTCATAATATCATCGTCTATTCTATCACCAACTGCTACATCTTGTAGAAAATCAATATCGCTAAATTGAAAACAAGGGTGATCACTATCAAGGATTCCGAATGGTTCATTTGGATTTATAGGTTGGCTACTACTTTGAACTTGCTTATCTTTTCTAGGTCGGGGAGCCGGGGGAGGAGTAGTATTTTGGCGACTACTTTCACCGGTTTTAGATTTTCCTTTACCGAACATATTTTTCAAAGAAAATGCCATAATAATTATAATTAAGCAAAATAACAACACACGAAAATATTCTTAGCACGTAAGAGTTGAAACGAGTTTACCGGATTGACGAACAACTTCTTGAAAATTGAAAATCGTTGAAATTGAACACTTGAAAACTTCAATTCAACAACTTCACAATGTTTCACGAATTTGCAACAATAAATTAAGCACTTGCACTAGAAAGATTGAAAGAGAGCTTGAGAGAGATTGAGAGATATTGATGAATTGGTGAATAAAAATGAAAGAATGAGGGGTATTTATAGTTGAGAAATGGGAAATTGTGTAATTATATAAAGTTTGGGGTTAAATTAAAGTTTGGGGCCAAATGGCTATTTTTTAAAATTCCAAACGAATAATTTTGAAAAAGAGCCGTTTGGAAATTATTAAAAAAAAAAAATTTAAAAATCTGCCCGTTACTGGAACCGTTTGGAACCGCTTGAACCGGTCCGGTTACGGTTCCGGTTCCGGCGGTTCCGGTTCCGCAGTTCTAACCGGTAGAACCGCCCCGTCACGGTTCCGGGGAACCGCCAGAACCGCGGTTCCGGTCCGGTTCCGGTTCGGAACCGTAAATTTTGCAGCTTTATTAAAAACCATATAAAATTGCACCCAATGATGTGACCTAGTGATCAATAACTGAGTGAAACCATGAGTTCTCAGGTTCAAATCCAAGCGGAGACAAAAAATACTAGGGTATTTCTTCTCATCTATCCAAGCCATGATGATGGTAAGCAACCTCTATCTCCAACCAAAAGGCTGTGATTTCGAGTCACCCCAAGAGCAAGATGGAGAGTTCTTGGTGGGAAGGATGGCGATGATCTATTTGGAAACATATCATGTGAAATTAGTCGCAGTACGCACAAGCTAGCCCAGACACCACGATTATTAAAAAAATATATAAAATTCCAGCATAAGCCAGCCTGCCATTCATCACTTCAGCAACTCATCAACTCAAGTTTTCTTGAATAGTAATTAGCATTTCTGAGATTAGCTCAACAGAAATATTTTGAGTCCTCATTTAGCTCATTACATCTCCTATTACACTTGAAAGACATTTCAGCAACAGAATTTTACAAAAAGAATACTCTCTATAGTTTAGCCCATAAGTGCCATGGAGGGAGAAAGAAGAATATCTAATGACAGAACTTATCTAGTATGGCACCATGTCTAATTACTTGTTTAAATCATATATTTGCTCTAAAGATTATCCATCTTGAAGCCTGACAAAATTGGGCACCCTTTACATGCATTGGCCTTCACAATATCAGCAAAGTATAAATATTAGTAAGTACATATGTCGGATCTAACTCGCTCTCACTCTGTTTCCCATCCAGGGATATTAGCAGTAGCTTCATTAACCATCTTCACTAATCTTACCTGCAAAAAGAAAAGGATACGAGAAATGATAAGAATCTACATGCATCTTTTCTTTTCTGATATTACATGCAGGACGTGATCAACGTGTGCAGCGATGATATAACATGCATACATGCTTTCATCAACCGTTCCTAGCTTTAATTGTCTTCATATCAAATGTTCAATTGTTCACCCCCACGCCCATTCGTAAAGGAAAAATGAGAAAAAAACTGACACGCTTTGGGTCTAACGAGCCATGAAGGATTGGATATGAACAGACATGTCATGCTCTAACTGAGGCAGACATGTCAGGTTCTAAATGAAGCAGATAGGTAGAGCCGCAGGGATATATATTTAGTAGTCTTTTCAATGGCAGTAAAATATGAGAACAACAGCAAGAGGATTAGATTTTGAAAAATATATAGCAATGACCATATGAGGTAAACAAAGCTAGGAAGCCATAACATAAGCTAGTACCTTTTAACAGCATCAAAAAAGGAAGTCAATCAGACAGAAGTATGCAAAACAAATGCAACGGGACAATATAAGAACTACAGATAGCTTCTGTTTTTACATAGCACATAAATCTCTGTGATCTCAATTTTTAAGTCCACAAAATGCAATTCGATCGATTCCCAAGCACTTTTTTCAGTTAATAGTTCTCCAACATACTTCAAAGCTGTGAACAGAAGGTTTAAAACATACCACACTTTCCGGAACCCCTGGAGGGGGCAAAGTGAGATTCTTTGGTGGAGGACCGCGAAGGTAAGATCTTTTATCAAATCTCCATTCACCAATCTTTCCATATGTCAACTCTCCCTATTTAATCATCAAAAGGATTAACTGACCAACACCAGAACAATGTTTGTTGTACAATGTATGCCAAGCGACTTTGTTTGCCAAAAAGGAATATGTGGAAGTGATCAATTTACCTTCATATTATAATCACACCCATAGGTATAATGAATGATGAACCGCTTGCCAACTTCCAGATCCCATGGGGGCTGAAAGTGAATGATGTTTGTTAGCTAGGAATCAGTTCAGCATAACGTAATGAAAAAAAGTTAGTTTCATTTAGCTCTTGTGGACCTGTAGCATGAAGTCCTTACGAAGAATGTGGCGGACACCATGTAAAGCGGACGCCACAGCATAGCCATACCTGCAACGAGGAAATACAAACCAAATTTGAGATTTTGTTAGTGACCAAACATATTTACTACGAGCATCAATAGAAATGAGAAACATAAACATCACACATTTCTAGAACCCAGCCAAATGCCTTGTCGGTTTCTGGATCATCTTTCATCCTCAAAGAAACATTCATCCATGTGGGAGCAATTTTCTCCAAAATGGACTGCAACAATCAGAAAGACAACACAGAAACAAAAATGATTACATGAACCAGAGAAAAATAACCACCCAAAAGAACTAGACAGAATAATGAGATCAAACGGCATCATCATCAGATAGCATATGGTATACTTAATGCCATTCAGCAGGCACGTTACTTAAAGGTATTTTCCAGCAACAAAAAGAATACTCTTTGGTTCAGCATATTACAGCTAACCTTTTTAATTATTACTGGAGAATTTCCAATTGGATCAACATTAGTCAACGGGCCCAGCTCCTCTGGATAATATTTTCGTATAATTTTCTCATGTTCAGATGGTTTTATGTAGAAAAAGGGGAATGCAGCTGGGTGATCTCCAAGAGCCAAGTTTGGCAAAGGATTTGCAAATACATGGTCGGGCTCTGCCATTAGAATGTATCTGCATCAGTCATAGCATATTGTACTGTTCAGACCATATGCTTACAAGAAGAACTGGAATACATTATCCAGAGTAGTGACTTACTCTTCTTCAATTGGTGCCTTCTCTAGCCATTGAACAAAAGCCCAGGGTCTGTTAAGGACAATATAACCCTGGAGACAAAATGGAAAATAATTGGAAAATTACAAGTTAGGATGAGAAAATATTTTGCTGCTAGTGAAGTAACTCAAGTAATTAAACACAGAACTAAAGCTTTCGCAGAAATTGAAGACACTGTCACGACAACTTAATTTCCAGTAAACTACTCGAGGCTCCACATGGTTTTCAAATAGAAGATAACCGCGCTTTGCTCTGGCCTCCGTTTGTCAAACTTTGGATGAGGAAATTCTTCTTCTAAACTACTTATGTTAACCAAATAAATTCCTTGAACAAAGAAATTTTGAACAGCCAAAGCCATGTCATTGACTAAAGTTTCCCAAAGATCACATATACATTGAGCCCTAGGAAAGAACTAATTTTTAACATGAGAAACTGAAACTTTCACAGAGTCTCAACCCCTCTACCTCACTAAGTCCTAAATAAAACATAAAAGGGTGTGCGCACATCTTGCATATCTTCCTTTTTCTTGCGACGATGATAGTGTACCGGCCAGCTGCGTTCACCTTAAAACCTCCAACAGCATAGGTATCCGGTAACTCTGCTCACCAAAGCTTAGGAAAATGGGAAGAATTACTTGTTTTTGCTTGTGCTGGAATTGGAACATGATACTTGATAGTTCTCCTCCCACTTCATTAATCAAAAGGCCACACTATTGGGTGAAGGGTGTGCAAATTCCATACCACAGGACAATACACAAGTGAGGATACACAATGCCAAAGTCATTTATTAAGTAAATACCAGTAAAAATCTCGATAAACATTAATTGGTATACTGGAAAGTATGGTAATTAAACCTACTATCACATGTTAAAATTCAGTGAATGTCAGGGTATAGAACTTAAATCTTATCAAACTTTAAGCATTTTTTTTCTATTTTTTTCATCCAAAAAAACACAAAATTGAACACATAAAAAGAACAAATAATTCTTAAATTCACAGCAAAAAAAAACAAATACTGACCCGATCCAATCCTTCAGGAAGGGGATCAACAACAAAAGTAGGAATCTCCTCCATCAAATTATCGGGTTTGCCCGAATGCAAAACCCTGGTAAACCCACCCATATCTGATCCAGCCCGATCCTTCATTTTCGTATACCAATAATACATGATCCTACACTGCCACTTACTGTACGGCGCGTCGGTCGCCGTCAATGCCACGTGGAATTTCCGCCCGCTGACTTTTAAACCCGACAGATACGATTTCGTAACCGGGTCAAACTCTTCAATACTGTTACTTCTACCGACCCGGTTGTGAATTAACATTGTGACTAAATTGTACGTTGCGAAGAAGAAACCTAATGCGAGTAGCACCAGTAACAATGGGGAAACCCGACCCATGTTGTTCTTTCTTGGTATCATTTTGTGATTCGAATCATACAAATGTGGGTTATGATTTTGAAAATGGGTGTTGAAGAGAAGAAGAGAGTAATGGGAATTCTTGAAAGATTTTTGCAAAGCTCTAGAAGTTGAAGACTCGTACTACGAGGAAGGTATGTGTTTTTTGTTTGTTATTTTGATTGTCAAAATTGGAGGTTTAACATAGAGAGGCCGTTTGCCTAAGCTTATAAGTTTCTTAATTAGATATAAAATTTTTTTGACTTACTTACGTATTTGATAAAATTAAAAATACTTATGAGTTAAGCTATTATAAGTTAAAAATTATAAGTTGGTCTTCAACTTATCATATTTAATTTATAAGCACTTTAAGTTTGACCAAAATATTTACTATTATATCCCTAAAATATTTCTTTTTAAAACAAAACTTTTCGTATATCCAATTCTTCAGTTGCGTATTTTTTATTTCAGTACTTTTATTTAAACGTATAACTGCTAATTTTTTAAATCAGTTTCAGCATTTAAAAATAATTTTCAACGCATAATACTTATCAACTAATCTAAATTAGCTAAGTCAAACAGGCTCATAGTGGATGCTAGTTTTGTTTTTGGCAAGTTACACATCTTGTCAAAAATTTTATTAATTGTCAAGTATATAAAAAATATATTAAATATATATTTTATCAGCTATTATTTTTAAAAAAATAATTATATTATTATTATTTTCATGATTCTTTCTTTTAAAAATTGAATTCACGTGAATATTAAGTGTATGTCACCATGATCTTTGTGTATCATGTGTGCTAACGTTATGTCTTTTTATAACACTAATTTTTGAGTACGTGTATTGTGTGTGTGCCCTATTTTTAATTTTTTTTTAAAAGATCTCATCAATACTAGTATATGAGAAATTGTATTTGAGGTATAAAATAATATATCTATATCTATATATATACTAAACAAATAAATATTGATTCTATATAATTAACACAATAAAGAAAACTTAAAATTTATTCTAATTTCATAATTTTAATCGCTTTGTTTTCTTTTCTAGTAAGATTATGCAAGCCTTGAAGATTGAAGAGTTTTTCTGAAATACGTCTTGGATATTTTTATTTTCATGATTAACTAAGTAATCGTCCTTGATTTGATCTGTTTCGAGATTTATACCATGATCTTAGCCCAGTCACAGATATCCTGCCTTTCTGTTATCGTGCTTTGCTCGATGTCTGTCTCCTTTGGTCTCGATCACTATTGGCCTCGATCCTATATAGTGCCGCGCTTCTCGAACTCGGTGCTTTGTCTTCGTACCTTTATGTGGTCCATTGCGAGACCGGCCTTCGCTTCAATTCCCTAGCCTCGATCAAATATTAATATCAGATAGTTTCGATTTTAACCTTATACAATAATATTTCGAACATATCATAAAGTGAAAGTTTGTAATCCGCCTACATATCAAGCTCTGGACAAACAGGTCGGGCCATTGAAAGTGACCACCTAATTGTCTTATATGCTCTCGTTAATTAATTTATTTACTACTAATAGACAAATGGAAGTGCACTTCTTTATTTTCTTTATTTGTACGTCTTCTTTTTCTTGGTCATGGTTCACCTTTTGGTGAGAACTTGCCTCTTGAAATTGATTCTGACCTACAAAAGTCACCACCCGTAATGTACTTAGTTAATTAATGGCTTCAACGAATAATTACTTTTTTAGTTCAATTAAGGACGATCCAAAGGGGTCATTACTTATTTTGTGCTTCCGATGCCTTAAAAATATCATTTAGGGTTGCCTCGATTTACGTACGCAGTCCGGGCGCGTAGCCAGAAAGCTTATATGTGAAATTCTATGAAAAAATGCTAAATTTTAATATTAAAAATGAATAGATTTGACTTTGGTCAATATTTTGAGTAAAGGACCCGAACCCGTGATATGACGGTCCCAGAGGGTCTGTAAAAACACATGAGACTTCGGTGCATGCCCGAAGCCAAATTCAGAGGTCCCAAGCCCGGGATATAAATTTTTAAGTGAAATTTGCTTTCTGAAAATGTTTGAAGAGAATTGAAGTGAAATCAAATCTGAAAGTAATGGTATCGGGCTCGTATTTTGGTTCCAACGCCCGGTACAAGTCTCATATATATTTTGAATCACTCCTGTAAAAGTTTGGTAAACGGACGTCATTTGACGCGATCCGGACCCTAATGGGGAAATTTATGCTTAAAACGGGAATTTGAGAAATTTTATTGATCTTGAGGTTCAATTCCATATTCATCATGTTATATTGGTGATTTGATTACACGAATATGTTCGTAAGATGTTTTTGAGGTTGTATGTATACTTGGATTATAATTTTGAGGGCTCGGGTGAGCTTCGAGTAGGTTCTGGGATGCCTTAGGCTCAAAAATATCAGATGTTGCAGGTTCAGGAAATTGGCAGGTCTCTGAACCTCCTAGCGCCCCGCGAGAAAACGCATGCAGCCGCGGAGGGACCAGTGCGGTCGTGGTTGCCTTTGCGCGGTCCGCGGTGGGTGCGGCGCGGCCGCGATCGTCTTGGTGTGGTTCGCACTGGGCAATGATGCGTAGGCCTTCAGCAAGCTTGTACGTCTGTGATCTTTTTTGCATGGTCTGCACAGGGAACCTCATAGAGGTATAAATACACGTGAATTTCAGTTATTTTACACTTTTCAAAAATTTCAAAACTTAATAGGCGATTTTTCAAATAACTCTTCTTCTCCAAAATAATTGGTATGTGATTTCTAACTCATTTTCTTCACTCCTTAACATCCTTTAACATGATTTCAACTTCAAATCAAAGATTGTCATGGTAAAATTGAATGTTTTGGTTAGAACCTGGATTTTCTAAAAATTGGGGAATTGGACCTCAATTTGAGATCCGATTTTAAAACAAATCACATATTAGGATTCATAGGGGAAAGGGTAAGCGAGTTTTGGTCTGAACCTCGAGTTTCGACCACGTGAGCTCGGGGGAATTTTTGACCTTTTTGGGTAAAATACTTTGTAAAATTTATTTTCATGCATCGGGGTTGATTCACTTAGCATTTGTTAATGAGATTAAATAACTTATGACTAGATTCGAGCAGATTGACGGTGGAACCAAGGGGCAAAGCTATAGTTGAGGTTTGAGTGAAATTCAAGGCATCGAGATAAGTGTTTGGTTTAACCCTAGCTTGAGGGAATATGTGTAGAGTCTTAATTGCTACTTGCTAATTGCCGAGTACGATGTATAGGCATGGTGACATCTATCTATACATTGGTGTCTACCATGACCGTGAGTTATTGTATTGCGAATATTCTGATTTTGTTGTAACTCCCGTGCTTAATTGATGATTTCTATATGTTGTAAAGAGCATGTGAAGGAAATTGTGAACTTTAAACTCCGAGGAGCATTGGCTCGATTTAAAATACATGTTGTGAAGGCATACGAAATAATTAAATCCTTGGAGCATTGGCTCACGTGATAATGTGAACTATGAGATGAAAATAAAAGAAAGAAAAGGAGTTATTTTTATTATTCCCTTGCCGGGACGCTTTGTTGTTTGGTCGATATTCTCCTTTGTCGGGACGTATATACTTGCACTGTTGAGTTCCCTTGCTGGGATAGTATAAATTATAGTTTAATCCCTTGCCGAACTGTTGTCATGATCAATGTAAGTTGTGTATTTAGATATTATATTGGATCGGGTTGCACGCCGCAATAGGTATTATATTGGATTGGGTTGCACGCTGTAACAGATGTTATACTGGATCGGGTTGCACGCTGCCACATATGTTATATTGAATCGGGTTGCACGCTGCAACAACCATATGTATATTGGATCGGGTTGCATGTCACAACGGAGTTAATTGCTAAGGGGTCGGGTTGTGTGCCGCAGCAATAGTGGTATTGAATTGTTGTTGATGTTGTACTGTTCTTTCATATATCTATTATGTGTCTGTTAGGTTGATCTTGTTCCCCGAAGCATGTAACCCCCTCCCTTATAGCTGCTCATTACCTGTTTATTTTTCTGCAATATATACTACGTAACTGCAAAAGTTTACATGGTAGTCCGGTCTAGCCTCGTCACTACTTCGCCGGGGTTAGACTAGGCACTTACCAGCACATAAGGTCGGTTGTGCTGATGCTATCCTATGTGCTATTTTGCATAGATCCAGGTGACGGAGCAGCATTTGAGTAGCAATATTAGATTTGGAGCCAGACTTCAGTCCAGCGAGACACCGAGGTAGCCCTACAGGAGTCCGCAAGCCTAACGTCTCCTCTATCCTTTATTTTAGTATGTTATCTCTTCTCATTCGTGACAAACAGTTATATTTTCTTTCAGACGATTGTATTTAGCACTCTTAGTAGTTTGTGAGTATTGTGATACCAATCTTGGGTAGAGGCTTACATTGAATATTCCGCATTTCGATTCAGTTTTCTATAATTAAGACTTCCACTTATTATTTAATTTTGATACTCTTATATTATCGCCAAAATTATTAAAAAGGGAATTATTAATGCGTAGTAATTAAATCTGGCTTATCTAGTTCATATTAATAAACATCATCACAATTTTCGAGGATAAAAAATTTGGATCATGGCATTCATCTAGCTAAAGCTTCAGAAACTTAGTTATCTTTCATATTTAATCTAAATAGGGGATAACATTTGTTCTTTATTTTTTAACTTCTAAGTTGAGAAGTGTTCAAAAATTGATAGAAGGTAATCGTAGAAAGACGAAGGCATGAATTCAAATATGTTAAATTGTTTATACGATCAGGTAATTTATAAGATAATAACTAATTACATGTAAGTATTTATTGACAATGTATTACAATAACACAAGTTACATATCATTGTAGTTATATTGTTAGTGTACCCTACAAAGCCATATCACAATTATTAATACATTAGGAAAAATGCTATAAAAAGGTGCTGTGTATTTCTTTTTTCAAAATAATATAAGAACTTTGAGCTAATATAAAAGGAAGAAATATGAAAATCAATAGATGTACTTCTGTAACTCTAAATATAACTCTATATTTTTGTATGATTAGTAATAGGAGACACAAAGTGAACTACATAGGATGGAAAAAGCCAACTAATGGATAATTAGCATGTGGTAAAAATATTTATCGTTTATAATTGTATCAAGTTTTTAACGAATAAATTCATTTGTAGTCTAATTAATTTATTCTAAAATAACTAAATTAGCTGTAATAAAATAAGAAAGGAAATGGACAAAAACATGGAACAAGCATCACTACGTTTCTTGTTCAAAAAATTTAAGTCACCTACAAGGAAATAAATTTTTTTATATTAATATCCTAATATTTGGGACTTTTTTACCTAGTTCAAATACGGAATGTTTTGATAAGCAAAATTTTAATTGATTTTGAAGTACTAAATATTAGGAATATTACTTAAATTATAATTTTGTCTAATATTAACTTTATTTTTAAAGGTAAAAAAATAAATAATAATTCGCTAAACGCCTTCATGCTTTTAATGCAATATAAATATAGATTTTACTTTCCTCACCTTTTTTAAATATGAGATTTGTCTAATGTCTTATGTGCACTTTTCAGAAGCTTACCGGTCAGCCTTTAATATAATAGGTCACGATATTATATCTTTTTTGTTATAAAATAATAATAAAAAAAGAGCAATATTGCAGAGAAAGAGAGAGAATTCTTATTGAATTTTTGGGGTGATTTACAATGAGGTAAGACCCCTCTATTTATAAGAGGAAAAATGATTTAGCCTCAAAGTAAAACTCTCTACAAGATAGACATTCACTCTAAATAGAATTTTTTTCTTAACACTCTCCCTTGAATGTCTACTCAATAAGTAATGTGCCTCGTTAAAGCCTTAACTAAAATAAAATCCAGTAGGAAAAAATTCTAGAAAAGGAAAAAGGGTACACATATTTAGAAATGCGCCTATTGGTTGCCTCGTCAAAAACCTTGCAAGGAAAACTCAATGGGACAAAACCTTGTAAGGAAAAAAAAGTGCAACGCGCATTAACTCCCCCTGAAGAGAGCATCAATTCACATCCTTGAGCATTCGCTTTCCAATCTTGTGCACCATCTTCAAGAGATCGTTGGTAGAGATTTGATAAATAAATCAGCCATATTAACCATAATGAATATTTGCACCTTGAAATCATAACTCGTGATAGATATATAATGTCTTCACAAATATCGTGGAATGGCTCTTCAATATCTCCATAAAGGTATCCTCGCTATCATATTATCATGCTTATAGTTATAGCAAGATACATTTGTGCATAAATTGCACTGAGGAAGTGGTACCTCAAGATCAAGAATTGTATATGCTTCAGGCAACTTAAATCCTTCATGGATTGTCATATAAGTTAAGTCATATAAGCTATATTATAGACTTTAGATGCATATCAAGTTTTCATGTCATTCTAGACAAATAAGATATCGAAAACTGATTGCAGATACCATTGACTTTATACTTTTAAGTATTTGAACTACATGCCCAAAACTACATGTCTTTCATATTGAATCAATTCTACTTGAATTGTATCTCTTCCATTTGGCCAATACTTTTGTGTCTATATTCGATAGACTTAAGATCCTCATCTATACTTAGCGTTGTGATAGATGTCGTTGACAAACATTTTATATCGGTTCCAATAAATTTTCATAAAGACATAACATATAAATCTCTTCATTCATATATTTAGTTACCTGAATCTCTCATGAGATTTATGAAGTGTTATGTCATGTGACCTTCTAGATCACTTGCCTCCTTTATTATGATCACTTTGATCATTTGCTCATCTTCTTTATCAATAAGTTCTATTTGAAACAGATTTGTCTATACGTATTAAGCGTACCATAGACTTTGTCCTTCTAGGACTTAATATGAGCATTTAGAATGAGAATATTGTTACTTTCTTTGGGTCAATAAATGTGTATGGCATGCTTTGCCATATGTTGCAAATGAATTCTCCTTAATATTCGAGGATCTATATGTATAAATAATAATTCATTCCATGTAACTTTTTTCTCAACTTTTTATCATGTTTCTCCCTCATGTTAGAAAAACTAACTTGTTTCCTCAACTTTGAGAACTCATCTTTGTACTTTATGGTGTTAATCAAAATATACACCGCACATTAACAATATTGAGATAGAATTATTTTGTTCCTGACCCTGAACCACTTGTGAGGGGAGAATGTAGTATACTTTTGTATATAACCTATATCAAACTGATATAGATAACTTTGTTCTCATAAGCAATAGTTTAGGTATTAAGTGGATGCACTCAATAAATTATTTTTCTAAACCAGTTGTAACGTAAACCAACTTATCAAGATAAACTATCATGGACAGAAAGTCTGAAAATTATGCTCTAAGTTAAATTATTGAGCAAATTACCTCGCAAATACCAAGTTGCGGGTTAATAATAATCGCACATGTAACCATCTCATAGATGCATCTTATGTGATATACATGGCAGGTGAATGGTCCCATATTCACCTTTGATATTTTCAGGGGTTTCAATCCCAATTGTAGTCGGTCTCTTAATTAATGAGAACAAGAAATGTGAGAGAATTCGTAAAGAACTTTCTAGTTCTTTAATATTTACCCATGTGATTCTCTATTATTTTTGCATATCATACTTAAATTGATATGGCTAACCTAAATGCTAACTGAAATAAATTATCAATATTGATAAAGTTCAGATTTACACCATGACATATGCAATTATCAATAAACTCCAAATTTATTATGATATGAGTTTTTATATCAACAAACATCCACTTTATTGTGGTATTCGTTTATTTATGTAGTACAAACTGGAGAATAAATCGGGTAACTTTTCACATACATATTACCCCGCTACAAGTTGTAGTAATAGAAGATATTAAAATTTTTCTTTATTTATAGTCTCAAAATAATCAACCGCTTTCGCATATACTTTGGAAACTAAATAAGTTTCTTTGAGACTAACTACAACACAATACCTAATTGGTAATCAATTGTGTTTCTCCAAAATAGTATAATTGGCTCTTGTAGAGTTCTCAACTAATTTGGTACTACCACATATTCATCAACATCCATATGGTGAATATCTCTTTTAAAGAGAAAGTATGGTCATGGTCAAAACTATATGCAAGTTTCTTGCATTATTGTTGTCCCTTAATAATCACATTGCCAAAGTATTTGGCGTACAATAGGTACGTGATCAATGACCATTCATGACATAATAATGACATTATTTTCTTATATCATCTCAAACCTCCTTTTAGAGGCGAGTGTGGTATATTCACTACCACTAACATGTTCATATTCTTCCAAGAATGAATATATTTTCATAAATTAGATGTTGTCACACTCACATCATGAATGGACCATAATCATCTATATGTGCTATATGAAATATCATGTCAAATCGACGAGAGATATTACTTTCGCAAAGTGAAGGATTATTTTGAGGATCCTTATTATCTTCATTATCACAATGATGACGATTATAATTTCATCTATTGCCACGTCCACATCCATTGATACCTTCACCGTAATAATTTTGTCTTCTTTCAGACTTATCACATACTGCTATCACATTTTCTATAGGGAATGAGAATGGAGCAAATTCAATGGGACGTGTTTTCATTCTTTGCTCACAATCACACATGAATTTAATCATGGCAAGGCATAAAATTTTTACCACATCATGTGGGTGTAATTTCTTACAAAGTCCATTAGAGTTATAATCAAACTTTGTTGTCTTTACTTGTATATAAAATCAAATTACAAAATTTCAAGAATTTGAAAGAAAAAAAAGTTAAATACTTACCTTAAATCCAGAATTTAATCATGAAAGGAGTTCATAAAATAATTGACAATCATTATGCTCAATCCCAAAGCTTCTACTCAATTGGTTAGAGTCTCGTGCTGATAACGTGTTATAAAAAAATAAAAAAAGAAGAGCAATATTGTAGAGAAAGAGAGAGAAAATTCTTATTGAATCTTTGGGGTGATTTACAATAAGGTAAGACCCCTCTATTTATAGGAGGAAAAAAGATTTAGCCTCAAAGTAAAACTCTCTACAAAATAGACATTCACTCTAAATAAAATTCTATTCTTAACATTTTTATATTACTTGAACGATTGTTAGTTTGATTCATTTTAATTTAATTTCTTTTTAGATTTAATAAAATCAAGTAAAGTCAAATGACAACTTGATTTTTTTCGTACATTTGACTTTTTAATTATTCCTGCACACACCTAAGTCTAACTTCAATTCGAACTATATCTCACCTTCTAGTCAATATTGATTTCCCATCTTTCCTTTTCTTTTTTTCTTTTCCAATTCCAACTCATACTTTAGGACAACACTTATTTAGAGAAGATAATATTAGTGGTGTTTGGATTTATTTCCGCATATATTAACTACAGTCAAATCACTCTAAAACTATCGTGTTTATTCCGATATCTTTTAGATATCATACTAAAGTTCTATTATAGATGATATATATTATAATATAACATAAAAAATTGATTATAATAAAAAAGACTTGAATTTTGTATTAAATGGTTATTATATAGAAATATTATATGGATATCTAACTGTATATTATTGAGTATTTACTATCTCTTTAATATAGCTCATCAAGGATTAATTTAAGTAGATCGAAAGAAATCGCTTGCTTTTTTTCTACTCAGATTTGAATACTAACCATACTACATTTATTGGAGAAGAAATATTTGATGCTTACTTTTAGTTTTATGGCTATGTTATTTTAGATTGGCCCTAGTTTAGCTACATCCATAGATGTTATATTAGAAGAGAATTTGATGTATAATTTTAGTCCTATGCCTATTTTATGCATAAGTTGTTTTAGATTGGTCCTCCTCTTGCTACTATCCTTGGGTATTATTATAGGGAAGGGAATTTTGAAATATATTTTTTTAGTTTTAATCCTAATTGAGGCACATATTATATTAAATTCATCTTACTCTTTTGGGTTCTACTTTTTGAGTTTAAGTTTTTATGCTCCAACAGTGTATAAAAAAATATAATTAAAGTATGAATAATTGAATGAACTTAAATTCTTCAAAATAAAAAAAAAAATCATAGATAGCGTCAATAGAGGGAATAATTTTTTTATATAATTGAACCCCCAATTCCTCACAAAATCTAGCCACCTTTGCTTTTACATAAAGTGTCACACGGTGTTCACAAAGTCTAAATTTGGGAATAAAAAGAAATAACGATTGGATTTTGTAACCATTAATCAACGGAAAAACCCTTCTTCTTCGTTTCTTTTGGCGCACGTTAGTTAACGTACGCCGAGCTCGTATCAACGGCGAGAGGGAGAGGTCGAGGTAGAGGACGACCCCGGAAGATTCCGATTACAACAATTGAGAGAGTGATAACAACCATAAACCAGCCATCTACGGAGAAATCAACCACCATGGTCGCATCCGAGCAAACTGTCGAGCCTTCAGACGGAGGTGAGAATGAGGCAACCAGGACGACTTTGCAGCAACCTAATGTGTTAAAGAAGACGGATCGAACCTACCCAGCTTCGATTGAAGCAGCTTTAGCTCCGATGAAGAAGATAACCAGTGAAAGTACAGACATGCAGAAGCCTATGCAGGTCCAAACCCATCCAGTGAAGGAAGTAGCGGAGCAATCGGAAGAAATTTCAAACAAAACAGAGGTACCAAAGCAGAACTGGGCTAATCTTTTTCAGAAAAACAGATTTGCATCTAACGGTATGGCTCTAGAATACATACCTCCGGTAATGATCGATGGTCAACCAATAGAGCAACTAAACAAATCAGAGGTGGGGGAGGAAGAGAATAAGTAGAAGTGTGCGTTAATTGTGTATATCTTAGGGGAATGTCCTGGGTTCAATGCGATGAAGAGATTCATAAACCTCCATTGGGCACATGTTCCAGAGCCAGACTTATTTTATCATGAGGAAGGATACTACATAGTCAAGTGTGATGATGCTAAAGAAATTCTTTGTGCTGGACCTTACTCTATAGCAAACAGACCCATGATTCTTAAACAATGGTCGCCAGATTTTGACTTCACAGAGGAATTCCCTGTTGATATCCCTCTATGGGTCAAGTTCCCTAAACTTCCCATGTCTTGTTGGGGAATGAGTTCGCTAAGCAGAATTGCCAGTGTCTTAGGGAAACCTATCTTTGCGGATGAATGTACAACCAAACAGTCTAGAGTATCATATGCTAAAATGCTTATAGAGATGAATGTTACTAAAGAACTACCGAGAGAAATATGGTTAATGGATGCAAATGGGAGGAAATTTTTACAAGAAGTTGTTTATGGCTGGAAACCTTCTTATTGTGAAAAGTGTCTAATGGTTGGTCATAGTTTCTTGGCCCAAATGAAGCAGAAAACACACAAACCTAGTCAAGTGAAGAAGGCTAAAGTGACTCAGGAATAAAGAACCAAGGCTCCAGTACAAACTGATACTATCCAGAATGAGGTACCACATCAACAAAATGATCAACATGAGACAAGTCTGAGCAATGAGATCCATAAAGAGCCTAATGACTCTCCAACACTGGTGACAGAGAATACTAAACAAGAAGAGAAAGGGAAGAAAGTTCAAAGTCCTGAATTCAACCTCATCAACTATCCACTTTTATCCCTTATTGTTGTTAGCAATCGTTTTGAAGCAGTCTCCAATAGTAGAGTTGAGATCCCACCAGGAGATAGAGGAGGACCAAGTAACTGATAATGAAGTGGTTAGTCTGGAACATTAGAGGTGTAAATAAAAGGTACAAACAAAAAGAAGTTAGGGAGTATATGAGAAGAAATAATATTAACCTTGTTAGTTTGGTAGAAATAAGGTTAAAGAAAAAAATGCAGGAAGAATTGCTAAGCTGTTGTTTCCTGGTTGGGGTTTCCTAGCAAATTATAAAGGTTCTATAAATGGTAGAGTGTGGATATTATGGGACACAAAGTTGCTCACAGTCACTGGTATCCATGAGGAGGCTCAATTGATACACTGTAAAGTCAGAAGCAACATTGGGGATGTCACTTGCTATCTAACTGTGGTATATGGACATAATGGGGTGGACCAGAGAAGATCTTTATGGAAACATCTGCAAGATTACTCAACTTCTATTAATGAGGCATGGTTAGCTGCTGGAGATTTCAATGTTGAGCTATATGCTAATGATAGACAGTCAAGTAATCTTGTTAAGTATTCAGAGACTCAAGAGTTTACTCAATCCATACAATAGGCTGGGCTTTCAGAAATACCTTGGAAAGGTGATTATTTCACCTGGACAAACAGGCAGACAGGCACTGATAGAGTATGCAGTAGACTGGATAGAGTATTTGGTAACTATGAATGGATGATCAAGTGGAGCCATGTGGAAACGTTATATGATCATCCCCTAATCTCTGATCATAATCCTATGATAGTAACATTGGCAGATGCTACTAGGAAAGGTAAGATACCTTTCAAATTTTTCAATGCATGGACTGAACATGAAGACTTTCAGCATCTGGTGGAAGATAACTGGCACTGTAACAATCTGGGCTCTATGAAATCAGTTTGGTCCAAACTCAAATCATTGAAAGGTCCCTAAAGTCTTTATATATTAAAGATTTTAAGAATATTGATCAGAGAATTGATCATAACAGACAAGAATTGAAGGACATACAGAATCAAATGGCACTGCCATACAATGATTAGTTGCAGCATAAAGAGAAAGAAATAGTATTGAAGCTGAAAAGATGGTCCTTGATTGAAGAAAGTATCCTACAACAGAAGGCTAGAGCTAAATGGATTCAACTTGGGAACTCTAACAACAAGTATTTTTCTGCTGTCCTAAAAGAAAGAAACCAATACAAGCAGATCACAGAACTTACTACAGCAAGGGGTCTTAAAGTTACTACACAAGCAGACATTAAAAAGGAGATTACTGACTTCTATAAGTCATTAATGGGCTCATTAGCTACTTCCCTTCCAGCCATAAACAGAATGTATATGGCCAATGGTCCTATCTTAACACAGCAACAGAGAAGAGAGCAAAGTGCTGATATAACTGAGCTTGAAATTGTGGAGAGTTTAAAGGAAATTGGGGATGACAAAGCTCCAGGAATTGATGGATATAATGCAGTATTTTTCAAGAAAGCCTGAATATCATTGGCAAGCAGATCATTAGTGCAATCAAGGAGTTCTTCCAAACAACCAAGATGTATAAGCCAATAAATTTGGCCACCCTTACATTAATCCCTAAAGTCCCCAGCCCCACCATAGTTAAAGAGTATAGACCAATTGCATGCTGCTCAGTTTTATATAAAATGATCTCCAAAATCCTAGCCAACAGACTACAGAAGATCATGCCTAGTATCATTTGTTAGGCTCAAGCAAGATTCATTCCAGGTAGGAAGATTGCAGATAATGTCATCCTGGCTCATGAGTTGATCAAAAACTATACCAGAGCCAATGTGACTCCCAGATGCATGATAAAAATTGACCTTCAGAAGGCTTATGATTCTGTTGAGTGGATCTTCTTGCAACAAGTAATGGAGGAATTGGGCTTTCCAACCAGGTTCACTAACTGGATCATGGAGTGTGTCCAAACAGTAAGTTATATAGTATTGACCAATGGGGAAACAACATAACCATTTAAAGCTGCTAAAGGACTCAGATAAGGAGATCCAGTATCCCCATTCTTATTTGCAATAGTCATGGAGTATCTTAGCAGATCACTGGCTGAATTAAGGAAAGATCAAGCTTTTTTATATCATCCTGGATGTAAAAATCTTGGCATTACTCACATAAGCTTTGCTGATGATCTGCTCTTATTTGCTAAAGGAGAAATCAAGTATATCACTGCCATATTCCAGTACTTTTCCCAATTCACTGAAGCTTCAGGACTGAAAGCTAATCTGGGCAAAAGCTCAGTATATTTTGGAGGGGTTAAGCAAGAAGTACAATAGCAGATTACTGGTCATCTTGGCTATGTTCATGGAGAATTACCTTTCAAATACTAGGCATTCCTCTATCCACCAAGTAGACATTGATTCAATGGCAACCTTTTGTGGAAAAGATCACTGCTAGGATCACATCTTGGACTGCCAAGAAACTGTCCTATGCTGGGAGGCTGCAACTTGTTCAATCAGTGGTATTTGGTATACATGCATATTGGGCTCAACTCTTCATCATCCCAACTAAAATTCTGAAGCTAATTGAAGCAATCTGTAGAAGCTTCATCTGGTCTGGATCAAATGTCATCACTAAAAAAGCTTATATATCCTGGGAAAGAATGTGTATTCCTAAATCAGTTGGTGGATTGAATATCATTAACTTATCTCTGTGGAACAAGGCTGCAATTGCTAAACTCTGCTGGGATTTGGCTCATAAGAAAGACATGTTGTGGATAAAATGGATTCATGTTGTCTATATGAAGCTGCACCAATTGGAGAACATGCTTATTCCCAGACAAGCTAGAAAGATCATAGCAGCAAGAGATGTGCTGCAACAACACCAAAACCTTAATATACAAGTGTGCTCCATTAGACAAATTTATCTACTTCAGATTGGTCAATTGCCGAGAGTTCCTTGGAAGAATCTAACTGTTCAGAACTGTCTCAGACCCAAAGCTGTGTTCAATTTATGGTTAGAACTCCATAACAGGCTTCCAACCAAGGATACGCTAACATATTGGGGAATTAATGTTGACCAGAAATGTGTGTTGTGCCAAAATCATGCAGAATCCAGAAAATATTTATTCCTTACATGTCCATATTCAACATATTTAAGGGAGCAAACACTGACCGGGATTAGAGAAGAGCGTCCCAGAATGCAACACTGGGACCAGTACCTCCGGTGGATAGTTAGCAAAGCTAAAGGAAAGTCTTGTAGAGCTAATTATCTTCAAAATGGTGACTGCAGAACTATTCTATACTTTCTGGCTGGAGCGGAACTCGTGGATATTTGAGAATGCCTTCCGTAGCAGCGATACTTTACTCATGGAACTAGCCTATATTTGTAATGTTAGAGGAACTCCTAAAGTTAGACAATAGATGAAGCAATTTTTCTTGTAAATATAGTTAAGGTTTAGTTATAAGTTTAGTTGTGGTGAAATAGATTAGATGAGATAGTCAGCTGCGTATAAGCTGGACTATGATAATGTATTACAACATCTTTAGTGATTAATAAAATTCTTAATTACCAAAAGAAAAGTCTAAATTTGAGGCCAAAAAGTAATGATTTTTTATCATTATTTAAAGCAATTGGAAGCCAGTGTTTTTTTAATATACCTAAGAGCAGAAATATGAATAAGACAAGAGTGTCAAATTTTGTAGTATATATTAGAGGCTTTTTATTCAAGAAGTTAAATGATTTACCTTATAATGGGATTTTATTGCAAGCATATTAAAATTGCCTTATATACAAAGGATTTTGTTGCAAGTAAATTAAAATAATTACCTTTTTTACAATGGATTTTGTTACAGATATATTAAAATAATTGCCTTATTTGATAAGCATCTACATGTTGAATCATGTTTTAAATAGGTAAAAGCAAAAAGAATTAATAATCTATCAATACTTTCTAACAACTAGAAAGGAAAGGAGATAAGACAATGTGATTAATATTTGTTTACAATTATGATCCAGCATTTTGTAATATACAGTAAATTATAGTAGAACACAATATTTGAATTATTATTGGTTAAATAATGAGTTCATATTCAGACCTATCTTTAATAATATTTCTATATAATAATCATTAACTATAGAAATTGAGTTTTATTCTGAACCAAATATTATATTATATTATATTATATTATATTATATTATATTATATTATATTATATTATAATAATACTTTACTATAACAGTCAAAAAATTTCGGAAAAAGCGAAGCTATTGTAAAATTTGATTAGCATAACACACAAAGTCGTTAAAGGGATTCATCATCTATAATATATACAAAAATAAATGAATATGGAGTTTTATATACAATATACTTTTTCGAATGAACGTTTCCTCCTAACTTCACCCATGATTATACGTGCTGTTTACATAAAAGGTGGTGGAGTAACTTAAAAAAGAAAAAAGGATATGTATATATCGGGGGAAAAAAAAGTGTTGGTCCTGATCACACACTACATTAATTGGGGAAATGTTTTTACATCGTCAATGAATATATCGTCAAAGAATATTAAATTCCCAATTAGGTGAGCGTGGAATATATATATATATATATATATATATATGTTAAGCAAGTCTAACAACTGAGTTTGGTTTGTTAGTATCATAGGAGGAACTAATAATATGCTATACTATAATGGAAAATTAATTATTTCATATGCCACAAAGAGATAGTTTTACCTCTTCACTGTTATTGGTATTATATCTAGTTAAGTCATATAAAAAAATACTTTCATTAATAATTTCATTACCACAATCTAATCTGGAAAAGGTGGGGTGACCCTATTAAGAATGCATGAAACATAATTTAGATGGTTTAGACATGTGAGGAGAATAAGCACAGACGTCTCGATAAGGAGGTGTGAGAGATTGACATTGGAGGGCTTTAGGAGAGATAAAGTCAGGCCGAATAAGAGTTGGAGTGAGGTAATTAGGCATGCCATAGTGCAATTACAGTTGACTGAGGACATGATCCTTGATAGAAAGGTGTGGAGGTCCACGATTAGGATAGTAGGTTAGGTAGTCTAGATTATTCATACCGATAGTATTAGTATGTACTCTCGCATTCGGTTGGTATTAGGTTTCTTTGAATACTGTCATTTTTTGCATTTCGATAATCTTACTATACATAGTTTCTCAGTGTTGTCTATTATGATTTTTCCTGTTTAATTTATATTATGGAATATAGCATAATTAAATATTATTGATAAATTTAAAAAATAAAAAGTACTTAAGCATATATAATGCTGGAATAACAAAATAATAAGCATAGTAAAATAATTAATTAGAATAATTGTTAGTAATAATAATTTTAATATTAACAACAAAAATTCCAAAATTTATTTACACAATTCAAAATGAAAGAAAATAAAGATTGTAAAATATATATTCAATGCACATACTATAAAAATAATTATTTAAATAAAATATTTTATAATATATATTATATTCTTGAATATTGTGCACAGTTATATTATATATATTCCATGCACGACTTAATATAGCATGTTTCACCCTATACAAATAGTTTCCCCTGCTTTCCGGTGACATAAGTTTGTATCGTCAGAAAGTTGGTAGAAACATAATAATATAATTGAACATAATTTTTAAGAATATATAATGTATATTATTAATATAACTTTATTTAAATAATTATTTTTATATTACATGCATGCGATATATATTTTACAACCTTTATTTCTTTCATTCTGATCGTGTAAATAAATTTTTAAATTTTTTTGTTAATACTAAAATTATTATTACTAACAAATTATTCTAATTAATTTTTTTACTATGCTCATTATTTTGTTATGCCAATATATATATATGCTTAAATAATTAATTTTTAAATTTTGTAAATAAGATTTATTTATTTTGTAGATAAGTCCATAATATAAATTAAAAAGGGAAAATCATAACGTTAAAAAGTTTTAAAAATTAAAAAAAGATAAATATTTACAATTTAGAAGGTAAAATAGATATTTGGCAATTCAAAAAGTTGAAAAATCTATTCAGTGACCTTCTGGGTACGATCGATATAGCTCAATGACTTTATTATTACAAACGAAAGTAAAGTAACTTTAAAAAATAATTTGGAATAGTTAAATGACCATTTAAGTAACGGACTCGTTGTTGTTGCACAATCTATTCAAGATGTTTCCTATTTTGGTCAGTTCACTTGTTTACCTAGTTATTGCAAAAATGGAAAGAGTCCAAAGCCATAAGAAATAACTTTAAGGTGCGTTGAATATTCATTCAAAGACTTGAGTACTTAAACATAATTTTCAAAGGGGATATCACGTAAATGTTCGTTTGATTCCAGTATTCTTCTCCTCTCGGGTTCGATATCTTTTGGTCGTAAATGTCTGTATATTTGTTGGCCCAGAAAAATAACCAACTAGCCCAAACACAAGGTCCAGCTGTTACTTCCTACAGCGGAGGTTAATATCTTATTTATTTTAAATATATTATTTTAAAAAATTATATTCTATAACTATCTTTTTATTTTTATAGTTATCTATTTATGATCACTTGTACCCTTAAGCCATAAAATACGTTATCCTCTCTCTCATAAAATACACTACCTATGTGGCTTGACCCTAACGAAGACAACGAAATCTCTGTGGCTAACTCTAGTATTGTTTTTCTTCTTCTTCTTCCTTTCCGATTTTGATTGTTTTGAACGTAGATTGTTCTTCTTTATAATGAAGAGGAATATTTTGGGACTTTAACTTCTTGGCAATTTTTTCTTTAGTAGGTGCTAGCCATTTCTTCCGACTCGTTACCAGCGGCTACTAGCAGTTCAGTTCTAGGAATTTAACTTTTTCAGATGCATTACAGATGCTAGCAATTTTTTTCTTCAGCGATCTTTCTCGTTTTCTTCTTTTTTCTCTCATCGCTGCATAGGAATCATGGTCGGAATCTGATGGGTCGTCGGGAAATCGTCGACTAAAATATATCGTCTGAAGTTTGGGGTTGAGCAATTCGAAGATTGTGTAGCATTTCAGTGTATCTCGCTATATTTCTATGTATTTCATCGTATTCACTATTTTTTTTTTATTGTGGTTCAATGTATCCTGTTGTATTTCATTGTACTCAATATATTTTTTTCTTATTGTATTTCAATGTACCCCGATATATTCTATGTATTTCATTGCATTCACTATCTCGTTATATGCCATGAATGTATTTATATATTTTTTAATTAATGTAATTTATGTATTTAGATGTATTATATAATTTCTCTGAAGATTGCTATGTTTTTAGGATGTTTTTCAATGGAAAATCTTTTTTATAACTGAAAAATACAAAATTTGCGTGTTATAATTGAGTTTGTTGAATTATATTAGGAGTTTATTGTTTTAATTGATTTATTTTCCGTTTTAAAAACAGTGTAATCTCCTATTTTGCACGTTGTGAATACAGTCGAATACAATAATTTGTCCAGTTGTATCACATATTTTACTGTATGAATACAGTCGAATGCACTCGAATATAACAACTTATTAGTTGGACTTTCCTAATTCACGCCTATTTTTGCTACTGTATTCATGAATACAATAGCTTAAATACATCAAATACATCTTATAACCACTGAAAAGATATCTATAGTCCGTAATATAGTAAATAGTATCTATAAATGGCTAATTACTACTAAAAGATAATGCTTTATGAAAATTTCTCTTATTCATATTTCGTAGCATTGAGAAAGAAGATTCGGGCAAGATATACGCCTTTTTAGGAATAAAAAAGAGAGAAACTTTCAGAAACCACTATGTTTTAGTGGTTATTAGCTCGTCGTAGGTATCATTTACTATATTATTTCCTATAGCGTATTTCATAGCTTAAGGGTAAGAGGTGATCCTAAATAGATATTTGACTATAAAAATCAATGGTAGTTATAAAATATAATTTTAAAAAAATATTTATTTAAAATAAATAAAGTATCAACCTTTGCTATAGGAAGCAAAAATTTCTAAAAAAGAATGGTCCTATTGCCATTTGGTATTTTGGCCTAGATTTGTTAACTCCTCGATACTCAGTCAAAAACTTTTAATGCATTTCTATAGCCACAGTCAATATAGCCTGAAATACTTGATTCAAACATAATCCATTTACCATTTAGGAATTATTACACGAAAAATTCTTCAAAATCACATAACACACTTGATTTGGAAAAGAGATTGTGAGATTATGGCTAATGAAGATCTCTAAAACACTTGATTTGGAAAAGAGATTGTGAGATTATGGCTAATGAAGATCTCTTGGCCGAACAGATTAGCCCTCTAATTGAATTGGAAAAGGTACGACTAGGTAGGAGATTGGAGTACCGCAACTTGGGTGAACTTCCATCACCAAGTGAGATGGTCGAAACTATTCTGAATCACATGATCTTTCTGATCATCAAGATCAGCTCCTGCTTTATCCAAATCCAAAGGCAGCTTCATTTTTGCTAATGATTCGGTAAACTGCTAATTTGGAATTCAGGACTTAGTATCCTGTTAATTTGGAATTTATGACCAAGTATTCTAAAATTCTAAAATGCTAATTTTAAATTCAAGACATATCGAATTTTTGAATATAATTTTCGAACTTGGGAAACTTCAGGACGTTGTGTCCTGAAGTTTGAGCGAACTGGCTCATCTTCAAATACATTGTAAATTGTGTATATATTTTAAACAGCATGTTACTATTTAGGAACTATTGCAAGAAAAAATTCTTCAAAGTCTTATAAAACACTTAACCTTAAAAAGATTGTGGGATTATGGCTAATGGGAACAAGTCTCATATGAGAATAACTTAGGTTATTTTAGTCATGTCACTCTTAGTCACACGAAACACAACATAAACAGATGAATATTAGATGATTAAAATAAAAAAGTAGTTCGGTGTACTAAACTCCCATTGTGCACGGGGTTGGAGGAAGAGCCGGACTACAAAAATTACAAGAGGTTGTTTTCATATTTTAAAACTGTGACATCCTAGTCACATGATAACCTTACCAGTTACGTCAATCCCCCTCTCAAAAGAAGGCTCTGCTACCATAAAACACTCTTGAATTCTCTTTCCTCTTATTGTTATTCATATCTGATGAACTTCCATGATTCTGAATCACATGATCTTTCTGATCATCAAGATCAGCTCCTGATTTATCCAAATCCAATGGAAGCTTCATTTTTGCTAATGATTCAGTAAACTGCTGCATACTTCTCATGTACATATCCACTATTTGCTGCTGCATAGCTGATTGTTCTGCATCAATCTTGATTATATTCCCTAATGGATCGGAAAATACCACATGGGGTTCTTTCCTTTCTTCCTTTTCGTTCTTAATCGAGTCATTTTTATCGATCTTTTTATCTGGTGATGAGCCTGCTGAGTTCCTGTCATCACTTAGTGTACTTGTTAAGGAGGAACTAAGGAACCAAGAATTGTGAATACTTTCTTTTGGAGAAATGTTTGAGTCATGATCATCAGCAATTTCATCATCTTCTTCTTCTTCTTCTTCTGATGGATTAATTGCAGCCATTTCGTAGTCATGATTCTCGGGCTGCTGCTGTTGTTGTTGATTACTATGATGACTGTGAAATGATGCAGAAAGTTGGAGAAATGAACCACCTAAGTCAAAATATTGAGACACCATTTCTTGATTCTCTTTAACTAAGTTGATCTCAGGAAACTCAATTCTTGAATACTCGACCGGATCAAGAACAAGTTGAGATGTATTTCTGTCTAGTAATACAACTTCTGAACTTATAGAAGAAGAAGAAGATGGTGAACAAGAAGGATTATTTGATTCTGAAATGGGGTTGTTGGTATTCAAGAAAAGAGATAATTTAACAGTACCAGCAGGAGAATGAAACAAATCAGTAGAAGAAAGACTAAAATCTTGAGTGATTTTTCCTTTACCAATAACTGAAGAAATAGGTACTAAACCAAATCCTAGGAGTTGATCTTCCATTAGTGTTTTAGCTCTACTAAGCATCCATATTTCACATTTGAGAATCGAGTCGATATGGGATACTTTCATGGCTAAATCTTCATTAAAATCTGGATTTTTGCCACCACCATTTATGATCCTAGTTGATATAGCTTCATCAGGATTGTAAGTAAGTGAAAATTTGGCATAAACATCTTGGTTGTCATAGATACAAATGTTGTGTATGTTCCTAGCATTGTGTACATGAATTTCAAGAATTCCAGAGAAATCAGATTCTGAATCTGTATTTATATTTGGATTGTATAAAAAACTTGTGGATGTTTGCTTGAAAGAGCCCATAAAAGGAAAATCAAGAATCCTGTTCTTTCAAATCAAGAAATGAAATAGGGAATAGGCAGATGTCTTGTGTGCTAATTTGCTATAGCTAGAACAACATGAAACATAAAAGATACACATTTGTTGTTGCTTTATTTGGTCTTGGAGGGGGGGGGGGGGGGGGGGGTTGGCAAAAACAAGCTAAAATATCATGTTTTAGTACATAAAACAAACACATTACTTGATGTGCAAATATGCCATTGGAGGTTTAGAACATTTCTTTCTTGCTTCTTTAAGGGGTGGAAGAGAAGGAAAAGAGTGACTTACAATTGAACTAGAGAAGTTTCTATTGGAATTGTGTAGGTGGAAAGAAGTAAGAAGTAGATACTAATATAGTATGGAAAGGGTAGAAAAAGAGCGCACTATTGTCTGTACACTATCAGATCACTAAAAGATAAATGCAAGTAACAATTCATAAAACATAGAACTAGTAGTAACAAGGAAAATAAGGTAGGTTAATTATTTCAAAAAATAAAATTACACTCTTTATACAAGAAGGGAAGAGTGAGCAAGATGAGAGGAAGGATTTGTTTTTAAGTATAATAACTAATCACGAGCCAACAAGGATGGTAGTGGAGCGGTAAGTACTCATTTATCATTAACTAGAGATCTCGGGTTCGAACCCCTCGATATATAATCGTCTTTGTTAGGGAGCGTTTTACCCCCAATGTGAGATTTTCCAACCCAAATCAAAATTTTGCCTGGCCCTAATATGGATATCGAACACCAGGTAGGAAATCGGAAAAAAAAAAATAACCATGAGATTTTTCATGTTTTTATTTATTTTGACTTAACTTCTTGTTGGTGTGATTGCCTAACATCATTTTAGAGTGAAGATCTTTCTCAAATTTTTTTTTATCAATTTTGCACTTTGAAAAAGGGGAAGAATTTTCTAAAAGGAGAATGATGATAATGATGATGAAATGAGAATGAGGACTAATTTTTCTTCCTCCACTTTTAAATGTTCTCTCTATATTTTGTGGAGTGGGTGAAAGATAGAGAGATATTTGATTAAAGTGTGGGGTTTTGCTTTGCTTGGCATTGCAGCTTCCTTCATTTGCTATCACTACCTATTGAAAATGGAGGTCCTACCATCTCCATTTCATCATTCTTGACTTCTATTCAAAGATTCTCTTCAAAGCCTCAATAGATTTTGTCATGTGTTACAATAACTTTACCTACTCCTATTTTAAAGAGTCTTGAAATAGTTTACTAAGATTTATTGGTTTAGTTAAGAAAATATGTGATTAAGAAATTAAGGAGTTATTTGGTTGGAAAACAAGTTATTCCAAGATTAGTTATTCCAGAATTGTTGTCCCACCCTTCCATAGGGATAAAAATAACATTACAATTCCGAAATAACTAATCCCAAGATTAGTTATACCATGTTTTTATCAACTAAACGTGAGATAAATTCATCTCAAATTTAATATTGAAATTAATTATCTCTTATTCTTCGTACCAAACAAGCTTAAGGGTATGCAATCTAATTGTCAATAAAGTGAGTGAAAATCACAGAGCCAATAATTGCCAAATGATTACTTCTCATCTGTCTAAAGCATGAAGGGGAGAGCTGCCCAGTGGTTGTGTTGATATAAAGTAAGAAGTATCCGGTGAAATAGTCGGTATGTGCATGTGCAAACTGATCCGAACTGTCATGACACCAGATATCAGTTGATACATGTGGAGGGTTTAGAATTGTTCACATATTGATTTCAGGGTTGATCAAATGGCTAGCAGTTGTCAGACTCATCCATTTCACTTTATATATCCATCTAATAACTACTAGTAATTATCAACAACAACAACCCAGTATCATAGGGAGTAAATCATGGACATGCAAGATTTACTCCATGAAAATCAGTGAGAGGAAGGTTGAATTCTTAGTGCTGAATCTAGTTAGATATAATGTGATGAGTAAAGATGTTGGAACAAAGAGAAAAGATTAAAGATGTTGAACTAAACTAAAGTGGCAGCCATGTGTACCAGACATCTCGCGTTCAAGTAAGTTCGGGAAAAGATCGCACCCCAAGGGGTGTTATATAGACAACCTACCCTATATAACTTACCTTAATGTGACTCGAACCCTTAACCTATAGGTCACACGAAGACGACTTTACTGTTGCTCCAAGCCTCTTATTCTAGTTGAACAAAACTAAAATCCATAAATAATTTGATTGATCCATCATGGAAAAAGGCGCTATGAGAATATTCAATTAGAATATGCCCAAAACTGGTAAATATGTGGAATAAACAGGTCACTCACTTCACATAAATTAGTACTGCCCTAAAAATTAAACAAATGGAACATATTTATAGGTCCTTTTGAATCTTCCATCCAATGCTATCTGAAGCAGATAAGAGAATTGAAAAAGGTTACTAAATGTCAAGAATCTAAGACAACTATGAAATTCACCTAACAATGTACATTTATTGGGGAAAACAAGGAGTTTTCTTTCCCCTTTGTCAAGGATTATAAATATGTGGAAATAACAACAGGGACATGAACATAGTCCATCCCATTACACCAGTAAATCCAGAATATTGACTATGTCAATTATTTTACAAACAAGAGAACTAAAATACTGTACAGGGGTGCGCAATTCATGAGGTGATGATCTTTAGGGTTGTCTAGGAGCACAACTCACTTCCGACCCATCCTAACCAAACGCTGCTGGTGCTTCTCAGCGGCCGCCTTATCAGCAGCTTCACGCTTCAGTGCCCTCTTTGCACGCCGGCCAACAAGTTCTTTAGGAACAGCATCCTCCTTCTTCTTCGGCTCACGAGAGGGGCCAGCACCAGATTCCTGAGAGTTAGGTCGATAAACAGGCCTTGCTTCTTGCCTTCCTGCACTAACATATCCATTATCACCCCATCGTCTATTGCCGATACGGAGTCTTGATGAACTACTAACGAAATAATCTTCTGCTAAATCTTCTTCTTCGTAATCATACATGTATAAGTCATCCATATCATCATCAACCTCCGCCCTTTCCTCCACAATCAAAGGTTTAAACCATGATGCCCTAAGGAGAAGGCAAACGCTCTCCTCAAACATGTAGTCCTGAAGGCTGTTCCAATGGGCGAATAAATTATTACTCATGATGATAGAAGTCGCCAGCTGCAACTAAGGAATTAAAAATCCACAATAGTATAGATGGTAAACATAGAAACAACAAAGCACTAAGTCAATATGTCAAAGCAAAAAATAGAACTGGAAAAGTTTTTGGTCACCGAATAATTATAACTCATGAAGAGAAAAGTCGCCACCTGCAACTAAGGATATTTTTCTTTAACTAAGGAATTCCAAATCCAAATAAAGTACAGCTGGCAGAAACAGAAACAACAATGCATTATCATGCGAAGAAAAAAAAAAGGAGACAAGTTTTGGGTCTCCGGTACAACTTAGTAAAGCTCTTTTTTTTATTTGATCAGTACAACCTACAAAGAATTAATAATTTGAAAATCAAACCATGAAGAATAGTTAATATCATGAAAATACAGCCTTCTTATTAATTAGGGAATGTTAACATTAGTTATCATCTAATGTTTTTTCGGTGTATTTGCAAGGTAAAGGGACAAGATAATTTTGAACACCATTTCTTGATAAAGTTATATGGAACACCATTCTGAAAACACTAAGAGATTCTTGAGACACTATAAGAGGGTAGACATCTGATAGTCACTGGATGCACAACCTGAGCTTGCTTGAGATCAACTTGTTTTGCCATATTTAAAATTAAAGTGAACTTGCTAAAAAATCGAGCAGTTATCTGAACCTCTCTAGATTAAACTCTTGATAATATACTCATGTCCCCCAACTTTAAAGGTCCAGTTGGCCCCACGGAACTGGCCTTCTAGCAATTGAAGGGTTGGAGGACAATGTTGCGAACCAAGGTTTTCGACACCACGATTTCTTCTCATCGGCCTAAATCTTGGTGGGTATAGTATCTGGTGTCTGCTAATTGGGAGAAAGCAAGAAGGGACAACACCAGAAGAAAATTCAAATTTAGAGGTGAAGTTACCAAGGCAATTGCTTTGTAAATTAAATTGATATGTTACTACAGCAAATAAGACAATGACATGTTAGTGCAGATAAAAGTGTTAATGAGATACCAGATGGACCAAGTTAGTAGCATCATGATGTATTGCAATATTTAAAGGAAAGAAGATGTACTCAAAACTGATTAGTTACCTTCCATCAAGTGCGCGATGGATGTAGACAAACTCAAATGGATGCTTACACTGAGGGCATGTGGGTTCCTTTTTATAGGTTGCCCATCGAAGGATACAAGTCACACTGAACATCAAAAGGAGAAATATATTATCATAAGATTTTCTGAAATTACAAAGAATAGACATGTAAAGCATACAATAATACAAATTAATGCAAACCTTCGAACTTAGAAAATTTATACGCCTTTAAAAAGATGGGTTTCATAGTAATAAAGTCCGGTCAGAAATAAACACATATGAACCAGCCACACAACAGTCACAAAACCACAATATAACCCAGCACACACTGATTAGTGAACCATGCAATCACAAGAACCTCTCATAAACAGAAGTCGAAGCACATATCAAGACCACATTTCACAATATCCAAAAAGAAGTATCTATATAACCACTGGACTTGGGCGGCAGATAGGGTAGGATGCTGTTTTAAGAAACCAATGACAGAGACCACTATAAGACATAGCTTGTATTTATGGCCAAGGACTAAGGAAAAACTACACGCAAAGCATTACTTCTGCCCCCACACAATATATACAGTAGCCGCCGATGCAGAAGTAAATCTTTTTCATATTTTCCTAATCTCACCACTGCAAATCTGTCTCCAGGAAAATTTGGACTCAAAAAATTTAAGAATGTCACTGCAGTAACCAGACCAAGAATATAGAAGAAGTCTCTTTTCATTCTCTTTCCTGTCTCGCAATTAAAAGAGTGGCTAAGCAGAATCAGTACCCATGACATATATGATTGTCTCCGTGAAAGTTTGGATATCAAAAAATATAAGAATGTCATTGCACCAGAAAGTCTCTTTTCCTTCTATTTCCCTGTCTCGCAATTAAAAGGAGCTACTAAACAGAATCAGTACCCCTGACATATTGACTCATTCCTTCGTTATTAACCTCCATTTACTTCCATTTTGATCTTCATTACAACAAAATAATTGTAACATCATCTTAGTGGATAATTAGGTGCAAAACCAAATTGATGTGAAATGTTTATCTAAAACAGGAATGAACATAATGGTATCAAGCGTCTGCTGATCAAATGGAAGTAACGACAAAAAAGAATAGTTGGTTAGACAAACCAGTACGCATGCTCGCAACCTTTTACCAGGGCAGTTTCTTCAAGCACTATCTTATTCAAGCAAATAGCACAAATCCCATGATGGTTATTCTCGCACCCAACTCGGTGTGTTTCCTCGGCTGTGCTCTTCATTTTGTTCTGAAAGGAAATCCCATATCAATCAATGGAACCCATATAGTGAACCCCAATATGGCATCTAAATTCAATCCACACAAGAATAAGATAGAAATAGAAAATTCCGAGCTATTGTAAAGTCACAATGCAAAAGATATAGTTAGTTTAGTACGCCCAAATAGAAAGGTTATAAAGTCTATTAGACAAGTTACTAAAATATAATGCATTGCCATTTAAATTAACCAATTTTCAGCAGTTCTTTGCACACAATTACTACTCCCTTCCATTATAAGCTGTCCAGAAGAAAGGCCTACTTTATGATAACAAACAAGTAGTACATACAAGTAACTCCGGGAACCACAACAAGCAGAAGCTCGCAAATCGCAAGTCGATTAAAAAAAAATTCCAACTTTTATCAAATTTCGTAATCACCTTTGCCATAACTAACACTCTTCATCAAATAAAATCAGATGAATAGAATCAACTCAAGATATTATAATAATCCCCGCTTCTCTCAAAAACTCATGAAAATTTACAACAAGCATCAATTATCATCACAAGACTACCCATCACAAATCTTCACTCAACTACGTCGATCCTCCCCCTAGGATTTGGACTAGTGATAAGAGCACAATTTGTTATGCATGGGTTAGGCGCATGTCAATTGTTCAAACCCTGTTGTAGACAAAAGCTTAGTATCTAAGTGGAAAGTGGTAGACGGGTTGGCTCAGGGCAGTGCTTTTGAGAGCGCGAAGCGCAAAAAAGCGACAGGGGCTCGCCTCGCTTCAGACGTGAAGCGCACGCTTCATTGAAGTGAAGCGCAATTCGTAAATACATATAATATATATAATAATTAATTTATAAATTGAAATACACATTAAAAAATCAAATAAACTAAAATATAACATATATATATATATATATATATATATATATATATATATATATATATATATATATATATATATATATATATACAATAATTAATTTTCTAAACTGAAAGACATTTTCAAATTAATCAAATTGAAAATATAACATATATATAATAAATAATTTTATAAACTAAAATACACATTAAAAAAATCAAATAAATTAAAATATAACATATATACAAACATATAATAATTATTTTTTTAAACTGAAATACATATAAAATTAATCAAATAAACTGAAAATATAACATATATAAAATAACTAATTTTATAAACTGAAATACACATTAAAAAATCAAATAAACTGAAAAATATAACAGATATATGTAATAAGTAATTTTATAAACTAAAATACATATTAAAATTAAGAAGAATAAAAGGGGATAAAAAGAAAACAATGCCTGCCCTAGCTGTGCAGACGCTACGAGAAAAAGTGAAAAAGAGAAGAGAAGAAGAACAAGGAAGAAAGAAGGAAAAAGAAAGAAAAAAAGAGACGGGAACAAGAAAAAGAAAGAAAGAAGAAAGAAAAACCTGGAAACCCTAGTCGTTGATGAAGAAGAGAGAAGGGGTCTCTGTTTTGTCGAGCAATTACAAAAGCGAGCTTAGGGGTCTGTTTTGTATAATTTACAAACAGACCCACTCTTCTTTTTTTTTTTTAAAGGGCCCAGCTGTGATTTTTTAACAGAAGCGATCGTTTTATCGCTTTGTCGATTTGTCCACTGAAGCGTGCGCTTCACACGGTCGAGTGGCCTCTCTCTCTGGGAAAAGCAATGCCTTGTCGCTTCGCGCTTAACGCGACAAAGCGATCGCTTTTCCGAACACTGGCCCGGGGTTGTAAAAAGCAACCGCTTCCTCGCTTAAAGCGAGAAGTGAAGCGAGGCATCAGGCGCTTCTCTTAACTGAAGCATAGCAAATTTACGAAAACACTCGCTTTCCCTGAAAAAAGCAAGAAGCAATGTGAAGTGTAAGAAGCGAGCGCTTCTCTTTATAATAGGGCTGCCAACGTATTTAATTAAAAAAGTTGTCCTTTTTTAAAAGACCATCGAGCAGCAACAATAGAGGCAACCTAGGGTTCAAGTTTTCTATGCGTTACAACTTCAAAATCATCAAGTTTGATCCCAGGTATGTGATTTATTCTTCCTCCTCCTCCTCCTCCTTTTCTTTCAGACTTTCACTGTCAATGTCCAAATAGCAGCGAAATGCTGGCAAAATTTTTTGTCCCCTTCCGTTCTTCTTTCTCATTCTTCTCCTCTTTTTCTTCTTCATTTTCTTGCACTGTTCCAGTGATAAAAAGATTGAAATGCTGGTCATTTTTTCGTTTGTCCCAAGTTGATGAAGAAGAAGAAGTTGAAGACGATGACGAGCAATATAATAATGATAGTGGAATACAAGAATTTGACAATCTTGTAGAAGAATAAGATGCTCATTCTGTGCTTTAATTGATGCTACTGTTTAGTTTTAACATTGAAGTATTGAACATTTGGTTACATTTATATGTGTTGTCTATGCAGTATTATTTTTAAAAAAAAATTTAAAATTTCACTTCACTTCAAAAATGCGAGCACTTCACTTCTCACTTTAAGCGAAAAGGTGCTTGTCGCTTTTCCTCGCTTCACGCTCTTCACAACACTGGGTTGGCCTGAGTTTCTAACAATGCGCCACTGGTCACGAGGGATTTCTCAGTTATTAAAAAACTACACATTGATCCCAATCTAGTCTAGCATACATTTCCTTTTCACATTTCAATCCTCTATACCCTTTATTCCGATACCCATAACACATATCTTAATTTATATCAACAACTAAACTTCCAATAATATAACACTCCAATCTACTAAATCTAAAATCCAATCATGTTGGAGGAAAAAAAATACTCAATAGAAACGGGAAAATTAACAGATCAATAAAGAACAGACCCTATCCCAAGGAAACGTGATACTCAATTACTTAAAAACAATCAAAAATCATCTCAAGGAAAAACTGAATTTTGGATCAGACAAAATATTCAAACAGACCCAGCTAATAATAAAGTAAAAACAGCCCAAAAAATACAATGGGTCAGCTATTACTTCGAATTAATCAATACCCACATAATTATTTCAAATAAAAATTGGATCTTGCAACATAATTAACACTAAAACAAACCAACAAAATCAAAAACTAAAAATACCAAAACAAAATAAAATAGAAACCCAAATTTACCTGAGGTTCAATGGATAGATCTTGAAGGTCGTTGACGAGTTGGGGAAATTCATTCTCGGCAACTGTGGCCATAAGGTAAAGTTAGGGTAAGGTTAAAATAGAGAAACGGGGAGATAATTATATACTCTACCGACTAGTTTCAGTATATATAAAAATGGAGAAAATTACAGGAAATGGGGGGGGGGGGGGGGCGCAAGAGGGGAAGATTGATTCTGAGGGATAATTCTTTGATTCCAGAGGAAAGGGAGCTTCGAACAAGGGGACGAAGCCAACGCGGATCACATACAAAGACCAATTTATACAATGTCCCACGTAACCCACCTAAACCACCCACCCCTAACAACCCACCCCCCCCACCACTCTGACAACCCTACCCCCGCAAACAAGAAAAAGTTGGGGATCACAAATGTTTTTGCTGATTTTATTTGGGTGTGGGGGGGGGGGGGGGAGGGGAGGGGGGCGAAATTTGTTGTTGTATTATTTGAAATTGGACAATTTTATCATTTTTTAAATCCCAGCAAATATGAATGACTTGCCAAATTTGAAAAAAAAATCATTTATATGTGACAAAATTATCTGGTTAATACTGAACTACTATTGGATTAATGATATACTTCCGCTGTTATTTTTAAAAAATATTTATTGTTTTTGACAAATATAAAATAATGGATATCTGTTAAAACTGAAATGATATCAACAACAACAACAACAACCCAGTATAGTCCCATAAAGTGGGATGTAAGGAGGGTAATATGTAGACGGACTTTACCCCTACCCGAAAGGGCAGAGAGACAAAACTGAAATGATATCAAATATTAGAATACATGCCTCATATAAATAATCTCAAAACAAATATACAAAATAACCTGAAATGATTTATAAACAAGTAGTAGTACATAAAAATGCTCAATATCTTGATGGATTATAATTTTTGGGATTTTCTTTTTAAATAATTATATTCATTTTCTGCTTCATTATTTTTTAAAATCATTTGATATCCAATAATTAGTGATTTGCTAATTTAGATTTACGTTGAATAGGCCTACTAAAGAGGATAAAATACTTTCTCATAAAAATTCTCCAATTCTGGGTCTCAAAAAAGGCCTCTAATAAGGATGACTATATCCTATTATTTATATGTTAAGAGAGTTATTACTTGCTGACTTCTAGGACTATCAACCCATGTTGAGACCTAGAAAATTGAGAAAATTCTGTAAATTTTATTGTCCACATGTTTTGTTTACTAAAATTGGGCTTGGATTGACTCTAGTATGGACATACTTTGACTGGACCATTGTATTAGGCCTAGAGAATCATATTTGGGCTTCACTCAGCTTTTCTCTTGGGTATTGTTTTTTTAATCGGATTAGTTACCTCTTATAGTAAAATTTGGGAAGAATTTCAAAAATAGCTAGAAAAATAGTCTAATTTTAAAAGTAACCAAAATTTAGGCATTTTTTATGCAAAGATAAATCTGAGTAAAAATACTGTTCAAAATCCGAAAAATACGCCAATGTATTATGTTGGAGTTCCAGTATATTCCATCATAAGTATACTTGAACTCCAACATATTATGCTAAAGTTCCATGATAAGTATGTCGGAACTCCAAGCATAATATGATGGAGTTCAACATAAGTACACTAGAACTCCAGCATAATATAATGGAGTTCCAGCAAGTATACCGGTCTAGCATAATATACTGGAGTTTGGAGTACCGGTGCTCCAGTCTCCAGTATATTATACTGGAGCCTGTAAAGTATATCGGTCCAGCATAATATGTTGGAGTTCATACACAGGTGTGCCGAACTCTAGTATATTATGCTGGACCGGTCTCTGTTGTAGTAAAATAGTGGCTATTTTTCATTGACTTGGTAGAAATAGTATAAGGAGATTGTATATAAAATTTGAAGTCATTTAATGGAGATTTGGATTGGTTTTGACAAGAATTGCAACTAAAAATCGTGGAAGAAGTTCGTCTACAGACGTTTGTATAAAAGGTGTATAAAAGTGTATAATAATGTATAATGTGTGTTTATACACTCATATACACATTATACAAGATTATACATAATTATACAAAAAAACTAAATTCGTCTTCTTCCTTGCGTCTTTTCTCAAATTTAACTCAAAACTTGCTCAAATCTACTCAAAATCACTTTAAATATAAACTTTGAACTCCTTTTGATATTTTCAATCAATTTGAACAACACCCAATTCAAACAACTAACAATCTCAAAAAGTTCTATTTTCTAAAGCAAAGCTTTGAACGACCTTCAACGGTGGACTTCTACTCTTCAAGGCTTTTACAGTGCAACCAGGTGACATAGAGGGAGAAATAGTAATGGTGGACATCCCCTTGAAGCATATATAAAAGATATAAGAAGAAGTGAGAGTGAAAGTAATAATTGTGGGAACACAAATTTAACTTCATAGTTTTTCGAAACAATAGTTGCAAGAATACATATTTTGAATTTGTAAAAATTGGTGTTTATAAAATATGTATAATATAAGCTAGGCCAAATAAAACTTAAAAATATGAACTATTTTTTATTATGATGTAAAGTCACTTATATTTTTTTGTAATTCTTTCGATTAACATGCAATCATTTCCCACACGAGTAAAGGAAAGAAAATGAAGTCTAACAGTAGAAAATGGATACGAAGATACTTTCCAATGATGGTTTTCTAAATTACTAGATTTTTTTAAAAAAAACAAATATTTTCTATAAATTTCAACCAGTTATCAATATACATCCGCTGTTCTTTTGGACTATAGAACATTTCTCATAATTTGTCTTCTAGTAATCATAACGGTAATTCCTAATGTACAAGGATTTTCAAGAGGTACATTGAGGATAGCTATTCAAATGATGTAAGGTAGATATCCATTTTTGCTTCTTGAGTCCTGTGATGTGTATTTGAATTACAATATGCCTTGCTCTGTCCGTGGCTTCGATTTTCGACTGTTGAAACCTTCTGGCATTCCTTTCCATCCAAATATTGTATACAACTGCTGCGAACGCCACTCCCAATATCATTTTTCTTGGGTTTCTGTTGTTTACCCAGCTAGTCACCCATTGCACTTCTATATCCCATCTTTCTATCATTCTGGTAAAGCTCAGCCAATGTAGTATGCCTTGTCATAGCTTCCGGGAGTAAGAACATTCAAAGTATAAATGGTCATATGTCTCTACAATGTCTCTCCCAAAAAATTAGCAGGACTGATCAGTGTGGATACCCCATTTTGCTGGCCTGTCGACTGTGGTCAGTCTTCTATGCAGTGCCATCCATAGTATGAACTTCTGTTTTGGCAGCAACCCAGACACCATCAGTCGTTTTTTCCATGTAACCTTGGGATATTGCGGAGTAGATTGTATATATGCCTTCCTAACGCTATAGGTGCCATTCTGTGTGCAAGATTGCATTGCTGTATTTTGAGTTGTCCACCAGTCCATTGCTCCCAATAGCTTTCTGACTAGCCAGCTAGCTTGTTTTGGTATTTCCATGGTATGGATGTCCTTCTTCTTAATGTAGTGGCAGTGGATCCATTTAATCCAAAGTCTGTCTTGTTTCATCATTAATGCCCATAGCAGTTTAGCCAAAGCTGCTTTATTCCATCTCTTATAACAGATAATGTTCAATCCTCCAGCTGCCAGTGGTGTGCATATAGTTTCCCATGCTATTGGATTCATGTGGCTTGTTTCATGACTGCCAGTCCATAGGTAGTTTCTGCAGATTGCATCCACCAGTTTGATAACTTTTATGGGGATGAGAAATACCTGGGCCCAGTAGATTTGCATTTCAAAAAGTACTCTTTGATGAGTTGAAGTCTGCATGCATAGGATAGGACTTTGGAAGACCAGCATCTAATTCTATCCACTATTCTGTCAACTAATGGCATGCATTGTATGATGGTGAGTTTTCTGGTTGAGAGGGGTACTCCCAGATATTTGAAGGGAAATTGCCCTTCAGTCAGTTGGAATTCTGCCAGCATTTTCTCTTTAACTTCCCTTGTAACACCTGCAATATACAATGAACTCTTCTCCAGATTTTCTTGGAGGCCAAACATCTGTGAGAATTGTTCAATTTCTTTCGGTATCATCTTCATTGAGATTGCATCAGCTCTACAGCACAGTAATAGATCATCTGCAAAACAGATGTGAGTGAGTTGTAGTTTTGACCATTTGGGATGGAAGTTGAAGTCTGGATTCCTGTTAAGTTTTTTCAGAGATCTATTGAGGTATTCCATAATTAGGACAAACAGGTAGGGGGACATTGGGTCTCCCTGTCTTAGTCCTTTCCTTGCTACAAATAGTGGCCGATCCTCCATTTATTAGGATAGAGTAGCTTGCTGTGGTAATACATTCCACGATAAGAAATACCAGCTTGTAAGGTATGCCAAATTCCAGCATTAGTGCCTTCAGGAACTCCCACTCAAGAGAATCATAGGCTTTCCTGATGTCTACTTTGATGAGGCATCTGGGAGAAACTGATTTTTGAGTATAAGCTTTTACCAGTTCATGAGCTATGATTACATTGTCTAGTATGTTCCTTCCCTCAATGAAAGCAGATTGTGAGTGCCCTACCAAATAGTCCACAACCAGCTTGAGTCTGTTTGTAAGTAACTTGGCAATGATTTTGTACAAAGTTGAGCAGCAAGCAATTGGTCTGAACTCTTTGACATATGTTGGATTTCTCACTGTTGCAATCAGTATGATAGTTGTGCAGTTAATCTCCTTCAGTAGTTTACCATTTTGAAAGAACTGTTGTACTGTTTGTATGACTTCCTTCCCCACAGTTGGCCAGTACTCTTTGAAGAATTCTGCTGGATAACCATCTATTCCAGGGGCCTTGTCATTTGGTAGTTGTGCCACAACTTGGTTAATCTCTGCCTCTGTGACTGGACTGAGTAGATGCTGCTGTTGTTGTAGGATAGACATGGTCCATCTCTTGCCACATTTATATCTATGCCTAGGATTTGATCAGCTGCTGTGCCCAGTAGTTGTTGAATATCTAAATTACTAGATTGTTTTGAGTTAAAAATACGAAAAGGGGTTCAAGATGTCCCTAAGTTATTGAAAAAAATTTAAAACTATTATTTATTTATTTATTTGGCTAAAAATTTTATCCATCCATTATTTTAGTTCACTTATGCCCTTTGACCGTTAGGTCAATGCTGAATTAAAAAAAATTGTTATTCTTTTTGTAATATATAAAAAAATTTACAAACTATTTTTATTATTTAAACTAATGCACTAGTAGTCCACTAATTTAATAAAGTCTCCTTCTTCTTTTTTCCATTCAATTTTACATAAAAAAATTTAGTTTTTACAAAAAAAATATTTTTTCATTTTCTCAAATTTTAATGTATTTTTCTTGTAAAAACTGATTTTTTGTAAAAAAGAAAAAGAAAAAATGGGTTTTAATAAAATATTTTCGGTTTTTTAAATTATTATTTTTCATTTTTCAGTTTTTTTAAAAAAACTAAAAAAAATTCTTTAAATAAAATTGAGAAACAAAAATAAAACGAAATGCTTTATAAAAATGAAAAAAATTAAAATATATATTTTTCAAAAACGAAATATTCTGTTGAAATATTTGTTTAAATTTTTAAAAAACAATAATATTTTATTAAAAACATATCTTTCTGTTTTTACAAAAAAAGTTTAACTTTTACCGAAAAATGCTTTAATAAAATTGTGAAAATGAAAAATAAATATTTTTTTGGTAAGAAGTGAATAGTTTTTTGTAAAAGCTGAAAACAATTCAGAAGACTTTGCTAAATTAGTGGATTATTGTATATTAGTTTATAAAGGCGGAAATATTTTGTAATTTTTTTAAAGTTTTACAAAAAGAATAATAATTATTTTTAATTTAGCATTGACATTACGGTCAAGCGGTATAGTAAACCAAAAAAGTGGATGAAATGATATTTTTAGCCCAATAGGTGAATGAAAGGCATTTGTAAACCTTTTTCAATAGTTTAGGTGCATTTTGAACCTTTTCGTTAAATATATAATACGTTTATATTTTTTCCAAGAGAAGAAATACTAATATTATCATTATCATCAACTTTTGTAGGAAACCTTATTCGAATTCAACGGTCAGCAGATGTGTATCTACGGTAAAAGTTGTGGGTCTAATTAAATCCATAATTTTCATTTATATTTTGTATTTTTACTTAAAAAATTATTAAATATATGTGAGCACGTGAGTTTTGTCTCGCTTGAATTACTCCCATAGAATTCTTAAAATTACGATTTTCTTTTAATTATTTAATTTCATGAAATTAATTGCATAATTTTTGTGTTTACCTGCATTTTGGTGTGCATGTTTAGCTGATATAATTCATAAAAAAATACAAAGATAGTGCATTTATATTTATGACTTAATTTTCTACTTTTTAGAGATAATTATTTAATTAATGAAAGAAAATACCAAAAATAGCCCTTTTTGCATTTCACCTTTTAATTTTTGAATTTGTCTTAGTTTTCTTTGAAATTAGGAGTTAGTTAATTTTTAAAGATTAATTAGTTTAGCTTTAGAATTAAATCAGGTCTTTTTATTTTTAATTTTGTATCAAAAGAATTAAGGGTATTAATAAAAATGCCCAGATTTTGGGCTAACCCATCCCAAAAACTAGGCCCAAACCCCTCAAAACATTAAAAAAAAAACCCATCCAACACAGCCCATACCCAACCTTTGTGTTGGAAACACGTTCTCAAAGCATTATACTAAAACGTGTGTTCTTATGTGTAGGTTTTGATGAATGACAAACAAGCGCAAATTGATATATGACGAAGTTCAAGTACAAGCGCACAATTGGTGGATAACGAGATTCGAGCACAAGACAAAGTTTTATAGTTTAAATGAGTCGTTCTCAATTGTGATCTTGATCCGACAACTTGACTCATGACATGGCTTCTCTCGTAAAACTATTTTACAAAATCATGCATATTTAATTTAATGCTAAATGATTTTAAATCATGCATAATTTACATTAGTCAAAATGATTTTTAAACATGCCTCTTAAATCTGGACTAAGATAATCGATTATGTACTTATGATAATCGATTATGTTAAGCCAAGACTGCATGACAATCGATTGTGAACTAATGACAATCGATTGTGTTAAGGCAGTGAGCATCAGATTTTTCAAATCTGCATGACAATCGATTGTGAACCTTATGACAATCGATTGTGATGAGGCAGTGTCCATCAAAGTTTTTCAAAACTCAGAATAATCGATTGTGAAGCTAATGACAATCGATTGTGAAGAGACAGTGTCTTCCAGACTTTTCAAAGTTATTAAATAATCGATTGTTGTCTTTGTGCAATCGATTGTCAAGAGGCAGTGTCTAAAATGTTTTTCAAAAACTAATAAATAATCGATTGTTAACTTTGTACAATCGATTGTGAAGCTGACCGTTGTCGTAGAGTTTTCAAATACCGTCAGGTAATCGATTATTGATTTTGTATAATCGATTGTTTTAATTAAAATCTTGAAAAGATTTTTTGAACGTTGCTGAGTAATCGATTGTTGATTCTGGACAATCGATTGTTTTTGGTAAAATCTGGAAAGGATTTTTTGAACGTTGCCAGTAATCGATTATGGATTCTAAATAATCGATTGTCAAGCGTAAAATCTGGGATTGAATTTTGGAATGACTGGCAGAAAATCGATTGTGGCTCTTTGACAATCGATTGTCACTCAGTAAAATCAGCAACTCTTAATTGGCAATTAGGCAACGGTAATGCCAAAATTTTCAACTATAAATACAGCTTCATTTCAGTGTTTTAAACACAACAACTGATCATACTATTGCTATAAGCTTGCATACTATTTTTTATCATTTTATATTCATTTCATAAAGCTTTTGAGAGCCAAAGTCTTGTCCATAGTTGTTGTGATCTTGAGCTTACTTCTTTTACTCATATCTACTCATAAAGGAGTGTATTGTTTGAGTGTTTAGTGTTTTGTACACTTGAAGAGAATTGTGATTCTCTTGTTGTAAGGAACTTGTGTTTCCTTGGTCGAAGTCTTGGAGTGTTGTATCTCCGAGCAAGATTGTTGAGGCTTGTGTCCTCAGATTGTAAAGGTTGGTTAGGCACCTGTAAGCTTAACAGTGAAGTCTTGGAGTGTTGTATCTCCGAGCAAAGGTGTTAAGGCTTGTGTCCTTAAGTTGTAAAGGTTGGTTAGGCACCCGTAAGCTTAACAGTGAAGTCTTGGAGTGTTGTATCTCCGAGCAAAGGTGTTAAGGCTTGTGTCCTTAAGTTGTAAAGGTTTGTTGAGCACCCGTAAGCTTGAAAAGTTAGTGGAAAATCTCGAGAGAGTCTCTCGGGGACTGGACTAGCCACTTGTTGTGGTGAACCAGAATACATCGGTGCGTTTGTTCTTTATTGCATTTAATTTCCGCACTTATTTTTCCTGCAAGTTTTTAAATTCCGCAAGTTTATGCTAATTTTTATTATAACGCTATTCACCCCTCCCCCTCTAGCGTTAAGCGTATTATCTAACAATTGGTATCAGAGCCCAACTCTCTGAAGACTTAACAGTTTGAGAGAACCATCCATGGCTTCTACTCGTGACTCTTTTGCAGGAATAGGTGAAGGTGGTTTTAACATGTTGCCCCCAATATTTTATGGAAATAATTACTTATATTGGAAGAATCGGATGAGAATTTTCATCACAGCCAACAACTTTTATCTATGGCAAATCATCAAGCATGGTGATCAAATGACAACAAAAGTTGGGAAAGCCAAGGTAAGTGAATACAACACTAATGCAATAAATATGTTGTATAGCGCCTTGAATCAGGAAGACTATCAGAAAATTTCCCACTACAAAACCGCCAAAGAGATGTGGGATAAGCTGGAGGAAATGTATGAAAGCATGCCTCAAAAAGCGGACAGCTCATATGATGAATCAACTGGCCAATGACTCATGGCAAACGAAGAAGAAGAGGTAAGTACGTCCAACTCTTACTCGCTTGAAGAAATGCAAAATGCTTATAACAAACTACATAGTGAGTTTGTTGATGCTTCCAAGACTATTAATGATTTGCAGAAAACTCTGTCGTTGCAAGAAAAAGTTTTTCAAAAACAACTCTCTCTAAAAGAAAAAGATTTTGAAAAACTGGTTTTAGAAAATGAGAAGTTGAAAGAGGAAAACAAGTTTTACGGAAAAAGAAGCGCCGATAAGCCCGAAAGCTCTATTAGAAAGTGTACTTCTTTCTTGCATCTCAAAAATGAAGTAGAAAGGCTTAAAGGCACATTAGATAAGTTTAATTCTTCGCACAAAAATTTGAATGATGTTCTTGATAATTTGAAGTCAACCAAGCATGGCATAGGGTTTACGAATGAGCCTAAAGAAAAGGTTGAAGCTAAACCCCAACAACCTAAGGCTCAACCTAGGACTAATAATAAAAATGCTTATCCTAGAAATAGCAATCCTAGAACCAATATGCATGCTAGACTAAATGTTGAACATTTTAGAAGACCTAGCAATGACTTACCACCTAGAAATAACTACCCTAGAAATGATGCATATTATAGGCCAAATACTAGAAGGAATTTTGAACCCTTTAGAGCACCTAGAAATGATTTCCAACGTAGAAATAATTATTCTAGAAATGCTGCTCATAGTAGGAGAAATGATGTTCATAAAGCGCGCAATAGTCATAATGCTGAAAATAGAGTAAACCGTTTTCGTCCGTCAAGTTACTATGAACCTAGAAGGATGCATAACCCCAACGTGACTTGTCATTATTGTAGACGTATTGGTCATATTGCTCCTGCATGTTTTACACGACATAGACATATCACTCAATCGCATCATTATGATATGCCTAACCCCCAAGGACCCAAAATGGCATGGGTACCAAAAGATCATTAATCTGTTTTGCATGTGTGCTTGAAAGGCTACAGTATTGTAGTAGATGCATCGAGCACGACACCTCATTGCATCAAGAGGAAATTTCGGTTAGTTATCCTTTTTGACAAAAACCGAATTGCTGATATGTGCTAGCAACCAATATTAACTTATTTGTTGTTAATTTGGTTCCCCTATTGTTGAATCTTTGATAAGCTTAGTCGTAATAGTTGATGTGCGTTAACAATTGAGATATCTTTGTCAACAATCAATATCAATTAGCTTTGTTGATTCATATGTTGAAAACGTGTTGTTAAATGACAATTGATGTCAATTAGTTTACTTGTTAGTTATCTGCTTTTAAAAGATCAAAACTGTTGATATGTATTAACAGTTAGCTTAATAAAATCATTTCATTCATGATTTGATAATTGCTATCTGTGGTTTAAATAACTGTTAGTATACTGTGTGGTGTGTATTATCTATTAGCATATTCTTCAAAAAGTTTTCACTCACGTTTTTGATGAATGCTATCCTCAGTTTTGAAAAATAATTGAGATGTTTCATGTTTCTAACAAGTGACAAAAATCCTTCTGTTAAAAATCGTCTCTTGATGAACACATCCTTTGGTCTGGATAATGGTTGGTATGTTCTTCAAAATTCGATGTATGGTTGATCTGTTAACAGTCAACACTCGTTTGTAATATGCTTTACTAAAAATAATAATTTGTATCACTGTTAATAAAATAACTTTTGGTACACTTGTTATGTCATCCAACAAATGGGTTTCTCATTGTTTTATAACAATTGGTATATCTATGTCTTGTTGGTATGTCTTGATAAATTTCTGATTAAGGGGAAATAGATTGCATGAAGTTTACTATCTTTTTGATGACAGAATTTCAAAACAACTCTCTATATTGGCAATGTTATTTTCTTTAAACTCTCATGCCACTAATATCTTGCATTCCAAATCTTGTGGAAAATGATATCTTAGAAAATATTTGTATTACTTTGGAGCAACTAATAAGTGTCATGCAAGGAATCTGTAAATCGCATTTGAGATATCATTGATAGACAAGCTTAATTTCTTCTTGGAGCTGCAAATTAAGCAAATGAAAGAGGGAACTTTCATTTGTCCATCTAAATGTCGCAAGGAGTTGCCAAATCAATTCGAAAAGAGCAACACCAAACCAATGGTCAATTCAATGAATTTAGATGACCATCTTGACAGAAATGTGAAAGGTAAGACGAGCAATACCAAGAACTACACAGGTATGATCGTTCCTCACTTTACCTTATTGCTAGTAGACTTGATAAAATATTTAGCATTTAATGTTGTGCTAAATATAAATCATGTCCAAATGAAGTATTGAATGCGGGTAAACGTTGATTTAAATGCATACATTTTAGGTTGCATTTATATTTTAATTACTGACTTGAGCGTCGGAGACGTTTAATTCTATTTTGCAGGTATCACCCTAAAGGTAGGGGGAATTATTACGTTTTGGCATAGAACAATCGATTGTTCCAAGCAAATAATCGATTATCTTACTGTGCAGAAAATCGATTAGCAGTATCACTAATCGATTGTTTATGGTTTATGTTTATTATGCAATTTTGTTAAATAATTGATTCTTTAACTGCAAAATCGATTTCCGTCTCAGCCATTCAGCAATGCTTTTCCAAAACAATCGATTGTTTCAAAATATAATCGATTATTCTCAAAATCAGAAAATTTCTGTGCTCACTGTAACATAACAATCGATTACCATATTTTGACAATCGATTATTTCATGTCAGCAATTCAAAAATTTTTTTTACCGTTTGGTTCTGCAATCGATTTGTGTCAGTTCCGAGATTCAGTCAAATCTTAATGACAATCGATTATCTCATTACAACAATCGATTGTCAAACGGTCAGTGCAATTTATTCTTTATCGTTTCTGACCGTTTTAGCTTTCAATTTTCAGCAAAATTCTTCCATTAATGAAATGCCTTTCTCCACTCTATAAATAGGCTTCATATATGTTCATTTTTATTCACTCAAGCATCAATTTAGCTCTCAAACTATCAAAACTCTTTCAAGTCTCTTGCAAATTCCAGCAATACTTAGTAAAAATGTCGGGCCGTCACTCCAAACGTTCCCGTTCTGCTAGGCATGGTGCATCCTCCTCTACTGCTCCAAACTATCCCTATCAAGATGGTTCCGTTCTATATTTTAATTCTGACATCGAGCTTACTCGATTTTTAACAAAATTTGAAAAGCGCGACATTCTTCCTCCCCGCTTTTCAACCAACAATTATCTTGAATCTTATGGCCCTGCTGCAAATATGCTCAAAAATTGTCAACTTCTTGACTTCTAACTTCTTACCCATCCTTACATCAATACTACATTGATTCAAGCATTTTACTCCAACCTTCATGAGGATGATGACGGTGAGCTTGTGACAAATATAAATGGTGTTCAAATTCTTCTTTCCGATGAAAACCTTCATACCATTGCCCGTCTTCCTCATAATGGTGAAGACATTTTTCGGTACATCGGAGAGGCCGGAGCCCTTTTTGATGAAACAGTCCTCCTACATCAAACCAGACTTACTTCTTATGATCCAAATCTTTCTTCCCGTCGTCCTACAATTACGGGAATGGATCCCAATTATCGGTTGATTTTCTATTTCATCACCCGAGTCCTCAAGCCTCGTAAGCATAACCATACCACCATTTCCCAAGAGGACACCAAGCTCATACATTCCATAATAACCGGAGCTAACATCAATTGGTGTCGGTTCGTCAAGATTCACATGCGTGACGCTATCGGAGATGATAGGCCTCTTCCTTATGCTCTCCTCATCATGAATTTTCTTGAAGCCTCCGGATTCATCACTTCCAACGGTCCTCTCAAAAAGAGTACCAAGAAGTGGGAAATTTCAGAATCCTCCTTTCATCATGACGGTGATCATGCAGCGCCTGCTCCTCCTCCAACCCGTCGAACTTGTCCGCCTCAAGAGCCCACTCTCCAATCCATTTCCGACCAAATTGCTTCCTTGACCACCTCTGTTGGTCAATTGACTCATGAGATCCATGGATATTTTGACCATGTTCATTATCCATATGCGGGTCTTGTTCCCTTCGAAGCAGTGCCGGATGATGAGGCCGGAAATGATGATGAATGATTTCTTTGTTTGTTTTGGTTCTATTGTGATATGTTTTATTGTCCCCTCCTTATGTAATTGTTTTCTCTTTCCAATAAATAAACAAGTTTTATTTACATCTTTGGCATCTTCTTATATTATTTTTGCTAATGGCAAAAGGGGGAAGATAACGGGTATGCACTCTCAATATTTATAAGCTTAAATTGAGGGGGAACTAATTTTGCATACTTGTTGCATATATTTACTTGTCTTGAATCGTCATTATGAATTGTCTAATTTGCATATCCCGCTTAAAGTTTGCCATTATCAAAAAGGGGGAAATTGTTGGAAACACGTTCTCAAAGCATTATACTAAAACGTGTGTTCTTATGTGTAGGTTTTGATGAATGACAAATAAGCGCAAATTGATATATGACGAAGTTCAAGTACAAGCGCACAATTGGTGGATAACGAGATTCAAGCACAAGACAAAGTTTTATAGTTTATATGAGTCGTTCTCAATTGTGATCTTGATCCGACAACTTGACTCATGACATGGCTTCTCTCGTAAAACTATTTTACAAAATCATGCATATTTAATTTAATGCTAAATGATTTTAAATCATGCATAATTTACATTAGTCAAAATGATTTTTAAACATGCCTCTTAAATCTGGACTAAGATAATCGATTATGTACTTATGATAATCGATTATGTTAAGCCAAGACTGCATGACAATCGATTGTGAACTAATGACAATCGATTGTGTTAAGGCAGTGAGCATCAGATTTTTCAAATCTGCATGACAATCGATTGTGAACCTTATGACAATCGATTGTGATGAGGCAGTGTCCATCAAAGTTTTTCAAAACTCAGAATAATCGATTGTGAAGCTAATGACAATCGATTGTGAAGAGACAGTGTCTTCCAGACTTTTCAAAGTTATTAAATAATCGATTGTTGTCTTTGTGCAATCGATTGTCAAGAGGCAGTGTCTAAAATGTTTTTCAAAAACTAATAAATAATCGATTGTTAACTTTGTACAATCGATTGTGAAGCTGACCGTTGTCGTAGAGTTTTCAAATACCGTCAGGTAATCGATTATTGATTTTGTATAATCGATTGTTTTAATTAAAATCTTGAAAAGATTTTTTGAACGTTGCTGAGTAATCGATTGTTGATTCTGGACAATCGATTGTTTTTGGTAAAATCTGGAAAGGATTTTTTGAACGTTGCCAGTAATCGATTATGGATTCTAAATAATCGATTGTCAAGCGTAAAATTTGGGATTGAATTTTGGAATGACTGGCAGAAAATCGATTGTGGCTCTTTGACAATCGATTGTCACTCAGTAAAATCAGCAACTCTTAATTGGCAATTAGGCAACGGTAATGCCAAAATTTTCAACTATAAATACAGCTTCATTTCAATGTTTTAAACACAACAACTGATCATACTATTGCTATAAGCTTGCATACTATTGTTTATTATTTTATATTCATTTCATAAAGCTTTTGAGAGCCAAAGTCTTGTCCATAGTTGTTGTGATCTTGAGCTTACTTCTTTTACTCATATCTACTCATAAAGGAGTGTATTGTTTGAGTGTTTAGTGTTTTGTACACTTGAAGAGAATTGTGATTCTCTTGTTGTAAGGAACTTGTGTTTCCTTGGTCGAAGTCTTGGAGTGTTGTATCTCCGAGCAAGATTGTTGAGGCTTGTGTCCTAAGATTGTAAAGGTTGGTTAGGCACCCTAAGCTTAACAGTGAAGTCTTGGAGTGTTGTATCTCCGAGCAAAGGTGTTAAGGCTTGTGTCCTTAAGTTGTAAAGGTTGGTTAGGCACCCGTAAGCTTAACAGTGAAGTCTTGGAGTGTTGTATCTCCGAGCAAAGGTGTTAAGGCTTATGTCCTTAAGTTGTAAAGGTTTGTTGAGCACCCGTAAGCTTGACAAGTTAGTGGAAAATCTCGAGAGAGTCTCTCGGGGACTGGACTAGCCACTTGTTGTGGTGAACCAGAATACATCGGTGCGTTTGTTCTTTATTGCATTTAATTTCCGCACTTATTTTTCCTGCAAGTTTTTAAATTCCGCAAGTTTACGCTAATTTTTATTATAACGCTATTCACCCCCCCCCCCTCTAGCGTTAAGCGTATTATCTAACACTTTGGTCTGGTCCAGACCCCTTTCCCCATAAAACGACGTCGTTTAGCAGCTTTTTATCAGGACCGTCGAGGTTAATCTAATCTAATGGTCCTGAAGCCCCATTGATTAATATTTAACTCTCTAAACGACCCTCACCCCCTTAGACCCCCTACCCGCTCATCTCTCAGACCCTCATCAGAAACCCCTAACGCCGCTGTCCTCCACTGTTTGTCGCCGGTCAGAAATCGCCTCTGCCGGCGGCGAGTCTCCGATGGCCACCAAAATTTCACCACTACTTCTCCTTCATCTATCCTTTCCAAATCAAAGCCTCGTTTCCTTCAATTCCCACCCAAGCGGTTCGAACAAGCGAAACCCTAATAGCAGCCTCCGCCGTGTACGGTGGCGCCGTCTCCAAACCCCACCAAAATTACATCCTATGGCCTCCCCACCTTTCTCTTCCCAAATCCCTGATCAGTTTCCTTCAAATCTCACACGAAGCTGTCGAATTTCAAATCAAAAAGGGCAGAACCCTAGAAGTCTGAAGCTGCAAGACTTCTTCCCAGTTTCTTGAGTTGAGAGCCTGATTTGAGTCACAAAATAATGTTTCCGTTTGTTCTTGGTGAAGAATAAACGTTTAACATTATTTCGAGACTCGAATCGGAGTCTAGTCCTTGTTCAATCTTACATAGGCGAGTCTTCCTATTTTTTCTTTTATTATTCGAATTCCCTGCTTTTAAAACTAGGTGGGATTTAGCTTTTCTGTTTTCTTCATATAGGCTTTGATTTTTGTATCATTCAGTGTTCTATATTTCTTTTTATTTAAACATTTCTAGTGATTTATTTTTTGTTCGTATGATTCAGTTTTTGATTCATGGTTCTTTTGATTTTTAATTTTGATTCATGACTCAATTTGGATTCTTATATTGATAGCATGATTCTGTGTTTTGATTAGTTTTTTAAATTTATTTCTTAATCTTTTGTTCGACTAATAATAGGTAGTAGTCGTTAATTCTGAACTTTTAAATTAGTGCAGTTTGTAGAATTTACTTGGAAAGTCAAAAAATTCCTTTATTTGGGATTCAAGATAAATCGGTGACTTGGGACACAAAAAGCCAAACCTATCTCAAGTGCTGACTCTAATAATTAAATAATCCCATTTCAAATAATGTCACTTAAATTGGAAAAACTCTCTTATACACTATCCCTTGGGGTAATTGTGTAAAAAAGGAGGTGTAACAGCTCTGGCGACTCTGCTAGGGAACTGAACCCAGAACTTTGGTTCAGGGTTCAATAATTCGAGCTTAGAAAAACTGTTACATTTGGCCTTATGTGATTTTCCTACATGTTTCATGCTAAATGTGCTAAATGCTTTACCGCTTTGATATTCGGAGAATTGTATATATAAACTGCTATGAAACCTTTCCTCTCTCTGAGTCTTCTACATCATGGAGAAGGGTGCCCTTCGTGTGACGTCTCTTCTGTTTAGAGTCTTATCCCAATTTAGAACGAGGTTTGGACAAGCTGCTAAGCCGACGGAGCTTATGTATCCCCGGTACGCTGCCCCTTTCCGGCTCGAGTTGTCCGCTAGGGCAAGCTAGGTCTAGGACAATAAACCCAGGTTCTTAGACCTAGTATAGCAAACTTTTATGGCGGATCTCTAGTAGGAATGTTTGTTTGAATCACGAGCATTTGACTTAGGGGACTCAACACATGGGTTGGGTCTGTCTAGGACAGGTGACCTGAAATGAAAAATACCATCTTGATGCATCTTACTTGCTACTTGTGCATTTATTTGCTTCGGATCTACATATTGACCGGCTTATGAATAATGTGAGAGAATTGAAAAGAAAATAGCAGTGTTAAGGCTAAGTGAGGGTAACCACCCATTTTGAAAAAGCAATGTCCAAATAGTACTGAAAGTCTGCTAGATTTTTTAGAAAAGGAAAAGAATTTTTTTTTGTTTTCAAAAATACTTGGTTTTGTCCAATCTTCCCGAACTACGCCAGTTTGATTCTCATCAGATGTGAGATACGTAGGCAACCCCCATCGGGTCCGACTATTCTTTCGCAAAATAATTCAAAAACAAAAAAATTTAGTTACAAATAAGGCCGGTGATGCCATTCTTGTCTAACATAAGCTGAATATATCCAAAAGGGCGTCGGAGGGCTGCTTTTTCAAAAACAGCCACCTTGGATCGTTTCCAACGGTTAGCAGGCACAACCTTAAAGTCTTCCTTCCTAAAATGCTAAAAGGCCGTATCTGCAAAGCCGGGGTTTTGTTTTCAGAAAGAAGAGAGAAAAAGAAAAGGAAAATGAAAATTTTTGGAAAAATATGCATCTTCTCATTAAAATAAGCCATTAAATCCCCTAAATAAATGTGCAGGATGAGCACGAATGAAATTGAAGCCTTCTGTCACCGGTTGGGTACATGAATTATGGTTTGGCCGATCTAAACTGCATCAAAGAATTCGAAAACTGAGTAGCGGGCATTGAATTCTCTACATGTACGGAAGCTTGGCTTGCACATCTCAAGGTCCTGACTGTTGATAAAATTGAATGGGCATTTGGATGGCTCCCTACCACTGAAGCAATATACACAATAGCTGAAACGTCTTATAACCTATTAATGGGCCTTCGGAGCACCCAACCGTATGCTCTCTACAGGGTGCTGCATCAACTAGGAAGATTCCAAACTGTCCACAATGACGAAGATCTGGGTAAGCATACCATTGAGTTGGGTCCAAAAGTTGCATCTCCAGAAGGAATAATTCACCAAATATGGAATGAATGTAGATTTCTAGAACCCAATACAGTAGTGTGAGACCAAGGCAGAGGTGAAGTGGACCCCAAATATGTTGAATGGTTCAGTGAGAGATATCAAATTCCTAAAAGGCCCGCGAAAAGACCACACATCCAACCATTCATTATTAAGGCCCAACCACAATGGGACTGGTTGACTGAAGAAAATGAATACATGGAAAAATAAGTAAATTGGAAAGGCAAGTCATGGAGCTTCAATTTGAAATGGTGTTCAAGCCTCCGCAGACGAAGGAGAAAGAAGAAACTAACCCGGGAAAATGAGGCACGAAGAAACTAGCCCAGGAAAATGAGACACTCGAAGCTCAGATCAGAAAGATGATATTAAATGTCGACAACCCAGAAAGAAGTTGGGCCGACGAAAGGCATACAAGTGGGCCAATAAAAAAGTCCTCGAATACCAAGAAGACTTGGAAGAGTCCGAAGCCAGTCAGGTAAAGCTACAGGAAAAGTGGACAAAGAAAGCGGAAGAACGGGAACGGTTTGTGCAACAAATGAAAAGAAACAATGAAGGGACCATCACCAGTCTAAGAAGAAAAGTGATTAATCTTGAGGATGAAGCAGCCAAACGGGCTAAAGATTTTAAGGCTGACAGGGAACATTGTTATAAGCTAATGGCCAGAATGGAGAAAGATATGCAGCAATTGCAAAATCAACACTTTCATGACTCCCAAGTGTTGGAGCCCCAAAACCAGCAGATAAGACGCTTACTTCAGGAAAAGGGCAGGATCAGAACCATCATGGATTACATCACCATGAAATGCCAAGCATGCAAGGATATGACTCGAACCACGTTCTTTGCTGCAGTGATGATTTTCGTCCGTCAAGTAATGAGTGATTTGGAGCAACTACAAGGGGGTCTCGCACATAAGCCCGCGGTGAGGCCGAATGATGCCCCACGGGTCCCAGTAATGGAAGCTTTAATGTATTCTTGACTTTTCAAGCATTGAGTCTGTATTTTGTTTCATTTCGAGTCTATAGTTTATTTCCAAGAAACGGATTAATTTAGCATCTTTGTAATAGAAGTTTTATTAATGAAATTTGAAAATACCCAAAAATTGTTTCCTAATTTTCGGCATTTGTTTTTCAAGAACTACACTTGGTGTGATTCATGCGGGGTCATGATACGTAGGCAATCTCCATAAGATTCGACCATATCCCTAAAATAAAGGAGAGAAAAGAAAAGAGAAAGATAAGGATAGAATGAAGAAAGAGAGGAAAAGAAAAATGAAAAGAGATTGGAAAATAAAAAAAGGGAAATAGGAAAGGACCAGAAAGCCGAGATGAAGAATGGAACAGTTGCAAGACATGTAGATACCCGTTTAACTGCATAGGTGCATCACCCCTAACGTGCGATCACATGTCTTTTATCTATCTCAAACTAACTGTTTGCTACTTGTAACATCCAGTCTAGTGTTTTTATAAATGGTGGTCGGTTTTTGGTAACCTGGCTTCACATCCATACTTCACCAGATCGAAAGAAAGCATCGGAATATCTTCAGAAATCACTCTGCCAGTAATTTCCATCACGGACGAGAGCCCAATCTCGGGCATCCCAATGTCAAATCCGCAAACGCCAAGGGAAATAGGTTATTGCGTCTCCGCATGATGGAGATGATAGATGCCTGGTCAAATAGAAAAGAGCCGCCTAGTGCAATTCCCGGATTTCCCGAGCTTTTCCCTAGAATGGGTGGAACTTCCACTGTCCCAATCAGTAATCCCAGTATCCCACTAGGACAGCCAACCATCTCAGCTCATTTTGTGGGAACACCTTTAGAGGTTCGCCCCCATATGGTTATATCCAATGCAGTCCCAAACATCTTTACCGCCCCCCATGCTTAGCTACAACACAGCCTGCATTGCCTAGGCCCACTTTCGATCCTTCAACCTTTACATTCCAAACACTCACGCCCAAATGGAGCCTCTTCAGTACCCCACCTATAATTAATCGCGACCACCTCCATTTGAGTTCACAATGGGACAGGAAAAAACTCCCAAAACTCTGGAACATGAAACAATGGCAAAGAGGATGAGAAGCCTGGAGCAAAGCCTCAAAAACATGCATGGGCTGAGTGGGCAGAAAAGTGTGTTGTATACTGATTTGTGCATATTTCCTCATATGCACTTGCCCCTAGGATTCAGGATTCCAAAATTTAAGAAATACGATGGGCACACTGATCCTATTGCCCATCTCAAGAAATACTGCAATCAGTTGCGCGGAGATGGAGAAAAAAAAGAATTACGCATGGCTTACTTTGGGTAAAGTTTGGTGGGTATCGCCTCCGATTGGTACATAGGTCAGGACATTTCTGGATGGAACATCTGGGACGATCTCGCAAGAGACTTTGTTCGATAGTTCCAGTACAATATAGACATTGCCCCAGACCAGAGCTAATTGGCAAATCTAAAGTAGAAGCCCTCAGAAAGTTTTCGGGAGTATGCAATCAAATGGTATAAACAAGCATCAAGGGTAAAACCTCCAATGGACGAAGTGGAAATGGTCACGATATTTCTTCAAGATCATGAGGCTGATTATTTCCAGAATATGATGTCAGCTATGGGCAAACCATTCTCAGAGGCTATTAAAATTGGTGAAATGGTAGAGAATGGACTGAAAAAGGCAAAATTTTGAGCCAATTGGCTATTAGAGAAATTTCCCAAGCCATCCAAGGCAAGTCTGGAGAAGTGGCCAAAGGTAAGAAGAAAGAAGAAACAACCATGGCAGCCTCAGGTGCAAGAAGACACCGCGCTCCTAGACCCATGTTCTTAGAAAGATCCCCTCAGCATTATTACCCTCATCAAGACATGGCCTATGGCCCTCAACCATATGCAGTCATGAATGCTCAACCTTTTGTACGACCGCAACAACATGCTAATAGAAACCAAGCTCCATTTCCAAGAAATCAGCCTCTTCCACCAAACCACTATAATCCCCGTCCTCCACAAAATAATTTTCCTCCTCGTGAGCCACCTAGGAGGCAAAATTTTACTCCAATTGGTGAGTCTTACTGCAATCTATTTCTAAAACTTGTCCAAATGGGTCTGTTGCAACTAGTTCCTCAAACGAGGCAGAGCCCAGCATCACCCGCTTACAGAGCTGGTGTCAGATGTACCTATCATTCAAGAACATAAGGGCACGATACAAATGATTTTTGGAACCTGAAAAGAGCGGTGGAGAAATTTATAGAGCAAGGAAAAATAAAGCTAAGTGATGAGAATGTCCCCAATGTGACTAATAATCCATTGCCAGCCCACAACAACGGGCCAGTGATTGGGATGATTTGTAAAGGTAAAGAATTTGATCTGGCGCTTAAGGCCATAATTTCCATGGCGGATGCAGAATGAAAGCCAAAAAGTGTCCCGAAGCGAGATAAAGGGTAAAAGAAGAATAAAGTCACCAAGATAGAACTAAAAAAGAAATTCGAAGCAGGAACAGAGGTAATGCCTCCCAAAGATAGAATTCTCTATGTCCCGCAGGGCCGTATAGAAAAGTAGTTGACTTTGAGCCCTCCAAAGAGGCTTGAACTAAAGAAGCCAACCCAAATGTACGTGCCCAAGAGAGCTTATATGGCGGGGGCCAACTAATCCACCAAGGCTGAATGAGCCCGTGGTTATTGGCCGCGCACCATAGAGGCCCATGACGAATCCTATTGCAGTATCGTGGAATTATCATAAAACAGTGGTTACGTACAAGGGCAAAGAGATCTCGGGGGAGCTTCAAGAAAGTTGTCCTGTTGAGAAGTACTCCAACGTGGAAGAAGTAAACTATGCCGCTAGAAAGCGTTTCCTATCTAAGAAACCTGTAAGTCCCGAAGAGGCAGAAGCTTTCTTTCAGAAAATAAAGATGGCAGACTATGAAGTGCTTGATCAACTGCAAAAGTATCTTGAACAAGTGTCCTTGCTGATGAAGTCTCCCAAATAACAAAAGGTTTTAGTGAAAACCTTGAATGAAGCTTATGTGACAGTAGATACTTCGGTGGAGAAGTTAGAACGAATGGCGGAAAAATTCTTTGCTATCAATCAAATTTCATTGAGTTAAAATGACTTGCCCCTGGAAGGGGATGCTCACAACAAAGCTTTGCACTTAACTATCAAATATGAGGGATACTATGTGAAGAGGGTCATGGTATACAAAGGTTCTAGGTAGAAATTTGCCCACTCTCTACACTCCAGCGTATGGAAATTGGGGTTGGAAGGATTCGTCCCAACAATGTCTGCGTATGAGCTTTCGATGGTATCAAAAGGGACACAATTGGAGAAATCGATCTAATTCTGACCATTGGCCCGGTGGACTTTGAGGTAACCTTCTCAGTGCTAGACATGGACACATCCTATAATTTTCTTTAGGAAGGCCTTTGATCTATCCAGCAGGAGCTGTACCCTCTACTCTCTATCAAATGGTGAAATTTGAGCATAAATATCAGGATATCGTGGTCCACAAAGAAGATGAATAACCAATATATCGGGACATGTCTGTCCCATGTCTTGAAGCGAGGGAAGGCAGTGAGCACATAATTTACCAAGCCTTTGAAGTTGTGGTGGCAGACCAGTATGAAGAAGGAAACCCTTGCCCCCAACCCTTCCTATCCAATGCATCGATTATGGTAGCCAAGGAAATGATTAGACATGGTTTCAAGCCCGGAAAAGGACTCGTAAAATCTTTTCAAGGAATATCTAAGCCACTGACTCTGCCCACTACTGAAAAGTTCTTTGGGTTAGGATTCCACCTGACGCTAGACGATATAAAATGGAAAAAGACAGAAATCATGATGGGTGGGTTCTGCCTCAACCACTTCCACATTTATATGAAACCTTTGTCAAGTCGAAGTACAGTGAAGAGGAAGAGAATGAGGCCTTTCTGGCCGAATAAACTTAAGAAAATTGTGGGGCGATAAAGAAAATACTCTACGAAACCCACATGGTTCAGTTGGGAGAGGGCACAAGCACCGTTGAGGTGCTGTACATGGGACCAAGAGCTAAGCTTCAAAATAGGAAGGCTACGCTGTTTCCGATCAGGCGGGAGTCCCGGTTGACCTGTCCTACTACTTTTTCTATATCCCAAGTCATTCCAGGGTGTAACTTGGATGTTTTCTTTAGTTTCTTGTCTTTAAATTGCAATATGTAAACCCTGTTATCTTCAAATTCCAAGAAATGAAATCAAAATTTCATCATTCATTTTTCTTTATTCTTTCTGTTTGCTATTTTTCTCTTCTTTTCAGTTCTAATATGCGTCATTAAATAACATGACATGCTTGTGGACTTCATGCCTAGATTCAAACATGCTGTCTAATTGTGAAATAATGAACCAAGAACAAGAATATGATGACGAAGAGGCTTTTAGGGAAATAAATAGAGAATTAGAAAATTTTGAGAATAAACCTAAGCAAAACTTGAATGATACTGAGCCGTTTAACTTGGGAAACTTTGAAGAAATCCGGGAAACCAAGATAAGCATCCACACAGACGAGAAAACCCGGGATGCCATAATCCAACTCCTGTTTGAGTTTAAAGATATGTTTGCCTGATCGTATGACGACATGATAAGACTAAGCGTTGATCTGGTAGTGCATAAATTGCCAACTTATCCCGAGTGCCCCCCAATCCAGTAAAAATAGAGAAAATTTAAAACTGATGTCAATGATAATATATAAGAAGAGATCACGAAACAGTTGGGAGCAGGAGTGATCCTAGTGGTCCGGTATACAACATGGCTAGCCAATGTAGTTCCAATGCCAAAGAGAGATGGAAAAACCCGAGTGTGCGTGGACTATAGAGAATTAAAAAAGGCAAGCCCCAAAGACAACTTCCCCTTGCCCAATATCCACATCCTTGTTTATAACTACGCCAAACATGAATTGCAGTCTTTTTTGGACTGTTACGCAGGATATCACCAGGTGTTGATGGATGAAGATGACGCAGAGAAAACAGCCTTCACCACACCTTGGGGAACTTACTACTACAGGGTCATGCCTTTCGGACTGAAGAATGCCGGGGCAACCTCTATGAGAGGCATGACTACCATCTTCCATGATATGATGCATCAAGAAATAAAAGTGTATGTGGATGACGTAATCGTCAAGTCTAAAACTCCTGATGACCATGTGTGGGATTTGAGAAAGTTTTTCGAACAGCTGTGCATATATGATTTGAAACTGAACCTAGCCAAATGTGTGTTCGGGGTCCCGTCGGGCAAACTTCTAGGATTTATATTCAGCTAGAGTGGTATTGAGTTAGACCCGACGAAGATAAAGTCTATTCGAGATTTGCCTCCTCTGAAGACCAAAAAGATGTAATGAGATTATTGGTAAATTGAATTATATTAGCCAGTTCATCGCTCAGCTGACTTCCACATGTGAGCCCATATTTAAATTGCTAAAGAAAGATGCAACGGTCAAATGGACGGATGAATGTCAAGAGGCTTTCAATAAGATTAAAGATTACTTGTCCAACCCACCGGTTTTGGTTCCATCTGAGCGAGGGAGGACACTGTTTCTGTACCTGACAGTCTTAGAAAGTTCCTTTGGTTGTGTCCTCGGGCAATACGATATTACTGGAAAGAAAGAACATGCAATATACTACTTGAGCAAGAAGTTTACCTGCTACGAGGCCAAGTACACTTTGTTGGAAAGAACCTGCTGTGCTTTAACTTGGGTTGCTCAGAAGCTGAGGCATTATCTACAGGCCTACACTACTTACCTCATAACCAGGCTGGATCCATTGAAGTACATATTTCAAAAACCAATGCCTATGGGGAGATTAGCAAAATGGCTGATCCTACTTACCAAATTTGACATAGTCTATATCAACCGTACAATAATGAAGGCTCAGGCATTAGCGGATCATTTAGTAGAAAACCCAGATGATGAGGAGTACCAAGCTTTGAATACTTATTTCCCAAATGAAGAGGTGAACTCGGTGGAGGCAATATATGAAGATACCTTTACTTGGTAGATGTTCTTTGATGGAGCGGTAAACACAGAAGGTGTAGGAATTGGGGTAGTCTTAATTTTACCCACCGGTCAGCACTATCCAACCACAGCTAAGCTTTGGTTTTTCTGCACAAACAATACTTCTGAGTATGAAGCCTTCATCATGGGCATGGATATGGCGATTGACCAAGATGTTGAAGAGTTATTGATTATGGGGGATTCATATTTGATTATCCGGCAAACCCGGGGAGAATGGGAAACCCGAGATGTTAGGCTTATTCCCTATCTCCACCATGTGGAAGATCTTGGAATGCGATTCAAGTCAATAGAGTTCAGGTACATCCCTTGGTGTCATAATGAACTAGCCGATGCACTCGCAACTCTGGCCTTGATGTTGCATTACCGAGGCAATGCCCACATTGATCCCATGGAGATCCAAATCAAGGAAAGGCATGGTTACTGTAACACGATTGAGGCAGAACCAATCACCCAGCCATGGTACCATGACATCAAAAAGTTTTTGAAAATGCAGGAATACCCCGAGCAAGCCGCTGGAGATCAAAAGAGAACCATTAGACGACATGCAAGTGGTTTCTTCTTAAGTGGTGATGTTTTGTACAAGACGACCCCAAATCTCAACTTATTAAGATGTGTTGATGCCGAGGAGGCTAGAAGGATCATGCACGAAGTTCATGCAGGAGAATGTGGACCCCACATAAACGGGTATGTTTTTGCAAAGAAAATCCTTCGAGCAGGATATTACTGGATAACCATGGAGAAAGACTGCTTCAGTTTTGTCCGAAAGTGCCATCAGTGTCAGGTGCATGGTGATTTGATTCATGCACCTCCAACAGAACTGCATCTCGTGTCAGCACCATGGCCATTTGTTGCCTGGGGCATGGATGTCATTGGGCTGATCGAGCCGAAAGCCTCAATGGACATAAATTCATGCTAGTTGCCATTGATTACTTCACAAAGTGGGTTGAATCCATTACTCTCAAATCAATCACTAAGAAAGTTGTGGTGGATTTTGTGCATTCTAATCTTATCGGTCGCTTCGGCATCCTGCAACTATCATCACAGACAATGTTGCTAACCTGAATATCCGTTTGATGGAAGAAGTATGCGAACAATTCAAAATAACGCATAGAAACTCCACTCCTTACTAGCCCAAAGCCAATGGTGCTGTTGAAGCAACCAACAAGAAGCTCAAAAAGATTTTGAGAAAGATTATTCAGAGCTCTAGACAATGGCATGAAAAGTTTCCTTTTGCATTATTGGGATATCGCACCACAGTGCGTACATCGGTAGGAGCTACCCCATATCTTTTGGTCTATGGACCGAGGCTGTTATACCTGCAGAGGTAGAAATCCTTTCTCTCCGGACCATCGTTGAAGTTTAAATTGATGACTCGGAGTGGGTCAAGGCTCGCCTGGAATAGGTAACCTTAATCAATGAAAAACAAATGGTTGCGGTCAGCCATGGGTAGTTATATCAACAAAGGATGGACCAAGCTTATAACAAGAAAGTGCGGCCCAGAAAATTTGAGGTGGGACAACTTACGTTAAGGCGCATTCTTCCTTACCACCTGGAAGAAAAAGGAAATTTTGCTCCTAACTGGAAAGGCCCATACATGATCAGAAAGATATTACCAAAAAGAGCATTGTATCTGGGCTACATCAAAGGAGATGATCCTGAAGCAGTCATGAACTCAAACGCAGTAAAACGTTACTAGCATAGACTCCCTGTAACAATGATTATGTCATGTTGGGATGACAAAAGCTTTCATTTCCCTATCCAATCACTATTAACCCTTTTGCAAACCCATTTGAGCCGGTTACTCTTCCTTGATTACCCTTTTTGGAACCTGGAAGTGTTATTGAAAAGAAAAAAAACTAGAGAAAAACAAAATAAAGGCATATGAAAAACAAAAACTAAACAAAAACAAACAAAAATAAAACCAAACACTCCGTAACTTCGTCTGACTTGATTCCGAAAGGATACATAGGCAGCCTCTCTTTGGGGTTCAGTCACATCAAAACAAAATTTTCAATTTCCCAAAAAAGTGAAACTGTGGCCGGTGATATAATGGCTTGGCCATGAGCCCTCCAAAATGGTTCCAAAGTAGTAATTCCGCCCAAAATACGTTTTACCCAAAAACCTTGTCGAAGTCCTTCCGATCAATTGGCAAAGGCGTGGGAATTGAAAAACTTCATTGTTGGGATTTGATGCAGTCTAAATTAAGAGAAATAAAATAAGAGAGTCTTATCGGTGAAAACCTACAGGCACCATAAGGCAACAGTGAGAAGAGAAATTTAAAATGAGAGAGTTTGTTTAGCGAAAATTTGTAAAGAGCACTATTCGGTGACGCTGAGAAGAGAAATGATAGAGGTCGAATGGTGAAAACCCGCAAATGGCACCATCGGCCGAAATGAAGACACCTCCCACCATTGAAAGAGTCCTGGAGAGGTTCCCTGATTTTGAAATATGGGTCAATGAGCTTACGAGAAGTTGGGAAAGTTTATACGGGTCGGGCATCCAGTCCAAGAAGCATGTCATATCCATTTGAAGTCTGCATTCACCCCACATAAGTCCTTATTTTCCCCCGAAAGGGACGCTTCTCTTCAAATTCACCCTCTTGCCTTTTGTTTGCTTTTTCTTTGAATCCCTTTTAGTCTAACTATGTTTCTGAAACTAGTACCAAAAAAAGGTAGCAAGACTGGTTTTATAGGGCTTTGCCGAGTAAAGGCTAAGGAAAAGTGCCCAGCCTCAGCGGGTGCACCAACCTAATCCCAACTAGTTATGTTTGTTGATGCCTTCAAAGCAAAGGTATTGAAGAAAAAAGAAAGTCCAACACAAAGATCAGAAGAGTAGAATAAAGTGAAAAGGCCAGAGCCCCACGCGGGTGAGTTTTGTCATGAAATCTTGAAAGTCAAGCCCTTCAGTTGGAAAAAGATTAATCTTCAAAGCCAGCAAGCAGCAAAGTTTCTCGACAGAAGTTGGGCCGGGATCAAGCAATCAAGGCCACAAAACAAACCACCTTTCAAACTAACAATTGTTCTTTGTTTATAAATTGAAACAGGTGCAATCCAGGCAACTGTGCGAAAAGCAGGTGCAGCCAAAAGAAAAAATGCGCAAGTGCTGAAGTAGCTTTGCAGCAAATAATCAATGCAAAAGGGAAGTTTCCTCCAAGTTATTTCATGCATCTTATCAAAAAAAAAAAAGACAACAAAAGAAGAAAATCCCAAAAGAGGATAGTTTAGAATTCCTAATACCAGCCTGGTACCTTGTTAGCCAACATTAGGGCTCCAATCCCCAATTTGAGCTTTTTACCTTTTAGCCAACATTTGGGTTCCAATCCCTTAGTTGCACATTTTAGACATAGGACCTTCATTCCCTAGTCACCTTTTGCCAACATTAAGTCTCCAATCTCTGAGTTGAGATTTGTACCTTTTAGCCAACATTAGGGCTCCAATCCTTGAGTTGCGCCTTTTGGACATTGGACCTCCATTCCCTAGTCGCCTTTTACCAACATTAGGGCTCCTATCTCTGAGTTGAGATTTTTACCTTCTGTCCAATATTAGGGCTCCAATCCCTGAGTTGCACCTTTTAGACATAGGGACTCCATTCCCTAGTCTCCTTTTGCCAATATTTGGGCTTCAATCCTTGAGGTGAGCTTTTTACCTTTTAGCCAACGCTAGGCCTCCAATCCCTGAGTTGCGCCTATTAGACATAGGGTTTCCATTCCCTAGTCGCCTTTTGCCAACATTAGGGCTCCAATCCCCGAGTTGAGCTTATTACCGTTTAGCCAACATTAGGGCTCCAATCCCTGAGTTGAGCTTTTTATGTTTTAGCCGACATTAGGGCTCTGATTCTTGAGTTGTGCCTTCTAGACATAGGGCCTCCCTTCCCTAGTCGCCTTTTGCCAACATTAGGGCTCCAATCCCTGATTTGAGCTTTTTACCTTTTAGCTAACATTAGGGCTCCAATCCCTGAGTTGCGCCGTTTAGACATAGGGCCTCCATTCCCTAGTCGCCTTAAGCCAAAATTAAGGCTCAAATCCCTGAGTTGAGCTTTTTACCCTTTAGCCAACATCAGGGCTCCAATCCACGGGTTGACTTTTTTTACCTTTTAGCCAACATTAGGGCTCCAATCCTTGAGTTGCACCTTTTAGACATAGGGCCTCCATTCCCTAGTTGCCTTTTGCCAACATTAGGGCTCCAATCCTTGATTTGAGCTTTTTACCTTTTAGCCAACATCAGGGCTCCAATGCATGAGTTGCGCCTTTTAGACATAGGGCCTCCATTCCCTAGTCGCCTTTAGCCAATATTAGGGCTCCAATCCCTAAGTTGCGCCTTTTAGACATAGGGCCTCCATTCCCTAGTCGCCTTTTGCCAATATTAAAGCTCCAATCCCTGAGTTGATCTTTTTACCTTTTAGCCAACATTAGGGATCCAATCCTTGAGTTGCACCTTTCAGACATAGGGCTTTCATTCCCTAGTCGCCTTTTGTCAATATTATGGCTCCAATCCCTGAGTTGACATTTTAGCAATAGGGCTCTCCCCCAATTTGTTCTAGCATAGACAAATACAATTCTCGAAAATAAAAAACAAAGACAGAATGAGTTCAAACTTTTATCAGAAATAACTCACGAAATTTTCCTAGTAAAAACTAAGGCAGAAAAATTTCGTTCGTTTATTTGTTTTAATGTCTGAATAGGTTTGACTTCGAGGCACGGGGTTCGAGACGACCAAAAGAGTGAGTCTCAATCCTGAATAAATAGAGGAAGAAAAAGAACAAAAGAAGTAAATTCAAAATACTGAAGCGGACAAGGATACAGACTGCTCAAAAGTTGACTGAAGTCACAAGTTCCGCATGTCCCGCTCTGATCTAACGCTGAAGAAAGAACCAACAACTACAGCTTGCGAGCATCAAGATTCAGATCGGAGTTCCCAACAAATTAGCTAAGACTCAAGATCAAGCTTCAAGGTATTTATAGATAGGAATCTTGTAACTCGTAGTTAATAGGCATAACTAGCTTAGCTTTGATTTTTCTTTTGGTGTAATAAGGAGGTCAACAAGCAGTAGCAGCAGCAACATCAGGGAAATCACAGCTCCTGGTAGCCCCAGCTATCAAAACTTCCAGAACTACACCGACCTGATTCCTTTATAGCTACATAACCTCTGAAGTAAGGTTCGGTCAGACATTTTTCAAGAAACGCTTTTCATGGAGTGCCAAACAGGCAAAAATCCCTCATAATTGCTCATCTATATTTGCCCGAAAATCCTTCATGTTTCTGAGCAAAGAGGGGCAGCTGTGAGCATGTGATTTTTGCCTCGCTTGAATTACTCCTATAGAATTCTTAAAATTAGGATTTTTAATTATTTGATTTTAGGGAATTAATTGCATAATTTTTGTGTTTGCTTGCATTTTGGTGTGCATGTTTAATTGATATAATTCATAAAAAAATACAAAATAGTGCATTTGCATTTAGGACCTAATTTTCTACTTTTTAGGATAATTATTTAATTAATGAAAGAAAATACCAAAAGTAGCCCTTTTTGCATTTCACCTTTTAATTTTCGAATTTGTCTTAGTTTTTTTTGAAATTAGGAATTAGTTAATTTTTAAAAATTAATTAGTTTAGCTTTAGAATTAAATCAGGTATTTTTATTTTGAATTTTGTATCGAAAGAATTAAGGGTATTAATAAATATGCCTAGATTTTAGGCTAACTCATCCCAAAAACAAGGACCAAACCCCTCAACCCATTAAAAACTCATCCAACACAGCCCATACCCAACCCTTGGTCTGGTCCAGACCCCTTTCCCCATAAAACCAAATCGTTTAGTAGCTTTTAATTAGGACCGTCGAGGTTAATCTAATCTAACGGTCCTGAAGCCCATATTGATTAATATTTAACTATCTAAAGGAACCTCCCCCCCTCAGACCCCCTACGAGCTCATCTATCAGACTCTCATCAGAAACCCATAACGCCGTCGTCCTCCACCGTCAGCAGCAGGATGGAAATTGCCTCCGCCGGCGGCGAGTCTCTGATGGCCACCAATATTTTACCACTGCTTTTCCTTCACCTCCCCTTTCCAAATCCAAGCCCCATTTCTTTCAAACCCCACCCAAGCGTTTCGAACAAGCAAAACCCTAATAGTCTCCTCCTTCGTGTATGGCGGTGCCGTCTCCAACCCCCACCAAAATTACACCCTATGGCCTCCCTACCTTCCTCTTCCCAAATCCCTGATCAGTTTCCTTCAAATCTCGCCCGAAGCTCTCGAATTTCAAATAAAAAAAGGGCAGAACCCTAGAAGTTTGAAGCTACAAGATTTCTTCCTAGTTTCTTGAATCGAGAGCCTTATTTGAGTGACGAAATAATGTTTCCGTTTGTTCTTGGTGAAGAACAAACGTTTAACATCATTTCGAGACTTGAATCGGAGTCCGGTCCTTGTTCAATCTTACAAGGTGATCCTTCCTATTTTTTCTTTTATTATTTGAATTCCCTGCTATTAAAACTAGGTGGGATTTAGCTTTTTTATTTTCTTCATATAGGCTTTGATTTTTTGCATCATTCAGTGTTCTAGATTTCTTTTGTTTAAGCTTGTGATTTCTTTTCTGTTCGTATTGATTCAGTTTTTGATTCATGGTTCTTTTGATTTTAATTTTTATTCATGACTCAGTTTGGATTCTTGTATTGATAGCATGATTCTGTGTTTCGATTAGTTTTTTATTTTTTTCTTAATCAAAGCCAAAAATAGGTTAATTGGACTGTTAGTTCAATTTTAGGGGAGTTTGGTTATAATTGAAATGGTTTGTTACTGCAGAATATGTCAGGGCCCTTGGTAATTAACCATGGTCCTTTTTACTAAGTTAAGAGGGGGATGGGTTTAATTTAGCATGGGTAAGTAATTTCAGAATTGATTCAAGGTTACTATAGGTATTTTTAAATAAGAGAATCTTGCAGTAACTAAAATAGAACCACCTAGAACTTTCTAGATTGGGGTTCTAATTTGAAATTCAGGAAATTGGCAGCATTCCTTGACCCACAAGTCTTGAATTCAGGGACTAATTATTTAAAAATAGAAAACTAAAAGGACTAAAGGCTAAAAAACCTAAAGTCTGAAGCTAACCTAGTAACTTGCCTATAAAGGCATTGTTACTTAGGGCCAAACTCAGAATTCTAAGCATTAAAAACTCTGAAAATTTTCAGGCAGAAAAACTCCCAACAAATCACTAGTTTATTGAAATTTCTTAGAGTGATCTTAAAGTTCCAAGTTCTAAATTAAATATCCAGCTTATCTAAGGTTGAAAATGGCTTGAATTTTCGTTGTGTTTTAGTAGTGGAGGTTTCAGAGGTTTTGGGGGTTAGTTTTGAGTTTATTTGGGTTCATTCGAGCTTGATTTTGGGTGCTTACTGGTGTTGCTCATCTGAAATTAATTCATGGGCTGCTTGATATCATTTTCTGGGTTCGAAATTGATTTTAAGTTGTTGCTGAATGTTGTTTGATGCTGCTGACTCTTCCCTTTTCTTACTTTCCTTAATTTTCAGGTACATTTTTTGTCTCAAGTGATGTATGAAGATTGAATCAAATGTATTCTCAAGTTTGAATTGCTACATGTTTCCCATGAATTTCCTATTGTTTCTACTTTAATTTTGATGAATAGCATAGTTGTGTATTTATTTGGACACTGCCGCAGTTTATGGGACTTTTGGACTATTTTCAGAATTATATGAGTATTCTGCTTAATAGTATTAGCTTCAGTATAGTTTAACTTCATTTTTAAACCTGCTATCATGTTAGTTTGGATGTTAAAAATTGGAATCTAGTGTTATAGCAAAGTGTTGCCTATACATGCCTAGTTAAATGAACTTGAATGTTAAAATTGGAATTATATTTACCTTCAGTTCAATAAATGCTTTAGGTTATGCAAATAAGCATGAATTTTATATTTAAAATCAACATGCAGTTTGACTTGATTAAGAGTTGAATTATTTCATTTTCATTGAAATTGCTAAATCTGATCATGTCTTAAATTCAGTGTTATGGAGATTCAAAGTAAAAGTTAGTATTCCAATGCAAAAAACTTTAATGCTAACTGAAGACAAGTATAAAATTGACTCATGAATTACTTAACATTTCTTGCGTTCAGCTTATTGGATCAGAATCAATTCTATATTTTCTATATGTGTATGAGATGTGAATTTAATGGTCAGCATGCCTTTGATTTGGATAAACCGTTCATTTCTTTACAAAAATTATTAGCAGACCCAAATTAAAGTCTTTATAGGATTTGGGCTCGTTATTATATGACTGGGCCCAAATCTCATTTAAACAAAAGGGTGTCTTGTGGACTGCTAGGGACGGCTCCAAATTGGGCTTATGTTATGGCCTAACGCTGGACAACTTCTTATAAAAGCTGACTGAAGTTTCCTCATTCTTAGGCTAGTTTCGAAGCCCAATATGCTGAAGGCGTGAATTCATATTTAAAGTTATTGGTTTAATTTTGAATAATGCAGGCTTAGGCCTTTCAAGTTAAGTAGCAAACTTGAATTAAGGGGTCTTCAACAATGAAGATCCTCTTGTTTAAGTTTGGACTTGATCTTGAGGCCCAAGTTTTCTTCAATGCTTTTAATAGTAGTTAATTTATAGTCTAATTAATTAATTTTTTTTTAGAGACAATCCTTAATAGATAATATTAGTTCATTTTTAGGATGCCCTTAAAAATAAATTGAGGTGCGCTACACCAAACAAAATTCACAAATTACGTGGTCATCATTAATTATATCCATTAAAATATTTAGAAATCAGGGTGGCCATTTAGCAAATTTTCATGGCCTCCCGCAAAGTTATCAATGCGTTAGTTGCTTTAGGCGCGTTATTAAGTAATTTATCTTCTTAATTCCGGGTGTGCATTTCATGTGACCCTAATCCAAATCCTAAACGTTGAATAAAATGTGTTTCTGATCTGGATGCATTTCATGTGACGTGATCCAAAAATACGTTTTAAACGATGTTCAATTCTCCTTAAAAACTAAATAAAAGCGGTAAATAATTTTAAATTTCACTATAGGATGAATATATTTTAAAATCAGATAATTAGCCAATTATGATAGTTTATGAAACCCTGATAGAACCACGGGATCCGGGGGTGCCTAACACCTTCCCCTGGGTCAACAGAATTCCTTAGTCAGAATTTCTGGTTCGCAGATTTCACTTGAAACGTCAAAATTTTTTCCGATTTGGGATTTAAAATAAACCGGTGATTTGGGACACCAAGAGCCAAACATATCCCAAGTGGCGACTCTGATCATTAAATAATCTCATTTCGAATAATGTCACTTAAATTGGAAAATTTCCTTATACACTATCCCTCGGGGTAGGTGTATAAAAACGAAGTTTGACAATATATATATAAGTTGTAACAATAAATTTAAATCCGCTAAAATAAAAAATAAAATTTAGTTGAATTTTGAATCTGAAACCATAAAATTTTTGCTCGTTTTTGCAAGGCTTTATGCAAACCTGCATCAGTTAGCAACAAGACCATATTTGAAGAAATAATTAGCCAATGCCATTCATCGTCTGTAATATCCATGTGAGAGTTAATGTACTCATTAGAGGTGGCCAATTTGAAACTAAATCTATTTGATCTGTGCAATCTGTCCAAGTGGCGAAGCCACGTTAAATCGAGGGGTGTTAACTGTCAAGCAACACCCCTTTGTCAGAAAATTATATTATATTGTTAGATAATTGTTTTATTTTATATATATTTACTATACATTGACTCCCCTTGACTTTTCGATGTATTTAATTATTTATATTTTGACAACCTTGACGATAATTCTGGTTCCGCCACAGACCCTTCCAAGGCTGGGCTGGTCACTGACCCACCTATTTATTAAACTTAATCCATCTTGACTCAATCTATTTCAGCCTACCTAAAGTTGGGATGATTTTTAGCCCAAATTGTTCCATGAGTAACTTTTCTAAAATAACTTTAAAATTATTTTTCCTTGTCTGATATGTTAAATATGATCATAAAAAAGTCTTATTTTGATAATTAAACAACTCATAAGAAAATAATATACATTAATTAAAACTTAGTAAAAGTTGGGCGGATTCGACTATGACCCACATTTTAGCTCAACTTGACCCAGCCCATTTCAATGCAAGTTACCTTTGTGCGGGTCATTGACCTGCCCATTTATTGACTCATCCCATTTTGACCTGTCCAAAATTAGACTAACCCCATCCCTTTGACTCGTCTAGTACTTATTGATATTTGCTATTTTCCACTAGAACATGTTTTTTGTCGATGCTGATATTAGAACAAGATGTACCTCACAATTTTCTGTTTCATTAAAGCTCAACGACACATTTTGATGCAAGGACTAAATTCTTATTTAGTCATACTATTGGTTTTTAGCGAAGGTATGTATATAGGTCAAAATCTGTCTCAGATTAGAGCAAAAGTAACCTCACAAAAAGAGTCAGCCGAGGTCGATTAGGAAATAACAAGGCTCTTGGTGGGGATGCATACGATGGTCGAGGTCGAGGATAGCAAAAGAGCTGTAACGGCTAGTTTATTAGATTAGGATATTGAAGAAAATATTTCAGTGGATATTCTCTACATATGTAAATTATGGTTTATTGTGGGTATGTCTCATATAAATATAAACAAAAGGTCAATGAAAGGGGAATATAATATTCAATTGATAAGAACAATTTTTTAGAGGAAAATTCTATCCCTCTCTAGAAAAGATACAAACTTTACCTTTTCATCAACATTCTTGCTTACATTATTCCTTATTTTTCTGTCAGATCCAAAAATAATCCAAATATTGTTGGACAATACGCTTTACGCTAGAGGGGGGGGGGGGGGTGAATAGCGTTTTAAAATTATTAAGCGTTTTAGTGCGGAATTTAAAAACTTTGCAGAAATTAAAACAAGTGCAGTAGAATAAACTTACACAATGATGTATCCTGGTTGGCCACAAACGTGGTTAGTCCAGTCCCCGAGAGACACTCTCGAGATTTCCACTAAACTTGTCAAGCTTACGGGTGCTTAACAAACCGTTACAGCTGAGGACACAAGCCTCACCTAGGTGCTCGGGGATCACAATCCCAAAGACTTCAATTGCTCGGGGATACCAATCCCAAAGACTTCAATTGCTCGGGGATAACAATCCCAAAGACTTCAACTGCTCGGGGATAACAATCCCAAAGACTTCAACTGCTCGGGGATAACAATCCCAAAGACTTCAACCGCTCGGGGATAACAATCCCAAAGACTTCAACTGCTCGGGGATAACAATCCCAAAGACTTCAACCGAGGAATCACAAGTTCCTCAACAAACGAGAATCGCAATTCTCTTACAAACACAAAACACACTCACTTTACAAAGCACTCCTTAATGAGTAGATATGAGTAGAAATAGTACGCTCAAGATCACAACAACTTAGCACAATAGAATGGCTCTTCAAAAAGCTTTATGGATGAATGGAAAATGATGATTAATGTAAGAAAGCTTTTAGCAATGAAAATACTCAAAGTGTATATGTTGTTGTTGTGAAAACACTGAGTTGAAGCTGTATTTATAGGTGAAAAACTCAGTCTTACCGTTGTCTAATTGCCAATTAAGGATTGCTGAAATTACTCAGTGACAATCGATTGTCAAGACTAAACAATCGATTGTTTGCCTATCAGATTAAAAATTCAATCCCAGATTTTACGTCAACAATCGATTACTTCAAATCAATAATCGATTATTTATAACGTTAAGAAATCCTTTCCAATTTTTGGCATAAAACATCGATTGTCCGGAAATCAACAATCGATTATTTTAACAACGTTCAGAAAATCTTTTCCGGATTTTAAGCAAAACATCGATTGTTAAATATCAACAATCGATTACCTGAAGGTAATTGAAAATATATGACAACGGTCAGCTTCAACAATCGATTATCAAATGGAATAATCGATTATTAATTAATTTCAAAACTCTCTGTCTCATATATAATCGATTATCAAAAGCCACAATCGATTATCATTTTATTTAAAATCACTGGGAGACATTTTTCTCATTCTAATCGATTACCATTAGTTCATAATCGATTTTTATGAGTTTTGAAAAATTTACCTCAGTTAACAATCGATTATCATAAGTACACAATCGATTGTTATGCAGTTTGCAAAAACCTGATGTTAACTGACTTACTCACAATCGATTATCATTAATTCACAATCGATTGTCATGCAGTCTTGGCTTAGAGATACTCGATTATCATAAGTACATAATCGATTATCTTAGCCCAGATTTTTGAGGCATGCTTGGAAAACATTTTAACAAATGTAAATATGCATAGTTTAAAATCATTTGACACTTAATTTAAATATGCATGATTTTGGAAAAATAATTTTAGTAGAGAAGCCATGTTATGAGCCAAGTTGAGGAATCAAGATCACAATTAATATTGACTCAATTATAACATTTCTAAACTTTGTCTTGAGCTTCTTGTAATGCATCCATTTTGTGCTTGTCCTTGAGTACTGCTATATATCGCTTTTTGCTTTGTTTGACATTCATCAAAACCTACAAAAGAACACACGTTTAGTATATTGCATTTGAAACGTGTTTCCAACAATTTCCCCCTTTTTGATAATGGCAAACATAAGCGGGATATATGCAATAATTATTTTGATAATCCAAGACAAGTGTGAAGTATGCAATTTGATGTTCCCCCTCAATTCATGTTCCCCCTCACTTTAAGCATGAATGAAGTTGAGAGTGATATAGCATACTTCTTGATATCCCGTTTCTTCCCCCTTTTGCCATTAGCAAAAATATATACAAGAGAAGAATATGCAAAAAAATATGAAATAAACAAAAGTTTATTTATTGGAAAATAAAGATAACAAAAGTAATCGATTATTGATACAGTAATCGATTGTTTGACGGCGATTTTCCTGTAGAATACTTGAGTATTTTGCGTCATGCTTTTATGATCCCCTTTTCTTTAGGGTGATACCTGCAAAAAAATGTTAGACGCCTCCGACGCTCAAGTTAGAAATTATGTAAGAAATAAAATGCAATGCATGACTTAGATCAACGTGGAGTCAAGGATCCCGAGTTCACTACGAATTCGGAAGAAGGACTCTTTATCTAAGGGCTTTGTAAAGATGTCTGCCAATTGGCTTTTTGTTTCAACAAATTCAATTTCGACATCGCCTTTTAGAACGTGATCTCTAATAAAATGATGTCTAATTTCAATGTGTTTTGTTCGCGAGTGAAGAATGGGGTTCTTCGTCAAGCATATGGCACTAGTGTTGTCACATCTAAGAGGAATGTGGTCAAGACGTAGGCCATAGTCCAAGAGTTGTTGTTTCATCCATAGGATTTGAGCGCAACAACTCCCCGCGGCTACATATTCAGCCTCGGTTGTGGACAACGCAACACTAACTTGCTTCTTACTAAACCAAGAAACTAAAGCGCTACCGAGCAAGTGGCAAGTGCCGCTAGTGCTCTTGCGGTCCAATTTGCATCCAGCAAAATCGGAGTCGGAATAGCCAATAAGTTGGCATGAAGAACCTTTGGGGTACCATAGACCCATATTGGTAGTACCGACAAGATACCTTAGAATCCGCTTTACCGCTGTAAGGTGAGACTCTTTCGGACATGATTGATAACGGGCACAGACGCACACGCTAAACATGATGTCCGGACGACTAGCAGTAAGATAAAGAAGAGAGCCAATCATACCTCGGTACTTTTTGATGTCGACTTCCTTACCTTTTTCATCTTTGTCGAGATGATCGGATGTGCTCATGGGAGTTGCCATTTCCTTTGCATTGTTCATATCAAAACGTTTAAGCAGTTCTTTGCAATACTTGCTTTGACAAATGAATGTACCTTCCTTCATTTGTTTTACTTGTAATCCCAAGAAGAATTGTAACTCACCCATCATGGACATCTCAAATTCGCTAGTCATTAAGTTTGAAAATTCCTTGCATAGAGCATTGTTAGTAGCACCAAAAATGATATCATCTACATATATTTGAACTAGCAAGATATCATTATTTTCATGCTTGACAAATAAAGTTGTGTCAACTTTTCCACGAATAAAATTATTTTCTAAAAGAAATTTACTCAACCTTTCATACCAAGCTCGAGGAGCTTGTTTTAAACCATAAAGGGCCTTTTTGAGTTTGAAAACATGATTGGGAAAATTAAAGTCTTCAAAACCGGGGGGTTGCTTTACATAAACTTCTTCTTGGATAAAACCATTTAAAAAGGCACTTTTCACATCCATTTGATATAAAATGAAATTCATAGAAGATGCAAAAGCAAGCAACAAATGGATGGCCTCTAATCTAGCTACCGGAGCATATGTCTCATCATAATCAATCCCTTCTTCTTGATTATAGCCTTGAGCCACAAGCCTAGCTTTGTTTCTAGTGATTATGCCATTTTCATCTAATTTATTTCGAAAAACCCATTTCGTACCAATTATGGTATGACCTTCGGGTCTTGGCACCAAATCCCAAACGTTGTTACGTTTGAATTGGTTAAGCTCCTCTTGCATTGCCAAGGTCCAAAATTCATCCCCAATTGCTCCAGAGATGGTTTTGGGTTCAATTTGAGAAACAAAAGCAGTAAGATCTAAGGTATTTCTAAGGGAGCTCCGGGTACTTACCTTCCCTCCAACGTCGCCTATTACCTGATCGAGAGGATGGTCTTTGACTTTCCTCCATTCTATTTGCTCTTTTGGTTCATTTTCCGGTTGAGGAGCTTCTTCAATTGGTTGTTCCACCGTTTTGTCAATTTCTTTCCTTGGTGGTTCTTCTTGAATTTTGTCCTTTAGACTTTCCAGAATGCCTGAAAGATCAAGACCACAATCCGACCGATCCGATGCCAATAATTTGTCCTTTATTGTTGTCACTGAATACAACGCTTCCTCCTTCTTTGTGCTCTAGTTGAAGGAATTTGGATTCGTCTCCTGTCATGTGTCTGGAGCATCCACTGTCAAGGTACCATAGTACACTTGATCCCTTCAAGCACACCTACAAAGCAAATTAATATTCTTTAGGTACCCATACCATTTTGGGTCCTTGGGGGTTAGGCAAATAACGACCATAATAATATGAAGAATCTCTATGCTTTGTAAAACACATAGGTGCAATATGACCTATACGATTGCAGTAATGACATACTACGTTCGGGTTGTGTTGATGCCTAGGTTGAGCCAACAAAGTTCTAGGCGAATGAAAAAGATTAACACTAGACATATTGTTCCCATTTCTAGTATAATATCTAGATGGTCTAAAGTCATTAGTGCTAGACTTGTTGAAGGACCTAGTGTCATGTCTAGGTGGTCTAAGCTCGTTCCTAGAGTTATTTCTTGGTTGCCGAAAATTACTATTTGTAGGCTTGTTTGCAAGAATCCTAGATTCGGATCTAGGTTGTCTAAAGATATTAGTTCTACCCTTATTTTCATACATTCTAGCATAATGTCTAGGTGGTCTAAAAGAATTTGTTCTAGGCTTGTTTAATACCTTAGAGTTATTTCTAGGTGGAGTAGTGAAGTTTTTGTTTTTATGCCGTTGATATTTCTTAGGCGTTTCTTTTTCAACAACTTTAGGAACTTCTTTACTACGTGTTTCTAATGTTTTCCTAAGTTCTGTGTTTTCTAGTTTTAAGGACTCACAAGCAGTACAAGTAGAGCATTTATCAACACAAGAGGCTTCATGCATAGTCTTGATGACTTGTCTAAGTTCTATACTATCATTTAACAAAAATTGATTTTCATTTGCAAGATTCTCGTTATCACGAGACAGATTTTCAACACCTTTTTGAGCTAAAGAAAGACGTTCTTCAAAGTCCTTGTCTTTTAAAAAGAGTTGTTTTTGAAAATCCTCTTCTTGTAAAGAAAGAGTTCTTTGTAAATCTTTAATAGTCTTAGAAGCATTTACCAACTCATCATGCAGTTTGTTATAAGCAATTTGCATATCGTTAGATGTACTTACCTCGTCTTTTTCGTCTGCCATGAGGCACTGACCAGTTGATTCATCGTTTATGCTGACCGCTTTTTGAGGTGTGTTTTCGTGCAATTCCTCAAGTTTGTCCCACATTTCCTTAGCAGTTTTATAGTGGGAGATTTTTCGCCAAAGTTCCTGGTTCAAGGCGTTATGTAATATATTCATAGCTTTAGTGTTGTATTCACTTACCTTATCTTTCCCGACTTTTGTCGTCAGTTGATCACTGTGTTTAATAGCTTGCCATAGATACAAATCGTTTGCCATTGTAAAAACTTGCATCCGATATTTCCAGACTGAGTAGTCGTTTTCGTCTAATATTGGAGGCGACATGCTGCATTCTCCTTCACCTATTCCTGCAAAGAAATTTAGAGTAGAAGCCATGGATGGTTCTCTCAAACGGTTAAGTTTTTCAGAGAGTATGGCTCTGATACCAATTGTTGGACAATACGCTTTACGCTAGAGGGGGGGGGGGTGAATAGCGTTTTAAAATTATTAAGCGTTTTAGTGCGGAATTTAAAAACTTTGCAGAAATTAAAACAAGTGCAGTAGAATAAACTTACACAATGATGTATCCTGGTTGGCCACAAACGTGGTTAGTCCAGTCCCCGAGAGACTCTCTCGAGATTTCCACTAAACTTGTCAAGCTTACGGGTGCTTAACAAACCGTTACAGCTGAGGACACAAGCCTCACCTAGGTGCTCGGGGATCACAATCCCAAAGACTTCAATTGCTCGGGGATACCAATCCCAAAGACTTCAATTGCTCGGGGATAACAATCCCAAAGACTTCAACTGCTCGGGGATAACAATCCCAAAGACTTCAACTGCTCGGGGATAACAATCCCAAAGACTTCAACCGCTCGGGGATAACAATCCCAAAGACTTCAACTGCTCGGGGATAACAATCCCAAAGACTTCAACCGAGGAATCACAAGTTCCTCAACAAACGAGAATCGCAATTCTCTTACAAACACAAAACACACTCACTTTACAAAGCACTCCTTAATGAGTAGATATGAGTAGAAATAGTACGCTCAAGATCACAACAACTTAGCACAATAGAATGGCTCTTCAAAAAGCTTTATGGATGAATGGAAAATGATGATTAATGTAAGAAAGCTTTTAGCAATGAAAATACTCAAAGTGTATATGTTGTTGTTGTGAAAACACTGAGTTGAAGCTGTATTTATAGGTGAAAAACTCAGTCTTACCGTTGTCTAATTGCCAATTAAGGATTGCTGAAATTACTCAGTGACAATCGATTGTCAAGACTAAACAATCGATTGTTTGCCTATCAGATTAAAAATTCAATCCCAGATTTTACGTCAACAATCGATTACTTCAAATCAATAATCGATTATTTATAACGTTAAGAAATCCTTTCCAATTTTTGGCATAAAACATCGATTGTCCGGAAATCAACAATCGATTATTTTAACAACGTTCAGAAAATCTTTTCCGGATTTTAAGCAAAACATCGATTGTTAAATATCAACAATCGATTACCTGAAGGTAATTGAAAATATATAACAACGGTCAGCTTCAACAATCGATTATCAAATGGAATAATCGATTATTAATTAATTTCAAAACTCTCTGTCTCATATATAATCGATTATCAAAAGCCACAATCGATTATCATTTTATTTAAAATCACTGGGAGACATTTTTCTCATTCTAATCGATTACCATTAGTTCATAATCGATTTTTATGAGTTTTGAAAACTTTGCCTCAGTTAACAATCGATTATCATAAGTACACAATCGATTGTTATGCAGTTTGCAAAAACCTGATGTTAACTGACTTACTCACAATCGATTATCATTAATTCACAATCGATTGTCATGCAGTCTTGGCTTAGAGATACTCGATTATCATAAGTACATAATCGATTATCTTAGCCCAGATTTTTGAGGCATGCTTGGAAAACATTTTAACAAATGTAAATATGCATAGTTTAAAATCATTTGACACTTAATTTAAATATGCATGATTTTGGAAAAATAATTTTAGTAGAGAAGCCATGTTATGAGCCAAGTTGAGGAATCAAGATCACAATTAATATTGACTCAATTATAACATTTCTAAACTTTGTCTTGAGCTTCTTGTAATGCATCCATTTTGTGCTTGTCCTTGAGTACTGCTATATATCGCTTTTTGCTTTGTTTGACATTCATCAAAACCTACAAAAGAACACACGTTTAGTATATTGCATTTGAAACGTGTTTCCAACAAATATTCTAGGATTTATATGTCACTCATTATTATTAGGGGAACATTCATCTAACTCATTTATTATTGGCTGAAACATTCCTCATATTTACGAAAATGCGATTTGTTGTTATCTATAACTAGTTACTCAGTCATTATTGCTCATATCGCTTTGGATATTCATTGATTGTTATTATTAGTTCTTTGCCATATCTATTTACAAGTTAACCACTTTTTTCGGAGTTTACATATGAGGAAATTATTGTTAACTAAGTTTAATCCTTCAATAAATAAGTATAATCGTTTTAACCGGAGTTAATACTTTTTGGTCAAACAATTTGGAGCTGTCTATTGGGATTTCTTAGTTAATTATTTTTAATTTTCTCTAGATCTATAACTAACATGGACAGCTAACGTAAAAAAGACAAGAATAAGATCCCTTTCCTTGTATACACAGATCTGATATGGCAGATAACAGAGAAGAAAGAACGAGGATAATTGCCGACCTCACAACCAACCTCTTGAACACCACAATGAGATTTCTGAAGCAGAGGGTAAGGATATAACGCCCAATGCTTCCCCCAAGCGAGACGGATCACCCATCCTCATTTCAGTACCACAACATCTCTCGATAAATGAGCTTTTACGTCAATGATAGGAGAGACGCCACCAACAGTAAAAATCTCCTCCAAGCATGGCTAACTGACACGCTGACCAACATCCTCCACAAGCCCATAAAGGATATGGTTGCAGAAAATGTAAGGACTTGTGTCATACCACCAGTGAGTGAGAAGTGTGACCCGTTCCCTCCTCCAACAATAGGTATTGCTCATAACATCGTTAATAGTGGAGATGACAACACCCTCACAACCATTTTGAAAAAGAGGGAGGAAATGGAAAATGAGATCAAAACACTCCGGGACCAAATGAGAGAACACTAAGAAAGGGTCGACAAGATATCAGGTGCCGTGAAGCTCCTGCCAAATAGAGATGCTAGCCGGTCAGTCGAGTAACCATATAGTGATGAATCCTCCCACATCCCATACCAAAGACCTCTCAAATGCTGCCCCGCCTTAAAATATATGATAGTACGATTGATCCAAAGACCATGTAACTCACTACATCACCGCCATGAAAGGAAATGACCTCTCCAAGGAACAAGTATCCTCCATTTTGTTGAAAAAATCCGGCGAGACCCTCACTGGAGAAGCATTAACATGGTATTTTCATATGCTAGTATGCTCCATTGAAACATTCGAAGAAATGGTCGACAAGTTCGTAACGGCCCATGTTGGGGCCAAAAAGGCATAGGTGAGAGTGAAAAACATATTCACTATCAAACAGTCATGAGAGAACGATTGAGGGACTTCCTTGCCGGATTTAACCGAGTAAGAATGACCTTACCAATTGTATCAAAAGGAATGACTGTCGTAGCTTTCCAGAACAAGCTGAACAAAAATCGTTCAAGGGAGACAAAAAGTTATTAAGTCGAACTATAAAGTACCCCCCAACTACTTGGGATGAAATGCACAACGCATATTATGCCGTGGTATGGGCAGACGAGAGTGACCTCAATGGGGCAACTCATCGACTGACCTCGATACGAGCCGAATCTAGAAAAATTTTAAGAAATGATATCAAGAGGGACCTCATAGCCTGGGACCCAATAGGGAACGCCATTTACCATATGTCAAAACTGCCATTGCATCCTCTTAGTGCCACGAAGAGGGCCCATTCCTCCAAGAGCTGGGACTCACCAAAAAGAAAGAGATATACCCCATATATCCACTAACAATTTTTGTGTCACCTACAAAAAAAGTCTACGCCTTGGAGAAGCTTAGATCCGAAGGTGAAATGTCCAAAAAGATGATATCAAACCTGAATACCAAAAACCATATGCCCTTTGCGAGTTCCATCAAGAGCGAGGACACAAAGTCAAGGATTGCATCGCAGAAAGATAAGAGTTCGCAACATGCTACGACAAGGATACCTCAAAGAGTTGTTGAGCGACCTAGGAAGGACCAACTTCTCCAAAGGATACGAATAACATCAAGGACAACCAAAATTGCGCTCACCAACTCGCACTATCCACATGATCATCGGCAGTGGTGATGATGCTTCTATCAATAGCGTGAAGCGCACCACAAACCACAAGCTCAAACGGTCGATCATCCACGAATGGTGTGACAAGCTTGAAGAGAGTATCATCTTCGATAAGTTACATACTGATAGTTTGGTGTTCCTCACTACCCTTATTATCACTTTACGAATTCTAGATACCGATGTCAGACACATTATGGTAGATGATGGAAGTAGCGTGTGCATTATCCACCCTCGAGTACTTGCACAAATGAAACTCGAGGATAAGATAGTGTTATGTTGCATCACACTAATGGGTTTTAACGATGCAATTGAGCAGACATCCGGAGAAATCACACTCCCCATCCTGACTAGCAGTGTCACTTCGGAAACCACATTCTATATCATGGACCAGGACATAATATACAATGCTATAATAGGGTGGCCATGGATATACTCTATGAGAGCCATCTAAGTCATCAAATTCCTAATTCTATAGGGAATATTCAGCATATGATTAGAACAATGCACATCTCGAGAATGCTACCGCATTGCCCTAGATTGTACGGTTGCTCAATAAGCGAAGGGCAAAGAAAAGAGGCATTGCAATCAACAATGTCGAGCTCGATACACAGTGAAAGCGAGGACTTCATCAGAGATCCCAATTTGGGTAGAAGCCATATAATCGACCATTTAGGACCTTGAGCCTGTTCAATTAGGCAGAAGTAACCACAACAAGAAAGCTTACATCGGCTGCAAGTTTCAGGAACCAGGTAAGTTTCGTCAATTCTTAACTGACAACATGGACTTGTTTGCTTTTAGCATGCAAACATGACACATATCCTGAAGGAAATCTCCACGTGCAAGCTGAACATCTACCCATTCCACCCCCGATAAGGCATGTTAGGCATAAGTTTAACCCTATATTAAATGATGCAGTATGCAAAGATTACTGGTCTGTCTGTCCCCAATAATTAATTCTCGCTGACCACATCCAAAACTGCATATGTTTTTCTCCTACCAAAAGGAAAGAAAAAATAAATAAGGATTTCCCCTTTGCTTTGACAATGAAATTCTGCCCCCCGTCAAATTCTCTACAATTACACTGTGGAACAATTGAAGGGATGTGGCGCAGCTTGGTAGCGCGTTTGTTTTGGGTACAAAATGTCACAGGTTCAAATCATGTCATCCTTTATCAGGGAATCAAAATATCCTCAATGGGTCACCAATGTGGTCATGGTGAAAAAGAAAAATGGGAAGTTGCCAATGTGCGAAGACTTTATAGATTTGAATAAAGCATTCTCTAAGAATTCATTTCCATTACCTCATATCAACCAACTCATCGACGCAACGGCCGTGCACAAACTACTATTCTTCTTGGACACCTACTCGGGCTATAATCATATCCTCATGGAAGAAAAGGATCATGAGAAAATAGTTTTTGTAACCCGCCAAGGGACGTACTACTACAGAGTCATGCTCTTCGGACTGAAAAACGTAGGGGAAACATACCAAAGTTTTGTAACAAAGATGCTTGAAGACCAACTCGTTAAAACAAAGGTGGTCTACATAGATATGCTAGTCAAGTCCAAGAGAAAGGAAGATCACATCGGCCACCTGAGAGAAACCGTCGACATACTCATACAATATAGAATGAAACTGAACCCTGAAAGGAGTGCATACGACGTGGCCTTAGGAAAATTCTTAGGTTTCCTAGACCACAACAAGGTATCAAGGTCCCGATCAGATCAAAGCCATCGAAGGGATACCAGACTACTTAACCGCCAAAACACAGGTTCAGAGATCACAAGTCATGTCACTGCTCTTTCAAGATCATCTCGCGATCATCGGATAGGTGTCACAAATTCTTCAGCATGCTCAAGAAAGATAATGGCCTCCAATAGACTTCAGAGTATGTTCAAGCCCTGAAGGACCTAAAATCATACTTCTCGTCACTACCACTACTTGCAAAACCCGAGGTGAGGGAATGTCTCCTTATCTACCTTGCTATATCCGAAGTGGTTGTGAGCGTAGTCCTAATCTGAGAAAGCAAAGGTATGCAATCTCCCATTTATTACACTAGCAAAACATTAGTCGACACTGATACAAGATAACATCACCTCGAGAAACTAGTTCTGGCCTTGGTCGTAGGTTCACGAAAACGTAGACCTTATTTCTAATACCACCTCATTTCGATCGTCACTACTTTCCCCTTGAGAAGCATTTTGCATAAACCTGAGCTATCAAGAAAGTTGGCCAAATGGGCCATCGAACTAAGTGAGGACGATATCACATATTAGCTGCGAACATCGATAAAGATGCAACTACTTACAAACTTCATCACTGAATTCAGTGCAAAAATAATGCCCGAAGTCGAAAAAGAAGTCGTCCGTGCTTCTCCCCAAACACAAGACCTTTGGTTCTTGTACATCGATGGAGAATCCAATGCGTCGGGGTCCATACTAGGACTCATACTCGACGTCCCCACTAGCAAAGTGAATCGCCAATCAATATGGTGTCTGGAGATTACTAACAATAAGGTCGAGTATGAGGCCATAATTGCAGGGTTAAAGCTATCACTTAAATATAGAGCGAGATGGTTAGGACTATGTTTCAATTCCCAACTCGTTGTAAACCAAGTCGTATGGACTTTCCATATCAAAGAGTAAAGGTTATAGAAATACCAGGCTGAGATATGTAAGCTGTTATATGAGTTTGTAGAATGTCAACTCGACCAAATCCCCTGAGCACATAATCCTGAGGTGGACAGCCTCACCAAACTAGTTGCAGCCATGAAAAACATCACGGTCGGAGAGATAAAATGGTCCACCTCCTCAATTCATCGATAGATCAAATCGAGGTAAGAAGCATAAACATGGCTTGGAATTGGTGCAACTGTATTGTTATGTATTTGTAGGATGGCGTGCTCAAGATGATAAAAAGGAATCCAAGAAACTGTGAATGCAAGCACCCACATACAACATCATTCGTAACGACCTATACAATAAGCAGTATGGCACCTAGAGAAATGCTTAGTCCCAAACTAGACGTGGTGTGTCCTTGAATAATTCTACAAGGAAATTATAGAGCTTGTCCCGACAACCGAGCATTGGACAGATACCTCATACAGGCATGATATTATTGGCCTACCATTTAAAAGGAGGCCGCGAATTTCGTGAAAAATGCGAGCAGTGTCAAAAGTACGCCCTAATGATCCACCAAAAAGGAGACCACCTCTACACAGTCATTTCTCCTTGGCCATTCATCAAATGCGGAATGGATATCTTGGGCCCCCTCTTGGGGGAGCGGGGTAATGTATGATATCTTTTGGTTTTAACTAACTATTTCTCTAGGTGGGTAAAAGTAGGAGCATTCTCTCAAATACGCGAACATGAAGTGATCACCTTTGTACGGAAAACATTACACGCCAGTTCGGTCTCTCTAAAAAGATCAGCTACGTCAACTGACCACAATTTGCAGGGAAAAAGAACGCCTAATTATTCAAAAAATGTTACATCAAAAGAATACTCTTAGTGCCATATCACCCTTCAGGTAACGGACAAGCGGAGTCCTCCAACAAGTCCATACTGAACATCATGAAGTAAAAATTCAAAGACGCCAAAGGGCTATGGCCAAAAATATTGTCATAAGTACAGTGGGCCTATCGAACAATGCCAAAAACAAGCACGATAGAGACGCCATGCTCATTAGTCTAAGGGACTGATGCAGTAATCGAGGTCGGGGAGCCCATCGTAAGATACTCCCACAAAGAATGACAGTAGAAGGCAGGAGCTCGACGAATTCTAAGAACAAAAAACATCACCTACATAAGAATTGTCACCCAAAAGAAATAAATATAAAGTTATTATAACAAAAAAGAAAAGACCAGGTCACTTAAAGCTGGGGAATACATGCTCAAAGCTGATACACAAGCAAGCGAAGACCCACATGAAAGTAAACTAGGAACAAATTGGGATGGCCTATACAAAATCATGGAAACAAAAAACAAAGGACCATTCCAACTAAAAACAATGAAAGGAAACTACTACCGAACAACTAGAATATCACCCACCTTAAGTACTTCAACTTCTAAGAAAAAACGTCCTCCAAGTCGTTCTTTTTTTCCTTGCTTAGGTTTTTTCTCAATTGGGTATCCTCAAGGAGGTTTTTAATGAGGCGACGAAGGGGAAACTTCAGGTTGAAGTGCGGACAGACGGATGCATAGGATGGCTAGTTCATTGCTCGACCTCTCAAAACTTTTCTATCTCCACCAATGAAGGGACTAGATAGATCGAAACTGGGACTAGATTCCAGCCAACGCTCGAAAAAATATATAAATTTCTCCAAAATATGTAAATTTTGCCAAGTGTACAAATAAAGCACAAATACACAAAGTTCATTTCTATTGCTCCAAATGTACAACCAAGGCAATGTCGCCTAAAAGTTCACAACATCGACAAATGCCGCATCAAAAGGAAAACCTCGGCCCACGACCATAACTAAATAGAGGTTATATTCCACCTCGTATTAATCAATACCTAATCGACCCACAACCATAACCAAAATATAGGTTATATTCGATGTCATTTGGATCGACACCTAATTAACCCATAGCCATAACTAAATATAGGTTATATTCGACTTCGTTCGAATCAATACCTAATCGGCCCACCGCCATAACTAAGTATAGGTTATATGTGACCTAGTTCGAATCAATACCTAATTGGCCCACGACCATAACTTAGTATAGGTTATATTAGACCTCATTTGAATCAACGCCTAATCGGCCCACGACCCTAATTAAGAGTTAGTTATACTCGACCTTGTTCGAATCAACACCTAGTCGGCCCACATCCCTAAATAAGCGTTAGTTATATTCGACCTCATTCCAAGCAACAAGCATCCGGCCCTCGACCATAGATAAACATATGATATGTTCGCCTCATTCGAACTAACATCTATTGGCCCTCGACCATAATTAAAACAAGGTTTTATTTCAACCTCGTTCAACCTACTTGAGCCAAGTTATTACGACTAAGTCCACCGAACAACAAAATCAACAAATGAGCTCGAACAGAAGAAAAAGAATCAGGTTTGAGTAAAAAAACTAGTATTTCATACTTAGAATAATTTTTATAAAGACTCAAAAATATGCCCACAAAAAAGGCACAAGTCTTTGGCTAAACAAAAAAGAGGAATCGATAAACTACTAACCGTCACCTAGCCCAGCAACACCATGAACTTGATCACCTAGGCCATTTTCATATGCAATTTCGGCCTTACCATGGCCATAGGGATACTCATCCTCATACCGGCGTCCTCTTTAATCTGATCCACACTCGCATCCTTATCATCATAACTAACCTCTAATTTAGTGGGATCATAGCCACAAGCAACCCGAACCCTATATACCCAAACACGAGCATCCTCAAAAACAGCTTCTGAAGTAGTTCTCGCCCTCATTAGGTCTCTAAATATATCTAGTTGGGCCTCGGTGTGAATCCACTCCCCATTTAAATCTCGAGGAACATCAGCAAAAACAGACCTACGAGAAAAGGAAGGCCAAGACAATAATTAGGCTTTCTCATCTTCAAGAACAGCGACTCGATCAAAAAGGTCAGAATCCTCTTTCTCTAATAGCCCAATACATTCATCAAGCCACTCCTCTTTGAGCCTCACCATCTCGGAGGCTATTTATCATTCAAAATGAATACACGGACCACGATCTCCAAAGACTCCGCCTTCTTTATAGCCCTCGACTGAGCGAACTTCGCCTTTACAAGATCTTCTACCTTCGAAGTGACCTGGCCGCTCAAAGCATCCAGTTTAAATTGACATTGTTCGAGGTTGGCACTCAATGAGGCCACCTGGGCTTGGAGATTTAAGCATTAAGCTTCCATGAACTTGCTGACCTCAAGCTCTTCTTCTTTAGTTCTCAATGTTCCCTTAAGAATGTTGCATATTTCGATGACCCTCATCAGCTCATCACACTTCTCCTTCAATTTGTTCCGAATAGCCAAAAAATTGTCGCTCACATGAAACCACCTAGAAATCTTACAGTGCTTTCCACCGTATTTACGATATTTTTGCTCCATCCTCAAAAAAGGGCCTTAGGCTTCTCCTTTATCCGGGTGCTTATATTTTAAAACCATAGTCTACAAAAAAATAAGGAAGAAGAAAATGAAAAGTAAGAATGGAGAACAAACATGTTGTACTTGAGAAACAAACGTCAAAATGCTTACTCTAAGAGTGAGGCCGACTATGCTCCTTGATAGAGTGGCATCATCCGATTTTTCAAGGGTTTTACCCTCCATGGCGGAACAGGGGGGACCTAGGAAAGGAACCATGTTCTTTGCATTCACCAGCAAATGGGGATTGTAATGGTTTGTGCGGACCCCTCCAATCTCATTTCGAGCCTGGTAAACCCTTCCCTCATCATACTTATTTCCTCGGTGTCAAGATCATAAACTCATCTCGTGCCCATGATCTGCAATGTCTTTACTTCTCATGTCGACCAGTGAAGAAAGACCATCAGCTACGCAGCCGCACTAAGAAATGTGTGGTCCGCGGAGGAGTCGTATGCGGTCGTACCAAGAATTGTGTGGACCGCAGAATTTAAGAGATGCCATCACATTCAAGAATTGTGCGGACAAAGATTTAACTCCTGTCAAGACTCAACTAAAGTGCGGACTGCACATGGAATTGAGCGACCGCAGAACCTCTAAAAGGGTATTTTTGTCCAAAATTTTAGCTTTGTATTAATGGAATAGTTTCATGAATATAGGTAAAGTTTTGAATATTGAAAGTCTTGTAGCCATTTTTCCTTGCTTCTTTAAGAAACTTTAGCTTACTTTGGCGATTTAACATTGGATTTTTATCTTTTAATCTTTCAAAATGAGTTTATCATCTTTTCTTCCTTATTTTCTTATATAACCATTATGAGTAGCTAGATTTTTAACTAGGGTTGTGACAGATTTTTAACTAGGGTTGTGACCCAACCCTAGTGTTTAAACCTAATGGGTGTTTGATTTACGACTTATTTATGATTGGGTGTTTATTATTTAGCCTTATTCTTGCTTTTAATTATAGAATTGATGATTGCAAATATTAGTTCATGCCTATTTGACTTGGTCTCTACTTGAGAAAGAGAGGCTTACTCTAGGAAAACTTGGCTAACAAGAATTTGGGATACAGTCAAGAAGTTGATAGTCCCAATTAAATAGTTGAACCCAGAGATAGTAAAATACGACTTGAACATTTTATCAATTGTTTTGTTCAGTACTCATTTAGACTTGAGAAAACCAAATTGGGCAAAATCACTCTCTTACTAAGAGGTATTGATGGGTATTTAGACGTTGATCGCTATAATACACCCCGACCAACAAAACAAGCATTAAAATTTACAACCCGTTAGGAAAATACTTAGGTGAAGGTCATAGCCCTAGGCATTTTTATATCATTGAAAAATATAAAAGACAATATTCTCAAGATTTAAATCGTTAGACTTGTAATCCTTAACATAATTTTAGAAGTACAAATACAACCATATTTGTGAAAGTGCAATCTAGATATTTTACGTGCTCTATCCAAATATATACTATTAATTCCCATCTCTGCTGCCCATAGATTCGATCCCAACTCCTTGTTGGGTATTATTATTGAAATTGACCATTTCATAACCTCGACTAGAGGAGTGACTTGGGCGAGATGAATTTTAGGTGCCGTTGTCGGGGAGCTAAAAATAGACTTAGCTATATATTTGGTTTTGTATGTGAGTTGTCTTCTTTTCTTTCCATGTTACTAATCTTTTTTGTGAAACAATGGTTCTCAAAAACAAAGATCCTCTTGGTAACATGCCTATGGGTGATGTGGACGTGGAAGATGAGGGGTTCCTCTTGAACCTCAAGCAAATAGGCGAGGCCGACCGCCTCATGACAATGTTCCCATTCTACCTCCACCTCCACAAAGAGCGGCTCCACACCGGGTACTTCTGAATGAAGGGTATGGAAGTGCCATAGTTCTTCCCCATATTAGGGTGGGTAGCTTTCAAATCACAAATGTTATGCTCGTGTTGCTAGAACAACGGGGATTGTTCACCGGGGAACCGAATCAAAATGCGTACAGACACTTTAAGGGGTTTGTGGAATCTTTCTAGGGGAGTAAACATACAAATGTTTTCTAGGATACATTAAGGTTGAGGCTATTTCCCTTCTCTTTACGGGGAAAAGCCTTGGATTTCTTAGAGAGATTGTCAAGTCATTCTATCCATACATGGGATGAATTGGCAGAGAAATTTATTTCAAGTTATTTTCTCTCGGGCATTTGGCTACTGTTAGAGACGATATTATAACAATCAAATAAGAACCTAGTGAGCCTTTGAATGAGATATGGGAGAGGTACCGAACTATGGAGAAAGTGTGGCCAAACAATGACACGACGGAGGCTATGATTCAACATACTTTCTATAGGGGGTCAATACTATCAATCAATGTGTGGTCAACTAACTTGACAATGGAAATTTCATAACAATGCCATATGTGAAAGCTTGTGAGATCTTAGATGAAATGGAGGGTACTTGGTCTCATGGCAAACTAGATCAAATGTTCCTCAAGGTGATCCAAATTTAATTCACCTACATAAAAGAATTGCATGTTCATGGGCAAGCAATTGCTGAGTTTGCCACCATAATGAATCAACTAGCCAAATCTCAACTTCAACAAGTGCAAGGTGCTAATAAAGTCAACGCAAATAGATTGTTAGTATGATGGTAAACAAGAAAAGGTAAAAGGGTCCACAGGTGCAAAACTATGTGGACAATTATGTGTAGATGATAGTGGGTTTGATCAAGATGAATCTTACAATGAACAAGAAGAGGAAGTACAATATGTAAAAAAACTTCCAAGTGCAAAGAAACAACACTCAAAGCCTGAATCAATAACAATTGTGACCTCAAAGAAATCAATAGAATTGGAATTCTAGAAACAAAGGTAATTGGAATGGTGGTAACAACAGAGGGAATTGGAACAATCAAACCAATAAGGAAATTTGAATGGTAAAAATAACCAAGGCAATAGTAGTGAAAATAGTCAAAGATATTGGGGAGTCAACAACCAAGGGGGATGGAACAATAACCAAGAAAATAGGGGGTCGAGTTTTCAAAGGCCCCCGATGTATCAACTACCAACCAACCCGCCTCCTTATCCTTCCCATTATCCAAGTTCTTCTAACAATGAGATTGGACGAATTGAGAATATGTCTAAATGAATGATGGAGAAATGCCAACTCCGATGCCCAACTAGCCTCTCACAACACTTCAATTCGCAATTTGGAAGTTCAGTTGGGGCAAATATCACAAGTTTTAAACACGCGTCCTAAGGGGGCACTACCAAGTGATGTGATGGTGAACCCAAAGGGTGGGAACAACACGGGACATGCCATGGCCATTACTATAAATGGTGGAAAAGGTGGGGTTGTGGGGATGCAACCACATAAAGTCAAAGAAAAATTGAGGATGATGAGCAAGTGGTACAAGAAGATGATATCCCCAACAATGAAGTGTAAGAAAATGATGAAGCGAGGATTGATATTGATGACAATGTGGAGGAGACTTAAGAAGAAGTGAACCCGTACAAGAAGAACATTGTTGACATACTGGAACCGGCATTTTCAAAGGCTAAGGCACCAACTCCCAGGCCTCCTCCTCCATATCCTCAAAGGCTTGCCAACCCATCGGAAATGTCGACTTTTCTAAAGCTCTTTGCTGGGGAAAGAATTAGTTTTATGCCCTATTCGATTTTCAAGACTTTGGCAATTGGGAAACCAAGACACACATCTATGAGATTACAAATGGCGGATTGTACCATGAAGAGACAATTTGATATCATTATTGATGTGTTGGTTCGTGTTGATAATTTCATTCTCCAGGCAGATTCTATTATTCTTGCTTGTGAGGTTGACTATAAGGTGCAGATTATTCTTAGGAGACCATTCCCTGCTACGTGGAAGGCTTTAGTCGATGTTAAAGCCGGAAAACTTACCTTCAGGGTTGGTGATAAAAAGTGATTTTCCATATGTGTAAGTCTATGAGGATACCCAATGACAATAAGGTGTGTTCTTTTACGGATTTGGTGACTGATGTGATTGTGGGTGAATCAAGTGCCGCAATGAATGTTGATGATACATTAGAGGCCGTGTTGCTCAATTGTAACGATGAATAAATGAAGGGTTATGTGGAATGAGTGAACTCTTTTCAAAGGATGGGGTCATACACTTATGAGTCCCGTAAATTGTCCTTGGATCTTGAGAATACAACCACTCATCCAACAAAGCCTTCAATTTGAGAAGCCTCCCATCTCGAAGTTGAAGCCATTACCTCTACATATTCGATATGTATTTCTTGGCCCTTCTTCTACTTTACTTGGTATTCTTTTCTCTTGTTTGACTATCGTGCAAGTAGATTCCACCTTTTTGGTGCTACAAAAGAGGAAGAAGGCTATTGGATGAATTTTGGCAGATATTTGAGGGATAAGCACCGCATTTTGCACGCACAAGATTAAATTGGAGGAAGGTGCCAAACCATCTATTGAACATCAAAGAAGACTCAATAAATGCATGCAAAAGGTTGTAAAGAAGGAGATCATCAAGTGGTTAGATGACAGGGTTGTTTATTCCATTTCCGATAGTTCATGGACTTTCCTGGTTCAATGCGTCCCAAAGAAAGGAAGCATGATGGTGGTCACTAATGATAAGAATGAGTTAATTTCTACAAGAACAGTGACCAGGTACAGAGTGTGTATGGAATATCAAAATCTCAACAAAGTCACAAGGAAAGATTATTTCCCACTTCCCTTCCTATATCAAATGCTTGATAGATTGGCCATCGTGCTTTCTATTATTTTCTTGATAGGTATTCCGGCTAAAATCATATTCTTATTATTCTAGAGGATCAAGAGAAAACTACTTTCACATGTCTTTTTGGTACTTTTGCATTCACGCAGATGCCACTTGGTTTGTGCAATGCACCGATAACTTTTAAAGGTGTACGATGGCTATCTTCACGGACATGCTGGAGGATTTCCTTGAAGTATTCACTTTTTAGTGGTCGAGAATTCTTTGGATGATTGTTTAGCAAAGTTGGACATAGTGTTTTCAAGATGTGAAGAAATAAATTTGGTGCTCAATTGGGAGAAATGGCATTTCATAGTTGAGAAGGGCATTTTCCTTGGCCACAAGGTCTCAAATAATGACATTGAAGTTGACAACGCAAAGATTGAGGTGATTTCTAAATTTCCACCTCCAACTTTATTCAAAGGCATACAGAGTTTCTTAGGCCACGCGGGATTTTACCAGCATTTCATCAAGACTTCTCTAAAGTGGTAAATCCACTGTGAAAGTTTTTTGAGAAAGATGCCAAGTTTTATTTCAACGATGAGAGAGCCATTGAATTGCTAAAGCTCAAGTTGACTACTACTCTCATCATCACCGCTCCAAATTGGAGTGTTCCTTTTGAGCTCATGTATGATGCAAGTGATGTAGGGGTAGGAGCTGTTTTGGGGCAACACATCAACAAAATCTTTCATTCAGTTTATTATGCAAGCAAAATCATGAATAGTGCCCAAGTGAACTACACCGTTGCAGAGAAAGAGCTCTTTGCCATTGTGTTTGCTTTTGAGAAGTTTTGCCCGTAATTGATGGGTGTAAAAGTGATTGTTGATATGGATCATACGACACTTCGCTATCTTATGAGCAAGAAATATTCCAAAGCCTGATTTATGAGATGGGTACTTTTGTTGCAAGAGTTTGACATAGACATCCAAGATCGAAAAGGAAGTGAAAACCAAGTGGCAGACCACTTGTCTCATTTGGAGGAGGAGGGGAGGCTTCATGATGGCCTTGAAATCAATGATCCTTCCCCGATGAGCAAATCTTAACTATTTCAATAAAAGAGTTTCCTTGGTTAATGGATCTAGCTAACTATCTTGTGAGTGGTATCATTCCGGTTGAGTTCTCTTCAAACCAAATGAATAAGCTCAAAAGGGATTGTCAAGACTACTATTAGGATGAACTGTACCTCTTTTGGATTTGTACAGATTGAGTGATTAGAAGATGTGTACAAGAGGACGAACAAAGTGAAATTATTGGGGCTTGTCACTCTTCGTCATATGGTGGTCACCATGGTGGAGCAAGAACGGCGTTCAAAGTGTTAAGTTGCAATTTCGATTGGTCCACCCTCTACAAGGATGCAAGTGATCTTGTTAAGCGTTGTGATGAATGTCAAAGGGCTGGGGGAATCTCAAAGAAAAATGAAATTCCCCTCACCACCATATTGGAGATTAATATTTGCGATGTGTGGGGTATTGACTTCATGGGTCCTTTTATGAGTTCTTGTAGAAACACATATATCTTGGTCGCAGTTGATTATGTGCCCAAATGGGTTGAGGTTGTTGCTTTTCCCAAAAATGAAGTGAGAAGTGTGGTATTGTTTTATAAGAAGAACATTTTTACAAGATGTGTGACTCCAATGGCTATCATAAGTGACGTGGATCGCATTTTTGCAAAAAGCTTTTCATATCTTACTTTCCAAGTATGGTGTCACTCATAAAGTCATGACCCCCTATCATCCTCCAGTAAGTGGTCAAGTTGAAGATTTCAACCGGGAGATAAAGAGTATTTCTTCAAAAACAATGAGAGCTAACCGGACGGATTGTTCAAATAAACTTGATGATGCTTTATGGGTTCATAGAACAACTTACAAAAACACCGACTGGAATGTCTCCATATTGGTTGGTGTTTATGAAAGCTTGTCATCTTCCGGTAGAACTTGAGCACAAATCCATGTGGGGCTTTAAAGAAGTTGAATCTTGAGTGGGATGTCGCCGCCAACTTAAGGGTGTCACAATTGAATGAGCTAGATGAGATCCGATACCATGCATACACAAGCTCGTCCTTATACAAGGAGAAGAGGAAGTACCTACATGACAAACCTTTCGGAATAAGGAGTTTAAAAAAGGTGATCTTGTGTTTTTTTCCATTTTCGGCTATGGATGTTTCTAGGAAAGTTGAAGTCTAAATGGAACGGCCCGTTTGAGGTTGTGAGTGAGACACCCTTTGGTAAATTGGACTTGAAGAATAAAAATGATGATGTATTTAGAATCAATGGTCATCGGTGAAGCATTATCTTGGAATGTTGATGGTGGCCATGTCGTGTCAGTGATTTATTTCAAGTGATGATGGTAATATGCATCGTATCGTGATGTTTAATCATACATTTCTTGGAAGGCAACTCATGTGTCTTTCTCTTTTTTTTCTTCTTTAGATATGTCGTGTTTTGTGCTAACTGGTTTTGAAGTGTGTTGCAGGAATGAGTATGCTTTGCAGGGACTATGCTCAAAATAATTGACTAAGTGTAAAAAAAGTGCGAACCGCACAATTTGGACTGCCACAACAGAAGGGGATCTATGGCCGCATTATTCTTGTGTGGACCATACAACAACTAGAAAGCTAAAGTTGCATACTCTCTAAAGTTTGCCTGTCAGAGAAGTGGCCAAAGTGCAGCTGCACAAGGAAATGTGTGGTCCGCACCAAAATCTGCGCCCGCACTCAAAAATGTGTGCACCGCAGATCTTCAAAAAGAAAATGTACATCAGGTAAAGGAGTGCAGACCGTACATGAAATTCTGCGGCCGCGCTCATCTTGAACTCTTGGAAAATCACGTACAGTAATGGCCTTCTCACTATTATTAAAATTTTACCTTCTCTATTAGAACAAGGGCAAAAGTTAGTACACTCAACTGATTCATGCATCTCACACTAATTTCATCATCTTAGATTCTTCCTTAGCATCACTATATTACTAGTATGTTCTATTCATCTTTAGAAAAATTTAATTTTCTTAATTTTGTTCATAATTAGTTTAGCTACTTTTAGACCTACATGTCAAATTCATCATTATGTGACTTTTCATTTGTTTGGGTAATAATCTATTGGCTATTTGGGAGATAGGTACATTGTTTATCAGGTTTAATTATGCTTAAAATTAGAAACCTAAGTTTATTGCCGATTTTTTAATTGTGCTACCGCACAAGGAATTATCTAGTGCACAAATTGTTAGTTCAGGGAATTTGGTCTGAATTGATTGTGCAGACCGCACTAAAAATTGTATGGTTTTCGGAAATTGAACTGCAGCTGCAGATCGAGCAATTCCCTGTCTTCAGTGAGTTGTGATTTTTGAGCTACAATTGTGCGACTGCACTCAAAAATTTTCGGAACACATTTCAATTGTGCGGTCGTGCTTAAAATTGGGTGAAGCGAAGAATCACCATTGCAGATGCACTTCCAAATTGTGCATCCGCACAAACCATATGTGGCTGCACTCAAAAATGTGCGGACCGCATTTCCTTCATCTTGCATACTGTTTTGTTTGCAACTATCTGATACTCTGAATTTGAACTATAATTGATTCTTATTGCTATATAGTGCAGATAATGGTTAGATCTCGGGGACAAGATGACATCCAAGGGGAGGGGTGAACCCTCCCGGGGCCAAGGATAGGGTACCATTCCACTGTCCATGAAAAGGTTTATATAAAAAGAGATAACAACCGGGAGATCCTCGGAGCCTGCTGAGTCTGTTGATACCCAATTTTCCCTATATATCTTAAATATGCATAAATACCTTCAAACTATCATATACATACATATATAAGCATGCACATGGTTTTTATAATTTTTTCATAATTTAGTGATTTAAATTGATTTACTTTCTTCCTTTTTTATTCATAAAATCTCGAATAAGTATTTTTTGAACTATTGTTATGGTAATTTAGTCACTTATTTTCAATACCTGTGCCAAAATATGATTAATATATTTTTTATAATTACATTTAGTATTTTTAAGCTAAATTGCATATAATTATAATATTGGCCTATTAATGTATAATTATTTTTTATATGCATAAAAATTGGTCTTCTATCTATTTTAAATCAGTTTTACATAAAATTATTTTCCAGAAATGATTTATTATTTATTATAAATTATATAGGGGAAAAGTGGCTATTTAAAATATAGAAAAGATTTGTTTTAAATTACAAAGTAAATTGGAACCAAGCCCTAGCCCAATTTCATACTAAATTACTTAACCCTAACACTGAACCCGTCTACCTAATACATCACAAATTAAATCCTGGTCGTTGATCTCCCAGATCAATGGCCTATACTAATCCTTTTCTAATTCCAAAGATCCCCCAACCCTACCTCTTTTCCAAATCCTACTGCTATTGTATTCTCTCATCTCTCAACCACTCAACCTAACCCTAGCTCCTCTCACCCGTCGACCTCCCTCTTCGGTCTTCTCTGGTGACCACCCTTAAACCCTAAGCCTTCGATGGCTCCTCCATTACCATGGTCATCTTCTATGAGGCCTTCAAGAGCCCTGGGCCATGCCGACTTGTATCTAGGGTTTGCTATTTGGCTGTTCATGGCTACTCCTGTGTGATTTGCGATCTTTGAGTTTCTAAACAGGTTCTTCCATCTCTACTTGGGTTTCTTCTGAAACCCTATTTTTTTCTTACACTCCTAGATCTGTACTATTTTTAAACAACTTGAGTCGTCTCCTTTGATGTTTTGCACTATTCTTGAATCTCTTTTACAAGAATCATTGATTTCTAGTTGTTTTCACCTTCTTCTAAAGTTAAGGTTTTTCGTAACTTCTTCTACATTTTTTTTAAACCCATTTTTTATGTTTAAACTTCTATTCTTTGCATATCTCGACTAATTCTATGTTTTTACTGCTTTTTCAACTTTTTTATGTCAAAATCCCTAATATTTCTATATTTTCTTTGTTTGGTTCTGTGTGTTATCATGAAAACTCGATTCTTGTTAAGTTTCTGTGGTTACCTTGCTTCAAATGTATTCTTACTGAGTTCTTAGCCTAACTTATACCACATCTACGTGATTATGTTCATCTTGATTGTTCAAGACTTTCCTCTTTGTATCGATATTGTTAACCCCACCTGTTTGCTAGACTTTGTTGCTCTTACACCATTAATATATTGAGTATTGAACCACAATTTCCTTTTGATTGATTCTGGATTCCGTATCTTATGGTCTGATTGAAATATCTTCTTTTAAACCCTAAATTTCTACCTCATCCATTTAAATCAATTTATACTCCTACCTTATTTATTGTGGTACTTTACTATTACTGAACTTTTCCTTAATGGGAGTTTTCTGAACATAGCCCTAATTGTCTACTCTATACTTACTGAATTTGAATCTTTCTTTATTAGTCGTATACTGATTTCTTTCCTTATTTATCACCTGTTCTTATCGTTTGAATTAATTCCCTTAACGTAAGGGGAGTACTTACCTTGATTTCCTGGATGACTGATTCTAAGTTCCTTAATTATTAATGGACTTTGATTTTCACCTTATTTGCTACCTGCTTTCAAACTATAAATACCTTATTCTTTCATTTACACAAGACACAAACATTCTTGGTTTAAAAAAACTATCTCTCACACTTAAAACTTTCTGCTCTCTTTTGTTACTTGCTACTGCTCTAAGTGAGACGGCTACAAGCCAAGTCTAGCCATTGTGTTCTCCTGTTCTTTCACTCTGCTTACTGTCCTTTTTACTGATATGTTCAAGTTTCAATTGAAAGTTCCAACAACAATATGATTCTCTCATTGTTTTAGTTCAGCATGTTTCAAGTTTGCTTCTATTTATGGTTTTATTGTGAAACTTGTAGTTGATGTTTACGTTATTATGTATTTCCTTTCCTTAAGATCAATATATTACCCCTCCATTTGTTTTTAAGCATGTCTATACCAATTATCTCTTACTTGTTATGTTTTTACCATCATAGGCTCCATATATCCCCAAATACCTATCACCCATGTATGTGACTTTGTTCTTTATGTCTGGTTTTATGACTATGTCTAGTCAGCTATTTTTGAGCATATCTATACCAATTCCTAGACCTTTGCTTAGTTATGTTTTCGCAATTAAGTGTTGTATGTGTCCCTAAATCCCTTGGACCCCTGTTTTGACTACTGAACTTGGTTCGGTTCTATGATTACTGGTTGTTTATGAACCTGTCCTAAGGTGTGGTGTTTGGACTTTTGTTCATTTCTTCAATCTCTTTTCAAACAGTCTCTATTGTTTTACTAAATTACTTTCAAACAGACTTATTTTTCAATACAGTTTTTCACTAGAACCTCTCAACTTGTGTCAAGCACTTTCACTTTACTCCTAAGTCAATAAGTTCTGCCCCTTCCAGTATGTGTACTGCCTTGGTATCCCCTTGAAAACCCTCTGAACTCTAGCATATTGAGGCTGGCCTTACCACGCTGCACTTATTCAATTTTTGTTTAACAAGTCTAGGTTTAAGTACTGTCCGGGATCCTTAGGGAACTTCGATGCACCTAGACTCTGACATTATCTATGGAATTGAGGCATTTGAGGCCATTGGAGGCTTTAGGAATCTGGGCCTAATCGAAGTCTCCCTATAGAATAGCTTCTTATTTTCTTATTTACTTATGTAATTCATTCATTAGTTTGATAACTTGTTAACAAATATTGGGGTAACTAGTGAAAGAGATGAGTAGCTACATGTTTTTAGGGAAATACATGTAGAAATAATGCTCATAGGACTTTGCATTTTAATTTGATTCCCTTACCAAGTGGAAATCATGCTTATAATGGTTTACATCTTGTCATGTTTATCTCACCATTCTATAAACCATGCCTATTGGTTTCAAATAATTCCGCAATAGAAGTCTTGCCTTCAATGTCTTAAAATTAGCTTAACAAATAGATGTCATGCTTATAGGATGTAATTTAACCCAGGTTCTATTATAACAAGTGTTATGTATGTTTCCATGCCTGCAAGTCTTTAAAATCAGTATTAACTTAGATATCATGCCTATAGGGAATCGTACTCGAAATTCAGTCAGTCAATCTTAACTAGTCTAAATAATTCAACTTAGTCCACGCTTAGGTCACATTTGAATTAAGTAGTTTATATTTCCTAAAATAAGTTCTTTAAAAATTCCTGAATCTACCATTAGATAGCATGCATATAGGTATTAAAGAAGTCAATTTTTGCAAAAACCTACCTTGTCTCACAATAAAATGTAATCATCAGTATTCCACGTATAGGGTCACTAATCTTGAGTTTATAGAAAATAAAATTGCTTGTCTTCTACATACTCACCTAGACATCCTTCCTTAAGATACTATTTAATAGAAAACCCTTAATTGTGTTTGAGTCGTGCTGTTTATGTGCCTTGTTTGAGAGGGAAACTTTGAGCCTCTAATTGCTCCCTTTTATCTTTTGTGCTAAAAATCCTAATTGTTTTGCCCGTCGCCTTAGAATTTTCACCTTTAAAAACCATAGGGGTCAGTCTAGAACCACCTATAGGTAGAGGTCCTAATTTCCTCCAGGACCATCAAGAAGGAATGGGTAACAACACGCAATAGAAATCGCTGACCAAGCACTCGCTTTGCATGACCACTAAGGAGATATGAAGGGTAGATATGGGATATGATGACTACATGCTAATGTCACGTGTAGCCGCTTATCGAGGAGTGTTTATCGGACATTGTGTGGGGTGATCCTATAGGCTAACAAACCTAGGACTCTTACTTTACCACAATTCCTTTTCTATTTAAATCCTTTGTTTGCAACTTTGTTAAAAAAATCTTTATTCTATTACTTGAGTTACCCCAACATGCTTTACTTGCAGCCTGTTTTATTCAACTGCTTATTTATATGGACTAATTTATGAATACAAGTTCGATCGGGACCCACAGTTGTGGACCACGAAGGGTGCCTAACACCTTCCCCTCGAGGTTACTTTGAGCCCTTACCCTGATCTCTGGTAATGCAAACCAATCCAAGAGGTAATTACTCTAGTTGCCCTAACGCATCATAATTTGTTAGGTGACGACTTTTCAAAATACCCAATTCCCAAAAAGAAATTAGTTATCACACCCTCCCCCATGGAAGGTCGAAACTCGGATCTCTCTCTCCGCGAAGAGGGCGAAGAAGGGGGGCCGTCGACATGGAGACCTTGTTGGGGATGTTTTCAGGCTCTTAAATAACGAATTTGCCTTTTACAATAACGAATTTATCTTTTACAAATTAGTCCAAGCATACTTTATCCTGTGCCCCTCTCCCTTTATTTGAATTCAATTGCCTAATTTAAGCATTTATGTTTCTTTTATTCATGAAATTAACTTGTCTCTTTGTTTCCTTTTCATGTGATTGTCTTTCAATTATTTAAATACGATAGTTATCTTTCTTCCTACGTGCAAATACTTGACTACATGTTATTAATTGCCGCATAAACCATGCTCCGCATCATATTCCACTCGTGCGCCTCAAATCCTATAGCAACGCTTTAATGAGTAGTTACCCTCTTCATATTAACTACCCTTAAATTTGGAAAGGCTTATTTGCGGTAAAACCAATCGATCAGTGGTACTGTCGACAATTTTTTGCCTTCCCTCTCGAGTTGTCCACTTGAGGGTAACAGTCTAAAACCCCATAGAAACCTTACTCTGCTTCAAAATTGTGCATGCATCATGCTCAAACCTAGTCGGATCAATTATGTTATCCACATAATGATTCTTTAAGATAAGCCTTATCCAAAGTCCATCAGGTTTTCCATAATCCCAACGGACATTACTATGTTCTGTGTACTAATTTGGAAAACTAAATGCCGATATGTTGATCATGAATATATAAATAGCCGAGTCTTATGGGGGTGAGGTATAACCCTCTGTGTACTAAAATGAGGCACGAGTTCCCCAAATTTAGTATACTTAGCAACATATCACTGTTGTTGCTCGATTGGTGAGAGAACCTTTCCTCAAGTGACAAGAAACATATGAAAAATTACCTGGGTAACCTTCCTTCCTTGCTAGTTATTGAACCAAACAACAAATTGATCAAAGCTTGTAGACATGTAATTTTTTATCCTCCCCGAATTTTTACTCATTTTAGTTTTTATATATTTAGTTTAGGCCTAATATCGCTATTTTACCTATCTTTAACTATTTTACCTTATTTTTTCACAAAAATAAAAATTACAAAAATATTTTCTTTTATTTAGGTTATTGATATTTTATCTTGTTACTTTTAGTTTATCTATCTTACATAAAATTTTAAAATACAAAAATAGTTAGACTTTATTTTCAAGGATATTAGTATTTTGGGTAGTAGTATTATCTTAATGATGATTTTAATCTAGTCTTGTTATTATTTTGGTTTGACATTTGAAAAATATAAAAAAAAATAGTTTCATATTTTATATATAATTAAGTTTAATTAATTAGATAGATTTTTTTAGCAATATATAATACCTTTAGTTTATATTAAAAGATATTTAGCTAAGATTTGGATATTTTTCTTTTAGTTCAAACTTTAAGACCCAAATATAAAGCCTAACACCCTTTAACCTATCAGCTCTTTTTAATTTAATCCTAGCTATCCACTCCCTTTCATCCAATGATCATTACTAATCCTTACCTACGAATATCTACATAATTACATCCTAAAACCTAACCCTGGAGAACACCCCTGAACACGCCAGCCGCCGCCGTCTCCTCTCCAAGGTCCAGCCATCATCTTCTTCAACCTAGAATCCTAAATACCCTCAGCTAGCTCCCAGCCGTCACTCGCACCCAAAAAACAAGACCTTAACCTTCTTTTTCATCTAAAGAGAACACTAAAGAACTGGAATCTCAAAAGAAAAACCTCGACTAGCCATGAAGACCTTCTCCATCCAAAAGAAGGGAACAGTTGATCCCATCTCCTAGTGAAATAAATATGGGATCTCCAAAAGCTTCAGCGGTTCCTGCTTCTTTATATTCATCTGGAGCACGCCCAAAAACTAAAAATAACCAGCCGCCAGCCGCACCCCAAGCAATAAACCAGATCTCCTTCTTCACCTTCCTCGCCGCCGTTTAGATCCCCTCCGCTGCCTGCTAGTTCTTTTGTCGTTTCCTACTAGCCAGCCGCCGCGGCCGGCGTTACCTGAAAAACAAAGTGAAAGCTTAAAAAAAGAGAAGGAACATCAAAGAATTGTAAATATGTTGGTTCACTGCTTTCACATGCTTACAATCAAAATCTATTCATCTTTTCATTATTGTAGCAATTTCTCTTAAAGACAGTGTGTTAGTAATGGAAGCTAACCAGTCAACTCACTATGCAAAGTTTCACTTTCGTCCATAGCAGTTCTTTGATACTCTGAATTTTAGTTCTCGCTCTCTTTTCTATCGCGAATCATGGAACAATGCCATTTGCTTCTGTTCTTTGCTGCGTTTTTCTCTATTCGGACTCCTCCATGCCAGTGTCGGTGATGCTGATACGATTTACAGGTGATTCGTTTAAGGTCTGGGTTTAGCTCTAATCATTTTATTCCAATCACAATCAATTTTTCTGGTCAGTTGGCTAGTATTGGAGATTTTGCATTTATTGAGGCCCATTTCTTAACTTTGTATTTTAATTAATTTTCACTGTTCCTCCTAGGTATCTTGATATGGAATGAAATTCCAATTTGATGTTAGTATACCCAATTGCATGCATTTGATGTTTCGTATTAGTTTCTTATGAATTTAGTGTTAGTTTTAGAGTTTATAATGTATAGGTTAATATTGAGTTACTGGAGTAGTTTTTGTTTGGTTATTAATGTTTCAAATTTCATTGTGATTTAGATTGTTAAATAAAGATTAAGCTAGGAAGCGAAAGTTGTTGTTCATGGGCTGATTTGATAAATTGGGCAATGGAGTTGGCTATTAAAACAAAAGATGATTTCAGCTTAAAAATATTAGTATTTTGCTTTCAGTAATTGTATGATAGTAGCATGACTAGGCCGACTCTACTTTGAGGCGAGACAAGCTTTAGGATTAATTGTACGATAGAAGCATGACTAGGCCGAAAAGCTTTAGGATTTTTGTTAGTTTTGAGGTGAGAGGTCTCTCCCTTAGTTAAATTTATTTGTGGAATGCCCCGAAAGATTTGTGTATATTTTTATCCGTGAGTATACCCTGTAGTATCATGTAAATAGAGGTCGTGGCATCATCAGTGGAGGTGTAGTATAGGCTAGTAGGGCTCATTTTACTTTGTTTTGTTTTCTTTTGTTAGGTAGGGACAACCTCGAGCCTCTTTGGCTGTTTATTTTCTTTTTTGTGTGTTTTATTTCAATTTGAATATTTCAAAAGCCAACTAGATTGAGTATGCAACCGTAGTTTTCACGGGACTTGGAGAGTGCCTAATACTTTCTCTCAGAGTCAAATGAACCCCCTTATGCGAAGGCAGACTTAGTTTTGGAGTCCAAAGTGCTTTAAAGGAAAAATATTAAAAACGATGACCTGGTACACCAAAACCAATGTCAGGTAACGGCTCTGAATTATTTCCTTTTTTAACACAATTTTGTCACTTTTTAATTTGAAAACCCTTTTGAGCTTCAAAAATCACTTTTACTTATTTTAAGAGGGTTAGTGAGGTTTGTACAAAAAGGGGTATGACAGCTCTAGCGACTTCACTTGGAGACTTGTAGGTTCGAGATGGTACTTGGTCTAGTTGACTTTTAGGATATTCTGTTGAGGTATTTGTTTTCTTTATTTGCTTTGTTTGTCGTATTTCCTTGTTTTGTTGGTTATTTGTTTATAAACTGTCATCATTTGCATAATTATGTATCTTCTTTCTTCAACAAGTCTCGGAGTACGCGTTGCATGCACGAACTCTTTGTTGAGTCGCCCTTATTTTAGGAGGGGGGCCATCAGACGTATGGAGTGGGTGGAAAGCTTGAGCAACCGCCATCGACTATATGCTTCCCCGAATTGCCTTGTTAGCGAACCTCAAACTTAGGTCAGCAATTAGGTCATTTTTAATTACATCATGTCATTTAGACCTAACCGTGCTCGGTCCCAGGTACGTGTCCCTTTGTAGGAGGCATATCCAAATTTTGTAAAAATGAGCTCGTGGCTCAAAAAGGCATTTAACTCATCCCTATATGATATATGTTGCATTTTTGAGGGTAAAAAAGTCGTTTGGTGGACTAATGCTTAGGAAAGAAAAATGAAGCAACGAGGGCCCAATTATGATTTTCTTTCACAACTTTTTCAAGAAAAGACTAATTTGAAAAAGAAAAATCCAAAATAAGATTTTCCACTTTCCCATCATTTTCCAAAAAATTAGAAAAAAAAAAAGAAAATCCAAAAAGATTTTACATTTTTCTATCATTTTCTAAAATTCAAAAGAAAAAAAAAGAAAAAGAAAATCCAAAAGGATTTACATTTTCATCATTTTCAAAAAGACAATATATTTTTTTCCAAATTAGTGTCATTTTTTAAGTTTTCTTCCATATCCAATCTTCCCGAACTACGCATACATGATTCTCGCCTCTCGGGACAGGATATGTAGGCAAATCACATATGGTTCGATCTTCCTAGTGAGTTTTAAGTTCTTGGCTTTGCGGGATCTTAGCCAAATTTTGCATGTCTAGCCACTTTTAGCCATATCAGCCTTGTTGCAAAATAGGGCTATTTTGCGAAGTGGTTGTTGAACCGTGTCTGGAGAGTCCAGATCCACAATTAGTTGTCTCCACTTTGTTAAAAGGTCCATTCCTGTTGAATTTGCATGCTTAACCATTTTTGGCCACATAGGCCTGCAAAATATTGTCATTTTTGCAAAGTAACTTTAGAGGTTATAATTCCTTGATGTTTAGGGCCATGTAAACCTTTCTGAGGTGTTTCCTTATTGAGTTTTTCACTTTCAGACATTTTTGGCGACGCAAGCCTTTCTGCAAAAACAACCTTATTTGTGACTTGCATGTGTCCAATAGGATGTGATGTGGCCTCACATAGTGTCTTTAGTCATTTAATCTGTTTGGTTTTATTTTTTTATTCAGGTATGGATCAGTATACCGGTGCTCGAGTTTGACAAATACCCCAAGACCATTGCATTCGGGAGCTGCTTAAAGATACTTTTATGTTTTGAGTTTGTCGTTCATGTTGTCTTTTACTTTTAAGTCTTGTATAATAATATCGAGTCTTTTGTTATATCAACTCCCATTTGTATTTGAAAACCAAAAGAAAAGAAAAAATTAAATGAAAAATTTAAAATGATTTTTGTTTTTTATTTTATTTTGTCCATTACTTTTCTAAAACTATGATTGATCTGATTCATGAGGGACATGCCTACATAGAGTTCGATCAAATCATTTTTAAAGTTATAAAAAAGGAAAAGAAAAGTTGTGGGATGTGAAAAATGAGAAAAAAGAAAGAGCGATAATCGGAAAGAAAAGAGATGAAAGAAATGAGCAAATTAAGGAGCGTAAAGGAGGAAAAGAAGAGAAAAAGGGCCAGGAGAGTAAAATTGGGATGATGCCAAATTACCATGTGACCCTCAAAGTCATTCTAGAACCGTTAACTGTGATTAGGGGGCATAGCATGCAATGTTATATTTCTATCTGATAAATGCTCTAATGCTAACATGCTGGCTTTGTTTTGCTCCTTTTTGTTACTTTCAATGTTATCATAACAGAGGGTGGTTAGTTTGTGGCACTTTGGCTATTCATCCATACAACACAAGGTCAAAAAGCAAGGAAGCCATGGCTAACAAAGACTTGAATACATGAGTTGTTGACCCCTCGAGGGAGATTGAGGAGTCGGAGTCTTAATTGATAGAGGAGATCCAAAGGTTGAAATAACAGATAGTAGAAATGTATCAGTCTCGCATCAGGTGGCATCCTCTACCTTCATTCCCCACTAACTACATTGAAAACCCTGAAACTATCCTACCACTATAACAAGCCCAGGTTCCCACTGCTCCTGATATCTATCCACAACCTTTTCACACTCTACCCCTCAAAAACACATCATATCCTGCTCCTTAGACGACTCGTGTTTTTGTAGCTCATCCACCAGCTACTCTTCCTCGATCCTCTAGCGAGACTGTGTTCAAAGTCCCGGATGTCCAACACTATGCTCCAGAACCAATTTTCAAGGTCTCGGGTCCATCCTCTTTTGCTCCTCATTTTGAGCCTCCTCGTGAGACTACAAAGCCTGCTAAGACTGTGCAGCAGGAATAGATCTCCAGAAATCTAAACGGGTCTAAAACACCGAAGCTTAATTTATATGATGGGCATGGAGATCCAATATCCCACCTGAGGGGTTATTGAAGTGAAAGGAGAAGTGTTTGCAGGAAAGATAAAGTATTGATGGCATATTTCAGTTAGAGTCTGAGTGGAGCAGCTCTAGAGTGGTACATCTGCCAAGACGCTAGTAAGTGGCATGCATGGGGTGACATGGCTCAAGATTTTGTTTGCCACTATCTGTACAATGTAGACATTATCCCAGACCGCTCCTCCCTATCTCAGATGAAAAAGAAACCTAAGGAAGGCTTTAGGGAGTTTTGATTCAGATGGAACGAACAAATTGCTCGGGTCTATTCTCTAATTGGTAGAAAAGATGTTGCTGAACCCCACTAACGATAGAATCTAGTGGGCATTCCGCTAAATGCATACAGCCTCAATACCGATCCCACAAATATCCTCATACTCCAGATAATCCTCCCCAGTGATACTTTCCTCCACATAATCCCTAAAGCCATACCTCACCTCCCCAGTACTTTATCCACAATGCACCGCCATATGCTCCACACCTACGAAACTCGCAACGGCTTGCACCACCTCCACAAATGTCTTTCCCACATCTACAAGCATATTAACCCCCTACCCGAAAGAGATACCAACCAAGGCCAGAGTGCAAAATGAATAGGCAACAGTAAAGAGAAAAGTTTTTCACTCCTATTGGAGAATCATATGCTAGTATGTTCCAAAGGCTGAGGCAATTGGACATGTTGAAGCCGATTCAGATAAAAATATTGAAACGCTTCCAAAAAATTTTGGATTTTTCTCAAAGGTTCACATATTTCCCTAATGCCTGGAGCACGACATAGAAAAGTGTTGGCATTTGAAATAAGCATCCCAGAAGCTTATTGATGCAGGTGACATTATCGTGCAAAGTCCAAATGCAACAGATACTAGCCAAAGGCCATTGATTGTTCATAATGAGATGCATATGGTGGACGTGATTTGTGTGGAAAGGGAATATGAGAAATGTCTCGAATCCCTTGGAGGGCCACTTACCACAAAGTTTTCAGCTCTATCAGTCTCGATTCTAGAGGTTGATCTTAAGGAAACATTGGATAAAGGGACCCAAAAGCTATTTTCTAAGGCCAACGTGATGGGAATCGGTGAAGGTCCTACTAATTTATATGTGCAAACCACTGAGTGTTTGTATTCGTTGTGTGCTTTCTAGGCCTGATAGTGTTCCAATGAAAAAGGGAAGAATCCATACTAGGTTGGCCATGGTAGCCAAGACTCTGATGGGGGGGATTAATAGACAGACATATACCATAATCCCCATGATCATAGCCGATATCTACAGAGCTCTGGAGCATTGTCAAAGCGAGGTCAAGCATTTCGAGGGTTGTAATTATTTCTTCAATTATGGTTATTGGAACATTTCAAAGAGGGTCACTATCGTCAAGAATTTCTGCGAAGGGCTAGGAACGTCCATATTTCCTTCCATCACCTAAGCAAATGAATTATGTTCCAGAAATATTTGCTCAGCCGGATAGCGCAAGAGAATGGGTAGATTTCTTTGACAATTTGAACGAGAAACAGGTACAGTGGATGTTTGAATGGTTCCCAACAAATGAATTTATCATCAGATCCAGGGATGCTCTCCACTTGGTCCTGATTGGTTTGAGAGGGATATACCCAAATGTCCCTATGCTAGTTATAATGCAAGCAGGCAGAAAACAGGTTGTACCAAGGGTTGTCAAGATGAGTCACTTCAGGGCAGACATCCAAGACGATGATGTCCCTTACAAGTGCCAAGCTTAGCACATGTGGCAGTGCAAAATCATTATGGAGAAGAATACTATTGACCCAGACAGGTATCATGCAGGGTGCGAGCCTCAATATCCGGCACGGTCAGAGGACAATCTCAAAGGGATGGTGACACCAGGGGTCAATCGATGGAATAGAATCATAGATGAGGAAGTTGAAGCTCAATTCAAGTACAGTAGGAAGCACAAAAGGGTCCACGACTCTAAGAATGAGCACCGAGAAATACATGAGAGGAATGTGAGGTTGATTGAGGAATGGAAGGAGGTGGAAATCACTTCAATAGGAAATTGGAATTCCTGAAGCGAGAAATAGTAGAGCTGGAAGGAAAAGTCATAAAGAGGGTTGAAAACTGCCAAAACGTTGAAGGAGCTGAAGGAGGACATTTGGCCAGAGCCTACTTGCTGTTGGGGCTGCGCGAGGTAGGGGATCTATACGATGGAGTCCAGAAGATCGAATCTGGGAAAGGATCTTTGGGACCAAATAGACTAGATTTACTTGCTTTTCCTAAAATGTAATATAGCAAGTGCCAGTAGTGACTTATTATTATATTAGTATCATTTTGGGATTCATCTATTTTTCATATTATGAAATGAAGCATTTATTGGCTTTAAAAGTTCTCTAAGTTTATTTGTCGCTAGGCCTACCTTAGGCACAACGAGATTCCCAAAATAGGATACTAATTTACATTTCCGCAATATGTGTTTAAATACTGTAAACATTTCAGGATCCTCATTGACTTGTTACCTTTTATTTTTCTTTATTTTTTTTATTACTCCCATCCCCTTAGGTTGGCTCACTCATACTGCTCTCATCAGCATATCACACCAGATCTAGAGGCCATCCACCTTGTCCTCCTCCATTCAACATAAAAAGCAGAGGAAAAGCAAATATGGATGACTTAAGCGGAATTCGAAAGGAAAATGTTGAGAACACAGAGACATCCGATGTCTGTAGTACTCCGGTCCTAAATGATTTAGTTTTGAGTCTAGAATAAAAGATACTAGAACTACAAGGAGAACATGAACATGTCCGCAATTTGGAAAACCTGTCAGTCACCCTCAATGTCCCCGATGTCCAACAAAATACAAAGAACCTCAACTCCTCCTCAGAACACACAAAACCAACGGCCACAAAATCCTCCCGCACCAAATCAATACACAACTCCACCCCCAAATACCAATCTGCTGCCAATACCAACTCCACAACAACATCAACATCAAACAATTCAATATCCACCAACCGCCACTTACAACACACCCCAAAACACACAACCCATTCCCGATCTACAAAACTCCACCAATGACCATCACTATACCCAAGTTCCTGGAACCCAGCAAAGCGACCATATATACCTGGAAACTATACCCCATTCTACCCAACCCATCTCCTGTGCACTGGAGCCCTCCGAGAAAGACCTTCTCATTAAAAACATAGCCGAAGAACTAAAGAAGTTAACAAGCCGAGTTCAAGGAGTTGAAGGCGACAAGGGAATAAAAGGATTAAACTACGAAGATCTGTGCATACAGCCAGGTGTGGAATTTCCAGAGGGGTACAAACCTCCCAAGTTTGTGATGTTTGATGGCACGGGTGATCCTAGGATTCATCTAAGGACCTATTGTGACAAGCTTGTCGGCGTAGAGAAAGAGGAAAAAAGATCCGAATGAATCTCTCCATGAGGAGCCTTACTGGGGATGCTTCGTCTTGGTATATCAGCCAGAATCCCAAGAAATGGGCCAATTGGGTAAGCATGGCATCATATTTCATTGGTTGGTTCAGGTTTAACACAAAAAATTCACCCGATATCTTTACATTCAATATCTCAAGAAGAAACCAACTAAAACTTTTTGCGAGTATGTTATTCGTTGGAGGTCGGAAGAAGACAAGTTCACACCCCTCTAGATGAAGAATAGATGAATAAGTTCTTCATCAGGGCACATGATCCACAATATTATGAGAGGTTGATGGTCATTGAAAATCACAAATTCTTTGACATCATCAAACTCAGGGAAAGGATCGAGGAAGGAATCAAGAGCAGGATAGTAACGAACTTCAAGGAACTGAAAACCACAAATAAGGAACTCCAATCAGGCGGCATATCGAAGAAGAGAGATGTTGGGGTAGTAATGGTGGTCCAGCGCTCAAAATCTCCACTTACTTATCTGATATTTCCACCCACATATCAGACACCTCCACCCACATATCAAACACCTCCGCCCACATACTAAGCATCAACGCCTATGTATCAGCCTTTATTTCCCAAATATTCCCAACCAAACTTTTTCCATCCAACCTACAACTCCCAACCATCCCACTTCCAATCACCACCAACTCGCCAAAATTAACCAAAACCAAGACCCAACTTCGACTGCAAGCCACCTAAACAATACACCACCATTGTTGAGCCCATAGACCAAGTGTATGAAGGTTGAAAGCCGTAGGCTACGTCACTCATGTTCCTGCTGTGGCACGAGAAAATCAATCCTAATGGGTCAATTCGAACAAAACCAGTACGTACCATCCCGGTATAAAAGGGCATACCACTGCTGAGTGCCGAACATTGAAGGATAAGATCAAGGCACTCATTGACATCAAGGTCATACAAGCAAAGGAAACCACATTTAATGTTCACAACAATCCCCTCTCTGATCACAGGGGCGATGGTGTACATGTGATAGAGAAAAAAAAGGAATAGGATCCCGAGAGTTCGATCGGGCTTATCCGAAAAGGCGATGACTTTAAGGTTGCAGTCACGCTTACACCTATTGTGGGTTAGACTCAGGCACCTATTGATGTTGAGGTAACTGCATTGGTTCCATTTGAGGTAGAAGTGGCTCCGCCCCCAGCCACTTCCGCTCCATTTGAAGTAGAAGTGTATCTTTTACTGTGACGGTGTCAACCACACACTCATTCAACTTAAAGGCAATACCCTGGGATTATGTTGCCGAGGCTCCGCGAAAATGGAAGGCCAAGGTAGAGTAATTTGACACTGCACAAGGAATGACTAGAACTGGAAGGTTCTATACACTGGAATATTTGGGAGGATCAAGTAAGGATGCCACTGCTAGGCAGCCTATCATTGAGATCGAGCCAAATGGCCTGTGGAGGAAAGTACATGTAAAAGAGTATTCTATTGTTGACCATCTGAACAAAGTCACTGCTAAGATATCTATCCTGCCACTATTGCAGAATTTAGAGGCACACAAGAACGCCTTAATAAAAGTGTTGAGCGAGGCTTATGTGCCCAACATCACTGGTGAAGAAATGGCCAACATGGTTGGGCAAGTGCTGGAGAGTCATAAGATTATCTTCCACGAAGATGAGCTACCGCCCGAGAGTTTGAATCATAATCAAGCATTGCATATCACAGTTTAATTTGAAGATAAGTTCATTTCCAAGGTCCTGGTTGATGGGGGTTCAAGCCTAAATATTTGTCCATTGGATACTCTGAAGAGGTTGGACAAAGGTTTCCACGAGATACGAGTAGGAAGCATGAATGTAAAGGCATTTGATGGGTCTTAGAGGGCCACAACTGGGGAAATCAACCTTTGCTTGCAGATGGGGCCAACTTGGTTCGACGTTGATTTCCAAGTGCTTGACATACCGGCCTCATACAATCTTCTGTTGGACCAACCATGGATCTGTGCTGCTGGAGCCGTACCTTCCACACTACATCAAGCTATGAAGTTCGAATGTAATCGTCAGGAGGTGATCATTCACGGGGATAGAAGTAAACCCATCTACACCAGTCAGACCATCCTGGCCATTGGACATAGAAGGAGGTTAGGAGGGGAGACCTATCATCGCATCGAACAGGTCAATGTCGCCGAGAAGGATAAGTAGTGGAGTAACATAATAGAAAGCATACTAGCATGGTCCGGATATGAACCCGACAAAGGGTTGGGAAGGAACCTCCAAGGCACCACCAAACGAATACAGCTAAAAAATTATGGTACCACTTTTGGGCTCGGATACCAGTACACATGGCAAGAGTGCAGGAATTGGTCGCCTCCATGGAGTGGATCATATTACCCTCTCGAGCGGCCAGTGCCACATTTAGAACGAGCTTTCCACCACGCCGAGACAATATAAGGAACTACATAAGAAGAAGTACTAGTTGGGATGAAGGATTTGGTCTTGAAAGATGAGGACATGGCTTGTTGTGCCATAATTGAGGAGGAGGAGGAAGAAGGCCTCACAATTCACACTGTGGCGAAGGGAGCTATTCTCAAAAATTGGACCACCACACCATCCCAAGCCCACTGAGTCCCTGGGTAGCTTGGCAGAATTTACTTCTATAGTTGTTCTAGGCATATAAGATTTTTGATAATTTTGTTTTAAGATTTTCTTGTTTCAAAATAAATGCTCGATTCATCGAGACAAGCTTTGTATGAATAATTTTTCACTTTTAATCAAATGCATTTGTCCTTTATCAATATTCATTACTATTTTTATATTGTTCCCTACTATAATGTTATTATTAGTTTTCCTGATGAACCAGTGACTGTGACATGTGATGAGGTAACACGACATGAGAATAGTGACACAGAGGATGAAGATGAGATACTTGAGGAAATTGTCAGGGAGGTTGAAAGCTTTGAGAATAAGACTCAGTCCAATCTAGACGAAATCGAAGCAGTAAATTAAAGTGATGCCGAGACCGTCAAGGAGACCCACATCAACATTCACTAGTCACCAACAGAAAAGAAAGAGTACATTCATTTTCTAAAGGAATATGAAGACATATTAGCCTGGTCATATGATGACATGACTGGTTTGAGCACTTCTATAGTGGCTCACAGGTTGCCCACTAGTCCCATGTATCCGCCAGTAAAACATAAATTCAGAAAGTTCAAACCAGACATGAGCATGTAAATCAAGGAGGAAGTTACCAAGCATATCAAAACCAAAATTCTTAGGGTGGTCGAATATCCAAACTGGTTAGCTAACATTGTGTTAGTTCCGAAAAAAGACGGGAAGGTTAGGGTATGTGTTGACTACTGGAATTTAGACAAAGCAAGTCCCAAAGATGACTTCCCACTGCCAAACATGCATGTTTTGATCGACAACAACACCAAGCATGAACTCCAATTCTTTGTAGATTACTTCACAGGTTATCACTAGATTTAGATGGGCGAAGAAGACGTGGAGAAAATAGCCTTTATTACGCCATGGGGGTATACTGCTATAAAATGATGCCATTTGGTCTAAAGAATGTTGCGGCCACCTACATGAGAGCCATAACAACCATCTTCCATGAAATGATACACAAAGAAATAGAGGTGTATGTAGACGATGTTATTATCAAATCCAAGAGGGCCCCATATCATATAGGAAACTTGAGGAAGTTCTTCGACAGGCTTATGAGGTGCAATTTGAAGTTGAATCCTGCAAAGTGTGCCTTCCGGGTTCCCGCAAGAAATTTACTTGGTTTCATCGCCAGTAATCAGTGGGATCGAGCTGGATCCATCTAAAGTCAAAGCTATTCAAGAGTTACCACCACCTAAGAGCAAAAAGGATGTATTGAACTTCTTAGGGCGTCTCAATTATATCAGTCGATTCATATCACAGTCCACAATCATTTGTAAACTCGACTTCAGGATGATGAGGAAAGATGATGAAACAAGTTGGACAGAGGATTGTTAGAAAGCTTTTGATAAAATCAAGGAGTACCTGTCCACACCACCAGTTCTGGTCCCTCTAGAGCCAGGACGACCTTTGCTACTCTATATGTATGTATTAGATAGAGCCTTGGGGTGCGTTTTGGGATAACATGAATACACAAGAAGAAAGGAGCAAGCCATATATTACTTGAGTAAGAATTTTACACCCTATGACGCACGGTATTCTCTACTTGAATGCACTTGCTGTGCTTTGACCTGGACAACTCAGAAATATAGGCATTACTTCTATGCCTGCACCACCTACCTCTATCCAGGATGGATCCTCCGAAGTACATATTATAGAAACCCATGCCCACTAGGAAGTTTGCTAAATGGCAGATACTACTGGGTGAGTTCGATATCGTCTATGTAACTTAAAAGGCGGTCAAGGGAAAAATAGATCACCTTGCTGAAAATCTGGTAGGAGGAGAATACAAACCCTTGACAACGTATTTTCCTGATGAAGAGGTATCATTTGTAGGAGAAGACATTACCGAAGCATATGACGGTTGGAGGATATTCTTTGACAGGGCTGCAAATTTCAACGGATTGGGCATTGGAGCAATTTTGTAATCAGAAATGGGCCAACATTATCCAGTATTTGCTAAACTCAGATTTCCATGCACTAACAATATGGAAGAATATGAAGCCTACATATTAGGCCTCAATATGGCAGTCGATATGAACATTTAGTAGTTGATAGAGATTGGTGATTCAGATTTGCTTGTGCACCGGGTGCAAGGAGATTGGGTCATCAAGAATTCCAAGATATTTTCATATCTGCACCATGTGCAGGAATTGAGAAAAAGGTTCACAAAGATAGAATTCCGACATGTTCCAAGAATTCAGAATGAGTTTGCCAACATGTTAGCCACTTTGTCATCATAATCCAGATAAGAACTATATTTATCCCATTCAGGTGCGAATCCATAATTAGCCGGCATATTGTGCTCATATCAAGGAAGAAGCTGATGGAATGCCTTGGCTCCTCGACATCAAATAATACTTATCAAAAGGGGAACACCCAGAGCTTGCAAATCATACTAAGAAAATGCACACTTTGGAGATTGTCAAACAATTTCTTTCACGGTGGAGGAAACTTGTATAGAAGAACTCTTGATTTGGGTTTACTAAGGTGTGTCAACGTAAAATAAGCTTCTAGGATACTTGAGGATGTGCATGCTGGGACCTGTGGTCTGCACATGAATGGTTTCGTCTTGGCTAAGAAGCTACTCCGGGCATGTTACTTTTGGATTACCGTGGAAACATATTGGATTCGGTATGTCCAAAAATGCTTTCAATGTCAAGTGCATGCCGATATGATAAAAGTGCCGCCAAACGAGCTCAATTCAACAAGCTTACCTTTGCCATTTGCCGCTTGTGGAATGGATTATTGGCACGATTGAGCCCACTGCCTCAAACGAACACAGGTTTATTCTGGTAGCCAATGATTACTTCACAAAATGGGTAGAAATTGCATATTAAAAAAGCTATAACCAATAAAGTCATCGCAAATTTATTAAGGATCATACTGTCTATCAATTTGAAGTTACCTAGTCCATTATTACCGACAACATCACCAATCTCAACACTGATCTGATGAAAGTTATGTGTGAAACTTTCAAAATCAAGCATATGAATTACGCAACCTACAGACCTCAGATGAATGGAGCCGCAGAAGCCGCCAACAAAAACATTAAGAAGATACTAAGGAAATGGTAGAGAACCAGAAATAGTGGCATAAAAAGTTACCCTTCCCTTTGTTGGTATATCGCACTACAATTTACACGTTAATCGGGGCAACCCCCTAAATGATGGTTTATGGTACCGAGGTTGTCATACCAGCTGAGGTAGAGATTCCTTCCTTGAGAATCATACAGGAAGCTGAACTCAGCGACACATAGTGGACAAGGAGTCACAATGAAAAATTGGCCCTTATTGATGGAAAGAGGATGAACTCAGTGTATCACGGCCAGCTTTATCAGAACAGAATGTCCAGAGCTTTCAACAAAAGAGTCAAACCGAGATAGTTTGCACCAGGGTAGCTGGTATTGAAGAAAATCTGCCCACGTCAAGATGAGGCCAAAAGGAAATTCTCTCCCAACTGGCAAGGTACATACATGGTTCACATAGTACTGATAGGAGGAACACTCATACTTGAAGAAATAGATGGAGAAATCTGGCAAAAATCGATCAATTCAGATGCAGTCAAGAGATACTTTATTTGATGTAATTGAACTACTCTTGAGCTAATTCCCATTTAAGAGGGAATACGTAGGCAAACTTATAGTTTCAGTCATATTATAATAAAATTTTCATTTCCCCCAAGATCAGAAATTGGGGTAGAATTTTGAGGAGGTTCGTCAAAATTTTGGGGAAAGTCCAACCAACGACATAACATGCCGGAAAGTCAGAAATCACTTGAGAACTGGGGTAGAATTTTGAGAAGGACTCTCAAAATTCCAATGTAAGATAGTTGTAATGCCTTCGAAATGTGTTATAGTCACTAGTTAATCTAAATATGTCAAAATATTTCTAAAACAACTCTATTTTTATCAACAACTGCATACTTTTCGAAAAGCTCTATTTCCATAGCAGTCAGGTATTACCCAAGGGAACTCGAAAGGCCTTCAGAATGGAGTAAAGCGAGGCCAACAGACGAAGCAAGAACCAACCTCTGCTCACAAAGCTAACAAGTTTCCTTTGAACGCAGGCAAATTTGACGTGACGGTAGCATTCGCAAAACATATATTCACAAAGTGAATTCACTATCCATCCATCCATCCGACACCAAATACATCTCCAGCTAATTCATATACTACTCTCATTTGCTATTTGCTTTTGCACGAGGCTAATCCCTACCTCTATATTTGCATAAGTCTAATCCTTGACTCTATACTTCCATGAGTCTAATCCCTAACTCTATACTTGCATGAGGCTAATCCTTTCCTCCCCATCTGCATGAGTCTAATCCTTGACTCCATACTTGCATGAGGTTAATCCTTGCCTCCATATATTCATGAGTCTAATCTTTGACTCCATACTTGCATGAGGCTAATCCTTTCCTCCCCATCTGTATGAGTCTAATCTCTAACTCCATACTTGCATGAGGCTAATCTTTGCTTCCCAATCTGCATGAGTCTAATCCTTGACTATATACTTACATGAGGCTAATCTTTGCCTCTATATTTGCATGAGTTTAATCCTTGACTCTACGAGGCTAATCCATGCCTCCAAACTTGCATGAGGCTAATCCTTGCCTCCCCATTTGCATGAGGCTAATCCTTGCCTCCATATTTGCATATGGCTAATCCGTGCCTCCCCATTTACATGAGTCTAATCCTTGACTCCATATATACATGGGACTAATCCATGTCCCCATATTTGCATGAGTCTAATCCTTAACTCCATGAGGCTAATCCCTGCCTCCTATTTGCATGGGACTAATCCATGTCCCCATATTTGCATGAGTCTAATCCCTACCTCCCCATTTGCATGGGAATAATCTCTATTCCCAATCTTTCATGAGTCTAATCCTTGACTCTATATTTGCATGGGACTAATTCCTGTCCCCCATACTTGCATGAGGCTAATCCCTGCCTCCCTATTTGCATGAGGCTAACCCCTGCCTCCCTATTTGAATAAGGCTAATCCTTGCCTCCACATTTGCATGAGGCTAATCCTTGCCTCCCCATCCACATGGGAATAAGCAATGTCCCTTTTTGCACATATGTTGCTCTATTGCTAATACTATCTATTTGCTTTTTAATTAGGCTAAGCTCTGCAATCCATTTCACAAGACTAATCATTGTCTTGATAACGACATGACTATTGCATATCATAGGCTAAAATATCGCCAATCTATGCGAAGGCGTCATAGTCTAAAGGCATCATCCTCAAAGCCGGAAGACATCATGTCATGGCTTGAGGATCTCTCAAACTTGCACATCATTATTCAAAGGAGTTATGATTTGGAGGCATCATTTTCATGGACCTAGAACAAACATTTCATGTTCTTCGAACCCCTCGTTAAAAAATTCATGGCCCAGGACATCATTGTCTAAGGAAGATATCTTTAACCGTCCAAAGACAACCCTCATGGTCCGAAGGGAATTTGCATCATCTTTAAATTTTTGCAAATACGTTTGTAGCATATTTCATCTGCAAGTAATGAGTAGGCAACCATTATCCTAGCAGAAGTAATCTCGCTGTGATTCCCTCTAACTGTCCTGATCTTTATTCGGTTCCATAACCGTTTGCGCATCGCGTGTCTGCTTTCGCAATAATTTCATCATCATACACCGCGAATGAATCCACATTACACATGGCATGATTCCTATAAAACTAAGTATATGTAGGCAACTCGAAAACTGGAGTCTAGCCAATATCTTTCAAAACATCCCGTCCGAACAAAATTGATCATTATTTCTTTACCCGATACTCGTTCATCCTTCTCAGGTAAAGAGGGGCAGCTGTTGATATCCAATTTTTCCCCAAATATTTTAAATATGCATAAATACATTCAAAATAGAATATACATACATATATAAGCATGAACATGATGTTTATAATTTTTTCATAATTTTAGGGATTTAAATTCATCTATTTTCTTCCCTTTTTTATTCATAAAATGCCAAATAACTATTCCCCAAATTATTGTTATGGTAATTTAGTCATTTAATTTTAATACTTATGCCAAAATAATATATATTTTTTATTCATTTTTATAATTGCATCGTTTATTTTTAAGCTTAATTGCATTAACCCACTAATGTATAATTATGTTTTATATGCGTAAATATTGGTCTCCTATATTTTTAAAATGATATATCTATTTTAAATTATTTTTGTAAATAATTTTTTTAAAATTATTTATAAATTATATAGGGAAAGAGTAGCTATATAAAATATAGCCAGATTTGCTTTCAATTATAACCTAAATTGAACCCATCCCCCAGCCCAATTTCATACTAAATTACCTGACCCAAACACTGAACCCGTCTACCCGATCCATCACAAATTAAATCCTGGCCGTTGATCTCCAAGATCAACGACCCATATTAGTCATTTCCTTTTTTAATTCCATAGACCCCGCTAACCCTACCTCATTTCCAAATCCCGCTACCTCCGTATTCTCTCATATCTGAACCACTCAACCTAACCCTAACTCCTCTCACCTGTCGACCCCCCTCTCCTATCTTGTTCGGTGACCACCCTTTAACCCCTAAGCCTCTAATGGCTCCTCTATTTCCATGCTCATCTTCTTTGAGGCCTTCAAGGGCCCTGGGCCACGCTAACTTATATCTAGGGTTTGCTATTTGGCTGTTTGTGGCTACTCCGGTGTGATTTCGAGCAAAATCATAATGTATTTATTACGATTTTTGAGTTTCTAAACAGGTTCTTCTATCTCTACTTGGGTTTCTTCTGAAACTCTAATTTTTGCTTACATCTCCTAGATATGTACTATTTTTAAATGACTTGAGTATGTTCCTTTGACGTTTTACACTATTCTTGAATCTCGTTTACAATAATCATTGATTTCCAGTTGTTTTCGCCTTCTTCTAAAGTTAAGGTTTTTCAGAACTTCTTCTACACTTTGTTTAAACTGATTCTTTATGTTTAAACTTCTATCATTTGCATATCTCGAATGATTCCTAATATTTCTATTATTTTTTCTGCTTTTTCAACTTGCCTATGTTAAAATCCCTAATATTTCTATATTTTCTTTGTTTGGTTCTCTATGTTAGCATGACTACTCGATTCTTGATAAGTTTTTGTGGTTAACTTGCTTCAAATTTGTTCTTACTGAGTTCTTATTCTAACTTATACCACCTTTATGTAATTATGTTCATCTTGGTTGTTCAAGACTTTCCTCTTTCTATCGATATTATTGATCCTGCCTGTTTGCGACGTCTGGTTGCTCTTACTCTATTTATATGTTAGTATTCAACCATAACTTCCTCTTGATTGATTTTGGATTCGTTACCTTATGCTCTGACTGAAAGGTCTTCTTTCAAACCCTAAATTTCTACCTCGTCTGTTTTTGAATTAACCGATTCTCCTACCTTATTTGCAGTGGTACTTTACTATTACTGAATTATTTCCTTAATGGGAGTTTTCTGAACTTAGCCATAAATGTATACCCTATACTTATTGAATTTGAATCTTTCTTTATTATTCGTACACTGATTTCTTTCCTTATTTATCACTTATTCTTACCGTTTGAGTTAATTCCTTTAACTTAAAGGGAGTACTTACCTTGATTTCCTGACTGACTGATTATGAGTTCCTTAATTACTAATGGACTTTGATATTTACCTTATTTGCTACCTGCTTTCAAAATATAAGTACCTTAGTCTTTCATTAACACAAGACACGAACACTCTTGGATAAAAAAAACTATCTCTCACACTTAAAACTTTTTTCTCTCTTTTGTGCTTCTTGCTACTGCTCTAAGTTATCCGGCTTCAAGCCAATGCTAACCATTGTGTTCTCCTATTCTTTCACTCTGCTTACTTTCCTCTTTACTGGTATATTCTAGTTTCAATTCAAAGTTCCAACAGTATTATGATTCTCTCATCGTTTCAGTTAAGCTTGTTTCAAGTTTGCTTCTATTTATAATTTTGTTGTGAAACTTGTAGTTCATGTTTACATTATTATGTATTCCCCTTCCTTATTATCAGTATATTACCCCTCTATTTTTTTCTGAGCATTTCTATACCAATTATCTCTTACTTGTTATGTGCTTACCATCATACACTCCATGAATCCCCAAATCCCTATCACCTACGTATGTGAGTTTGTCCTTTATGTCTATTTTTGTGACTATTTCTGTCATCTATTTATGAGCATATCTATACCAATTCCTAGACCGTTGCTTAATTATGTGTTTTCACAATCAAGTGTTCTATGTGTCCCCAAATCCCTTGACCCCTATTTTGACTACTGAAATCGCTTTGGTTCTATGACTACTGGATGTGTATGAACCTATCCAAAGTTGTGGTGTTTGTACTTTTGTTCATTTCTTCAATCTCTTTTCAAACAGTCTCTGTTGTTTTACTAAATTACTTTCAAACAGACTTCTTTTTCAATAAAGATTTTCACTGGAACCTCTCAGCTTGTGCCAAGCACTTTCACTTTACTCCTAAGTCAATAAGTTCTGCCCCCTCTAGTATGTGTACTAACTTGGGATCCCCTTGAGGACCCTCTAAACTCTGGCATACTGAGGCTGGCCCTGCCACACTACACTTATTAAACTTTTGGTTTCCAAGTCTAGGTGTAAGCATTGTCCGAGATCCTTGTGATACTTAGGGAACTTTAGTGCACCTAGACTTAGACATTGTCTATGGAATTGAGGCATTTTAGGCCATTGGAGGCTTTGGGAATTTGTACCTTATCAAAGGCTCCCTATAGAATAGCTTCTTATTTTCTTATTTGTTTATGTAGCTCATTCATTGGTCTGTAATAACTTGTAAACAAATATTGAGGTAACTAGTGAAAGGGATGGGTAGCTACATGTTTATAGGAAACACGGGTAGAAATCATACTCATAGGATTTTGCATTTTAATTTGATTGCCTTACCAAGTAAAAATCATGTTTATAGGGCATTACATCTTGTCATGTGTATCTCACCATGCTTGAAACCATGCCTGTAGGTTTCAAATAATTCTGTAATAGAAGTCATGCCTTCAATGTCTTAAAATCGGCTTAACAAAGAGATGACATGCCTATTGTATGTAATTTTAACCCAAATTCTATTATAACAAGTGTTATGTATGTTTCCATGCTTGCAAGTCTTTAAAATCAGTATTAAACTTAGATATCATGCCTATAGGGAACCATACTTGAAATTCTGCCTGTCAATCTAAACTAGTCTAAATAATTCAACTTAGTCCACACTTAGTTCACCTCTGAATTGGTTTAATTAAGTAGTTTATATTTCCTAAAACAAGTTCTTAAAAATTGACTCAATCTACCATTAGGCATCATGCCTATAGGTATTAAAAAAGTTTGTTTTTGCCAAAACCTACCTTGACTCACTATAAAATAAAATCATCAGTACTATGCGTATTGGCAAACCTGTATGGCGTTTTCAAAACATGCAATTCTGAAACTGTTTTTGTTTCTTAATGTCTTTTATGATCCTAACAGGTTTTAACAAAACAGTGGCCAATTGATGGTGTCACTACTCTTGAGTTTATAAAAATTAAAATTTCTCGTCTTCTGCAAACTCAGCTAGACATCCTGCCTTAAAATACTATTTAATAGAAAGCCCTTAACTGTGTTTGAGTCGTGTCATTTATGTGCCTTGTTTGAGGAGGAAACTTTGAGCCTCTAATTGATCCCTTTATCTTATGTACTAAAAATCCAAATTATTTTGCCTGTCGCCTTAGAATTTTCACATTTAAATAGCTTAGGGCTATGTCTAAAACCACCTATAGGTAGAGGTCCTAAATTCCTCCAGGACCATTAAGAAGGAATGGGTAACAGCACGCAATAGAGATCACTGACCGAGCACTCGCTTTACATGACCACTAAGGGGATGGGAAGGATAGATATGGGATATGATAACTACACGCTAATGTCACGTGTAGCCCCTCGTAGAGGAGTTTTACTAGACATTGTAAGGGGTGATCTTATAAGCTAACCAACCTAGAACTCCTCCTTACCAAAATTCCTTTTCTATATAAAACCTTTGTTTGTAACTTTGTACAAAAATCTTTATTCTATTATTTGAGTTACCCAACATGTTTTACTTGCAACCTATTTAATTCAAATGTTTATTTATATGGACTAAGTTGTGAATACAACTTCGACCGGGACCCACAGTTATGGACCAATAGGGGTGCCTAATACCTTCCCCTCGAGGTTACTCGAGCCCTTACCTAGATCTCTGGTAATGTAAATCAATCCAAGAGTTAATCACTCTAGTTACCCTAATGCACCATAATCCGTTAGGTGGCGACTCTTCAAAATACCTAATTCCTAGAAGGAAATGAGTTATCACACCTCCCCCCCATAAAATGTCAAAACATGAACCCCTCTCTCCGAGAGGAGGGAGAAAAAAGGGGCGCGACAGAGTCTAGTTCATATGTACCATCTAGGAAGCATTAAACGGAAATTCTATGCCAGAGAAGCCCGATGCACAGTAACACCCAAGGCAACTTCAGGAGAGTTTTCAACTCTGATATGAACCTTCCACCTCAGCGAGCACTTCTGAGGGTTCTGAAGATGACATTCAGGGTTCATATTCCTCATCTACTCATACCCCCAAGCGCACTAGTTACAGTTAATTATGATGATGATATTTCGGATAACGGTCGAGGAGGCGATACCATAATTGTCGGCCTTGAGAGGTCGAAGAAGAAGGAAGCTTGGGAAGACATATTTGTTAGCATGCCTGCTTTCAACAGGTTCCGAGAGTGATGACCTCAGAGATCGCTCACACTTGAGCGTTAGTTCATATTGAAAGACTTGGATAGGAACAATCCAAATGTAGCAAGAGACATTCGGGAGAGAAAATGGTGGATATGGTTCACTCAAAGTGTGGTGGATACCAAGGATCACTTAGTCTGGGAATTCTATACCAATGTGGAGCATATCAAGAAGGGGAATAAGGTGACTAAATTAGGGAACTTGAAAGCTATATTTGATCGGAGCACCCTGAACATATACTTGGGGCTCGAGGATGTGGAACCGGTGTAGTATTTAACTGGGTAATACGACTCGCCCTTGGCTGGCCGAAATATTGGCAGCTACAGGACCACCACCAGCATGGAGCACAACACCCTCAACTTTGAAGCTAAAGGTTGGAAGATATTTGTGTGTAGTCGAATAGATCCAAACCAGAATGAAAACAATATTCCAGTGCCATGGGAAATCCTAGTTTCCTCCATCATGGTCGAGCACCCAACCAATATGGGTGCCATCATGTCGGCCAACATGTCTCTGGTTGGTAGGAAGGGTGGAAGCTCCTACCCGTATTCCAATACTATTACGGAGTATCTTACGGATGCGGGGGTGGAGTCAAAGGCTTTTGATACAATGGTTCGGGCAAAGAAGCCCTTCACATGGTACTCTTTGAAGGACCCGAGGAACCTAAAGAAAAATAGCCAGTTGACTACTACGGTGGGCTAGTCTGATGAGCCTTCAGTGGTAGCTACAGATTCATCTGACATGCGTACCACTGCAGGCAAGCCTTCTAGTAATACAGATATTATACCTCCACCTCCATATTCTAGGCCATCAGCATCAGTTCCATACATTTTTACTCTGAAGACAGTGCCTACGCCAACCCATCCACTTTCTATGATGCGAGTCTCTCAGACACTACGAGTCTTAACAATTGGATGAAGATAGCTACTGCAAAGTTGTCTGACCTATCCAGTATTGTTGCATCATAGTTTTCTAACCCAGCACCCTAAATTTCTCTAACAGTAACTTTGAAGAAGATTCTTGAGAACCAGAAGACCATCATGGACACCTTGGTAGCACATGGAGCAGCAATTTAGGAGTTTGGCAAGCAGGTAAAGAAAATTAGGAAATCCCAGGCTTCGGAGAAATCAATTGACATGTTGAATTGAGAGGTGACCAAGATAGAAGTTGCGGGAGACCTTCCGTTTGACTTGCTGATGGAGATAGCTCAAGCAGCACCAGCAACCCCAGCAGCACCAGTTGCACCAGCTGGCTAGTCTAAGGAGCCAAACCTTGATGCCCACACTGCTGAGGTGGTTATACAGATGTTTCCCAACCCAAATACTCCCAAGCATAGGATGATGAGATCCAGTTGGAGGAGCCTTAAGGTAGGTGATGCTGCTATGGACGGGAGACCACATAGGGAGTCCTCTCTACTCTTTGTCTTCCTTATTTTTATTTTGTTAAGCATTAGGAACAAAGATTATTCTTATTTGTGGGGGGTGGAGTTTATTTGTTTTGACATTTGACATCGGCCTGTAATAACTGATAATTTCTATTTTTATTTTCATTATGTACATATTCTTCTCTCTCTCTCTCTCTCTCTCTCTCTCTCTATTAGTGTATCATTTTCTTTCTTCCTCTCTCACTTTGTATATTCATTTATGCTTCAGTAGTTTACTTTATAGCTTCTTTATTTTATTTTTTTAGTAATTAATGTTTAGTCTAATAGCTTCTTTTTAATTTAGCAGTTTCTTTTCATGTTTAAGTGATAAATAATCCTTTAGTTGTCTTAACACGATTCTTTCCAAAGATGGTTTTTGTGTGAACTAGGTGACTCCCCAACTGTGGATGACGTGACAACCTTCTTAAGGGATTGAGTCCGTTTTTGATGTTTAGGTAAGAATAGTAGTAATAATGAATACGAGGACCTACTGAGTCAAACTATAAGAGTCAAGCATGTTTCACTTGGTACCAACACACTTAACTACGTGCTTATTATTAAAAACAAGTTCTTGGAAAGAAATAGCTCTAGTTAGTGAACTTTTCTCTCTTGTGTTTACTTAAGAAATCATCGAGTGGTTTTGTTGAACCATTAGTGATTTTCAATCTTGAATATAATTGTTGTGGGCCCTTGACTCTATCCTCTTTAACAATCTAGTTGTGTGAAGGGTGAGATGTTTTGTTGTAAGTACAAGTACCTATGTGAATGGTCTAGAACTTGCCCTAAATGTGTTTCTATGCAGAAGTTTAAGTTTTAGTTGGCTTGAGAAGTTATTTTAGGCTCTCCTTGACTCGCTTGAAATTTTCCATGGCTTCGCCCGTTTTGTAGTGACCCTCTCGTGGCACCCGAGCTTTCCTTAACGCTCGTGACAAAAAATTGGATAAAACATAAGTTTGGGGGAGATACGAGGAGTTTGAATGTGGTATCAAGGTACAAAAAGAGAAATGAAATGAAAACAAGGAAAGGCAAAGAAAAAGAAAGAAAGAACAAAAGAAAAATGCAAAAATAAAGTGAATAAATTAAAGAGCTGAAGGGATTCAAAGAAAATGCAAAGCATGGAGAAAACAAAGAAGGAGAAATAAATATTATGACCAATAAAGGGTGATGTTAAGTCTCTCAAGTTCCCCTAAAAAAATAAAAAGAAAACGCTTCAAAGCGTCGGAAAAACATGAGCCAAAAAAGAGATAATGAAGTGCTTAAGGAAAGATGAATCTGTTCTATTTCAACATTCCCTACCTTAGTCCAAAAGATTTTAATGCATTTAGAAAAAGCCCTAAGTGATTTCAAGCTAAGTGAACTAACATTAGTAGTGATTCAGATGAAGGGCAAGCATATGGTACTTACAGCCGTACTTGTAATATTCTTATGAGAGAGATGAACGAACTTTTCACAAATCCTTGAATTGAGTGCTACATTACAAAGTGAGGTATGCTAACAGAGAGTGGGGGAGGAAGAGTCTGGGATCCACAATGACTTACACGAAAGAGCGAGCTTCCTTGATGAAAAAATGCAACTCTTGATGCCCAAGTGTCACATTAGAACTATTTGTTCTTAAAACTTCAAATCATAGTCTTGTTGATAATTCATATGTTTTGTAGGTAATTGTTGGTCCCAATTGATGTGTGATTGATGCACCTTAGATTAGCTGGAATAGATCTTAAATTTTGGAGGTGGGAATTACCCTGTTTGCTTGAAGACAAGGAAGAGCTTAAGTTTGGAGGAACTGATAAGTGGAGATTTTAACTACTTTTTAGCGCTTTTTTACTTTCGTTTTAGTCCAAAAATGTTTAATTTTAATCCCGAAAATTGATTAAATATTCTTAATTGTTGGAGTATTGAAAAATGAGTAAGTAAGATGAAATCCAACTCAAAAATCAGGCACAAAGACTTAAAGTGCGGGCCGCAGGTTTTTCATCTGCGGCCGTAAAATACGAAGGGAAACCTATCAGAGCCCTTATGCAAAGTGTGTATCGCACAATTATTGTGCGACCGCAGAAGCTATGCAAGAGATAAAGTTTAGAGAGTCGTCATTTAAAGCTTAAAGTAAATACAGACCATACAATTATTGTGCGGTCATAGAACTTAGCTATGCAACTGCACTCAGAAATGTGCGATCCGAAGAAGAGCCCTACGTGGCCACACCAAGAATTGTGCGGACCTCAAAATTTAAGAAATGAGGACACATTCCAGAATTGTGCAGCCGCAAATTCAACTTTTTTCAAAACTCAAGCAAAGTGTGGACTGCACATAGAATTGTGCGACCGCAGAACCTCTGAAAGGGCATTTTTGTCTGAAATATCCAGCTTTGTATAAATACAATAGTTTCATGAATTGAGGTCAAGTTTTAAATATTTAAAGTCCTGTAGCCGTTTTCTCTTGCTTCTTTAGGAAACTTTAGCTTACTTTGTGATTTAACATTGAATTTTTATCTTTTAATCTTTCAATATGAGTTTTATCATTTTTTTCTTCCTTATTTTCTTCTTTACCCATTATGAGTATCCAGATTTTTAACTAGGGTTGTGACTCAATTCTAGTGTGTAAACCTAAAGGGTGTTTGATTTATGGCTTGTTTATGGTTTGCTATTTATTATTTAGCCGTGTTTTTGCTTTTAATTGTAGAATTAATGGTTGCAAACATTAGTTCATGCCCATTTGACTTGGTCTCTACTTGGGAAAGAGAGACTTAGTCTAGGAAAACTTGGATAACAAGAATTTAGGATAAAATCAAGAGATTGATAGTCTCAATTAAACGGTTGAAACTACACATAGTAAAACCCGACTTGGGCATTTTATCAACTGTTTTGTTCAATACCTATTTGGAATTGAGAAAGTCAAATTGGGCAAAATCGCTCTCTTACCGAGAGGTACTGAGTGAGTACTTGAATGTTGATAGCTATAACACACCCCAACCAACAAAATAAGCTTTAAAGTATACAACTCGTTAGGCAAAAATCTAAGTGAAGATCATAGCCCTAGGCCTTTTTATATCATTAAAAATAAATAAAAATAATATTCTCTAGTTTTATATCTTTAGACTTGAAATCCTTAGCGTAGTTTTAGAAAATAAAATCATATTTATGGAAGTGCCATATAGATACTTTACGTGCTCTATCCATATATATACTACTAATTCCTATCTCAACTGTTTCTGCATTTGATCCTGACTCCTTGTTGGTTAATATTATTGCAATCGACCGTTTCATAACCTCGACTAGAGGTGTGACTTGGACGATATCAACAGCCAACCTCTTGAACACTATCAGTGAGGTTTCTGAAAGATGAGGATATAACGCCTAACGCCTCTCATAGGAGAGGCGGGTCACCTCCTCCTCATAGCAGTATCGCAACGCCCGCGGTAAAGGAGCTTCTACGTCCGTAATAGAAGAGGCACCACCAGCAGTAAAACATCTCCTCGAGGCTTGTCTAACAGATGCTAACCAACATCCTCCACATGCCCACTCAGGATACAATTATAGAAAATGCAAGGACTTGCGATACACCAAGAACGGTCGAGCAGTGTGGACCGTTTCCTCCTCCAATGAAAGGTAGTAATCATAACACTATTAATAGTGCTGGTGATGACGCCCTCATAGACATTTTGAATAATATAGAGGAAATGGAGAATGAGAACAAAATGCTTCAGGACCAAATGAGAGAAACCAAGAAAGGTTCAAAAAAATATTGGGTGCCCCGAAGCTCTTGCCAAAGAGAAATATTGGTTGGCTTGTCAAGCAACTATACAGTGATACTGAAGACCTTCAAAATGTCGCCCTACCTGAAAATATATGATGGTACAAATGATCTTGAAGACCATGTAACTCAATATGTCACCACCATGAAATGCAACGACCTCGCCAAGGAACAGGTATCCTCCATTTTGTTAAAAAATGTTTGGCGAGACCCTTACTTGAGGAGCATTAATATGGTATTCTCATCTACCCGCGCATTCCACTAAAAATTTTGAAGAGATGGCCGAAAAGTTCGTCATGGCTTAAGTCGTGGCCAAAAAGGCAGAAGCAAGGGTGAACGAGATATTTGCTATTCAAAAATCAACGGGAGAAGGATTGAGGGACTTCTATGCCCGATTCAAACGAGTGAGAATGACCTTACAAAATGTGTCAAAATGAATGGCCTTCCGAGCTTTCCATCATTGGCTAAATAGAAAATTTTCAAGGGCGACAAGAAAGTTAATAAGTCGGCTTATCAAGTATCCCCCAACTACTTGGGATGAAGTAGATAAACGAACTCTCCAATTGACCTTGGTACAAGTCGAGTCCAGCAAATATCGAAGAATCGATACTAGAAGGGACCTCGTAGCTCTGCGAACCAATCGATAATAGCATCTACCATATGTCAGAAGCGCCATTATACCCCCTTCCCTTCATAAAATGGGCCCACCCAGACCAAGGAAATGGACTCACTGGAATGAGAGAGGTATGCTCCATTTATTATCACAATTTTTGTGTCACCTTCAGAAATAGTCTATGCATTGGAGAAGCCCGGATAAAAAGTAAAGTGTCCACAAATGATAAGGACAAATCCAAGCACCAAAAAGTCAGACGCCTTTTACGATTTCTACCAAAAACGAGGGCATAAAACTGAGGACTGCATCGTACTAAGACAGGAGGTCATAAACATGCTTCGACAAGGACACCTCAAGGAATTACTGAGCGAAAGGGAAAGGGCCAACCTTTCCAGAGGACGTGAACAACATCAAGGACCTTCGAAACTGCCCTCACCAACCCACACATCCAAATGATCATCGGTAGTGGCTATGACACTTCTATCAACAGCGTAAAGTTCACCACATCCTATAAGCTCAAATGGTCGATCACTCAAAAACGGTATGATAAAGTTAAAGAAAGTATCATTTTTGACATGTTATATACCCACGATTTGGTTTTCCTTTACTATGATGCCCTTGTTATCACTTTACAAATTTTAGATACAGATGTGAGACGCATTATAATAGACGATGGGAGCGGCGCGTGCATTATCCACCCTCGGGTACTTGTAGCAATAAACTCGAGGATAAGATAGTGCCACTTTGCATCACACTAACATGTTTTAACATTGCAATTGAACAAACATCAAAAAGAATTTCACTCCCCATCCTGGCCGGAGGAATCACTCTAGAAACCACATTCCATATCATAGACCAGAACACGACATACAATACCATAATAAGGCGACCATGGATACACGCCATTAGAGCCAATCCCTTCAACTTGTACCAAGTCATCAAATTTTCAACTCCATGAGGAATATTTAGCATACCAGGAGAACAACACACATCCTGGGAATGCTTCCGCATTACCCTGGATTGTATGGTCACTCAACAAATGAAGGGAAAAGCAAAAGAAGCATAGCAATTAATAGGTCCGATGTCGATCTGCAAAGAAAGATAGGATGTAATCAGAAACCCTGCTATGATAGAAGCCGCAAAATTGACCATAGAAGACCTTAACTTTGTCTAAATAGATGGCAACGGCCACAATAATAAAGCTAACATCGGGTTCAAGCTTCAAGAAACGGGTAAATTCCATCATTTCTTAACCATTGTAGCGGACTTATTTTCTTTTAGACATGCAGATAAGCTATGTATCCTGAAGGATATTACTACACACAAGTTGAACGTTGACCCATTCCACCCCCAGTGAGCCAGGTTAGGCATAAGTTCAATTTTGCGATAAACAATGCAGTACGCTAGGAGGTTGAAAAGTTATTGGAAAATGGCACCGCCAGTGAGTCAAAATACCCCCATGGGTCGCCAATGTGGTTATGGTGAAAAAGAAAAATATTAAGTGGCTAATGTGCGTAAACTTTATATATCTAAATAAAGCATGACCCAAAGATTCATTCACATTACCTCATATCGATCAACTCATCAATATAACGACCGGGCAAGAATTACTAAGTTTTTTGAAGCATACTCAGGCTACAATCAGATCCTTACGGGAAAGGATGACTAGGAACAAAGCGCTTTCATCACCCATCAAGGAATGTACTACTACAGAGTCATGCCTTTCGGACTAAAAAATGTATAGGCAATGTACCAAAGGTTGGTAACAAAAATGTTGCAAACCAACTCGGCAAGATGATGGAAGTCTACATATACGACATGCTAGTCAAGTCCAAAAGGAAAGAAGATCATATCGACCACTTGAGAGAAACCTTTGACATGCTCAGGCAATACAAAATAAAACTAAACCCCAAAAATGTGCATTTGATGTGGCTTCGGAAAAATTCTTGGGCATCCTAGTGTCAAAGCGAGGCATCGAGGTTAACCCCATCCAAATCAAAGCCATCGAACGGATACCCAAGAACTTAACCACCGAAAAATAGATTCAGAGGTTGACTGAATGTATCACTAACCTTTCAAGGTTCATCTCGCAATCATCTGATAGGTACCACAAATTATTCGGTGTACTCAAACAGAATAACAACCTCCAATGGACCTCCGAGTGCACCCAAGCCCTGAAGGAATTACAAGTTTACTTGTCTTCGCCATTATTGCTTTCAAAACCAGAACTCGGGGAATGACTCATCGTCTACCTTGTTGTATCCGAAGTAGTAGTAAGTGAAATCCTGGTCGGAGAAAATAAAGGTGCGCAATCTCCCATCTATTACATTAGCAAAACACTAGTCGACGCCTAGACGAGGTAACCCCACCTAAAAAAATTGGCCCTGACCTTGGTCATATCTTCACAAAAGCTTAGACCTTACTTCTAGAGCCACCCTATCTTGCTAGTCACGACTTTTCTCTCAAGAAGTATTTTACATAAACTCGGGCTATCGAGGAGGTCAGCCAAATAGGCCATAGAATTAAGCGAGCATGATATCAAATATCAGCCGCGAACGACAATAAAGTCACAAGTCATTGCCGACTTCATCACCGACTCTAGCACAAATGAAGTCGAAAATAAAGCCGCCCACGCTTCTCCCAAAACATACGACCTCTGGATTTTGTACACCGACGAAGCTTCTAATGTGTCAGGTCCGGACCGGGAGTCGTACTCGAAGTCCCGACAGGCAAAGTAATTCTCCTATCCATAAGGTACCCGGACAAGACAAATAATGAGGCCGAGTATGAGGCCGTAATATCAGGGTTAAGGCTGGCACTTAAGTACGAAACGAGACGGGTAACACTATGCTGCAATTCTCAAATTTTGGTCAATTAAGTCATAGGAACTTTCGAGATCAAGGAGAAAGGGTTACAAAAATACCATGACGAGATCTGTAAGCTGCTACCCAAGTTTGACGAATATCATCTCGCCCAGATCCCTCTATCACAGAACACCGAAGCTTATGTCCTCGCCAAATTAGTAGCGGCCACCAAAAATATTACAACCAGAGAAAGAAACATGGTCACCCTCATCCACTCATCGATAGATAAAATTGAGGTGAGAACTATAAAACTAACTTGGGACTAGTGCAAATGTATTGTTACATATCCATAGGATTGCATACTCCCAGATGATAAAAAAGAAGCCAAGAAACTTCGAACGCAAGTAGCTAGGAATAGCATCATTTATAACGACCTATACAAGAGGATATATGGCGGCCCCCTAGCGAAATGCTTAGTCCCAAATCAGATGCGACACATTCTTGAAGAAGTCTATGAAGGCCATTGGAAAGCTCATTCCGGCAATCAAGTTCTTGTAAGATGCCTCATACGGGCAAGTTACTACTGGCCACCATGAAAAACAAGCTGCGGACTTTGTTAAAAAATACAAGCAGTGCCAAAAGTATGCCCTAATGATCCACCAAGTTGGCGACTACCTCCACTCAGTAACTTCTCCTTGGTCGATCATCAAGTGGGTAATGGACATTATGGGTCCCCTTCCTGCAGGGCGAGGTAACCTACGATTTATTTTGGTTTTAACTGCCTAGTTTTCTAAATGGGTAGAAGTAGGAACATTCACCCAAATACGCGAACAAGAAGTGATTGCCTTTATATGGAAAAATATCGTATGTCGTTTCGGCCTCCTTAAAGAAATTAGTTGCGATAACATACCACAGTTTACAGGAAAAAGGTTGTCGAATTTTTTGAAAAGTCGTATATCAAAAAAATACTCTCAACACCATATCATCATGGGGGTAATGGACAAGCAGAATCCACCAACAAATCGATACTGAACATCATGAAGAAAAAAGTCGAAGACGCCAAGGGGCTATGACCGGAATTACTGCCATAGGTACTTTGGGCCTACCAAATAACGTCGAAGACGAGCACATGAGCGACGCCTTACTCATTAGTCTATGGGACTAATGTTGTAATACTGTTCGAGGTCGGAGAGCCCAGTCTGAGATACTCCCATGAGAGCGGCCCGGGGAGCGACAAAAGGAGAAGGTAGGAGCTCAACAAAGTAGAAGAATGAAGGGATATGGCCTAAATAAGGATGATCACCCAAAACAACAAGCATAACGTTAGTACAACAAAAAGGCAAAGGTCAGACCACTCAAAGTCGGGGACTACATGCTCAAACCTACAACACAAGTGAGCAAAGACCCACGAGAAAGTAAACTGGGAACAAATTGGGATGGCCCATACAAAATCATGATAATAGCAAACAAAGGGTCACTCCAACTAGAAACAATGGAAGGGAAACTACTACCGAACAACTGGAATGTCACCCACCCCAAGTACTTCAAGGAAGGGACTAGATAGACTGTGACTGGAATGCCAACCAACACTAGATAGATGGACCGGAATGCCGGCTTGGAAAATATGTAAATTTCTCCAAGTGTATGAAATAAGTACAAATGCGTGAAGTTTGCCCATATTTTCCTGAAACGCACAGCTAAAGCAATGTTGCCTCAACACCTATTCATCCCTCGGCCATAATTTAATAAAAGTTACATTTGACTTCATTAAAATTAACACATATTTGGCCCTCGGCCATAAGTAAACAAAGGTTACATTCGAACTCGTTCAAATTAATACCTATTCGGCCCTCAGCCATAATTAAATAAAGGTTACATTCGACCTCGTTCGAATTAACACCTATTCGGCCCTCAGTCATAGTTAAATAAACGTTACATTCAACCTCATTTGAAGTTACTCCTATTCGTCCCTCGACCATAATTAAATAAAGTTTATATTCGACCTCGTTCGAATTAACACCTATTTGTCCCTCATCCATTATCAAATAAAAATTACATTCGACCTCGTTCGAATCAACACCTATTCGGCCCTCGACCATAATTAAATAAAGGCTACATTCGACCTCGTTCGAATTAACACCTATTCGGCCCTTAGACATAATTTAATTAAGGTTACATTTCAACCTCGTTTGAATTAACACCTATTCAGCCCTCGGCCATAATTAAATAAAGGTTACATTTGACCTTGTTCGAATTAACACATATTCAGCCCTCAACCATAATTAAATAAAGGTTATATTCGACCTCGATCGAATTAATACATATTCGGCCCTCGTCTATAATTAAATAAGTGATACATTTGACCTCGTTCAAATTAACACCTATTCGGCCCTCTTCCGTAATTCAATAAAGGTTATAATTCGTCCTTGTCGAATTAGCACCTTCTTAGCCCTCGGCCAAAACTAAGTTTAGGTTATATTCGACCTCATCACATACTTTGCCTTCGAATATAACTAAACATGCGATATGTTTGACCTAATTCGAACTAACGCCTACTGGCCCCCGTCCATCATCAAAACTAAGTTTTCTTTCGACCTCGTTCAATATACTTGAACCAAGTTTTTATGATTAAGGCGACTAAACATCAAAACAAAAGAAAGAGGCATACAAACTCAAACAGAAGGAAAAAAATCAGGTATGAGCAACATAACTATCATTTCATACTTAGAATATTCTTTTTACAAAGGCTAGAACAGACGCCCACAAAAATATGTACACAAGTCTACAAATAGTAGGAAGGAAAAAACTAATCGCTGCCTAACCCAGCAGTGCCATCTCCATCTGCCTCTCTGCCACTACCATCGCCATCAAGATACTCATGCCCATACTAGGTGTCCTGTTCAATCCGATCCATGCCCACTTCCTCTTCTTCATCACCAGCCTCCGATGTATATGATAATATCCACAAATAATCTGAGTTGTATATGCCTTAGCACGAGCATCCTTGAAGTCAGCCTTTGAAACTGTCCCCGCCCCATCAGATCCCAAAATATATCCAGTTGGGCCTCGACATGGATCCACTTCTCATATAGATCCCGCAGAATATCAGGAAAAGCAGAAGTGCGAGAAGAAGATGGCTGTGCCAGTAACTGCGCCTTCTCGTCCTCGAGAGAAACAACTCAGCCACCAAGTCCTGAAGCCTCTTTTTCCAGTTCCCCTATCCGCTCATCAAGTCGCTCCTCTCTAAGCCTGGTTGTCTCTACAGAACTCTCCAGCTCAAACGAAGAATACGAACCAGGATCTCTAAAGCCTCCAATTTCCGTGCATCCCCCAATCGATCCAACTCCACTTTCTCCCATTTAGTTGCCTTCTCAATGACCTCACCGCTTAGAGCATCTAGTTTGATTTGACACTCCTTAAGCTTGATGCGCAACAATACCACTTGGGCTTGAAGATCGGCACATTGGGCCCCGACCCCCTTGCTCACCTCAAGCTCTTCTTTCTTATACCTTAACGCCCTCTCGATGATGCTACATTTTCTGATGACTTTTACAAACTCGTCGTCCTTCTCTTTCAATTCATCTTGGAGAGTACAGAAATCACTGCTCTCACCAAACTGTATGCAGATATAGTGGTGCTTGTCACGATACTCGCGATACTTCCGCTCCATCCTCTGGAAAATAGCATTATGCCTCACCTCTCATCGGGAACTCTCAATCTCCAGAACCACAAATTAAAAAAAGAGAATAAAAGAGAACAGACAACAAAAAATAAGCATAAAGCATTAAAATTGAATAATAAAGGTCAAAGAACTTACCTTGAGTGAGAGGCCGGCTATACTCTTTGACAGGATAGCATCGTCAAGTTTATCAAGAGTTTTACCCTCCACGCCGGAGTAGAGGGGACCTAGATAAGGGACCACATCCTCCGTGTTCACCACTAAGTCACGTTCCATTGGTATCGTAATGATCCACGTGGACCCCTCCAATATCACCCTAAGACGGGTAAACACCTCCCTCGTCATCCTTACCCTATATGCGTCGATGTTGGACCTGTTTCATAACCATTCTCGACCGATAGAGAAAGAGCATCAGCCAGTTGCGTGGACGAGGTCTCATCTTACCGCAAAGGATGCAAAACTCATATATGGACCTTCGGCTCCAATCTTGACATCGTGAAAGGATATGCCCCCTAAGGCCTCAGGTGATGGCGGGATCTCAGATGGAAAATCATCATCTTCTAGCACTATGGCCGCCGTTTCATGATCATACCTTACTGAATCTACGGCTCGGACAGTCCCATCACCAACATCCACCAATCTCCGTTTACAAGAAATCAAACCCCAATCGCTCGGTGATGAATCCTTTTCTTCGTCTATTAGATGATCCAAGGGGAAAGTCGAAAGTGTTGCTGCAGATGCACTCGACGACCGACCAGACTTAGCTGCGACAGAAGAGGGAATAGAAGCAAATCGGGCAAGCCTGACCACAGCCACAATGGGAGTTGACCCCGAAAAAGTAGTTTTCCTTTTACAAAATGCAGGGGGGGCTTCGGTCTTCTTGAAGGTCCTTCAGCTAAAAAAGAAATATCAAAAGATTCACTTCCTGCACCATACTATAACGAGTAAACGGCCACGAGGTCAAAAAAGTATTAGTAAAAATCTATGAACTTACCAGTCACGGAAAATGCATACCCGAACCCCTTGATAAAGGCTGGCCATTCACGAATCCTCACCATGTAAGGCAAAATATGGCTAACCTAGACATGAATGTCCCCGACCAAAAGAGGGGGCACAGTCTCGGCTGCATGAAGAAGGAACAAAATGTCAAAATATGACTAAGACTGGCGAAATATATGCGTGATAAGGAAAAAAAAAAAGAGATCTTACGGGCATAATTCCAAGCCTCAGGGAACCCACTCGCGTTGGCCACCACGTCCTCGATTTTGACGAAGAAATAATTGAGCCAAAATTGACAATTTGCCTTATGGTCCATTTTCACCACCAAATATTTACTTCCTCGTTACTGAAGGTGCGACATTGCCCCCTATGGAAACTAGGGGCGAAGAGATGCATCAGGTGGTGAAGTGACACCGTGAAGCTCGTAGATGTATGGAGAAAGTTGGGTCAGGAAAATACTGTAATAGTGGCAGAATTCCTCCTCCAATGGGAGAATAGGAAATGAATAACCGATGTAGAATTCATATAGAAAGCGCAATACTAGGGCGATGTATTTGTACCACATTGCGCTATGCAGGGATCATATCTATATAAACAGTAATTTTGAACTTCGCCTTAATCTCAGTGAGATCGGCCTCTTTCATCGCTAACTCCAGGATCTCAAGGTCGTCCTCATGTTCTTTTGAAAAATTGGACCTAGATTTTACACAACGAGGGATTATCTCCTCCACCGAAGGAAAATTCTTCTCTTCAATGGCAATAGAAACACTATCAACATGAGGAGGCATACGCACCGCCAAAGGGATAGGGTCATTTGCCATGCCCGAACCAGAGGATACGTTAACCATTTTTTTAAATAGGATATAGCTAGTGAAGAAGAGTTGTGAGAAGTTGGTAACACCGAAATCAGGGAAGGAAAATACACAATAATGAAACAAAGAGGATAAGAACTCTGAATGAAGAATGGAGAAGAAGACATAGAGATTCGATGTTAAGAGTGCAAAACATAGCCAAATGCTTTCGTATCTTTATTTATAAGAGTTCAAGTGACAAGATCGAGAAATTAAACTATCATTACCCAGCGCATGTGTAGAAATGACAGAGGTGCGGGAAACAACGCAAGGCATTGGGAAAACACGCAATAATAACGCATGATATCATGATGTCACTCTAAATTGATATGACCATAGGTTGTGGCTCACGAAAGGCCATGTTACCATCTCGTCTGAAATGCCACTACTTGACCTACTTGCCTAAACTTCCCAACCACGATAACTAGGGTCCACTCATCGAGTTCGTCCGGGATCAGCCTCAATAAACAGAGGGACTAACTATAAAGGCCAAAATCTATCCTAAGGGAATTTAGCGTGAAGCGGCATTAAGAAAAAGATGTGGTTGAGGTCGACCAGGAAGTAGTGGATTCGTGGTCGGGCTGTCAACAATAGTCGAGGTCGAGCACCAAGGACATAACAACAACAACTAGTTTTTGTAATAAGATATTAAAGAGAATATTTTATTCTCTACGCTTGTACTATTAGTATTTGTTAGGGACATGTCTGATATAATTTAAAAAGAGACAACAGGGGAAGGTATGTAACATTGACTTGATAAGAACACTTTTCAGAAGAAGATTCTCTCTTTCTAACAAAGATGCAAACTTTACCTTTTATAATATTCTTGCATACATTATACCATACATTTCCATCAGATCCGAGAATAATTCGAACATTCGAGGATTTGTTTGTCATTCATAATTTTTAGAAGGAATAATCATCCATGTTATTTATTACTGGGTGAATCATTCTCCATATTAACATAAATGTCATTTATTGCTATTATTGTTAGTCATTTCCCCATTGTTATATATACCTTTTGGAATAGGGAAAAGGGTCAGAACTGCCCCTAACGTATTGACTTCAGGTTAAAAATGCCTTTCGCTAACCTATTTTGAAGAAAATGCCCCTACCGTTAAAAATGTGACATATTTGTGCACGTAAGTCTAATAACTGGATGTACTTATATTTAAAATAGTAGGGGCATTTTTTCAAAATAGGTTAACAGTAAGGGCATTTTAAACTGGCATGTTAGACTTAGGGGCACAAATATGCCATATTTTTAACGGTAGGGGCATTTTCTTCAAAATAGGTTAACGGAGGGCATTTTTAACCTGGAGTCAATACGTTAGGGGCAGTTCTGACCCTTTTCCGTTTGGAATATTAAGTGTGTGTTATTTTCAATCTCTCACCAACTTTATCCCGTGTCATTCAAGTTGTCATGTTTTATATCTCGAGATATCATTATTAACTAAATTTAACCCCTTATTACATAAAATTTAATAATTTAATTGAAAGTTTAAATTTTTTGGTCAAACAATATATTACCACTATTTTAAAGTTAATGAAATACCTTTCACCTATATTAAAATTTCAAAGTCCTAATACATAAATCCAGTCCTAACATATTGAGATTTTCTTGGTTATAGGCAAAACTAGTTCCTTTACCTAGATGCATTCTCGTGTTCGTGAAATTTTAGCTCCCGTTTGACTATATATTTTAGCTTGTTCTTTTCAAAAAAAATTAAAAATATTATTTCGTTTATAAAATATGATCAAGTTTTGGAAAAAAAAATTAATTCCCAAAAATTGTTTTAGGGCGTTTTGGGGAAATTTTTCTTTAACTCAAAAAATTTTAACTTTTTTCAAATAAAATACATGTCCAAACTTAACTTCAACTTTCAAAAAATTATTTTTTATCACAACTTAAAAAACTATTTTTTCAAGTTTCAGTTACATTTATGTCCTAAAGCTAGCTTAAATTTATATTCCTTAATTCAACTAATCCAACTAAAAAAATAAAGAAAATAAGATACATTGTGTGAATTTTCTTTGATTATCCACTTGGGGTACAATTAGACCTGTCTAACGGGCCGGTTTGACCCGGGACCGGACCGTACCGGCCCGGTATAAACCGGGATCGTACCGGCCCGGTTCTTAAGGGGTGGGCTGGGTTGGGGGGACGGGTTAGAACGGTTAGAATTTTAGAAGTAGGACCCGGGACCGGACCGGCCCGGTAAGTCAAACAGTGCTTGAACCGGTCGACCCGGACCGGTACAACGGTCAAAAAAAAAATTTTTTTTTAAAAAAATTTATGCACATGTGGGCCCCAGAGGACCGTTGGCAACGGTCCAGAACCGTTGGCCAACGGGAGTATTTTCAGAAATGGCCACTTTTTTGTTTTTTTGTATTTATTAAATTACATTATTAACCCTTCTTAATCTATAAATACCCTCCCCTCTTCTTCATTTCCTCACTCAAAATTATCAATCTCTCTCTCAATTCTCAAATTATCAATCGCTCTCTTCTCTTCAATTTTCAAGAATTCATATTCTAATTTTATAATTTTATTGTCTTTGTTTTCCCGAATTTAATTTATCGTAATTTCTCATTCGGAAATCGGAATTATAAGCTTGAAGTTCAAGTGCTCAACATTGAAATACTTGCTTGACGTTTGTTCGTGGTAACACCGGATTTGCGTAATCAAGTGCTCAATTTATTGTTGAATTCGGTGCACTCTCTCCAACTCTTTCTCTTATTTAATATTTTAATTGCATATTTTATTTTAGCTTATATATTAATTTTTACAATATGTTGAATGCTGCTAAAAGAGCGTGTAGAAAAGTTACTTGTAGGGGTGGAAGTAAAAAAAGAGGTAATCCTGTAGTTTCTGGTAGTAATAGTAATGACCCAATAACACATGTTTCTGAATCATCGCCTAATTTGCAAGATGTAGAAATTGATTATGAACAATTACAAGAAGATTACGGAATAGAAGATAATGAAATTGGAATAGCAGATGATATACCACATACACCTAGTAGTGGAAATGTTGGTAGTATTGGAGTTGGAGTTGGTAGTGCAACAAGGGGTAGAAGACCACCAGTGGCTCCAACTTCTACTCGTAAAAAAAGAAGTCCTGTTTGGAAATTTTTTGAAATAATAGAAGGTACTGATAGAGTTAAGTGCAAACTTTGTAACGAAACGTTTAAACATTTGACCTGAGGTAATTTAGGGGGGACTGGGACACTTATTAGACATCTGTCGACTATCCATCCTATAGAATGGGGAGCTAATGGGGATGGAAGTCAAACAACAATTAACCCTACTACCGGAGGTCTCCTAAAATATGATAAAATGAGGGATCGAGAGAAATTAGCGGAAATGATTGCTTTGGGTTGTCTACCTTTTTCTTTTGCTTCTTCCTCTTATCTTATTATGTATATTCAAAGGATATACAATCCTTTGTTTAAAGGTATCCCTAGAAGTACTTGTAGAGCAGACATCTTTAGACTTTACGGCCAATATCAAACATACATACGTTATTTGTTTAGTCACCTTCCTTCTAGAGTATGTCTAACTTCTGATATTGGCCATGCTGTTAATGGAAATGATTATTTAACAATTACATGTCATTGGATAGATGATAATACTTGTATGCAAAAACGTATTATTGCTTTTAAATATGATGAAGATCAGAGTCATACGGCTGCATTTATTAGTAGTACAATTATTGAAGTTGTTGAATTTTATAATCTAAACCAAAAAGTTTTGTTTATGTCTTTTGATAATGCTTCAAACAATAATGCTGCAGTTTCAATTTTAAAATTGCATTTGCAATCACCTCTTGATGATATTTTTCATGTTAGGTGTGCATGTCATGTTTACAATTTAATTGTTAAAAGTGGGCTCGATTTATTTTCAGTTGAGATTACTCAAGTTAGAAGAGCAGTTGGAGTTATTCAGGGAAATAATAGACAATCTAGAATAAAAGAATTTAAGAATAAGTGTATCCAGTATAACCTTACACCTAGATTCATGCCAGACGAAGTTGTAACTAGATGGAACTATACATATATATTTTTAAAATGTTGCTACAAATATAGATTTTCAATAACTGAAGTTGCTAATGCACATTGTACTGATCCATATGTTAACAACTGATACTTGGGAGGTCATTAGTGACGTTGTTAAATTTTTACATAAATTTTATACTGCTACTGTTGTGTTTTCTGGCGCATATTACCCAACTGTTACTATGGCTTTAGTACATATAGCTGAAATTTCTTTGCTACTATATGAATTTAAGAAGAAAGATAAATATACGGATGTTGTTGTAAATATGCAAGCGAAATTCAAAAAATATTTCTTTCCAATTCCTCCAGTTTACTTAATTGGTGCAGTTTTAAATCCTTCTACTAAAATGTCTGATTGTCACCAATTAATGAATGCTTTATATACTTATATGGAGATTGGGGCCACTGAAAGCCCAAATTTGTATGATTCTATGAACAAGCTAAATGAACATTTACAACATCTAAATAATTATTATGCAACTCAATATGATAATTCTCGTGCTTCAACAGATGTAAATCCTGCTATGCAATGTAGCAGTTCTAATGTAGATGATGAAGAAGGCATTGATAGTTTTAATATTTTTTCAACTTTTTCTAACACTCAAAGTAGTAGCAGGAATATTGATGAACTTCAATTTTACTTGTAGAAGCAAAAGGAGCCTCGCACCAAGGAATTTTCACCGTTAGGCTGGTGGCATGAAAATGCAAAGCAATTTCCTGTTCTTTTTGCTATGGCTCGGGATGTCCTGAATGTCCCAATTTCCACTGTTGCATCCGAGAGTGCATTTAGCCAAGCAAGACAACAACTTGGAGACACACGCCACTCATTGGGAAGCAATGCTTTGGAAGTTTTAGTATGTTTAAGAGATTGGATTAGATCGGAACAAAGAAATCAAGGAAAGGAAGATCTTGATAGCCCAGAAGACGAAGAACTTGGAGATATATTAACGCATGGAAACCCATCCGAATTTAACACGCAAGAAGAAGGTCAATCGGTTCATATTGATTACGATGAACTTGCTAGGGCAATGCAAAGAATTTGATGATTCCGATTACTACTAGTTTACTACTTGTTACTCTCATTTAACCCAAAGAAATTACTCTCATTTAAAAAATGTACTTGTAGAGTTGGAACCCTATATCTTACCCGTTTGCTCCAACAAGATAACAAGTGGCAATTGTGTAGTAGCGTCAAGAAAAGAGAAAGAATAAAAAGAACTCCATTTCCCCAAGTGTTATAGAGGTTCACTTTATACGGTTTTGAGTAGCTCGATGCATTTATACATAGGTGTTTTGAGCCAGTGTTTTATTCTAGCATCTAATATGTGAAAACATGCACAATATCGAAGAAACTTAGAGAGAGAAAGTAGAGAGAAGGGAGAGCATCGAAGAGTCTCGAAGAAGACTCAGATATCATTTCTGAAAAAATGACGCCTCGGTTCCTACAAACGACCCCTGACCCCTTATATCAAAATAACCACTTTTACAGATATAGCCTATTTACATGACTGGCCTAATTGCAAGTATAGCCTATTTACACAACTAGTCTAATTACAGACATAGACAAACAAATTACAAAAATAGCCTAATTGTAGAAGTAGCCTATTTACATATCTCAACACCCCCCTCAAGTTGAAGGGGGGAAACCACCTTTAACTTGGACAATAGAGGAGAAAGAGCAGTCCCAGATAATGCCTTGGTCAACGGATCAGCCAGCTGCTGAGAAGTGGAAACATGGGAAAGCTTTAGGAAACCATTGTGTAGCAAAGTGCGAACATAATGACAATCCACCTCAATATGCTTAGTACGTTCATGGAAAACTGGATTATTAGCAATGTGGACAGCAGCCTGACTATCACAAAATACAGAAATAGGAGAAGGAACAGATACCCCAAGATCAGCAAGTAAACGAGAGAGCCAAGTTAGTTCAGCAGTAACCTTGCTCAAAGCCCTGTACTCAGCTTCAGCAGAAGAAAGAGAGACAACTGGTTGCTTTTTCGATTTCCAACTTATAAGACTGCCACCCAACAATACACAAAAACCAGTAACAGATCTTCTAGTGTCAGGACAGGCTGCCCAGTCACTATCAGAGTACCCAGTCACAGAGTAATCAGGAACATCAGAGTAAAAGAGACCCAAAGAAGAAGTGCCTTTAAGATACCTCAAAACATGCATAGCAGCAGACAAATGGGGAACCCTTGGGCATTTAAGATATTGACTCAGATGTTGCACGGCAAAGCATATATCAGGGCGAGTATGGGTTAAGAACAACAATTTGCCAACAAGACTCCTGAACTGGTCAGGAGCGGGCAAAAGGTCACCAGAATCAGCATTCAGTTTGAAAGAAATGTCCAGAGGGGAAACAACAGGAGAAACAGATACACAGTCAAAAGCATGCAACAAGTCATTAACATACTTATGCTGATTCAGATGTATCCCACCAGGGACATGTTTAACCTCAAGACCCAGAAAATAATGCAATGACCCCAAATCCTTGATTTTGAAAGTATCATCCAAGAAGGCTTTTAAGCCAGCAATCTCATCACAGTCATGCCCAGTTACTATAATGTCATCAACATACACAGCCACTACAACAAGGGAATCAGGGGTACCTTTTAAAACAAGGAATAATCATTCAAAGAGTGCCTGTAACCTCTTGAATGAAGAGCAGATGACAGCTTAGCATACCACTGCCTGGAGGCCTGCCTGAGCCCATATAAAGATTTCTTTAGTTTACAGACCAAAGGAAGAGAAGAAGAAGAAGAGGTAGAAGAAGAAGAAGGAGAAGCAGAATCAGATACCACCAAACCTGGAGGAAGTTTCATATACACTTCCTCATCCAAATCACCATGGAGGAAGGCATTGTTAACATCAAGCTGAAATAATGGCCAGTGGTTTTTAACAGCCACTGCAATAATGCATTTCACTGAAGTCATCTTAACAACAGGAGAAAATGTGTCTGTAAAGTCCACACCCTCAACCTGTGTATCACCTCTAATAACCAACCTTGCCTTGTATCTTTCAATAGAGCCATCAGATTTATATTTGATCTTGTAAATCCACTTACAGCCAATAGGTTTCTTGCCTGGAGGAAGATGCACAATGTCCCAAGTATGGTTAGCATCCAATGCATCAAATTCCTTCCTCATGGCATCCTGCCAAGCTGGTACAGAGGCAGCTTGAGAGTAAAACATAGGATCAGATTCCAAGTTGGAGGAAGAGGAACCAGAGAAGGCTGGATGTTGGCAAACATAGTCTTTGAGGTAAGGAGGGGGAATATGTTGTCTGGTGGATTTTCTGGGCAAGGAAACAGGCTGAGAGACAGGTAAAGCAGGAGGAGAAGTATCATGATTGAAAAGGGGAGAAGGAATGGATACAGGAGAGGCAGGAGAAGAACTAAGAGGAGAAGAAGGGGAAGAATCACTGGAAGTTGGTAGCAGTAAAGAATGTTCAAGAATGTCATCAGAAAAGGGAACAGAAGGAGGAGGAGAGGAAGATGGAGGTGCAGTTTTAAAGGGAAAGTGAGTTTCATGAAAGACAACATCTCTAGAAACAAAACATTTCTTAGAATTCAAATCATACAATTTGTAGCCTTTCTTACCAAAAGGGTAACCAATAAAAACACAAGAATGAGCTCTGGACTTCAGTTTATCCCTTTGAGGGATAGGGACAGCAGCATAAGCCAAACAACCAAAAGTTCTTAGGTGAGAGTAGGAAGGGGGAGAACCATGCAATAATTCATGAGGTGATTTGTAATGAAGTATTCTGGATGGCAATCTATTAATGATGTATGTTGCAGTTAACAAACAATCACCCCAAAATGATATAGGCAAACCAGACTGAAAAAGAAGAGCCCTACAAGTTTCAAGTAAGGATCTGTGTTTTCTCTCAACAACCCCATTCTGTTGAGGAGAATGAGGGCAAGTTGTTTGATGCACAATCCCAAGTTCACTGAAAAAGGAAATCCCTTCTGCACTGGAACCTAGTTCCAGGGCATTATCACTCCTGACAACCTGGACCATGGAATTGAACTGAGTCTGAACATAGGAAATGAAAGATTTTAATAGAGGTAAGGCATTACTTTTAGAACCCATCAAATGTGTCCAGGTGGCCCTAGAAAAATCATCAACTATGGTGAGAAAGTATTTACTACCAAGGGAAGTAGGGGTATGGTAAGGGCCCCAAGTATCTACATGTATAAGTTGGAATGGTTTAGTAGTACTAATGGTACTATCAGGGAAAGGCAGTTTGGTTTGTTTAGCCATAGGACAAATAGAGCAAGGAAAAGGTTGTTTAGCAGCAAAAGAAAAAGGTAAGCCAGAAACATGTTTCATATTAGCAAAGGAAGTGTGTGCTAATCTCAAATGCCAAATATAGTTCATATCAGCAGTAGCAGCATTATTACAACTGGGAGATTGTACAATTGAGCTAAAATGTTTGCCATCAGAAACAACATCATCATTACAAACATGTGAAACAGTATGCTCAGGAGTAGAAGAAGACTTGGAAGAGGCAAAAGAGGAAGGAGGTGACCAAGAGTACTTGTACAAACCGGCCTCCTCTTTACCAAGATCCAGAAGCCTCTTCAGAGAAAGGTCCTGTAACAGGTAAAGAAGACATGAGGTTGGTGTAAACAAAACTAAACAATTCAATTGTTTCATCAATTTATGAACAGAAATCAAATTATGTTTGAAAGAAGGAACCAAGAGTACATTGTGAAGAGTAAGAGAAGGAGTCAATGCAAATGATCCTGTACAAGTGACCTTTACTTTATAACCATTAGGAAGGGAAACAAGGTAAGGGATAGTTAAGGGTATAATATCAAAAAGTAGATTTTTATCATAAGTCATGTGATTGGAAGCCCCTGAATCAATGATCCAGGTAGCAGAATTTATGTTTGTAAGCATGCACAACTTGGAATCAGAAACAAGACTCTCAGACATCAAAGTACCAGCAAAATTAGCAGAACTCATGGGAGAAGGAGCTTGATCACTAGTAGAAAGAGTCTGTCGAATTAAGCTCATAATCTGATCACATTGCTGTCTGCTCAACCCTGGTATCACAGGTTGACTGGCAATAGGATCCCCTAAAGGAACAGACAGACCTGAATTTCCTGTATCAGCAGACACACAATCAGTACTAGTGGAAAGATGAGCAGTAGATTTCCTTCCCTTGGTGTAAGAATTGCTTTGAGGAAAACCATGCAGCTTGAAACACTTATCAATTAAGTGTCCAGACTTCTTGCAATATCTGCAAAATAAGTTTCCTCTATTTTGTTCAAAATTGACTTTAGGTCTGAAGTTAGAACCAGACAATTTACCCTGGTTGAACCCAGCAGAGGGCCTGTCAGTGTGAACATTAAAAGACATAGAGTCTGGGCTCATATGGGAGACAGACTTGACTTCTCTTTGTTTTTCATCATTGAGTACAATATTATAAACACTGTCAAGGGAAGGAAATTGCTGCATCATTAACAAATTACTCCTTACACCCAAATATGTCTCATTCAGTCCCATAAGGAACTGATAAATCTTGTTTTCATCATCTTCCTCGATAATACCATTCTTAGCAGCACAAGTGCACTTCTGTCCATGGTTTGGGACCATTGTCCCCAATTCATCCCATAAACTCTTGAGTTTATTAAAGTATGAGGCTACATCAAGGGAACCTTGGGATGTCTGAGAGAATTCCCGTTTAAGCTCAAAAATTTTTGTTTTATTGGGGGTACCATATCTCTTCTCAAGTTGAGACCACATGCTTTGAGCAGTGTCAGAATATTGTACACTATCAGCTATTTGAGATGACACGGAAGAAGTTAACCATGACATAACGAGCATGTTACATCTATCCCACGACCTCTGTAAGCTCACATTATTACTAGGTCGGGAAAAAGAACCATCAATGAAACAAATTTTATTTTAGCAGATAAAGCCATTGTCATCTTACGTTTCCACCCTCCATAACCACTACCTGAAAAAGGAGTGGGAACAAGGCATGCACCAGGCACATCAGAAGAATATATAAACAAAGGATTGGAATGATCGATAGGACCAGAGTTGCCACCAGAACCATTACCACTCGTGTTACCAGCCATGTTCAAATGAATGAAATCTTTTACAAATATCACCAAAAATCAATATTCACAATCTAAACAACCAGTACTCACAACTCAAACAGGTTATTCACAGATAGAAGCAAATAATCGCACAAGCAGTCAAAGAATCACAACCAAAGAATAGGAACGATGTTACCGTCCTTCTTCGCAACCGGAGAAGATCGGCCTTTAACAACAAATGAAACCCTAGGTATGAACCCTAGAAGTAACCGTCAAAACTTTACCGCAAATATCGTCAATGATGTCGCAACAGTAGTGACGACAACCAAAACCTCAGCAAAATGAGTATCAAACCACCGGATGGCAATCAAACAACCGTTTTGACCACCAGAAAACCCTAGAGGTTGAAAACTCACCGGAAAATCTCTGAAAACTTCACAATAAACGATTGAACCGTTCAATAGAGAAGGAACGGTCACAAATCGTGAAGATAGAGGCTCGAAGGAACCCTATCAGAACCAAAAAAAATCATCGATCTTTCGATCTCAGAAAAACCTCGAATATTTATCAGAGAATGGTTCAAATGAATCATTGATTCACACAAGAGCATCATCGGATCACTATACAAGGCTCTGATACCATGAAAACATGCACAATATCGAAGAAACTTAGAGAGAGAAAGTAGAGAGAAGGGAGAGCATCGAAGAGTCTCGAAGAAGACTCAGATATCATTTCTGAAAAAATGACGCCTCGGTTCCTACAAACGACCCCTGACCCCTTATATCAAAATAACCACTTTTACAGATATAGCCTATTTACATGACTGGCCTAATTGCAAGTATAGCCTATTTACACAACTAGTCTAATTACAGACATAGACAAACAAATTACAAAAATAGCCTAATTGTAGAAGTAGCCTATTTACATATCTCAACAATATGTACGTAGGTGATATAGCTTATGGCTTATGTCCAAAAGTGTGAAAGTAAGCTAAATTTTGGTGAGAAAGAATTAAAGAAAGAAAGAAAATTGAAAAATCATATGTACAATGTTATAAAAATTCAACAGAATTTGAATTTTGACACGTACCCGTTTGGCAATAGATTTTGAGAAAATATATTTGGGATTTTTATAGCAAATACATATTTGACTATAGATTCTATTTATACCAAATAGGGAAGTGTCAAATGTCAAGAAAAAAATGAAAATAATTGTAGAGCAAAGCAACAGTTTGAATATCGATTTGATCTTTACTAAGGCAAGTGGGACAAAAGAGCACTTACATCAAATGAAAGAAAAAAGGGATGAAATGTTCGACAAAATCCGAAAAATACGCAAAGAACATGATTAAGAGAGGAATATTGGTAAGAAAATTGAACAAAAAAGAAGCAACAAATATTATTTTATTTTATATGATGGCTGGTTCATGCATTAAAAGAAAATACATCACATCACTAGACAAAAAGGTCTAATAGCAAATGTGTAAAATTCAACATTTTCATGCTAAAGATAAGAAATAGAAATAAAAGAAAGAGAAAAAATAGGCACCACAATCAGTAAAGTGATTATAATTACCAAAAAAAAAAGTGATTAATTATTGCCCAAAAAAATAGATAATAATAGTCTATAAATATAGTAATTGTTTACTTCAATAACAAAGAGAAAAAGAAATAATGACAAGTAATGATCAATAAAACCACACCATCAAATATATACCAAGTAACATGCACTTATAATTAAGCAATTCTTTTATCTTTGCATGTTTGACTACTCATAATATAGTAGATTAATCAAGAAATATAGTGAAGTATATCTATAATAACATGTGATACAACCAAGATCAAACAAAGCATACCAATTGTACAACAAAAAATCGTAATCCCATAAATGAGTTCTAGAAAAAATAATGTATTCGCATATGTTACGTGTATTCCAATTATAACTTTAAAAATATGGTGGCATCCATCTATTTTAACTTTTATACACTAATAATATAAACAAATTCTAATATTATCAAATCACATCAGATTAATACAAATAACCGTTCATAATAAATGAAACTACTAACCTAAAAAATAAATGCGATAAAATTGTATACATTGTAGTGTATTTAAGTTGAATTTGTAAAATAATTAATGTCAAGAAATTATTGATTCTACCTCTAACTTATGTGTACATGCTCTTTAAAAATATTGTCGTACATATAACAAATTCTTCAAAAATACATTACATTTAAAGAATTCGACAGTCAATTATATTTTTGAGTCAAGCAAAATTATCTCTACCCATATTTCAGTGCAAACAAAACATCTAAAAGGCGAGCAAATAACCAATTAAATGTGAAAGATTATTTAAAGTTTCTTTTAATCAGCCAACTACAGTAATTTTATCAAAGAAATAAATGGATTCCAAAGAGGAACAAGCCAGAAGAGCAAGGTCAGAGGTAAGAAAGTACAATTCCAGGATTCCAAAATTTTCCATAAAAAGGAGAAACTAATTATTCTTTGGAAATCCTATTTTCTGTTGAAAGCTAAAGGCCAAAGAACCAAAAGAAGTACATATAACAAAATTTAAAAAAATTATATAAAAAAAATTAATTCAGTTACAAATTACTCATTTCCTCAAATATTTTTTTAAGAGGAATAAATAATTAACAGCATTTAATTTATTTGGTTAACATAATTTGATCCACCAAGTAATCCACCACCACCAGTAGAAGCAGCATAAAGATCAGAAGTTTCATTAGTAATATTACCACTGCCACCCAAATGTAAATCAGATAAATTGGGATAATTATTATTATCTTTGCCTTCTTCAATTCCTTGATCATATAGGAAACCTTTGAAAACATGGCCACCAATTCTAACAACAGCTTGATATGCAAATTCATCATCTCCATCATCTACTGAAGTCACTCTTACACATTTGAATACAGCTGGTGCTCTCACTTGTCCTGGCAATGAGGCTTTAAAACTTGCATCTACAATAATATACACCAAAAGAAGTATATATACTTGCATGAAGAAAAAGGTCAAAAAAATGTTAAAAACAATAATAACGAGAAACTTAGTATAATCTTATAAGTGGGATACGATATACTTTCGATTCAAGGGAAAATGGAAAAAGAAGTAGTAACACCAGCAAAAAAATAAGAAAGGCGACCCAAATGTAGAAGCAAGTAGCAATAAAAATTTAAGAATAAGAAAATTCAAGTGAGGTCCGGCAAGAATAGTATGTATATAGTCTTACCCTATTGAGAAGATAATGAAGCTATTTCTGACGCTCAAAAAAAGATGAAAAAAATAGTAGCGGCAAGCAATAACACTAACAGGATAATAAAAAAGTCAAAGCAAAAGAAATAACAAATAGTAATAAAAATATAAGAATAAGAAAATACAAGACTAACATTAAAATGATAAATTGAAGTTTCGGTAGATACTTGGGGGCTGGGGGGTCAAATATCACAGTTGAATAATGTTCATCAAGACCTAATATTCTAAGGAGCAGGAGTATAATTCCGAAATAGAATTTGAGATATGCATTTTATCCCATGTTTAAGTATACATATTAGTTGATATATACTTGTACACCTTTTTATATTAAAACGTTGATATTAATTAACCTACATAAGATGTTCCTGAGATTGTTATCCCCATATAACCTTCTTTGGACCCAAACAACCCCTAAGAGTTTAACTTTATTTACTTTTACAACATCAAATCACCTAAAGCATGTGACAGTTCATAACAAATGAATACTTACCAAAATTACATGAAAGTTCAAAATTAGTAGGTGATAAAGAAGATCATATTCATAGTATATACTACAACATTACAAAAAAGTTCTTAAAATTTTAAGGTTGATGGGAGGTGGGGCTAGAAAATAATAATGTTTATTAGTACTAAAACTTCTTAAAAGTTTGATTTTGCTAGGGGTCGGGTTAAAAGATAAGTGATAAAGTGAGGAAATTCAATAAGGGTGTTTAAATTGTGAAAGCTCTATACCAAATAGGCTATGCAAGTGTAAATTTGTCGCACCTTTAGCTATTTCATCACTAAAACTAACATAAGATAACATATTTGCAACAACTTAGTGTGTAGAAGATAATGTGTAATACCTTGATGACTAGAGCTAGTATCAAAACTTCTAGGAGGAGTAGTATTTGAAGTAGAAGTATGAGAAGCTGTAGTAGTAGCTTGAGAATTAACAAGTCTAGGTTTCTTAGCACTTGAAGTTGATTGAGAAGATGAACCAGCAGCAACATTTACATTTGTTGAAGCACCTCCAATTAGTTGTCTCTCGCGCCTTCTCGCAGCTGGTACCCAAGTACTTTTTACATGTGTTGTACAATCAAAACCTCTACTTTTACAACATGTCCTACATCTTCTGTGTGGACAATCCTTTTTAGCTTGGTTTCCACAATCTTGACATGTTGATGAAACTGAACCGCCAATGTTGTTGTTGCCATTGCCACTACCAAGAATGTTACTGCTTTTGGTATAATTCGTAGAGTTCTGAGGTTGTTGGTTTGAAAAGAACTGAAAACCACTACCTTCGTTATCATTCCCTCGATTTCTAGTGACTAAATCTTGATCGTCGAAGCTAACCATGTTCGTTAAAGGAGTTGCAGTGAGAAGCGGAATTACACCAACACCAAGAGATGTGTTCGTTGTAGAGATATTGGAACCGTTTATCGGATCAAAATTGATGGTATTTTCCTGATGTGAATGTTGATGATGATGGTGGTGGTGAAATGAAGCAGGATGTACTACAAACATACCCATTTCAGGTGAGAGACCATAGTTGATCTGCATCTGTCGAGATGACGATGCAGACCACATACCACTATGGCCTCCACCACTACCGCTGCCGCTACCAGCAGTGTGAGGACCATTTCCTCCACCGCTACCGATGGTGGTGCCAGCGTTGAAACCTAAAGATAGGTCCCCAATCGCTGAATTAGAAGAATTAGCTACCCAGTCTGCAAAAGCTCCAGAATCTGAAGCCTGCAGCAGTCTCCTAGCAGTAGCCACAGCTGCAGACTTTAACAGATTTCTTCTTCTACTACTATATTTTTTGTCCTTCACCTAACAAAAACAATAGCTAGAGAAGCAAGCTGTTGATGTTGCAAAATCTTGGAAAATCTAAGGATCACCTAGAACAAAAAAACAAAACAAAAAAGATGTGGGGTCTTTCTGAAATTCTTTTTCAGAAAAGATTTAGAGAGAAAAAAAGAGATCTAGTTGATGGGGTATGACTTTAGGTCTGTATTAAGACCTAATTACTGACTGGTGAATAACAGTTGGCAGAGTACTGAGGCTGCTGCTTCTTCTTCTTCTTCTTGCTACTGCAGCTTCTGAGTTTTTACTGATACTATACTTATACTTCTTCTACAGTCTGTCACATTTGCCTTTAATTTTTCTTGTGAACAAAAAAAGTTCAATAACGACCTTTCCTGAGTTGGGAACTTTTCTTGTTTCTTCTTCTTCTCCTCTTCTTACACTATGCTATAATATTTCTAGTGTAATTTTCTTCTTTCTTGTTGTTAAAATAGCAACTGAACTTTCTCTCTATTTATCATCAGACAGTTTCTCTTTTTGCTTCCTTCTCTGAGATTCTTCATTGCAAATTCTCTTTGAAAAAACTATAAACTAGATATTATTGGAGAGAGAATAGTTGAGATGAAAAAGAGAGGAGATAAAAGGTGGTGGTTGGGGTTGAAAGGAGTGGAGAGGGAGCATTTTGTATTTGTAGTTATTGCATCATTATCTCTTAAGTCTATAAAAGTCACATGTCTAGCTTGCTTTTCTTTTCCCCCACTCTTGACACTTCCCTATTTCTGTTTTTTTTTAATGTTAAAAATGCATGTTACCATCTTAACCTAGAATTGTAGCACATGACCTAGTTGATATAGGTAATTTACACACAATTAAACTATACTGCAATTGTGATACAATGTATTGGTAGGAATTTGTTACGCAATTATACTATTTTTGAGTTGAGGATCTATTACAACCAGTATTTTTATTTTTACAAGATAATAATAGTAAAATTTGCACATATACTATCTTATCTTAACCCTACTTATAGGATTAAGCTGGTACGTTGTTATTATAGTAAAAGTAATAAGGTCTTACATGACATGAATTCATATTAAACAAGTTCGATATGCATCGGACTTGACTCCAATGCATAAAACAAAAAAAATAAACTCACTAAAGAGTTTTAATTTGTATATTTTGACAATAAAAGAAATTCTTATCCTATGTTACCGGTGAAATGTCACCGGACCCAAGCTAGTTTTCTCTTAGAATGAAGAAGACAGAAAGGAAATGAAGAAGAAAAGGAGGAGGAGGAGTTACGGTTATTTACCTAATGCATACGGTTAAAAGGGTAAAATACTGATTTTGGGCTACACAGATGTTATTGAGCTATTGGGCTTAATGGGCTACAAGCAGACATTTTTCATATATTACTTGGGCTGTATATTAAAGTCTAGGAACTTTCTAGAATAGAATAATTACCAAGGGATTTTTACCTATGTATACCATATACCAAACCTTATTATCTCCCATGTTCAAGGTTTGTGTGTTATTACATTTAAGCATACCAACTTTCAATTTATATACCATAATTGAAATTAAGGGTACAATTATTACTTTATTTATTTTAGGCATCATTTTAGGAGCATAAACAACAACAACCCAGTATAATCCCACTTAGTGGGGTCTGGTGAGGGTAGTATGTACGCAGACCTTACCCCTACCCAGGGGTAGAGAGGCTGTTTCCAAATAGACCCCCGACACCCTTCTCTCCAAGAACTTTCCACCTTGCTCTTAGGGAGACTCGAACTCACAACCTCTCGGTTGGAAGTGGGGGTTGCTTACCATCAGAGAAACTCCTCTTGTCTCATTTTAGGAGCATGTATTCTCCAATTTTAGTTTACCTGCCTCTCTCTCCTCACACCTCCCACACCCCCATTTTTAGTTGCATCAGCAACGGGAGCAGCAACATCAATGGCATACATAGGACTAAAAGGCAACACTCATGTGGGATGGGGAAAGATTTGCAACATGTATGGAAAATTCTACAGATACCTTGGAGCTTCTATTGGAGTCTAATTATTCTCGAACGTTCTGCTTCTTCTTCTTGTTCTCCTCTCTGTATACTCTCTTGCTAAGAAGATCCCAAAGTAAACAAGCTAGCCACACCCCCACATTTACCTTCAGTTAATTTTGTTGTCAACATTTTTTTTGACACAAGATTGTAGTATAAATATAGTAATTTTATAGATACTCATAATAATCATATAACTTTATACAATACTTAAACTGATTTGTATTTTATTTGTAGAAATTTTATCTAAAAGATATCTACAAACTGAAAACATTGAATTTTAGTACCCCAATTCCCATTACAATTGTAGCATAATTGGCATTTTCAACATAGTAGTAGAAGACTTCTAGAAGTTTTAGTCTTCCCAATCAACAATTTTTCTACAATTTATCTACATTTTATCTACAAATTAACTATAATTCTACAATTTAACTACAATTTCTGAAAAAATATGTCTTCTTCTTCTTCGACGTGTTTCTATCTGAAATTCAGTGAAAACCAAGTCTAATCTTCACCAAAACCCCTCAAAATTGAGATATAAACTCCTAAATATTTTTTGAATTATTTTCAACAACACCCAATCTAAACAAATAATGATTTTTGAAAATCCAAATTTGAATTCAAAGCTTTCAAGCTTTTTAATGGCTATCAATGGTGGAAAATATATGGAGAAGGAGAGAATTACGCTGCAATGGATTTGCTTCCGTTTTAAATTTCGAAATTAATGGTGATAGAATCACCATTAAATCTGATTCCTACAAATTTGGCGCCTTTTTAGGGCAGAATCTATCTATTTTTGGTTTGGTACAGATTTTGTAGTCAACCTATGGACTATGCGGGTAAATATCAAATTATGAATATTTTTGGTAATAAGGTTTGGTATATGGTATAGATAGTAAAAAATCTCAATTATCAATTCTTCATTTCATTTTACACATGTGGAAAATGATAGTTAGTTAGTAGTTAGTGAAACATATATATATTGTTTTTCATTTGTACCAAACAAAATGAACAAAATGCAATTCTAATTTATCTTATACAAAATTTATCTCACTAAAATCAACATGGTAACATAACTTGTGTTCTGCCCAGCTAATTTTCACTGTCAATCTTTTATATTTTTAGAATCTCTAGATTTTTGTTATGTTGCTCAAAATTCTCTGAATTGTTATTCTAAAGTTGTTCTAATGGCAGCAGTAGTGACGCAAATTGATCCAAATCACCCTTATTTTCTTCATCCTTCTTATTCTCCTGGAATGTGTATGATTTCTCCTCTTTTAGATGGAACTAGATATGGAAGTTAAAGAAAGTCACTATTGACTGCGTTATCAGCCAAAAACAAACTAGGTTTTATTGATGAAAGCTTAATCAGTCCTAAAGAGGACTCACCAGACCTAAAGTATTGGATTAAGGTGCAAGGAAATAGTGTTTGCTTGGCTCATCAACTCTCTCAATCCAGACATTAGGTCAAGTGTAATTCATTCTAAATTTGCAAGGATTTATGGAAATAACTTGAGTATAGGTATAGACAATCAAACTTAGCACAATTATTTGAAGTACAAAAATAATTATTAGAAACAGTGCGAGGATCCTCAATAATTGCAACTTATCTCACTAAGATGAAGACTATTTGGGATGAAATAAAATTGCTTGATGCTAGGACTATCTGTATCTGTGTTGACTGCAAGTGTGGGGCTAATGAAAAAAATGCTGCACTCGAAGAAAGACAGAAACTAGTTCAGTTTTTAATGGGATTGAATGAGTCCTATACTAGTGTCAGGGGTAACATCATGATGATGCATCCACCACTTAATATTGATATAGCATATTATCTACTTTTGCAAGGGGAAAGACAAAGAGGGATACAGATTATGGGACAATATCCTAGTGAATCTACTTCTTTTATTGTTCCAACCCAAAGACCTAATCATGTTCAGGGCAGAACGATAAATTTTACAATGAACACTTGAGGTTACAATTTCAGAAACAACCAAGATAACAGGAGAAATCTCAATTACAACCATTAAAAAAACAAGGACACACAATTGACAAATGCTATAAACTTCATGACTATCTATAGAATTTTAAGCCAGATCTCAAACAAAGAAGATCCCAAACCTCTATTTAAGGCAATGTTATTACAAAATATGACGGCTATGGGAAAGTTTAGGCTAGTGATACAGAGACAAGAATAGGTATAAAACAAGAACAATTATCACAGTTGATGAAGCTACTTCAACAAGTTAAAGTTGGTCATCAAGCTGCAACAAATTCTAAGGTCAATGTGAATGCTAACCGTGTTGGTACATGCTTGTCTATTCTTCCCTACCCGCATAATAACTCTAAGAGTCGTATTTGGATTTTTGACTATGGTGCTTGAGAACACATGACTTTTGACTCTACAGTCATAGTTAATATCAAACCTCTAGTCAATTCATTTAATGTTAACTTTTTTAATTCACAAAGGGTAAAAGTTACTTTAGCAGGTCAAGTGACTATACATCCGGACCTAACCCTACAAAGAGTGCTTTATGTTTCAGATTTTCAAATTCAACCTCATTTCAGTTAACAAACTATGTCATACCATGAAGGTTTGGAGCGGGTGATCGAGGCGAGAGTGAGGGAGAGGACATTTATATCAGTGAACCAGTTCGCTTTCATGCCGGTTCGCTCCACTATAGAAGCTATCCACCTTGCCAGGAGGCTAGTGGAGCAGTTCAGGGATAAGAAGAAGGACCTGCACATGGTGCTTATCGACTTGGAGAAGGCGTATGACAAGGTCCCAAGGGAGGTGCTTGGAGGCGAAGAGCGTGCCGGAAGCCTACATCAGAGTAATTAATGACATGTACGATGGAGCTAAGACTAGGGTTAGGACGGTGGGTGGCGACTCAGACCATTTTCCAGTGGTTATGGGGCTCCATCAAGGATCGACGCTTAGCCCTCTCTTGTTTGCCTTGGTGATGGGTGCTCTAATCCGACATATTCAAGGGGATGTGCCTTGGTGTATGCTATTTGCTGATGACATAGTCTTGATAGACGAGACGAGGGTAGGTGTTATTGAGAGGTTAGAGGTATGGAGGCAGACTCTCGAGTCTAAGGGTTTCAAAATAAGCAGATCTAAGACAGAATACCTGGAGTGCAAGTTTAGTGCCGAGCCGAGCGAAGTAGGCAGGGACGTGATGATTGGATCTCAGGTCATCGCCAAGAGAGACAGTGTCAGATATCTTGGGTCGGTGATTCAGGGGGACGGAGAAATTGACGGGGACGTCACTCATCGTATAGGAGCGGGGTGGTCGAAGTGGAGGCTTGCATCAGGAGTCTTGTGTGACAAGAAAGCTCCACAAAAACTCAAGGGGAAATTTTATAGAACTGTGGTTAGACCTGCCATGTTGTATGGGGCGGAGTGCTGGCCAGTGAAGAACTCTCATGTTCAAAGAATGAAGGTTCCGGAGATGAGGATGTTCAGGTGGATGTGCGGGCTCACCAGGTTAGATACGATTAAGAATGAAGTTATTCGAGAGAAGGTGGGGGTGACCCCGATGGATGAGAAGATGCGAGAAGCAAGGCTGAGGTGGTTCGGGCATGTGCGGAGGAGAAGTCCTGATGCCCCGGTGAGGAGTTGTGAGCGGCTGGCGATGGTCGGTGTACGTCGAGGTAGAGGGAGGCCTAAGAGGTATTGGGGAGAGGTGATTAGGCGTGACATGGCTAGAATGCGGGTTTCCGAGGACATGGCCCTAGATAGGAAATTCTGGAGGTCTAGTATCAGGGTTGTAGGATAGGGGCTCCTAGAGTTTTTCGTACTCCTCACCCCAGGTTGGGTGAGGCTTGGCAGGGCTATCCATAGATGATTTGTGTATTGGATTGTGTCTTACTTATGGTAGTTATTTATGGTAGTTACTGTCTGATATTATTGCATGCTATTTTATTTATGGTTCTTATGTTTAGATAATTATTTACGCTATTTCTGCTGGAGTTACTAATGCTCTTTTATTTTTATTTTTGTTTTTTCTTTCCTTCACTGAGCCGAGGGTCGATTGGAAACAGCCTCTCTTCCCTTTCGGGTAGGGGTAAGGCCCGTCTACGTATTACCCTCCCCAGACCCCACTTTGTGGGACTATACTGGATAGTTGTTGTTGTTGTTTGTTCAATTAACAAACTATGTTGTCAATTTAAAATTCTTCTTACCTTTGCTGAAACTTGTTGTTTGATGTAGGACCTTTCTTTGAGGAGGCATCTGGTTCTTGGTGATGTCCAAGTGTGCTTTACCTCTTCCATTCCATTAATTCCCTGCATTCACATCAGAATGTCACAATTACACAATAGTCTTTTCAAACTTCTTGTAATACACATAGTTTGTCCAGTTCTGTTAGTTATGGTAACAATTTGTGGCACATAAGGCCAGGACATTTACCTATCTCTACAATGAAATACACTTCTGCTTTACCACAAAATGATGTTTGTAAGGAAGATATTCCTTGTTCCATATGTCCTATGGCTAGACAACACATATTATCTTTTTATGATAGCAACAGTTCTACTTCTCACATTTTTGAACTCATTCGTATTGATATCTGGGGCCTTATAAAGTACCTACCTATAATGGTTTTAAATACTTTCTTACAATTATTGATAATTTTAGTAGGGTTACTTGGACCTACTTGTTGAGCACTAAGATTAATGCTTTCACGGTCGTAATATCTTTCATCTCTATGATAAAAAGACAATTTGAAGTCAAGGTCAAGAAAATTAGATCTGATAATGCCTTTGAATTAAGCAGTCGCATTGAATCCATAGCCTATTTTTCTTCCAAAGGAATTCTTTACGAGACCACTTGTGTTGGTACTCCTCAACAAAATAGTATTGTTGAGAGAAACACAAGCATATGATGAAAACATGTAGAGCTCTTATGTTTCATTCTAAAGTACCTATTTGTTATTCGGGTGAATGTCTCTTACTTCACTCTCTTCATCAATAGATTACCAACTAAACTCTTTCATTATAAAATCTCCTTATGAAGTGTTTTTTCACAAAGTACCTGATTATACTTTTCTTAGAAGTTTTGGTGTCTATGTTTTGCCTCTACTTTACCTCATCATAGAGACAAACTTAATCATAGGGCAACTATTTGTGACTTTCTTGGTTATCCTACTAGAAAAAAGGGAACTACAGAAAAAACTAGAATTAGCTATGAATGTTGTCGCTAAAATACTCGTAGCTAGGAGAATATTTTGATAATTCGTTCCTAATCTGTCGTTAAATAAGATTTGCGTATAATTTTTCTGTTTAGCTACATAATTTTACCGTGGCTGAAACCTACTTTTTAGTAGTGGGGGTACAAGTTATTAAACATATAAACTAAAGACATTTTCATGTCTAGAAATGTTAATTTTTCATGAATCTGTTTTTCCTTTTTTACTAGCTCTCATACTGATTTTTTTCTCTATTTTCTACCCCTTCTATACTGATTTTTCTATATATGGTGATTCATCACCTGCTCCTAATTCCTCTTTTTCTCTTCCTCTTGTGGCCTCTCATGTTTTCTGTCTTAGCCTCAAGAACAGACCTATGTTCCTCCCTCGCGTAATGTTTCTTTTCCTTCAAATCACTGTACTCCTAGTTTAAATTCATTATCTCCTGATTCCTCCACAAATCCTACTACTTCTACTGATTCTGTTTCCCTTCTAAATACTGTCTCTTCACCTACTTCCATCACTATTAATCATGTTTTGCACAGGTCTGTAAGAGAGCACAATACACCTCCCTATTTATCTGACTATATTTGTAGAGAAGTTCATTTAATTGATGTTTCTACATCCTATTTTCTTTCACCTATCTGTCCTTCTATTATTTCTGCTAATGCACTCTCTACTCCTAACCAAAATCTTCTAAACTGCCTCCCTCATATCCATGAAACTTCTAGCTATTCTTAGGCAGCATTGGACCCTATTCGGCAGGAAGCAATGGCCAAGGAACTCGATGCCTTAAAGGACAATGATACCTGGGAGGTTGTTCCACTACTAGTTGGAAGAAAGGCTCTACCTTGTAAATGGGTCTACAAGGTAAAGCTGAAGTCTGATGGCGATGTGGAAAGGCTTAAGGCTCGTTTGGTTATTCGTGGAGACACCCAACAAGAAGGGATTAATTTTACAAAGACGTTCTATCTTGTGGTCAAAATAACCACCATTAGGTGTATACTTGCGCTGTAGCAATTAGTTAGGGTCTTTATCAATTAGATGTGAACACCGCTTTTCTTTAAGGGATTTACATAAAGAGGTTTATATGAAGTTTTGTGCTGGTTTAGACCCTCCTGCTTCTAACCTAGTTTGTTGCCTAAAGAAATATCTTTATGGGCTTCGTCAAGTATCTAGGTAGTGGTATACCCGCTTGACTTCTGCTCTCAATTTCAAAGGCTTTACGCACTCTCTCAATAATTACTCTCTCTTATACAAAAAGAGTGGTGATTCTATTTCTTTGGTGGCAGTTTATGTGGATGGAATTCTACTCACATGAAACAATATTCGAGAACTAACTGATTTAAAGAAGTTTTTAGATCAAGAGTTCAAAATTAAAGACTTGGGGAACTTATCTTATTTTCTAGGAATAGAAGTGCTTCGTGAGCCGTCTGGTTTGATCCTTTGCCATCACAAGTTCATTTTGACCTTCTCACTGAGTTTGATTGTTTTGTTTGTCGCCTTGCCTCCTCTCCTAGGATCCTTCATCTGAGCTTAATGCAGGTGTTGGGATTTCAATTTTGAATCTTCTGCTTTATCATCATCTATTGGGGAAGCTTAATTTCCTAACCCATACTCATCCTGATATTTCTTTTTCTGTCCAGCACCTTAGTCAGTTCATGTAGGATCCTCGTAAGCCTCATCTTTTTCTACTGCTCATCACTATCTTCGTTACCTTCTTGGTGACCCTGGTTTGGGCCTTTTTATGTTTGCTGATCCTTCCCTTGATTTGCTGGCCTTTTGCAACTCCGATTGGGCTTCTTGTCTTGATAATCGCCACTCCGTTAGTGGTTTCTTCATAAGTTTAAGGGGTTGTCCTATTTCTTGGAAGTCAAAGAAACAACATTCCGTCTCCTTATCTTATGTTGAGCCCGAATACTGCCCGATGAGGCGTGTTGTTGCTGACATCACCTGGCTTGTTTGCCTTCTCGATAATCTTTCCATCGTCCCTTTATTACCCCTTCCACTTCACTCTAACAGTTAGTCCTTTTAAGTTGCATTGCTAAAAACCCTGTCTTTCACGAACGTACCAAGCATGTGGAACTTGACTGCCATTTTGCCCGACAATAGTTCCAAGCTTGTCTCATCTCTCTCTTTCCTTCCTTCTCACCACCAACTCGCTATCTTTTAAGCCTCTTTCTGGGCCTATTCATCGTTGTTTTTTAGGCAAGTTGGGTGTTCTTTCCGTCCCCTCCAACTTGAGGGGGTATTGCCGGTGAAATGTCACCGGACCCAGGCTAGTTTTCTCTCATAAATAAGAAGACGGAAAGGAAATGAAGAAGAAGAAGAGTTAGCAATATTTACCTAATGCATACGGTTAAAAGCTATGTTGCTCGGACTTTCCGAAAATGTGACCGGATTGGTGTAGGATCCTCCAAAAGTAGTGCATTTTTGAAGGATCCGATACGGATGCGATTACATTTTGAAGATTCCGCGCAACATAAGTTAGAAGGATAAAAGACTAGTTTTGGGCTACACGGATATTATTGGGTTATTAGGCTTAATAGGCTACAAGCAGATATTCTTCATCTATTACTTGGGTTGTATATTATAGTTTAGGAACTTTCTAGAATAGCCTAATTATCGATTCTTTCTTTCATTTTACACACGTGGAAAATAATAGTTAGTTAGTATATATATATATATATATATATATATATATATATATATATATATATATATATATATATATATATATATATATATATGTAAAAATCTAATTTATCTTTTATAAAATTTCTCTCACAAAAATCAACACCCTATTGCATTAATTAATTATTCATAAAAAGTGAAACTAATAGTTAAAAAAATAAACTAAAGTACTTGCTAAACATTGTAATAGAAAATGAGAAAGGATTTCTCCTCACCCACATAAATCAAATGAATATCTTTACTATTAATCATAAGGGATTTTCAGTAGAATTCTTGCTTGGAACTAGGAAGCAATGGAAGAAAATAGGCATGTGAGTGTAGAAAAAAGGACAGCTCTTCATCCATTTTCAACCATGCATAGAGAAAATTTTTTTCCCTCACTTTTCTCTCTAAGTTTTAGTGGGTGTTTGGACATAAGAATTTTAAAAGTATAAAAAGAATCAAGTGAATAATATTTGAAATAGCTTTTTGGAGTTTTTAAAATTTTTGAAAAAATTTAAAATTCATATTCAAGTGAAAATCAAAATTTTCTAGTTAAACACTTATTTAGAAAAAAAAAATTTAAAAATCTTTTTTATGGCCAAACAGGCCTTCAAGGGCGGACCCAAGTGGTGAAAAGTGGGTTCAACTGAACCCGCTTCGTTAAAAAATAATACTGTGTATATGTATAAATTATGGCTAAAGCAAATTAAATTTTATATAAAAATTATTTTTGAACCCATTTATTCGACTTATACCGCTTATGTTAGTTATGGACTTCTCCGGTTAAACTCTCTCACACAAAATCCTAAATCCAGGCCCTTATTCATTTCCTTTTGTTTGTTGTTACTTCTTAAAGCTTAAAGAAACCCTTGAATTAATCCAAAAAACAAAAAGAGACCAGCATCACACTCCCTTATACTTTTTCTACTAGAAAAATTTATGTCTCATGGTAAGTTAAGTTTGATTATAACTTTTCATTATATAAACAAAACAACAACAACAACTACACAGTTATCCCACCAGGTGGGGTATGGGGAGGGTAATATGTAGACGAGCCTTACCCCTGCCCGTAAGGGGCAGAGAGGCTGTTTCCAAACGACCCTCGGCGTGTCGGATAAAAAGAGGGAAATCTGCATTACGAAAACAAAGGTAAAATTAGAAACACAAGCAAGACAAAACAAAATAATAAACCATAGGTACTCCTGCAATAATAATGTAAGTACTCATGAAAACATAAGCAACATAAATACAGTCGCATGCAATAATGCAATAATAACAAACAGTAACTACCATATTAACAACCATATGGAGACATAAGCTAAAACACTAATCACCTATGGGTAACCCTACTATCCCACACCCAACCCCGAGAGATGCGAACGAAGGAGTCTAGGAGCCCCTAGCCTACAATCCTGATTCTAGACCTCCAAACGCCCCTATCAAGGGTCATGCCCTCGGTAACCTGCAATCTGGTCATGTCCTGCCTAATCACCTCTCCCCAATGCTTCTTAGGCCTCCCTCTCCCTCGCCGACCACCAACAATCTCCAGCCGCTCGCAGCTCCTCACCGGGGCATCGAGGGCCCTCCTCCGAACATGCCCGAACCACCTCAGTCGCGCTTCTCGCATCTTCTCGTCCACCGGGGCTACCCCTACCTTCTGTCGAATAACTTCATTCTTGATCTTATCCAGCCTGGTGTGCCCACACATCCACCTAAGCATCCTCATCTCCGCAACCTTCAATCTCTGAACATGCGAGTTCTTCACGGGCCAGCACTCCGCCCCATATAACATCGCAGGCCTAACCACGGCTCTGTAGAATTTCCCCTTGAGTTTGTGTGGAATTTTCTTGTCACACAGGACCCCTGAAGCGAGCCTCCACTTTGACCACCCCGCTCCAATCCGATGGGTGACGTCCCCGTCAATCTCTCCGTCCCCCTGAATCACAGACCCAAAGTATCTAACACTGTCCCTCTTGGCGATGGCCTGATAACCAAGCATCACTTCCCCGCCTACCCCACTCGGCCCGTCGCCAAACTTGCACTCCAGATATTCTGTCTTAGATCTGCTTATTTTGAAACCCTTAGACTCGAGGGTCTGTCTCTATATCTCCAACCTTTCACTAACACCGGCCCTCGTCTCGTCTATCAATATTACATCATTCATTATATAAACAAGTTTATATGAATTTAACTTAATCCTAAATCATTTTGTGATTATAGAAAAAAAGACAATCTAGAGAAAGCACGTTTTATAAGTACAAAATTGTGTGATTTATTATATAATTCTTCTCTACTTTCTACCCTTTTTCCCTTAATCATGTAAAATCAAATCCAAAATATTTCATTTGGCTGAAAAAAGAATAATTGGATTCGTTACTCAAGTTCAATAGAGAAATTGAGTTAAGTGTATGGATAGTACCTTTTAAACTTTTTAGTTAAGGGTAAGCTCACGATCGAATCTATTAAGTACTACTGTTCTTTTAAGCAAATCTTATTAGATATTTTTTCAATTTCTTACTAAGCATCATTAGATTTTGTTACATTATTTTATTTAAACGCCAATTCATGCCATAAATAAATAACATATTTTTTCCCTTTCTCATGCTCCTGAGTTTCAATCTCTTTGTCTACATTGTGTCCCTCAAACATATTTAAGTTCCGACTAATCAGAATTACACCAACAATAATATATTAGTTTGGAGTATAAAGAAAATAGTATATGTATACATAAACCGTACCCCTACCTTATTAAGGTAAAAACGTTATTGTTGACAGCTTATCTATTCAAGAAAAATATCTGGCCAATTAAAATTCACTATGTATAAAATTTATTAAAGAAGAAATATTTTCTATTGGAGTTTTTATCATTTCATTACCCAAACTCAAGAACGCAAATTAAGCATAGTGAGATTATATTCATCTTAATATAACCCAAAGTGATAGTTTCATGCTTTTATACTTGTCATTAAGTGAAAATTGGGAAGTCTTAAATGTCGACTAAGGTTATGCAAGTATTAATAGTTGATTTTATAGTTCGAAGGCGTAATTTATACATTTCACGGAAGTTAAGTGTACACCCTTTAATAAAAAATTATATTGAATATATAAGTTTAATATTATTTTATATAGCTATATGTTATATTTTAAACACCTTAACATATTTGAATTAGAAAATTTAACGGTTAAGAATATTTAAAGTGACATGTTGTTCACAAGTTCAAAGTTCTGCCATTTTATTTGTCGAAACAAAATGAAGATCGTCATGTATGATCTATTTGATTCTTTTTCAATCTAAAATTTCTCAATAAATAAGTTTTAAAACTTAAATTATGTGTAAAAATAAAAAAACCAATTCTAAAAATAATTTTTTAAGTACAAGCTAGTTCTTAAATAAATTTTATATTTAAAAGTCAAGCTCTATAAAAGAAATTCAACAAAAGTTCTTTACTAACTACAAATACTCTCTATAAATAAGTTAATTTTTTTTCTTTTGGCTTTACGCTTACTTTTATTATTAAAATTTCTAAATGTTATCTTTTTATTGTTTTAGTTTTAATTTATAAAGTTATACTTCTTTTAAAAATTTATTATTAATTAGTTAAATATTAGTATATGTTAAGAATAGAATTCTAATTAGAGTGAATGTCTATCTTGTAGAGAGTTTTACTTTGAGGCTAAGTCATTTTTCCTCCTATAAATAGAGGGGTCTTACTCCATTATATACAACCCCAAAATTCAATAAGAATTCTCTCTCTTTCTCTGCAATATTGCTCTTCTTCTTTTATTATTTTATAACACGTTATCAGCACGAAGCTCTACTATCTCAAGAATCTCTTTGAGAAAATTAAGTGATCCAAAGTTCGATTTGGTGCAATTGTTTCGGTGGTGAGTTCAATAATTCTTCTAATGCGTTGACAGGTACGCTAATGTTGTTCTCAGTCCCGATATAACCTTTCATTGGTATCATAGCCAGGTTATTTCTCTGTTAAAGTACTGTTTGCATCAACATATTTGAAACATGTTATGCTTATATCCTTTCTCTATAAACTTTAATGGATTTGCTGCCCAGTAATAATATTTTGTAGTTTGTTGATGTTTTATTTGACCGAGTGATAAATTTTTTTTTTTTCAAACACTATTGTTTCAAAGTGTTTACAAATTTCAATATTAGAGGCTTCTGTCTTTACTAATTGGTCGTAATTCAATAAAATAAAGATAAAATTAGAAGGGAAAAGGATAAGTAACGTTGCCGCTGGGTTTTCCCTGAAGATGCTACGGCAACTTGTTTGTTTTAAAGGTTAATTGAAGTCCTTTCTTTTATTGATTTGTGATTGGCTGGATTAACCATATAATCCGCCTACAATGTTGCTACTCTTAAGAGGTATCGTGGCGGCAGTGATGGTATTTTCCTCTTTAAAGTGGGATATGATCTTTATTTATCACAAGGATTCCTTGTTAAGTGATACTTTATTTTTATTTTATGGCAAAGTCTCTGGTTCAATGAAGTTGATTGATTTGCTACACGTGACCAACTAAGATTTGCATATACATTCCTAAAACTGAAGAATGAATGTAGACAAACCATTCCATTTAAAAATGTTTAAGGACTCTGAGGGTAGGTCACTGGTACAATCTTGACCAGATATACTTTCTGTATATCGGATATTGTACTTTCTCAAAATTTTGTTCAAAGCAGGAAAACACATAAGCAAAATAAAGTTATTTCAAGATTGTTTTTATAATTAATATATATTTGTGGCTGAGCGAAACAATGACCTGCTCATGAGAAATCACGTTCTTCATCTTATGCTTTATTTGTACCACATTAAATATAGTAATAAAATAAATATTGTGAAGACTCTTTATGCTACTACTAATTGTTAATACTTTGATATTAAAAGGAGAATAACTATGATAAAAGATATTTTTTTTTTCATAATGACCGCACTGAAACTATTATGTTGAATCATAGACTTAAATTTGTTTATTCTCATATCTTAAATATTTTTCGTATATTTCTTTTGTATGTCAAACCATGGGATCCAAATATGGATATCTCACAAAGCAAACTTGGATCAACGTTCAATTGTAAAAATATTTGTTTAATTGATTCATGTACCACACATACGATATTCAAAGAGAAGAAATATTTCTCTCATTTAAGTATGTGTAAGGCAGATGTTACTACAATTTCTGGTAGTAGTAAATTGATTGAAGGCTCATGAAAACGAGGCTGCCCACTTCGGTTTGGGGTCACGCCATTTTGCATGCAGCAATGCTAGTTCATCTCAGACCGACGAATTATCACAAATATTCCCCGTTACAATTAGTTTTGGGTCATGAACCTAATATATCCCATTTAAGAATTTTTGGATGCGCAGTATATGTGCCTGTAGCACCGCCATACCGCACCAAAATGGGTCCGCAAAGAAGGTTAGGAATATATGTCGGGTTTGAATCACCCTCCATTATTCGCTACCTCGAAACATTGACAGGGGATTTGTTCACTGCACGATTTGCAGACTGTCGATTCGGTGAGACACTTTTCCCAAAATTAGGGGGAGAAGTTGGTGAAACCAAACGGGAAATTTTGTGGAAAAATCCATCATTATCTCATCTTGATCCACATACCTTTATTTGTGAAAAAGAGGTGCAAAATATTATCCATTTGCAAAGAATAGCAAATCAAATGCCTGACGCATTCACGGACTTGAAAAAGGATAACAAAATCTCACATCCCCGCAGAGAATGTTCCAATCCGTATTGATGTCCCTATTGGACAATCTTCTAGTGTCATATCTAATGAGTCGAAAGCACGCCTAAAACGTGGCAGGCCATTAGGTTCCAAAGATCGAAATCCTAGAAAAAGGAAAGCAAATGATCAAAATGACACTACGAAAGAATCTCATGAGGAAATTCACGATTTAATAAATTCTGAGATTCATGAAGAATCCATTGAGCCCGAGACTCAGGAAAATAAGGAACTATCAATAAATCCAATCGATATTGAGACAAATTTTAATCGAGTGGATACAGTGGTGGATTATGTCTTTGCATATAATGTTGCATCTAGCATTATGCAAGAAAGTGAGGATCTTGAACCTCAATATGTTGGAGAATGTCGACAAAGACTTAATTGGCCAAAATGGCTAGAAGCAATCTAATCAAAATTGAATTCACTTGCAAAACGTGAAGTTTTTGGGCCTATAGTTGAAACACCTAATGGTGTTAAGAATGTTGGCTATAGATGGGTCTTTGTACGCAAGAGAAATGAGAAAAACAAGGTACAAAGATATAAGGCACGCCTTGTTGCACAAGGATTTTCTCAAAGGCCTGGTGTCGATTATGAAGAGACATATTCACCCGTAATGGATGCTATAACTTTCCGTTATGTCATTAGTTTTGTTGTCCTTGAAAAGCTTGACATGCATTTAATGGATATGGTTACTGCCTATCTTTATGGCTCACTTGATAATGAGATATACATGAAAATTCCCGATGGATTCAAAATGCCAAACACTCATAATTCAAAGTCCCGAGAAATATTTTTAATCAAATTGCAAAGATCTTTGTATGGTCTAAAGAAATCAGGATGAATATGGTATAATCGTCTTAGTGAGTTTTTATTAAAGGAAGGCTATATAAATGATGCCATTTGCCCATATGTTTTTATAAAGAAAACAACATCGGAATTTGTTGTACTTGCCGTATATGTCGATGACATAAAACTTATTGGAACTCCCATAGAACTCCAAAAGGCAATTGATTATTTAAAGAAGGAATTCGAGATGAAAGATCTCGGAAAGGCAAAATTATGTCTTGGTTTGCAAATTGAATATTTGGCAAACGGAATTTTTGTTCATCAATCTGCCTATATAGAAAAGGTATTGAAACGGTTTTACATGGATGGAGCATATCCTTTAAGTACTCCGATGGTTGTTCGATCACTTGATGTGAATAAGGATTCATTCCGACCGCAAGAAAAGAATGAAGAGCTACTTGGTCTTGAAGTACCATATCTTAGTGCAATTGGCGCACTAATGTATCTTGCAAATACTACAAGGCCTGACATAACTTTTCAGTTAATGTCTTAGCAAGATATAGCTCTACTCCCACAAGGAGACATTGGAATGGAATCAAACATATATTGCGGTATCTAAAAAGGGACTACCGATATGGGCTTATTTTATAGCAATAATTGCAGTCCTGATCTTGTTGGTTATGCTGATGCTGGATATTTATCTGACCCACACAAGGCTCGATCTCAAACAGGTTATGTGTTTATCTGTGGAGGCACTGCCATATCTTGGCGATCGACTAAGCATTCAATTGTGGCTACTTCATCTAATCATGCTGAGATAATCGTTATTCATGAAGCAAGTCGAGAGTGTGTGTGGTTGAGGTCTATAATACATCATATTCAAGACAAATGTGGTTTGAAATGTGACAAACTACCCACGATTTTGTATGAAGACAATGCAGCATGCATAGCCCAATTGAAGGGAGGATTCATAAAAGGAGACAGAACAAAGCATATTTCACCAAAGTTATTTTTCACACATGATCTTCAAAAGAATGGTGATATCAATGTGCAACAGATTCGTTCAAGTGATAATATGGTTGATTTGTTCACAAAATCTCTACCAACGTCAACCTTCAAGAAGCTGGTACACAAGATTGGAATGCGAAGGCTCAAGGATGTGAATTGATGCTCTTTTCAGGGGGAGTTAATGCGCGTTGCACTCTTTTTTCCTTACAAGGTTTTGTCCCACTGGGTTTTCCTTGCAAGGTTTTTAACGAGGCAACCAATAGGCGCATTACTAAATATGTGTACTCTTTTTCCTTTTCTAGAATTTTTTCTCCCATTGGGTTTTATTTTAGTTAAGGTTTTAATGATGCACATTATTTATTGAGTAGACATTCAAGGGGGAGTGTTAAGAATAGAATTCTAATTAGAGTGAATGTCTATCTTGTAGAGAGTTTTACTTTGAGACTAAGTCATTTTTCCTCCTATAAATAGAGGGGTCTTATCCCATTATATACAATCCCAAAATTTAATAAGAATTCTCTCTCTTTCTCTGCAATATTGCTCTTCTTCTTTTATTATTTTATAACAGTATATAATTTGATCTAAAAAATTTTGATACCGGTCAAGGTTATTAGGCTCTCCTTAAATGCTACACTAAATGGAGCAAAAGGCATTGAGAGAAGTGAAAAAAGAGAAGAAAAGACAAAGGAAAGTGGGTCCCAATATAGCTTTAGGAAGTGTACGGCATCACGCTTCCCTCTTTCCGTGAATTTATGTTCACTTGTCTCTCTCTTTCTCTTTCCGGAAACAGGCCCCCTCTCTTTTTCCATTCTTGAGCCCCGTGCTCTGTTTTTTTTTATTCATTTTATGTTTACTTTAATATTCAAATATTTATTCTTCTTTTTACTTTTTCATTTCTCTTTTCTTTTTAATTTAATTAAATAAAAGATTATTAATATGGATTTATAGTCGTTCATTCACGTGCTAGGTTTGATAACGATGGACTGAATTGTTATCACGGAATAACAAATATTTAATATGTGTGTAATAAAGTAATTACTCATTGGGTATAATTTAAAAGATGATGAATGAGATATGGAGGGAAATAAAAATTTTAAGTGAAATTTTAAGTTTTTCTCTTTGATAAAGTAAAACTGTCACATATTGAAAGAGGAATATATTTTTACTGGATATATAAGCAATTTCTCTTTTAGTAGCTTTTAAAGAATTGAAAAAAATGCAAGCCTCGCGCCGTCGTCGACGCTCTCTTGTTCGACTTGGCTTCGGCTTCGGCTTATGACATTTATGTTGTGGTAGTTTTGCATAAACAACCATTCTAAAGAGTTGTACCTCTTCAGATTTCAGCTAAACATTTGCTATAAATACTAGTACATTCTTTCAGATTTTTCATACGATTTTCTGAGTTTCTCCTCCTTCTTCTACACCGTTTAAACTTCAAATAAAGCCACAGTAAATGTGATTTGCTACCGAATTTTGTGTTCGCTAAAACACCAGTGTGTAATTCGTTTCTATCCTGAGAGGCAATATCCATAACCTTGGGTACTAGGAGGGGATTAAATTCCTTAAGGAAATATTGTGAATTCAGTGGGCTCGGATTAATTTATTTTCGTTTATATGTCTGTTTATGTTATTTTATTTCTCCAGAATTATTTTACTAATATAGTTTACTAACAAGCTTAAGGAATTTATTTTGTACTCTGTATTTGTGTTTATTCACTGTTCTGGAGATTAAAAACTTTGTGGTTTTCTACTATGTTGGAGATTAAAATCTACGTGATTTTAACGTTTGCTCGTGTCGTTCTTTTACAGAAATGACTAGTGATAACGGAAACCAAGCTGTTCTGATGGTGACTGCCTATACGTCGACAAGCCGGAACACCGATATTGGCACCGGCGGAGAAACTCAAAAAATTTTACGGGTTAGATTTCAAGTGGTGGCAGCAGAAGATTTTCTTCTACTTGACTATTTTAAGTCTATTGAAGTTCATTAAGCATGATGTTCATGTTGTGCCCGAAGAAACTCTAGAGAATGAACTCTTTCTTGTGATTGAAGCTATGAAACATTCTAATTTTCTATACAAGAATTGTGTTCTTAGCAGACTGGAGAACGATTTGTATAATGTCTACAGTGGGGTGGAGAAGTCTCAATAATCATGGACTGCGCTTGAAAAGAAATATAAAACTAAAGGTGTCGGGTTGAAGAAATTCATTGCCGCTAAGTTTTTGGACTACAAAATGGTAAATAGCAAGTCTGTTATTGCCAAAGTCCAGGAATTGCAAGTGATTACTCACGATCTCCTTGCTGAAGGTCTTGTCATCAATGAAGCATTTCAATTAGCAACGATGATTGAGAAGTTGCCTCATTTGTGGATGGACTTCAAAAAATTACTTGAAACACAAAAGCAAGGAGATGTCCCTTGAAGATCTCATTGTTCGGTTGAGAATGGAAGAGGATAACAAAGCTGCTGAAAAGAGAGGCCGTTGAAACTGAATAATAATGGGAGAAAATATTATTGAGGATACTTCTCAAAATAAGAGAAAGAGGAAGCATACTTCTGGACCGAAAAACACTCCAAGTAAGACGTGGTTCAACGAAAATTGCTATGTTAGTTTATATGAGTCCACCAAACTATAGAGTACCTGGCCATCAATGAGATGATGCATAGAATGCAGTAAATACTGAAAGTAAAGAAGGTAAGAGAATTTCTACATGGAAAAATCACACACAAGGGTTTCAAAAACCACGACTTACTCTTGTATGCTTTCAACTCTACTAACTTGCAATCTCCCTATACAAGCCACTTTGCAAAAATCCTTTTGCAAAGGCTTCAAACTAACTTGTGATACAACCACCACAAACCACTCTATAACTAGCCTAGTTACAAAGGATTTAAACTTATGATTATCCCTAGTCACAGCATAAACTCAGAAGTTTACGAATTTTAGTTTGTTCATAAGACAACGCTTCTAAGAAAGGAAACTGGGAATTACAATGAAGAACAAATAATAAGATTACAACTCAACTACGGATGTACATAAACTCATTAAGAAACTGATCCTTAGTGGAGTTGTCTTCTTGTTCTTGACACACTAGTGACTTCAATGCCAGATGAATATTTTTGTTTCTTGAGAGAATATCACTAAATTCACGAGGAATGGTGTGCCTTGCACCAGGTTGTTTTATCACAAAAAATAGCACAATGGATAGTGATGTCAACTCTTGGTGTACGCTTCTTCCCAATGAGAAGTGACTGTTGTACTATTTGCACAACCACTTCTAGGCAGTTGCGTTTCATATGGATAGTGGACTTTGTACTTATGTCAGGACACACCAGCGAACTATGTCTTAGTTGTGTTCCTCTTCTGTGACAGTGTCTAGATGGTAACTTTCTTTTGATACGTTCCAACTATGTACTTGATTGTGCTTCTAGTAGAGAACCCTAAGGGAGCATGCCCCTGTCATGATCTCTTTATATTGATTGTGTATAGTCACCGATTTGTGCTTGTATCGGAGAACCCTAAGGGACCAGGTTACTAGGCCCCTGTTGTGTTCCTCCCAATGGTTGTTCATCCATTTGCTGATTTTCAGACTTCGACCAATTCACATGAAATGTATATCCAGGTGCTCATGTCATCTTCACGATAAGTTTGTTAGATCAACAAAACATAAGAAGCATAAGGCCAAGACATTGAAAACCCATCAATTTCCCCCTTTTTGATGATGACAAACTTAGGCATGAATAGTATTTGTTTAGAGCAGAAATAACCAGATGAGATGCCAAAATTACACGAAGTTCCCCCTTAATCAAATCACCTCCTTTGTGACACAAAGCATATTACCCAGTACCCAGCATGTTAACCCTCCCCCCCCCCCCAATATTTCCCCCCTTTTGGAATCATTAAAAAGAACAAGTAATAAGCATAAAGAAGTCTAACACAGCTAGATCATGCCATATATGTGCACACAACATAACAGAAAAAAGAATCTAGAGGAAACTAGTAATGTACAAGTAAAAAAATGGGAGCTGTTTTATTAATGTATACATTGGACTGAGCAACTCGAGAGCAATAATGGTTAAGTTCAACATGCCACACACAAGAAGCAAACAAAAGTAAAACAACAGCCACAAGATTTTGGAGCAAAAATAGCTGGACACTAAAAGGATCCTAGGGAATACTAGAGGAAGGAGGCTTAGAGGAAGAGACAAAAATGGTTGTGAGAACCAAGTCCAGTCGAGCATTTGCAGACAGTTGTTCTTAAAGTAATTGAGCCCGAAGTCTATCATTTTCCTCTGTCAGTCGTGCAACTTCCTCATTGACAGAATCAGGTCCTTTACCTGCTTGGCTGAGCTTGCATAGATTGTTGTGCTAAGGAACCACGGTCCCTAAAAATATCTTTATCCATCCTGTTTACTAACACACTCTTGATGAAATTCCTTGGATTCATGTTCCTATTTTTCCTTGTCTAGACACTCATCTTAATTTTCTTCAATGAGGATTCAAAACTCCCTTGTTGTAGTGACATAATAGTGGGTAATTTGGAGGAAGAATTTAAGAGCTTGGAGTGAACATGAGATGCAGGAGTGAGTTTGCATGGAAGAGAATCAGGTTCATCAGAAGCTCTTCTGAGAATATATCATAAGTCAGGGACTCGAGGAGTGCTTTGGTTCTTACATCTCCTAGGAATGGAATTTCTTCTTTGTGGTACTTAGACGAGAGATATGCTCATTCATTCATCAGACTCTCAGCAGCTATAGCCATGATGTTATGAACTGCTTCCTTTTCTGGTAACACCTTCAGAGTCACCAAGTCCAACATGGAGGATTTCAGATACTGGTCAGGATCATCCTCATGGGCTTATGACACTTGAGGAGTAAAACCTCTTGTGTGTTCTTTGATGAGATCATAGGATTGACTAGACATAGGGTTCTCAAAATTATGGTAAACATGGTTTATAATAAATGGAAAAATTATAGGAATGGAGGAGGATCCAGGAGTGGGTAACGTGGTAGAGGCTGTGGAATAGTGACGCTATGGGGGTGATTTCAAGTATAATAATGAAGTGGGAGTGGTGTTAATGGTGTGAGAATGAGACGATTGTTCGGTCGCCGTTAGATGAGTACTTGGTAGACGAGTAGAGAGAGATGAGGAGAATATCCTAGCTATACAACAGAGATGCAGGTTCCTTACTTGCCGTGAGAGAGAAAGAAAGTTTTATTGGAAGAAGGGCTAATGATGAGTGGAGAGCGAAACAGGTTCTGAATAGTCTGAAAATGATGGTAGGTTTTGAAGAAGTGTTACCGCGCATATGGGATGAATGGATTTGAAATATAAGACATGACTTGCTGACGCTGAGAAGTCAGATGATGTGGAAGTTACGTATATTTTGTTTAAAAAATTTTTTGTTTTGAGGGTGCATGCAGAATTAAGCACATTAGTACTAACCTGAGGTACATGAACCTGATTCTAGAATAATTTTTGAAAAAAGGTTTTAGAAGCTCATCTCTTGCATTTCATAACTGTACCTTTAGCTTCTATAATTGTCATGCGTGTTACCTACAACAGTATTGATATGAGTTGGGCTTGGTCAAAAAACACTTTAGATACCTTTACCCGGTGTTGTCTTACATAGCGAACTGATGGAGGATGAGGTTCTTCATTAGACTCTTGTGACCCCATCTTCACCTTGATTGATCCAGAATATTCTCTACTCGAGGCTTTGATGCAGATATCTAGAATTTGGTATTCTGTTCTGCAATACTTTCCATAGATCAATCCTTATTCATTTTGACCATCAGAAGATGATCTCACCCTTCAATATTCTTGATCCTCTTGTTTTTTGAAATTCTTCTTTAGTTTTTGATGAGGCCATTGAGTTTTGCTTCATTGCCTCCAAAAGTATAAGGCATGAATCATGATAACTAAATCGTTCCAAAAGTGCTTTCCTTTTCCATAGAAAAACCTGAATAGTTAACATCAACATACCCAACATGATTAAAATTGTTGTCACTTGAGGAGTAACACAAGAACATGTCCCGAGTTCCTCTAATGTATTTCAAACTTTTTGTGGGTAGCCTTCAAGTAGGATTCCTAGGGACTTACACTTTGGATTCTATTCTGGAGTGGAGATACGAAAGGAGAAAAAATACATGCTTATCTAACTCTAGAATAAAAGAGAGTGATTGACTTGTCACGCAGATGAGATCCTTTGGTTTCCCAATTTGAGACAGAAGCTTGATTGAAGAGGAGGATGTGGAGGTTAATTTGATTGTCCCACACTTTGTGTTATGTTGCTTGTGCAGTTCCATGAGCTGCATCTTTACTCTTCCTTCAGCTTAAGTGGTAGTGGGTGACATACCAGGTTCTTTGTGAGACGTGGAGGATGGTGTTGCATTGTCTTTTTCTAGTCTTTTAATCTTACTCATTTTATCATCCTCCTTATTTGGAGCCTCAAATATTTCCCAAAGACATGGTTGGTTCATCATATTGATCATCACAGTTTCTTTCTTGGCAAGGGAAAATATCTTGTTCAATACCCCATGAGCACTTCCTACCATTTAGCATGCCCTTTTTTGGAGACTTTGTGGCCTTATTTTTTGGATTGTACCCTAGAAGTATTCCTGAAGGATTCCTTCGCTCGTCTTTTAGCATTGTGCTTCCCATGCTGGTCCTTCATGTCTTCGAGAACATGGCATTTTCCTCCATTTGATAGCTCATGATGGGTTTTAATTTTGGAGGGACCTGATATAACACATATTTTCCACGTAGAATCAATATTTACTGCTTTTTCGCAAAATATCTTGGTGATTCCATAATTGATGGGCATTGTCCATGCAATATTTTCTAGTTCCGTCCTTTCTTTCAGCAATACCATGTTGCTGTGGAGTCCTTGAGTGTTGAGAAATTGTGCGTGATCCCCTTCTTCCTCATCCTCCTTTATTTTGTGAACTCATTTCCGGGTGACACTTGAGTTTGGCAGACCACGGACCAAGTTCTGATGAGTTAATTTAGTTGGAGGTAAGAATTTTACATATACCGATCCTTCATGCCCATGATTGCGACTTCACTCATCTCATATCACTAGCTTGTGGTGATTTATAAGTAGTTTGGAGTGTATGTTTTTGTTTCCTTTGTCCACTAAGACCCCTTGGCGAGTTATCAGATTGGTGACTGCACTTTTTAGGCCATTCATATAGTGCACGTTCCCACTTGAGTGCGAAAAGAACCTTTCTACCTTTTCATTCACTGAGAATGTACCATTTACTTCCTTCTTAAGGATACATTCCATTCCTGCAGTGCTTTTAGTGAGAAGAGATTCATGATGTTTTCAACTGCGTGCTTTAAGCATCCACTGTCCATAGTCCATCACAGTCTACTTCCTCTTACTGTTCCCTAATCATGCAAATCGACGGTTAGATTTAGGAACCCAAACTAGTTTGGGTCCCTTGTTATGATAAAAAGGATGAATGAGGGATTTCCTAGTCCATGCAGGAAATATTCGCTTTTTGCGACTGGTACCTGGTCCTTTGTTAGTAGTCACTCCATCAGTAAACACTTTGTTTTTCTGAGCAGACTGAACCCTGGCCTGGTAATTTTCTTTAAAATGCTCATTGTTCCTGCAATGGGTACATATCCAGTTATCATGTGCAGTGACATACTTGCTATGCGGGTTGTAGGGAGTTTTCTCCCTTTGGAACCCGATGCCCTGCTTGTTCCCACTGTTGTTATGACAGTGACAACATCTGAGGACCAGGTCCACTTCAGAAATTTCTCAAGATCATTTCTTACTTTCTCCAATTTAGCTTGAAGTTGTTGATTCCTCTCGAGTTCACTGCAAAGACTGGTTTTCACAACAGTTAAATCCTTTTCACGCATGATGTGCGTCTCACTGGCTACTTCCTTCCCTTTCCCAAGACTTACATTCCTATGTTCTCTATTGAGTTCCTCAATGGTTTCCTCTAGATCGGTGCATATTACTAACAGGTCATCCCTTTCCTCTTCAGTAGATGCAACTTTTTCTTCTAAGGTGTGTTTCTCATTGTTAAGGCCTTCTATTGTTTCTTTTAGGTCAACAACTACTACCATCAGATCATCTCTCTCATTTTCCACACTAGTTATTCTTTCAGTCAAGGCTTCCTTTTCTTGTTCAAGATTAGCTATGGTCTCATTTAAGTCTACTACTCATTCCACTAGATCATCTCTAGATTGTTCGGCCTCTCCTAGTTCTATGATCATGATCTCCTTGTCATTTGCAAGGCTATAATAAGCATCAATTAGGATATTAGATAAAGACCTTAGCTTCTTTGAAGAATAAGATTTTAGATTTCTCTGAACATCCCCGAAGTTTACCTCATTGTCTTTATCTTCTTCTTCATCATCTTTATCTGATTGAGCCATCAGCGTGAATAGTGAATCGTACTTCGTTGCTTCAGTTTCCATTTCCATCATGCAACTATTTTCTGCATCCGATTCCCATTCAGATTCACTCGAGGAGTTTCCCCAAGCAGCAAGAGCCTTCTTATCGATATTCTCTGCAACATTTTTTGATTGCAGTTTTTATCTGGAACCATGTTCCTTTTTCCTGCTTTGTCAGGATTTTGTTTGTGTTTCTCTTGTGTGCGAGTGGGCAATCTTTGATGAAATGCCTTGACGTTCCACATTTGTGACAGAGATTGTTGTGCCTAGTTTTACTTGAACTGGCCCACTTTGGTATACCATCATTTCTTTGAACCATCTTTTGAAATATCTTAGTAAGATAGGCCATGTCACTATCTTCATCACTTGAATCACTGGTTTCAGCATTTAGCACTAGGTTCTTTTCCTTATTAGGTTCTCTTCTTTCACTGTCTTTCTTTCTTTTCATCCCGTATGTCTTTAGATTACTAATAAACTCATCCATGGTCAGAGTCTGTAGATCCTTAGCTTCAATTATAGCATTTACTTTAATTTCCCAAGACCCAGGTAGAACACTGATTTTCCTTACAAGCTTGTTTCTGGGAATGACATCTCCAAGTGAGTGAAGCTCATTTATGATGGAGGTGAATGTGGTTTGCATATCTTGTATGGATTTATCATCCTTCATCCTGAAAAGCTCATATTCAGTGGTGAGCATGTCGATCTTAGATTGTTTGACCCGAGTAGTTCCTTCGTGTGCGGTTTGTAAAGATTTCTATATTTCTTTGGTAGTATCACAAAATGATACTCTGTTGTACTCTTTAGGTCCTATGCCATACATCAAGATTTTCGTGGCACGATAGTTCTTTTCTATAGCTTTTCTGTCAATGTCGTTGTACTCTCTTCTCCCTTCGGGAACCAATGGTCCTGTTTCTTCAAGATTCTTCATGGTAACATGTGGACCATCACAAATGATGTCCCAGAGCTCTGAATCTTCTGTCATCATAAAATCATGCATACGGGTCTCCCACCAACCATAATATTGACCATTGAACCTGGGAGGTCTATATGTTGATTGTCCTTTTTCAAAATTTGGTAGAACAACCATTGAGGATCCTTCCTAGGTATTAGCCTGATAGGAGAAGCCCGCTCTGATACCAATTATTAGTTTATATGAGTCCACCAAACTATAGAGTACCTGGCCCTCAATGAGATAATGCATAGAATGCAGTAAAGTCTGAAAGTAAAGAAGGCAAGAGATTTTTCTACGTGGAAAAATCCCACACAAGGGGATCAAAAATCACGACCTACTCGTGTAGGCTTTTAACTCTACTAACTCTATTAACGTTCAATCTCCCTAAGGGACCAGGTTTCCAGGTCCTTGTTGTGTTCCTCCCTGTGGTTAATCATTAATTTGCTGATTTTCAGACTTTGACCTGTTCACATGAAAATGTATATCCAGGTGCTCTATTTGGTTCTTCACGACAAGTTTGTTAGATCATCAAAAAATAATAAGCATAAGGCCAAGACATTGGAAACCCAGCATGCTACAACTGTGGAAAGATGGGCACAAACCTACAGAGTGCCATGCTCTGAAGAAAGATAAGAAGAAGGGTCAAGCAAGCATGATTAAAAATCATGAAGATGTTTATGACTTGTGTGTTATGCTTTCTGAATGCAACCTGGTGGGAAATCCTAATGAGTAGAGGTTTGATTCTAGAGCCACTTACCATATTTGTATTGTTAGGGAATTTGCAACATATGCTCCTGTTGGACCCGAAGAGACTCTTTCTATGAGAAATGCTGCAACCACCAAGATTGAAGGATGTGAGAAGATATTTCTAAAAACGACCTTTGGCAAAGTGGTGACTTTGAACAACGTCCTTCATGTTCCTGAGATTAGGAAGAATTTAGTCTCTGCTGGACTTCTTGTTAAGAATGGTTTTAAATGTGTTTTTGTATCCGATAAGGTTGCAATAAATAAGAATGAAATATTTGTAGGAAAATGCCTAGAAAGAAATATTTGTAGGAAAAAATTACCTCACTGAGGGTGGTTTCAAGCTAAATGTAATGGTTATTGAAAATAATAATAAAATTTTAGCTTCATCTTACTTACTTGAGTCAAATGAATTATGGTGTATACGTTTGGGTCATGTTAATTATAAAACCTGGCAGAAAATGATTAACTTGGAAGTGTTTCCTAAGTTTGAATATGACAAATTAAAATATCAAATATGTGTGAAATCTAAGTATGTTAAATATCCTTATAAGTCAGTTGAAAAGAATTCAGATCCTTTCTACTTAATTCACATAGATATTTGTAATATGAAGCCAATACCATATCGCGGTGGAAAAAAGTATTTCATAACTTTTATTGATGATTGTACTCGATATTGATATGTTTACTTACATAATAGTAAAGATGAAGCAATACACACATTCAAGCAATATAAAAATGAAGTTGAAACGCAACTTAACTAGTAAATGAAGTTGATAAGAAGTGATAAGGGTGATGAATATAAATCTCCTTTGAACAAATATGTTTAGAATATGAAATTATTCATTAAACAATGGCCCCTTAGACACCCCAATCCAATGGGATTACGGAAAGAAAGAATCGTTCATTAAAGAAGATGATGAACGCATTGTTGATAAATATGGTTTGCCACATAACTTGTGGGGGGGGGGGGAGCCGTTCTTACGGCTAACCAAATACTAAATCGAGTACCCCATAGAAAAACACAATCCATTCCATATGAAAAATGGAAAGGAAGGAAGCTCAACTTGAAATATTTTAAAGTGTGGGGTGTTTGGTAAAAGTGCAAGTTTCTAAACCCAAAAGGGAAAAAATAGGACCAAAATCGTTGATTGTTTTTTCATAGGATATGCTACCAACAGTAAAACATATCTATTATGGTTCATAAATCAGAAAATCACGACATTCATAATAATACAGTGATAGAATCAGATAATGATGAGTTCTTTGAAAATATATATATCTGTTTAAAAAGGAATGTGATTCGATTGGTGAAGGATCTAAACGACCTCGGGAAGAAAGAAAAGAAAATACATTTATTTGGGAGGATCCAAGACGTAGTAAACGTCAAAGAATGTTTACTTCATTTAGACAACATTTTGTGACTTTTTATTGAAAAATGATCCTCGAACATTTGAAGAAGCTATGTTTTCTTCAGAATCATTATTTTGAAAAGAGGTAGTCAACAGTGAAATAAAATCCATATTGAACAACCATACATGGGAATTAGTTAATCTTCCTCCTGAAAATAAACCTTTGGGTTCAAAATGGATTTTTAAGAGAAAAATGAAAGATGATGGAACTATTGATAAATTTAAGGCAAGACTTGCAGTCAAAGGGTATAGATAACGAGAAGGTCTTGACTACGTTGATACATAATCTCCAGTTATAAGAATTACGTCTATACAGATATTAGTAGCATTAGAATGGCAGTGTATGATCTTTAAATTCATCAAATGGACATTAAGATGGCCTTCTTGAATGGAGCTTTGGAGGAAGAAATATACATGGAACAACCTGAAGGGTTTGTGGTCCCAAATAAAGAAAAAAAGGTCTGTAGACTTGCTACATCCTTTTACGGACTAAAACAAGCACCCAAACAGTGACATGCAAAATTTTACCAAATAATATTGTCAAATAGTTTTATGATAAATGAGTGTGATAAATGTGTGTACATTAGAAATGTTCCAAATTACATAGTCATTGTTTACTTATATGTGGACGATATGCTGATAATGAGTAATGAAATTGCCAACCAAAATGCTACTAAGCGTATGCTAACTAGAAAGTTTGATATAAGGACTTCAGAGTTGCTGATTTAATTCTAGGGATTAAGATACATAAGACTCTTCAAGATCTGGAAATATCACAATCTCATTATAATAAAACGGTACTTGAAAAATTCAAGCACTTAGGGTTTAAAGTTGTAAAGACTCTAATTGACGTGAATCTTGCATTGGCAAAGAACAAAGGCCAACGCATATCACAATTAGATTATGCTCGTGTTTTGGGATGCTTAATGTACATCATGAATTGTACACGACCAGATATAGCTTGTGCTATATGTAAATTGAGTCGATACACGAGCAATCCAGGTCAATCTCATTGGATGGCAATGAAACACGTTTTGAGATATTTAGAACATACTTAGGGCTTTGCTTTTCACTACAGTAAATATCTTGCAGTGATTGAGGGATACTGTGATGAAAATTGGATCACCGGTTCAACTGATTCTAAGTACACAAGTGGATATGTATTCACTATTGGTGTATGGTGGTATCTTGGAATTCATCCAAACAAACTTGCATTGACCCGCTCTAAATGGAGGCTGAATTCATAGCCTTAGATAAAGCTGATGAAGAAGTTGAATGGCTTCAAAATTTCTTGAAAGACATTCCATTTTGGCTCAAACGTTGGCACAAATGTGTATACATTGCGGTCGTCAAGCGGTAATTGGATGGGCTAGAAGCGTTATGTATAATGGTAAATCTCGTCATATACGGCGAAGACATAAAACCATTAGGCAATTACTCTCTAGAGAAATTATTACGATTGTCTATATAAAGTCAAGCAAATAATATGTCGGATCCACTCACAAAAGGTCTAACTGGAGAGGTAGTTGAGAAATCATCAAGGGGGATGGGACTATGGCCTATAATAAGCCATTGTGGTGGTAACTCTACCTAGAAGACTGGAGATCCTAAGATCTAGTTCAAGGATATCAAACAAATTCATTTATGACGGTTCAACATTATCAACTAAAATTTTGTTCAATTCTCGAGTTGAGACAATGTTCAGTACCAACGATAAAATATTAAGGCTTTTTAATAATTTTTAAATTTGATACAGGGTATATCAAATAGTGTATCTATGGAATGACATGTTTAAGAATCACCTATGTAAGTGTGAAGTGTTATCTGCTTCAAGGAGAACTTTGTAAGGCTAGTTCTCTACCCACGTATGAAACCAGACGATGTTCATGGCTGAAACAAACACAACAATGAGAACCAAAGACGGTTAAGGGTTGGTTATCTAGGTATACACCAAAGTTCGACGGTTCAAAGATATCAAATCTACCGATTGATCGAGTATATCTGACATACGTTCACTAGGGAAAGTTCAAAGGAAAACCTACTTATCCATATGCAATTAATCCTTGCTTGCGAATTACACAGTTTTTCATGCATACTTCAGTAATAACCGTTCCCCATTCATGTGGGGGATTGTTGGGTTTTAAGCATCAAATATGGCTTAAAAGAGGGTGAATGTGGAATGGAGGGAAATAAAATTTTAAGGTGAAATATTAAGTTTCTCCCCTTGTTAAAGGAATATTGTCCCATATTGGAAGAGGAAGAGGTTTTTAATTGGTATATAAGCAATTGCTTTTCTTCTCGCTCTTACAGAGTTAAAAAGAAGTAAAGCCTCGTGCCGTCGTTATCGTCGCTCGCTCGGCTTGAATTCGATTTCGGATTTGGATTTGGTCAAATGATCGATTGATTGATAAATTTTTTGGACCAAATTTATTTGTGTAATAGTAAATAGTAATAGAAATATTATTAAATATACGTTTTAATAACAAAATATAAATATTAAATCCAATAATATTAATATTAAAATCAAACCATTTCCATTTTTTTGTTTTCTATTTTGAGTAAATAGCTATTTATGTTATGGTCGTTTTTCATAAGCATCCATTCTGAAGAGTTGCAACTCTTTAGATTTCAGCCCAACATTGGTTATAAATAGAAGTCCATTCTCTCAGATTTTTCATACGATTTTTTGAGTTTCTCCCCCTTCTTCTGCGTTGTTTTAACTTCAAATAAAGCAACAATAAGTGTGATTTGCTACCGAATTTTATGTTCGCTGAAACATTGGAATTTGAAGTACCACTACACCAGTGTGTAATTCGTTCTATCCTGAGAGAAAATAATCCATAATCTTGGGTATTAGGAGGGAATTAAATTCCTTAAGAAAACTTATGTTTTGTTTATATTTCTATTTATGTTATTTTATTTTCTCCAAATTATTCTACTAATACAACTTACTAACACTACTTACTATAAATATATTGGATTCTTTAACTTTATTAAAAAATTATAAATTTAAGTAGAGACCTCGAAATCTATTTAAATTAAAGTATGTTTAAAAAAGTATAAAAATTATTTTTTCCCAAACAAACTAAAAGGTAAAGCGTGATAAATCAGTTGGGATTTAGGGAATGCTATATAATGTTTTACAACCACCTTATAAATCGTTAAAATTGTACGGGCTAGCTATTTTTTTGATTGGTAATCGAAAACTAAGTAGCATTTGCGAAGTTATTAAATAGCTATTATTTTGCTGAAACACAAAAAGTTTCAGCATGATATACATAATTATGTAGCTCATGCATATAAACTTTCGGCATAATATGGTGAAATTCCAGGACACAGAAAGTTATGCAGGATTATGGAGCTCATGCGTATATACTTCCAACATATTATGATGGAACTCCACCACATTATAAAATTCAAGCATATTATGCTGGAAGCTCGTATGTAAAAAAATTCGAACTCTAGCATATTATGCTGGAATATTTTCGGAGTTTTAATAGTATTTTTATTCAGATTTTATCTTTAGATAAAAAATGAATAAAATTCGACTGCTTTTCAAATTGTGGCAATTTTTAATTACCAATTATAAATTTGACTATCTTTTTTAATTGAGTCTTTTTTCCTTCCTGTATCATATGTGAGAGGCGGACAAGCAAAAAATTAAAGAATTGTTGATCATTGCCAATTATTAGGAGCGAATTTCTTCTTAATTAGGCGCGCTCAAATATGAAACTAAACATTCTTCCGAATATTCCTATTTAGGTGCGCTACAATTATGAAAGTAAATATTCTTTCAGATATTTTTCACTATTGACAACCATTAAAAAGCTTGAAAGCTTTGAATTTAAATTTAAATTTTCAAAAATCATTATTTGTTTGGATTGAGTGTAGTTGAAAATAATCGGGAATACAGTTTGGAGTTTATATCTCAATTTTGATGGATTTTGGTGAAGATTAGACTTGGTTTTTACTGATTTCAGATTGAAACTCGAAGAAGAAGAAGAAGAAGAAGAAGAAGAAGAAGAAGAAGAAGAAGAAGAAGAAGAAGAAGACATATTATTGAAATTGTAGATTATTTATATTCTGAGTATAGATGCTTTATTTTCTGTTTTCACTAATAAAAAACGGTTAAAACTTCTACCAATCTTATGAAAAAACGCAATTATATCAAAAATCCAAGTTATACTACAATTGAATGTGAATTGAGATATAAAAATTCAATGTACCCAGTTTATATATATATATTCTGGATAAATTATAGATTATTTGTATTCTAATTATAGATGCTTTGTTTTCCGTTTTCACAAATAAAAAACGTCCAAATCTTCTATAAATCTTCTGTAAAAAACGCAATTATGTCTAAAATCTCAATTAAACTACAATCGAATAGGAATTGGGATATTAAAATTTAATATATCCAGTTTGTAGATATTTTGTAGATTATTTGTAGATAGATTGTAGATGCATTTTTACATTCCTATGCCACATAGAAACTTTCACATTCTTCAACTGTTGTCAAGAAGATATAGTTGATACACTAATATTATGGTTCTTTTACCTAGTCTCGAGTTTGAGCTCTCATTATAAAGTTGTCATTAGAAAAAAAAATAATTTTTTATTTGACTTAAATAAATACCAGATATTACGAGTAGCAATTTAAATCAAATTTATTTGACTCACACAATCTGTTCAAGATTATGACGATCATTGATCCGTCTATTTGTTGAACTCATCACACTTTAACCCAACGCATCTCCACTTATCTAAAGTTAGGTTGCTTTTAACCCAAATTGATGAGTAACTTTGGTAAAAAAAATTTTGTTTGTATTATATATGATTATGATAAAAGAAAAAATTTATTTGACAATAAAATAATTCATAAAAAATAGTGCAGAGTAATTAAAGCTCGATAAGGAATGGCTTATGATTTAAATTTTAACTTGTTTTAATCCAACTCCAATTCAAGTAATATTTGGACGAGTGAGACTCATTCTATTTTAACCTGTTCAAAATTAGTTTTATTGACTTGTCTATTCATTAAATCAACTCATTTTAATTTTTTCAGAATCAATCTAACTCGCTCATTTGACTCCGAATGAAAGCTCAACATTATAAATTTGAACACTTAACTATTTCTATTGTCTCCTACAAATGTTAGTGGGAGTAAAATAGAAAAGAGAATTTTATTAACCATGCAAAGGAATAGTTAGGTATTTGAGGGAACAAAAAGTTAGATATGTCTGTCACATGGGTACAGAATTTTGCATAGTCTTTTTTTTTCTATAAATAATCACCGACCATTGACTATTGCCCTTACACATCACTGTATATCTATCCAAAATATATAGGGATTTGGAAAGAGAGAAGAGAACTTTATCAGTGTGTAGGTGTATTCATGAATTTTGATTATCCAAGTGGCGTTTGACACAAGAATTATAAAATTTCGAAAAATGTGATTTTTTAAAGTAAAATTGATATTTAAAAATTAAAGTTGTATTTAAATATAAATATAGTTTTGGGTTATTTTTAAATTTTTTTGAGTGATTTGAGTCAAAATTCTGAAATATAGTATTTTTTGGAGTTTTTTGAAATTTTTAAAACTTATCTTCAAATAAAAATTAGAAATTTTATGGCCAAATATTAATTTTCAAAAAAGTGAAAATTTGTCGGAAAAAAAAGTGGAAAAGATTTCATATCCAAACTGTAATTAGGTGTTTGGATATATATATAAAAAATTCTTCTAGACAATGTAATTTTAAGTTTAATTGGAAAAATATATTTGAAGTTTGAAATTATGGTTATTACGTATTTTACTTGAAAGTTATTACAGTTTATGAATAGAAAAATATTACATGAAATATGATAAAACCTACTTTTTCAAACTTATAACCTCATCTTCGAAAATAACTGCAAATTTCAATCTAATGTATAAATGAACAACAACAACAACAACAACTACCCAGTATATTCCCACTAGGTGGGGTCTGGGGAGGGTAATATGTAGACGAGCCTTATCCTTACCCGAAAGGGTAGAGAGGCTGTTTCCATTCGACCCTCGGCGCATACGATAAAATGAAAAGCTGCATTAAAACAAAAACAAAAACAAAAATAAAGACAAAATTAGAAACAAACACAAGACAAAACAAAACAATAAAACATTAGTAAATCCCGCAGAAATAACGTAAATAATTATGTAAACATAGAAAACATAAATACAGTCGCATGCAATAATAACAAACCGTAACTATCAAGGAAAGTTTAGTAGAAATAAAAGAAAAAATAGACATTAGCTTTTCCTGAAGGGTCATCCAGAATCAAGTGTTGGAAGCACAGGTATGAAATAAGTGAATTGGATTTGCAGGATCGAGAGAGACTCCATTACACTGCCTGATAGACGAAAAAAGAACCTCCAAGACCCAAAAATCTAGAAAACTATACATTGAAAAACACCTAATTTATTAACTAAAGGAAAAAGGATTATCAACAAAACTTATGTTGTAATTACTTATCCATAACAATAACAACCTAAGTCATGCTTATCGACAAGTAAAGTCAAAGGTGATTGTATAACTCGTTCAACAAATTATATTCTACAGTTTGTTCATATTTGAACAGGACCGATGCATGTATAGTTTTACCCAAAAGAAAAATGTAAGCAAAAGAATGCACCTTGCTGCTCAAAATCTTCCACATATCCACCCTGAATGAAAGAAAACCGTGCTTCTGATTGGTCTTTCACTTCCATGGGGGAAGAAGTAATCGAATCCCGAAACTCTGTTACATTAGCCCCAGTCCATTCACTTCCTCTGAAAAAGATTGATTATATACTTTAAAAAGATTACTGCTTCCGCTTAGACAACAACAACAACATCCCAATGTAATCTCACAAGTGGAATCTGGGAAGGGTAGGATGTACACAGCCTTACACCTACCTTGGAAGGGCAGAGAGACTGTTTCCGATAGATCCTCGACTAAAGAAGGTGGAAGAAGCGTTGATAGCAAGTCATAGCAAGACAATATATTTAGAAACTAAATCGAACATAGCAATGGAGAATATGAAAGAAGTACCGATAGCAAGTAATGGCAAGACAATATATTTAGAGAACTAAATCCTAGATAGCAATAGAGAATATGAAAAGAGTACACAGCAAACTAGTGAAGTACCAATGTCAAGTAATAATAGAACACAATATGCGATAATAGCAAACTTAAGATAAAAAGCGTACCATACTAGCACTAATACAATCGAACTAATGAAGATAAAGAGAAACAACTACCTACTAATTTTCTATCTTAATCCTTAAACTCCACCCCTCCGATCCAGGGTCATGTCCTCGGTTAACTCAGGCTGCGCCATGTCACGCCTGATCACCTCTCCCCAACACTTCTTTGGCCTACCACTACCCTTCCTCTTACCCCCAACGCCAACCTCTCACACCTCTTGACTGGTTTGTGCTTCTCATATTAACATGTCCGAACCATCTCAGCCTCGCCTCTCGCATCTTTTTCTCTGCAAGGGTCATTCCCACATTGTCCCAAATAACTTCATTCATAATTCTAACCTAATATGCCCACACATCTATCTCAACATCCTCAGTACTTTCATCTGCTGGACATGAGAGTTCTTAACTGGCCCGCATTCTTCCCCATACAACATTGTCGATCTAACCACTACCTTGTAGAACTTACCCTTAAGTCTCAACGGCACATTCTTATTATATAAAGGATCTCAATTACACCAAATGGCTCCAAAATCATCATATTATAGAATTAATATTTGAAAGTAGTAACAATTCACAGAATCCTACGAATATACACCAAGCCTGTCAACCGGTTCCACCGGTCCGGTCCGGGTCGATTTTTTTTCGACGCGTCCGGTTACCGGTCCGGGCCGGGCCGGGTCCAAACAGTGTCGGGTTTAACCGGGCTGGGTTGTTAGGGGTTTAGATTGAACGTACGGGTTACGGGTTGTAATGGTCCGGGCCGGGCCGGGTTTCGTTATTTTGTATTTTTTTTTAGAATTATGTATAAATATTAAGTTATATTAATACTTTGTAATAATTGAATGAACACAACAAAAGATGGCGAAAAAATTGCACTTATTGCAAGTGCTACTTTATTTCTCAATTTCAAATTAATAAGTAGATAATGAAATGTTTACATTTTTTATAGTGAAGTAGTAATTTCAAATGTTTTGCATCACTTCATCACTTCATCTTCATCATAATCAATATCTCCAAGTTAAAGTTCTTCGTCTTCTGGGCTATGAAGTATGAACTGTGAAGTGTGAACATCTTCCTTTCCTGATTTCTTCGTTCCGATCTATCTAATCCAATCTCTGAAACAAAGTACAAACAGTCAAACATACTAAAAGTCTAAAACTTACAAATCATTGCTTCCCATAATTATTGACCCATTCTATAGGATGGACAGCTCTCATATGTCTTGTAAATGGTCCAGTCCCTCCTAAATTTCCTTCGGTCAAATGTTGAAAAGTTTCGTTACAAATTTTGCACTTAATACTATTAGTACCTTCTATTATTTCAAAAAAATTCCTTACCCGACTTCTTCTTTTACGATTAGAAGTTGGGTGATCATTATTACTAGGACTACAAGAAGCTACAGGATTAGCATCATTATTGACCCATTCTATAGGATGGACAGCTCTCAAATGTCTTGCAAATGGTCCAGTCCCTCCTAAATTTCCTTCGGTCAAATATTGAAAAGTTTCGTTACAAAATTTGCACTTAACACTATTAGTACCTTCTATTATTTCAAAAAAATTCCATACCAGACTTCTTCTTTTACGATTAGAAGTCGGGTCATTACATTACTACCAAAAGCTACAGGACTAGCATCATTAAACATATTGTAAAAATGAAAATATAAGCTTAAATTAAATATGCAGTTAAAATATTAAATAAGAGAAAGAGTCGGAAAGAGTGCACCGAATTCGACAATAAATTGAGCACTTGATTACGCAAATCCGGTGTTACCACGAACAAACGTCAAGCAAGTATTTCAATGTTGAACACTTGAACTTCAAGCTTAGAATTTCGATTTCCGAATGAGAAATTACGATAAATTAAATTCGGGAAAACAAAGACAATAAAATTATAAAATAGAATATGAATTCTTGAAAATTGAAGAGAAGAGAGTGATTGATAATTTGAGAATTGAGAGAGAGAATGATAATTTTGAGTGAGGAAATGAAGAAGAGGGGAGGGTATTTATAGATTTTAAGAAGGGTTAATAATGTAATTTAATAAATACAAAAAAAAAAAAACAAAAAAGTGGCCATTTCTGAAAATACTCCCGTTGGCCAACGGTTCTGGACCGTTGCCAACGGTGCTGTGGGGCCCACATGCTCAAAAAATTTATTTTGAACAAGGTTTCAAAATAAATTAAAAAATTGTTTTTTTATATGAACAATGACAATATTCAGGAAAATTCTATTTGTTGGACTAGAGAGAATAGTATATAGACTTATCTTTACCTCGAAGGGATATAAAGTCTGTTTCATAAATTTATATGAACAAACAGATCTTAAATGTTCTTCATGGTTAATTTAATTATGTAATATTCTCTTCTTTTTGCCGCTCGAGTAATTTACATTTAAGTTCGAAAATCTCACTTTAAGAATAAAACACATTCTATTAAAGGTGATTTCGTATATTGTATTTAAGAATATTTTTTTTATGTATTTATTATTTCGTACAATCTTTAACGATTATATATAGTTATTTTATTCAATCACAACTTGTCAGTACTACAAAAAAATTATGTAGAGAAACATTAAACATGGTGCCATAGAATCTATTTGTCATGATTTTACGGCATGATTTATGTTGGATCCGTTCAAATTTGTATGACAGCAAAAATTACTCCATATTATCTATCTCTTTTGTACGAAAATAATTTATGGTCAGATCTCTATAACAATATATTTGTATAATAATTATTTATTATAAAAGTTAGATTTTACTCGAATCGATTTAATATGTTATGTTATAATATATGTATTCTATAACAATATTTTATTACAACATTGCCATGGCGGAGTGCTTCAATATTTTCTAAAAGGGACTTTGAGAGAGAAGCACGTTAGAGAGAGAAACTCTGGCGACAGGCAAGCAAGGCGCCGCCCGCCGCCGACAAACAACCACCGATACCAATCACCCATACTAACCGCTTCTTCAGTGTAAATATGGCAAGAGTAATTACATCATAAAGTGGAATCCCACAACAGTTAACCCCAAGACCCCTTATGCATTGGTTCCCTGGGATGGGGAGTACCCCGATGGTCATGCAGGCACCGCCGGAGAAGGAGAAGGAGGGTGCAGATGGAGCGACAATGGCTAGGAAACTCACCTACTCCATTGAAACTCAGAAACCTAAAATGGCGGAGAAACCGACAATGGCGGAAGTTGTCAAAGGCAATCGGACCCAAAAGCAGGGTATGCAATTGAAATTCTACCCTCCGTTGATGAAGGATGGTGTCAAAATTGCTAAGCTGAACCCGAAGGAGATAGAGAACCAGAATCAGAAATGGAGGTATGCCCTAATTGGTTATGTATTAGGAGGTAACCCTTCCTTCAAAGAAATGTTGAAGTATGTCTATGGCGTTTGGAATGAGGTTACAACGCCTACTCTGTTGATACACGATGATGGGTATTTCATCTTCAAATTTGAGTCTATGGAGGAGAAGAACTTTATCATGCAGAAAGGACCATACACCTTCAATGGCAGACCTATGATTTTGAAGGAATGGGATCCTGAATTTCAGATTAAAAATGAGTCGATGAGAATTGTGCCAATTTGGGTCAACTTCCCTGGACTTCCGATACAATATTGGGCTAAGGAGAACCAAGGCAGAATAGAAAGCTTACTGGGTAAGCCCCTATGCACTGATAGGCTAACTGCTGAGTGTGAGAGAATATCCTATGCGAGGGTTCTTGTAGAAGTGGATATCACTCAACCTCTGCCTGAGGATATCCATATAGAGATTCCAGATGGGAAAGCATGGACACAAAGTGTAGAGTATGAATGGAAACCAACATTCTGCCTTGAATGCAACTCATTTGGACACAAGAATGGTGACTGTCAACAAGAGCAACAGACTGTAGACATCCAGAGACAGAGAAGGAGGAAAAAGAAGGTAACACGAGTACAATGGCAACCAAAAGCTACTGCTAGGGTGACAGTGGAAGGGCAACAGAGTGACAGACAAGCCGAGAAGCCTGCTGAGACATCTAATATAGAAAGGAATAACAAAGGCAAGCAAGTTGCAGCTGTTCAATGCCCAAAGGACAAAAATCAAACCAAAATGACCAACTATGCTGAGGTAGCCAGGAGGAATACCTTTGCAGTACTCACCATAGTTGAACCCCCTGATGAAAGCCAGGTGCAGGGAGAATGCAACCTAGAGCCAGGTGACCCATGAGGAGCCACTTCCACTGTTTCTCTATGAGAATTATATCCTGGAACATTAGAGGACTAAATAAGTCCTTTAAGCAAAGAGAGTTAGTCAAATTTTTGAAGACTAATATAGTTGATATGATAGCCTGCCTAGAGACTAGGGTGAAACAGCAAAATGCAATGGCAATTTACAAGAAACTAGGAGATGACTGGACTATAGGGAATAACTATATACATGTCCCTAATGGCAGAATATGGGTATTGTGGAAAGAGGTATATGTCCAAGTGACAATACTGGAGAGCACTGATCAAATAATTCACTGTCAAGTAAAGGACAGACACTCAACATTTAGTAGCTATGTCACATTTGTATATGGTCTTCACACCACTCAACAAAGAGCAACACTATGGAGGAGTTTGAGAGCTATACAACAAAATGGACCTTGGCTCATAGTAGGGGACTTCAACAGTCCTTTGGGAGTTGAAGACAGAATCAATGGGTAGCCAGTGCACCCTTCTGAGATTGCAGACTTCCAAGGGTGTATTGATGACATAGGAGTAGGGCAGCTTACCAAAAGGGGCAGTTCTTTCTCATGGAGTAATAAAAAGGATGCTGACAGAATTTATAGCCATATTGACTGGGCTTTTGGCAATGCCCAGTGGTTCAACTTGTACACATGAGTGGAATCAGTTTATATGTTGCCCGGAATCTCAGATCATACCCCAATATTGATAGAGACTGACATTGCCAAAGCTAGAGTGAAGAGACCATATAGGTTGCTGCTAACAGTTATGCAACAAACTAATTACAAGGAAATAGTTCAGAGAGTATAGGATCAACAAATTCAGGGACACACTATGTACTCTATTTGGAACAAACTGAGGAGAATTGAACAAGAGGCCAGAGCTATTCAACAGGAACATTCATCTGTGGACACAAAGCTGCAACAATTGAGGGAAAATCTGAGAATAGCCCAAAGCAAACTAAATGAAGACTACTTCAATGAAACAGTGATCACAGAACAGAAGAACTTATTACTGAACATTGAAAAATGGGAAGGTATCCAAGAACAAATATTGAGGCAGAAGTCAAGGGCACACTGGATTCAGTTGGGTGACAGCAACTCCAAATACTTCCATGCGTATATGAAATCCAGACAAGCCAGAAATAGGGTGAGCATCATACTTAATGATAACCAGATGAGGATCACAGGTCCACATCAGATCCAAGAAGAGTTCACTCAATTTTTCCAACAGCTACTGGGCACAGCAGCAGACCAACTCCCTGGAATTGATGTCAATGTGGCTATGGATGGGCCACATCTATCAATAAACCAACAGCAGCAACTCCTAGCTCCAGTAACAAAGGAAGAAATCAGTCAGACAGTCCACAATCTCCCTAATGATAAGGCCCCTACGATAGATGGATACCCTGCAGAGTTCTTCAAACAGTTCTGGCCTATTGTGGGGGCAGATGTTATAGATGCAGTGCAGCAGTTTTTCCAGAATGGGAAGTTGCTGAAAGAAGTCAACTGTATACCTATTACATTGATCCCGAAAGTGAAGAATCCAAATTATGTAAGGAATTCAGGCCAATTGCTTGCTGCCCAACATTATATAAAATCATTGCAAAAATTCTTACAAATAGGCTGAAAATAGTGGTGGACTACCTGGTTGGGCAGGCACAGTCAGCCTTCATTGAGGGGAGGAATATTCTGGACAATGTCATCACGGCCCATGAATTGATTAGAGCTCCCAGAAGGCTGTCTCTCCCAGATGCATAATCAAAGTGGACATCCAGAAAGCCTATAACTCTGTCGAATGGGGTTTTCTGAAAGCAGTGCTACTGGAGTTTGGTGTACCTTATAGACTGGTCAATCTGATCATGGAATGTGTTTCTACAGCAAGCTTCTCACTGTTGGTTAATGAGGGCCTTACCAGCAAGTTCTCAGCAAGGAAGGGGCTAAGACAGGGGGACCCAATGTCCCCCCATCTATTTGTCTTAGTCACGGAATATCTCAACAGACAATTGAAGCAGCTGAACAAGAATCCAGACTTCAACTTCCACCCCAAATGCTCCAAATTGCAACTAACTCATATTTGTTTTGCAGATGATCTCTTGATGTATTGTAGAGGAGATGAAACCTCCCTGAGACTTTTACTGAAAGAATTTGACAACTTCTCACAGATGTCTAGGTTGCAAGCCAATCTGGAGAAAAGTTCACTGTATATAGCTGGGGTATCACAAGAAACTAAAAACAGCCTACTGGCAGAGCTTCAGCTTACAGAAGGAAAATTCCCATTCAAATACCTGGGAGTCCCCTTGTCAACTAGAAAAATCACAATTGCACAATGCCTACACTTGGTGGACAAGATAGTAGATAAGGTCAGATGTTGGTCTTCCAAGATACTTTCCTATGCTGGCAGACTTCAATTGATCAAGAGTGTCCTCTTTGAGATGCAAACATACTGGGCACAGGTATTCCTAATTCCAAATAAAGTCAGCAATCTGATGGAAGGTATATGCAGAAACTACCTATGGACAGGGAAGCATGAAGCAAGTAACAGGGCACTCATAGCTTGGGATACAGTATGCAGGCCAGTGGCAGCAGGTGGCCTCAATGTGATATGTTTTGAAAAATGGGACAGAGCAGCACTGTCAAAATTATTATGGGCACTAATGCAGAAAAAGGACAAACTATGGATCAAATGGATCCATTACCATTATATAAAAAGGAAGGAGGTGATCAACATGGAAGCACCAAAACAGGAAAGCTGGTTGGTAAGAAAAATATTTGGAGCTAGGGAATGGTGGGCACATGACTGGGCAGCAATGCAATCTTGCTGCCAGAAGGATGATGGTGCCAGGCATTCTGCCAGCAAGATGATGATGGTGCCAGGCATTCTGCCAAAATAAAAATTTATTTTATGGATGACATTGCATCGACGCTTGGCAATAGTAGACAGGCTAGAAAAATGGGGTATACAAACAGACCAGGCCTGCTCTTTATGTGACAGTGGCAACACAGAGACACATGATCACCTTTTCTTTGAATGTCCTTACTCACAAGCACTGTGGAAAGGACTACTAAGGTGGCTGAACTTCACTAGAATGTTATACAACTGGGAGTATGAAATGCAATGGCTATCTGCTAGAGTAAATAGTAGGAACCCAAGGAAATCCATCCTAGGAGTGGTATTTGCCGCAACTGTGTATAATATCTGAATGGAACGGAATGAAAGAAGATTCAAAAAAACGAGCATGGAGGCTAAGATTAGAGCAAGACTGATTGCACAGCAAGTGCACATCACTGGAAGGAAGATGAACAAATGGCAGCCTACTCTACAATACTTAAATTGTTACCCACTTTGTAATCCTTGACTATAGTCACAGTTTTGTAAAATAGAAGTTAGTTCAACAGCCTTCGGGTTGTATAGTGGATAGTTAATATGTTTTTGAGAGGTGTTCTATAGTCCCAAAGAACACGCGATGTACAATTACATTGGTTGAAATACAATTTTCATTTTGACCAAAAAAATATATTTTATTACAACAATAAAAAAATATTAGAATAAAAGAGATTGTTATAGAGAGATTTGACTAATACTAATAACTCTAGTCGTATAATAATATGTATCTAAGATATCTTTTATATTCCCCTAAGAGAGATAAGCAAAAATAATCCCATGATAAAAGTTTAGTACCACTTTATCCATTGTTTGATTAATAATCCTTGGGCTATACCAGAATTACAAATAAAGGGTGGAATAATAATCTCAAAATAAGTTATTTTAAAATAAATTAATAAAATTAATAATTTCAGGATTAATATAACATATCAAAAAATCACTGAGAACTAATTTCAAAATAACTACTTTCAATATAACTAATTCCAACATAACTTGTATTCAAAACAATCTACCCGTAAATGTGTCACTTAACTAACTCTATCTGTAAATCATATAAAAGCTATAGGGTCCAAAATTTATAGCTACAATAATAGATTAGATTTATTGAAGTAAACATGTCTCCCTCTCAATGATACACTTTTTTGGGTCTAAAATAAATGATTTTTTAGCATTTTTCTTGTGATTCAAAATAAGTGATTTTTTTATATTTCAAGAATGAATTAATTATTTTTTTCTATATTGTTCTTGGAGTAAATAGTGTTGGAATATGAGTTAGGAGTGTTTATGTGAGATACTAAATGTTAATATGATCAATTCCACTGCTATTAATACTAAAAGATGAATTTCTTATTCTACATAAAAATATCCAAAAAAAATTTCTTATTTTAGACCAAAAAGAATACTATTTAGGTACACTATTGAAAATTATAGCTACACTAGTACTAGGGTAGGTTTAACAATTATTTACATTGGTGTAATAGTATATTTAGTATAATTGGAGGCACTAAATTACATAGTGAAATCATTGAATGCCTAATTGAAATAAAGATCCATTTTTCCACCTTCTTCTTTTCCTTTGACACATATTGTTCGTTTTGGCCCAATAAATTTATACTTAAGATGTCATACTTAATTTTTGTTCACTTTAACCCAATCAATTACCGATTTGTATCTAAACTACGGTAGACGTGCCAAAAATTACGTACCGGATAAAATTGTATTATTTTTATAGGATAATATTCGATTTTAAGAGTTTTCTCTATTTATGTAAAACAAACTGTCACTGGAAACTTCATTATTTTGTCACTGTTTCTATAGTCTGTTAGATTTTTAAAATAAATGACCACTGATTCATTGTAATTTACTCTTGAATCTACTCGTCATAAATTGTGATGTATTAAATGATTCAACGTAAAGGCATTATTACTAATCAACTTTAAGCTGCCAGTACTTATTATTTGATGGATAATGAAACTTAATAATTAACCTTAGTTTAGACCCTAGTGCGTCATGCAAGTACATAATTAAGCTCTCTAAGGTGCAAAAAGGTACTTAAGAAAAAAAAAACTATGTCAAGAATCGCTGCCATAATAATAAAAAGCAATCCACTAAAGCTAGCTAGTGAAGAAAAATAAATGACAAACCACCGACAAGGGTAAAATGATTCCTTTATTTCTAATCAGAAATCCTAATTATTTTTATTAGGGAATGATTTACCCTAAACGTGATTTTTCACAGCAAAATTTGGATTTACGAGTCCAATACAAACTGGTATCGGATATCGGGGATGAAACAAAAAAAAAAGAAGTAAGAAATCCTCCCTGTAATTATTGCTTATAAAATGGTACACCTCGAGTAGGGGTGTTAAAGGACGGATTGAGTTAATTTAGGCGGGTTAAAATGAGTTAACTTAATAATGGAGGATCATTTGACTCGTCCAAAAATTACTTGGGTTAAGATGAGTTCGACCAAGATGAGCTAAACGGGTCATAACCTAACCCACACAACTCTTATTTAAGATTTAATTAATATATATATTATTTCCTTATAAAATTGTATAATTTCTACCTAAGACTTTTTTTTAATGGTCAAATATAACATATCAAACAAAAAATAAAATTATTTCTAAGATATTTTGACAAAGTTACTTATGGATTAATTGAGCTAAAAATTAGTCCAAATTTAAATGAGTTGAAATGGATTGTGTTAAGATGGACTAAGTTCAATACATGAGCAAATCAATACCAATCTCAACCTTGGACGAATTGGGCGAGTCATTTGGGCTTCAACCAAATTTGACAGTCCTAACCTCGAGTAAACTAGAAAGGACAAAATACATTTATTTGCGAAATATAACTCTTTGTAATTATTTATGAAATCAGCATTGAGATATAAATTTCCTCTTAATGAATTCAAATTGGCCAAATAATTCTTTTGTAAAGCTTTTAATTCCTATTTAAATACTTTTCCAGCACAAGCTCTGGGTTCCTTTATGTGATTGCAGCTAGGTAGCCTAAATATAATGCAATGTATAAGCCTAGCAAAGTGCTCAAGATTATGGCCTCATTATAATACTAAGTTACAGATGGGATCTAATGATGAATATTATATATTATAATCATGATAAATTATACTCCATGAACTTATCCATATGCTTATTTATAGTGGTATTAATCTCATCTGATGAAAAACGTAAATTTTTACGTATATTTTTTTGTCGAAAACATTTTGCTTGAAAAACTAAAAAGCTATTTTAACTATATAAGGGTGTGGTGCTTTATAAGGTAAACATATTCATATTTAATGATTGCATGAAAAAATAACACGTGAAGTCGAGAATAGAAGATAATCAGGTCAGAAGGCAACGATCTTGATTGTTAGAGAAGAGAATATTATTTATAAAGACGAAATAAATATTTATCACTAAAATTTATGATAGCCTAATGTGAATTTATATGTGTAGACCGGATAAATACTTTGATTTGGGTAGAACACGTAAATTATTTGTGTTGGATAGGTATGTTGTGAACTTATCCCATACTAAAATAGAAACATTGATACAAAACAAAGTCCGAATAAATGGGCTGATCTACTCTGGGCCAAACAACATTGAAGATTGGGGCATTTGCAATTACCCCTGTTTTTATGTCATATTTTAACTTATGTTTACTTTGCAAAAAAATTGCAAGTGTACCTGCTTTTCACATAACTTAAGCACACGGGGCTGAAGTAGCAAAGGCAATCATGCAAAACTTCAACATCTAGTAGCGGGGCCTGAAGTTTAGCTCTAGAGCTGATAGCTATAAAACTGAAGTTTTTGTGTTGCAACTGTGAAACTTCAGCTCTAACCTAGCATTATATTTCTAAGCTAGCTTCAAATTGAGCCGCTATAAATTTGGTGATTCTCGTTGAGATTTTTAGTCATGAAGTATTTGTTCATGCTTATAAGTAATTTATCCAGCAGTAATAGCCGGTTGCAGTTTGGTGGAAGCCATCCAGCTTGTTATTTCTAATTATCATATATCACCATGTTGTCTAGTAGAGAAATATTTGTAGATGAAAAAAATATCCGAAAGAGAAAGATTAAAAATGCACAAAGAACTTGGATACCAACTTTTATCAAAATCTAGTTCCCCTTTAGTATTTATGCAGATAAAGAACTGCATTTTCTCTTCACGTTGTTGATACTACTATTCCATCGTTATTTATAAATTATAAAACATACCCTTGCTTTCTTCTGGTGAGGTACTGAAGGAGAGGAGAAAGGGAACTGAAGTAGTTTAAAAAGTGAGTACAAGTTAAAAGTTTTAAAAAAAAATAGGTATAGGTTAAATGGGTGCAACCAAATAGGGAGCACCTTACAATTTGTACTTGAAATTGAGACTTAACTCCTTAAAAGAATGCGAAGGGATTTTTACAAAAATAGCCAATTCAATGTTTTTTTAATCATATACATATATTATACATAAATGTATATATAATACATCAGCTGACTTGTTTTTTAGTTCAAGTAGTTAGGTAACCGACTATTTAGGTTAATTCTTCAAGATTTTCTAAATTACCTTAGGCCTCACTTTGTTTATTGTGCTACAAGGCCTATAATGCTTATTTAAAGTTTGCTTCCGATATTACTGATGGAATAAAGGATTGCTACATAAATAGTTGGTCAGATTTAATATTTATTTTTTTCTAGCCGGCATATATATATATATATATATATATATATATATATATATATATATATATATATATATAAAATTATACACAGTTATAATTAATTATACCTAGATTAGTTACATAGCGTACATCCGCTGGCTATTTTTTAATTTATGAGATTAAGCAAATGATTATTTGGGTTAATTCCATAATCTGGGATTGTACATACTTTCATGTCATTTTAACTATAAGCTCATGTATTTGATTCAACTGTATCGACCATATGGGGACTAATTCTGATTCAACTATAATACTCGAGACCTTTAGTTAAGATTAACAAATAATTCTACGAACTAAAATTAGTGTTCTGCTTGTCTATCTTGTTGAAGTTAGTCAAATTAAAATATGTAGACACTATTTTAAATAAGAATAGACACTATCGTAAGGTAAAAATGGCGTGTGATAGCCACTAAGTAAGTTAGTCTTTATTTTTTATCCACTAATATTAATGATAAGAAAAAATAGCCACTACTCTATTAAAATTATTTAAAAGACGGTTTTACCCTTTTTTCAATTCTTATATTCCCAAACCCTTGTTTTATTCGTTCAGAGGGATAAATTGAGCGCGAAAATTTCAGAGGCAAGTTTCACATGCTCCTTCACATGCAAACCATCTGCACTTAATCTTTCTCCTTCGTCATCTTCTCTGCATTGAACAATTTTTTTTGTTGCTTTTATGCAATTTTTTTGTTTTTGTATGTGTAATCTCGACCAATATTTTTTCAAGTATGTATAGAATTTCAAAAACAATGATTATAAGTTGATAAGTATCGAATAAGTAGCGGATTTTTGTGAGTAAGCGTGTCAGAATTTTTTGGTATTGAAATGTGTTTGTGGTTCAATTGATATATTTGATTATGTAAGGACATTTCATAAAAATAGTCGTACGAATTCATAAGCTACTTGTGTTTATGGATATTTAGTTAATTGTGTTCATAAAAGTTAAAGACCAAGTGTCATTAACTCTTGAACTTGGAACTCAAAGTTAAGGACTGAGTGTCCTTACTTTGAACTTAAAACTTGAATTTCATGACCAAATGTCCTTAACTTTGGAACTTGAAACTTGAAACTTGAACTTTAGAACCAAGTGTCCTTCACTTTTCAACTTGAAATTGTAAGTTAAGGACTGTCCGTCCTTAACTTTTAACTTGTAACTCTATGTTAAGGATCAAATGTTCTTAACTTTTGAAGTTGTAAGTCAAAGTTCAAGACTAAGTATCCTTAACTTTTGAACTTGAATTCAAATTTAAGTACCAAGTGTCCTTTACTTTTGTACTTGAAACTTGAAGTTCAAGACCAAGTGTCCTTAACTTTTCAACTTGAAACTATAAGTTAAGGCCTGTCTGTCCTTAATTTTTTTTACTTGAAACTTCAAGTTAAGGACCAAGAGTTCTTAGCTTTTGAACTTAAAAGTTGAAGTTCAGGACCTATTGTCCTTAACTTTCGAACTTGAAACTTAATGTTAAAGTCTGCCTGTCCTTAACTTTTTAACTTGAAACTTGAAGTTCAGGTCCAAGTGCCCCGAACTTTTCAACTTGTAACTGTAAGTCCTAATCTTTTATGTTTTTTTCCTTCTTTGTAGTGTGCTAATGGAAGGAGATCGTGTGTTCGACTTTGATGTTTGGTGTAATTAAATTATAATTTGTTGGAAAGGAGATTTACAGTACAAGGAAATAATCAAAACTTTTTTGTCAAATATGCAGTGGAAGAAGTTGAGGGATGGTAATTTCAGAAGCTTTTTCGGATTACAAAGTGTGAAGTTCTATGGTAAACTTATTTACTGTGTATTACTTTCAGAAATTGTAAATAATGACCCTGATTCGATGACATTCAAGGTTTTTACCATGAAATTAAGTTTTAACGTGAAGCATTTCATATAATTACTGGTTTGAAGTATTATTGTTCACCAAACATCAAAGGTTTGCATGAAAAAGAGAATAGATTTTCGAAAGTCTATTTCCCTGGAAAGGATAGAGTTGAGTTGGGTGATTTGTATAATTTTATTACTAGTCACCTAAATGGTACAACTGCATCATTTGTAGGCAGCGATGTTGATGCTGTGAAGTTGGCAACAATTTATTTTGTTGAATCTATTTTGATGGGGAAGCAGAAGAATAGGAATGTATCCGAGTAGATAATGAAAATTGTAGATGATGATGGACTCTATTGTTCTTTCAACTAGGGCTCTATTTGTTATGAAACATTATTAAAATCATTGAAGAGTTGTTTGAAGCCCACCAAGAATGAGAATGAGATAGAGAAAGAGAAAGAGAAAGATAAAGATAAAGATAAAGACAAGGATAGCTACACTATACTTGGCTTTCCTTTTGCCTTTTGTGTTTGGATTATGGAAGTAATTCCTATTTTCTAGGAAAAATAATTTGTGAACTTCCGAGAATGTGGTTTTCCTCAGATTTTATGTTATTCGGATATGAAATCTCCACAATATGATTCTCTATGTAAAAAATACTTCCATAATGAAAATATAAGTTAATCTAATTACTAGGTTTTTTTGCTTATTTTAGTTCTGAAAACTTATATTTTTTTGTTATATAATAGGTTTATAAGTTGATCGAGATGACACCATTTATTCCAATTGAAGAAGATACAAAGCCTATTAGTGTGCACAAGTCAATTTCTCAAGATCAAAGCTTAGTGCCTTCTTTCACACTATTTGATGAAGTCATGCTTAAGGAAATTGTTAAAGTAGGTTTTCTGTCTTTGAATATCATTAGTTTTTCATTTGGTTGTTTTTTGCTTAAGAGACTTTTTTATTTTTATGATTTTTGATTATGAAATTATCATAGAAGTTTAACAAGGATCTGCAGGCTGAAGTTACTAGAATAAACCATAAAGCAGCTGTATTAGAAAAAACGATTCAATATGATATCAAGGTAATATCATTAATTTGAGTTAGTCTATGTTCAGTACCTTGTGTCCTTAACTTTTTAACTTGTAGCTCAAAGTTAAGGACTGCCTGTCCTAAACGTTTTTTACTTGTAAGTCTGAGTAAAAACCATCTGTCCTGAACTTTTTGAACTTGAAACTTGAAGTTAAGGACCAATTGTTCTTAACTTTTGAACTTGGAATTCAAGGTTAAGGACTTCTTGTCCTTAACTTTTGAACTTGAAACTTGAAATCTAGGACCAAGTGTCCTTAACTTTTAAAATTATAAGTCTAAGTTAAGGACTATCTGTCCTGAACTTTAGAACTTGAAACTTGAAGTTCAGGACGAAGTATCATTAAATTTTCAATTTGAAACTTGAAGTTCAAGACCTATTATCCTTAACTTTTTAACTTATAATTCAAAGTTAAGGATTGCATGTCCTTAACTTTTGAACTTGTTACTCTAAGTTAAGGATTGCATGTCCTTAACTTTTTCACTTGTAACTTGAAGTTTAGAACTACATGTCCTTAACTTTCTAACTTAGTTTCTTTCACAAGATTTAAAGAAAAGTGTAGGATCAAAGATTTATACTTTGTTGAAGATTTTTATGAAACCTGATGAAAGAAATGTAGAGAGAGAATCTAGTGTTCCAATTACTAAAGATGGAGTTTATCATCATTGTGATGGTACAAAACCTATTGTTATAATTAACAAAGATGCAGGTGGTAATGAATGTGATGATATAGATGTGCATGCAGAAGTTCAATATGAAAACGATTATAGAGATGCACATCCAGATGATAAAATTGATATTGCCACTGATATTGGGAAATGTTAGATATAGATTCTGAATCTTTTGTAATTGAAAATTATATCATTGGCGTAATATATATAAATATTTTGTGATAACAAATATATATAGAATCTATTGATGGAGTGAAAGTTTAAGATGTAGTACAATGTTATGACCAGGAAAATCCAAAAGAGATAGGAGTAATAGAAAAAATTTGTAAATATGGAGTGCAATCTCAGGATTTAGAAATTTTATTGGGAACAAGTGTCAGTAAGGTTGTATGCAAATGATTAGAAGGAACATATTATATGTCTAAACCTCTCTCGTATAAAGAGAAATTAGAAGTTCAAAATTGTGCCAATCAAGGTTGGATGAAATTTTCACGATATGTTGAATATTAGTTTCAATGAACTATTAGAATGGGTATTTATTGTAAATGTTACTGAATCTTTTATAGTTTCAAGGGAAGAAGATGGAGTGAGGTATCAAGAGAAAAGTGGAGTACAATCTCAAGACTTAGAAAATACCCAAGGAACAAGCATAAGTGAGATTATTTCCAAATGTGATCTCTCTACGCCTCGCTCTCTTACTGACAATAACGGAAGCCAATAAAATTCTAGTAAAGATAATGATTTAACTGCGATGATCTTGACAGTTGAAAACGGTTAGACAGTGTATTTTTAATGTTATACATGTTTATTTTAATAAAAAATTAGAAACAAATATTAATTGTGTTAGCTCTTGTAAATATTTTGCAGAATCTTGTGAACTTGTAATTGAAGAACATGGAGAACAGTTGGAAGATAAAGAAAATGTACAGTTGGAAGATGAAGAAAATGCAACCAATATGCCAGCTCAATTGTTTGTTGAGAAAATACAAGAAGACAGTGTGAACAAGACAGGTATTGATTGTTCTCTAAATATTATATTCATAATTGAAAATGCCTGTACATTTCAAAAATAATATTCTTAGTTTTTATCTCTTCATTTGACGACTTGCAGTACATATATATATATTTTGTCTGCAGAGCAAAACAAAAATGAAGATCTTAACCAATATACTAGGAAAATAAAGAGAGATAATTATGGTTATGATAGTCCATCATTTTCTATTCTTACTCCTACTCCTCCAAGTACACAAACGAGCATTGATAAGGGTTTGCCTATGGAGCTTAAAGAAAATATTGAAGAAGAGCTTGGTCGAGGTAAAAGGAATAAGAAGCTTAGTTATAAGTTGAAATCTCCTTTTGAACAGAAAAGAAAAACAAGAACATCGATGGCGCACAATGAAAATACTCCAAAAAAAAAACGGACCGGATAAAATCAAAATATATAAGTATATGTATTTTTCATTATGCCAAATATGATTCAAAATTATTGAAGAATTTCATTGTGTGGTTGGGCAAGGAGAAAAGAAAAGGTCGCAAAAAAGCGTAAGTTCCTAAATGTATTTCATTATTTGTTCATTAATTAAATTTCATGTCCTTAACTTGTAATTTTAAATTTAGGACTAAGTATATTGATATTGAAATTCCTAAAGTTAGGTGTCCTTAATTTTTGAAATTGGAAATCAAAGTTAAGGACAAAGTGTCCTTAACTTTTCAACTTAGAATTCAAAATTCAGGACCAAGTGTCCTGAACTTTTGAACTTGTAAGTCAAAGTTCATGACCATGTGTCCTTAAAATTTGAACTTGTAAGTCTAAGTTCACGACCAAGTGTCCTCAACTTTTGATGTTGAAAGTTAAAGTTCAGGACCATGTGTGAGCTTGAAACTTGAAGTTAAGGACCAAACTTTTGAACTTGTAAGTCAAAGTTTATGACCATGTGTCTTTAAATGTTGAACTAGTAAGTCTAAGTTCAGGACCAAGTGTCCTCAACTTTTGAAGTTGAAAATCTAGGTTCAGGACCATGTGTGAACTTGAAACTTGAAGTTCAGGACCAAGTTTCCTTAACTTTTCAACTTAAAACTTGAAGTTCAGGACCATGTGTCCGTAACATTTCAAATTGAAACTCAAACTTCAGGATCAAGTGTCCTCAACTTTTGACATTGGAACTATAAGTTAAGGACAAAATATCCTGAACTTTTGAACTTGTAAGTCTAAGTTTAGGACCATGTATCCTTAACTTTTGAACTTGAAACTCAAACTTCAGAACCAATTGTCCCTAACTTTTGAACTTGAAACCCAAACTTCAGGACCAGTTGTCCTTAACTTTTCAACTTGAAAGTCTAAGTTCAGGAGTAACTTCTAACTTTGATATTTTAAAAATTTTTAGGGGACAAACTAATATATATGTTGATGATAATGGTGTGAGAAAGAATCCATACAAATTGTATCATCAAAATATCAGTAGCAAAATGTTCTTCCTTAAGCTTTTAGATAGTAGTTTTGTACTTGATAATAAGGTTTGATAATTTGTAAGGCATTTCTTTATTCTTAATTCATTATTTTTAATTATTTTATGACTGATGGATATATTTTATTTTTTGCCTTTTTATGAAGCACATTGACATTGCCCTATATTATCTAAGAAAGAAGGAATGCTACCACCCTCGTGACTATCTTTTTCGTTACACAGCTACAGATATACTTTTGAATAACAATATCATTCTTGTGTATAATAATTTCAATGAAGATGTTGCAAATGAGTTTTGGTGTGGTGATAATCAAATGTTTCTAACACCATATATGTAGGGCGATAGTCGTAGATGTGGAATTGCTTGGACAGAGGTTGACAATTTTTTTTCATGTTGGCTTTTTTCAGAAGATGATAATGTTGTGACACATTTTCTTTTGGGGGTATTGGACTTGAATGAGAAAATATTGATGTGTACGATTTCATATATTTGATCCACATAAGGCAGGAATGAATCACATTGAATTGTATGCACGCATGATCCCCCCACTTGCTAAAGTTCTCACAGTTTGAGAAATATCACAAGTCTTTTGGAATGAATTCAATAAATTTGATATTCAGTGGCAAAGATCACCACATCAAACTGGATCGTATGTGTTTTTGTTGTATAATTTATGTATACATTATATTTATTTTATTAAAGATATTGTTTAATTGACTCCATATCTTATATTTTTCTTATGTCTGATTGTGGTGCATTCCTAGTCAAATATGTGGAGCTGTTGATGATGGGAAAGGATGTGGAGAAATTCCAACCTGAAGATATTACAAAGTTTAGAAAAGATTTGCAGCAAATCTTTGGCACATGGGGAGTGGAAAAGAAATTCTGGCTATGATACACCATCAAAAAATGTTGGCGATGACTATGATAGTGAAAATAAAACTTCTTGTCCGAAGGAGTTGTAATTTAGTTGTAAAGAAAGTTAGTTGTGGTTGATTTTTTTGAATAAAATTGCTGTAAAGAATCCATATGAATTCTAAAATATCTTGTACATTCCTCAAAAAGCACTTTTATTGTTTAGCATAATTTTTTGTCACAACTATGCAAAATTACAATTTTAGAAGTAATATGAAGGCATCATGTTATTAATTCCTTTGTTTATGTCATGTATGGATTAATCCATTGAGCTTGTAAGTATTTAGTTCATGACCAAGTGTAATTGAACTTTAAATTCAAATTTAAGTACCAAGAGTCCTTAACTTATGAACTTGTATGTCAAAGTTCACGAGCATGTGTCCTTAACTTTTGAACATGAAACTGAAATTTCAGGACCAAGTGTCCTTAACTTTTGAACTTGAAACCCAATCTTTAGGACCAAGTGTCCTTAAATCTTGAACTTGAAAGTCTAAATTCTGGACCATGTGTCCTCAAATTTTGAAATTGAATCCTTAACTTTTGAACTTGGAACTCAAACTTGAGGACCAAGTGTCTTTATTTTTTGTACTTGGGATTGTAAGTTAAGGACCAAGTGTCTTAAACTTTTTAACTTGTTAGTTAAAGTTAAGGACTGCCTGTCCTTAACTTTTGAACTTGAAACTCAAGTTAAGGATTGACAGTCCTTAACTTCTGAACTTTGAACTCAAAGTTAAGGACTGCATATCCTTAACTTTTGAACCTGTAGCAAACTTAAGGTCTGCCTGTCCTTAACTTTTGGACCTGTAAGTCAAACTTAAGGACTGCCTGTCCTTAACTTTTGAACCTATAAGTCAAGCATAATGATTATCTGTCCTTCACCCTTTTGAACTTGTAAGTCAAAGTTAAGAACAGACAATCCTTAAATTTTGAACTTTGAACTCAAAAGAAACAAAAAAACGTAAGCAGAAAGAAATTTTGAAAATTCAGACATCTACTCAAATAAGAATAATGTAAATGAATCCAATTCATAGAAAAAACTTAAAATAGTCGATAAACATAAATGTATATATCTACTATTGTTTATGCTTTCTTGAAAATATACGAACTGCCATAGAATATATACAAGTTGTTCTATTATGACCAATTCTTCTGCAACAACCACATTTGAATGTTATTTTTGATGACTCGTTAGCTGGAATATGCCTTTTCTTCTGTCTTCTACCTGGTGGCACTTTGAATTCTGGAGGTTTAACAATTTGTGACTTAACAATCCAAGAATCAGTATGTCTTACAGGATGTATTTGTCTTTCATACATTTTCGGCCAAGATTCCTTTAAGTACCAGTGCGAGAAAAAGTTGGATTTCTTGATGTTTCTCTTCTTGATAGCTGTAATTGTATGTATACATGGTAAATTCATCAAATTGAAACTGAAAGCAATCACATGTTCGTTTGTTTAAGTCCACCAAGAAAGTTATTTCTTCTTCTTCAACTCTGGAACGCCATGAATCAATAGGGAAGACCTTCAATGTTAAAAAATTATAAGTTAGTACATCATGCTAAATTATATTAAAATTATTACCTAAACATAGAACATAATACTTAAATTCAAAGTAGATGCTAAATCTATGTTTTTCTTCAATTCCTCCTCTACCCAACAAGAAACATCATAAAAAGTTCCTTCTTTGTGAGATTCACTTGGATGAAATCCATCATTCTTAATATAGCCAGCTCCCTTGCTTCTAATTGGACAAAATTCATTGACTCAACTATGTTGTTGTGAGCATGTCATATGTTCATCGTAGACTACAAGAACATGCCCACCTTTCTGATGGTTCGTCCATAAAGTAGTCATAAGTCTTCTAATCTATTTTTATTATATCTTACATGTAAAGATCAAATTCTTTGTGCCTGTATACGCTGGGAAAAATTTGAAAATGTTATATGACCTCAATTTTCACTTTCCTTCGCTTTAGGTTCTGCTCCAAATGATAGATACAAATCCCATGGTGGCTTTCAGAATATACCTTTCCAATGGCATATACAATAGCTTGATGCCTTCCCGATTAAAAAATTCAATTCTCAAGGCTCCCAATTCCATTGCGAAGCTCAGTAAAGTACCACACATATGAATTGTTATTTTCAGATTCGACTATTCCAAAGGCTAGTGGGAAAATTTGGTTATTTGCATCCTTTGAAACAGAAATCATTAAACACCACAATGTTAGACTTCAAAAAGGTTGCATCAACAACAATCACTAGTCTACAATGATTACAACCAGATATTGATGATCCATATGCATAAAACATAATAAACCTGAAAATACAGAATAAAACAAGGTTAATAGAAATTAAGGACAGACAATCCTTAACTTAGACTAACAAGTTCAAAAGTTAAGGACATGTAGTCCTAAACTTCAGGTAGCTTTGAGTTACAAGTTATAAAGTTAAGGACATTCAGTCCTTAACTTTGAGTTCAAAGTTCAAAAGTTAAGGACATGGAGTCCTTAACTTAGACTAACGAGGTCAAAAGTTAAGGTCACCATGTCCTTTATTTTATAACTAGCAATTCTAAGTTAAGGACCAAGTGTCCTTAACTTTTTGACTGCACAGATGAAATTTAAGAACAAGACATCCTTAACTTTTTAACTGGTTAAAGACATCATGTCCTAATGTTTATAAAAACAAACTAATAAATGTTTTTTTAATTGTTTACCTGTTGTTATCATCGTCTATCTTTATGTTAGTATATGTTCCCGGGTTTTTACTTCTCATTATATACAAGTATGAAGATAATAATTTATAATTCTCTTCAGGAGTTCCTCTTATTAAAGCATAAGTACATTGAATATCATGACACGCCTTGTGATACCTAATGTCAAGTCCATGCAATTTTTGCATTTATGCCATGACAAAAGCTGGTGTAACTTTAAACCTAGGGTCTCGAAGACTGTCGATAATGTAACCACTAACCAACTTTGAAGTTTCATGCCTTTGATTAGCTTTCATAGAGTTAACATAGCAGTCACGATTTTTCTCAATCTTTACTATCTTGAACAGTGTTGAATCTTTAATTCTGAAAGTACACACATACCACCCATACCTATCATCATTGCATTTCAACGAATATCTTATTGAGCTTGATCTAAGAATATTGAATTCAAACCTTTTATTGCTATATTCAAAATACAGTTAATTATACTCTTCTTCTTGTCAAATATTGATCCGACTTTCATTTCATCCAACGAAGCATTTTCTCTTAATATCGTAGTTGGGGATTCTTTTTTCTTTTTTCAAATTTGACCTCCGTTTAGTTAGTTGAGTAGAGAGTTTTTAGCAACTTCTTCGATTACCAGTGCACTCTCTAAGACTTTTATACCCAAAGCTTGTTCATTGTTAATCACTATAATTCTTTGTCCTTCTACTTGAATAGAATCAGATATTTGAAGCGCCTCTTCACTTATTGGTTGAGCTTCAACCATATCTATTTCTATTATCTGTTGGCTTGTGTTTATTGTCATGTTGAGTTTCTCTATTGACATGTTCAAAGGAACTTGTTGATCCACATACTCTTTCTGATATATCAACAATGAAACGACAACCCTTGAAGAGTGAATGACATTTTAGTAACTAAATACATGTGTAAAGATCTAAATCTTTGGATACAAGCATTCCCTTGCTTGTTCAAGGTTGATATCAAACAATAGCACTACTTCAAACTTATCTCAATCCAATTCAATAACTTCAAAGATCTGTTTAATGAAACCTTGAAACTGAATTGCCTCAGGTACTAGAGCAAACTTTGTTTGATGATCAATATACTTATAATCTTCAGTCGATCTACCATTAAAAGCAACTATAATGTATACTGTTTCCATCTTGCAAGTCAAGAGAATGGGAAACTCAGAACATAGTTTATTGATAAATCGTTGTATAATTAAGAATATGCAATGTAAATTCAAGACCAAGTTAAGGACCAAGTGTCCTTAACTTTTAAACTTGGTGTTCAAATTCAAGGACCAACTATCCTTAACTTTTTAACTTAGAAATCAAATTTAAGGACCAAGTGTCCTTAATTTTTAACTTGTAATTCAAAGTTAAGGATCGGACGCCCTTAACTTTTGAACTTGTAATTCAAAGTTCAGGATCAAGTGCCTTTGACTTTTGAACATGGAATTCAAAGTTAAGGACCAAGTGTACTCAAATTTTGAACATGGAAATCAAACTGCAGGACCAAGCGTCCTTAAATTTTGAACATGTAAGTTAAAGTTTAGGACCACATTTCCTTAACTTTTCAACTGCAAACTTGAAGTTAAGGACTGCATGTCCTTAACTTTTGAACATGTAAGTCAAAGTTTAGGACTGTGATGACCCAGCTAGTTATCTCATGAGTTTTAGCTCCGTTTTCCCCATTTCTATTTCTATTTGCCTTAATTATTGGTTTTAAATGTGATCGGGTAGGTTGGCTTGGGTTCAGAAAGGTTTTGAGAAGGTTTGAGACACTTAGTCTCTTTTAAGAAGACTTGAGCAAAAAAAGTCAATCAGATGTTGACTTATGCATTAGAGAGATCAGATGTGAGTTCTGATGGGGCAAATAGTTTCGGGAGATGATTTGGGACTTAGAAGTATGATCAGAATGAGTTTTTGGAGATCCGGAGTAGATTTAGGCTTAAATTGGCGAAATTGAGTTTTTGGAGTTTTTCAGTTGATATGTGAGATTTTGATATAGGGGTCGGAATGGAATTCCGAGAGTTGTAGTAGTTTTTTTCTGTCATTTGGAATATGTGTGCAAAATTTCAGGTCATTCGTACGTGGTCTGGTTGGTTTTGATCAAAAGCGGTATTCGGAAGAATTTAGAAACTTAGGCTTGAATCCGATGTGTTTTGGTTGATTTGAGATTGTTTCAGGTGCTTTGATGATTGGAACAAGTTTGAATAAGGTATTAGGATATGTTGGTACTTTTGGTTGATGTTCTGGGGGTCTCGGTGAGTTTCAGGTGGTCAATCAGATCATTTTGAAGTTAAGAAAATTGCAGAAATTGCAAGTTAGCAGTTGCAAACGTTTTGGTCTTTGCATTCGAGAGAGGACCCTCGCATTTGCGAAGAGCCAGCTGAGGGAGGTGGAAAGTTAGCCTTCGCATTTGCGAGGCAGGTGATACATTCGCGAAGGACTGCAAGATTGTGCATCACGTTCACGAGCGTGTAGTCGCATTTGCATAGAAGGAATTGAGAGGCGAGCTTTAGTGGGAATTAACCTATCGCGTTCGCGATGGAGGGATCGCGTTCGCAAAGGTGCACCTGGTGAAGCATCACATTCGCATGGGTTGTGTCGCATTCGCAAAAGAGGATTTTGGTCAACGTTATTTTTTGTGCTTCGCGAACGCGAGGCTTTGATCGCATTCACGATGAAGGAATTTTAGTAGCTGGACAAATGTTTTAAAAGACCTGTTCCGTGACTTTGAACCCTTATAAACCATCTTTGAACGGGAAATAGAGCTTTGAGGCGATTTGAAAGAAGGAAAATCAGTGTTCTTGTTTGAGTAAGGATTTTGGACCCTAAAACTTGATTATTTGTGATCAAGGAATGAAAATATCAGTGTAAATGCATGAAAAATCACTAGAAAGGTGGAGTTAGGGCTTGAGATTATGAGACTTTCTAGGGATGATTTGAGGAGTCAAACGAACTTAAAATTTTGAGTTCTTTATATGCGGACTCATGAGATGATGAAAAACATTTTGGTATAAAGTTTGTTTAGTTCCAGGATGCAGGCCCGGGGGTCGGGTTTTGACTGATTTAGGGTTTTGTGCTTAAAATTGATATTTTTCAATTGGAATTCATTCGTTTATCATTATTTAATGATAAAAATCTGAACTTGGTATATTTGCAGCACCCGGAATGTCGTTTCGAAGGGCAAAGGTATTGAAAGCTAAATTTTGGGTCGGATTCAGGTGAATAATGATTTTAATTGCTGTCCTGAGGGTATGAAACCTCAAAATTTCACAATGTACGACTACATTGAGGTGACTTGCAAGCTAGATGACGTGCGTGGGGTAGAGAACTATTGGGTTTTGTGACTTATTCCATGCCGGATGATTATTTTACTGTATATTGAATAGTTAATTATTTAATATTATTATATTTTGTGCTAATTGGCATATGCGGGCTTCGTGCCAGATGTTTGAACCCTTAGGGGAACTTTAAATGATATTTTCCTCACTAATTGGTTTCATACTAGTGCTCAACCATACTATTATTTACTATTTTAAAGACTCAACTGTATTATTCTGTTTCAAACACCTCAAATGATATTTTCAAAGGTATTTGAGCTGAGGTTCATATTTTACTGTGGCCCTATGAGATTCTAACTGAGTAAGTCCGAGGGCCTATGTTGTGAGGATACATTTGGGTCGTGCTGCACGCCACATCAGTGATACATTAATTATGATAATAGGGCCGAGGGCCTGAGATTTGTACGCCACAAGATGGCTTGAGATCCATATGAGGCCGAGAGCCCATTTATGATGCCACGAGATGACTTTATTATGCGCTTGGGTTGTAAAGGGCCCCTCCCGAAGTTTGTACACCCCCAGTAGGCGCAAGTACCAATTGTGATTTAAGATTAGCCCAAGGGGCTGGTATTGTTCTGTGACATTGCTCGAGGGGCTAATTCTGTTGTTATTGTGCCTGGGGGGCAGTTATTATGTGTTTACTTTTTAGTTGTTTTCCTATATATTATTAACTGTTAAGAGATGTTTATGAAACTTCATTGTTTAATTATATTTACTGATATGTTATGCCCCTTGTAGCTTAATGTTGTGCCTTACGTAGTTTTATATTACTCAGTCTTCATTTATTTTTATTACTCACTAAGTTGGAGTATTCACTTTACTCCCTGCACCACTGTATGCAGATTCGGGCGATTCAGGTCCTGCTCCTGAGGGTTGATAGTTCCAGCAGGTCTTCGGAGATTTACTAGGTAGCTACTTGGCGATTCGCAGCTCAGTGCATTCTCCCTGTATTTTAGTTTCCTTTTGATTCAGTTATGTAATAGTGGATTAGACTCTAGAATTCTAGTATTGTCTTGGATGCTCATGACTGGTAACACCCCGATGTCGGGGTGTGGTGGTTTATTTTATTTTTGCAACTTATATTGATAGTTTTCTGGGATTTCACTATATTAAAGGAATTGTTTTATTATTTCAACTGCTTAAGATGAATTGGAAGTGAATCGGCTGGCCTTATCTTCACGAGAGGTGCCATCACGATCGGGTGTAGGTTTAGGGTCATGACAAGTTGGTAAGCCTAGGTTACATAGGTATCACCAGTCATGAACAGGTTTAGTAGAGTCTCGCGAATCGGTACAGAGACATTTGTATTTATCGTCGAGAGGCTGTAGAACCTTTAGGAACGTTCCATATTCTTGCAATTCTTGTCGTGCGAATTTCTTGATCCTAGTACTAAACTTCCTTTATCCTATTCTCTCATAGATGGTGAGGACACGCTCTATCAGTCAGGATGGACGACCAGTAATACCACAAGAAGGAGCCACTAGAGGTCAAGTAAGTGGCTGAGGACGTGGTAGGGGCAGAGGTACAACCCCGCAACAGATGGGACAACACCTGCAGACCCACCAACCTCCCCAGTTCATGGTCTGGTCCAAGTGGTGATGATGCTCCAGTAGCACTAGCTCAGGCACCGGCTATGCTCGTTGTAATTCCAAGTCTTCAGGAGACTCTGGCTCGGATATTAATGGTATGCACTAATCTTTTTCTGGCGATTTTGGTCTCTAAATCTGCAGTTACTTCTCAGGAAAGTGGAGGCTCTAAGACTCCCGCCGCCCGTGCACTTGATCTAGTGGTTTAGAGAGTGCAGACACCATAGGTACCACTAGCCTAGCTGGTGGCAACTGTTCACTGTTATGTAGCTCATATTATGCCAGAGGATGAGCAACATAGATTGGGGAGGTTTTTATGACTTCAACTTCCTACTTTCAGTGGATTAAAAGGCGAGGATGCCCAGGGTTTCTTGGACAAATGTTAGAGGATTCTTCGCATTGCGGGTATTCTGGAGACCAGCGGGGTTTTATTTACGATCTTCTAGTTTACCGGAGCTTCCTTCACTTGGTGGGTGGCATATCATAGACGTAGTCCTGTTGGTTAGGCCCATCTGACTTGGCACTAGTTCTCTGCCCTATTTCTGGAGAAGTATGTCCCACAGTCCTGTAGGGAGAAGCTGTAGAGGCAGTTCCAGTAGCTACGATAGAGGAAGATGAGTTACCTAGTATGAGATGAGGTTCTCAAAGTTGGCTCGGCATGCTATTTAGCTTGTTGCTATTGAGAGAGAGAGAGAGAGAGGGTTAGGAGGTTTGTAGATGGCCTCACTTACCAGCTTTGGGTTCTCATGACAAGGGAGAGGGTGTCATGTACTGCATTCGAGGAGGTTGTGGATATTGCTCAAGAGATTGAGTTAGTTCGTCACTAGGATCCCGAGGAGAGGGAGGCTAAGAGGCCTCGAGGACATGGTAGATCTGGAGGTTCTCCTTTTAGGGGCCTGTTTCAGTACGACAGAGGCCGACAGTTCAGACATGGTCATTCAGCTCGCCCAGGTTATCATGGGGCATTATCAGGCTATAGTTATCACGGTTCTCAGTAGGGCCATTCTTCAATTGGTGCACTTCTAGCTAATGGTTCTTCCCGTGCTCCATCAATTCAGGATTCTCCTATGCCAGGGGCGTCGGATAGTCATACCGGTGCTAGGGGATCCTATCAGTCCCCGTCTCCAGCACCCGGGAGTTGTTATAAGTATGGAGATATGGGCCACTTATGGAGGAAGTTCCCTCATCGTTCTCAGCAGAGGGTTTAGTTGTCAGCCTCAGCCCCAACTACTTCACCACCTATCCAGCCAGTTAGGGGTGGGGGACAATCATCTAGGGTTTGCCCCAGATGGGGAGGTCGATCCGAGGTGGCCAGGCTCGCTTCTATGCACTTTACGCTAGGCCCGATGCGATTGCTTTAGATGCGGTGATTACAGGTATTATCTCAGTCTACCGTAGGGGTGCTTATGTGTTATTTGAACCTGGCTCTACTTTCTCTTATGTGTCACATTATTTTGCCTATTATCTGGATATGCCTTGCGAGTCCCTTGTTTCATCTTTTCATGTTTCTATGCTGGTGGGCAATACTGTTGTAGTAGACCGTATGTACCAATCATGTGTTGTGACTATTGGGGGTCTGGAGACTCAGGTAAATCTGTTATTGTTATGTATGGTGGACTTCAAAGTTATTTTGGGAATGGACTAGTTATCTCTATGCCGGGCTATTCTAGACTTTCATGCCAAGACATTGACTTTAGCTATGCCTGGTGTGCCCCAGATTGAGTGGTGAGGTTTGGCGGATTTTGTTCCCAATAGAGTGATTTATTTTTTAAAGGCCCAACATATGGTTAGGAAAGGTTTTCTTTCATATCTTGCTTTTGTGAGGGATGTCAGTGCAGAGGTCCCAGTATTGAATCCGTTCTAGTTGTGAGAGACTTTTTCGATGTATTTCCTGCAGACCTGCCGGGTATGCCATCGAACATGGATATAGATTTTGGTATTGACCTGGTGCCGGGCACTCAACCCATTTCTGTTCCACCATATCATGTGGCACCAACAGAGATAAAAGAGTTAAAGGAGCAGCTTCAGGAACTCCTGGATAAGGGGTTCTTTGTCCCAGCGTGTCTCTATGGGATGTGCCAGTTCTCTTTGTGAGGAAGAAGGATTGAACGATGGGAATGTGCATTGATTACATGCAGTTGAATAAAGTAACAATTAGAAACAAGTATCCTTTGCCTCGTATCGATGATTTGTTCGACCAGCTTCAGGGAGAGAGAGTATTTTCTAAGATTGATCTCCGCTCATGTTATCACCAGTTGAAGATCATGGACTCAGATATTCATAAGACAGCTTTTATGACCTGATATGGGCATTATGAGTTCTTGGTGATGTCTTTTGGTCTGACCAATGCCCCAACAACATTCATGCACTTGATGAACAATGTGTTCCGAGTGTACCTCGACTCTTTTTTCATAGTCTTCATTTTGGTGTACTTGTGTAGTTAGAAGGAGCACGCGGAGCATTTGAGAATGTTGTTGCAGAGATTGAGAGAGGAGAAGCTTTATGAAAATTTCTCCAAATATGATTATGGCCTAGTTTAGTAGCCTTCTTGGGGCACGTGGTGTCCAACAAGGGTATTTAGGTGGACTCAAAAAACATAGAGGCAGTTCAGAGTTGGCCCAAACCATCCTCAACTATAAATATTCGCAGTTTTCTTGATTTGGCGGGTTATACTACCGGTTTATTTAGGGATTCTCGTCTATCTCCCTTGACCAAGTTTACTCAGAAGGGTGTTTCATTTTGGTGGTTTGCTAAGTGTGAAGACAGCTTCCTGAAGTTCAAGACTTCCTTGACCATAGCTCCGGTGCTAGTATTGCCATCAGCTTTAGGTTCTTATACCATATATTATGATGCTTCAAGATTTGGTATTGAGTGTGTTCTGATGCAGGAGGGTAGAGTTATTGCTTATGTTTCTCGTCAATTGAAGCCTCATGAGAAGAACTATCCTATTCATGATATGGAGTTGGCTGTCATTATTCACGCATTGAAGATTTGGAGGCATTATTTGTATGGCGTCTCTTGTGAGGTGTATTGCAATCATCGTAGGCTCCAGCACTTATTCAAGTAGAAAGATCTCAATTTGAGGCAGCGGAGGTGGTTGGAGTTTCTTAAGGATTATGATATTACTATTTTGTATCACCTGGGGAAGGCCAACGTAGTGGCCGACGCTTTGAGTTGAGAGGTGGTGCGTATGGGGAGTTTGGCATATATTCTAGTTGGGGAGAGACCTCTTACAGTTGATGTTCAGGTGTTGGCCAATCAGTTTGTGAGGTTTGATATTTCGGAGCCCAGTAGGGTATTAGCTAGTGTAATTTCTCGGTCTTCCCTATATGAGCGCATCAAAGAGCCACAGTATGATGATCTACATTTGCTTGTCCTTAAGGATAGGGTTCTGCATAATGATGCTAGGGATGTGACTATTGGAGAAGATGGGATGTTGAGGATGTAGGGCCGAATTTCTGCGCCTAATGTGGATGGGGTTCGGGAGTTGATTCTGAAGGAGGCCCATAGCTCGCGATATTCTATTCATCCAAGAGCCGCGAAGATATATCAGGATCTAAGACAACATTATTAGTGGAGAATAATGAATAAAGATATTGTGGGATTTGTAGCTTGGTATCCAATTGTCAGCAGGTGAAATATGAGCATCAGAGATCGGGTGGCTTACTATAGTGGATGGATATTCTATTGTGGAAGTGGGAGTGGATCACTATGGACTTTGTAGTTGGACTCCCGTGGACCATGAAAAAGTGTGATGCTTTTTTGGTGATTGTGGATTGGTTGAGTATGTGCACTTCATACCTATCTGCACTACTTATTCTACAGAGCGGTTGGCAGATATATATATATATATATATATATATATATATATATATATATATATATATATATATATATATATATATATATATATATGCGGGAGATGTTTCGGTTACATGGTGTCCCAGTTTCCATCATTTCAGACTGGGGCACTCAGTTTACTTTACAGTTTTGGAAGTTTGTACAGCAAGAGTAGCGTACTCAGGTTGAGTTGAGCACACCTTTTCACCCTCACATGGATGGACAATCCGAGCACATTATTCAGATATTTGAGGATATGTTACGCACTTGTGTTACTGATTTTGGAGGGTCATGGGATCAGTTCCTACCGCTCGCGGAGTTTGCTTATAATAAAAACTACCGGTCAAGTATTCAGATGGCTATATATGAGGATTTGTGTGGTACATGATGCTTTAGATAAGGTGAAGGTGATTTAGGAAATGCTTTTTATAGGGCAGTCGAGACAAAAGTGATATGCTGACAGGAAGGTTTATGATGTGTCCCATATGGTTGGTGAGAAGCTTTTGTTGAAGTCACCCATGACGGGTGTTATGAGGTTTTGGAAGAAGGTTAAACTAAGTCCACGGTTTATTGGACCTTTTGAGGTACTTTGGACAACTGGGGAGGTGGCTTATTAGCTTGCCTTGCCACCCAGACTGTTAGGTGTGCATCCCGTATTCCATGTTTGTATGTTTCGAAAGTATGTTAGAGATCCATCTCATGTTCTAGTTTCAGCACGGTTCAGTTGGAGGGTGATTTGACTTACGATGTGGAGCCAACGACTATTTTAGAGCGTTAGGTTCTGAAGCTGAGGTCAAAAGATATAGCTATGGTGAAGGTGCATTGGAGAGGTCCGTAAAGGTGGCTACTTGGGAGATTGAGCAGGATATGCAGAGCAGATATCCTCGGCTGTTCGAGATTTCAAGTACGTTTCTTGACTCGTTCGAGGATGAATGTTTGTTTAAGAGGGGGAGGATGTGATGATCCGACCTGTCGTCTCATGAGTTACCACTCCATTTTCCCCATTTCTATTTCTATTTGCCTTAATTATGTGCTTTAAATGTGATCGGGTTGGTTGGCTCGGGTTCGGAAAGGTTTTGAGAAGATTTAAGACACTTAGTTTCATTTAAGAAGGCTTGAGCTAGAAAACTCAACCGGATGTTAACTTATGCGTTGGGAGATGATTTGGGACTTAGGATTATGATCGGAATGATTTTTGGATGTTCGGAGTGGATTTAGGCTTGAATGGCGAAATTAAGTTTTTGGCGTTTTTCAGTTGATAGGTGAGATTTTGATATAGGGGTAGTAATGGAATTCTAAGAGTATGATTGGTTTCATTGTGTCATTTGGGATATGTGTGAAAAATTTCAGGTCATTCGGATGTAGTTTGGTTGGATTTTTGATCAAAAGTGGAATTTGGAAGATTTTAGAAACTTTGGCATGAATCTGGTGTGTTTTGGTTGATTTGAGGTTGTTTGAGGTACTTTGATGATTGGAAAAAGTTTAAATAAGATATTAGGATATGTTGGTATTTTTGGTTAAGGTATGGGGTGCGTCGGGTGAGTTTCGGGTGGTCAATCGGATCATTTCGAAATAAGAAAATTTCAGAAATTGTAGGTCAGTAGTTGCAGACGTTTTGGTCTTCGCGTTTGCAAGAGGACCCTCGTGTTCGCGAAGAGCAAGCTGAGAGAGGTGGAAATTTAGCCTTCGCTAGGAAGGTGATGCGTTCATGAAGCACTGCGAGATTGTGCATCGCGTTCGCGGGAGTGTAGTCGCATTCGCATGGAAGGAATTGAGAGGTCGAGATTTAGTGGGAATTAACCCATCGCATTCACGATGGAGGGATAACGTTCGTGATGGTGCACCCAGCAAAGCATCGCGTTCGTGTGGGTTGTGTCGCATTCGTGTAAGAGGATTTTAGTTAACGTTATTTTTTATGCTTCACGAATGCGAGGCTTTGACCGCGTTCGTGATGAAGGAATTTTAATAGCTGGGTGGAATGTTTTAAAAGACTTGTTCCGCGAGGTTGAATCCTTATACACCATTTTGAATGGAAAATAGAGCTTTGAGGCGATTTGGAAGAGGGGAAATCAGTGTTCTTCATTGAGCTAAGAATTTTGGACCCTAAAACTTGATTATTTGTGATTAAGGAACGAAGATATCAGTGTAACTTCATGAAAAATCAGTAGAAACTGTGGAGTTAGGGCTTGAGATTTTGAGGCATTCTAGGGATGATTTGAGGGGTCAAACGAACTCCGAATTTTGAGTTCTTTATATGTACAGACTCGTGAGATGATAAAAAATATTTGGTATAGAGTTGTCCAGTTCCAGGATGCGGGCCCGAGGGTTGGGTTTAACTGATTTTGGATTTTATGCTTAAAATTGATATTTTCAAATGCAATTCATTCGTTTAGTATAATTTATGATAAAAATCTGTACTTTGTAGATTTGGAGCACTCGGAAATCATTTCCAAGGGAAAAGGCATTGCAAGCTAGATTTCGGGCTAGATTGAGGTGAGTGATGATTTTCAATGCTGTCCTGAGGGTATGAAACCCCAGAATTTCACAACATACGACTATATTGAGTTGACTTGAAAGCTAGATGACGAGCGTGAGGTAGAGCATAATTGGAGATTGTGACTCAATCCGTCCAAAATGATTATTAACTATGTATTTAATAGTTAATTGTTTAATATTATTATATTTTGGGCTAAATACCATATGTGGGCTTCGTGCTAGCTGTTTGAACCCTTAGGAGATTTTTAAATGATATTTTCCTCACTGATTGGTTTCATACTGCCGCTCAGTCATACTATATTTTACTATTTTAATGACCCAGTTGTATTATTCTGTTTCAAACACATCAAATGATATTTTCAAAGGTTTTTGAGCTGAGCTTCATATTTTACTGTGGCCCCAGGGGATTATAAGATTTTGATTGAGTAAGGCCGAGTGCATGTGTTGTGAGGATATATTTGGGTTGGGCTGCACGCCGCAATACTGATACATTAATTATGATAATTAGGCTGAGGGCCAGAGATTCGTACGCCACGAGATAGCTTGAGACTCATATGAGGTCGAGAGTTTGTTTATGATGCCACGAGATGGCTTGATTATGCGCTCGAGCCTTAAGGGGCCCCTCTCGGAGTCTATACACCCCCAGTGAGTGCGGGTACCCATTGTGATTTGAGATATAGACGGAGGGGCTGGTATTGTTCTGTGATATTGCCCGATGGGCTGATTCTGTTGTTACTGTGCCTGAGGGGCAGTTATTATGTTTTACTTTTTAGTTGTTTACCTGTATATTGTTAACTATTTAAGAGATGTTTATTAAACTTCATTGTTCAATTATTTTTACAAATTTGTTATGCCCCTTGTAGCTTAATGTTGTGCCTTACGTGATTTTATATTACTCAGTCTTCATTTAATTTTATTATACACTAAGTTGGAGTACTTACTTTACTCTCTGCACCCTTGTGTGCAAATTTGGGAGCTACATGTCCTGCTCATGAAGGTTGACATTTCTAGCAAGTCTTCGGAGATTTACTAGGTAGCTGCTTGGCGATTTGCAGCCCATGCATTCTCCCTCTATTTCAGCTTCATTTTGATTCAGTTATGTAGTAGTGGATTAGACTCTAGTTTTTTAGTATTGTCTTAGATGCTCATGAGTGGTGACACCCTGATGTCAAGATGTGTTCGTTTATTTATTTTCGCAACTTATATTGATATTTTTTTTGGGATTTAACTATATTAAAAACCTTATTTTATTATTTTAACTACTTAAGGTGAATTGAAATTGAATCGGTTGGCATTGTCTTCACGAGAGGTGCCATCACTACTTGGTGTGGGTTTAGGGCCGTGAAAAGGACCGAGTGTCCTTGATTTTTCAACTTCAAATTCAAACTTCAGGACCTAGTGTCCTTAACTTTTTATCTTGAAACTTGAAGTTAAGGAGTACCTGTCGTTAACTTTATAACATGTAAAATCAAAGTTTAGACCCAAGTGTCCTTAACTTTTCAACTTTGAACTCAAACTCAGGAACAAGTGTCCTTAAGTTTTTCAAAATAATTTGAAAACCTATGACAGTATGTGTGTAGTATTCAGAAGAACAACAAAAAAGTTAAGGACATTGTGTCCTTAACTTTTTCAATTCAGTTTGCAAAATCAGGACACTATGTACTTAATATTAGTAACAATGATCATGACACCAAATCGTTAACATTTTGTGCTCAACTTTTATAGAATTATCAAAAGGACGCGATGTCCTTAACATTATCAATCCAGAAATTAAAAAAAATAAAATCCTAGCATCAAATTCGTAGTAACGAAATAAAATAAATATAAACATAGAAAAACATAACTTACTGTAAATTTATATCGATTTTGGATGACAAAGTTGAATTATAGAGTTTCAAATCAGAAGAGAAGCTTTTGCAATTCTATAGCAATCATAGTCTCAAATCAGAAGAGAAGCTGCTGTTAAAGTTAGTTACTACTGCTGCGTGATCGTTAATAAAAGTGTAGGTATAAGTTGTAGCAGAAGGGTATTTTCATCTAGTCAGGTAAAAAATTATTAAATAAGTGGCTAAAGACTAAAGACATTTAAAATATTGGCTTTAAAGTAAAGACATGTGCTCTTAGTGGCTATTTGTGCACATCCACCTATCATAAGTGGTAAGTTACATATATTAAATAGACACCTCTGTTTCAATAACCTAATTGCAAACAACTCATGTGAACATTTTTAACTTAGGGGTCGTTGGGTAGGATGCATTAGGGAAAATAATATATGCATTAGCTTTTGATATGACTAGTTACTTATTTGGTACATTGTTTTGGTATTATCATGTGTATAACTAATACCTAGCAAACCATGGTAGTAGTAATACCAAAACTATAAATGCATGTATTAGCATGTTTAAAGACAAAGGTTTTCCTTAAAGTCCGTTAAAACTAAATAATATGGAGGGTATTTTTGTAAACAACTAATTTTCTTAAAACTTATATATTGTATTTTAATTTTTAATACACCATATCAAATAGTGAATCAATATGAAATAATCTCTTACATAACTAATGCTTGAATTACTTACTCAAATACACCTTATTCAATATTATTCTTATGCATCCTACCAAACGTACAGTTAATGTTTCGAATTTTATAGTCAAAACTAGAGGCGTATCTAGGGGGTTCCATGGGGCACCTGAACCCATACTTACTCCCTAGATTATATATAGTGATATTATATTTTTTTAAAAATACTTAAATATATGTGTGTGCACCCAAGCTCAAAGTATCATATGATGCGAAGATTATTGTCTGAGTGGATTATGAGTTGAAATCTCTATGTTAATCTTTTTTTTGAAGAACTAGGAGTCTACAGGAGTTAGACACGTCAGATGTCACTTTTTGCGTACTAATTAAGTACTTATTTTTCTTTCTTTCTTTGTTTGATTTAATCTTTTAAAATTTTACACATTGAAATTCCTGCTATTATTTTTTTTGTTACGATATATTCTTTTATGAGTAAATGAAAAATGTATATTAAAACTAGTAGCAATGAATGATGTAGCACATTGTAAGTGGATTCAACTGATCCCAACATGTTTGATAGGGAGTATTGAATATAGATATAGATATAAGAAAATTACGATAAAAATATTAAATTTGAACTACTAATTCCAAAAGTATAATGGATGCAATAGTAGAAATAAAGGTTGATGCAACGATCTAACCAGTCGTTCCAAGAGTTGTAGTCCCGTTTCTCCATTTATCGCTCCTTATGTGATTTGTATCTGTTATTTAACTTACCGGATTAGTCGGTGTAGGTCCTAAAGGATTTCAGATTGAATTGAGACACTCAGTCTCATAATGAAAAGCTTAAAATAGAATGGTTGACTGGATGTTGACTTATGTGTAAAAGAATTCGGAATGGAGTTTTGATGGTTCCATTAGCTCAGTTGGGTGGTTATGGACTTTAGGAGAGTGTTCAGATTGTGATTTGGAGGTCCGTAATGGAATTAGGCTTGTGATCACGAAAGTTAACTTTTTTGGTAAGTTTGACAGGGAGTGGACTTTTTGATATCATGGCTGGATTCTTATTTTTGGAAGTTGGAGTAGATCCCTGGTGTTATTTATGACTTGTTTGAAATATTTGAGGTCATTCGGACTTGATTTGATAGGTTTCAGCTTCGTTTGTAGTAGTTGAATTTTCTTAGTTTCAACATAGTTGAATTGGGGTACGATTTATGTTTTTAATGTTGTTTGATGTGATTTGAAGGGTCCACTAAGTTTATATGATCTTTTAAGACTTGTTGGTATATTTGGTTGAGGTTTGAGGGGCCTCGGGTTGATTCCGGATGGTTAACAGATCAAGAGCTGACTTGGAGAAGTTGCCGAAGTTGAGGATTGTCGATGTTATCGCACCTACGAAGCCTTGGTCGTAGGTTCGAGGTTGTACGTATGGGGTGAGGTCTACAGATGAAGAGTTTGAAGATAAGTGAGAAGGTTGCAGGTGCAAAGGCTTTCTTGTACCTGAGTGACCATAGATGCAGCTGGGCACTGCAGAAACGAGAATGGACAGGTGAGCTGAGTCCACAAAAGCAAATTGGATGCCCATAGAAGCGTGTTCGCAGGAGCGAGTTGAGGGAATGCAGAATCAAAATGAACCGCACTTGTGGTTGAAATGTTGCTTCTGCACCGCCGCAAAAGTGGCTAAGTTGTGGCAGGTGCGAAAAACCTGGGAAGAACATATAGAAAATGAGGGTTCCGAGATTTTTGCCATTTCTAATATTTTGAGCTCAGGCTTGGGAAATATTTGAGAGGGTTTTTGAAGAGGTTCTTGAGGTAAGCTCCTTGTGCTCGTTCTCTTATCAATAATCTTGTTTTTCCATTGATTTTCGCACCTGGTTTTTGTGTTTTTTGAGATAAAATTTGGGGGTGTGAGGCTAGGGATTTGGAGAATTGATTTGCGGGTTTTGTGTGATGATTCGAGGTCGGAATTTGATAAATTTGGTATGGTTAGACTCGTGGTTGAATGAGCTTTCACGTTTTGGTGACTTTCGTTGGATTTCAAGATATGGGCCCGAGGAACGACTTTGAGCCGATTTTGGATTTTTGATATATAACTTTGTATTTTCTTGTGAAATTGATTTCTTAGCCCATGTTGATTTTATTGTACTATTTGTGGCTAGATTCGGGTCATTTACAGGCTGATTCGCGAGGCAAAGGTGTGTTGGAGTAGGGATTTGCTCTGATTAAGGTAAGTAATAGTTCTAAATCTGGTTTTGAGGGTATGAAACCCCATATTATGTGTTATGTGATTGGTTTAGAGATGACACACATGCTAGGTAACGGGCGTGTAGGCATGCACCGTAGGAATTATGATTGGATCCGTTCCACGGAACTCTAATATTGAATAACTTGTTGCTAGCTATATGCTCTCCATGTGTTATAGAAATTTGACTGTAATCATGTTTAGGCTATATGTTAGTACTGTTGGGACCCACAGAGGTCGTGTTACTCGTTGAATTACCTACTAACTGCTTTTTGTACCTAGACTTTGTTTTACTCCCATAGCTCAGTCTCTATTATTTCCTTGTTTATACATCATATCATTGCTTCTTGGGTTGATTTTCATGATTAGTGAGAGCTCGTGAGACATGAAAGGTTGATGACTGAGTAAGGCTGAGGGCCTGATTGTGAGGATATTTATGGGATCAGTTTGTACGCTGTAATATATTTCATTGATTTATGCCATGGTTGGCTTGATCTAGCGCTCGGGCTGAAGGAGCCCCTCTGGAGTCTGTACACACCCCCAATGAGCGCCTGTACCTATTGAGTGCGAGTTATGAGTGCCGAATGACTGTGAGAAATGAGTATTTAGAGGAATGGGTGATTGTGAGGTTGGAGTAAATGGGAGGACAAAGTGATTGTTGCTCTGAGAGGCTGCATTTGATTTCATTGTTGTTGCACTTAGCTGTCATATATCACTACTTTGAAATTTCTGAGAGATATTATTTTCGGCTTTACTTGAACTTGACATGTATAAATTGATCTGACTTAAATTTCCAGATTTAAAACCATGTCTGCTTTCTTTTGTTGAGAGTACTAAAATTAAATTAAAACCTTGTAGTTCGTCGCTATCATCAGTTCATTATTTAGTGTTGTTACTTATTGAGTTGGTTGTACTCACTATACCATGCACTACGTATGCAGATCTAGGCATTTTCAGACATTGCTGGTGTTGATATTGTACACACTTGATCCTTGGGAGACTTCGAGGTAGCTGTCTGGCGTTCGCAATCCTTATTTTTTTAATTCCCTATCTTTCCTTTGATTGTATCTAGTTTTGGACTTGTCATATTTAGATGCTTATGTACTCTGTTACACCCCGATTTGGGAGTTGTTTTTCCGCGTTGTCTTTGGAGATCTTTCCGTCCTGCGTATGAGAAGTTGCTATTTAAACTGCTTTAAAACCATTTTGCTAAACGTGTTGGAATTATTCATAAATATCGGCTTTCCTAGTACCACGATAGATTCCATCATGCTATGTTAGGATTTGGGTCGTGATATGTTGGTATCAAGCTAGGTTACGTAGGTCACAATAGTCATGAGCAGGTTTAGTAGAGTCTTGCAGATCGGTATGGAAACATCTATACTTATCTTCGAGAGGCTACCGAACCCTTAGGAAAACTTCACATTCTTGAATTCTTGTTGAATTTGTTGATTCCGGTAACTAAACTTCTATTATTCTATTCTCTCATAGATGGTGAGTACACGTGCTATCGAACATGATGGACATCCACCAGTATGACTAGTTAGGGCCTCGAGAGATTGAAGTCGTGGTAGGGGCAGAGGTGCAGCTCTTAGAAAAGCTAGGGCGGTACCTGCAGATCCACCAGTTTCCCTAGTTCAGGAGAAGGTTCCAGTTGTGGATGATCCATTCGGGCCAGCTCAGGCACCAGTTTTGCCCATCGTGATTCTAGACATCAGGATGCCTTGGCTCAGATTCTGACTGTTTGCACCAGTCTTGCTCAAGCGGTCTCCATTCTTGCCGAAGAACCCACTTCTCAAGCCAGAGGAGGTACTCAACGCACACCAGAGCTGGTGATGTAGGACTCAAGACACCGGGAAGCTACCAGCTCAACCGATTGTAGCTACTCAGGCCCATATTGTCCTTGTTATGACTGATGATGAGCAAATGAGATTAGAGAAGTTCGGGAGGCTCCAGCCTCCATATTTCAGTGGGGCAGAGTTGGAGGAGGCCCAGGGTATTGTTGGAAACACGTTCTCAAGGCATTATACTAAACGTGTGTTCATATTTGTAGGTTTTGATGAATGACAAACTATGCGCAAATTGACACCTGACGAGATCCAAGCACAAGTGCAAAATTGATATATAACGAGATTCAAGCACAAGACAAAGACCGAGATTAAGTTTTATATGAGTCGGTATTTAATTGTGATCTTGATCCGACAACTTAAACTCAAGACTTGGCTTCTCTCGTAAAAATGTTTTTAACAAATCATGCATATTTAATTTAGAGCAAAATGATTTTAAATAATGCATATTACTTTAGTCAAAATGATTTTTAAACATGCCTCTAAAATCTGGACTAAGATAATCGATTATGTACTTAAGATAATCGATTATGGTTAAGTCAGCTGCTTGACAATCGATTGTGAACTTATGACAATCGATTGTGTTAAGGCAGTGAGCATCAGATTTTTCAAATCTGCATGATAATCGATTGTGAACCTTATGACAATCGATTGTGATGAGGCAGTTTCCATCAAAGTTTTTCAAAGCTCAAAATAATCGATTGTGAAGCTAATGACAATCGATTTTTATGAGGCAGTGTCCATCAGATTTTTCAAAGTCACAAAATAATCGATTATGAACATATGACAATCGATTGTGTTGAGGCAGTGTCTTCCAGACTTTTTCAAAGTTATTAAATAATCGATTGTGAACCTATAACAATCGATTGTCAAGAGGCAGTGTCTAAATTGATTTTTCAAGACTGATATATAATCGATTGTTAACTTAATATAATCGATTGTATAAATGACCGTTGCCAAAATGTTTTCAAATATCGTCAGGTAATCGATTATTGATTTCATATAATCGATTGTTTTAATTAAAATCTGGAAAGGATTTTTTGAACGTTGCTGAATAATCGATTATTGATTTCTTATAATCGATTGTTTTAATTAAAATCTGGAAAGAATTTTTGAACGTTGCTGAGTAATCGATTGTAGATTTCTGACAATCGATTATTTTACGTAAAATCTGGAAATGATTTTTTGAACGTTGCCAGTAATCGATTATTGATCTTAGATAATCGATTGTTAAGCGTAAAATCTGGAATTGATTTTTGGAAGAACTGGCAAACAATCGATTGTGGCACTTTGACAATCGATTGTAACTGAGTAAAATCAGCGATTCTTAATTGGCAATTAGGCAACGGTAATACAAGGTTTTTCAGCTATAAATACAGCTTCAATTCAGTCTTTTAAGAACAACAACATACAACAACTGATTATACAATTGCTAAAGCTTGCATATTTTATTGCTTATCATTTTATATTCATTACATAAGCTTTTGAGAGCCAAATTCTTGTCAAAAGTTGTTGCGATCTTGAGCGTATTCTTTCTACTCATATCTACTCTTAAAGGAGTGTCTTGTTTGAGTGCTAAGTGTTTTTGTACACTTGAAGGGAAGTGTTAGTCCCTTGTATTGTAAAAAGGAACTTGTGTTTCCTTGGTTGAAGTCTTGGAGTGTTGTATCTCCGAGCAAAGGTTGTTGAGGCTTGTGTCCTCAAGTTGTAACGGTTTGTTGAGCACCCGTAAGCTTAACAAGTTAGTGGAAATCTCGAGAGAGTCTCTCGGGGACTGGACTACCCACGGGTTGTGGTGAACCAGGATATATCGGTGCGTTTGTTCTAATTTATTTACTTATCGCACTTATTTATTTCCTGCAATTTTTAAATTCCGCTAGTTTACGCTAATTTTTATTATAACGCTATTCACCCCCCTCTAGCGTTAAGCGTATTATCTAACAATTGGTATCAGAGCCCAATTCTCTGAAGACTTAACCGTTTGAGAGAAACATCCATGGACTCGTGATTCTTTTGCAGGAATAGGTGAAGGACAATGCTCCACCCGACCACCGCTATTCGATGGTCATATTATACATACTGGAAGGAGAGGATGAGAATATTTGTACAATCAAATAGTTTTCATCTTTGGAAGGTCATAATGAATGGAGAACAAATTCCAACCAAGAAGGTTGAAAATGAATGGGTCCCAAAGTCCGAAGATGAATACGATGCGGATGATATCCGAAAGGTGCAAAATAATGCTAAAGCTATTAATCTATTATATTGTGCTGTAAATGCTGATGATTACAGGAAGATATCTTGTTGCACAACGGCGAAGCAAATGTGGGACAAGCTGAAAATTACGTACGAAGGTACGGACCAGGTAAGGGAAGCCAAAATTGATTTCCTAACCCATGCATATGAATTGTTTCACATGAAGGAAGGCGAAAAGGTCGATAAGATGTTTGAACGATTTTCAAAAATCGTAAATGATTTACATGCTCTTAAGAAGACCTTCACGGATAAGGAACTTGTCTGAAAAATTCTCCGAAGTCTCACTCCGGAATGGCGATCCAAGGCCGACGCGATTCAAGAATCCATTGGCATTTCAAATGTCACCATCTCGACGCATTAAGAGGTAATCTTAAAACTTATGAATCTACTATACTTAACCCTCTTGTTGATGATCAAAGGAAGCAAAGAATCGCTCTCAAGGCAAGCACAAGCCAACCTCAAAATGATGAGGACGGAGACAACGAGTTCGGACTCGTTATCAAGAGATTTCAAAAGTTCATGCGAAAAGAGTATGAACGAAAGGGCAAAAAGCAAGGAGATCAAATAAAGTGCTATGAGTGCGGAGAAACCGGGCACATTAAATCAAATTGCCCAAATGCTAAAAAGGAGAAGAAACCCTTCAAGAAGCAACGAGCATACATATCTTGGGGAGGCGACTCCGGTGACGAGTCAAGTGAGGAAGAAGAAGACGAAGCCGCAAATCTTTGTCTTATGGCACAAGAAGACAACAAAGAAGAGGTATGTCAAATTTCTTCCAAAAATTTCTTTTCCCTTGAAGAAATGCAACATGCTTTTGATGAATTGTATAGCGAATTTATTAGAGCTTCAAAAACTGTTAAGAGTATAAAAGTAAATGCTTCTTTAAAAGAAAAAGATTTTCAAAAACAACTCTCTTTTAAAGAAAAGGAATTGGAAAAACTGATCTTAGAAAATGAGAAGTTGAAAGAGGAAAACAAATTTTTTGGCAAGAGAAGCGCCGACAAGCCCGAAAGTTCTAGAAATTGTACTTCTTGCATGCATCTCAAAAATGAAGTAGAAAGGCTTAAGGGCACCTTAGATAAGTTTAACTCTTCTCATAAAAATTTGAATGAAGTGCTTGTTAATTTGAAGTCAACCAAGCATGGCATAGGTTTTAGAAACGAGCCTAAAGAGAAAGTTGAAGCCAACCCCCAACCACATAAGGCTCAACCTAGGATAAATAAAACAAATGTTCATCCTAGATACAACAAACCTAGAAATGGTTTTCATCAATCGCAACCTAGAAATAATCATGCTAGAAATAATGCACATTCTAGGCCACACACTAGAAGGAATTTTGAACCTTTTAGAACACCTAGAAATGACTTCCAACCTAGAAACAACTATTCTAGAAATGATGCATGTCCTAGAACAAATGGTAGGAGAAATGATTTTCATGATTTGCGCAATAGTTATATTGTCAAGAATAGAGTAAATGAATTTCGTCCGTCCAATTACTATCAACCTAGAAGGATGAATAATCCTAACGTGACTTGTCATTATTGTAGACGAATTGGACATATTGCTCCTGCTTGTTTTACACGACATAGACATAACACTCAATCACATCACTATGATTTGCCTAACCCCCAAGGACCCAAAATGGCATGGGTACCTAAAACTCATTAATCTGTTTTGTAGGTATGTTTGAAGGGATCAAGTGTACTATGGTACCTTGATAGTGGATGCTCCAAGCACATGACGGGAGACGAATCCAAATTCCTTCAACTAGAACACAAGGAAGGGGGAAGTGTTATTTTTGGTGATAACAACAAAGGAAAGATTATCGGCATCGGATCGGTCGGTAAGGATGAAATTTCTTCCATTAAGCATATATTACTTGTGAAAGGTTTAAAACATAATCTCTTGAGCATAAGTCAATTATGTGACAAGGGAAATCTTGTTTTATTTGATTTGGATGAATGCTTAGTTTTTAGACGTAGCGATTTTAAAATTATCCTTCGTGGTTTTAGAATGGATAACATTTATGTGGTTGATCTTGCAAATTCTTCACCCGAATATGTGAATTGTTTAATGAGCAAAGAGGATGATTCTTGGTTATGGCATCGTAGAGTGGCTCACATCAACATGCATCTTTTGAGAAAATTGGTTTCACAAAATTTAGTTGTTGGTCTTCCAAATTTGAAATTTGAAAATGACTCTATTTGTGATTCGTGTCAAAAAGGGAAGCAAACAAAAGCATCTTTTAAATCGAAAAATATTGTCTCAACTACTAGACCATTGCAATTGCTTCACATGGATTTATTTGGACCATCTGGCATTGAAAGTCTAGGTAGAAATCGTTATGCTTTTGTTATTGTTGATGATTATTCCAGATTTACTTGGACTTTATTTCTTGCCCATAAAAGTGATGCTTTTCAGAATTTTAAATATTTTCTTAAACGTGTTCAAAACAAAAAGGAAACAACCGTCACTTCAATTAGAAGTGATCATGGGGGAGAGTTTGATCACAATCTCTTTGCGGACTTTTTTGACGAACTCGGTATCGAGCATACCTTTTCCGCTCCACGAACACCACAACAAAATCGGGTGGTGGAAAGGAAAAATAGGTGTCTCGAAGAGATGGCTAGAACCATGCTCGAAGAGTCTAAGATTCCCAAACATTTTTGGGCGGATGCCGTGAGTACCGCATGCTACGTTTTAAATAGAGTAGTCATAAGGCCAATACTCATGAAAACCCCTTATGAACTCTACAAGGGAAGGAAACCAAATATCTCCCATTTTAGAGTATACGGTTGTAAAGTTTTTATTCATAACAATGGAAAAGATCAATTGGAAAAATTTGATGCCAAATCCGATGAGGGAATTTTTATTGGGTATTCTTCACGTAGCAAAGCATATAGGGTATTTAATAATAGAACCCAAACTGTGGAGGAATCCCCTCATATTGTGTTTTCCAAAAATAATGCTCGCTTGGCGAGAAAGGATTCTTGTTCTGATCTTGCAGGTATTTTAAATAGTTTAAAAGACAAAGTACAAGAGGAAACTCCTAAGGAAATTCAAGATGAAATCTTGGAACAATCAACGGAGGAAACGCCACAATTGGAGAAAGAAACGAAAATGCCTAACGAGTGGAGGACAATCAAAGATCACCCTCTCGAACAGGTAATTGGCGACGTCGGAGAAAAGGTAAGTACCCGAAACTCTCTTAAGAACACCTTAGGACACACTTCTTAAGAGATCACGTTCTCATTGCATTATTTCATTACAAATTACTAACTTGAGCGTCGGAGACGTCTAATTCTCTTTTGCAGGTATCGCCCTAAAGGCAGGGGGAATTATAAAGCTTCACGCACAGAACAATCGATTTCTCTTTTATATAATCGATTATCCAGTATCAATAATAGATTGTCTTGACATTATTTGCGTTATTATGTCTGAAATTGCAGATTTCATAAATAAACAAGTTTTTTTTATTATTCTATTTTTTTGCTAATGGCAAAAGGGGGAAGATAACAGGTATGCACTCTCAATACTTATCGGCATAAATTGAGGGGGAATTCATATATTGAGGGGGAACAAATTACATATCTATATACTTGTTGCATATCTTTACTTGTCTTGAATCGTCATTATGAATTGCCTAATATGCATATCCCGCTTAAAGTTTGCCATTATCAAAAAGGGGGAAATTGTTGGAAACACGTTCTCAAGGCATTATACTAAACGTGTGTTCATATTTGTAGGTTTTGATGAATGACAAACTATGCGCAAATTGACACATGACGAGATCCAAGCACAAGTGCAAAATTGATATATAACGAGATTCAAGCACAAGACAAAGATCGAGATTAAGTTTTATATGAGTCGGTATTTAATTGTGATCTTGATCCGACAACTTAAACTCAAGACTTGGCTTCTCTCGTAAAAATGTTTTTAACAAATCATGCATATTTAATTTAGAGCAAAATGATTTTAAATAATGCATATTTACTTTAGTCAAAATGATTTTTAAACATGCCTCTAAAATCTGGACTAAGATAATCGATTATGTACTTATGATAATCGATTATGTTTAAGTCAGCTGCTTGACAATCGATTGTGAACTTATGACAATCGATTGTGTTAAGGCAGTGAGCATCAGATTTTTCAAATCTGCATGACAATCGATTGTGAACCTTATGACAATCGATTGTGATGAGGCAGTATCCATCAAAGTTTTTCAAAGCTCAAAATAATCGGTTGTGAAGCTAATGACAATCGATTGTGATGAGGCAGTGTCCATCAGATTTTTCAAAGTCACAAAATAATCGATTGTGAACATATGACAATCGATTGTGTTGAGGCAGTGTCTTCCAGACTTTTTCAAAGTTATTAAATAATCGATTGTGAACCTATGACAATCGATTGTCAAGAGGCAGTGTCTAAATTGATTTTTCAAGACTATTATATAATCGATTGTTAACTTAGTATAATCGATTGTATAAATGACCGTTGCCAAAATGTTTTCAAATACCGTCAGGTAATCGATTATTGATTTCATATAATCGATTGATTTAATTAAAATCTGGAAAGGATTTTTTGAACGTTGCTGAGTAATCGATTGTTTTAATTAAAATCTGGAAAGGATTTTTTGAACGTTGCTGAGTAATCGATTGTAGATTTCTGACAATCGATTGTTTTACGTAAAATCTGGAAATGATTTTTTGAACGTTGCCAGTAATCGATTATTGATCTTAGATAATCGATTGTTAAGCGTAAAATCTGGGATTGATTTTTGGAAGAACTGGCAAACAATCGATTGTGGCATTTTGACAATCGATTGTCACTGAGTAAAATCAGCAATTCTTAATTGGCAATTAGGCAACGGTAATACAAGGTTTTTCAGCTATAAATACAGCTTCAATTCAGTCTTTTAAGAACAACAACATACAACAACTGATTATACAATTGCTAAAGCTTGCATATTTTATTGCTTATCATTTTATATTCATTACATAAGCTTTTGAGAGCCAAATTCTTGTCAAAAGTTGTTGCGATCTTGAGCGCATTCTTTCTACTCATATCTACTCTTAAAGGAGTGTCTTGTTTGAGTGCTAAGTGTTTTTGTACACTTGAAGGGAAGTGTTAGTCCCTTGTGTTGTAAAAAGGAACTTGTGTTTCCTTGGTTGAAGTCTTGGAGTGTTGTATCTCTGAGCAAAGGTTGTTGAGGCTTGTGTCCTCAAGTTGTACCGTTTTGTTGAGCACCCGTAAGCTTAACAAGTTAGTGGAAATCTCGAGAGAGTCTCTCGGGGACTGGACTAGCCACGGGTTGTGGTGAACCAGGATATATCGGTGCGCTTGTTCTAATTTATTTACTTATCGCACTTATTTATTTCCTGCAATTTTTAAATTCCGCAAGTTTACGCTAATTTTTATTATATCGCTATTCACCCCCCCCCTCTAGCGTTAAGCGTATTATCTAACAGGTATCTTGGAGGATACCCACTTACATATAAGGTGTTTTCCGTCCTCTTCTTGGAGAAGTTTATGTTGCAATCTCACAAAGATGAGTTGCGCAGATAGTTTGAGCAGCTTCGTCAGGATGGGATATCTATGACATAGTAAGAGGTAAGGTTTTCTGAGTTGGCCCATCATGTAGTTTTGTTGGTTCCCACTGGTAGGGAGAGGATCGAGAGGTTCATCGACGACCTTACATATTAGCTACGATTGCTTATGACTCGAGAGAGGGTGTTTGGTGCTACTTTTGTCGAGGTGGTCGACATTGCTCGGCAAATATAGATGTTCCGTAATTAGGATCGGGGTAAGAGGGATGCCAAGAGGCCTTATGGATCGGGAGGTTTCAACATTGTTCCTTATGGGGGTCAGTTCTACCACGGCCAGGGTCATCCTTATATGCAAACTCAGATGGCTCGTCTAGTTCACCGTGGTGCATCATCCGGTCAGGGTTGATACAATGCTCATCAAGGTTCGTCATCGCTCAGTTCCCTTATAGCTCAGAGTTTGTCCCGTGCTTCATCGGTTTGGGGCTCATCTATGCCAAGTCCTTCTACCTGTTATCCCGGTGCTCGGAGATCCCTTCAGTCCCCACTACTGTCACCAGGGATTTGCTTTAAATGCATGGAGTTTGGGATCTTGTGGAGGCAATGTCGTTGTCGTCAGGGAGGTTTAGTGCAACAAAGAAGAAAGGCTGCAAACTCCCCACCAGTTACTACACCACCCGGTCAACCAGCTTGGGGTGGGGCCGATTCAGCTAGAGGTCGCCCTAGAGAGAGAGGCCAATTAGTTGGCGGTCATGCCCGATTCTATGTTATTTCTGCCAGACCATATGTTGTTGTTTTGGATACAGTGATTACATGTATTGTCTCAATTTTCCAAAGGGATGTCTTTGTATTATGTGACCCCCATTTCACTTATTTGTATGTCATCGTATTTTGCTCATTATATAGATATGCCTCGTGAGTCTCTAATTTCATCTATTCACATATCTATTCCGTTACGCGATACTATTATTGTAGACCATGTATATTGGTTGTGTGTGGTGACAATCACTACTACAAAAAAGGTCTTTGGAGGAAATTATTTAGCGGCAATTAGGTAATTGCCATTAATGAATTATTTAAGCTAAATATTAGCGGCACATAACCATTAGCCAGTAAAATATATTTTTAACGACTATAAAAAATAATTGCTACTAAAAATCCCTAATTGAATTATATTTTTTATTATTTTAACTTTCCCTCAGTACAATCTTCTCCCCAATTTTTTGGGACAATAAATTATATTCCCTCCAATTAGAAAATCCTCCAATTAAATAACAAAAGGAAAAACCAAATCCTGTAATTAGAATGATACAGAATGACGCCTGTAATTAGAATGATAGGAAGAATGACGGAAAACCTGCATAGCGTCGCTGAAAAACCTTCTCCCTGCACGGCCTTCGACTATCCTAGGTTGTTATCGATCGAGTTATATATAATTTTGGGTTGATGCTGCTCGATTATTATCAGTCTTCTCTGTCAATCTTCTCCTTCAATCTTTGCCCTGAAAGTCTTCAAATTCTGTTTCTTGTAGGTTTTAAGAATTATTGCAGAAAGCCTTCGTCTCCTTCAATTTATGCTCTTAATCGGTAGAAGTTTTTGCTTACCAGATTCCAATTTTGATTTTTGATTTTTGATATCCAACTACTGCCTTTTGGGATTAGAAAGTATAGCTTTTTCTGTGTTTACTAAGTCGTTTGTGAAATCTAGTTGTTGTTAGAATGATTGAATTGATTCCTCCTCTATTACTCTCTTTTTTTAAAAATTGGTTCCACTGTTTTCAAGGCTACTGTTCTTTTTGTGATTTTTCAGAAACTTTCTAAGTGTCAGTTGATGCATATTGATGTTTTAGTTGAATGCCACTAGTCTAAATATGAATTCAACCATGTTCAAACTTTATATATATATATATATATATATATATATATATATATATATATATATATATATATATATATATATATATATATATATATATATATATATATATATATATATATATATATATCCCCATCTGATGTAAAAGGATTTCTGAATTCTTATTATATCCCGAACTTACTTTTCTGTATTCTCCATACCAAAAGAGTTAGCAAAAATCGTTACCAATTTATATTCTATGATCAAGTTTCAACAATGTCTCCATACTTTTAAATTTGTTATATACTGAACGTACTCTGCACATTCACTTTGTTTCCCAGAGTTTTGGCTCTTAACAATCTTCAGAATTAGTGATTTGTTCTCATCCAGGAACTGGCATGGGAAAAGAATAAGGCCAACTACTAAGGTAACATCGAATAACATGTAAAAATTCAAATAAACACTGTCTAACCCCAAATAAAAAATATGAGATCTGCCCGTTTTATAAGGAACCAGAGGCGGATCCAGGATTTTGAAGGCCGGGGTGCACTTTTGCTTTCAACCAAAATCTGCTTTGTATACGGGGTATCACTACTAATATATTAGTATTTCCTAAAAACCTATAGATGTATTCATGAAGATTTTGCTGAACTAAAGGTATACTCTTGATATTAGTATTTCGGCTCATTTAATCCTGCTTGCATACTTAGGCCTCAGAGTTCCCCTAACTAGTACCTCCTGAACAATAGTTTTGGTGAGCATATCAGTAGTTCTTGTATAATTCTTGAATATCCTCTGGTTCCTTTCTTGCCATACATAGTAGATACAACATGCTAGGGACATTCGAAATGTCTTCGCATTTATACTATTGACATGGTTGTTTGTCCACGTGATCTCTCTCCCAATGGTTTTCAACTTTGTCACGCATGTATCTTATAGAAAGTTATTTGATAATCTTAGAGATGATTGAGAGTGTAATAATCCAGTTTAAAGAACTAGACCAAATGACAAAGTGGAGCTTCAATTATCTTGATTTTGCTCTTGAGTCTTTCATAGTGAAAGTTTGGTTTCATGGCTAAACGCTAGATGCGAGTCTTGAAACACATGATTTTTTGCAATTCATTTGGAGAAATGAATTTTCAGTTCAAAAGATGGATTATCAGCAAAAGTTGAAGAATTCCCAAGGATAAGAAAGCCACGGGACTTTCGACCATCATTTTTATTTCTTACGCTTCAGTTTAATTCTTTCTTGTGTCCAATACTATGATAAATAAAAAATAAAGAAATCTGATCAGTACTACACGGAGAGAAATGACTATAGGGAGACCTCTCCCACATCCGTCTCTTTCTCTGTGTATTTCTATTATTGTGGTCAGAGGGGATAGGTTCATGTTTGAAAGGTTGGTTCCTCGAAATTGCAAGTTGAGATTTGAATGACATCTTGAAACTATCTTCTAAAATCTTAACTCAACTTGATGCTCTTGTCTCTTTTTTGGGAAAAACTCAGGTGTTTTTCATTTTTTCAAGTCCATTTTCTTTCTGATTCTGTCAAATTTGTGAATTTCTTTTTTATTGAAGATTTAGGTAAGAAAATCTCTAGAAATTTTTCTATGAACTTCTTCATTACAGATGTCTGGTGTTAGTAGCTATGACTGTTGATGAAGTTGTTATGAAGAGTGAAATGGCATGCAACTGCTCACTATCTGACTTTATCATGTCAAATCCATTATATTACTTATTGTTGGCTTAGTTTCCATTGTTCTTTTTATCTTTCTTCAGTCTCATGTCCTTACATTGTAACTATCAGAATTTCCATGAATTACAATGTATAACTTTTTCTAAGGGGAGAGATCTGCTCGTGGATTTGGCATTAGGATAAACCAATTAGTTGAAGGTTCATATTCCTGGGTTGATGATCCAATTACGCGTAACATAATAAGTCTTTACACTAAAAATGAACAGGAGGAAACAAATTGTATTTTGTGGGCACTTGTTTTGCACATAAAGGACCAGTACAATATCCTTATATTGCCTTTAGTGGAATCTCTCTATCTAAAAACATATACAAGGATGTGTAAAAGAACTGACTGTGGAAATGCTGTTGGAGAAGATGAAAGTTTATCTGCCCTCCTGCTTAATCTTCCATCCATTAGAGGGTAAGTTCTATCTTTACATACTTCAAGATAAGAGGTGAAACTGACATTTGACATCTATCTATGGCTTAAATTGATTCCTCCTTTGGTGTAAGAGTATTCATTAGTTGTCTTTTCCTTCTTGTTCACTGCATGATGAGTCATTAAGCTCCACACTCAACTGATGCTATTAATTCTCTTACCCCTTTTATCCCTGGACACATTTTCTCATTGATATTATGATATGAATTCTGCCTTCTTTCATATAGGCTGATTACTTTCCTAGTTTCTCATCCTAAGTGCAACAACTGTAATTTCTATATATTCGATGTCCCGACCTGAGTATCCACTAACTAAATTCTATCCTCACTGATCTATCCTGTTAAGAATCTATTTTACAGATGAACTTTTCTACTTGGCTTACTTTCTGTTTCCATTAGATCTTCATATAAGTTTTTCCCATACAAGTCTCTGAATGCAGAAAAATATTAATTCACCATATGGCTGTTATTGGTTCTGGTTTTCTTGGGTCTAGATCTGTGTGCTTGTTTAATGAGGAAAACTTCCTAAATTTTTCTTAGTTTAGTTTTTCTGCATTGCTTTCCAGATATAAGACATGGTAGTTCTTGCTGAATGCACACATTCAGTATTCATGTACTTTTACATGAGGAAACTTCTCTGTTTCTTAGTTTAAAAACTTTAACACATTTAGTACTAAATCAGAGCTATCATTTTGTTTTACTACAGTCAATAGTATCTATCCTAGAATTAATGGATATACAAAGATAGTTCTTATTATCTCTCATCAACTGGCCCACTCTAATTTTTTTTATATGGGCTGATGCTTAGAAAATTGTGGATGTAATAAGTTGCGGTTCCACGTGTCACGCCCCAAAAAAACCCGAGGAGCGCGACCATCGCCCAACCGAGTAAACCCGACTGAGTAAGCCTATTAGCTTTAATTCTACCCAAATTAATGAATGAATGAAGAGGAGATGAATTCCATTAATCATACTTTGTAAATATTTTATTAATACTTCCATTTTATTTCCATCGGCAGTTTCAACCATAATGTCCAAAATAGTACAATTGTTATAGCTATGATGATGGAAAAAAATATATTTGCCAAATACCAATACTTCTAATTTATTTTCCAATATCAAACACCACCCACGACCTCTCTACAGAGCCTCTAAATAGAACTGGAGAGTAATATGAAAATACCTGCAACAAGGCTCCGACTATACCTCAAATGAACAATGCATAATAACCAGATGACACGGGACCCCGAAATAAAGTAGGAATCACCGAGTTAGATGGGAGGAACATACCACTATGTTTGATTACTGCCACCTATAATGGAAATACCTGCATCTATCAAAGATGCAGCGTCCCAAGAAAATGAGACGTTAGTACTATTATGCAATGCTAAAAATCATCTTTCAAAATAGAATAGCTATACAAGGAAAGAAATGGCAAATTTCAATCGATTGCATCCAAATAGGCAATTGAAAAATATTAATTAACTCCTTCTAAATTTAGGAAAGTATTTCATATTTTAGTTTGAGGAGATCTTTAGTATCGATAATACCACAAGTCCAGTTATCACTGTTCACAATGTCATCGTACTCTTGGTACGGAGTCCGATCTCGGCCTGATCGGCTAAGCCACCTTATTTGAAGGTGTAACCACAATCACATTTTTGCATCACAGTTTCCACCACGAAATTACCATAGTGCCCTGTGGTTCGACGTATCCATATTTACCAACAATCTCACTCCAATATTCCACAATGCACCCTACACCAGAACATGTAGTTTCGGGGTTAGGTTATTTAGACTTACCCTTCCTCCGTGACTATCGATCCCCCAAAAATATTATCAGATAAGTATTTCTATTATATGGATTTGCATACAAAGGTAACAAATATACACATATAGGAATGCAATCATCTAAGAATCCTTCATGTTGTAAAATTCTTTATTAACATTTCCAACCTCTCACAATTGAAATATTTTCCTTGGCTCTTTGGGCCTTTCATAAGTTTCTCTATTCGTGGAACTATGGCCGCGTTTCACATTTCATACTTTCACTTCTTTTAAATTTAAGGATCATCACCAATAACCAATGTATAACATATTTCAAAATTCATACATCTCAAGTTCATTAACAAATGAAACTATAAACACAAACATAACCAATTCAACTAATTCCTCTGTCCACATTTCATTTTCATCATTTATTTCATAATTCTTTGCACTTGGGCTCATGTTACATTTGGAGTCTTTTCCCCTTTTTATTTGTTCATTAACATCATCTTCCTTATTAACGCGAACCAACACGTCATGAATTGCACACATAATAGAAGGAGCATGTAAGATTGTAATTCATATTTTCAAGTAGTATGATGACATGGTAACACATAGAATAATTAGGGAACGAAAACCTTTCAACATATCACATTAAGTAATCAATCCATCTGATCATGTAAGGGACTCGTACCAAGTATTCAAACACCAATGATTTGACTCTAAGAAGAATGGAGTCAGCCATATATGCCTCAAAGAGCTTTTAGGCAAATTTCACATTTTTTAAGTTATCTTTATCGTCTATTGTTGGCTAAACACACACAATCAAACCATTTAGTACACATATGAGCGTCTAGGAATAATAATTCATCGAGTCTTCCTCAATCAAATAGGCATGCTAGTCTTCACTTAAATTATGACTCAAAGCCATTCTATATTAATATTGAATCCATATATTAAAGATCTATTTTTTTATATAAGGCTCATTCGGATTAGTCAAGCTTTACGAGTTCATGCGGTATGAGCAGGAGGGTGGAAATTAGGAATTTAAGCCGATTATACCTAAACTAATAGAATCATTTAAGAATTCCCTTTTTTTGAGAGGTAAAGTTTAGCCAACATACCTTGTTGAGCTTTCCATAAGTTATAGCAATGCCCCGATACTTCTACCGATAAAAATCTATAGGAAGAGAGCAATGACTGGTTGAGAAATAGTAAGACCCCATGGTGCAACTCTCTTAGGGATTTCATCGAACACCTAGACTTCAAGGTCCTATACTTGAAGCCCCTTCTTTCCTCAACTAATTTACAAGAAACTACCTAAGAATAGTTGAAAATTCCACATACTACAACGTAGTCCCACATGCATGGCCTATTTCTAACCCTCACAACCTATTTGAACTGTTAAAGTTTTGTATGAAAATGTTAGAAGTAGAACTTACCCAGATGGAAGACAATCTATGGTTGTCTTCCTTGATTTTTGAAGACTTGAGCAAGATCTATATAATTTTGAAGTTTAGCCCCTTGTTTCTCTCTCTATATGCTCTCATATCTCTCTAAAAATCAGTAAAAAAAATGACCCTAAATGAAGCCCCTAACCCTATTTATAAAAATGGGGCCGGGTTATAAAAGTAGGAAAAATAATCCCCCGTAACAGGGTCTGCGATTGCAGAATGGACCGCAGAACCAACATGCGAGCCGCAGAGTGAATCGTGGAATCAATGCCCAAAACTGGGCTACACTGGCCCAGTCTGCGACTAGATTTGCGATCATTGATAAAAAAATGTGGATCGAATTGTGATTCTGCGATCCAAATTCGACAGAGGATCACATTTTCCAGTCTTTGAAAATTCGACCATAACTTTGTGTAGGAATATCCAAATGACAAACGGTTTGAAGCGCTGGAAACCAGACTCAAAGACCTTTCATTTAATAGGTTATTAATTACATAAAACCATATACATATCTATATATGCTCGTTCAAAGTGAGGACTTGTTCAAACTAATTTAGAATCTTAGCCTATTATGAAGTTTTCCCATTCGACAAAGGCTTTAGCCTTTTTTTGGGCCCCAAATTACTTACCATATGACTTGTACAATTATTTACCAAGTCCAATTTATGCCCACCATGTTAATGGCACACAAAACATTATAATTAGCTTACGTGACACCACGAAATACTCAATTACTTGAATTTTTTTCTGGGGCCTTACATTGTCCCCCCCCCCCCCCCCTAGGATCATTCGTCCTAGAATGAGGAGTAGAGTCCTCCCTAAATGCTTAACACAATATATCCCTTTTCTCACCTACCTTAAGTCCTTTATTTTGACCAACTCCCAAAATTTTCAGAAATTTCGGCAGAGTCTCCTTTTTAACTAGGACTATCCACCTTCCAGGGAACCACCAAAACCATCCTAAAAACTCATCCACAACTCGACAAAGCACCACAATGTATATATCAATAACACGAACCTTACCAATTTTTTACGAGCTACTCATTATCATATTGATACCAGAACATGGACCGCATATTTTAAATCACAACACCTATAAGGTACCTTTCAAATTAAGACCAACTTCTATACAATTAAGAGAAAATACCTTCTTTCCACAATACTCTCAGCCTGCAATGTGGCCTCTTATACTTACAGGATTTTCCACAACACATTCACAAGTACAACCCGAACATACAAACTTATCTAACAAGAATGACAGCTAGATACCTCGTATAAGCTAACTATCCATTAACATTCAACTTCAATAATTTACACCAAGGTGATACACAAATGATCTCCACCTACCTTCTTAGACATAGACATATGAAAACACAAACTCATGAGGAACAACTATGGGGAAACATCACACTCCTTGTGCGATCTAATAGGAAATTGCACTTACGTACCTTTGATCATCAATTCTCATAACAACTACATGGGAAAATTTGAGAATAACCGGTTCACCCTCCTGAATTCTAATTCTCTATGCAATTATCCAAACTAAACTCATGATGACACGAAGATTGCTACTAACAATGTTGACATCGATTACCATTGTGGCGACACCAATTATCGGACAAATGAAGCACAGAGGTAACTAAAGATATGTCAACTTGTCTTCTCAGTTTATTCCTATGGTATGTGCAGAAACTTGGAAGAATCTTATCTCGACCTTTACAAGTGAAGCGAAATATCTAGGAAATCTTAATATTGGGATGAACTCATGTATCGGTTAGAGTTCTAATGGTTAACATCATGCTCCGGGGAGAAAGACAAATAAAACTCCTATTCACCTAGGGGTAGGACTACCAAGGGTTGCAAAACTCCATGCACATGATAATGACATAGTCAATGATTTCAGAAGTCGGGAGTGTAAAGACAACTGAACCCAATGAGATAGTATGAAATAATTATAGAAGGTATGCAGATGTTCATGATGAGTTCTCCATGGATTTTGACTTGAAAAGTACTCAGATGCTAATGAAACACAGGACAACATGAGAAGTAAGCCTTGTGTTGTAATACTCCTAAAGGTGAATTTGGTCATGACGGAGAGCCTATTAATAGTCTTTTTGAGAAAGGAAGTGTTAAAGTGACACAGACATATAGAAGGACACGTTCTCTCATGGTTATCTAACAAGTGTTGGGAAACTAGCCTAATGAATAAATTGACTAAGGAACACAATTAACATATGTGGTAGAGGTATAAATAAAAGATAAACATTTGATACGAGCTGGACATGCTTCGACTATATCAACTCCTAGACTGCAATACCCAAGCACGTCACGGGAAACTGCAATACTAGGAACTAGTGAGCTTCTTACCGAGGAGTGATCTTAGTGGAGATGAAAGTCATATTTAGATGGGCAAACAAAAGATCTTCTCGTGACACGTTCTTAAAAATCTCAAATTTGTCAAAAATTCTATATAGACAAGTGACTACTTCATTTGACATGTACACATATTATAAGAGGTGGGAGATGCTCTCATGTTACTAGACAGTGAAAATGTTTCATGATGATACTCACAAAAGGGTAGAGTTACTATTCAAATCATAGAGACCATATACACCTATGAGAAAAAGAGTGACTCGAGAAGGATCACAATGCTAGGATGCTTTACATAGAACTTGGCACCACATAGGTAAACTTTACGACGGTGCATGTATAGGCATAAGTGAGTAGATGTTGTCCATTTAAAGAAAACATTTCTATGAGGAATTCATCAAGAATGGTCTCTTGTTGGGAATTTAGGAAACGCAAGTAGGAAGTATCAATCCAAGATTTATGACTCAATTCAAGGACATATTTATATAACTTTATTCCACAAAATGGCGTAAATAAGAGAATTTGTGATAGAGCGGATTTACGAATAATACGTCACGTTCAAAGCGTAGGTGCATACAATATTTTGTAATTTAGATTCTTGTTAAGACCATATATATGAAGGCTAGAAATACAGGGTACGTATATAATAAGGAAAAGTATATGGAATATCACTTACTCGGTAACTCTAGATATGCTGGGCAGTGCCTTATCTGATGCACCCTGACTCCACATCTCAACATACATTAGTAACATACTGGTATAGTACATGATCTTGTGGTGCAGTGACATAAAATTGGAATAAATATACCCCCCTTAGCAACAAGTTCTACCAATCCCTCCAATTACTCATTACATTCTCCTAACAAACTCTTGGGTAATCTCCCTCAGGCTCAATGGTGGGGTCATTCCCTCCTTACTGCTTCAAACTTGTGGATTATGGTATCAAGATTACTCATCTTGGGAATAAGACATATTGGGGAAATGAGCTCCCTATCTTGAGCTCTACTGCACGATCTGGGTTATAAAAGAAGGGTGAAATTCCTAAATGTCCGAATAGCCTCCAACTTATAGATGTGGTCGACTACACACTGATAAGAAGGACTCTACTAGACACGGCATTGAGACATCCTAGGACACTTTAAAACCTTAGGCTCCGATACCAAGTTTGTCACGCCCAAAAAAAACTCGAGGAGCGCGACCGGCGCCCAACCGAATAAACCTGACTAAGCAAGCCCGTTAGGTTAAATCCTACCCAAATTAATTCATGAATGAAGAGGAGATGAACTCTATCAATCATACCTTGTAAGTATTTTATTAATACTTCCATTTTATTTCTATTAGCAGTTTCAACCATAATGTCCAAAATACTACAATTTTTATCGCTCTGATGATGAACAAAAACATGTTTTCCAAAATACCAATACTTCTATTTTAATTCCCAGTATCCAACACCATCCACGACCTGTCTACAGAGCCTCTAAATACAACAGGAGAGCAATATAGAAATACCAGCAACAAAGGTTCGGCAATACCTTAAAAGAATAATCCATAATAACCAGATAACACGGGACCCCGAAATGAAGTAGGAATCACCGAGTTAGCTGGGAGGAACATACTGTTATCTCTGATCGTTGCCGCCTACCATGGAAATACCTGCATCCATCAAAGATGCAGCGTCCCCCGCAAAAGAGACGTTAGTACTGTTGAATAATACTAGTATGTAAAGCTAAAAATTATTTTTCGAAAAAAGAATAACTATACAAGGAAATGAAAGTCACAGAAATGGCAAATTTCAATCGATTGCATCCAAATAGGCAATTGAAACATATTAATTAACTCCTTTCAAATTTAGAAAAGTATTGCATATTTTAGTATGGGGAGATCTTTAGTATCAATAATACCACAAGTCCAGTTATCACAGTTCACAATGCCATCGTACTCTTCGTACGGAGTGCGATCTCGGCCTGATCGGCTAAGCCACCTTATTTGAAGGTGTAACCACAATCACATTTTTGCATCATAGTTTGCAAGACGAAATTACCACCATGTGTGCAGAATGACATCCGGTCTCTGCCCGATCGGCTAAGCCGTCTCACCATAGTTCCGTGTGGTTCGATGTATCCATATTTAGCAACAATCTCACTCCAATATTCCACAATGCACCCTACACTAGAACATGTAGTTTCGGGGTTAGGTTATTTCAACCTACCCTTCCTCGGTGACTATCGATCTCCAAAAAATATTATCAGATAAGTACTTCTATTATATGGATTTTCACATAAAGGTAATACATATACACATATAGGAATGCAATCATCTAAGAATCCTTCATGTTGTAAAATTCTTTATTAACATTTCCAACATCTCACAACGGCAATATTTTCCTTGGCTCTTTGGGCCTTTCACAAGTTTCTCTATTCATGGCACTATGGTCGCGTTTCACATTCCATACTTTCACTTCTTTTAAATTTAAGGATCATCACTAATTACCAATGTATAACATATTTCAGAAATCATATACCTCAAGTTCATTAACAAATGAAACTATAAACACAAACATAACCAATTCAGCTAATTCCTCTGTCTACATTTCATTTCCATCATTTATTTCATAATTCTTGACACTTGGGCTCATGTTACATTTGGAGTCTTTTCCCATCTTTATTCGTTCATTAACATCATCTTCCATATTAACGGGAATCGACACATCATGAATTGCACACATAATAGAAGGAGCATGTAGGATCGTAATTCATATTTTCAAGTAGCATGATGACATGGTAACACATAGAATAATTAGGGAACGGAAACCTTTCAACATATCACATTAAGTAATAAATTCCATCTGACCATGTAAGGGACTCGTACCAAGTATTCAAACACCAAATTATTTGACTCTAAGAAGAATGGAGTCAGCCATGCATGCATCAAAGAGCTTTTAGGCAGATTCAACATTTTTGAAGTTATCTTTTTCGTGTCGGCTAAAGACACTCAATCAAGGCATTTAGTACACATCTGAGCATCTAGGAATAATAAATTCATCGAGTCTTCCTCAACCAAATAGGCATACTAGTCTTCGCTACTCGGGTCATTCAATTTTAATATTGAATCCATATATTAAAGATCTATATTTTTATATAAGGCTCAGTTGGAATAATCAAGCTTTACTAATACATCCGGTGTGACCAGGAGGGTGGAAATTAGGAATTTTAAGACGATTATACCTAAACTTATAGAATCATTAAAGAATTCCATTTTTTGAGATGTAAAATTTAGCCAACATACCTTGTTGAGCTTTCCATAAGTTACAGTAATGCCCCGATACTTGTACCGATAAAAATCTATAGGAAGATAGCAAAGATTGATTGAGAATTAGTAAGACCCCATGGTGCAACTCTCTTAGGGATTTCATTGAACACCTAACATGTGAAATAGACTTCAAGGTCCTATACTTGAAACCCCTTCTTTCCTCAATTAATTTCAACAAGAAACTACCTAAGAATAGTTGAAAATTCCACATACTACAATGCAGTCCCAATGCATGGCCTATTTCTAACCGTCTCAACCTATTTGAACTCTTAAAGTTTTCTATGAAAATGTTAGAAGTAGAACTTACCCAAATGGAAGACAATCTATGGTTGTCTTCTTGTATTCTTGAAGACTTGAGCGAGATTTATATAATATTAAAGTTAAGCCCCTTGTTTCTCTCTCTATATGCTCTCATATCTCTCTAAAATCAGTAAAAAATGACCCCAAATAAAGCCCCTAACCCTATTTATAAAAATGGGGCCGGGTTATAAAAGTAGGAAAAATAATCCTCCGTAACAGGGTCTGCGATTCCAGAATGTACCGCAGAACCAATATGCGAGCCGCAGAGTGAATCGTGGAATCACTGCCCAAAACTGGGATACACTGGCCCAGTCTGCGACAAGATTTTCGATCATAGATAAAAAATGTGGACCGAATTGTGATTCTGCGATCGCAGATTCGACAGAGGATCACATTTCTCCTGTCTTTGGAAAGTTGACCATAACTTTGTGTAGGAATATCCAAATGATGAACGGTTTGAAGCACTGGAAACTAAACTCAAAGACCTTTCATTTGATAGGTTATTAATCACATAAAACCTTATACATATCTAGATATATTCGTTCAAAGTGAGGATTTGTTCATACTCATTTGGAATCTTAGCCTATTATGAAGTTTTCCATTCGACTAAGGCTTTGGACTTTTCTTGGGCCCCAAATTACCTACCATAAGTTTGGTACAATTATTTACCAAGTCCAATTGATGCCCACCATGTTAATGGCACACAAAACATTATAATTAGCTTACGTGACACCACGAAATCCTAAATTACTTTGCAATGTTTTTTCCGGGGCCTTACATTCTCCCCCCCCCCCCCTTAGGATCATTCGTCCTCGAATGAGGAGTAGAGTCCGCCCTAATGCTTAACACAATATATCCCTTTTCTCACCTACCTCAAGTCCTTAATTTTGATTAACTCCCAATTTTTTCAGAAATTTCGGCAGAGTCTCCTTTGTAACTAGGACTATCCACCTTCCAGGTAACCACCAAAACCATCTTAAAAACTCACCCACAACTCGACAAAGAACCACAATGTATATATAATTAAAGCGAACCTTACCATTACGAGCTCCTCATTATCATATTGATACCAGAACATGGACCGCACATTTTAAATCACAACACCTATAAGGTACCTTTCAAATTAAGACCAACTTCTATACAATTAAGAGAAACTACCTTATTTCCACAATACTGTGGCCTCTTATACTTACAGGATTTTCCATAACACATTCACAGGAACAACCCGAACATACAAACTTATCTAACAAGCATGACAGCTAGATACCTCGTATAAGCTAATTATCCATTAACATTCATCTTCAATAATTTACACCAAGGTGATACAGAAATGATCTCCACCTACCTTCTTAGACATAGACATATGAAAACACAAATTCATGAGGAACAACTATGGGAAAACATCACACTCCTAGTGCGATCTAATGGGAAATGCACTTACGTACCCTTCGTCATCAATTCTCATAACAACTACAGGGGAAAATTTTGAGAATAACCGGTTCACCCTCCTGAATTTTAATTCTCTATACATTCATCCAAACTAAACTCATGGTGACCTTCACGATTACTCTAAGATGTGCTATCATAAACTGGCCATAAAACTACCTATTGAATATATGTGATCACATGGGGATGCCTCCTCTTTGACATGCTTGAACCTTCAATACCCAATGGATTTGATCCTATGAGGAGCAACAGTTTTCAAGGCCTGGCTGGAATTGTTCAGGAACCCACTAACGTGCTGAGTATATTATTTCTTGAGGTTATATGCTAAGACACGAAGATTACTACTAACAATGTTGACATTGATAACCATTGTGACAACATTAATTATAAGACAAATGAAGCACACATGAAACTAAAGATACGTCAACTTGTCTTCTCAGTCAATATGCCTATGGTATGTGCAGAAACGTGGAAGCATCTACTCTCGACCATTACGAGTGAAGCCATATATATAGGAAATCTTAATTTTGGGATGAATTCATGTATCGGTTAGAGGGGTTCTAATGGTTAACATGATGCTCCGGGGAGAAAGACAAATAAAACTCCTATTCACCTAGGGGTAGGACTACCGAGGGTAGCAAAACTCCATGCACATGATAATGACATAGTCAATGATTTCAGAAGTCGGGAGTGTAAAGACAACTGAACCCAATGAGATAGTATGAAATAATTATAGAAGGTATGCAGATGTTCATGATGAGTTCTCCATGGATTTTGACTTGAAAAGTACTCAGATGCTAATGAAACACAGGACAACGTGAGAAGTAAGACTTGTGTTGTAATACTCCTAAAGGTGCATTTGGTCATGACGGAGAGCCTATTAATAGTCTTTTTGAGAAAGGAAGTGTTAAAGTGACACAAACATATAGAAGGACACGTTCTCTCATTGTTATCTAACAAGTGTTGGGAAACTATCCTAATGAATAAATTGACTAAGGAACACAATTAACATATGTGGTGGAGGTATAAATAAAAGATAAACATTTGATACGAGCTGGACATGCTTCGACTATATCAACTCCTCGACTGCAATACCCAAGCACGTCACGTGAAACTGCAATACTAGGAACTAGTGAGCTTCTTACCGAGGAGTGATCTTAGTGGAGATGAAAGTCATATTTAGATGGGCAAACAAAAGATCTTCACGTGACAGGTTCTTAAAAATCTCAAATTTGTCAAAAATTCTATATAGACAAGTGATCATTTCATTTAACATGTACACATATGATAAGAGGTGGGAGATGCTCTCATGTTACTAGATAGTGAAAATGTTTCATGATGATACGTGCAAGAGGGTAGAGTTACTATTCAAATCATAGAGGCCATATACACCTATGAGAAAAAGAGTGACTCGAGAAGGATCACAATGGTAAGATGCTTTACATAGAACTTGGCACCACATAGGTAAACTTTATGACACTGCATGTATAGGCATAAGTGAGTAGATGTTGTCCTTTTAAAGAAAAGGTTTCTGTGAGGAATTCATCAGGAATGGTCACTTGTTGAGAATTTAGGAAAGTCAAGTGGGAAGTATCAATCCTAGAGTTATGACTCAATTCAAGGACATAATTATATAACTTTATTCCACAAAATGGTGTAAATAAGAGAATTTATGATAGAGCGTATTAACGAATAATACGTCACCTTCAAAGCGTAGGTGCATACAATTTTTTGTAATTTAGATTCTTTTTAAGACCATATCTATGCAGGCTACCAATACATGGGTACGTATATAATTAGGAAAAGTGAATGGCATATCACTTACTTGGTAACTCTAGATATACAAGGCAGTGCCTTATCTGATGCACCCTGACTCCACATCTTAACATACTGATATAGTACATGATCTTGTGGTGCAGTGATATAAAATAGGAATAAATATACTCCCCTTAGCAACAAGTTCTACCAATCTCTCCAATTACTCATTACATTCTCCTAACAAACTCTTGGGTAATCTCCCTCAGGCTCAATGGTGGGGTCATTCCCTCCTTACTGCTTCAAACTTGTGGATTATGGTATCAAGATTACTCATCTTGGGAATAAGACATACTGGGGAAATTAGCTCCCTATCTTGAGCTCTACTGCACGATCTGGGGCATAATAGAAGGGTGAAATTCCTAAATGTCCGAATAGCCTCCAACTTATAGATATGGTCGAATACACACTGATAAGAAGGACTCTACTAGACACGGTTGCGAGACATCCTAGGACACTTTAAAACCATAGGCTCCGATACCAAGTTTGTCACGCCCAAAAAAACAAATCGAGGAGCGCGACCGGCGCCCAACAGAGTAAACCCGACTAAGCAAGCCTGTTAGGTTCAATTCTACCCAAACCAATTCATGAATGAAGAGGAGATGAACTCTATCAATTATACCTCGTAAATATTGTATTAATACTTCCATTTTATTTACATTAGCAGTTTCAACCATAATGTCCAATATACTAAAATTTTTATAGCTATGATGATGAAAAAACCATATTTTACAAAATACCAATACTTCTAGTTTACCCAGTATCCAACACCTTCCACGACCTGTCTACGGAGTCTCTAAATACAACATGAGAGTAATATAGAAATACCAGCAACAAGGGTCCAGCTATATCTCAAATGATCAATGCATAATAACCAGATGACACAGGACCACGAAATGAAGTGGGAATCACCGAGTTAGCTGGGAGGAACATACCGCTATCTCTGATCGTTGCCGCCTACCACAGAAATACCTGCATCCATCAAAGATGCAGCGTCCGTGGTAAAAGGGACGTTAGTACTATTGAATAATACTAGTACGTAAAGCTAAAAATTATTTTTCAAAAATAGAATAACTATACAAGGAAAGAAAAGTCACAAAAATGGCAAATTTCAATCGATTGCATCCAAATAGGCAATTGAAACATATTAATTAACTCCTTTCAAATTTAGGAAAGTATTGCATATTTTAGTTTGGGGAGATCTTTAGTATCGATAATACCACAAGTCCAGTTATCACTGTTCACAATGCCATCGTACTCTTGGTACGGAGTCCGATCTCGGCCTGATCGGCTAAGCCACCTTATTTGAAGGTGTAACCACAATCACATTTTTGAATCACAGTTTCCAACACAAAATTACCACCATGTGTGCAGCATGACATCCGGTCTCGCCCCTATTGGCTAAGACATCTTACCACAGTGCCGTGTGGTTCGACTTATCCATATTTACCAACAATATCAGTCCAATATTCCACAATGCACCCTACACCAGAACATGTAGTTTCGGGGTTAGGTTATTTCAACCTATCCTTCCTCGGTGACAATCGATCTCCCAAAAATATTATCAGATAATTACTTCTATTATATGGATTTGCAAACAAAGATAACACATATACACATATAGGAATGCAATCATCTAAGAATTCTTCACGTTGTAAAATTCTTTATTAACATTTCCAACCTCTCACAATGGCAATATTTTCCTTTGCTCTTTGGGCCTTTCACAAGTTTCTCTATTCATGGCACTATGGCCGCGTTTCACATTCCATACTTTCACTTCTTTTAAATTTAAGGATCATCACAAATTACCAATGTATAACATATTTTAGAAATCATATATCTTAAGTTCATTAACAAATGAAACTAAAAACACAAACATAACCAATTCAGCTAATTCCTCTGTCCATATTTCATTTCCATAATTTATTTCATAATTCTTGGCACTTGGGCTCATGTTACATTTGAAGTATTTTCCCATTTTTATTCGTTCATTAATATCATCTTCCATATTAACGGGAACCAACACGTCATGAATTACACACATAATAGAAGGAGCATGTAGGGTCGTAATTCATATTTTCAAGTAGCATGATGACATGGTAACACATAGAATAATTAGGGAACGGAAACCTTTCAACATATCACATTAAGTAATCAATTCCATCTTATAATGTAAGGGACGCGTACCAAGTATTTAAACACCAATGATTTGACTCTAAGAAGAATGGAGTCAGCCATGCATGCATCAAAGAGCTTTTAGGTAGATTTCACATTTTTGAAGTTATCTTTATCGTCTATTGTCGGCTAAGCACACACAATCAAGGCATTTAGTACACATATGAGCGCCTAGGAATAATAAATTCATCGAGTCTTCCATAACCAAATATGCATGCTAGTCTTCGCTTAAATTACAACTCGGTGCCATTCCATTTTAATATTGAATCCATATATTAAAGATCTATATTTTTATATAAGGCTCATTCGGATTAGTCAAGCTTTACGAGTTCATGCGTTGTGACCAGGAAGGTGGAAATTAGGAATTTTAAGCTGATTATACCTAAACTTATAGAATCATTAAAGAATTCCCTTTTTTTGAGAGGTAAAGTTTAGCCAACATACCTTGTTGAGCTTTCCATAAGTTATAGCAATGCCCCGATACTTCTATCGATAAAATTCTATAGCAAGATAGCAAAGATTGATTAAGAATTAGTAAGACCCCACGGTGCAACTCTCTTAAGTATTTCATCGAACACCTAACATGTGAAATAGACTTCAAGGTCCTATACTTGAAACCCCTTCTTTCCTCAACTAATTTCAACAAGAAACTACCTAAGAATAGTTGAAAATTCCACATACTACAACGTAGTCCACATGCATGGCCTATTTCTAACCCTCACAACCTATTTGAACTCTTAAAGTTTTCTATGAAAATGTTAGAAGTAGAACTTACCCAGATGGAAGACAATCTATGGTTATCTTCTTTGAGTCTTGTGAGTAAGATCTATATAATTTTGAAGTTAAGCCCCTTGTTTCTCTCTCTATATGCTCTCATATCTCTCTAAAAATCAGTAAAAAATGACCCCACATGAAGCCCGTAACCCTATTTATGAAAATGGGCCCGGGTTATAAAAGTAGGAAACATAATCCTCCGTAATATGGTGTGCGATTGCAGAATGGACCACATAACAAACATGCGAGCCGCAGAGTGAATCGTGGAATCAATGCCCAAAACTGGGGTACACTGGCCCAGTCTGCGACCAGATTTGCGATCATAGATAAAAATGCGGACCAAATTGTGATTCTGCGATCGCAGATTCGACATAGGATAACATTTTTCCAGGCTTGGGAATTTGATCATTACTTTGTATAGGTATGTCCAAATGACGAGCGGTTTGAAGCGTTGGAAACTAGACTCAAAGACCTTTCATTTGATAGGTTATTAATCACATAAAACCTTATACATATCTAGATATGCTCGTTCAAAGTGAGGACTTGTTCAAGCTCATTTGAAATCTTAGCCTATTATGATGTTTTCCCATTCGACTAAGGCTTAGGCCTTTCCTTGGGCCCCAAATTTCTTGCCATGTGACTCGTACACTTATTAACCAAGTAAAATTGATGCCACCATGTTAATAGCACACAACAAATTATAATTAGCCTACGTGACACCACAAAATCCTAAATTACCTAGCGAAATGTTTTCCGGGGCCTTACGCCATGATTTTTCAAATTATGGAAAATGTAATTGATTGCCTCGTCTGGTTGACCAAAATGGAAAAATCTTCTGCATATGCAGTTGAGGCATAAGTTGCTTTTTGTCAAATTTCTTGAGTAATAAGGACCTCGATTAGGTTCTGACAATTATTGTTTTACCATTTTTGATTTAACTATCAAAATATGGAACGTAAATAAGATATGATTACTAAATAGTTCCATAACCTTGAACTCTTTCTACCCAAAATGATGGTTTCAGTTGAATGGATCGAGAAATTTTATAATGACTTTGTGCGGAAATTGATACTTCAGAAATAAAAAATGTGTTTATGAAGGCATTTATATCTCACTGAAACATGGTGTTCTATTAGATTTCTCACTTCTTTTAAGTTTATTTATTTCTTTTCATCAAATAGGAGGTGAAGCATAATTTATCTGGTGAAACATAACATCACTAGCTCTATGAAACTGAACTCTGTTTAGAATGCAATGGTCCATTGCATGTGAACCTGCTTTTGGAAATTCACTGCACCACAGTAATTCATTTACTTGGGCATGATAATGTCTCTGATATACCGTCCTTAAATTTTCTTATTTATCATGTGATAACTGTTTATAATCATGCGATCTGTTATCCCTTAATTCTATATTTTTGTGTGGATCTAGAACATGCTTGCTTTACTTTCTCATTGTCAATAGATAAAGGATTCATGTGAAATAAAGAGATGATATGAAGAATGATTAGTATCACTGTGGAACCAAAGCCAAAATGCTTATTTGGAGTATGTTGTGTTTGTGAAAACAATTGAACTTACGGACGAAAACACTTTATTGTTTCACACAAGTCCTTCTGCTATAACCGTATTAATTTTGGGGCTTGAATTTTCTTGTAGTCAACATAAGAAATAATATACTATATGCTGCAAATAGGACTGCCCAAAACCTTTTGCTTCTGTTGTTTACACATATGTTGTTTGTTCCCTCATTGAATTACACACATATCATGTGTAATTATTAGATGTTCTATTCCATCTCCATTGTACCCATAATTTGATCCAAAAGGAAGTGTACCAAAAAATTACAGCTGTGAATTAGCTGCCAACGTAAACATTGCCCAGATTTATGTATTGGCTGGGTATCTCTTTTCTCCCTGCTTTAGTATTTTGTAAACATCTCTACTCTTTTCCTTTCTTTTCTTGGGTTTTTTGATCCATGCTCATATTACTTCAAGCACATATTAACTTATAAATACTTTTTTTTGTCTAATCTATTTAGTATTATGAGCATATTAAAGTGACATACTTCACTATTATTATATTTTATCCATTGACATAGTCATTTTATAATTTCAGGTCATACAGTCTGATGCTCGATAATTTAGCGGGTGGAAGATTTCAATATGACAGAAGAGTTTTAGAGATTATTTGCAGATTGTTATTCGTAAAGATTAGTTATATAATGACATTAGCGATTAACTTCAAACAATATGCGTTATTTTTTAAAGTTTTGTGATATTAATATTTTGGATTAGTACTTCGTTTTGTTTGTTAAGATTTGACGAGATATACTATAGTTTTATGAATTAATATTAATATATTTTTGTTATTTGCATTATTTTTCGGTCGAATGTAGTACCTATTATTAATTGTGGCTAAACTTACCATTATAGCTTGTGAATTTTACTTCCAATTTAACAGGATTAAGATGTTTATATAGGGATATTGTAGCTATTATATTGCTATTAAAGATGATTTTTAGCGGAAAGTTAATTGACTTTACTAGACATCAAAATGGACGCTAAATGGGCATAGTAATACATTTTTAGAAGAGATATTGTTGCCACTCTAATTGCCACAAAATAACTACCGCTAAAGGTATGAACTTTTAGCGACAAATATTTTGAATTTAGAGGCTATAAAATTAGACGTTAAAGGAGCATTATTAGTCATTTTTAGAATAGGTTTAGTATCCATAATAATTGCCGCAAACAATTGCCGTTAAAGCAAATGACTTTTAGCGGCAATAAGTCATACTTTTCACCAGCTTTTGGCAGAAATACCGCTAGAGGCTTTACCGACCCTGGCATCAGTGGCTCAAGATCAATCGCCGATAAATGATATAGCAGCTATTGTTATTGCCGCCAATGCTGTTTTTATTGCCATTAAAGCCCCTTTTTGTTGTAGTGAGTTGGGTGTTTGTAGAATAGAGTTGATCTTTGTTGCTCAGCATGGTTGATTCCAATGTGATCTTGGGCATGGATTAGTTGTCTCCATGTTATGCTGTTCTGGATTGTCACGTTAAGATCGTGAAGTTGGTGATGCTGGAGTTTCCGTGGATTGAGCTGTGAGGTTCTCTAAACTATGTTCTCAGTAGAGTGATTTCATACTTGAAGGCCCAACGAGTGGTTGGGAAGGACTTTAATCTTATTTGGCCTTTGTGAGGGATGTTATTGCTGATACCTCTACTATTGATTCAGTTCCGGTGGTGCAAGATTCTTCTGATGTGTTTCTTGCAGACCTACCAGGCATGCCGCTTGACAGAATTATTGACTTGGTATCGGCACTTGACCCATTTCTGTTCCTCCGTACAGTATAGCAGTGACTGATTTGAATGATTTGAAAGAGCAGCTTGAGGAACTTCTTGATAAGGGGTTATTAGGCCTAGTGGATCACCTTAGGGTGCACCAGTTCTATTTGTGAAGAAGAAGGATGGTACTATGAGGATGTGCATTGATTATAGGCAGTTGAACAAAGTCACAGTCAAGAACAAGTATCCTATAACACGTATTGATGATCTACTTGACCAGCTTCAGGGAGCGAGGGTGTTCTTCAAGATTTATTTAAGGTCAGGATGTCACTGGTTGAAGATTCGGGACTCATACATTCTAAAAATAGCATTCCCCGTTATGGTTATCATGAGTTCCTTGTGATGTCTTTTGGGCTGACCAATGCCCCAGCAACGTTCATGCATCTGATGAACAATATATTTTAGCCTTATCTCATAGTGTTCATTGATGATATCCCGATATACTCTCGTATCTAGGAGGAGCATTCCCAACATTTGTGGTTTGTATTACAGCGGTTAAGGAAGGAGAAACTTTATGCCAAGTTCTCCAAGTATGAGTTTTGGATCAGTTCAGTGGCATTATTGGGCCATGTGGTGTCTAGTGAGGGGATTCAAGTGGACCTAAAGAAGATAGAGCTAGTTCAAAGTTGGCCTAGACCGTCCTCAACTATGAAAATTCAGAGCTTTCTCAGCTTGGCCAACTATTACTGTTGTTTTGTTCAGGGTTTCCAGTCTATTGCATTTCTCCTTTTAGGTGGTCGAATAAGTGTAAGGAGAGCTATTAGAAGCTCAAGACTGCCTTGACCACAACTACAGTTCTAGTTTTTCCTTTAGCTTCAGGATCTTATACAGTGTATTGTGATGCTTCTCATATCGATATTGGATGTTTCTTGATGCAGGATGGTAGATTGATTGAATTTGCTTCACGTCAGTTGAAGCCTTATCAGAAGAACTACCTTATTCATGATTTGGAGTTGGTTGCCATTGTTCATGCATTGAAGATTTGGAGGAACTATCTCCATGGTGTGTCTTGTGAGGTATCTATAGATCATCGAAGTCTGTGACACTTGTTCAAAAAAAGGATCTCAATTTGAGGCAATAGAGATCGTTGGAGCTGCTGTAGGACTATGATATTACTAATCTGTATCATCCTATGAAGGCCAATATGGTGCCTGATGCCTTGAGTAGAAAGACGGTGAGTATGGGTAGCCTTGCATTCATTTCTATTGGTGAGAAACCTCTTGCAGTTGATGTTAATTCCTTGGCCAACCAGTTCGTGAGATTAGATGTTTCGGAGCCTAGTCGAGTTCTAGCTTGTGTGGTTTCTCGGTCTTCCTTATTTGATCATATTAGAGGAGCACCAGCATGATGATCCTTATTTTCTTGTTCTCTGGACAAGGTTCAGCACGATGATGCCAAAGACGTGACTATTGGAGATGATGGGGTGTTGATGATACATGGCTGAATATATGTGCCCGATGTAGATGGGCTATTGGTGGAGGAGGATGAAAAAAGTCATAGTGGGGTTTGTAGCTCGATGTCTTAACTGCCAGCAGGTAAAATATAAGCATTAGAGACCGGGTGGATTGCTTCAGAGGGTAGAGATTCTAGAGTGGAAATAGGAGTGGATTACCATAGATTTTGTAGTTGGGCTTCCACGGACTTCGAGGAAGTTTGATGCTATTCGGGTGATTGTGGATCGGTTAACCAAATCTGTGCACTTCATTCTAGTTGGTACTGCTTATTCTTCGAATTGATTGGCTGAGATTTACATCCGAGAAATTGTTCACCTTCATGGTATTCCAGTGTCCATCATTTAAGATCGAGACACACAATATACATCAAAGTTTTTGAGAGACGTGCAGTGATAGTTGGGCACTTAGGCTAAGTTGAGTATAACATTTCACCCTCAGATGTACGGAAAGTCTGAGCGCACTATTCTGATATTGGAGGACATGCTACATGCTTATGTCATTAATTTCAAGGGTTCATGGGATTAGTTTCTGCCGCGCGCGGAGTTTTCTTACAATGATAACTGTCAATTGAGAATCTACATGGCTCCGTATGAGATTTTGTATGGGAGATGGTGTAGATCTCTGGTGGGTTGGTTCGAGCCTAGCAACGCTAGGCTAGGCTATTGTGTACTAACTTGGTTCAGGATGCTTTAGACAAGGTTTAATTGATCCAGGATTGGCTTCGCACGACGCAATCTATAAAGAAGAGCTATTCTGACAAGAAGGTTTGTGATGTTGCTTACATGGTTGGGGAGAAGGTTCTGCTGAAGGTTTCACCCATGTAGGGTTTTACGAGGTTCGGAAGTAAGAAGGGAAAGTTGAGACCTTCGTATATTGGGCCGTTTGAGGTACTTTTGAGGATTGGAGAGGTGGCTTACAAGATTGCCATGCTACCTAGATTGTTGAGTGTGCATCCAGTATTTAATATTTTGAATTTCAACACGGTTCATTTGGATGGTTATTTGACATATGATATGGAGTCGGCGGCCATTTTGGATCAACAGGATTGAAAGTTGAGGTAAAGAACATAGCTTCGGTAAAGGTGCAGGGGAGAGGTCAGACAATTGAGTAGGCTACTTAGGATACCGAGCGGGAGATGCAGAGTAGATATCCCTGCCTATTTGACACTCCAAGTATATTTCTAAACTCTTTCGAGGATGAACATTTGTTTAAGAGGAGGAGGATGTAACGACCCGACCGGTCGTTTCGAGAGTTGTAGCTCCATTTCCCTATTTACTGATCCTTATGTATTTTATAGCTGCTATATGACTTACCAGGTTATTCGGTTTGGGTCCTGAAGGATTTTGGAATGAATATAGATACTTTGTCCCATAATGGAGATGTAGAGAAGATATCCACGCTGATTTGAGACTCCAAGTATGTTTCCACTCGTTCTAGGATGAACATTTGTTTAAGAGGGGGATGATGTAACGACCCGGCTAGTCGTTTTGGGAGTTGTAGCCCCATTTCCTTATTTACTACTGCTTATGTATTTCATAGTTGTTATATAACTTACAAGGTTATTCGGTTCGGGTCCAGAAGGATTTCGGAATGAATTGAAACACTTTGTCTCATAATGGAAATCTTAAGTTAGAATGGTTAACCAGATGTTGACTTATGTTTAAATGACTTCGAAATGAGATTTTGACTGTTCCCTTAGCTCCGTTGGGTGGTTCTGGTCTTAGGAGCATGTCCGGATTGTGATTTGAAGGTCCGTAGACGAATAATGCTTGAAATAGCAAAAATTAAATTTTTGGAAAGTTTGATTAGGAGTGGAATTTATAATATTGGGGTTGGATTTTAATTTTCGAAATTGGAGTAAGTCCGTGGTGCTATTTGTAACTTGTGTACAACATTTGAGGTGGTTCGGATGTGATTTGATAGGTTTTGGCATCATTTGTAGAAATTGAATCTTAGTTTCAATAGGCTTGAATTGCGGTTTGCAATTCATGTTTTTGATGTTTTTTGATGTTTTTTGATGTGATTTGAAGGCTCGAATAAGTTTTTATTATGTTTTAAGACTTTTTGGTATGTTTGGTTGAGGTCTCGGGGGCCTCGGGTTGATTCTGGGTTGTTAATGGATCAAGAGTTGAATTGTAGAAGTTGTTGAAGTTGAGGATTGCTGGTAATCGCACCTGCAGATCCTTGGTCGCAGGTACGAGATCTCAGGTCTAGGTGAGGTCTGCAGATGCAGAGTTTGAAGGGAGGTGAGCAGGTTGTTGCAGGTTTGAAGGATTTCCCGTGCCTGCATGAACGCAGATGTGGCTGGGCACAACAGAAGTGAGAATGGGCAGGGGAGTTGAGTCCGCAGAAGCGGACTAGATGCCCGTAAAACCGTGTTCGCAAGAGTGAGTGAAGGAACCACAGAAGCAAAAGGAACTGTAGATGCGGTTGAAATGTCGCTTGCGATGCTGCAAAAACGACTAAGTTGTAGCAGGTGCATAAAGCCGGAAAGAACATACAAAAGTTGAGGGTTCCGAGATTTTTACCATTTCTAACATTTTGAGCTCTGGCTTAGGCAATTTTTGTGAGGGTTTTTGAAGAGGTTGTTGAGGTAAGTTCCTTGTGCTCAATTTTTATCAATTATCGTATTTCCCCATATATTTTTCCACCTAGTTTGTGTGTTTTGAGGTGCAATTTGGGAATGTGAGGCCAGGGATTTGAAGAGTTTATTTGGGGGATGATTTTGGTCGGATTTTGATAAATTTGGTATTGGTAGACTCATAGTTGAATGGGCTCTTGGGTTTTGTGACTTTTGTTGGATTTCGAGATGTGGGCCCTGGAGACGGATTTGAGCTGATTTTAGACTTTTAACTTATAACTTTGTATTTCTTGTGAAATTGATTCCTTAGCCCATGTTGATCGCATTGTACTATTTGTGGGTAGATTCGGGTCATTTGGAGGCCGATCGCGAGGTAAAGGTGTGATGGAGTAGGGATTACCTCGGATTGAGGTAAGTAACAGTTCTAATTCTGGTTCTGAGGGTATGAAACCATAGATTACGTGTTATCTTATTGGTTTGGAGGTGATGCACATACTAGGTGATGGGAGTGTAGGCATGAATCACAGGAATTGTCACTGGTGTTGAAACACATTCTCAAATCGCTAAAACTAAACGTGTGTTCATCTTTGTAGGTTTTGATAAATGACAAACCGACGCGCATGGAACATTGACATATGCCGAAGTCCAAGCACAAGAGAAACAAAGAACAAGATCAAGTAAAGCAACGAAGATATACATGAGTCGTTTTTATATTGTGATCTTGATCCAACAATAGATTCAAGTCTTGGCTTCTCTCGTAAAATCATTTTCATCAAACCATGCATCTTTGTTTTAAAACAAAATGATTTTCAAACATTTTCATTTTAGCCAAAATAAATTTTAAACATGTCTTTCAAATCTGGACGGAAATAATCGATTATGTCTTTCTATAATCGATTATGTTAAGACAGTGTAAACCGGAATTTACAAAACAGCAAAATAATCAATTATGTCTTTTGGATAATCGATTATGTTAAGACAGTGTAAACCGGAATTTACAAAACAGCAAAATAATCGATTATGTCTTTTTGATAATCGATTATGTTAAGACAGTGTAAACTGGAATTTACAAAACAGCAAAATAATCGATTATCCTATATAGCATAATCGATTATTCAGTGACTGTTGCCAAAGTATTTTATAACGCTGAAAGATAATCGATTATGCACAAGGCAATAATCGATTATGCACAAGGCAATAATCGATTATGCTAGCATAAAATCAGCGTCTGATTTTTTAACGTTATCACGTAATCGATTATGCAATTTGAATTTAATCGATTATTCTAGCTTAAAATCTGCATATGATTTTTGAACGATTTGCAGATAATCGATTATGCAAATCAGATAATCGATTATTCTAGCACAAAATCAGCAATTAGTGATTGGCAATTAAGCAACGGTCTTTGAGTCTTTGAGGAATATAAATACACCTCTAAAACTCTCTTTTAAGCACAACAACTGATTACAATTCTTGCTTAAGCTTACATACTTTCATATCAATCATTTCATATTCATTTCATAGTTTTTGAGAGCCAAATTCTTGACGAAGTTGTTGTGTTCTTGAGCGTATTAATTTTACTCACAATTACTCTATAAGAGAGTCTTGTCTTGAGTGCTAAGTGTTTGCATACACTTGAAGGGAAGTTCTAATCCCTTGTTGTAAGAAGGAAAGATTAGTTCCTTGACTTGAAGTCTTGAGGTGAGGTATCCTCGAGCAAGTTGAAGTCTTGTAGAGTGTATATCTACGAGCAAGTGTAACGGTTTGTTAGGCCCCCGTAAGCTTAACGGAGTTAGTGTAAAACTCGAGAGAGTCTCTCGGGGACTGGACTAACCACACGTTGTGGTGAACCAGTATAAATTCGGTGTGTTATCTCCTTGCTACTTTAATTACTGCACTTACTTTATTCCTGCAATTTTAATTCCGCAAATTTTTCTTGATTTTTATTAAAACGCTATTCACCCCCCCTCTAGCGTTAAGCGTATATTTTAACAACTGGTATCAGAGCCTAACTCTCTGAAAGACTTAACAGTTTGAGAGAAACAATCCATGGCTTCTACTCGTAACATTTATGCAGGACTAGGTGAAGGACAATGCTTCACAAGGCCACCACTCTTCGATGGCACCAATTACACTTATTGGAAGGAGAGGATGAGAATATTCATCCAATCAAATAATTTTATACTGTGGAAAATTATAAAAGATGGAGAGCAAATACCAAACAAAAAGGTTGAAAATGAAATGGTTCCTAAATCCGAAGATGAATACGATGCGGACGATATCAGAAAAGTGGAGAACAACGCTAAAGCCATCAACATGATGTACTGTGTTGTAAACCCCGATGATTATAGGAAAATATCATGTTGCACAACGGCCAAGCAAATATGGGATAAATTGGAAATCACCTACGAAGGTACGGACCAGGTAAGAGAAGCTAAAATAGATTTTCTAACCCATGAATATGAACTTTTTCATATGAAGGAAAACGAGAAGATAGATGATATGTTCGAACGATTTTCAAAAATTGTTAATGATCTTCATGCTCATAAGAAGACTTTCACGGATAGGGAACTTGTCCGTAAAATTCTATGAAGTCTCACTCCGGAATGGCGCTCCAAAGCCGACGCTATTCAAGAATCAATCGGCATTACAAATGTCACAATCGACGGGCTTAGAGGTAATCTCAAAACCTATGAATCTACTATTCTTAACCCTCCTTTGGATGATCAAAGGAAACGAAGAATCGCTCTTAAAGCAAGCACGGCTCAACCTCAAAATGATGAGGATTCAAGCGACGAAGATAACGAGTTCAGACTCGTTATTAAGAAATTTCACAAGTTCATGCGAAAGGAGTATGAACGAAAAGGTAAGCGACAAGGAGACCAATTAAAGTGCTACGGATGCGGAGAAATCGGGCATATCAAACAAAATTGTCCAAATACCAAAAAGGAGAAGAAACCCGTCAAGAAACAAAGAGCATACATCTCTTGGGGAGGCGACTCCGGAGACGAATCAAGTGATGGAGAAGGAAATGAGACCGCAAACTTGTGTCTTATGGCACACGAAGAAACTCAAAATGAGGTATGTACTACTTCTAAGAACTATTTCACTTTAGAAATAATGCAAGATGCATTTGATGAATTGTATAAAGAGTTTATTAGCGCTTCTAAATCTATAAAAGATTTAAGAAAACAAATTTCTTCAAAAGAAAAGGATTTTGAAAAACTAACTCTTGAAAATGAGAAACTAAAAGAGGAAAACAAGTTTTACGGCAAAAGAAGCGCCGATTAACCCGACAATGGTTGTACATCTTGCAAATCTCTAAAATATGAAGTAGAAAAACTTAAGAGCACCTTGAATAAATTCAACTCCTCTCATAAAAATCTTAATGAGGTTCTTATAAACTTGAAATCTACTAAACATGGAATAGGGTTCAAAAATGTGTCTAACGAAAAAGATGAGACCATTCCCAAACAACCTAGAAATAACAATCCTAGGACCACTATACATCCTAGAACAAGCACTAGAAGAAATGTAGAACAATTTAGAACACCTAGAAAAGATTTTCAAAAATTGCAACCTAGAAATATTCAACCTAGAAATAATAATCCTAGAATCGTTATGCATCCTAGAATAAACACTAGGAGAAATGTTGAGCAATTTAGAACACCTAGAAAAGATTTTCTAAAATTACATCAAAACTATATTCCAAAAAATAGGGTGAATGAATTTAGATCCCCAAATTATTATCATCCTAGAAGAATGCACAATCCGAATGTCATTTGTCATTATTGCAATAAAATTGGACATATTGCTCCCGCATGCTTCACTAGACATAGACATTTCACTGCAGGTCAATCACACCACTATTTTGCACCTAACACACAAGGACCCAAAATGGCTTGGGTACCAAAATCTCATTAATTTGTTTTGTAGGTGTGTTTGAAGGGATCAAGTGTACTTTGGTACCTTGATAGTGGATGCTCCAAACATATGACCGGGGATGCATCAAAATTCCTTCAACTAAAACCCACGGAAGGAGGAAATGTTATTTTTGGAGACAATAACAAAGGAAAGATTATCGGCATTGGCTCGGTCGGTAAGGACGAATCCTCCTCCATTAAGCATATTTTGCTAGTTAAAGGTCTTAAACATAATCTCTTGAGCATAAGTCAATTATGTGACAAGGGAAATCTTGTATTGTTTGACTCTGAAGAATGCTTAGTTATCCGTCGTAGTGGTTTTAAAGTTATTCTTCGTGGTATTAGAATTGATAATATCTATATGGTTGATCTTGAAAATTCTTCATCAAGTTTTGTGAATTGCCTTTTGAGTAAAGAAGACGACATGTGGTTATGGCATCGTAGAATAGCTCATGTCAACATGAATCTTTTAAACAAATTAGTTTCTCAAGATTTAGTAATCGGTCTTCCAAAACTAAAATTTGAAAAAGATTCTATTTGTGATTCATGCCAAAAAGGGAAACAAATAAAAGCCTCTTTTAAATCTAAAAATGTTGTTTCAACCACTAGACCTTTACAACTTCTTCACATGGATCTTTTTGGACCATCTCGTGTTGAAAGTCTTGGTGGAAATCTTTATGCTTTTGTAATTGTTGATGACTACTCTAGATTCACATGGACGTTATTTCTTGCTCATAAAAGTGATGCCTTTCAAGCTTTTAAAAGTTTTCTTAAACGTGTTCAAAATGAAAAGAACACAATCGTCACTTCCATATGAAGTGATCATGGGGGAGAGTTCGATCATAATCTCTTCGCGGATTTTTGTGATGAACTCGGTATTGAACATACCTTTTCGGCTCCACATACACCACAACAAAATGGAGTGGTGGAACGTAAAAATCGATGTCTCGAAGAGATGGCTAGAACCATGCTCGATGAGGCTAAGATTTCCAAAAAGTTTTGGACGGATGCCGTGAGTACCACAAGCTATGTTTTAAACAGAGCTGTCATAAGACCGATACTCATGAAAACTCCCTATGAACTCTATAAGGGAAGGAAACCAAATCTTTCCCATCTTAGAGTCTTCGGTTGTAAATGTTTCATTCACAACAACGGAAAAGATAACTTGGGAAAATTTGACGCGAAATCTGATGAAGGAATTTTTCTTGGTTACTCATCGCGTGGCAAAACATATAGAGTTTTCAATAATCGAACCAAAATTGTTGAGGAATCTCCTCATGTAGTATTTTGTGAAAATGATGCTCGCTTGGCGAGAAAGGATTTTTGTGATCATCTTGCAGATTCTCTAAACAAGATAAGTCTTCAAGACACGGTGCAAAAGGAGAATCCAAAGGAAGTTCAAGATGAAGATGTGGAACAATCATCGGAAGAAGAACCACCACAAGAGGAAGAATTGATGATGCCTAAGGCTTGGAGGATGTCTAAAGATCATCCTCTCGACAAGGTAATTGGCAACATCGAGAAAGGGGTAAGTACTCGAAACCTTCTTAAAGACACTGTAGGACATATGGCTTTTGTTTCACAAATAGAACCTACAACCATTTTCGAAGCAATTGGGGATGAGCATTGGACCTTGGCAATGCAAGAGGAGCTTAACCAATTCAAACGTAATGATGTTTGGGAATTGGTGCCAAGACCCGATAATCACACCATAATTGGTACGAGATGGGTTTTTCAAAATAAATTAGATGAAATGGTATAATCACTAGAAACAAAGGTAGGCTTGTTGCTAAAGGTTATAATCAAGAAGAAGGAATTGATTATGAAGAAACATATGCACCAGTTGCACGACTAGAAGCTATTCGTCTATTACTTGCTTTTGCCTCTTCTATGAATTTTATTTTATATCAAATGGATGTAAAGAGTGCCTTCCTAAATGGGTTTATTCAAGAGGAAGTATATGTTGAACAACCCCCGGGTTTTGAAGACTTTAAATCTCCCGATCATGTCTTCAAACATAAGAAACCACTCTATGGTCTTAAACAAGCTCCCCGAGCTTGGTATGAACGCATAAGCAAATTTCTTTTGGACAATGAGTTCATTAGGGGGAAAGTTGACACTACACTCTTTATTAAGAACAAAAACAATGACATCTTATTAGTTCAAATATATGTAGATTATATTATTTTTGGTGCTACTAACAATTCTTTGTGCAAGGAATTCTCTGAATTAATGACAAGTGAATTTGAAATGTCAATGATGGGTGAGCTAAACTTCTTCTTGGGGTTGCAAGTGAAACAAATGAAAGAGGGAACTTTCATTTGCCAATCTAAATATTGCAAGGAGTTGCTAAATAATTTTGAAATGAGCAACGCCAACGCAATGGCCACTCCAATGAGTAAATCCGACCATCTTGACAAAGATGAGAAAGGTAAGGAAGTAGACACAAAGAAGTATCGAGGTATGATCGGATCCCTTCTTTATCTTACTGCAAGTAGACCGGACATCATGTTTAGCGTGTATTTATGCGCTCGATATCAATCATGTCCGAAAGAGTCGCACCTAACTGCGGTAATACGGATAATGAAGTATCTTGTTGGAACTATAAATGTGGGACTATGGTATCCCAAAGGTTCTTCATGCCAACTTGTTGGCTATTCCGATTCCGATTTTGCGGGTTGCAAATTGGACCGCAAGAGCACTAGTGGCACTTGCCATTTGCTCGGTAGCTCTCTAGTTTCTTGGTTTAGCAAGAAACAAGTAAGTGTTGCGTTATCCACAACCGAGGCTGAATATGTAGCCGCAGGGAGTTGTTGTGCTCAAATCCTTTGGATGAAACAACAACTCTCGGATTATGGTCTTAGTATCAATCATATCCCTCTTCGATGTGATAATTCTAGCGCCATAAGCTTGACGAAGAACCCTGTTATTCACTCAAGAACGAAACACATAGAAATTAGGCACCACTTCATAAGAGATCACGTTCTCAAAGGTAATGTCGAAATTGAGTTTGTTGAAACCAAATATCAATTGGCTGACATCTTCACAAAGCCTTTAGAGAAAGAGTCCTTTTTCCGAATTCGTAGTGAACTTGGAATACTTGACTCCACGTTGATCTAATACATGCATTGCATTTTTCCTTTAACGATTACTGACTTGAGCATCGGAGGCGCCTAATTCTTTTTTGCAGGTATCGCCCCAAAGTCAGGGGGAATACAGTCACATATTTGCTGACCAAATGCAATAATCGATTTTTACAATACAACAATCGATTATTTAACATTTCCGTTTTGCAGGATTTTGGCGACCATATGCAATAATCGATTATCAATATTTCATAATCGATTATATTTGTATTCTGCTTTGCAGATTTTTGGGAAAACTTATAACAAAATCGATTATCCCAAAAGCCATAATCGATTATCTTAACATTCTGTTTGTCAAATGATTAGTGAACATATAGAATAACATCCGGCTCCTCCTCCAACTCAAAGACGTCGTCCTCAGGCCCCTTCAGTTGCTACCCTCCAAACCATTTCTGAGCAACTTGCCTCTTTGTCCACGTCCATGACTCGTATTGATAGGAATGTCACCCGATTATCTCATGAGCTTCATGGATATTTTGACCACGTCCGCTATCCCTATGCCCAAGTTGCCCTTCCGGAAGAAGTGGCGGATGCCGAGGCGGATGTTAATGTTGAAAATGAATAATGTCTTGTCTATTTTTTCTTGCTTCCATTATGTCTCGTTTGAATAATATTTTGTCTATTTTTCTTGCTTTATTATGTATTTTCAATATTGTTTCCTCAATAAAAGGTTATTTATTTTTGCTAATGTCAAAAGGGGGAAGAATAAGGGCTATGCACACTAATACATATTGGCATAAATTGAGGGGGAACTCATAAATTCAGGGGTAACTCATTCACATATCTATATACTTGTCTTGGACTGTCATTATCAATTATTTAATATGCATATCCTGATAATTGTTTGCCATTATCAAAAAGGGGGAAATTGTTGAAACACGTTCTCAAGTCGCTAAAACTAAACGTGTGTTCATCTTTGTAGGTTTTGATAAATGACAAACCGACGCGCATGGAACATTGACATATGCTGAAGTCCAAGCACAAGAGAAACAAAGAACAAGATCAAGTAAAGTAACGAAGATATACATGAGTCATTTTTATATTGTGATCTTGATCCAACAATAGATTCAAGTCTTGGCTTCTCTCGTAAAATCATTTTTATCAAACCATGCATCTTTGTTTTAAAACAAAATGATTTTCAAACATTTTCATTTTAGCCAAAATAAATTTTAAACATGTCTTTCAAATCTGGACAGAAATAATCGATTATGTCTTTCTATAATCGATTATGTTAAGACAGTGTAAACCGGAATTTACAAAACAGCAAAATAATCGATTATGTTAAGACAGTGTAAACCGGAATTTACAAAGCAGCAAAATAATCGATTATGTCTTTTTGATAATCGATTATGTTAAGACAGTGTAAACCGGAATTTACAAAACAACAAAATAATCGATTATCCTATATAGCATAATCGATTATTCACTGACCGTTGCCAAAGTATTTTTAAATGCTGAAAGATAATCGATTATGCACAAGGCAATAATCGATTATGCTAGCATAAAATCAGCGTCTGATATTTTAACGTTATCAGGTAATCGATTATGCAATTTGAATAATCGATTATTCTAGCTTAAAATCTGCATATGATTTTTGAACGATTTGCAGATAATCGATTATGCAAATCTGATAATCGATTATTCTAGCACAAAATCAGCAATTAAGCAACGGTTTTTGAGTCTTTGAGGACTATAAATACACCTCTAAAACTCTCTTTTAAGCACAACAACTGATTACAATTCTTGCTTAAGCTTACATACTTTCATATCAATTATTTCACATTCATTTCATAGTTTTTGAGAGCCAAATTCTTGACGAAGTTGTTGTGTTCTTGAGCGTATTAATTTTACTCACATCTACTCTATAAGAGAGTCTTGTCTTGAGTGCTAAGTGTTTGCATACACTTGAAGGGAAGTTCTAATCCCTTGTTGTAAGAAGGAAAGTTTAGTTCCTTGACTTGAAGTCTTGAGGTGAGGTATCCTCGAGCAAGTTGAAGTCTTGTAGAGTGTATATCTACGAGCAAGTGTAACGGTTTGTTAGGCACCCGTAAGCTTAACGGAGTTAGTGTAAAACTCGAGAGAGTCTCTCGGGGACTGGACTAACCACACGTTGTGGTGAACCAGTATAAATTCGGTGTGTTCTCTCCTTACTACTTTAATTACTGCACTTACTTTTTTCCTGCAATTTTAATTCCGCAAATTTATCTTGATTTTTATTAAAACGCTATTCACCCCCCCCCCCTCTAGCGTTAAGCGTATATTCTAACAACTGGATCTATTCCATGGAACTGTAAAGTTGAATAACTTCTTGTTTGCTATATGTTCTCCATATGTTATAGAAATTTGACTATAAATCATGTTTGGAATCATGTTTAGGCTATATGGTGGTACTGTTGGGACCCATAAAAACTATGTTACATGTTGAATTACTTGCTTACTGCTATTTGTACTCAGGCTTAGTTTTACTCGCATATCATATATCATTCTCTATTATTTTCTTGTTGATACATCGTATCATTGTTGTTCGGGATGATTTCATGCTTACTGAGAGCCTGAGACACGAGAGACGAGGGAGGTTGATGACTGAGTGGGTCAAGGGCCTGATTCTGAGGATACTTATGGGTTTGGGCTGCACAGCACATCATGTTTCATTAATTTATGCCATGAATGGCTTGATATAGAGCTTGGAATGGAGGAGCCCATTTGGAGTCTGTACATACCCCTAGTGAGCACATGTACCTAGTGAGTGCGAATGCCGTGTGCCGAGTGTTGAGTACTGAGCAAGTGTGAGGAATGAGTGATGGTGAGGTTGTAGTGAATGGGAGGGCTGAGTGACTGTTGCTCTGAGAGGCTGCATTCTATTTCATTGTTGTTGCACTTCGCTACCATATATCACTACTTTGAAATTTCTGAGAGAATTATATCCGGTTTTACTTGAACTTGACATGTATAAACTGATTTGACTTAAATTGCCAGATTGGAAAGCATGCCCACTTTCTTTTATTGAGACTACTAAAATTGAACTATAATTGTATAGCTCGTCACTATCTTCATTTCTTTATTTAGTCTTGTTACTTACTGAGTTGGTTGTACTCACACCACACCTTATTCTTTATGTGCAGATCAAGGTTTTTCCGGATACGGTGAGTGTTGATATTCTGCGCAGTTGATCCTTGGGAGACTTCGAGGTAGCTTCCCAGTGCTCGCAGTCCTTGCTTTTCTCCTTCCCTATATTTTCTTTATTGTATCTAGTTTCATATTATCTTGGAAAGTGTATTCTAGACTTGTGACATTTAGATGTTCATGTACTCTGTGACACCCCGATTTGGGAGTTTTTTTTTGTATTCTAGACTAGTGACATTTGGACGCTCATGTACTTTGTGACACCCCGATTTGGGAGTTGTTTTCTCTCATTGTTTTTGGAGATATTTCTATCCTTATGAGAAGTTTCTATTTAAACTTCTTTAAATCCATTTTCAAATTGTTGGAATTATTCATAAATGTGGATTTGCGTAGTACCATGATAGGCGCCATCATGAAAGGTTAGGATTTGGGATGTGACAGTTGAATCCCTAAAAGTTGTATTCTGGATCCACCACTTTGTAATAGTACACCCATCCTACCTAATTCCTAGATCCACTGCCAGTCAAAACTACGTTCTTCGGATTAGCCCACTTACTAGGTAGAGTGCATCCTCTTAATTTTTTTTGATGCAACATAGCATGTGTAGATTAGCTTATTTATAGGATCTCAACGTGATGATATAATACAAGGGGTAGGTAGATGCTCGAGTATGAGTTCGGTCGAACTCAATAACTATTGCTCAAACAATATATTTTTATTATAAAATTTATTAAATACATATACATATTAAATTTTTTAACATGGACCACTAGAATCTGCTAAAACGTTGATAGATATAGTTTAACATTTTTCTTTGCAAGTTTCATGAAAATTATCAATCATCTTATACATTGAAATTTTCCATATTAATATGAAAAAATGCAAATCAATATGCCCATGCGTTGCACGTATTTGTGTGTACCCATAAAATTGTATAGTTGAATTTATACGTAATTAATAGATAAATTAAATAAAAATGTAAGACTTAGCATTGATTGCAGTAAAATGGCAGTTATCTTAGTCTCAAGCGTTGAGCTTCTGGAGGCAGTACGTACAATATAAATAAGAAAGAAAGTCAAATATTATTGAGCTTTTGATTGAATATTATATGTTCTTGTTAAAAAATTTATCTCCCCTTCAATGATAATTGAGCTCACTATTTATAGTTACACCTAGGGAACACTGTCTTAATATCAAGCTCATCTTAAATGGCTATTATGATATACATTGAAGAATGTGTAATGGTGAGTAGTAAGTGCCATATTTTATCTAACAGATCATACACTTAATGTTATTGAATATTCTTCATTGAATACTATCGGAAGACAGGCATTTATTTTTCCATTATGAATATGATTCTTTCCGATGACAATCAAGATCATTGCCTTCAGGTCCGAATATCTTCTATCTTCATCTTGACTTGTCGTTTTCTCATGCTACCATTAAATATGAACATATTTTACCCCATATAGTTAGTGTCCCTGCTTTTTGGAGGCATACCTTTGTGTCATCAGGAAGTTGGTACAGATACCCTTCTTAGAAGAAAATTATTTGATACCTTCTGAAAAGTTTCTATCGGCTGATTAGGCACACGCCTCTCCGTATTTAATACCCCGAACACGAATCATCCCACGATTTTGCATCATTTTTGCTAGTTATTAATGTAAATTTAGGCAACAAATTTAGCCGCCTATTCAGATAAAATTAGCTTCTTCTTCGAAAAACCTTAGTTTCTCCAAGAACAAAGGTAAAGCCGACGATGCTGCTTCTCCTACGGTGAGATCCATCATCCTAAGACATCTTGTCGCAACTAAAGACTTCAAAGAGAAGTTTCCTTCCACTAACCCTTGTACGTGGGCCATTCGTGTGTACCCTTCTTCCATCCGTCCTTCCAACATTCCTGCTATGAAGGAATATTGTTATTTCCAAGATTTAGACATTATCTCTCCTAATCTAGCAGAGCGGATAACCTTTCCTAAGAAGGGTTTCACGTATTTTTATGTGTATTCCTTCATTTTGGGGTCATTATCTTTGAGCAGGGAGCTTGATTCTGTTATTGTGGAGTTTTGCATCCGCTACCACGCGTTCCTGGAGCAAGTAAGTCCTTCTGTGTGGAGGACACTCATTTTTCTTTGGAATCTATGCTAGTAAATGGGTGAGGAGCTAACCCTAGCTCAATTAATGTGCCATTATTTTCCCAAGATGTTTCTCGGGGAATGATAAATTTCAGCAAACAGGGCCACCATGCTTGTCTAGCCAGCATGATGATAAAAATGACCATGGATGGATGGAAAAGTTTGTTGCGGTTGTCACCACAGAAATCATTTCGGCCATGACTTTCTCCTTTTTAGAGTTGTGGACCGTACTCGTAAGTTCGTTATTTTTCTCTTATTCCGTCTAAAGATCACTCCATGTTGTTACTGATTCCTTTTCTTTTACTTGTTTTAGAAATTCGTGGGCGCCACCGCAGGTTGAAGGCTTGGACCAATGGGTGCAAAAGATTTTGGACATTTTAACTCTCCAGACCTGTATGTGGAAGGAATTAGCCCTTAAATACAAGTGGAAGACCAAAAATCATGGCAGGTTAAACTTGTCTCTTTTTTCCCTTCCGTATAAGTAAGCTGATTAACACTTTTTTTTCCTTTGATGAATTCAGGTCTACCATAGGGATTAAATGTCATCCTCAAGGAGGACATTTTGGCTGATCCTACTGATGTGGTAAGGCTGCTTTATGAGGAGTTTACCCAAATAGGTGTCTTCGGACCTGCTTCTGGTGCAAGTGCTTCTTCTCGGAGTCCTTGGTCGGAAACAAGTAACCAATAGAAGACTTTCCTCCGCGACCAGAGGAAAAAACAATAATCAATGAGTGTCGCTGATCCACGTCCAATCCATACTCAATGATGAGTGGAAACGATCTTTGGATGAATAGTAACCAATAAGAGTCGGGGTTGATTTTCACCAAGAGTTACAATGGATGTTAGGGGTATACACTTGACGAAAGTAGATTGAAAAACTGAATTGCACTTCCAAACACTTGGTTTTTATTTCTAATTCTAATTTTACTCTAACAATTATAAGCTAAAATAAAAACTAAAAAGCGAATGATTGTTTTTGGTATTTTTCCAATTAGTTGAAAAGCCTAGGGATGTGACCTTAACCTAGGTGTTCGTGTAATGTGTTAAATATATCAATACTTGTTTTATTGATTGGGGTGTATTATAGCTCTCCAACTCTACGTCACCCACTCAATTCCTCTCGGTTATAGAGTGATTTTGCCTATATTTGTTTTTCTCAAGGCCAAATGGGCATCAAAATAAATAGTTGATATGAGCTAAAGTCGAGTTCTTACTATCTCTAGTTTGAACCCTTTTATTAGACTAATCAACCTCTTAATTAGCTTAATTTCTTGTTAGTCAAATTATCCTAGACTAGGTACCTCTTTATCAAGTAGATACCAAGTAAAAAAGGCATAAATCAATATTGAAAACTATTAATCCCAAAATTGAAGCATAAACAAATCTAAATAATCAACTCTTAATCATAAACAAGCATTAAATTAAATACCCATAAGGTTTACACACTAGGGTAAAGTCACAACCCTAGTAAGAATCTAGCTACCCATAGTGAGAAATGAAGAAAACAAAGAACAAATGCTAATTAAACTCATAATATAAGATTAAAATGATAAAATATAATGTTTAAACACTAAAATAGTCACAGACTTCCTAAAATGGCAAAATGTAATGGCTACAACAGCTCAAACTTCGAAAGATTGACCTAACAATGTGAAACTCATCTATTTATAATGGCCCAAACTTTTCTAACAAAAATGCCACTCAGGAGGATCTACGACTACACAATTCCATATGCAGTCTGCAGATTCCTTCAGTTGGCAAGGTCTTGGAATCTATAGCTGCACTATTCTAGTATGCAGATGTGAAACATTTTTTGCGGCTGCACAATTATTGCGTGGTCCACATTTCAGGCATATCTCAGGTGTTGGTCATTTGCACACTCTCTGAACTTTGAATCATTGGTTAGTGTAAAGCTTCTTCTGCGGCTGCACATTGAAAACTATTTGCTGGGCTCTTTCACTTAATCTTCGGCTGCAGATGGAATTGTGTTGTTCTTACTTTCTTCTACGGATACAGAAATCCTTTTATGGATCTCACTTCTTATGTTCTATGCCCCCTCTTGCCTTGTGAGTCAGAACACTCCTTTTTGAGTCGAATTTCATCATGGGAGCTCAAACATCCAATATTCCCCCAATTTGCACACTTTCATTAGTTTCAGGAACACAAATCTTTACTTCTAGACTAAAACAAAAGCAAAAAGGTGCTAATAAGTAGTCAGAATCCACACTTATCAATTTTTCCAAACTTAAGTCTTTGTTTGACCTCAAGAAAATGAATTAGTTCCACCTCGTTAGAGAGTGAGTCAATGGTGAGCCATTCATACATCAGTTGGGACCAACAATTACCCACACTACTTATGCACTATCAACAAGGTGACAAGTCAAATATTCATGCACATATAGTTTTAATGTGGCCATTGAGCTTTAAGAATTGGTTTTACTCATCAAGGACTCTTGTTCTAACATATAGGTCATGGTGGACTCCAAACTCTTCCCCCTCAACTTTACATTTGCCAAGCTCACTTAAGAAATTAACACTCAATCCAAAGATTCATGAAAGGTTCACCATCTCTCATAAGAAAATGTCACAAGTGCAGCTTCAAGTACCATAGGATTGCCCCTCAGATAGATCACCACTAATATAAGTTCACCCGGTTCGAAATTAAGTAGTATTTCTTTTGGTTTGTAATGAAGGCTTTTGGTTTATGATATGATACCATATGGGTAAGTGGTTACACCTTTTTTAAACATTCCACCTTTACAGTTACCAATTTTTAAAGGCATTTTCTTTTCATTGGGGATTATAGAGACTCAATATTACTTTTTCTTGTTCATTTCATTATTTTTCTCCCTTTTTGATTTTTTTATGTTAGGGATCACTACCTATTTTTGAATCCATCAACTCTTCCACATATTCACATTTTGCATTTTTTTTGTTTGTTTTCTTTTTTTCCCTTATTTTCTCTTTTTATGCCGTGATACCTTTTTCAAATTTCACATCTCTCCCCTAAACTTATGTTTTAAGCCAATTATTTCACAAGAGTATTAATAAAAATTCGGGTGCCAAGAGAAGTTCACGACAAAATAGGTAAAGGCTTACAACATGATTTTCAAATGAGAAAGGCTAGAGGCTTAAAAGGGTTGACCAGGGATAACGACATTGGTTAGTAATTGAAAGCTCACACATTCAAGGGAAAGCCTACAATAACTTTTCAAATCAAACAAAATTTAGGATTTCACCTTGAAACACATTCGGGGCAAGTTCCAGACCATTCGCACAGATACTTGGACTAACAAAAATTCATCTCACCCCTAATGCAACTAGATTGTAAAAGAGGATAGAGTCGAGAGCCAACAACGACCTCATTCAAGTATAAAGATAATTATGGTATAAATAAAACGCTCGATAATTACCAAAGTCAACTCAAGAGTCAAAAAGTCACTAATTGAAGCTATTTCTTTCAAAAACATTGTCTCTAACTATAAACAAGTAGTTAAGTGTGTTGTCACCAAATGAAGAATGATTAACTCTTCGAGAATGACTTCATTAGGTCTTTTTATTCATTACTACTATTATTATTACCTAAATACAAAAAACAGACTCATTCTCTTAAGAATGTTGTCAAAACATCCATCGTTGGGACAAGTCACCCAGTTCACACAACAACTACCTCCGAAAAGAATCATGGCGTTAATAAAACCAAATGATTATCATCTACTAAAGCATAAAACGAAGCTACTTAACAAAACATGAACTAATATGGAAAAAAATTAAGAAGCTAATAAGCAAAAAAAGAAGAAGACGCTAATAAGCAAAAACTACTAAAGAGAGATAAATATACATAAGAGAAAAGAGAGAAGTCAGATAACTAAAAATAAGAAAAGAAAGAGTATCATCAAATTATTACATACCAAATGTATCAAAGTGCACCAATGTGTCGAATAAACTCCACCCCCTGAATAAAAGTAGGCATTGTCCCCAATAATTAGCAAAATAAGAGTTAAAGATTAGAGGGTAAAGAAAACTCCCTAAGGATCCTTGGACGCCCTAATGCCCCCAGCAGTGTCATCCCCTTCATGATTAGCCAGCTGAATCTCATCATAGTCAAATGTAGGCATTGTTTGGTTGGCGAACATCTCATGCACTGCCTCAGCATTGTCGGTAGTAAGGTCTGGCTCGTCAAACTGGCCAGCTGGTGCTACCGGTGTAGATGGTACTGAAGGATATGAGGCAGACTAGTGTGAGTCAAGCAACATATCAAAAGGGAGGTCTCTGGATGTAGCACGTTTGGTTACCTCCTTGCGGAGCTCGTCCACTAATTTTTTGCTGACATGGGACTTCCTCATATTCTTCACTTACTTTCCCAGCTCCTCAATAACTGACCCGTGTTGTACCAAGATGTTTATAATAGTGTTCTAGTACTCCAAAATCTTCTTCAATGCTCATCAATATCAAAAGGATATTGTGTTTCCTGAGAAGTGGACTGTGCTGTAACAGTACTAGACAAGTCAAATAGCTTTGAAGTAGCAATCTATATCCAGTTGTTGAGACTCGCCAATATCTGGGAGATTCGCAACACAAATAGTGAGGCAGTGGGCATGAGCACTAGCCTTAGAGCTTTGGCAGGAGCTGTGATAGGAGCTATGGTAAGAGTTGTGGATGATGACGCAGGCATAACAATGGCATTGGAGGAAGGTTTATCCAAGTTGGATGGAAAATCAGCTGTCTTAGAGACTACCACTGCTGGCTCATCAGACTTACTTGTGGTGGTATAAGGCTGGACTTTCTTATTTGGTTTATTGTATACATCAATGAATACCAATAAAAGGGCTTTTTCAGCTTGACCTTTTTATCAAAATCTCTAGGCTCTACTTTTGTATAAGTGAGGTACTCCGTAATAGTGTTAGGATAAGGGTAGGCCGAGCTATCCGGCAGTGCTATCAGTGAAGTGTTGGCTAAAATCATAGCACACACATTGATTAGTACCCATACATAATGGAATCCACAAGAATTGCTCGAGGAGTGGAAGGTAAGTCTCGTTACGGTATGGATCCAAACTGCTACAGTCAAAGGTTTGCCACCCTTTTGCCTAAAAGCCCAAGGTACTCTGCTAAGAGGAAACCCCGGTGGTAATCTATGGTGGTGATGGCCCTGGTGGTGCTAGAATCTCATCTAACTAAGATACAGACTTCCTCCTTTAGTGTTCACTTATCCGAATACTCCTTCGGTTCAACATACTTGAAGCCCGAGTACACAATTTAGTGTATGCTGATCAAACCTCACCCTGAGGTTGCGTACTTTGGTCACCTTCATCCCTTTCTTCATATGAGCAACATTGGCATAAAATTCTTGGATGAGGTATTATTTGGAATCCTCCACTCTCTGGATGAACCACATCCTAATTCTTTGAACCGCCTAAAAATTGCCGGATTGTATTTTTCTAAATCCCTCAACAGAAACTATTGCTCAATAGTTAGACACCTCAGTGACCAAAACATACAGAAACTGGTAAAGGCGGTCAAACTGACAAAAAGATCCTTCCAAACCTCTTCTTCTTTGATATCTCTAGCCCTATAAATGTAGCATCTCCCCCTCTACCATCGTCAGGGATGTGATGTATAACATGTGCCTTAGGGACTTGGGTGGCTGATGGCTCAGAAGCCTGGCTAACACTTTTTGACCCCTAGGAGGTGCTGTGAGATAAAGACGGCTCGTCCATGAGCTGGTTTCTTGCCGCGGTCTCGACTTTTGTGGATGTCTACTCCTTCTGAACAAAGATTGAGTTGCCCTTTAATATCTCCCTAAACGGGACATAGAAGCTAGACTCTGAGAGGTCTAAAACTCTCCTTCTGCTAGCCGTTGTTTTCTTTTTTATTGTCTTGGGCTGGCCAAGGGGCAACACGACCACTTGATCGAATCATTATATGTATCAAGCAGAGGAGATTGTTATCTGCAATTCATTGTTCAAAAACATAGAAGAGATATGTAGGTAAGGGAGAAACAATTGGACATAGTGGGGTTGTGAAGTTGACTCATGTTTGTAGGATTTGGTCTGCACATTTTGACATGCAGTTGCAGATAGGAACTCGCGATCCGCACATTACTATTTTGTAGCCGTAGAAAGGAAGTGCTACCCGTATATTTGATATTGCGGCTGCACATCTGAGTCCCAAAATTATGAACTTTATAATGACAGAGAAATGGCTAATCTGTGGCCGCAAATGAAATTTCACGGTCTACACAATTTGACTTGTGTCCGCAGATTCCTATCTCACATAAGTGTATAAAAATCCATATTTGCGGACCGCATAATTCAAGTGTGGCCGTAAAATTTGAAGAATTATGAGAAGACTACTTTGTATTCCAAGATTTTTCAATTTATTGCACAAATAATCATGGCAACGTTGTAAAAACATGAAATTTCACTAACCGAATCCCGTTAAAGCATGCATCAAGTTTACCCAGTCCAGATCTACCCCACATGGATACGTAATTGGACTATATAATAGATGATCTAAAAATACTAAAAATCTAAAAATTAACTAACATAAAAATTAACATGAAATTGATGGATATAAGATGGAGTGAGTGCAGTGAGTCTAATCAAGGTGGCTGCGTGTGTGGACAATTGAAATCTCCAAGAAAAATTAGCAGGGTAACAATGTGTTTCTCAAAGTTGGAAAAGGATAAAGTAGGGTCTAACGTTCTATTTATACCAACAATTTTGAGAAGGTAGAAGAGACGAGTGCTTCCGCACATTTTCATAGGCAGTACGCACCCACCACTTTTATGAATATTCTCAGAACCCATTCTACGATTCGCACATTTTCAGGTGTGGCCGTAGATTTCACATGCGGTTGCAGATCGACCTCCATATTGATAAGCTTAAGCTTTAGAGATTTGATATTTTTAACATTTCAATTGTGCGTTCTACAAGAATAATGTGCGGTCACAATGTTCATCCTCTATAGCATCAATAAATGTGGGGTCCACACAAATTAAATGCGATTCGCACTCCTTTGAACACTTAGCCATATTTTTTTCCACTATTCTTGTAGGTCACACTCATCCCTGCAACATTCTTTATATCAAGTTAGAACACAAATAATACCTAAATACAAAAAGGAAAAGTCTAAAAAAAGAAAAAGGAAAATAACATGGGTTGCCTCCCAAGAAGTTTCTTATTTAACATTGCGATACTATGCAGAAAACTCTCAAGTGAAATGAATGACTGTAACCATGTGACTATCTCCAAACTTTCCCAAGTAGCACTTCACCCGATGACCATTTACTCAGAATACTTGATTGTTTTTGTTCATCAATTCTAATGCAAAAAAAGGTGTCACAACTACAATTTCAAAAAGACCACTCCACTTGGATTTTAGCTTCCCCGGATACATCCTCAACCCCGAGTTAACCAATAATACATGATCGTGCACCTTGAACTCTTTGTTCCAAATGTATATTTCATGAAGACATTTCATCTTTTCTTTGTACAAGACGAACTTACATAAGTGTGGTACCGGAACTCATCCGGTTCATTCAAATGTGCAACCCTTAAGTTAGCAGCTACTTCCTAATCAATATTCAACTTCTTTAAAGCTCACATTGCCTTGTGCTCTAGTTCTACTAGAAGATGAAAAGCTTTCTTGAACACCAACCAATATGGTAAAATTATGATAAGTGTTCTGTAAGCTGTTCGATTAGACCAAAATGCATCATCAAGCTTCTTGGACCAATCCGTACGATTAGAATTTACTATTTTGCACAAGATACTCTTTATCTCCCGGTTGGAGACTTTCATTTTCCCACTAGCTTGTGGGTGATAGGGAGTCGTGAATTTGTGAGCAACGCCATGCTTTCTAAGTAAAGTGCCGAAAGCCTTGTTGCAAAAATGTGACCCCTATCGCTTATAATTGCATGTGCAGTGCCAAACCTTGTGAACATATTCGTCTTCAAGAAAGCCACCACACTTCTCGCCTCGTTGTTGGGTAAGGCAATGGCCTCAATCCATTTGGACATATTAATCCACCACGACCAACATGTAGGTGTTTCAGTAACAAAGCATAAAAGAGCCCATGAAGTTAATACCCCACACTTCAGAAATGTCAATCTCCAAAATGGTTGTGAGGGGTATTTCATTTTCCTTTGAGATTCTACCAGTCAGTTGACATTCATGTTGATTCATCACATATTTTCACTAGCTCACTTGTACCCTTGTAAAGAGTGGGCCAATATTAAAAACTTTGATTGTCATTCTCTCTCCAGCATGATGACCACCATATAGCAAAAAATGACAAGTCCTAACAATTTCACATTGCTCTTATTTTGCTACACATATTCTAATCACCCCATCCGTATAAATCCGGAAAGGGTATGGTTCATCCTAATAATAATCTTGATAATACCGTTTGATCTTCTTCCTTTGGTTTAAAGAGAACTCATCCAGAATGATCCCATACACAAGTAAATTTGCTAAACCCACAAACCATGGCACCTCTTTAATTGAAATTTCCAAGAGTTACTCGTTAGGGAATGAATAATTGATTTTAAGGCCATCATGCGGCCTTCCTTCCTCCAAATAAGACTAGTGGTCCACCACTTAGTTTTTACTATCTTTTCTATCTTGGATGTCAATATTAAATTCTAGCAAAAAGAGTGCCCATCTCATCAACCGAGCTTTGGAGTCCTTTTTTATCATAAGATAAGGAAGAACCGCATGATCTGTTTGGACAATAACTTTTGCACCCATCAAGTACGGGCGAAACTTCTTTATTACGAACACAATAGTAAGAAGCTCTTTCTCTGTGAAAGTATAATTGACTTGGGCACTGTTAATGGTCTTGCTAGCATAGTAGATCGCATGAAAAATCTTGTTGATATGTGTCCACAAGACAGCCCCAACTGATGCATCGCTTGCATCACACATGAGTTCAAAAGGCACACTCCAATTTGGAGCGGTGATGATGGGAGTAGTGCTCGACTTAAGCTTCACTTATTCAAAAGATCTCATAAAATCATCATTGAAGTTAAATTTAGCATCCTTCTAAAGAAGCTTGCATAACAGGTTCACCACCTTAGGAAAATCTTTGATGAAACGTCAGTAAAAACCCGCATGGCCTAAGAAACTCTGCACACCCTTCACCAAAGTTTGGGGTGGAAGCTTAGAAATCACCTCAATATTTGCCTTGTTTACTTCAATTCCGTCCTTGAGATTTTATGGCCAAGGACAATACCTTCCTCGACCATGAAATGTCATTTCTCCCAGTTGAGCACTTAATTGATTTCTTCATATCCAGCCAATACTTTGTCCAAATTTTCAAGAAAATCAACAAAGGATTCTCCCACCACCGAGAAATCAGCCATGAAAATTTCAAGAGAGTCCTCCACTATGTCCCTGGAAATAGCCATCATACACCTTTGAAAAGTTGTCTGTGCATTCCACAAACCAAATGGAATCCTCCTGAAAGTAAAAGTACCATATGAACATGTAAAGGTAATTTATTTGATCTTACAGAGCAATGAGAATTTATTTGTATCCCGAGTACCCATCAAGAAAATAATAGAAATCATGGCGGGCCAATCTATCGAGCATTTAATCCAAGAAAGGAAGTGGAAAGTGATTCTTCCTTGTGACTCTTGAGCTTGCGATAGTCCATACACACCCTCCACCTGGTCATCGTTCATTTAGGAATCAACTCATTCTTGTCATTGGTGACCACTGTCATGCCCTATTCTTTGGGATACATTGAATTGGAGAAGTCCATGAACTATGAAAAATGAGGTAGATAACCCCGGCATTCAACTACTTGATAATCTCCTTCTTGACAACATCTTGTATAGCCTCATTGAGTCTCCTTAGATTTTTAATATATGGTTTGGTTCCATCCTCCAACTTGATATTATGCATGCAAAAGGTGTGGATTATCCCTTGAATATATGCCAAAGTCCACCCAATAGCCTTATTTCTCTTTTATAGCATCGCCAATGTGGAATCTACATGCACGTTACAAACAAGAGGAAATAATAACCGATGAAATATAACAAGGACCAAGATATTCATACCAAAGATGTGGAGGAAATAGATTCAACTCCAAGGCAGGAGGCTCTTCAATAGAAGGCTTTGTAGGAGTTGTCATATTTTCAAGATCCAAGGATAATTTTCGAGGTGCATAGTTGTACGGCCCTATTCCTTGCAAAGCATTTACACATTCCATGAAGCCATCCATATTTTCATCGCCAATGTTGAGCAAGACAACCTCAAACATATCACCAACATTGATTGTAGCACTTGTTCATTAATAATAACATCGGCCACCAAGTCCTTACAAGAACACACCTCATTGATATTTGGTTTCCATATGGACTTACACACATGGAAAGCCACTTTTTCATCACCAATCCGAAAATTTAGTTCTCCGGCTTCAACATCACAAAGAGCCTTACCCGTAGCAAGAAAAGGTTTTCCCAAGAATAATCGATACCTCATAATCAAATTCAAAATCTAGAATGACAAAATTATCAGAATAATGAATTTATCAACACGTACCAAAACATCTTCAATCATACCAACAACCTTTTTATGGTACACTTAGCCATTTGCAATCTCATAGAGATGGGTCTTGGTTGTCCAATTCCAAAAGTCTTGAAAACTGAATAAGGCATCAAATTGATACTTGCCCCAAGATCACAAAGAGCTTTAGCAAATTGGGAAATTCCAATTGTACAAGGAATTGTGGAAGCACTGGGATCCTCCAACTTAGGAGCCATTGAATTCACAATTACACTCACTTGATGAGTGAATTTGACGGTTTAAAAATTCATCGGTTGCTTTTTTGTCACAAGATCTTTCATAAACTTTCATAACAGGGCATTTGTTCCAAAGCTTCAACTAATGACATATTGATTGAGAGACTCTTCATCATTTGAATGAACGTCTTGAATTAATTCTCACCATTTTTCTTTTCATGTCTTTGAGGGTATGGAGGTGGAGGATTAGGAAATGGTACCTTAGCCTTTTGCACTACCGGCTCTGATATGTCAATAATGTGCTTCATAGATGGGTCAACCTTCTCTGGAGTCTCTTCCATACTATTAACAATATCAATATGAAATTCATAATTAAGTAGATCTGAAGATTATTTCAATACACCCCATCTCATTATTTCAAGAACTTGGATCATGATAATGATAAAGAGGTGGTTGCTCGGTTGTTGGTACATCAGTGCCTTTGAAAACCCGACTGTCAGTTGCCGTGATTGTTGTTACATCCACCTTGATTGTTACCCCCCTCCCCCAATTTCATTAGTTTTTTCCACTCCAATTTCCTTTATTATAGTTACTATGCCAATTCCCTTGATTGTCGTTTCCAACTCCAATTTCTTTGATTGTTAGAATTCCATTTACCTTGATTGTTTTAAGGTCACCATTGTTGTTTTCTTGGGCCTTGGAAGTTGTTTCTTTGCACTTGAAATTAGTCACATATTACACTTCCTCTTATTGTTCGTTATAGGAATCATCTTGCTTAAAACCACTATCTTCTTGCACATAGTTCTCCACTTGAGTTTGCACTTGTGGACCCTAGGTCCTCCTCTTGTTCACCATCATTTTCACCATTTCCATTGCATTGACTTGATTAGGATCTTGCACTTGATTAAGTTGATCCTTTACTAGTTGATTCATGGTAGTAGTAAATTCGGCAATGGCTTGTCCATGGTTATGCAATTCTTTGTGAAGGTGGATCATATTTGGATCACCTTGTGGAACATTGGCCAGGGATTTCCAAGCCAATGATGTTTTCACCATCTCATCCAAAATCTCACACGCCTTCGCATAAGGCGTAGTCATGAAGTTCCTACCGGCTAGTTGGTTCACTACATATTGGTTGGTTGTGTTAACCCCACGATAGATGGTTTGTTGAATCATGTTTTCATCATGTTGTGTTGGGACATTCCTTGACCATAGTTCTATATTGCTCCCATATAACGTTTAGTGGTTTATTTGGCTCTTGCTTGAATGCAAAAATTTCATCTCGAAGTGTAGCCATGTGTTCGGGAGAGAAAAACTTAGCTATGAATTTTTCTGTTAACTCATCTCAAGTGTGAATGGAATGGTGCGGTAATCGTTACAACCAATCTGAACTTTCCCCCATAGAGAGAAGGGAAAAATCCTTTGCCTCAATGCTTCTTCAGAAACATTCATTTGCTTGCTCCACTAATAAGTATCCACAAACCCCTTCAAATTTTTATAAGCATTTTGTATTTAAGCATCGGTGAAGAAAAATCGTTTCTCAAGCAAAGTGTGAATCACTATGGTTATTTGGAAGTTCTAACACGGGGAGGGATGATTGCACTTGTATAACATTTATTGGGTGATACACGGTGTGGAATCGCTCATGGTGGAGGTGGGGGGTGGGGAGGGTACATTGTCATGAGGCACCTGACCCCTCCTCTTGGCTTGAGGTTCAAGATGTACCTCCTTAACTTGATCATCCTCGCTATCCACATACCCCAAAGGCACATTTCAGAGATTATTGTTTGCCACCATGGTTGTACCTAACATTTTTCACACAAGTTAGTAACACGAATGGAAAAGAAGATATTCCAAAACATCCAAAAATATATCCAACACCGTTTAACTCCACAACAATGACACAAAAATTGATCCACCGGCGATCTTGAAACACACACTTAAAATATGCTCGGCAATCAAATATAGTATAGTATAATATCTTATCCACAGGGATTAGATTTAAACAGTATTATTGTAGTTTCTAGCTTGATTGATATCTAATATGATCAACAATCGAGATTTATGTAATTAATACTAAAATTAACTAAGAATCTAAATATGTTGACCCAGGACAATCGGAATAAGGAACAAGCAAATAAGGATATCAATGGGAGAAAATAGGGTTTTGATAGGATAGGTGCAAGATCATGGTTTGGGATCTAACTCTAGATAATTCATGTCTAATATTCAAGTGATTCTCTTGAATTCACTCAATTTATTAGTTTAAACGTTTAGCATAAACTTCTCTCTCGATTAAGTCTCAACCTCACAATACGAACCAGTTTAAGCTCTGTGAAGTATGTAAGAATGCATATTAGATTGGTCTTTAGGAGAACCTCTCTCGATTATCCTCCTAACTAGGTTTAATCAATGATTCAACTAGACTCTTCCTATTACTAAGAAGAATTAATGAACTAATCAATAATATAATGCAAATATATCACAAGTTATGCCTCTCCTGATTACATGAACAAGTGATTATAGATGCTCCAATTAAATCCTCCAAAAATGCTTCAATACTTACAACTAGAGTTATAATCCACAAACAATCATCAATACACGAAATCCATCAAAGCCTAAAGGGAACTACTCCATAGACATGGAGTAATTTCATCACAAATATAATTAAAAGACAGGAAAACATAAATTCAATCCAAACTCGGGTCTTTTGTGAGGATGGAATGATGAAATCCTTGTACTTTTGCTCCTCCAACTCTTCCATAGCCTCCTTATGCTGATTGTGTGTCAAAAAAACCAGAAAATAACATTTTTCATGTATTTACACCAAGTAGGGTCGGACCCAGACAAAACTACCTTCTCCTAGATGAAATATGATTTTTACTCTGTAAAAATTACACAGGCATGTCGCATGGGGCGATGCGCCATGCGGAACTGTAGTGGGGATTTCCAGAGAGCTTCAACTTTCAACAGGCAGCACAAATGTACATATGCAGCGTCCCATGCGCCATGGGTGTGTTTTCTCTCAGAGTGAAGTTCAAACTTCAGTTTTTGATATCCGGGCTTGGTCCTCACCCCTGAACGCGATCCCGGCTTAATCCTTTGGGATTTTACTTAGACTTCAAAGTTCCAAATAGCTCAAATTAGCTCACTAACATCTACATACTCGGAGTCACTCATACAAGGCATAAAACACCTAAAAATTACAAAACACTAACAATGTAAGTGCAAACACAATAAAAGTGCAGTAAATTAGAATGCGATAAGCAACTAAATGTTACTTCTTGCATTTTAGTACATTAAAGTTTCGTCTTCAGTTAATTGACGTAGACTTGGGGATGAGATTATCTTGAGGTTATATGAATTTATGTTATTTATAACAAGCGATAAGCAAATTCATAAAGGTGAAAGGGTAAACATATCAAAGAAAATGAGTTCCATTTAAAGGCTTGATGATGTTATGAAGACCTATAGCTATGCATGGCATGACATTTATATGCACGAGCTTGACATTATAAATGTTTTAGGATTTATAAAGCTATGTAGGCTTACATGGAAAATTCTTTATTCCATGTTTCATCTATGTCTTTTATGCATTGATTTATATGCCTTACATACTCAGTACATAATTTGTACAGATGCCCTATTTCCCTGGGCCTCCATTTCATGCATGCAGGTGTAGGTAGACAAGAAGACGGTCCCCCTTCTTAGGATCCTTGTAGCGAGAGTTGGTGCGCTCCATTCTATTCACAGCTTCTTTGGATTTTGGTGCGATATGTTTGTATACATTTATGGGTATTGCTAAGCCCAGTCGTGTCCTTATACAATTGTATATTCTTTTTGAGCTATGTATATAGTCATGTATAGTATGGTAGTGTATGGCCTTGTTGGCTTCCTTTTTTAGATATGTAATTGTGTATAGCAACCTTGTCTACTCGCCCTACGTATTTCGCACGTTTATGTATATATATATCTCTTGGGCAGGTTTCCTTCACGTATGCTATTCTCGTAGTTTAGCAGATATTATTTATGTTTATATCTTGGAAGCATGCTTATGGGTGCTTGACAGGTAGGACTCCCACACCCTTCACGACCCATCAGTGTGGGTCGTGAAAAAAGTGGTATCAGAGCGGTTCTGTCCTAGGATTGTCTATAGACTGCGTCTAGTAGAGTCTTATTTATGGGTGTATTTTGCACCATGCTTATAGACAAGAGGCTACAAGACATATTGGATGTTATCCTCTCTTCTAATCTTAGATCGTGCGATATACGAATTCATGTTCCTAACAATATGTTGTATTTTCAGCGATGCCTCCTAAAACTACAGTCACCCAAAAGGGCAAGTCCGTTGCTGGTGAGACTACTAGTCGAGCGCCACGAGTTACCAGGACTCGAGAGAGTCTCAGACTAATATTTTATCTCATACTTCACATACCTAGGGGCTCGAGGAGTGTCTCAAACTAATATTCTATCTCATACTTCACATACCCATCCCTCTTCAGAAGAGCTCCGAGAGGCACCAGCTCTAACGCCCTTGTACGCGATGCTCTTCAGCCAGGTTCATCGAGTCAGGAGGAGAGATTCTATTCACCTATTAACTCGATTAGTAGCCGCATGGGCTCGCCGTCAGGATATAAGTATTGGTCATGCAGATAGCTCCATTAGTGTGAGGCTTCGTGATTTCAGTAATTTGGACCCTCTGGTATTACAGGAGCAAATCCAAACAATGACCCTCAAGTATTTATCAATAGGATGTAGAGGACTTTGAGGGTAATGAAGGACACTGCGACTGATTTAGTTGAGCTAGATTTCTATTGACTTCAAGATGTCGCTGTTAATTGGTATGAGTCTTGGGAATTGTCTAGAGGTGAGGATGCCCCTACAGCAGTATGGCAGAAGTTTAGAGAAGCTTTTCTTCGTCATTATCTACCACCAGAGCTTAGACGAGCCATAATTGATAGATTCTTGACCCTTAGACAGGTTAACATGAGTTTCTGGAAGTATAGTCTTCAATTTTATTCATTGGCTAGGTATGCTCCTACTATTCTATCTAAGGTGGAGGATCGGGTTCACCGGTTTGTGATGGGGTTAAAGCCACACTTTCTTAATGATTGTATGTCAGTCTCACTTCATCCAGACACTGGTATTTCTCATATTTAAGCATATTATGCCCACGGTGGCAAGCAGCCTGTCGGGCAGTGTCGTATGGGGTTGGGTGTTTATCATACTTGTGGTTATCTAGGCCATGTTATGAGGGACTTTTCGACGAGAGGTGATGCAAGCATAGTAGGGCGAGGTGGAGCATCAAGATTGAGCGGTCCTTAGAACTGCATTTATGCATTAGTAAGGCGATAAGATCAAGAATCATCACTCGATGTTGTTACAGGTATATTATCAGTCTCCTCATATGATGTATATACACTGATTGACCCATGTTACACCTTATCATATGTTACTTCGTTGGTTACTAGTAAGTTTTGAATAAAGCCTAAATTGGTAAAAACTTTTAAGATGTCTACACCTGTTATGGACTCAGTGATAGCTAGGCGAGTATATATATATTTTATAATAGTGGTTCATAGTCTATCTATAGTCGCGGACCTAATCGAGTTTGATATGGTAGAATTTGATGTTATAATGGGTATGGATTATCTATCTTCTTGTCATGCCAATATTTATTGCAGATCAAAGATGGACGGATTCCAATCTCCAAAGGAGCCTATTTGGAATGGAAAGGTAATACAACATCGCCGAGAGGTAGATTTATTTCCTATTTCAAGGCAAGGAAAATGATTATAAAGGGACATATTTATCACTTAGTTCGGGTTTGGGATGTGGAAGTTGAGTCACGAACCATTCAGCTCATCCCTGTGGTTAATGAGTTTCCCGATATTTTCTTGATGAGCTTCCGGGTCTTCCGCCAGAGCGAGAAATTGAGTTTGATATTAACCTACTACCAGATACTCCACCAATATCTATTATTCCCTATAGAATGGCACCCGCCAGCTGAAAAAATTGAAGTAACAACTAAAGAACTTCCTTGAAAAAGGCTTTATCAGACCTAGTACATCACCGTGGGGAGAACTTGTGTTATTTGTGAGGAAGAAAGATGGTTCCTTTTGAATTTGTATTGATTATAGATAGTTGAATAAGGTGATGATTAAGAATAAGTACCGGCTCCCAAGGATTGATAATTTAATTGATAATTTGCAAGGTGCCGAGTGTTTCTCAAAGTTATACTTGAGGTCTGGGTACCATTAAGTAAGGGTTAATGAGGACGATATTCCGAAGACAACATTCAGGAAACGATACGGGCACTGTAAGTTTCATGTGATGTATTTCGGTTTTGACCAATGCCCCAGTAGTATTCATGGATTTGATGAACCGTGCATTTAGACCTTTTTAAGATCTGTTCATAATTGTATTTACTGACGATATATTGGTGTATTCTCGTTCAAAGACTGAACATGCAGATCATTTGCGTACTGTGCTCAGAGTTCTACAAAAAGGGAAGTTGTATGCAAAATTCTGTAAATGTGAATTTATTATGGATTGAACTCTGTAGATTTCCTTGGGCATATTATTTTGGGTGAAGGTATCCTAGTTGATACACAAAAGATTGAGGCAGTAAAGACTTGGCCTAGATCCACGACATTGACGGAAGTTCATAGCTTTCTCGATATGGAAGGTTATTATAGGAGACTTGTAGAGGGGTTGTCTTCCCTTTCACCACTTTTATATAAGTTGACTCAGAAGGGAGAAAAGTTTCAACAGACTGACTTTTGTGGACATAGTTTTCAGGCATTGACAGATTAACTCAGCATAGGTTCTAATGCCCCCACAAGGGACCAACCGATAGTTATGTTATCTATTATGATGCTTCAAGCATTGGATTGGGTTGTGTACTGATGTAGCATGGTAAGGGTATAGCTTATGCTTCTAGACAACTAAGAAAGCACGAGAAGAATTAACTAACCCACGATTTAGATTTAGTCGCAGTGATTCATGCACTAAAGATGTGGAGGAACTACTTATATGGCATTCAGTTTGATATCTATATGGATCATAAGAGCCTCCAGTATATCTTCAAGCAAAGTGAATTGAATTTATGTCAAAAGAGATTATTGGAGCTAGTTAAATATTAGGATGTTAATATTTTATACCATCTAGTGAAGGTGAATGTGGTAGCCAACGCCCTCAGCCATAGATCTATCGATAGCTTGTCCTATTTACAGCCAGAGAAGAGGGAATATACCATGAGATTCATCAGCTAGCTAGTCTCGGAGTTTGGTTACTAGACTCAGGCGATATTGGAATTACTATTCAGGATACGACAACATTCTCTTTAGTAACTGAAGTGAAGGAACGCAAATACAAAGATCCTATGTTTGTTCATTATAGGGATAAAACCCCTTATAAATAGAATACACCATTTGAGATTATGTAAGATAGGGTCCTCAGATATCGAGGATGACTATATGTCCCTAATGTTTTAGGCTTGCGCTTGCAGGTTATAGGAGATCTTCATTTTCTCGTTATTCTATCCATCCAGGAGCAGCAAAGATGTGTCATGATATCAGGGAAATATATTGGTGGGATGGAATGAAAAAGGATGTAGCAGCGTTCATTTCTCAGTGCCCTAATTATCAGTAGGTTAAGATTGAACATCAAAAACTCGATGAATCATTGCAAGCTATAGATATTCCGACTTGGAAGTGGGAAGTAATCAATATAGATTTGATCATATTTATAGACTTACAAAATCATCCCATTTTTTGGGCATCATCATCAGTATGCCCCCTGGAAAGGTCACACATACCAATCGGTTGTGGTAAAGGGAGAGGAGGAGCATCTAGCTCGAGCGGTCCTCAGAACTGCATTTATGCATTAGTTGGGCGACAAGATCAAGAATCATCACTCGATGTTGTTACAGGTATATTATCAGTCTCCTCATATGATGTATATGTACTGATTGACCTGGGTTCCACCTTATCACATGTTACTCCGTTGGTTGCTAGTAAGTTTGGAATAAAGCCTAAATTTATTAAACCTTTTGAGGTGTCTAGACCTGTTATGGACTCATTGATAGCTAGGCGAGTATATATAGATTCTATAATAGTAGTTCATAGTCGATCTACAGTATGGTAGAATTTGATGTTATAATGGGTATAGATTGCTTGGCTTCTTGCCATGCCAACATTGATTGCAGATCAAAGATGGTTCGATTCCAATTTATATGGGAGCCTATTTTGGAATGGAAAGGTAATACGGCATCCTCAAGTGGTATATTTATTTCTATCTCAAGGCAAGGAAAATTAATAGAAAGGGCTATATTTATCACTTAGTTTGGGATGGGGATGTGGAAGTGGAGTCACCAACCATTTAGCCCATCCCTGTGGTTAATGAGTTTCCCGATGTTTTCCCGATAAGCTTCTGGGTCTTCCGCCAGAGCGAGAAATTGAGTTTTGTCTTAGTAAGCACTCATAAGTGTAGGACTCTCACCTCCAATACATGTCCAGGTGGAAGCCAAACATTTAATGACCTTGTGCTCTCATTCTTGGAAAGACTATAACAAGATTTACCCTTCCTATGGTGTTATCTCATTCTTGGAAAGCCTATAATAATGTTTACCCTTCATTTGGTATAAAGAAGGAGTTAGCAAATGTTCAGCACCCTTAGTTAAGGATAATTCTTTGGGAATTCATGCCTTGAGGATAATTCTTTTGAATATGATCGAAGTTTGAATGTTCATCTACGACTTTCTCTAGTTCTTATGAGCAATTAAGGTATGTTAAAGCTATCCCTTCTTTCTTTTTGGCATGATCCATGAGACATAAACGGAACGAGCAAATGCACAACTTTAAAATATCCCTCTATTTATAGAATTACTAAGGATGCGTATGTTCTTTATTTCCCATGTGAATTATTATTATATCTTCGAATCACGGGTCTCAAAAAATACATAAAGTTATCCGAAAGGTATAATAGTGTTATAACATTCCGAGAAAATCTAATTAACGTGTTTCCTATGCATTTCCTTCATTTATATATGTACATTAACCCATGACCAGATGGCACTATATACGCGTATATTATATGTATATGGGATATGGGAAAAGGTTATAGTATTATATACACGCCACCACCTGATCACCTGGTATATGTTGATGATTTTGCCTACAGTGGCCGAGATGATATGATGGGATGCCCTCAGAGGCTTGATGATGTTATGAAATCCTATGCTTATGCATGACACAATATGTATATGTACGTGCATGACATTATAAATGTTTCAGGATGTACAAATCTACGGAGACTTACATGCAGAATTCTTTATTCTATGTTTCATCTATGTCTTTTATGTACTGATTTTCATGTCGTACATACTCAGTACATTATTTTTGCTTCCACTCTATTTCCCGAGGCCTGCATTTCATGATCGTAGGTGCATGTAGACAAGCAGGCGGTCTCCCTTCTTAGAATCCTTGCTCAGCAAGAATTGGTGTGCTCTATTTGATCTAAATCTGCTTTGGATTTTGGTATGATATGTCAATATACATATATGTGTATAACGGGGCCTAGTCCCTTCCTTGTACAATTGTATATTCTGTTAGAGTTCTGTAAATAGTCATGTATAGTTGGGTAGTATATGGCCATGTCAGCTTCCAGTTTTTGATATGTAGTTGTCTATAGCATCCTTGTTGGCTCTCCCTATGTATTTTGCGTGTGTATGTATATATGTCTTTTCAACAAGTTTCCCCACGTATGCTATTCTCATAGTTCAACAGATGTTATTCATGTTTTATATCTTAGACGCGTTCATAAGGGTGTTCGACAAGTAGGACTTGGATACCTGTTGCGGCCCATTGGTGTGGGATGTGACACTAAAAATATGAGATTAAAGCCTACCATCATCCACATCTAAATTCCAATCCACACTCGATAGTGAGTGGAAACAGCCGTCGATATAATATTACCCAACAGGAGTCGAGGTTGATTTCCACAAGGAGCTACAAGGGGTGTTAGGGATATACACTCAACGAAAGCAAATTGAACAACTAAGTTGCACTTCCAAGAACTTTGTTTTGATTTCTAATTATACTTTTACTCTAACAATTATAAGCTAAAAAGAGGAAACTAAAAAGGGAATTATTGTTTTTGTGTTTTTTAAATAGTTAATAAGACTAGGGGTGTGAACTTAAACTAGGTGTTTACCTAATGGAAAAATGTGTTAATACTTATTTTGTGGACTAGGGTCTATGATAACTCTCAACTCTATGTTACACACTTAATTCCTCTCAGTTATAGAGTTATTTTTCCCAATTTGATTTTCTCTAGCCCAAATAGGTATTAAACTAAATAATTGATATGATCTCAATTTTGGTTCTCACCATCTCTAGTTTTAACCCTTTAATTAGACTAATCAACCTCTTAATTTAATTCCTTGTTAGCCAAGTTATTCTAGACTAAGTCCCTCTTTCTAAAGTAGAGACCAATTAAAAAATACATGAATCAATATTTTCAACCATTAATTCTAAAATTGAAGAATAACTAAGCTAAATAATCAATACCCAATCTTAAACAAGCATTAAATTAAATACCCATAAAGTTTACGCACTAGGGTTGGGTCATAACCTAGTAAGAATCTAGCTACTCATAGTAATAAATGAAAACAACAACGGAGAAATGCTAATTAAACTCATAATCTAAAATTAAAACTATAAAATATAATATTTAAACACTAAATTAGTCATAAACTTCCTAAAATGACAAAATGTAACGGCTACAACAGCTCAAACTTTGAAACTTGACCTAAAAATATGAAACTCGTCTATTTATAATGGCCCAAAATTCACTAATAAAAATACCCCTCGGGAGGTTCTGCGGCCGCACAGTTCAATGTGTGGTCCTTAGATTTCTTCAGTTTGCATGGTTATGGAATCTGTAGCCGCACAATTCTGGTTTCTCGCTGCGAAACATCTTCTGCGGCTGCATATTTCTTGTGTGGTCTCCACTTCATGCAGGGCTCATGTCTTGGTCATTTGCACACTCTCTGAACTTTGAATTATTTGTCAGTGTAAATCTTCTTCTATGGCCGCACAATTCATATGCGGTCCACACTTTCTTCTGCGGCCACAGAAATCCTTCTACGGACCGCATTTCTTAAGTTCTGCACCCCTTCTTGCCTTGTGGGTTGGAATACTCTTTTTGAGTAGAATTTTGTCATGGGAACTCAAACTTCTAACATTCATGCAGTTTTCATCACATTCATTAGTTTCGAGAATATAAAATCAATATTTTCATACTAAAAGAAAAGAAAAAAGGTGCTAATAAGTAGTCAACCTTCATTTGAATGTTGTGGTAATGAGCCTTACCTGTCCGATTGAACCAATATCAAGAAAGCGAGATACCTCTTCTTTGACGAATTTATTCTTGACCTCGGCAATAAGACAATTTTTTTGTTTCACTGGAGGAGTGATGTATTACACCCCTAGTTTCATATGTGAGAGTACGTCATAAATCAATTGATATAAGCTCTAAAATAAGATCATCTTTGAAAGTAAATAAAATAAGTTAATCATGTTAACTTGGAGGTCACAATATTTAAGATCATGGATTGAAAGTTCTGCGAGGGTTGGAAGCTAAACCAATTGAAGAAAATAAGTTTCGTCGAAAATCGACAAGTTGGGAATGTTATAACATGTACTTCTAGGTAAGACTAGGGTGCTCAAAATGATAAGGAGGTTATGTTATGCGTTTTCTTTCTTTTCTTATGATAGTCGTGTTTTATATTTTGGAGTCAAGTGAGTTGTGGAACAAAATTGGCAAAGACCATCACAAGTTACATTCAAAAATATATTGAAATTTTGATCAAATATAGATGTGCTTTTCTCCTAATAGAATTAGAATTATGGGATTCTACACCTATCAAATTAAAGATCTATGAGTCTATTTTCTAACGCATTAAACGGTTCATCTATAAAACATAGGAGTAGAGATATATTTAAAGCTTTGTGAGACTACGCGGACTGCATATGTGACAAGTAGGTGTGTCACTAAAGCTTTTTTAGCAGTACATTTGGTGTGTTATATGAGGTCTTTTTCGGACATATTACATACCAAATTGAAGTTCTTGGAAATTAGTTTCTAATACTCTGAATCGTTCATTCATACAACATCCAGATAAAAATATATAAGCATCGGAATATGGGTCAATGCTCGGATGCCACGCTAGCACCTCTTTGACTTTTCCAAAATTGATATATATGTGTCTTAGGTCGGTTTTCTCTTTATTTTTCAGTACAACATGACCATATAATACCCATAAACATATCCTTAAGCTCCGTTCTGTGGTTTGAAAGAATATTATCCTCCCGGGCACGAAATCGAGAAGCGATAACATCAAAATGATTCCTACAGCGTAAGTATCATTATACCACCTATCTTTTTTCTTTGTAGTTCGAGTTTTGGAAGTTACTCCATAGTTAAAATACATCTAATATCTGTATTTAAGTGTTTAAATGTCAAGGAAGGTTGATAAATTAAAATTTTCTAATAGTTATAATTCACGGGACAGTGATCGAAAATCGTGAGTTCGAGTTATTTGACTTGTAGTGGATTGTTTGTGGGCTATTTCGTATCGGCCTCTTGTGCTTAAATTTTATGGAATTTTGGAGTATAAAAGGTTTGGGAAAAAAACATAATGACATAATTGTGGGCTGGTTTTGTCATTATTTTTTAGGTTGTCTGACACTACTACTTTATTGTCGTTTTATGTATGGAGTGATTAGGGTGTATAGGCTATTTTGTGATATATTTTAATGGAGATAAGTTTGAAAAATGATTCATACATATTGTTATTGTTTTGTTCTTGGTTTTGTTGGTATATGGTATTCGAGGAGGGCCTTGTTATAGGGGAGATGTTGCCCAAATTTATGCAAACAAGCTACTAGTTTAAGTTGCGGGCTTAGCCTTTACTCAGTACTGATTTTGAATCTCCTTATGCTATGGTAGATTGAGTTGAGTTCTTTGAAGATCCGCATAGAAGGTAAGGACTCAACGGAGTTATAGTATGTTAAGGCTAAACCTTTCTTTCATTTTAGCATAATCCAGTAACTACATGTGTTTGATAACGAGACATATAGAGAAATTTATATTTCCGAATTTATGTACATTTTCCTAGTCTAATAAGTTACATTTCTCCCTTATCAGGACTTCATGCACAGCTTAGTTTGTCTTCTTTCCACCAAGAGCATAGAGAGTATTTTCACCATTAGAGTATTTTTACCACCATCGAGCTATAATCGATGGGCATGCCCCTATTGGGCAACCTCTGATAAGATGGTAAGTTATATACTAAGGCTACTATGTCTGAGCGCCTATGAACGAGCCTAGATGGCTGAGATACAAATCCTAGTATGACCAAGTATCTATGATCGAGCCTACTACCATAGAGCAGTTACATATATTCACCTTATAAGGTCGAAAAACTATTTTACTTACTATATTGAGAGAGTTGAGTCAGTATCAATAGGTAAGCATATCTTCATATTATCTTTGACTCCTAGTTACTTTCAGTTATTATATTATTAGTTCAGTTTTAGCTTTCAGTTATTTTGTTTCCTTACATGCTCGGTACGTTATTTTCTATTGATGTCCCTTTTGCCGAGGACGCTGCATTTCATGACTGTAGGTCCTCATTTACAGTTGGACATACCTTCCCAGCAGATACAACAAAACATCAACTTGGTTGGTAAGCTCCACTTTCTCGGAATTACCAGCTCTAGACCTTGGAGTCCATTATATATATATATATATATATATATATATATATATATATATATATATATATATATATATATATATATATATATATATATATATATATATATATATATATATATATATATATATATATATATAGGTTTGACGGGTAGGTCGAGGCCATGTCCTGACCATGGTAAATTTTAGTTATCTCTAGAGGCTTGTAGACAAGTCTTGTAAAGTTTGTATATCACTAGATGTTCATGGTGGCCTCGTCAGCCTCCATATATATATATGAGCTTTTGGGTATGTTTACCCCACAAATGAGAGAGATGTTATTTTTAGATTATTTAGAATATGGTCTCATCGACCTAACTTGGGGGTTACTTTTAGAGTTCACAGTTACAGAGTGGTACGCTCGGGTCGAGTATGGCATTGGGTATTGGCCACGTCTCCTCAAGTTTGGGCGTGACAAACTTGGTATCATAACAGTTCTATCCTAGGGAGTCTACAAGTCGTGTCTAGTATAGCCTTATTTATAGATGTATTGTGCACCACATTATATAAATAGGAAGCTACTAAGCATTTAGGAGTCTATTACCATTCTTTCAAATTCACATCGTGCGATAGAGATAAGTTATAAGAGTTTGAGCCAAGACTTAGTTTGATAATGATATAGAGATGATTTCAATTAGAAAACAATTATAGCTTGCTAGAGGGCTTATATAGCAACAAGTAAGGGCACTAATAGAAGAAAGTTTTTGACGATGTGGCCCTGTTTGAGGCCCTATCAGATCGTGCATACCAGATGTGCAAATTTCCAACTTAAGACCCTAAGATGGGAATATCAAATACACCCTGTGAATAGTAGGCATGGGAGTATCATAAGGTAAAAGTTTAAGTTTCAACATGTAATTGAAGTAAGCCAAATAAGGGTACAAGGTACCCAGTTTCTGGATAATATCAATATTTACAATTTAGGCAGAGAAATACAAGTACTCTAAGTTTACTTTCACTAATAGAGGTATGTACAATTGGCCATACCCATCTCAGTTATGCCCAATAGAATCTAACAGATATAGTTTAAGAGAAGGATGGGATATCAGGATGCAGCTGGGGTTAGAGTAACCCTATATGGTGGATAGATTGCCACTCTTAGATGACATTTCCGAAGCATATTGTAAACGTAATAATAGTCTCCATGTAAGACACTCAGGCGGTGCAATTTGAATAGTATAGTCAGATATAGATACTATAATGTTCGGAAATTTTAGAAGATATGCACCGGAATCCTAGAAGAGATAAATATTCATCTCAGTATAGCTCATGTTCCTAGTAAAATGAGAATATGAGGTGACTCGAAGAGCTGGTGATATGGAGAAAGAGGAGATAAAAGTGAAAGAATAACTTTTAAAGGTCATTCAGGGAGACGTTTCTCTAAAGCGAGCATTGTGAGCAAAGTTAAGCTTAATGGACTAAGTGAGCTAGTTACACTAGGTGTAACCCTCGTGCATAAGCAATTCATTTGTCCTAAGTACAGAAGGACCACCGTAAGGAGTGTATGAATCAATGAAGATGTGAAAAGATGCCAAAGATGAAGAGGTAACTGTGGAATAGTAAAGGCAAAATGTGGTAAAAAGGCGAAAGGGATGAGATTACATTTATTAGATCCTACATATATGATATGCTCCAGAACATTATGCAAGAACGAATGCATAGAGATGCAGTAAGGGTTCCCTCCCAGGATGTTATTAATAGATAAGTGTGAATGAACACTTGATACTTAACGAGTTAGTGCAAGTGGTAAGTTAAGACAAAGGAGATAACTTGAGATAGAGTATACGGAATATAGATATGAGCATGGACTAGCAAGTACTTACTACTTGATTCAGGAAGAGCCTAGTTATGACTAGACAAGAGGTATCAGATAAATCACTTGATCATGCAAGATAAATGTAGTGAAACCCAGCAAAGGAAATTTAGTCTCACAAAAATGGCATCGTAATCCTTAAGGAATATTCAGATAAGAGTTGGGGTAGTTAAAGGTATCATACAAGTGTTACATAAGTAAAAGAGAATGCCACTGGAGAGATAATCAAAATTTTAGTTTAGAAGTAACCCTACGAGCATAAGGGCACAAAGATAAGTAAGCAAGGTTGTTTAACGGGTGGGCCGGTCCGGGCCGGGTCAATTTGTCTTTGACCCGTCCGGGTTCCGGGCTGGGCTGGGTTGCACAGTAACGGGTTCGTAGCGGGCAGGGTTAGTTCGGGTAAAAATTGAACCATAAGGGTTACCGATTGAGGGGGCTGGGTTAGTATATTTTCACTTTTTTTTTTGAATTATGTATAGTATAACTATTGTAAGTTATATTAATACTTTGTAATAATTGAATGAAGACAAGTAAGATGGGAAAAAATTGCACTTATTGCAAGTGCTACTTTATTTCTTAATTTCAAATTGAAAAGTAGAAAATGAAATGTTTACAGTTTTTCTAACAAGTAAACTAGTAAAGTAGTAATTTCAAATGTTTTTCATCGCCTTAGCAAGTTCATCATAATCAATATGAACCGATTGACCTTCTTCTGGCGTGTTAAATTCGGATGGGTTTCCATGTGTTAATATATCTCCAAGTTCCACGTCTTCTGGGCTATCAACATCTTCCTTTTCTTGATTTCTTCGTTCTGATCTAATCCAATCTCTGAAACATACTAAAACTTCCAAAGCATTGCTTCCCAATGAGTGGCAGGTGTCTCCAAGTTCTTGTCTTACTTGGCTAAATGCGCTCTCCGATGCAACATTAGAAATTGGCACATTCAGCATGTCCCGAGCCATAGCGAAAAGAACTGGAAATTGCTTTCCATTTTCATGCCACCATCTCAACGGTGAAAATTCCTTTGTGCGAGGCTCCTTTTGCTTCTGCAAGTAGAATTGAAGTTCATCAATATTCTTGCTAGTGGTTTGACTGTTTAAAAATGTAGAAAAAATATTAAAACTATCAAGGCCTTCTTCATCATCCACAGTAGCAGAACTGCTACATTGCATAGTGGTATTAACACTGCCAAAAGCATGAGCAGAATTATCACATTCATTTGCATAATAATTATATACTTGTTGTAAATATTCATTTAGCTTGTTCATAGAAACATATAAATTTGGGGTTTCAGTTTCTCCAATCTCCGTATAAGTATATAAAGCAATCATTAATTGGAACTATCAGTAATTTTAATAGAAGGATTTAAAACTGCACTAATTAAGTAAATCGGAGGAATTAGAAAGAAATATATTTTTGAATTTTGCTTGCATTTTTCAACAACATCCTTATATTTTTCTTTCTTCTTAAATTCAGATAGTAGAAAAGAAATTTCAGCTATATGTACTAATAAAAATTTCCGGTTAAATGCAAGTTATAATTCCCGTTAAACCGGTCCGGGCCGGTCCGAGTTAACCGGTATGGGGCACTATTCATCTGTACCGGGCTGGTCCAGTCCAGTTACATAATAAAAAAAACACAACCCCTACCCCCACAAAACCAACCCACCCAGTCCCATAGTAACCGGGCCGGTCCGGTCCCGGTTTAAACCGGTCCAACCCACTCCCTTAGACACCCTTAAAGTAAGTAAGGATAATTATAGGCGAGTAAGTACATCAAAAATTCCATCAGGTATACAATGTAATAAGCTCGCAGCTTTACATGAGTCAGATGGTCTTCCCTAATCACTACAATGAAAGACTAGCTGAGGAAACAAGGAAGAAGGCTTCAACATAAGCATAGTGACTTAAAGAAGAAATGATCTTGTAACAACAGTCTCGCTACAATATTGTATGCACGCCATAAGAAAGTGGCACCTATCGTGACTAAGGAACGTGATGTAAATCCAAAGTAATATCGTGATCATATGAGCTGCACAAATTCCAATATATGTGGGCACAAAAACAAGTAGCAGAACGACCAAGAAAATTAAAATCTTACTTTAACAAAAGCTGAGAAGGCACAAAAACAATTATTCGATGTATGTACCAGAGTTAGTTACGTCATGAGCACACTTAAGATTTTGGAGTGTTATCCATGTCACATATATGTTGACAATGATATAGCTATAGGAGACCCCACTATAACTTAAAAGAAAGAATTGAGTCCACATCACAGACAAAAGCTTGAATTGCTAGAAGATTATATCATAGATGTTCCATAGCGTTCACGAATGGCTAAAGTAATAACTAATACCTTGAGCCGCAAATCAAAAGATAAAGTAAGCCTACTTATATGCTGGGATATAAGAGGAAAATAAAGATTTACATCAGTTAAATGAATTAAGAGTCTGATTATTAGACCCCGATGGGTATAGAAATTGTGATTCAAAAAATGTAGAATCACTCTAAATATCAGAGGTACAAAGAGGTAGTGCAACAACCATATTCTATAATGGCTCTCTGATAAATCTAGTTATAATAATACCAATCTCATAAAATTAGTATGAATCCTTTGTCGGATTGTGTATGCACATGATATGAAAGTATTATTGTAGAGCTTTAAGGTGTGGATGTGAATTTCACCTATGTGGAAGGGAGGTTATGAAAGAGATAGAAGATATGATGCAAGATTTAAAGGTTAATAAGGTACATATGAAGAATGTACGATATTCTCAAGTACAGAAGGTTACGAATAATCCAAATATCAGATAGAGGGTTGGAAGAGTTGTAATTCTGTATCAAGAAACGATTATGGTGTCGTCGGTGGCATATTTTCCAGCCTGTGGTTTCCAAATATAGAGAGGTATAGATAAGAGAGTAATGAAGAGTTATAGACGATATGATGTATCTCTTAAGGTTCTAGAATATCATAAGGAAATATATGGTTCTAGCAAGTTAAAGGAAGGTTGCGATTAGTATAAATAGATATATGTAGGTCGCAAGCTAAAGTATGGTAGAATGATAATGTTTTATCTATGCAGGAGTAAGGATAAGAAAATGTGAGTAAGAAGGTAACAACAATAGGTAAGTCCTCAAGATTAAACCCATCACAATAAGAGAGCGGACGGTTTCCATAAAGTTATAAAAATCTCAGTATAGCATGAGTGAACTCATAGGAGTTTAAGACTAGGAGAATTTGGAAGAGATGGAATGTTGCCCTAGTGGTAGAATAAGGGTGTAATTGTGATAGTTAAGAGGATGACGTTTAGGCCTTTGATTGGGTAATGATTTAAATAAAAGGAATTCCGTGAATTGTATAGGATTAAAATATCCCCATAAGGTGAATCATGTTGGGATGCTATGAAATACGGTTAATGAATCATCCCTAGGTGGATCCGGAAAATAACTTTCGATGTTCCTCGATGAGACGTAAGCCCAAAGGACAATGTATTACGTAAGAGGTTTCAAGTTAACAGTGGTAGATTATATATCAACATAAGGTGAATCAATAATAGACGGATAAAATTCCAAAGTATTTGATGAGATTAGGCCGTCATTTTTAAGATGAATAGTAATGAGGAAGAACTAAAGGACTTAGATTAATACTTTCAGGATAAGCAACAAGAGAGTAACCTAGAGTTTAGTAGCAAACCTCAGTAATAATATACTGAAATAAGGGTTATGGTATAGTATAACTGGTAAGTAGGATTTTAACGTGTTTTATGCCCCTACTTGCCTAAGGTTTGAGTGTAATCTGCTACAAAATATCCCCAAAATGCATACGGGTTGTGCTTGATTGCAGGTTTGAGCAAAAAAGTAACGAAATGTCAAAGATTGGCTCAAAACAGAGTGAAACCTGCTCCGGTATCAACGGCCAAGTGAAGTGGTGGAAAGAGGTGCCTAGCGCAGACCGCACAATTATGCATGCAACCGCACTAGGGGTTTTAAGAGAAGAGTATAATCAGGTCTTGCACAACGTGGTTATGGTTGGAAATGTGCGGCCCACGTTCAGCTCACGCGGCCGTGCTATTATGGCATGCGGCCCGCGTCACAAGGTTCAGAGAAGATGGAGATTTGAGCAAAGGCAAGCCACATGACCGCGGTCACTATTACGCGGTCCGCACCAAACCTTCGCGCGGCCGGGCCACACCTTTACGTGGTCCGCGACAGCTACTTCAGAGAAGATAGAAATTGAATCCAAATAGCCAGTGCAGCCGTGGTCGTAATTGTGCAGTCAAATTTACCCCACAGGGGCAATTTTGTCTAGTTTTTCCATCCCACTATAAATAGAATATTTTACCATTTTTAGAGGAGTTTTTTAGTTTTTTCTTTTGACTGAATAGAGCTGCGCTCATGAGGGTGAAAGTTTTAGCCTGTTTTGGCATTTTAGCATTAATTTCTCCAAAAATTCTTGTAGTTTAATCTTAGTAATTAATTATTAAGACTGATTCTCCTTCTATTTATTCTGTTTCTTCTTAAATTATGTCTAGCTAAAACCATTAGCTAGGGTTGTTGCTCAACCCTAGTGTGGGTAATTGATGGGTGTTGCTTTCTAATGATAGATTTCTATTGGGTATTTGTTATTTGTGTTAATTGTATGCTTAAACTAAGGATTGATGGTTGCAAACATTGATTCTAGCTTAATGGGTTTTGACTCTTCTTGAGAAAGAGAGTCTATGACCCTAAAATTGACCCAACAAGAAACTGGGCATACCTATGAGAAATGGTAGTTCCAGTTAACAGGTTCAATCTCGAGAGAGTAATCACCCTACTTGAACCCTAGTTGCTTGGTCTAATTGGCCTACCCAATTGGTCCCGATAGATTCAATCGGGCAAAATCACTCTCTCTACCGAGAGGTGTGAGAGTGGGTACAATTGTGCAATGGTTATAGCATAAATCCCGAATATGTCAATCTATTCTTAGTAGTTTCTACCCGTTAGTTAACCACCTAGGCGATACTATGACCCTAGTGCCTTTCTTCCTATTAGTTACAACCAAGAAATATTTCCTTAGCATAATTTAATCTTTATCTTTAGTTCATAATAGTAGTTGTTAATACCAAGAAAACCAAACAATGTTAGGAGTGCAATTAGAAGTACAAACGCAAGTCTAGGCTGAATAGACAATACAACTCCATTCCAAGCTCCCTGTGGAAATTCGATATCGAACCACTATTCGTGTAAAAGCTTTAGCGTCCCACTCTCCCTATATTCGAGCAGCATTGAGTTGGTAGCGATCACGTTTTGGCGCCGTTGCCAGGGAGCTAGCGGTGTTGACTATCTATTTAGCTAGATTTGTGTTCTGCTTCTCTTTCCTTCTTGTTTACTAGTTTTATTGTTCAATAAATCAGGTACAAATGGCTCTTAATGTAAATGACCCTCTTGGAAATGCCATGGTGGGGGAGGAGGTTGAAGACATTGATCAAGATGAACTTATACTCAATCTCCACGTAGAAGTAGAAATGCCAATGCAAACGTGAATTTGAATGAGAATATTTTAGACCCTCTGTCGCCACCACCAAGAGTGGCTCCAAGAGTACTTCCGAATCAAGAATATGTAAGTGCCATCGTTCCTCCCCAAATTCGGGCGAGGAACTTCCAAATTACAAATGTCATGTTAACCTTTCTCGAGAAAAGAGGGTATTTTACGGGTGCCTCCGATCAAAATACATACAAGCACTTGAATGGGTTCGTTGATACATGTCGGGGTAGCAAGCAAACAAACGTGTCCGAGGATGCTTTGAGATTGAGGCTCTTCCCATTCTCTCGTCTGGGTAAATCATTGGATTGGTTAGAAAGGCTTCCCAATCACTCCATCACAACTTGGGATAAGTTGACGGATAAATTCATTGGCAAGTTTTTCTCACCAAGTCATATGGCGACACTTCGGGATAAACTTTTAGCCTTCAAGCAAGAGCCAACAGAACCTTTGCATGAAATCTGGGAGAGATATAGAACAATAGTGAAGGAATGCCCTAATAATGACATGACTGAGGCGATGATTCAACAAACGTACTATAGGGGCATCAACACAACCAACCAATGTATTGTGAACCAATTGGCCGGAGGAAATTTTATGAAGCTTCCCTACAATGAAGCTTGTGATGTTTTAGATGAAATGGTCGATACTTCGTCGGCATGGCAAAGCCGAGCAAACGTTCCTCAAGGTGACCCTAATGTCATACATTTGCACAGGGGAATGCACGATCATGGCCAAGCTATTGCCGAGCTTACAAAAACTACAAATCAATTGGAAAAGACGCAATTGCATCAAGTCCAAAACCCATACCAAGTCAATGCAATGGAAGGCGTTTATATGTTGAAAAGGAGGCAAAGAGGGCAACAACAACCTCAAGGTAATTATGAACAATTTGACAACAACAATGAGTGTGGTGGTTATTCGAATGAGTGCTATGATGATCAAAGAGAAGAATGTCAATATGTCAATATCTACCAAGGAAATAGAGGAAATCAATGGAATCAACAATAGTTTCCACAAGGAAATGGGGGAAATCAACAAGGAAGTGGAAATTTGAATAGTGACAACCAACAAAAAGGTGGTGAAAATTGGAACAACAACAATCAAAGCAACAATTGGGGTAATCAAGGTAAAATTCAAGGCAATAAGAATGGGAACAATAATAATTTGAGCAATAACAACAGTCAAGGAGGGTGGAATAATAGCGGGAAACAAAGCAATGGGGGGCAAGGTTCGCAAAGGCCCCCCATGTACCAACAACCGAACAATCCACCCCCTTTCCAATCTCAAGGTTTTAGTTCATCGGGTAGTGATATGGCGAGAATAGAAATGATGTTCGAACAAATGATGAAGATGAACCAATACTCCGATGCTCAATTGGCCTCCTACAATACCTCTATTCGGAATTTTGAGGTGCAACTAAGCCAAATCTCGCAATCGTTAAATACTCGCCCGAAGGGTGCCCTACTAAGTGATACGGTAGTAAACCCTAAGGTTGGGCACAACAATCATGTGATGGAAGTGACAACGCGAAGTGGAAAAGGCGGTGATGTGCATGCCTAAAGAGGAAATCAAGTCATGGTTGATAAGGATGAGTTGCGAGATGATGATATACCTTTGGTGGTTGAGGATGTAGTGGAACCCAATGTGAACAATGATGTGCGGATTGATATTAATGAGGTTGAGGAGGAGACACAAGAGGCCGTGAACCCTTCTACGGAACAAGTGATTGATATTTCCGAGCCGGTGGTGCCCCAACCGAAGGCACCCTTGCCTAGGCCTCCTCCGCCCTATCCTTAATGGCTGTCCAAGAAAAAGGGTGACAACCAATTCAAGAAATTCGTTGAGATTATGAAGAGTCTAACTATCAACATGCCTTTGGTGGAGGCACTTGAGCAAATGCTGAGATACGCAAAGTTCATGAAGGATTTGGTTACGAAAAAAAGGTCAATGGAGTGTGAGACAATCAAGATGAGTCATCAAATGAGCGCAATTGTACATTATATGGCTCCAAAACTTGAGGACCCCGGTGCATTTACTATCCCTTGTACCATTGGAAGTGTCCACTTTGCAAAAGCACTTTGTGACTTGGGGACTAGTATTAATTTGATGCCTTATTCGGTTTTCAAGACCCTGGGAATCGGGCAACCTAGACCAACCTCCATGAGACTTCAAATGGCGGATCGATCGATGAAATGACCTTTGGTCACAACTTATGATGTTCTTGTTCGTGTTGATAAATTCATATTGCCGGCCGACTTTATCATATTGGATTATGACGTGGACTTTGAAGTGCTGAGTATTCTAGGAAGACCTTTCCTAGCTACAGTGAAGGCATTGGTTGATGTTGAAGCAGGAGAGTTGACATTCCGTGTGGGTGATGAGAATGTGGTATTCCATGTTTGCAAATCAATGAGACAACCCAATAGCACGGAGGTGTGTTCATTTATGGACATTGTCACAGCTGTGATCGTCGATGACACAAGTTCCATGATAAATGTTGAATATCCTATTAAGGTAGTGCTTCTTAACATGGATGTCAATGAGGATTCCTGTAGAGTGGAGTGCGTGAATGCATTGCATGGCATGGGGTCATATTCATATGAGCGTTGAAAGTTATCTTTGGATCTTGAAAACAGCAAAACTCCACAGACAAAACCATCAATTGAGGAGCCACCAGTGTTGGAGTTGAAGCCCCTTCCTCCACACCTCAGGCATGAATTCTTGGGTTCAAATTCCACTTTACCTATTATCCTTTCATCTTGCTTAAGTAATATGCAGGTTGACGCCACTTTGGCGGTTCTTCAAAAGTGCAAAAAGGTGATTGGGCAGACATTGGCCAATATTCGAGGAATTAGCCTCGCATTTTGCATGCATAAAATAATCTTGGATAAGGATTCAAGGCCTTCAATTGAACATCAAAGAAGATTAAATGAAGCAATGCAAGAAGTGGTAACAAAGAGGTTATCAAGTGGCTTGACGTCAGTGTGGTTTATCCAATCTCTAATAGCTCATGGACCTCTCCAGTCCAATGTGTGCCAAAGAAAGGAGTAATGACGGTGGTAACAAATTCCAACAATGAGCTTATTCCTACTCAGACCATTACCGGGTGGAGAGTTTGTATGGACTACCAGAAACTCAACAAGGTAACTCGGAACATTGTGAATTTATTTGGGTCAATGGGTGTCGTTTCAAGCATTATTTGGGAAAGTTTGATGTGAGCCACATGGTGACGCTCAATCATTTAAGGTGATATGGTGGTAACATGCATCGTGCCGCGACGTTAAATCAGGCGCTTCTTGGGAGGAAACCCATGTATTTTCCTTTCTCTTTGATTTTCATTTTGAGCTAATTGTTTGTGAGATGTTGCAGGACTTGTGTTGAAGCAGTGCAAAACAAAGTGAAAAAATGCATAGTCTCTCAAATTGTCAGCGCGGCCGCAGTAAGATTTGTGCAGCTGCACCGATATAAGCTTAAGGTGGTTGGTCTCTGAATCTTACCAGGGGGCTGCGGTCATGATTGATCGGTCCGCGGTGGTCTCGCGCTGCAGCATCTATTTTTGTGTGGATTGCAGGGGCTTCTTTCTACAAAGGCACAGGGTAAGACCGAGTGCGGTCCGCGGTCAGTTTTACGCAGCAGCGCTGGAGGGTAAGTACAGGGTCCCACAAGTTTTCAATAATTAGGTACTTAGGGCCTCTGCTTAAAATTTTCGCCAAACCGAATGCCAGAGTCCTAAAAATTTATTGTTCACCTCTAAGACTCTAATTGTGTGCTTGAATCAAGAGTAGATTTTCCACATTCCTGATAGCCAATTCTCACATTGATCATTAATTAGTTGTTAATTTTACTTTTTGTTATTTCCTAGTAGACTAGCTTCTTTGTTCTTCTGTGTTTGCTTAAATTGAATGTTTAGGTTAGTTTATTTGTTGCTTTTAGATGTTGGGCATGATTTTTATGGCGGGTAATCAAGTAGGGACAAATTAGAATGTAAAACTTGAACAAAATGGGCAAATGTATAAAACCCTAGTTCGTTTCTAACTCTTCACCCAGTGCGACCCGCGGTTATTCTTACGCGGGCCACATTCTAGAGAGAACGGAGAAAAAATGTTAGCATAGAGAGAGAGAGAGATAGAGAGAGAGACCGTCTCTGAAGAACGGGGTTTGAGGGGTCGTTAGGTTTTATATTAGGAAATAGTATTTGGGTCATTGATGTCATTTGATCAACGACTCAAATCAAATCAATGCTGGACCGAGTCATTACATCGAGTATCGGTCGGGTGATTTAGGAATATGGGTTGGGGGAATTGGGGTTGAAATTGGGGTTCAATTTGGGCTCTAATTATAATAAATCTGACTAGTATTTAAATAGCCACTTTTTCATTTTTTATTTTATAAAAATAGTAAAAAAGATTTTTAAAAGAAATGAAAAGTACTGAATCAACTAATAATACATACATGTTAATTATAAAATAATGGAACTAATTTTATAGTTATAAAATACCATTAATCAAAAGATGATCTATAATTGCAATTATATGCAATTTAGTTTTAAAAAATACCAAGTAAATTTGTAAAAATTTTCATTTAAATATGAGAATAAAATAAATTATTCAAAAATAATGATAATTTTGAGAATAATTATTAAATTTTGTAGCATTAAAATAAACAATAAATATATTTTGAAAATCTTTAAAAATTTAAAAAACTACCAAAACACTTGGGTATGCTCATATATGCATATATATGTTAATTTGAAAGTATTGTTGATATAAAAATACCTAGGGAAAATTGGGTATCAACAGCTGCCCCACTTTACCCGGGAAGGATGACAAAGTTATCGGGTAAAGTCATTATGGCTAATTTTAATCGAAATAGTCGATTTGAAAGAATTTTGATAGAGCTCTGGTCCTTGATCTGCCTACATTTCCTCGGTCTTGCAGGAATCAGGCCATATGTAGTTCAGGATCCATTGACGGAATATGCCGATGGCAATTTTGAAAGGCGGAAGTGATGTTTATGTTGAGAAAAGCGGTTGAAATCTGATAGGCTGCGGGAACCGGAGCGGGATCGCTCCTACTAAGATGGCCGCTGCTATCCGGTATACCTGCAAGTGAGTGATACAAACCATACATTGTGCATAAATTTAAACATGATACAAGTTCTCTTTGGACCATGAATGCTGTCTTTGGACGGTTAGGATGACATCCCCGGACCATGAAGTCCTAGGCCATGAAGCGTATGATAAAGGATTCGTAGGATATGAAATGGTGTTCTCAAGATATAAGGATAATGCCTCCGAACCATGATGCCTTTGGAGACATAGCTTAGTCTCGAAAGGCAGAAAGGTAGCCTTATGCAATGCAAAGATATGGAGATAGAGCTTAGTCTCGAAAGGCAGGAAAGTAGCCTTATGCAAAATGCAGAGAAATGCAAGATGGAGGTAGAGCTTAACCTTGGAAGGTAGAAAGGTAGCCTTATGCAATGCAAAAGATGCAGATGGAGACAATGCTTAGTCTCGTAAAGCAAGAAGGTAGTCTTATGCAAAATGCAGATGGAGACAGTGCTTAGTCTCAAAAGGTAGAAGAGTAGCCTTATGCAATGCAAGGGTGTGCAGATGCAGACAGTGCTTAGTCTCGGAAGGCGGGAAGGTAGCCTTATGCAAAAATGCAGATAAAGACAATGCTTAGTCTCGAAAGGCAGAAGAGTAGCCTTATGTAATGCAAGAATGCAGATGGAGACAATGCTTAGTCTCAAAAGGCAGAAGAGTAGCCTTATGCAAAATGCAGATGGAGACAGTGCTTAGTCTCGGAAGGCAGAAGAGTAGCCTTATACAAAATGCAGATGGAGACAGTGCTCAGTCTCGGAAGGCAGAAGAGTAGCCTTATACAATGCAAGAAATAAAAGGTAAATAGTAATGAAACGTCTTAGCTGGTAGATGATAGTTGATGGCTGATTGCATCATTGTGGCTGCTGGGGATGTTGTCTACGGATAACAATTGTAAATAGGTGATGATTATGAGAAGTTGCGCTCTTGAGAGAGTATGAGTGCATAAATATATCTAATGACCTTGCGAATTGAGTGCTTGCATCCAAAGGAAAATTGTGAGTTTTGTAAAACGGGGGAAGGTTAGTTCGTGCTCCCGCGGCATTTGCTTATCCTGCTTGACGTTGTGTTTTTATTGGGGTAACGTTGCTAAACAAAGAAATCTCAAAAATAATCATGCATGATTTAGTAAAATGCATAATTAAAACTAATAGTTTTCTTTTTTTAGATGAACCGACGACTGCGACACGGTTCAAGACATTGCAACCTCTCTTGCTCCGTAATTTTGAGGGTTCTCCTCAAAATTCTGCCCTAGTTTTCTGGGCTGGTGGTTCCGACGGCTGCGTGCAATGAATGGATAATGATCAGCATCGGAATTTTGAGGGTCCTCTTCAAAATTCTGCTCTAGTTTCCTATAGCAGGGAGGAGATAGAAATTTTATTGAATTTTGATCGAAACCATGGGGCTGCCTACGTATCCCCTCTTTAACGGGAATCAAGTCAGGCGTAGTTCAAATTACATCATAATGGAATCATAAATGGTTACACATAGTATCATTTGACTGCATCTGAATTGATTGATTTTGACCAAACTTCGCCGTCCATTTCTATATGTATGAGGGCTCCTCCGGGTAGAACCCGATAAACCATGTACGGACCTTGCCAATTGGGAGAGAATTTCCCTCTGCCTTCATCTTTATGCGGAAAAATCTTCTTCAACACCAGTTGCCCAGTGTAAACTTCCTTGGCTTGACTCTTTTGTTGAAAGCTCTGGACATTCTGTTCTGCTACAATTGACCATGGAAAACAACATTCATTCTCTTCCCATCTATAAGAGCCAACTGCTCATAGTGACTCTTTCCCTCTGCATCATCTAACTTCGTGTCTTGTATGATTCTCAAGGAGGGAATTTCTACATCCGAGGGAATGACCGCCTCTATACCTAAACCAACATATATGGAGTCACTCCGATTGATGTGGGGACTATGGTGTGGTATCCTAATAGAGAAAAGGATAACTTCTCATGCTACTGCTTGTGCTTCTCTATCATCTTCCTTAGTTTCTTCTTGATATTTTGTTGGCTGCTTCTACAACTCCATTCATTTGAGGTTTGTAGGCTGTAGAGTTCTTGTGTTTAATCTTGAATGTTTCACACATTTCTTTCATCAAGTCATTGTTGAGATTGGAACCATTATCAGTAATGATTGATTCCGGAATTCCAAATCGACAAATAATATAGTTGCAGACAAAATCTGCCATAACTTTCTTGGTTATTGCTTTATATGATACTGCTTCGACCCATTTGGTAAAATAATCAATTGCTACCAGAATAAAGATGTGCCCATTTGATGTGACTGGCTCGATTGGTCCAATAACATTCATTCCCCATGCGGTGAACGGCCAAGGTAAGCTTGTTGTGGTAAGCATATTTGGAGGCACCTTTATCATATCTACATGTATCAGATAGTGATGGCATTTGCGAACATACTTGATGCAGTCCGTTTCCATAGTCATCCAAAAATATCCCGCCTAGAGCATCTTCTTTTCCAAGACAAAACCATTCATATGTGGGCCGCAGGTCCCTGCATGCACTTCCTCTAACAACCTGGATGCTTCATTTGCTTCGACACACCTTAGTAACCCAAAATTGGAAGTCCTTCTGTACAGGATTCCTCCACTATGAAAGAAGTTGTTAGACAACCGCTGAAGGTTGCACTTCTGAGTAGCGTTGGCAAGTTCTAGATATTCTCCTATCATCAAGTACTTCATAGTGTCATGGAACTATTGTTTTCCATCCGCTTCTTCCTCTACATGAGCACAATAAGCTGGCTGATCATAAATCTTTACCAAAATGGGATCAATGAAATTCTTATCTGGATGTTAGATCATGGATGATAGCGTAGCCAATGCGTCAGCGAATTCATTATGTAATCTAGGGACATGCTGAAATTTTGTCTTTGTGAATCTCTTCCTCAACTCCTGTATGTAATGCAGGTAGGGAAGTATCTTAGAGTTCTTGGTTTCCCATTCTTCTCAAACTTGATGTATGAGCAAGTCTAAATCCCCGATCACAAGCAATCTTGAGACCCAAGATGCAGGCTTTGTAATTGGCCATATTATTGGTGCATGGAAACCTAAGTTTGGCGGATACTAGGTAATGCTACTGATACTACGACTATTCCTATGCCATCTCCCTTGAAATATGCGGCTCCATCGAAAAATATTCTCCAACGATCATAGGATTCTACAATAGCCTGTCCTATGAAAGATGCCTCTTCATCGGGAAAATACGTCTTTAACGGCTCGTATTCTCTGCCCACGGGGTTCTCGGTGAGATGATCTTCCGAGGCTTGTCCTTTGATTACCTTCTAAGTCACATAAACAATGTCAAATTCACTTAGCAGGATTTGCATCTTGGCGTGCTTTCCAGTGGGCATGGGATTCTGGAAGATATACTTCAGTGGATCCATTCTTGATATGAGATAATTAGTGTAGGCACAGAAATAATGCCTTAATTTCTGAGCTACCCAAGTTAGGGCACAACAGGTGCACTCTAATAGAGAATATCGGACCTCGTACGGGGTGAACTTCTTACTGAGATAGTAGATGGCTTTCTCCTTTCTCCATGTTTCATCGTGTTGTCCCAAAAAACAACCAAATGCTTCATCCAATACTGCAAGGTAGAGCAACAGAGGTCCACCTGGTCCGGACGGAACCAAAACTTGCGGCATCGACAAGTATTCATTGATTCTGTCAAATGCTTTTTGGCAATCGTCGGTCAATTTGGTAGCAGCGTCCTTCTTCAGCATTTTAAAGATAGGTTCACAAATGACAGTGGACTGAGCTATGAACCGGCTGATATAGTTGAGTCTCCCCAGGAAACTCATCATGTCCTACTTGTTCTTTGTCAGTGGTAATTCTTGAATGGCCTTATCCTTTGATGGATCCAATTCTATTCCTTGACAACTCATGATGAACCCCAGTAATTTTTCGACAGGAACCCCGAATACACACTAGGCGGGATTCAATTTCAAATTGTAGATTCTTATTCTGTTGAAGAACTTCCTTAGATCTTCCATGTAGTCAGGGGTTCTCTTGGATTTCATGACGATGTCATCTCCATATACCCACATATCCTTATATATCATGTCATGAAAGATAGTAGTCATGGCCCTCATGTTGGTGGCCCCATCATTCTTTAATCGAAATGGCATCATCTTGTAATAGTACATCACCCCCACAACGTGATGAAAGCTATTTTCTATGCATCTTCCTCATCCATCCATATCTGATGATATCTGGAAAAACAATCAACAAATGACTGCAGCTCATGCTTGGCGCAGTTGTTAATAAGAATACATATGTTTGGCAAGGAGAAGTCGTCTTTCGGACTGGCCCGGTTAAGATCCCGGTAGTCGACATAGACCTTAACCTTCCCATCTTTCTTCGGCACTGGTACAATGTTGGCTAACCATGTCGGGTCTACCACCCTGAAAACCATGTCTTTGACTTCCTTGGTGACTTCTTCCTTGATTTTCAAACTCATGTCGGGCTTGAACTTTCTAAGTTTTTGCTATACCGGCAGATATGTTGGATCTATTGGCAGTTTGTGAGCTACAATGGATGTAGTGAGACCAGCTATATCATCATATGACCAGGCAAATATGTCCTCATACACCTTTAGGAACTCCGTGTACTCTTTCTTTTCTGATGGTGACAGGTGAACACTGATGCATGTTTCTCTGACATTCTCTGTATCCCCCAAGTTCACAACCTTAGTTTCATCCAAGTTAGACTTGGGACTACTTTCAAAATCCTCAACCCCTTTAATGACCTCTTATGGTATATCATCCTCTTCTGAATCTATGTCTGTTTGTTGCATTGCCTCGTCTCAAGTCACAATCGTCAGTTAATCATCAAGATAAGTAGTAGTAATGTTGTGTAAATAAAGTAAATGATAAAGAAAATAATAAGAGTGAGACGTATATATGAAACTGAAATGCTTTAATTAAAATTCATAACTATGTTGGAACATCGGAGCTCTTTTTAGGAATTAAAAAAAATACGGAAAGGAAATTGACTGGTAAAAAAAGGTAAAATGTGATTCATGGTGCTTTGTTTAGCCTTGCTACCCTAAAGCTTTCCGGGCCCTGGTGGTTCTGATGGACCAATTACTGAGGCATTCTCCTCAGTTCACAGCTTGTATAGAATGGCCTTCCTCTCCGTCCTCCTCAAAACTGACACATCAGTCCATACTGTCATCTTTCAAAAATAAATTCATCATTGCCGCCAATGCCTCATCTTCTTCTGACCCATATAAGGTATCTGCTGGTTGGAAAGTCTTCTATATGAGGTATTGGATGCTCTAGTGGATAGTAGCGACTGCGCCATAGTGATGACCAGTGGTTGAACTCCTCCCAAATGTACTCATACCCCAAACCAAAAGTGGTACCATGTTTCTTTAGCTTGATGGGTTTGACAATTCCTTGGAGGTTTTTGCCAAGTCCTTTTCCAGGCTCATAGCTGCACCAATTCAGGATACGCTCAATCTTTTTATCTCACCATTTATCTTTGTCCACAGCGTTGACTCGCTTGATGAGGTTTCTCCGCTTATTATCCTCCTTTCTCCAATAATCGGGATGGCATGGCAACTGTATATGGGGTTTCCACCATCGCCATGAATAATCACCTCTTCAAAATTCATTGCCTGGTGCAGGGTTGATGTTACAGCTCCGGTGGCATGAATCCATGGTCATCCCAATAGCAAGTTGTAAGATGATGGGACGTCTATTACTTGAAAGTCAACGTCGAACCAAGTTGGTCCCATTTGCAGGCATAAACTGATTTCCCTAATAGTGGGACCTTTGGGACCCATCGAAGGCTTTGACATTGATGGCCCCATCTTTGATCTCATGTAGGTTCATTCCCAACGTTCTGAGGGTTATAAACAGACATATGTTGAGGCTGGATCCTCTGTCGATCAGGACTCTAGGAATGAAATAATACTTGCATTGCACAGTGATGTGCAGTGCCTTGTTGTGACTCAGCCCTTTCAGTGGCCGCTCATCTTTGTGGAAGGTGATTTTATGGCTTTCTAGTACTTTCCCTACCATGTTTGCCATTTATCCTCCAGTTATGTTGCTGGGCACATATGCCTCACTCAGTATCTTCATCAACGTATTCTTGTGCACATCGGAGCTTTGAAGAACAGCTACGATGGAGATCTGGGCTGGTATTTTATTCAGTTGTTCAACGACCAAGTATTCCTTTGCCTATATCTTCCTCCAAAGATCATGGGGCCCAATTTCAACAGGCCGTCCAGAGGTTTGCTTACGAGACTCAGCTAGGTGTTCTGGAGTGTAGACTCTGCCGGCTCTGGTCATACCTTGCGCAGCAATTGCTTCTCCAAATTTGCTTTCCCTTTCCTTCTTGCTTCGACTGTGTAATCCCATGGTATGGAATTTGAGTGGAACAGTAATATGTCCGACATTTCTACCAGAATAGGCACCCTTGGCGGTAACATAGCAACTTCAAATGGTACAGGTTCTTTCGTAACTCCAAACTCAACCTCAATTGGTCCAGGAACCTTTGCAGAGGAAGGTGCTTCAAACTCAAGTGGTATAGACATGTTTACTTCATCGCCCCCGGAGGGCTGGTTCTAAACAACAATCAGGTTGAGTGTAATTGTTGGCTTCTTTGGCTCATCACCCTCAGCAATCAATCTTATCAACCCCTTGGGGTCTCAATCATCTTCGATCTCGATCATGTGAATGCCTCTACCCTTGTGGTAAGGCAGAGGGTTATTGCGAACATTAGGAGCAGGATCCTTTGCTACCATGATCTTATTGTCAATCAAGGTTTGGATAGTATCTTTCAGTGAGCGGCACTCGTTAATGGTATGCCCCTTCATGCGGAATGGTACGCACAGTTTTTTTTCCGGTTGACCCATTGGGAAGGATTTTCTGGAGTTATGGCAGGTATAAGGATGACGCATACAGCAGCTTTAAGTCATTCATATAGCTGGTCAATTGGTTGAGCGATGATTGTGTATTGTCTGGGAGGTCTGCGCTCAAAATTTGGTCTAGGTCTAGGGAACTTTTGGCGAGTGATCGGCGACTGGTAGTGAGAGGGTTGAGCATTATAAGCTTGATAGACCGGTGTGGGTTGCAAGTACCTGGGCGAACTGGGATGATATGTGGGAGGTGGAGACGATATATAAACGGGTGGTGGATTTTTGTAGGAGGGTTTGGGCAATTGGTAATTTGAGGTATGCAGCTATGTAAGTGGAGGTGATGGGTAAGTTTGGTATTTTATTGGGGACTTTGTTCTCTGTGCGACCATCACGGCACTAACATCCCTCTTTTTTGACATGCCACTAGACTGGAGAGCCTTGTTGGTGGCCTGTAAAGCTTCAAGGTTAGTAACCATACCACTCTTGATGCCTTCCTCAATTCTTTCCCTTAGCTTGATGATATCGGAGAATTTCTGGCCTCAATCAATATCAACCTCTCATAGTATTGTGGGCCGAGAGCCTGGACGAAGAATCTGCTCATATGTTCCTCTTCTAAGGTCGGCTTGACCTTAGCAGCCTCTGGCCTCCAACGAGTAGCATATTCGCGGAATATCTCTATAGGTTTCTTCTTCAAACTATGGATGTAGAATACATCTGGTGCATTCTCTGTATCGAATCTGAACATGTCCATGAAATCGGACGCCATACCTACTTAGCTTTCCACTTCTTGGGGTCTTAGCTGATGTACCAAGACAAAGCATCTCCTTTCATACTTCTCATAAAGTTCTTTATACGGATCTTCTCATCCTTTCCGACTCCGACCAATTTGTCACAATATGTCATCAAATGGACTCTGGGATCTCTTGTGCCATCGAACATTTCAAACTTGGGAGGTTTGTACCCCTCAAGAAGTTCAACATCTGGCTGAATGCAAAGGTCCTCGTAAATAAGCCCCTTCATACCTTTGTTTGCTTCAACACCCTGGACTCGGCTAGTCAACTTCTTGAGTTCTACGGGCAGGTTCCTGATAAGAGAGTCTTTGTCTTCAGATTCAGGTAGGCTTGAGTGCGATATGATTTCCACATATACGGGGGTGTTATGGAGAGGATTATTTGTGGTGTTTAGGGGTTCAGGGATGAGCAATGGGGGGTTATTAGAAGGGCGGCATGTGTTGCAATGTTGAGTATGAGTGTGTTGTTTCTGTGGTTGCGGGATATTTTGTGAAGGTGCGAGATTTTGGGTATTGGGGAAGTTGATATCGGGAGTGGTAAGGAAAAATGACAAGTTGGCCAAATTCCAAAGTTGATCTAGTTCTTCTCGGAACTTCAATAACTTCTGCTCAAGTTGGGCAGCACTTTCCTTGGAGATCTGGATACCCTGAGTAACCTCTGTTTGTTCACCTGAGTTGTCTTTCCGGATGTTATTAAAGTCTTCCATTTTAGCCTTGTTCCTATTTTTGATAGGACTTGGAGCAGGAGGAGGTGGAGGGCCCTTGGATCTCGTAAAGTATGATGATGATGCCATAGTGCACAAACTTACCTTTTGGGGAGGGGAATAAAAAAAGTAAAAACAAAAAGGTAACAAGTCGGTGAGGGTTATGCAAAGAAAATGCAACAATATTTAAACACATTGTGCAGGAAAGTAAATCATGTCCTAATTTGGGTGCCTCGTTGTGCCCGAGGTAGGCCTAGCGGCAAATTAATTTGGAGAACTTATAATGTTGAATGCCTCATTTTATTGATAAAAATAAGACGAATCCCAAAACGACACTAAATAATGGAAAGTAAAATATCACTCATGACGATTGGCCTTATTACATCACTAAAGCAAAAGAAAGAGACTCCTAACTACTTGGTCTCGGAGGGACCTTCTTGAGGGTGAATGTTCTCGTTGATCAAGTCCTCCAGATCGCACAGGTTTTCCAGTAAAAATGCTATCGCCAAATGTTCTCATTTTCCGTCCTCAGCATTTTGACTGTCGATGACTCTTTTCCTCATTTTCCCTTCTAATTCCAGCAAGCGGTACTCCAGGTATTCTAGCTTCTCACTTGCCTTGGTGACTCTCTCTCTTTCCATTCATTGATTTGGTTGCTCGATGGGAGGTTTCTCCACTAAGTCTCCAAGAGTGAAGGTATGTTGACCTTACCAAAGTTGGGAACTTTTTCATTCATTTCTGCAAAACAAAAAGGTGAGGCCCTTACCCCCGCCGGACTCGACTATTTAAACCAATAATTAGCATAAAAAGCATTTAGTTCTCCAAATAAATGCACGGAATATGGTGGTGTTCATTTGGGTTTCAAGGAAACCCAGTGGACTTCAGACAAGGCTATCTTAATGAGTCATTATGTGGACAACACAATTAACTCGGCTAGGTTTGACCCTGATGCATGCACAATTAAATAGAGTAAGGCTTCTATGGGGTATTAGACCGGTACCCTTGAGCGGACAAATCAAGGGGGAAAGGCACAGAACCATCGATAGTAGCACTGATCGACTGGTTTTACCACAAATATGCCTTTGCCAAACTTAGGGGGTGATGATATCGGAAGGGCACAACTACTCATTATAAGTGTTGCTATGGTATTTGTTTGGCACGAGTGGAATATGATGTTGAATATGCAATTACAACAATGAAATAGATTCTCATGTATTTCCACATTCATAAGATAATAATTACAATAATTGCTCGTAATTACAACAGTAGTAAAGGAAAGCAGTAAATAAAGCATTAAAGAAAAGAAACAAGGAAACAAGTCAGTTTCATAGAAGAAAAGATAAAGACATTTAAGTAAAAGTAATAAAGAAGCAATAAAGTCACAAAAAACATGCAATGGTAAAATCCTAAAAGAAAATCCCCAGCAGAATTACCATACTGTCGTCGCCCCCTCTTTCTAAAAGTTGAAATCGGGTTCACGACATTTGGGAGGAAAACTCTATTCCCTTTCAAGAATTGGGTTTTGGAATTGGAGAGTCGCCACCTAATGATTATAGTGCGTTCGGGCACTTTAAGAAGGGTTTGAGTTGAAGAAACCAGAGTTTGGGTAAGGGTTAGAAATTATCTCGAGGGGAAGGTGTTAGGCATCCCTCAAGATCCACTAGTATTGTCCCGACCATGTTATAATTTTGACTTTACAAATAAACAATCAAGGCTCAAATAAGGACTTGAAATTAAATTGAAACTTGTGAAAGTAAGTAGAGAGAGTGGAAATTTGAAAGGTCTAAACAATCCTAAAGAAAGCAAACAAAGAAAAACAAAGAAAAAGGGGTCATAGGTTAATGATTAATATGGATCACTTCGATGAAATACCCAGCAATCACTCCTCAAAGAGGGGTCGCACGTGATATTAGCGCATCGGTCATCATTTCTATATTCTACCCTTCCCACCCCGTAAAGGTTATTTAAACGCGTGGATTGGTCACGAATGCTTATTACGTGCTATTACACGTCCCCTCCTATAAGTCCTAGAGGGCATTTAGGATCAACTAATCCTATAGGGTAAGGACTAGGCTGAACCCTTAGGTTTAAAGGACAAAATGCTATGCGTTATACATAACTAGTAGGACTACACATAAAGGGGACATACAAGGCAAATAAGAGGTTCACAAATCCCTCCATAAGTAAACATGTAGTTAGCACGTCTTTCACTTTTAAGGTCTCAAAAACATAAGTGTAAAAAAACAAATGATAGAAAGAGGTAAGATTCGATGAAAAGCGGAAGGTTTAATTAAGACGGAGTGAAGAATTTCAAAAGTGTAACTAAAGATGGAAGTAAGTATATAGTAGTTTAGGAATTAGTAAAAGTATAGCTAAACATGTTGAAACATACTTTGAAAATATAGTAACGACATTAAAGATGCAGAAAAATAGCACGATTCTGGACAAGCAAAACAATCCAGTAGAAGACATGATAAAACAGATGCCCGATTCCGAGATTATTTCAAAACAAGATGGGAGTTTTAACAGAAAGCATAGCAAACTTCAGCGAGACAAACAAGGAACGGAGTTCAGTAGTATTAAAAGGGCTGAGTAATCTTAAAACTGGCAAAGCAAAATTAATCAATTCGATTAGGCCTAAAGTTGCCTAGGCATCGTATGTATTTCCTACTTGAAAGGTGAACATGCATATTAATTTTTAAGAAGAAGACGCAATTTAATCCTAAACTTGTGTTATTATTAAACAACTGGCGAGGCGTTATAAAGTCCTAAGTAACATGATGTGTTAGGACTATGTAACATGATGTCTAATGCACATATACTCCTATAAAATGGTCTCTAAATGCAGCAATAACTTTCTATAACAGTTGTTTTGTTGGTTACTAGTCGTGATTACGAAGTGAATAAATAACAATCTGAAAAATAAAGGGCCTAAATCATGATTTCTATATGTAATATGCATGTCCTATACATGGTCTCTATTGCACAAATAGGTGAGTAAAGCCCTATAGACATGTTTTATACCCGTTAATCAAATTAAGTCTGCATAATCCCACCCAATTTCACTATAGCCCCCAATCAGTTGTTTACAAATTATTACAAATTGTGATAACTGAATTACATAAGTAAAGAAAAATAAGAAGTTACTCTATATGGAGCCTTCAACCAGGCCCAATCTTCCAACCTCACTTCCTTCCAATTTCACAGCCTTTGCCATGGTTTGGGTGCGGCAAAGTTCCATAAGGGCCCATTGGGGTCCTTGGCCAATACCAACACCTAAAAACTACCAAAATGTTAAACAAGCAGTACGAAATTACCAGGAAATCAATTGAAAACTACCAAAAACAATCACGGATGAAATTGAAAATCACAAGGAATTAATACTAAGTAAGTAAATTCACAAATAAGGAAGTGTTTCAAAAAAATCAGTGTAAATCTTCTAAGGAAAACATATACAAATCAGGGATTCGAAGAGATGCACAGAATCAACAGAATATTTTGGTAAACGATGAATAACTAGACCAATAAAAAACAATAGGCATGAAAATCAAAGAACCTTAGGCAGGAAGTCACAGGATCAGTAGAAGGATGGAACCCTAATAGCAAAATTAAAGCATAGAACTCGGAGAGTAACTGGAAGATCACACAAACAAGCACATAGCACAAACATAAACACATAATACTCAAAAAAATCAGAAGATATAGTGATTTCGAAAGAGGTTCAGAAAACCCTAGTTTTTTTTAAAAAATAACAAAATGTTTAAACTTGTGCAATCGTGAAGATCGAGTAGAGAGTAGTGTAAAAATATAAAAGTATGAGTGAAATTGTTATAAAAAATATAGAGTTTTGAGAGATTAGGGTTTCGTAAGAAACTTGTGAGAGTTAAGAGAAACATGGCTGTGAAACTCAACAAATGGTGTCCACAGCACCATCAGACCAAAACCCATCGGACAAAGACCTGAGACAAACCAGACCAAGCCTTCAGTGACCATCTCGTATGGCGGAGGCTTCTGGGGTCTCACCGATAGAGTTAATCAACGAGGTAAAGCTTCACGGTGACTGGTGGTCGAAAAAGGTGAGGCTTGAGGTGGTCGGAGAGGCGGTGGCTTCATCGGAGACGAGATAGAGAACTTGAAGGTTCTAGAGAGAAGGAAGAGCAAATATTAGCATAAAGAGAAAGAGAGAGAAACGGTATCTGAAGCGAGGGGCTTGGGGGTTGTTAGGTTTTATTTAGGAAATAGAATATGGGTCGTTGATCTCATTTGATCAATGGCTCATATCAACTCAAGGTTTAACCGCGTCGTTAAATCAGGTATGGGTCAGGTGATTTAGGAATATGCGTCGGGGGATTTGGGGTGGAAATTGGGGTTCAATTTGGGATATAATTGTAATAATTATGGCTAGTATTTAAATTGCCACTTTTTCTCCTTTTTATTTTATAAAAATAGTGAAAAATATTTTTAAAAGAAATTAGAAGCACTGAATTAACTAATAATACATATATATTAATTATAAAATAGTGAACTAATTTGATAGTTATAAAATACCATTAATGGAAAGATGAGCTATAATTGTAATTATATGCAATTTAGTTTTAAATAATGCAAAGTAAATTTGTCAAAATCACCTTAATTATAGATTAGTGTAAATATGCGAATAAAATTAATTATTCACTATGATAATTTTGATAATAATTATTGAATTTTGTAGCATTAAAATAGACAATAAATTAATTTTGAAAATCTTTAAAAAATTGAAAAAATACCAAAACACTTGAGTATGCATATATATGCATATATATGTTAATTTGAAAGTATTTTGGGCATAAACATACCTAGAGGAAAATTGGGTATCAACACTAGTTACTTTTGGATGACTGCGTCCAAAGATGCCACCGCTGTCAGGTACATGCTAACATGATAAAGGTGCCTCCAAATGAGCATAATGCAAAAAGCTCGCCATGGTCGTTCGCCACATGGGGGATGGATGTTATCAGACCAAATGAACCTACCGCATCAAATGTCACAGGTTTATCCTAGTAGCAATTGACTATTTCACCTAGTGGGTTGAAGCAGCATCTTACAGAGCAGTGGCCAAGAAAGTCGCGACAGACTTTGTCCGCAGCCGTATCATTTGTCAATTCAGAATTCTAGAGTCAGTCATTACTAATAACGGCTCCAACCTCACCAGTGATTTAATGAAATCCATGTGTGAAAACATCCAGATCAAACACAAGAATTCTACAGCCTACAAACCTCAGACGAATGGAGTCGTAGAAACTGCCAATAAGAATATCAAGAAGATACTAAGGGAAATGATAGAGAAGCAGCAGTGGCATGAGAAGTTATCATTTGCTTTATTGGGGTACACACCACAGTCTGCACATCAACCAGGGCAACTCCCTACATACTGGTTTATGGTACAGAAGTGGTCATTCCCTCCGAGGTAGAAATTCCCTCCCTAAGGATCATTCAGGAAGCAGAACTCGACGACGCAGAATGGGTGAAGAGTCATTACGAGTAGTTGGCTCTTAAAGATGGGGAGAGAATGAATGCACTTTGCCACCGTCAGCTTTATAATAGCAGAATGTCCAGAGAGTCAAACCAAGACGGTTCACACTGGGGCAGTTGGTGTTAAAGAAGATTTTTTCACATCAAGATGAAGCCAAAGGGAAGTTCTCTCCCGACTGGCAAGGCCCATATATGGTTCATCGGGTTCTAATAGGATGAGCCCTTATACTTGTAAAAATGAACAGAGAAGTTAGGCCAAAACCAATCAACTCAGATGCAATTAAGCGATACTATATGTAACCATTTATGATTTCCTTATGTAATTTGAACTACGTTTGACATGATTCCCGTTTAAGAGGGGATACGTAGGCAGCCTTATGGGTTCGGTCACAATTTAATAAAATTTTCATTTTCCCCTGCAATTGGAAACTGGGGCAGAATTTTGAGGACCCTCAAAATTCCGAAGTAATTTCAGTCGATCATCGTAAGCAGCCATCAGAAGTGTCGATCCAGCAAACTGGGACAGAATTTTGAGGGCAAACTGGGGCAGAAGTGTCTCGGAGGCCTTGTACAATGCAGGTAAACCAGCAAGCAACGACCATCTTGGCAGAAGTGATCCTGCTCCAGTTCCTGCAGCCCTACTAGACTCTTAACCGCCCATCCCAGCCTAAATATCGTTTCTGTTATTGAAAGATCTCCCTCGGCATACTCCGCCAATGGATCATGAACTATATATGGCATTATTCCTGTAAGACCAGGGATATGTAGGTAGCTTAGGAACTAGAGCATGGTCAATTGCTTCAAACCATTCCGTTCAGTCAAAAATTGGTCATCGTATCATTACCCGACAACTCTTCCATCCTTCCCAAGTAAAGAGGCGCAACTATTGATAGCTAATTTTTCCTCGACTATTTGTATATGCGAAATACCTTCAAATACTATATATATGCATATATAAGTATGCCTGAGTGTTTCAGTATTTTTTTTAAGTTTTAAAAGATGTTTTTAAATAAATTTATTATCCATTTTAGCAGTATAGAAGCCAATAATTATTCCCAAAATTATCATCTTGGTTAATAACTTATTTTATTCACATATTTATGCCAAAATACAGCTATAAGTAATTTTTATATATTTTTACAAATTTATTGGGTAATTTAAAAGTCAAATTGCATATAATTGCAATTTTAGCCTATTTTGAGAATTAATAATATTTATAATTACGAAATTGGTTCCAATATTTTATATTAATATTTATATGTTATTAACTGATCCAGCACTTTTAATTTGTTTTCAAAATCATTTTTCATATTTTCTAAAATAGAAATGAAAAAATTGGCTATTTAAAATCTAACCTATTTTTATTCCAATTATAGCCAAATTTGACCCTACCTAATTGACCCAATTTCAAACACCAAACAAACCAACCCAATTTCAGTTTAACATGTCCCTAACCCAACTAATCTAACCCGCTCGGTCATTCCCTTTGATCCAGGAAATGATCAACTGCCACAATCATTTCTTACCATTTTAATTCAATCACACCCTAACCCTAATGCATTTCACACAGAGACGTCGCCCTAACACCCCTTCGTCTCTAAAACTTTCTCGAATGCTCTTGAAACCCTAATCGTCTTCTATTATCTTCAACCTCCAACTCACCGGAATCCATGGCATCTCATGCCATGATTGGCTTATACTCACCTCCCTATGCTCTTGAACTCTTGGTGTTTGAAGTTTTAAGGTTTGACCTTGATGGTTTCCATTCAGATCTTCTTTGATTCAAGGTTCTATGGTTTCCCCGGGTTAGCTCCGGTGTATCCAAATTATTTTGAGCCTGGTTTAGACTTATCAGACTCGAGATCGGACCTTTTTCAAATCTTTCTCATTTTAGGGTTCCTCTAAAACCCTAGCTATTCGAGGTTTATTTTATTGTCTTCTTAAAATATAGTCTATATCTGTTCTCTACTTTAGCTTTTAAAACATTTTCTCGATCTTTTTCTTTTAAAATTACTGCTCTTCGATTTACGATTTCTTAAAAGCTCAAAATGTTTCTCCGACTTTTCTTTTGCTTTTTCTTTGTGTATATTTGTCATGCATGTACTTCTACTGCTTTCTTGTGATTGTGCTACTATATATGTTCTCATGTGCCTTGTCTTTCTACTGTGTTCTGCACCATGCTCACATATTCCTACGGCTATGTTTTTCCTATATGTCTTGTTGATATACTTTTCTGATATCTTTGTTCTCCTACTGCATGTATTTCCTACTAAGTTCTTAAGTTCTTTGTTTGCCTTTTACTGGACCTTTATTTGAGTTCTTTTTTAAACGTGTTTTCTTCTTACTGCTCTCTTAAGTGCTATACTACCTCTTTTGCTCTTCTGAACTTGTTTAATTTCAAAATTTTCTTAAAACATGCTTCTTCTACTCTCACTATATTTTGAATCAGTTTCTTCACTCTGTTGCTTCAAACTTGCTATTGTATCTGTTTGTTTTCTCATAAGTCTCTGAAAGAGACCTCTAAGCATGTTTCAGTTATTTGTCTTCTCATCTCTATATCTGATTCGAGTTGAAAACCCTAGGATGTGGGGGTTTTGGCGAGTTTGATCTTGTGTTTGGACTATGGTTCTATTTTGGGACCCTGGACTCTCTCCAACTCATTCTGAGTCTATGTACTAAATTTGAACCTCTTTTTTTATGACTCTGAAACTCTTCTATACTAGACTACTGATTATCATGATAGTTCTTTCTTGTTTAAGCATGTCTATATGTCGTTATATGTGTGTTGAACCTTTCTTCCAAAGGGTTTCCAACTTATGATTGATTCAGAATCTTTTTTTTGTAGGTTTGATTGATTGTTACTGGTTTTCCTTAATTAAAACCTTTCCACACTTTTCCTGACTTGGTTCATTTGTATAAAGCCTGCAATTTTGATTTCTTGATTGTTAACTGATTCCATTTCCTTACTTGCACAAACCGTGTGTTGTCAAACCTTGTCCTTAAATAGAACTTTATTTGTTTACCCCTCTTGTACTGCTTTGGAAAAATGTTTGATTGACCCATTTCCTTAATTATTTTTCCCTTTTGAAATTAGAATCCCCTAAATTAAAGAGAGACCTTATGTAATTGATTTCAAAACTATTTCTCTTACCTATTTCTACTTGCTTTCTGCACTATAAAGGGCACGACCCTTCTGCACTTTCAGATAGATGACTGACAACACACCTTGAATTCGATACTTTTACACACATAATCTCAATGCTCTCTTTCAAGAACTTCTGATTATTTGCTTACGATTTAGCTTTACAAGACTAGTGCTTTCTTTTCTTGTTTCCTTGAGACTGGTATCTTCTAATTTAGTTTTTAGCCTCACCCCCAATGTGTTTATTTTACAGATTCTACAATCATGTCTACATTGTTATATGTGCTCAGTGTTAAATAAGTATGTTGTTCTTTTTTATCTGTTTCTGCTATGAATCCATGTATCTTCATCCCCTTCTATGTGTTTGAGTTAAAGTTCAGAACATGGAAACATCCAAATTGTTGCTCATATCTGTACTTGACTCTTTAAGAGGTCCTAACTCTCAAACAGTGTGGCTAACAGGATGGTTGGGAAGTGCCAGCACCTCTAATTGCTAGGTATGACCACCAGCCTGTCTTGGCTTTCCCCAAAATCCCCTATATTTAGCTCACACTCTCTCCTAACTTCTAAGTTCTACCCCCTTCCTATGAACCTTGCTCTAGGACATTGAGTTCCCTCTGAACTTGGACATTTTAGGGCTGGCCCTTCCACACTGCACTATATTCAATTCTGTAGTAAATTTGGGTGTAAGCACTACCCGGAGTCCATGAGGCTCTTGGGAACTCTGATATACCCAAAAATGAGAAAGGCTTTGAAAATTTAATCTTAGGAGTTGGTTTACTTCATGTTTTAGACAGAAGACTGAATCAAGCCCTCCTTGGTTGGAAATTTTTAGTTTTTCTAATATAATTTTACTTATTTTTCTTATTCAATTATGGGTTGTAATAATCTTGTAGTAACTATTGGGGTTTTTAGTGAAAAGGGGAGGGTACATCATGCATAAAAGGGATAGATATCATGTTCATAGGAATTTAATATGTTTCATCCATCATGTCCTGCTTTTAGTTTTGCATTTTTAATATAGAGATCATATTTATAGGTCACATGTTTCATATAGAAACCATGTCCATATGTTCTGCATTTTCGTATAGAAACCATGCTTAGAAGTTTTTGCACTTCTGTATTATCTAGAAAACATGTTTATAGGTTCAGCACTTCATATAGAAATCTTGTTTATAGGTTCTACATTCTCATATATAAACCATGTCTATAAGTTTCTACACTTCTGCAATTAAGACCATAACTTCCTGCATTACATATAAAAACCATGTCTGTGGTTTTCCATATTTCTGCATACCACATAGATAACATTGCTATAGGACTTCCTGAATTCTGCACATGCATCTATCACTAGGCAAACGTATTTATAGGTTTGAATAACAAACAGCATTCTAGATACCATGCCTATAGGATTTCTATACTTTTATTTCGACTGCAAATGTCTTAAATCATTTAACACCTAGAAAGCATGCCTATAAGAGCTATCAACTAAATATGAATCGTCTATTTTGTCTAAGTCTACATCGGTAACTAGCTTTGCTTAATATATACAGAGCTTATGCTTATGTGTAACCAACAAGTCTTTTTTTTTTTAAATTAGTACGCTACTGCATTGTAATATAACATGTCCATAGGTTTTGCCTAGGCAGGCCATAAGATTAATTAGTTAATGGAATCAGACTTCGTTAAAATTCCAACCAGCAGGTAGGTCTGATTCGGGTTTCTTATCTAAAATATGTAATAAATATGTCTGCCTCCCATTCCCTTAAGTTTAAATAAGACCATAACTAGTATGTGCAAATGTCTTAAATCATTTAATTGTTATGTGTTTCCCCATACCTACTCTATATGTTTTGATTGTTGCCTTAGAATTTTATCCTTTTAAACCATGAAATCCAAATCTCCCTTCCTTTTAGGACTAGTAGTCCCAAATTCCTCTGGGCTGATAGGATTTGGGACAGGTAGTAGCATGCAATAGGAAAATAAGACCATTCTGCGTTTAATACCTTAACGGGCTAAGAAAGGGTAGATATAGATATGATGACCAGGCGATAACACCACATGTATAAACGGTTACCGGGTGTTGTGTGGGGTGATCCATATTATTTATAAATCTAGGACCCCCTTCCCCTTACTTGTTTATTTTCAGAATTTTAAAAACTGCTAAATTTTCAACTTTTTTAACTTACTTTTACTTTAACTGCTTGCAACAATTATGTGAAAACCCCTTCCCTTTACTTGTTTATTTTCAGAACTTCAAAACTACTTTATTCCCAGACTTCAGCTTCTTTAACTTCTTTGCTTGCAACCATTATGTGAATACAACCATGTATTTGTAATTCTTGCGTGTTTACTTGTCATTTGCACTTAAAGTCATAATTATAGAATGGTCGGGAACCACACTAGTAGATCTTGAGAGGTGTCTAAAACCTTCCCCTCGAGATAATTTCAAGCTCTTACCCATTCTCTGGTTTTCTAAATCAAAATTCTTCTTAGTGTCCTAATGCACTTATCATTAGGTGGCAACTCTTCAATTCCAACCCAATTCCCAAATGGAAAAGAGTTCTCCGCTCAAATATCATAAACCCAATTTCGCAAGAAAAAGGGGGCATAGATAATGACATGGCTCAGGATTTTGTGCGACACTTTTAATAAAATGTGTACGTTGTCCCAGACCACTCCTCCCTATCTCAGATGGAATAGAAACCCAAAGAAAGTTTTAGGGAATTTTGGTTCAGATGGAACAATAAGTTGCTCGGGATAGTCCTCCTATTGATAGAAAAGAAGTTGATGAGCCCCACCAACTACAGGATCAAGTGGGCTTTCCTGTTAAATGCTTTCAACCTAAACACCAACCCCATAAATATCCCCGACTCCACATAATCCACCCCAATATTATCCTCCAAACAATATACGGCCATCTGTCCAACCACTAGGTCATTCCTCATGGTGAGCGCCAGCGCCGTGTAATGCACTTTTGTCTTCATAACATTTTTGGGCACCTAACAACCCTATAAAATAGTGGCAGAGAAAGGAACAAAGTCAAATAGATAGTTTCACACCAATCCGGGAGTCCTACACAAGTTTGTTCGAAAAGCTAAAGCAATCTAGCTTGATTGAGCCGCTCCTAGGCTATACTCCGGACCCATATGCAAAAGGTTTTGATTCTACTATATGATGCATACACCACTCTAATGTCCAAGGGCATAGCATTGAATATTGTTGTGCTTTGAAAACGGAAATAGGAAAAATGATTCAAGAAGGGGTAATTGTGATCAAGGACAGTGACAGAGAGCATGCGAATCCTCTTGGGAACTTGTTAACTGGAGTTAATGATATTGAAGTTGGTAATGGTCTTGGAAATATTGATGTGGAACCTAGTGGCTAAGATGATGTGCTTAGTAATTAGAAAGACACTTTATTTCTTGGTTAGTCGGGGATGAGTTTTGCTGGTTTATTTTGTTGTCATTTCTATTGTTCGGGTTATCTCAGGGTTGTAATACGGATATTGTCTTGTGACTCAAACCTTTCTATCCTTTTATGTTGCCTAGTTTGTTTAGTCATAATAGCTCTTTTAGTGTTATCTAGGTTAGTTCCACGATTGTAACCCCAGTTTATGTTGTTTAAAATCTTTCACTGTCTGTCTAATGTTATTTTCTACTTTATGTCATTTTTGGTTATTTTTTATTTAGTTCTCTTATCCTTTTATAGTTATTTTGATGTTGGCTCTAGTGATATGACATGCACACATAATTACATGCCTAGTCTTAAAAGTTAGTTTAATCGTGAGGCAATGAAACAAGTTTGAAGATAATAGGGACATTCGAGGGAAATAAGTACAGATTTGGACATTTTGAGGTCATTTAAGGCCAAATTGTGTGAAACTGAGGTAGATAGATTGGGAAGTTAAGACGATGACAAGAATTTTTTACAAGAAAGTGCATCCCAGACAATTTGAAGCAAGCAACTTTCAGTTCAAGTGTATATCTAGTTATAACATAAAGCCAAGGGAGTTTGCTCCAAGCTGGCAGAGCACATTAATTTTGAAGAAGTCATCCAAGAAGAGCTCTATACTTGACAAGGAATTAAAGAAAGGTGGAAGTCATATTTGTGATACTATGATGCAAACGAAATGCTAGCCATGATCTTCATTCTTCATCTTTAGGATGCATGTGTTACACTTGGTATTTTGAAAGATTAGGAGGCTCTCTTTCTGCTATATAAATACTTTATCCTTTGTTACCCCTTTTGAGCCTTATTTGTTTTTTTTCATACCTCGCTTTCGGAATCAATAGTAAAGTTCAAAAACACAAATACAGAAGATAAATAAAGAAAAGAAATGAGGAAAAAGAGAAGAGGAAAAGAGAAAAAAATTGAACAAAAAGAAGAAAAGTAAGTAAAGCAAAAGAAAAAAAAAGAGAAGACAAAAAGAGAAAATAGGGGAAAAGAGAGAGAAAAGGAAAAAGGAACAAAAAAGAACAAAAAACAAAGCAATTCCTATGTTGTGAACTACAATCAACCTGATTCCCTTTAAGGATACGTACGTAGTCTTACGATTCGGTCCCATCAAAATAAAATTTGAAATTCCCCCAAGCAAGGAAATTGGGGCAGAAGTTGCGCTTTTGTGAAAGATCCGATTCCAAAAGTTGTAATGTTGAACCTATTCAAGTTGTTTTGAGCCTTTATGATATCCTTTATTTCTAACCCTGTCCAAAAGACACATTATAGTCAAATAAAGACCTCAGCTAGACATGCCAGGAACACATGATGTTTTTGCTATAGGTAATGCCTTATTATCTGCGGAACCAGAGGAAATAAAAAGAAAAGAACAAAATGAGTGAGTCTTATTGGTGAAAACCTGCATAGGCACCATAGACGATAGTGAGTTGAGAGAAAGAACAAAATGAGAGAGGCTTGCTAGTGAAAACTTTTCGGGCACTACAAGTCGAATAAGGATCGTGAATCAGATTGGATAATCGGAGCATTGAAGCCCAGTTTCATGATTTAGGGGCACAACAAGAGTTGAACATCATACTCTCTTGACAGATTAGGACATTAATCCAAAAATCTATGTCATGGTCATTAGATTTGGTATCTATGTCATATATTTCCATTGTCCTTTACTGTATTCCTTTTATCTTGTTTACTCCATCTTCTTGAGTCTGTTTGGTCAAAACAAGTGAGAAATGACTTTAAAATTTGCCACCAGCTTTCCAATTGCACAAAACGGTATCTGGATAGCACATCAAAGTGGCATAAGTCAGGAAAGAACAGCATGCACGCTGAGTTGGTAACAATCAACGTGTTTTGGGATTCATGCGAAATACAAAGGTTCAGTATATGTCAATGCATAAGTGCATTGCAACAAATTAATGGTATGGGGTTTGAACGGATCAGAGGTATTTTCCGTGATAGGGAGACAGAGAAAGTGGTCAGCCAATAAGCAGGCAAGGTCTTTCGTGTTGAAATCAAAATTATCATGGGAAGTGAAGGAGCAATCGTCCTCAAAGTCAAGATCGCAAACGAACCACCATGTTTAAACTCTAAGTTTTCTTTTGTTGAAATGGGGGCGGGAAATTTTATTTGCTTTGAAGAAACCCTCCGTGAGAAAAGCAAGTTCCAGACAGGCTCGACAGTAAGTTTCTATTACCCTCATGGATAACAGGATTTAGTAAGTTTTGAGACTCTCGCAAGTAACAAGGTCTAATAAGAGTTTTACTTTTGGGAAGTGTAATTTAGCATTTAAATTTTTCACTTTTGAGTTAAGACTTGGTTTGAATTTTTCAGGATAAAGGAATTTAGCTTAGAACTTATTTTGATAGCAAGGATTGGTTAACACTCAAAGATTTTCCCAATATCAAACTAGGGCAGAAAAAATTCTTTTATTTAGACTGTTTTGTTGTAATCAGGCGCCCACTTTGAGTACAAGGAAAAGCAACAAGTTTCAAAGGAAGACAGTTCAAGTTCAGTAATCAGGTGCCCACCTGTAGAACAACGGAGAATAGCTCATGTTTCAAAGGAAAACAATGCGGGTTCAGCAATCAAGCGCCCACGTAGAGAGCAAGGGAAACTCCCCCACCCCAGTCATTACCCTTGTTGTTAAACAAACCAGCGACTTTCTTCTCCTCCTTCACCCTCATGAAGCCAACGAGCTAACCCTAAAGACTGTACGAGCTGACCTAATGCCTAACGTCAAAAGGCTAAGCTATTAGATTATACGTTTTCTCGAGCTTCTTCTCCAATCAAAAAACCTAAGACCAAAAATGATGGAACTCAAACTCGCTGGAAGAAGCAGCCGCTAAGAACACTGAAAAATGAACCCTGAGATCGTCCCCTTCAACCTTCAGCATATATAAGCTTTCTTCTTCTTCATTCTAATAAAAATGCAAAGACCATCTCTCTCTCTCTCTTAGTTGAATAGAACCGGTGGCCCCTCCCCGTCGCTGGAACATGCACACACACAGTCACATACAAAAGCACAAATGAGACAGAAATAAGAAAGGGATCTAGGGTTCTTAGAATTTTTGAAAAATCAGAAAACTAAAAGATAACTAAAAAAAGATGTTATGTTCTTCTTCTCCTCGATTTTTGGTTTCAAAATGAGTTTTGTTTGAGTTCTAAGGTGTTGTGAACGTAGAGCTATCGTTTGAGTTAAAATTCGAGAATCGTTTGTTATTGGGTCTCAATTGTTGGAGTTACATTGTTGCCTGGTCGAGGTTGTCGTTTCATTAGTTCCGATTTGAATGTCGTGCAAGAATCCGATATAAGATCGTCCATGCTTTTGAGTTTTTGTGTTTAATAATATTAATCGAGGTCCAATTCTTCCTCTCTCTACTTATTTTATTCTAGCTTAATGTTAATTATGTGTTCGGTGTTATGATCCCGATGTTTGTGTAATTGCTCTTCATAGTTTTGAATTTCTCACTTTGTTATCTCCTCATATGTTTAATCGAATTGGTTATTACTGAACATGATTTTGTCACAGTATAGAAATTGGGTTGCTATTCTTCAACTGGACTACGTCAAATTAGATTAAAGGGGCTCGGGTGTGCATTTCATGTGGCCGTGCCATAATTTGGAATAACATAATAATAATAAACATGTTGCAAACCCGGGTGTGCATCTAATGTGACCCGATTTCAATTCCCAACAAGGTCAAATAGAACGTGTCGTGAACCACGGGTGCATTTCATGTAGCGTGACTTACGATGTGTTTTAAATAACTTTGAATTTTCCTGAAATATTAAAAATGGCTAAAAGTTAAAAAATGCACGTATGTTTTAATATGTATATAATTAGATAAATAGTCCAATAATATTAGTTAGCAACCGTGATAAAATCACGGAACCCGTGAATGCTTAACACCTTCTCATCGGTTAACAGAATTTCTTACCCGGATTTTTATATTTGCGTACTACAAAACAAAGTTAATCTTTCTCAATTGGAAATTTTAACCGATGACTTAGAATATCATAAGTTATCTTATATGACGACTCTAAATTTTAATTAAATAATTCTGTTCTAATAAAAGAGAATAGAGGATCTGCCATTTGTCCTCTTCATAAGATCAAAGAAACACCAAAAAAATGAAAGACCTAAGTCTCTAAGGTTAGACACCTAAGCAGGCCGTTCTTCTTCGGAATTTGGTCAGCCGTTTGGACCATGGAGGAGACCCCTTGAATTTTAATCCAAAAATGAAAATAGCCGAACCACCCTATGACCAAGATTCCACCTCCATCTTCCTTCATAAATAGCTGAAAATCACCCAGCAAATCTAACCTAAAAAAATCTCAGCCCAAAGCCACCTAGCTCCTCCCTTTAAGCCATAAATCGACACTCCTACTTCCTTAAAAAAATTAGCTGAAATTTGCACACCACATCCCGCCTGGAGTCAGTCGAAACAAGCCAAAACCGTTACTAAAAGCAGTCACAAACACAGCTACTGTCGAAGTCGCCGGTGAGGTTTCCGTTTAACAGTTCCGGCTCCGATCAGAGGTTGTCGGCTAAGTTTCTAGTTCATTTTGGTCGATTTTGCTTTCAAGATTCATTCAGAGTTTTTGGCATGTTCATCTTAAACTTTCTTTTAAATTCGAGTTTCATGAATAAAAGTGGCTGAGGTTTTATTTCTAACTTTTCTCTGTTGTTTATCTTGTATTTTAATGATTAATCTGTTTCTGAGCTTTTGTTTATACAAAATCCCATTGTTTGTTATTGTTCTATGTGTTTATACTAGATTCCTCTTAGTACTGGGTACTAGTAGCTATGGAGATCTTGAATTGAGGAGGAAGCATATGCACTAATATGTCCAGTAAGCTTCGAAACCACTCACAGTGTTCATGTTTGTGATTCTGAAGATGTCAGTATTAATTATAAATTAGTTGCTATTGTAGTATTCAAGTAGGGATGTTATTGTCAAAATTTTAAATACATTACAAAGAATTAACAAGTGTTAGATCATTTTGAAAAGGAAGAATTAAAGAGATATCTAATATTTGAAAGGCAATGAAGCAAATTTCTCTGACTGAAGGATAGAGTGGAAATGCGTGAGGTCCGTAAAGGAAAAGTTTTATTTCCAGAAAGTTTGTAAATAAAAGAAAGTTTCACTTATGGACCTCTTGTTAAGTGTTTTAAAAATATGCATAGTTTGCTTTAGACTTGTAAATGATAATTATCATGGTTACGGGTACAGCTCCCATAACGTAGTTATAGTTTGTAATTACTAAAATCCGAAGGTGCATATCATGTGACCCAATTTTAATTACCAACAAGGTTTAATAAAGTGTGTCCTGAACCGCTATTTCATGTAGCGTGACTTATGATGTGGTTTAAATGACCTTGAAATTTCCTGAAATGTAGCAGTTTTTAAAGTTAAAAAATACACATAGGTTTAAAATGTGTAAAAATCATATAATTAGGCCAATAATAATAGTTGAGTGATTGTGCTAAAACTACGAAATCCGAGAATACCTAACACCTTCTCCCAGGTTAGCAGAATTCATTACCCGGATTTCTATATTCGCAGACTGTAAAACAGAGTCAATCTTTCAATAATTCAGGATTTAAACTGGTGATTTGGGACACCATAAATTATCTCAAGCGGCGACTCTGAATTTTAAATAAAATAATTTTGTTTCCATTGTCACTTAAATTGAAAAAAACTCCATTATACCCCTCAGGAGTATGAAAAAGGAGGTGACACAATTTGCACCTGGAGTTTGGCCTTACAGTCCACTTGGAGTTCTAAACCTATTTGAAGGCCTAATAAGAAGGGATTTTTGACTGCTTATTAGCACCTTTCTACTCTTGTCTTAGTCTAAAAGTATCGAATTGTGTTCCTAAAACGAATGGATCGTGCAAATTGTAGGAATGCTAGAAGTTTGGTCTCTTTTGATGAATTTCGAGTATAAAAGGAGATGTCCGAAACACAAGAAAATAAAGAGTGCAGAAGCATAGATGTGTGGTCAGTAGAAGGAATTCTGCAATCGCAAAAGAAATCTATGGTCACAAACTAAGAAGCAAAACCCAACAGGATTTTCAACAATGTGTCGCCATAGAATATGCATTTTACTGACTGATCTCAAAGTTGAGAGGAACAAGAATTGTGCGGCTATAGAAGAATGCCTTGCGGGTGCAGCCCAAAAATTTGTAGCCGCAGAACTCACCTTCCTGCCAGTTGACCAAATCTGCGGACTGATCAGAGCCAACCGTACACCACTATAGAGTGGCAAGAGTGATCGAAGCAGCTTTTACCCGAGATGGTTGGGATCGAATCTACATGGAGCTAGAATTGCGAGTTGGTTTCCTACTCAAACTAGCAGTGCGTACGCTTTTAGTTGCACTTCCAATCATAGTTGGTCCTTTAATTACTTCTAATATTATGGAAATAAGATGCTAAATATAACGACCCGACCGGTCATTTTGTACTCTAGCGCGCCGTTTAGCAGCTTGAGGTCATGAGCAGCTTCATTTTAGGTATTATGACTTGTACGCGTGGTCGGAATTGAATTTCGGGAAGTTCGGAGTTGATTTGGAAAGAGAATTCTCATTTTGGAAGCTTTAAGTTGAAAGAATTAGCTAGGATTGAGTTTTTTATTAAAAGACATCAGAATCGGGATTCGAAGGTTCCAGCAGGTTCATATGATGATTTTGGACTTGGGCGCATGCCCGGATCATGTTTTGGATAACGTGAGAGCGTTTTGGCTCCAATTATGGAAGTTAGCATTTTGAAGGAAATCTCATAAGTTTGGGCTGAAGTGCATCTTAGTGTTATTGTGTCCATTCAGGATTTCGAGCCTGGCATAAGCTCCGTATGGCGGTTCTGGTGTTGGGAGCGCGATTGGAAGTGAATTCGGAGGTCCGTGGGTGGAGTCATTTGGCTACGGATAGAAATTTGAAGGTTTTTGATAAGTTTGACCGAAAGTGGACTTTTTAATATCGGGGTCCAAATCTGATTCCGAAAATTAGAGTAGGTCCATAATGTCGAATTTGGAGTTTGAAGAAGAGCTGAAGTTGTTGGTTTCTGGTGTAACCGCACCTGCGAGACTAGGGCCGCGGGTGCGGAGCCGTAGAAGCGGCCCTATGGTCGCAGATGTGGTATTGGCAGAAGAGCACTGGGATCACCATTTTAAAAATGTGATGAGTGTTTTAAAAATTGGGATTTGGCCATTTTCTCTCATATTTTCTTGGCTTGGGTGATTCTTAGAGGGTTTAAAGAGGGGATTTTCATCATCAACAATAAGGTAAGCTAACCCCACCTATCTTGAGTTAAATACGTTGATTATGTACAGATTTGAGCATGAAATTGGTAGAAACTTGGGGTTTGAGGAAAACCTAGAAAATTGATATTCTTGGAATTTGACCATGATTTTGGGTATGAAATTGAGAGTAAATTATATATTTGAGTTCTTGAGGCTATGGGTAAACTTATTCTTCGAAAAATTTTGGAATCCGGGCACGTGAGCCCGAGGGCATTTTTTGTCAACTTTTTGATTGGGGTTAGGAATTGTTATAAATTGGATTTTAATGAGTAATTGAGCATATATTGATGGATCTACATAATTATTGGCTATTTTTGGAGCGTTTTGCATCAATTTGAATCTACGAAAGGGCGTGGAAGGTCGGTTATGGATGTTCAGAGCGAGGTGACTCTCCTTTCTAACCTTGTAAGAGGATATTGTCCCCATAGGTAAAGTAATTTGTTATGTACTCCAATTTTTGGGGGCTACGTATGCGCGAGGTGATGAGAGTCCGTGCGTAGCTACTAATATGTGTAAGTCCAGGTAGTCTAGGACCCAAAAGCATGCTATACTTGGAATATCGGTAATCTTACTGACAGTTTAATAACTTAAACCCTATTGAATTGGTAAATGAATTTATAAAAGGATTTAACTTCACTTTCTTAAATAGTTAAAGAAGAATTGGCTTTTATTTAGATTAATGTTCCCCGATAAATACATAATTGGCTATTTGAGCATGTATTCCTATGCGTACCTGCGTTGCATGTAAGATTCGCGAGCATGATGCTTGTTTATTTAAATTTGACCGCATCGCATGTGTGATGCGCGAGCGGGATAATTCGGCTCACCTAAGTCCCTGTATCAACCATGCTGCTATGATCACTATGCCACTAGAGACGCATGTTCCTGTGCAACAAAATGCACAGAAGTGTAGTATGAGTACGAAAATAACGTGTATCCAATGAGTATCCCTTCTAATCTCGAAGAAGTAGAGACAAGAGGCCGACTTTGACACTTACTAGTGGTCTAAAAATATTATCTTAATAATGTAGTAATTTGGGGATTTTTATAAACATTATATTAATTCAATGGCATGAAGCAAGTAAGCAATTCTTTCTTTTATAGAAAATTTCCAAATTCCCTTTTTCGTCAATTATACATATACTCTCAAGCCAGGAAGAGGCACTAACAATTTCAATAAGTTTTAAGGCAAGAAATACAAGCATACACAAATTATACCAGGGACGTAAGGCCCCATCAAACATAAATGTAAAATGTGCACTGCCGAGGGTCGAGCAGCACGAACCATACATACATTTATTACCCCACTCGTGCATTACACATGCGATGTGGCCAAATTTATATAAACAAGCACCCTGCTTGCGAATCATACATGCGACGCAGGAACACATAGGAATATATGCTCAAATAGCCAATTAAGTATTTATTGGGGACCATTTATCCAAATAAAATCCAATTCTTCTTTAATGATTTAAGAAAGTGAAGTTAAATCCTTTTAGAAATTCATTTACCAATTAGATAGGGTTTAAGCAATTAAACTGTTAATAAGATTACAGATATTCCAAGTATAGCATGTTTTTGGTTCCTAGACTATCCGTATGATTTGTGTATGCTTGTATTGCTTGCCTTAAAACTTATTGAAGTTGTTAGTGCCTCTTCCCGGCTTGAGAGTATATGTATAATTGACGAAAAAGGGAATTTGAAAATTTTCTATAAAAGAAAGAATTGCTTACTTGCTTCATGCCATTGAATTAATATCATGTTTATAAATATACCCGATTTACTACATTATTAAGATAATACTTTTAGACCACTAGTAAGTGTCAAAGTCGACCTCTCGTCTCTACTTCTTCGAGATTAGACGAGGTACTCATTGGATACACGTTGTTTTTGTACTCATACTACACTTCTGTGCATTTTGTTGCACAAGAACATGCGTCTCTAGTGGCCTAGTGATCATAGAAGCATGGTTGATACAGGGACTTAGGTGAGCTGAATTTTCTGAGATGACCGCGGGTAGCACAGTCTCTTTTAGATTACTGTATTTATTTTTTGTCCAATATTGTATTTCAGATAGTAGATGTATTACATTATTCCTTAAAAATTGCTCATGCACTTTTGACACCGAGTTTTGGGATTATTATGGTATATTCTCTGTTATTTCTAAATATTCTTGTATTTAATTTTTGTAAAGATTATCTTTCAGTGTCAGAATTGGAGGAAGGTTTCTGTTTCCAAAAATTTTGAGATAAGAATTTAATTAAGTATTTTGGTTGGCTTGCCAGACAGCAGTGTCCAAAGTCATCCTGACCCTTAGTGGATTTTGGATCGTGACAATATGGTATCAGAGCACTAGGTTACCTTAGGTCTCACGAGTCATGAGCAAGTCTAGTAGAGTCTCGCGGATCAGTAAGGAGATGTCTGTACTTATCTCCGGGAGGCTACTAAGCTGTTAGGAGTACTTCCCTTCTTAATTCCTCGTCGTGTAGTTTGATTCGTATGAGGCTTATGCCTTCATTTCCTTTCCATTCAATCTTATGCGACGCGAAGCGTTGGTCACTAATTGGTGAGTAAGTAAATTGTAATGGTACTGCAAATGTGGTGTGGGGTGTTTCTCCCTACGGGGTTGTTTGAAACTATTATTGTCACCTTTGAAGCTTAGTAGCGTACTTCTGAGAACTCTAAGGTTAGGCATAAGTTTCCATGATGCTTATGAACAGTTGTCCTGCGGTATTGATATGATATGATGTTTGCCTACATGTCAGGGCATCGAATGACTTGAAGGGAGGTTTACTCAGTACATGATTTAGAGATTCAGTATTTTACTTCCGATGAAGGAAAGGCAATCAGACTAAGAATGTTCAGATTGGGGTTGATGGAGTAATGAGACTTGGTAATTGCAAGCATGGTGGAGTTTTCTTCTACGATGAGATGTCGTTGTCCTTATTGAATGTACTAAGTCTGCAGGTGTTATGGTCTTCTAAAATGCCTTTTGAGCAGGATATTGCGAGACAGTATTGAAGAAGCGACGGTCAAATATCGAGGGGTGCGGTGGTGTAGGATAGAGTCGCTGTTTATAATGTAGACGACTCGAGAAAGATGATCTCCGGAAAGGTTTAAAGCTAGTAGCGATTTGTGGGTTCAAGTGATACGAAGATAGATTTTATTAAGGCAACAACTGAGCAGCAAAGGATGAGGAAGGACATGTGGGAAGGGTCAAGTGGTGGTTCAAATTTCTAGAAGACCAGGTGTAAGAAGCAAAGGTTGATTAGTCGACTAAAAGGGTGAGTTTCACGAAAGTGGGAGAGTGGCAGAGTTGCATATGGGTTTGGTAGTATGGTTACTACACACCTTATGGAGAATTTGGATTGAATTATTAATTTTAGTGATTGGTGATTAGGGCTTACAGATTAATTTGAAGTGTGGACTATTATGCGGCAGGAGATTTGATGTAATAAGAAGGAGCTGCTTGAAATGAAGAAGGATACAATGTAACTTTGAATTGGAAGGAGGTTGCCGCAAATTTTGATTGATGTCCACGATGAGTGAATGGATTGGTGTAGCTAGAGAGTGAGCATGGACGCATGAGGGGTTATTAAAGTCACAGTGATTTCACCCCATGCAACAATGTTGGAAGATATCAGAGAGTGATTTCCGCATAGGATAATTCCCCATGAGCAGGTTAGCGGTTGCGTGGTTGGCGAAGCTTCCACGAAGAATTCTATTAGTTATACCGCAAAGAGATCAGTCGTGCAAATGTGGTTGATGATTCAGAGCATATAAAGGGGGGTTTACGGAAACATTCCGAGAATATTTGTGGTCGATTGCGCATGGTTATGTCAATAAGAGATAAGGACTCCTGGTAAATTTCAGAGTTGTGTAATAATGGGTTCAAGATAAATGGGAGATTCCCACCGCCTACGATTAGGTCGTATGGTTATCTTCTTGTGAGGTTTTGGGTTATCAGCATATTGGTAAGTTATTTCAGCTACAAAAAAAGAGTAAGTGATAATGAGCAGTGAAATTGTTAAAGGTATGTTGTGGTTGGCCTTATTTGGCTCATGATCAGGCTTTGGGAGGATTCGTGATTTATGCTTCATAGAGAGGTGAAATACAAGTAAAGTGATCCAGTCAAATTATTCATTGAGATGGGTGTTCTTGTGCCAGTGGGGCCTGGGAGTTGATTATTTTCGGGACCAAGCAAGAGTGGGTTACTCTCAATACTGGTCCTAGTGTATTCAAAGAGGCAAGGTGTGGTGCCTAATAATTTTGAGCCTATAGGTGCGGTTAAGAATCAAGCTTTTGTAGAAGCTTATGAGAAGAGGCCCTGAATTTTCTCTAATGTTTTGACCTACAGTGTAGCAATTAGAAGGTATGATAGTTCGTGGGATTTGAGATAACATGGTCTCGGGATTCACGGTCACTCGGGATGAGTGCGAATGAAGTGTGTTATGTGTTGAATGGAGTTATTATTTCCAAGGCAATCAAGGATAAATTGGAAGGAGATAGACTGGTTAGCCATAGTTGAATTGGCATATTTGTGGTAGTAATAAGTTCCTTTAGCAAATTATGCAAGTGATTTTTGGAGATATGTGTGAAGCCTGTCGATCGCCGTAATTGATGTTATTCATAAGTATTCTACTTTTATGGCATGTTATGTGTAGGTCGATCTCGGAAGTGCTATGGTGGCTTAGACCACTACTTTGAGATTTGCATATTCAACGGTTATGAGGATTCACATGTGTGTTGCTATGGTTCTCCTTAAGCGAGTTAATTGAAAGGTTTTTATACGATGAAGCGATATTCTATTAGTGGTTCTGAAAGTATGATGAGAATCGCATTCTATTGAGTATTGACATATTTGGAGCAGTAAGGTATGGAATCTGAAGTAAGGATCAAGGTTGCAGTTCCGTGTTAACCAGGATGTCACGAGCTCATATGAGCAAGAAAGTAGTTTTGATGTTTAAAGTAAGTCGGTATTGCCTTCAGCGTCACCTGAGATCTATGTTTTATGAAAAGGCTTACATCGTGATTAAGGATTCTTGATTTATTTTTAGCGTTAGTACGGCCATTGGTTTGGATGTAAAGACATGTTATCTGTTACGGAAGGTTGTGGGAGTGTGCCCCACGGTAAGGGTGTATACGTGTGGCATGTAGTCACTTGATTGGTTGAAGAGTCAAACCAAGTACGAAATCGTGGTGATGACGTTGATTTGGGAATTGATGCCTGGAGGGCACTTGATTTATTGAGTTGTGGATGATCACTTTGATTATAATGGTTGTTCTTATGTGTTATGGGAAAAAATGTCGTTATTATGGACCTTTGAAAGGTTATCAGCCTAGTTCAGTGAGACCAGAATCATCTTGAGGTATGTGGATGGATTCAATGTGAATATGGGCTTTATATCCAGCCAGATGTGTTCATTTCAGTAATGCACTCCTTATGAAAGAATAGTCAGGGTGTTATTTCATCGTCAGTTATTTCATGTAATGGTACATTGCACTGTGTGAGTTGTGAGATGACTTGGTGAATTTTTATGTGTTGAGGTTCCACATAGAGATGATGTTACACGAGCAAAATGGCTCTTGAGATTCAGATCGTATATCACACCTCAGTTGTGCTTGAGTTTTGTAGCTTATGGAACTATATGTCTCCCCATGAATAGTATTATGCACTTAGCGTGCTTGTGACCAATATTTGGTATCATGTTGTATTGAGCAATCTAGCTCGGTGTGTACCTCACTATGCGAATTTTATATGTGGATCGGGTGGAACGCTGCCATGGGTATGTTGTTTGGAGCAGGTTGTGCGTCGTAACAGTATGATGTTGAGTACAGTTCCCTAAATCTGTTTTTATGTGTTTTGTTTTCTTTTTTCTGAGGAAGACTCATATTAGCTGTGTGCCCGTGTCGCATTTACGATTCGCGAGTCAGGGTGTCAGTTCAATTATGTTGACCGCGTCGCATGTATGATTCACGAGCAGGGTAATTGGATTTCCTCTTCAGAGTATGTTTTCCTTTGTATCGCATTCGTATTAGTAGCCTATTGGCACATTGTGGAATCATATGAGACTCTTGATCATGTTCGGGTGGCTTATTGCCGGAGCAGTTCGTACTGGGTGAGACGAGATCATTGGATTTAGGATTAGTGCAATCTGATTATATGAAGTATATTAAGGAGAAAAGACTATTATTGGGTTCAAAATGAGGTGAGGGTTCTTGCCAGGAGTATAGACCCTATGATTTGTTGATTCGGTAGTCAGTTATGAATTTCTACACATCTCTTCCATAGCGGCAGTATTGTAAGAGTTAGAGCGAGACCTATGTAGGTCATGAGGTACAATGGGAGCATCGGATTTGTGGAATTTTGATTTATTCGATCAGAGGATGTTATTTTGGTCCTGTTTAGGGGTGTTCAAAACCGATCCGAAACCGAAAACCGAACCGAATCGAAGCTTAATGGTAACGGCTTAACGGATTAAAAAATTTTTATTAATGGCTTATCGGATTGGGGGCGGATTATTCAATTTTCTTAACAGGTAATCCGTTAACCCGTTAAGAATATATATATATATATATATATATATATATATATATATATATATATATATATATATATATATATATATATAAAAATTTATTTTTATTTATAAAATTATATATATTAAATATAAAAATATATATAACAGAAAACCTTAAATCCATATTCATGACAGCACAACCTATGATACAACTGCAAACAAATGTGTCGACAAAGTTAAGGTGCCATGTTTGGCACTAATAATTTACAAGATGGAGACAATTTTTCTCACACAATACCAGTGCCTCACTATTATTATTGTTTTGTCCTTTGAGAGGAATGTGCACCAAATCAGGAGCCATATTACATTTTAAGGTTTCCCCCAAACACATTGGGGTACACCTTGATAGTGATGATACTTTCAAACTGGGACAGGTTCGGGAACTCTGTCGTTCCCAGCTGGAGTCAAACTATCAAAGTATTCCACCAAAACCTTCCAACCACCAGGGCACATAAAACCATCTGGAGGGCTCTCTTTATTCTTTACAAGTGATCGCATCTGGAAAAACCAAAAAATTAGTTGTGCCTTAAAATTGAACAAGGCATAGCTGATGTACCAAACTGGACAGTGAGGCGTGAGCTACTAAGCTTGCAGCCTTGCATTATAAATTGAATGCAGTGTGCGGACAGAATACATTTGAGCCCTTAGGTATTAAACAGATAAACCGCCCAGTAACCGCCCGATAAGAGCTAACCCGATACCAATCCGCCCGATATCTTATCGGGTGGCTAACAGATGAATACATTTAAAAGCCGATAACCGTTAAGCCAAACCGTTATAGTAAAAAGCCGCCCAATCCGCCCAATGAACACCCCTAGTCCTGTTGTGAATTCAGCTAAGATATGTGTCGCGCCCTTTTTCCCTCTTTGCATCGAGAGATCAGGATTATGATATTTTGGGTATAGGGCAACTCGTTCCTTTTGGGAACTGGGTTTTTGCATTTGAAAAGTCATCACCTAATGGTTTACGATACATTAGGACACCTACAAGGTTCATTTCTAAGTTTGCTTGATAACCACAGATAGGGTAAGGGCTTGAAATTATCCTAAGGGGAAGGTGTTAGGCACCCCTCAGGATCCACTAGTGTGGTTCCTGGCCAGATAGTTCTTTTTTTTGTGAATTTAGTGCAATTAACATGTAAACATATAAGGCTCAAATAAAAGGGGATTTTAATACACAAATTTTAAAAGTAAAGCAAAGTTTGAAAGAGCAATCATTAAAAGGCTGATTTTTGACAAGAAGTTATAGTGTTTTAAAGGAAAAGAAAGAGAGGGGAAGGGGTCCTAGGTTTATTTATAATATTTCACATCAATGCAATACTCGGTAATCACTCCTCAAAAGAGAGGCTACATGTGGCATTAGCACACGGGTCATCACATCCATATCTACCCTTCCTGCCCTATTAAGGTACTAAAGCGTGGATTGGTCTCGACCACTATTGCATGCTATTACTCGTCCCGTTCCTATCAGTACCGGAGGCACTTAGAACTACTATTCCTAAAAGGGAGGGATATTAGGCTGACTTTGAAGTTCCAAAGGTGAAAAATCTAAGGTGACATACAAAATACATAGGACTGCACATTAAAAGGGGGACGCATATAAAACAACGGAGGCTCATGTATACCTCCTCAAACAAAGAAATCAAATAGAATGACTCAAACAACCATCAAGGCCTGAATCTAAAATACTAAGGCAAGAGGAGTTTAAGTTGTTGAATCAGACCAATTTATTACGTAACTCAGACAAGAAGTTCGAATCAAGCATCCCTGCTGGTTGTAGCAATTACTAGTTAACAGAAGCGGGCTCAGTTTTATTTGTTGTTATTACCTAACTTTGCCTAAGTGTTTGGGTGAGACCTTGTGAACATGGTACCTATTACTAATTCGGAATGGCAAAGCAATAACAACTTAAAAACGAATGGTTTGAGATCCTATAGATATGATTCCTAAACTGCGTTAAATAAGGAGATTAGGTTACTTGAAAACTGGTTCAGAATAAAACTAATTTTAAATTAGACTAGTTTCAGATTCTACAGACGATGGTATCCACTATTGCTGATTTTAATTCCTATGGACATGATAACCCCTATAGGCATGATATCTAGTTGAATAATTTTAAACCCAATAGACATGGTATCTCATTGAACGATTTTAAACCTTATAGGCATGGTATAACGTGGAGTGGAAACATGCAGGATTTTACTTGGAAATTCCTACATGCATTTTTTAAATACATTATGAACATGATATCTGCTTATAGCTGTTTAGATCCTAGAGCATGGTGTCTAAACAAATCCTATTAGCAGGTTATCTAGATGTAGAGTCAAACATGAAAAATTTGTAATAAATCCTATAGACATGGTATCTAAAATGCAGAATTGAACATGCAGGATTTAAAACCAATCCTATAGGCATGTTTTTCTAACATGCAGAATTGAATCATTCAGAACACAAATCCTATAAGCATGTTTTCTACCATTGAGCATGTACCCATCCCTTTTCCATTAGACAACCCCGAGTGTTTATTAAAAATTATTACAGACCAACATAATGAATTACATCTGGATAAATCTAAAAGAAGAAGTTACAACCATAGGAAGTCTGATTCTTGACTTCCTCTCTGAGTTAGGGAATAAACCACCTCAAAATGCCATGTTTCAAAGCCTTTCTCAGACCTGGGTGTGTCAGAGTTCCCTAAGGCCTCAAAGGACCTGGGAAGTGATTATGCCTAAGTTTATAGAACCAGATAGAGTCGAGTGCAGTGTGGAAGGTCCAGCCCATAAGTGTCCAAATTTAGAAGGAGCTCATGGGTCTCAAGGCAAGGCTCACATAAAAGGAGCAAAACATAAGCCTAAGAATATGGTAGAAATGCAGGATTAGATACTTAAAACTGAGTGAAGAAAGGAGAGGGGTAAAAGGTGATGGGAAAACAGTAGTTGTAAATCACAGAGCTTATATTTCCATACAAAGGGGGGTCATGAGTTTGGGAATACATTGCAAGGAGCAGATATCCTTAAGCAGGGATTACGTTTGGGCATGCACAACAATAGATGGTATTGGCATGCCTATAACCGACCAGAACACACAACATATAGAGGGGATATGGGGGTTATGATCCTAGGGGAATCGGGCTTGGGTCATGCACAGCAATGTCCAATGCTATCATGCCCCAACCAACCAACGATACCAAACACATAAGTGATATGGGGTTTTAGGATTCATAAGTCATAATAAGTGACTGATAGAATTCATACATAATAAAGCATTGATTCAGAATAGAAAATGAATTTTTACAGCATCCTTAATAATGGAACTTGATTAAAACAAACAGGAACCAAACAAGGGTATAGGAAATAGTAAAGAAATATGTTGTTGTTTGATGCTGAAAATTAGTTAGAACATACCAGTAAAGATGAAAATGCAAAGAGAAAAAGTAAGCAAGCTTCCCACAGCCTAGCATTGGCTTCAAGCCGGCTAGATAAGGCAACAACACAAGTAACAATAGAGAAAAAAGAGGGAAATTTTTTAGTGGAGTGTGTATTCTGAACTCAAGTATTTTATTCCTTGTGTTCATGCCTTTGAAAGAAGAGGGGTGCAGGGTATTTATAGCCTTTTGAAACATGTAAGAAATAAGTTAATAAGTAAAATTCAATACAACGATGGAAACAATAAACAGTCAGAATCAATCAACCAAGTGATTCCCCTTTAATTGAGGAATCACTTGTTTCATTCTTTCCTTTCCTTTTCTTTTGCTGCTTTCTCACACTTGCGTTTCTGACTTTTGTTAATGATTCCAAAAGAGGAGTATGAAAGAAAACAATTAAAGCTCAAATGGGTTAGTAAAGGATAAAGTGTTTAGGTAGCAGAACAAAATTCCTTCGTCATTTCAATCTTTCAAATATACCAAGACAAGCAAGTGCAATCAGACAAATGAATCATACATAGTATCTCGTGACTACATCAAAACTGATAGCCATTTCTACATATTTTCCTTTCTCCTTTTGTCAAATATAATGCACCATTGGACAACACTCCAGCTACAACAAGTGGTCCCTGCCAGTTTGGTAAACTTGCTTTCAAGATTTGTTCATGTTCTGTCTACCCTTTTTTCACGTGGTTCGGGCTTCAAAAGATCTCAAAGGGTCCAAATCTGTTCTTATTTACTTTCCTTATGAGTAATCTTTTAAGACCATGCCTGGGGTTATGCATGCATGTCATGTCACTAAAGCCAACAGGGAAAAGCATTGTAAAAATAAAAGAAAACTAAACCAAATGACTAGAAATAACGGAAAGTAGAAAATTGCATTAGGCTGATGGTGAAAGAGCTTGGACAACAAAACAAGTAAAAGACTGGGGTTAAAACCCTGGAACGAACCAAGACGACACTAAACAAACTAGGAAAAATAAAAGGATAGAAGGGTTTAAATCACGCGACAATATATGGATTACAACCCTAAAAATAACCCGGACAACAGAAATGACAACAAAACAGACCACCAAAACTCCTCTCTGGATGACCAAGGAATGGAGTGTCTTCCCAATTACCCATTATAACATATTAGCCACTGGGTTCCACACCAATAACACTAGGCACTTCACAAGCCATCATCATATTGTTCTTAACAGATTGTTTTTGGGTTCCTTTCACCGGCTCGATCTGAGGATCAACCTCTGATAGCACTGAAATATTAGCAGCACCCGTGCCTCCGAGGCTCCCTAAAGAACTCTCACATCCCAACATGTGCATCTCATTATGCACAGGCGATGGACTTTGGCTGGTGCCCGCTGCATCCGGATTTTGCACGACAATGTCACCTGCATCAATAAGCTTCTGAATTGTTTTCTTTAGACTCCAGCACTTCTCTATGTCATGCCCCGGGATATCTGAGCAATATGCGCACCTTTGAGAAACATCAAACTTCTTTGACAGAGGGTTTGACATTTTTATCTGAATCGGCTTCAAAATGATCAACTGCTTCAACCTTTGGAACAAACTGGCATATGATACTCCGATAGGGGTGAAAGCCTTTTCTTTTTTTTTCAGTAACCTCTCATTCTTACATTCTTGGCTGGGCTGGAAACCTGATCCAGGAGGTTTTCGGTATGCTAGTGGGGGCAGGCAGGCATTCTGTGGAGCGAGTGATGTAAGATTTTGGGAGTTCTGTGGAGAGAAGCAGCGTTGGGAAGGATCATCTGGTATGCAAGGATATCCACGAGGAAGATGTTGAGGCTGGAAATACTGAACATCTTTTCTATTTCTCTTTCTTCCGCCGAAGCTTACTTGGATGTTCTGAATGTCTTTCAAACGACTCATGATTTGGCCTGACTTGATTCCCTCTTCTACTTGCTCCCCTGTTTTAACACATCATTGAAAGGCTATCCCAAAGCCGGGACCAAATGACTGAGTAGGTTGGCTGCTGAGCTTGTAGGAAAAGTTCAACCATTTCCTCTTCACCAATCGGGGTACTGACTCGAGTAGCTTGTGCCCTCCATCTGAGCCCAAACTCCCTAAAGCTTCCCTCCGGCTTCTTTTTCATTTTATATAGGGAATTGCGGTCTGGGATAACATTGGATTTGCATTGAAAGTATCGAACAAAATCTAGAGCCATGTCACCCAATGTAGGCCATTTATCGATATCTTGACGAGTATACCAATCCAAAGCTGCCCCAGTCAAGCTTTTGCTGAAATATGCTATCAACAGGTCATCTCTCTCTCTCTCCAATGCCTCTCATTTCACCGCAATAAATCCTCAGGTGGGCTACCGGATCTCCACACCTATCGTACAAGTTAAATTTTGGCACGTTGAACCCTTCCAGCCTCTGGGGTATTCCATTCCGCCCTTCTTTTCCTATGAACTTTTCATTCTCAACATGAGGCTCATCCTGCAGGCTTTGCTTGTGCGAGTCAGGAACCTTGTAGGCCACCTCTGCGGGATAGTATAGGATATCATGAGCTCTGAGTAAATATTCATTGTTGGGGATAGTTGGAGGGCAAGTGACAAAGCTACTGGGGTGGTTGGAAAAACTATAGTAAGCGGGTGCATCTAGAGAGTATGGAGGATCATTCGAAACCATGATGGTAGTTTGGAGAAGGGTAGCATCTAAGCAACTAGGTGGTCGCAAGGGTGCTGTTGTCCCGACCATCCAAACTTGATATATTTCTGCCATGTGTTGTCTCAACCTTTGTACCTCTTCAATTAACCCACTATTTTGGTCAACCAACTGCTTTCGGGCCCAGGTATCAACCAACCCAGTTTTGTTGTTGTCTTCCATTGCATTTGACTTTGTGTTGTAGATGAGAGTTACTACTTTATAAACCAAAAACCAACCACCCTTTTGTTATGAGTACAACAAAATGCAGCCACCATATTAGCGTTCGGGCATTAAACAGCTAAACTATCACATTGCGTGCAATGCACCTAGTCACAATTATCGGCCCTAACATGACTTAGAGGGTATGAAGGTCATATGGCATCATCCCAATTTGTTCATTTCAACCTCTCTTTTCCTTTGCTTTTCTGGCACTTGCTTGATAATTTTTCTTCCTTTCTTCTATTTATCACTCTCTTTTTTTCCTCTAACTTTCATGTCCCATAATTACACCATTTTTTTCTTTTTTTTTCCTTCTCTTTTTTTGATTTTTTATCTTTATCTCTTTTTCTTAATAAAATAAAATGATTCAATTGACCCTATATGGGTTGCTTAAGTATCATGATCCCGCATGAATCAGATCTTTACGTAGTTCTGGAAGATAAAAAATGGAGCGAATAAACTAACTTATTTTGTTTTTTAGTTTATTTCTTACACAACTCAAACCATGAAATACTCTAAGAAACAAAAAACCATTTTTTCTTTCTCTCTCTCTCTCTCTCTTTTTAAAAAAACATAAATAAATAAAATAAATTTGAAACAATTTCAATGCCTTCAAAACCATCCGATACTAAGCAACAAAGATACAAATCCAACTGTATCTAACTCTTGACCCCTTTTTAAAGATAAGCTACTAGATGACGGCCAAATTATTTACAAAAGATGGTCATATATGCAAAACTGGTCAATTCTGCAATCCTGGACAGCCTCAACTGCAGCCTCAATGCACTTCAAGCAATTTCCATAAACATTTGCAAACCTCAACAAATCACCCAAAAAAGTAGTAATCCCAAAAGAACAAATCTTTATCTTTTCATTCTTTCCTGCATTTTCTTTTTCTTTTTCATCATTTTTGAATTTGCTTTAAGGACAATCCAAAGTAACAAAACTAAAAATTAAATACTACTAAATTAAAATAGCAAAAATCAGACATAAAAATATAGTAACTTATTAAAAACAATTAACTACTACTATTACTACGTATTTCCTAAAGCCTACCATTTAAAAATTACTATACTAGATAAGACTATATTTTGGAAACTCTACTTTCTTTGTACATGAAAATAAAGTTAATACGCTAAAAAAAATGTAACTCTTTTGTAGTTTTTTTTTAAAATTGTTAAATAAACCAACTACAAAGTGAAATAAAGACTAAAACATCGAGATTAAACTTAATAAATACATTTACATGCTAAAAACTGAGTGAAAATCTAAATAGCACGATTGTAAATTGACTGCTAATTAAAACTCAGCAACTGTGCAGGATCAAACTCAAAATGTAATTAAAACTTATAACCGAGCAAAAATTTGTGATACAGATAACTCTACAGATTCACATTTATAGCATGTTGGACCAATTAACACCAAACTAAACTAGCAGCAACAAACAAAGTAACTTTGAGAAATATTTTTCAACTTGTAATTCCCCGCTAACTGAATCACCAAAATATTTGTAATCAGCTGAATTCAATTGTGCATAAAATCAGCTTGCACTCACTAGACAACTGGTGCAAAAAGTGTAAATTTTCAAGGTTGTTTCAACAACTTTCAATAACAGTCCAAAACACTCTTATTTGAGTTCAAAATTCTTCAAACAAGCTCTAATGTCCATACCCAGTTTCAGGTTTACAAAACGTCGTAGAAAAATACAAATAATGCATAAGAAACTTGTATTACATCACTAAAATGCAAAATTCTAAGATTCAAACAAGCTGGCAGGTTCGCTATTCAATTGCTTTCTCAAAACTCAACTTCAGCAACACCTTGAGCACTAAATTCAGCAGCAGTAGGCACAGAATTGTTCAGCCAAGAATGACGACCTCAACTGTAGAAACAAAGAATTAGAATCACAGCAATATTGAGTCAGAATAACCACAAATTACAACTGAATAGTGCAGGATCTACTTTTAAAAAAACAGCTCAAAACTTGAATTTCAATAGTGTATTGTTGGCATATAAACTGAAGCAACTCAGTTGAGTTAACCGAAGCTAAAACTTTTGGAAAATTCCCTCAATTGTTAAGAAAAATTATAGTAACAACAATCAATTGAAGAAATGTGAAAATCTCCATTGCTGAGCAAAAAAATGAACAATGCAGGGCCGTGGACAGCAAGTATAAAATCCTTTTCAGCAACAGAAAACAAGCAGCAATTATTTTCCAACAATCATGCAACTTCCGTCAGCAGATTCTAACCAACTGGACAATAGCTATGTAACAAGAGCACTCAATTCAATAGGGAAAATATTTTAGAAGTAAAGACCAGATTTCAAGCTATCATTGCTAAACTCAAGCACAATATCAACGGACACCAATTTTCAGCAGATTAAGCTTACTGTATGTCAACCAAATCATAATTCAAGCTGCTCAATCTCTATTCTGACTGAATCCCCTATATTAAACTCAACAATAACAACAACTATTAGAAACCAGTGGTGACAAGTTCAAAATAGAAGAATTTCAGCTATCAATTTACTTCCAAGCTTCACAAATGGTGGCAAACTTCAACAAGACAAGCTTCAGAACTCCATAGTCTTAGCACAAAGATAATTGGTGTACAATGCATAATTTACTTTCAAACATGGCCCCACCAACAATTAATAGATTGAATTAAAATCACAAAAAAATGCTCCAACAAATAAGACTGATCTCAACAAAACTTTCGCCAGCATAATAGTAGAGTCCATTGACATAACTCAAATCACACAATTTCAAACAAACAACTTCTGAATTCTAAAACTAACCTATGTGGCTAAAAGTGGTTAGATGTGCAAAATTTGGCTATGACCCCGCAAAGCCAAGAACCTAAGATTTACAAGGAAAACCAAACCATATGTGGATTGCCTACGTATCACACCCCGAAAGACGAGAATCAGGTTTGCGTAGTTCGGGCAAATTCGATACTGGCAGAAAATTAAAAAAAACAGCTAATTTTTTAAAGAAAACATTTTCTTTTGTCTTTTTTTGAAAAATGATGAAATATGTAAACTATTTTTGGATTTTTTTTCTTTTATTTGATTTTCAAGAAATGATGAAAAAGAATAAAATATTTTTTGAATTTTTCATATATCTTTTGTTTTTTTAATAAAAAATATAACAAAACATAACTAAATCCTACTTGCTTTATTTTCACACTTCACCCTCTTTTCTTTTCATTTGTTGTTTTTCATTTTTTTTTTATTTACCCTCAGCTATCATTAGTCCGCCAAATGACCCTTTCACCCTTGAAAAAAATGCAACATATGGCATATAAAATGCATCAGGATGGTCTTTTAATTTGGGTACACATGTCCTAAACGGACCCAACCCCAGTGTTGAGTCCCCTAAGTCAAATGCATGATGCAAATAAGCGTTCCTACTAGGGATCCGGCATGAGGCTGAGTTATTCTAGGTTAAAAACCTTGGTATATGTTCTAGACAGTGTACCCGAGCAGACAACTCGAGTCGAGGAGGGGGCTGCATACCGGGAACCAAAATGCCATCCGGCTTAGTAACTTATCCGGCCTCTTTTTTATTTCAGGGTGTGACACTAACAGAATAGGGAGTCTCAACCAGTAAGCACATTCCCGGATGTGAAAAGAGAAGGGTTTCGTAGCAGTTTATATATACAGTTCAGATAATATCAAAGCGGTAAAAGCATCATTTTGCACATTAAGCCAATATGTAAAATCAGATAATAAACAAAGCCAAATACGGCAATTATTCTAAGCTCAAATTCTTGAACCCCTAAACCAGAGATTCTGGGTTCGCTACCCAACAGAGTCGCCAGAGCTGTCATACCTCCTTTTTGGCTACTACAACCCGGCGAAAGGCGTAGATAAGGGAGTTTTTTCAATTAAAGGACAATCGAAACGGAATTCAATTATTTAAGAGAATTCAGAGTCTCCACTTGGGAGATTTATGGTGTCCCAAGTCACCGGTTAGAATCCCGAAGCAAGGAAAGAATGACTCTATTTAACAGTCCGCGAACCGGAAATTTGAGTAAGGAATTCTGTTAACCCGAGAGAAGGTATTAGGCATTCCTGAGTTCCGTGGTTCTAGCACAGTCGCTCAACTGTCATATCTAGCTTAAATTATCTGTTTTTATACAGTTATGAATCTATGTGTATTTTAATATTTTAATCGCTTTTATAATTGTTTTTAAAGAGAATTGCATCGTCGTCAGGTCACATAAATGCACCCGTAGTTTTTGACACATTTCAACTTTATTGGGATTTGAATTTGGGTCGCATAAATGCGCACCCGTCGTTAAGAATATAATTTTTAAGTAGCGCGCCTAAAGCAACTACGTACTTTCAAGTTTGCGAGGGTCATGGAAATTTGACTAAATGGCACACCTCAATTTTTTTAAAGCAGAGATTTGTATTCAACTATAACAATCGAACACCCTCAAATTCCACAAATACTAATGTGCTATCTCTTCAACATATCTTCACAATTATCACCAACACTCAGTACTACCATATACCATTTAGCAATGACATAACATTTATCTTTCAAAATATCAATAAAATACAACAAGACTTTTCAAACTTTGCACCCGTGGGTCTAATTTTAATAGAACTAATCGATTTCTAAACATAAGGCCACAAAATGGCTGTTTAAAATCAGTCAACTCCCATTGAACACAAACCAAAACCAAATGCCCATCTACTGTTTCATTCAATTTCAAATAAAAGTAATAACTCAAGAACATAATTTGAATAAAGAAAACTCAAGGAAACAGTAGGTAGCACACAAACCTAATCGACAAGGAAGATATGCCCAAAATCAATGGAAACCAACAGAATTCCCAATAATAATTTGCATCACATACGGGTACCATATAAACCCACTCTTCATCATTTTCACTCTAACGGAATCTCAACTATCATTGTATTTCGATCAACACCATAATATGATAAATAGCAAAGAAAGGCTAACAACCTAGGAGAATACGAGATCGTAGTCTATATAGGCTAAATTGCTCAGCTAACAGAATGATCACCTACGCATAACAACATTCGATTGAGTCTAAACACCATTATCTTTCCATAGGAAATTATTCAAATCTTTATAACCTTCTTTTCGGATAAGTTGAAACTATTCAACTTTTGAGCACAGTTTGCTCTTTCCAATCTCATAACTGGACGAGCTTCAATCAAACACACCAAACGAATGGAGATTCAATAAATTCACCAGAAATCGGCATCACAGATTAATATATTAACTAGCTCACAAACATCTTCAGTTAATAAAGCAAGGAGAAGTAGAAGACGAACATGTCGGAACTTTCAGTTAATTCTTCAGCAGATTACAAAAGAATCCGGCAGTAACAATCCAACGCAAACCATAGCCCAGAGAAATAAAATGGAAATTAACAGCCACGAACGAACCCCGATCAACGACAAACACTCAAAACAACTCCGACACGAGCAGAATTTAACTCGTCTCCATTGAAATCAGAAGAAGCCACAAAAAACTTTGAAATTCAATTGAACCCCATGACAAAACTTTTCATATCAAAACATGAGTCTAATACATTCAGCGACAAGGATCTGAAAAATGTAAATCCCAGTGACGAACTAAACCAAACAGCAGAATGAAACACACTTCAACCGAAACCGCGAACACGAAACTCGGAATGTGAATCGAACCGGCCTCAAACAAACTCCATTAAAAAAAACACAACAAATGAAAATCTAGAATTCAAGAGAAGAAACTGGAGTGTTCTTGTATAATTTCGCCTTCTAAAACTCAAACCTTAATGTTGATGGAAGGTTGAGCAGCTGGGTTTATTTAGGAGTTATGAGTGAAGTCTCATGTTCTGAAAATGGTGAAGCAAAGATACAGGGGTCGTTTGGTTCTTAGCTGAGGAAGCCCAGGATGACAGCCATGAGTTTTGGCTCCTCATCTATGAAGAAGAAACAACCCGATCGTTGGAGATGGAGGTTCGATTTTCTGCAAAGGCTGCGCTCAAAATTTTCCAGGCGTCTCCTCTACATATGCGTGTATCTATTCGTGTATTAGGTTTTAGGTGGGGAAACGGGGTTTGGGTATTGGGTAGGATTTTTACATATATATCCATATAGAAAACCTTATAACCACTCATGTTTAAGGTTAGTGTTTATTACATTTAAGTATACCACCTTTCAATTTATATACCAAAATTTATCTTTAAGGTTTAAGGATCAACTATTAATTAGAGGCTTGATTTGTGGAACAATTAGAGGCTTGATTTGTGGAACAAGATCTTTTCATATATTTTTTTTACACGTTTATAATGGAAGATATACTCCTTGTCATCTGTCGGTGAAGCCTCTCACTTTTCATAATTTCTTTTTAATTAGTTCATTCCCGTTATTCACAATAATGTTTTTAAATAATTTTAGAAAGTAAAATAGAAAACATTGATTTTAATAATTCAAAAAATAAAAAAAAAAGTCGAAATAAGATTTTGAATTTTTGAAGATGGAGTTTATATACTCAAAGTTCGACGTCGGGTTTCAAAAATGCATTCTTTGTGGAATGCAATTTTCCATTATTTTTCTTAACATTATAATATTTGGCCAAAACTTTTAGAAGGGAAAAACTGATTTTGAATAGAAATAAAAATAATTTTTTAGAGCAGAAAAACTTAACTTTTAAAAAATTTATTTTTATGAAAAATACATTTAGAAACAATGTTTAAAAGTGTGGCCAAATACTGATTGTTGCTCAAAAGTATATTTTAAATTAATTAATTAAACACAAATAACTTTTCATCAAAAATACTTTTTGAAAATTGTTTCATCAAAAATACAACTTGTAGTTAATTGTAGTTTTTCGGAGTTAATTTGTAGTTAATTGGCGAAATGTACTGTTGAATCAAATTTGTAATTAATTGTAGTGTTTGTAATTTAATGTAGTTTAATGTACTTTTTTTTTGGAACTGTGACTGTTGACTCAAATTTGTAGTTAATTATAGTTTTTGTAGTTTAATGTAGTTAATTATAGTTTTGTAGTTTAATGTAGTTAATTATAGTTTTTGTAGTTTAATGTAGGTAAAATGTAGTTAACTTTTTATTTATAAGGTTTAATGTATCGTCATGATATATATGTAGTTACAGTCTAGTTGATTTGTAATTTGTAAAGTAATTTTTACAAATCAGCTACAAACAAACTGCATATAAACGTTAACTACATTTACCCACATTTGACTACATTTTAAAACACAGTGGAAACACTGCATATAAACGTTAACTACATTTTACCCACATTTGACTACATTTTAAAAACACACTGGAAACACTGCATATAAACGTTAACTACATTTACTCACATTTGACTACATTTTAAAAACACACTGGAAACACTGCATATAAACGTTAACTACATTTACCCACATTTGACTACATTTTAAAAGCACACTGGAAACACTGCATATAAACGTTAACTATATTTACCCACATTTGACTACATTTTAAAAACACACTGGAAACATTGCATATAAACGTTAACTACATTTACCCACATTTGACTAGAGGTATCTGAGACCAAAAGATCATCGGAAAATCTAATTTTGAAACAAGAAGAAAAAAGTAACTGAATGTCCAAGTGAGGAGTCACTGATAAAATAAACCATTGAGATTCAAAGGGTTGCGATAGGTCAGTATGATGTGGAAGGCCCAGCAAACTAAGTGGAGTGGTTGTCAACTAGATTGCCGATGAGACAAGTTCATCAATGTTGGCTTAATTTCCAGTCCACCCTAGTAAAGCTAAAATGTTATACTCATTGAATAGACTTGTTTGTGCATATTGTCTTTCACACTTATTCTTGGCTCAAGAATGCACTCTCTTTTCTGTTTTCAATGCTCTCTTTCTTCTGATAAGAGAAAGAGCAATTACTTGAATGACTGTTATTCCACTTATAGTTAAAGTGCCATGCTAACTAGAAGTGCAGGGTATACACATCCTCTTTTGTTCGATGGGATTTTCCAGTCCAATTGTTTAAGGCTGGGTTTGACGCGGCAGTGCAGCAACGAGATCAATTGCAAGAGACAAAATTAAGTCCTTGTTAGTCGAAAACTTCTGTGTATCTATTCTTCGGAAAATTTCTTCTGGCCTTTTTCCGTATTGATGGTTGAACTGGAGATCTGGATACCAATTTTTCAGGGAAATGATTCCGCACCCTGGCTATCACTGAATATCTACAAAATCTGATTTTTAATGGAAGAATGACTGATTTCGGTTTAGAAAAGAGGAGAGATTCGAAAAAGAAAAGAGGAGAGATTCACGTTGTATATAAGATTTTACCTTAACTGATTGAGCATTTAATTGGTACAAAATCAAAGATTAATTAGGAGCCATAAATACAGGCATTATTTTAGGCTACAAATTATTTAACATAGATTTGAGCCTTAATAAATGGCGTTATTTTAGGGTGTAACATCAACAAATTTTCGTTTGGTACATTTTTTGTAACAAAAACATGGAATATGAGGGTAATAACCAAATAAGGAACAATAATAGTAATAAGGTTTGCTATATGTGATGTATAGGTAAAAATCCCTTTAAAAATTGCACTGGGCTTAAAAAATGGAAGTCAAGATCAACCCAAAAATATGGTTCACCTCTTTTGTTTTCATATTTCCTAATTTCTTTTAAATTAAAATTAAAAACAACACCTAAATTAATTCCTAGTCAAATTATTTTCAAACTAAACTAATTACTACAACTAATACTTATTGCAACTAATTAAAACCAAATTAACGAAAAACTACCGAAATTCAAAGACTAAAATTAAAAGTGCAAAATTAATTATTTTTATGATACTTTTCTTCTTTTTTAAAAAAAATAATTAATTCAATGTAATTCATTCCTATATGTGATTGAACCTAAGGTGGCATAAAATTAAAATGTGTCACTTTTTATGGCTTTTCTATGATTTTAAAAATATTAAAAATGTATGAAATGCAACTAAATAAAGAAAAATTCCTAAAATTAATAAAAAATTATTTTGGCCTATTTTTAGGAGTTATTTCTATGTAAAGCAAAAATCACGTGCTCACAGTATGTACAAGATTTGTCTGGGTTAACCAACTGAAAAGGGTTCTCAGAGGTTGAAGCAGGGATGTGGATGACATAACCGGCAGTTTTGAGTCTATCATATAGTTGATCAATTGGTTCAGAATGGGTTTTGTATTGTTTTTTTGGTGCCTTTGATCAAAATTAGGTCAGGGCCTAGAAAGATTTTGGTGTGCGGGGTTGATTGGTAATGAGATGGCCAGGCATTGTAGGTTTGATAGACATGTGTAGGTTGGGAATATCTGGGCGAGGTAGGCTGATATGTGGGAGGTGGAGGTGACTGATAAGTTGGGGTTGGGGCTTGGTAGGAGGGTGCTTGGTACTTTGGAGCTGACTGATATGTGAGTGGAGGTATAGGGTAGGCTTGGTATTTGAGGGGAGACTTCCGTCTCTCTTCTTAGACACACCACAAGATTGGAAGGCCTTATTTATGGCTTGCTAGGCCTCGAAGTTTGTAACCATGACGCTTTTGATACCTTCTTCAATTCGTTCCCCCAACTTGATAATGGCGGAACTTATGATTTTCAATCATCATTAACCGTTCATAATACTGCGGGTCCTAAGCCCGGACAAAGAATTTGTTCATTTGTTCCTCCTCCAAGGCAGGTTTGACCTTAGCAACTTCCGACCTCCAGCGAGTAGCATACTCGCGAAACATTTCTGTAGGATTCTTCTTCAGATTTTGAATGTAGAATACATCCGATGCATTTTCTGTGTTAAATCTGAACCTGTCCATGAAATCAGAGGCCATACCTACCTAGCTCGACCATTTCTTAGGTTCCTGGCTAATGTATCAAGATAGTGCATCTCCTTTTAGACTCCTCATGAATAGTTTCACGTGGATCCTTTTATCCATTCCTACCCCGACCAGATTGCTGCAGTATGTTCTCATATGGACCCTTGGATTACTTGTACCGCCAAACATCTCGAACTTGGGAGGTTTGTACCCCTCTTGCAGTTCGACATCTAGTTGTATGTAGAGATCTTCATAATTCAATCATTCGATCCCTCTACTTCCTTCGACGCCTTGGATTCATCTAGTTAGTTTCTTAAGCTCTTCAACTAAGTTTCTGATGAGTAGATCCTTTTTCTCAGACTCAAGGGTGCGAGATATAGGTTAGGTGGAGAGAGCATAGTCTCCACGTAGATGGGATTATTGTGGTGGCCGGGTGTGTGTGTGGCAATGGTTATTTGCGGAGTTTTGTGGTTTGGGGATGAGTAATCGATGGTTTTTTGGAGTGTGGAAAGTGTTGCACTGGTTCTTTGTTAGAATAGTGGATGATTTGGTTGCTTTTGCGGAGGTGTGGGATTTTTTCTTTTGGGGAAAATGGTGTTTGGGTGCTGAGGGAGAAGGATAGGTTGGCCAGATTCCGAACCTGATCAAGCTCTGCTTGAAACTTCAACAATTTCTTCTTGAGTTGTGACACATTTTCATTGGGAACCTGAATATCATGGCTATCAATGGCCTCTGCTGTTGTGTTCTCCTTTTTGATGTTCAAATCTTCCATTTATCCTTTATTCTTATTCTTAACAGGACTTAGAGGAAGAGTGGGTAGAGGGCCCTTGGATCTTGTAGAATAATATGGTGTTGCTAGAGTGCACGAACTAACATTTAGGTGGGGGGTTGGGATAACAAAAGAAAAATAAACAAAAGATAACAAAGTTAGTGAGGATCGTAAACAAAAATGTTGCAATATTTAAACACACAGTGCAGAAATATAAAGCGTGTCTTAATTTGGGAGCCTCGTTGTGCCCGAGGTAGGCCTAGCGACAAATTGTTTGGAGAACTTAGGATGCTAAATGCCTCATTTTATTGACAAAAGATAGATGAATCTCAATTGACATTAAATAAACAGGAAATGGGTATCACTAATGGCAATCGGCCTTATTACATTTTATAAAGTGAAAAGAAAAATTCCTATCTACTTGGCCCTGAAGGACCTTCCCCGGATTTGGCATCCATGGTTCTGTCGAACAACTTTTCCAACTCGCAAAGTCCCAACAATAGGTAGGCCCTGGCTAGATGTCCACCTTCGGTTCCTTCAACATTTTGGCAATCTTCGACCCTCTTGATAAACTTTCTCTCCAACTCCAGTATGCCTCGCTCTAAGTATCCCAGTTGCTTGTTGGCCTGACAATCGTCCTTCCATTTCTCAATTAGCTTTTGGTTGGACTCTTATATTTTGCGGTGCTCGTTTTCATACTATGAATCTTTTTGTGCAATTGGTTATATTTGACTTGTGTCTCAGACTTTTTATCTATGATTCCATGACCTCGGGCAAACCCTGGCTGGCCCAGACCATCATGATTGTCTTCCAACCAACCCGAGTAGAAAGGAGTGCAACCAGCATGATACACGTCTGGCTCGATGGTATCTCTCCCCATTGTGATCTTTCAATACCACATATGCTGAGCTTGGCATTTGTAAGGACTATATCCATCCTGGAAGTTAGCTCGGAAATGACTCATCCTGTCAAACCTGGGTACAACTTGCTTTCTACCGACTTGTCTTTTAACTTGGAGAAGGACATAAGGATATGCTCCTCTCAAACCGATCACTACAGAAAAGGTGAATTTATGGATCTGGTGATGAATTCCTCGGTCGGAAACCACTCGAACATCCACTGAACCTGCTCTTCGGTTAGGTTATCAAATAGCTCTACCCATCCCTTGGCATCTTAATAATGGGGATGTAATTCATTCGCTTTGGATGATGGAAAGTGATGTGACCATCCCAGTCCCTTTGCTAAATCTCTTATCGGTATTCACCCCTTTGGAGATGCTCCATAAGCCAGAGCTGAAGTAATAAATTGCAACCTTCAAAGTATTTTGCACCTTATTGACACTTCTCCAAGGCTCGGTATATGTCCGCAATGATCATGGGCATGATGTTGAATGGTTGCTCATCAATCCCTTCCACAAGGGTTTTAGTTACCATGGCTAGCCTGGTGTGGATCCTTGATTTCTTCGTCGGAAATACGATCAACCCCAGGAAACAAAACATAAATACAAATACCCTTCGATGAATTTTCCCCAAGAATGTAATGGCAAACTCATCAGGGTAGGTATGGTAGGATTTATTGTGACCATACCTTTCATATAGATAGTCAAAAGGGATGCAGGATTCTTTCAAGCATGTCAATTTTGAATTCTTCTTTAAACCCATCATTTTGAGAAAACTGCTGCCTTTACGGTTCTCAGGCATCATCAAACCCGAAGTCTCCCAAACTAGACTAGCCAATACTCATATCTCCTCTAGCATGCATGTCATTTCAATGTCCCCAAAGCGGAATACAACCCTTTCACAATCCCAAAATAGTGCAGCTTCTATGATCTTGTTGTTAGATTGGATCTCCGGAAGGGATGGTAGGAATCACTTGTTAACGGGGCTAACAAATAAAAGATAGTAAGACATTAAGTAAGCAATCGAGTCTAAGTAGAGAAATATAGTTATTTTTGGAAGCAGATTCAGCAAGGTAAAATAAGGAACGGGATCACTTACTTTAACAGGCGAGTGAAATTAAAGTTCATAAAAGAAAAGTTTTGAAATCAGTCCCAAGATTGAAAATTAATCAAAGAAAGAACCTCAACATATAAATAAAGTGCACAAACAATAGACATACGAGGCTAAACTAATTGGCAAAAGAAACAGCATGCAATAGTAGCACAAAGTTAAGTATATAGCAAACATTCGAAGCATGATAGTTCAATAAGTCAATTCACATTAAATCAATAGTGAAGAAAAATAGAGTATCAGAAGCATGCAAAGGGTCTCACAATAACATATGAGAAAACCCTTCTGAAAAAGTTAGGGTTTTCAAGCATAGTCGAGTTTTAAAGATAGTAAAAACACAGAATCAGAGGAATCACATAAAGAAAAAGAGATTCTGAAACAAGAAACATCAAATCGAGTCAGGTATTCAAACGAACAATTTCAAACCCAAATACATTGGTTTTTTTCGACAATACTCGAGCTTAGAAGATGACAAACAAATAAATCAAACAAATATTAGAAAAAACCTTCGGAAACTCGAATAAACCCACATGAAATTAGGGTTTTCAACATCAATAGATTTTAAAGATGATGAACGAATAAATCAAACAGATACTAGCAAATAGTCTCAGAAACTCGAATGAACCTAAAAGAAATTAGGGTTTTAACAATAATCGAGTTTAAAGATGATAAACAGATAAATCAAACAGATACTAGCAAATAGTCCTAGAAACTTGAAGGAACCCAAAGTAACTAAGGCTTTGAATATGCTAACTCAAATAGGTCAATAACATGAACAAAATATAGTAAAACCACAGACACATAAAAATCAGAGAAAAGATTTTGAAAAGAAAAACTTGAAGGTAAACCCTAATCGGAAAAGATGGAGAGCTTTTTTTATGAAAGCAAAGTTAAAGAAGCTTCAAGAAGATATTAAAAACTTCATGGCAAGCATGGATATAAGGTAGATCTGAAAGAAGTTGAAAATATCTTAGAGATTAGGGGTTCAAAAGAACCCCAAAGCAACAATAAAGGCCTTGAAAGTTGCCGATCTAAACAGGTGAGTCAAAGGTTTGACTCGAATGGCCATGGCTGGCTAGAGAAAGGTCAGATATGACCGGATAAAGGTCATAGAGCAAGATTGGACCAAGTCCCTTCAAATTCTGGTCATGAGACCACACAACCAAACCCATCAAACCCAAAAATTTTGGACTCCGAGTGCATGTGCCCAAGGGCATTTTTGTCAACTTTTTGATTAGGGTTTGGAATTATTATAAATTAAATTATAATGAGTAATTCAGCATATATTGATGGATTGGCACAATTATTGGCTAGTTTTGGAGTGTTGTGCATCAGTTTGAGTCTTCGGAAGGGCGTGGAAGGCCGGTTATGGATCTTCGAAGCGAGGTGACTCTCCTTTTACTTGTAAGAGGGAATTAAGCCCATAGGTAAAGTAATTATACTCCTATTTGTGGGGGATACGTATGCATGAGGTGACGAGAGTCCATTCATTGCTACTAATATATGTACGTACAGATAGTCTAGGAACCAAAAACATGTTATACTTGGAATATCTATAATCTTATTAACAGTTTAATTGCATAAACCCTATCGAATTGGTAAATGAATTTCTAAAAGGATTTAACTTCACTTTCTTAAATCATTAAAGAAGAATTGGATTTTATTTGGATAAGTGGTCCCCAATAAATACTTGATTGGCTATTTGAGCATGTATTTCTATGTGTTCCAGCGTCGCATGTATGATTCGTAAGCAGGGTGCTTGTTTATATAAATTTGACAGCGTTGCATGTGTGATGCACGAGTGGGGTAATAAATGTATCTATGGTTCGTGCCGCTCGACCCTTGGCAGTGCACATTTTACATTTATGTTGGATTAGGTCATATGTCCTCGGCATGATCTGCGCATGCTCGTATTGCTTGCTTTGAAACTTTTTGAAGTTGTTAGTGCCTCTTCCCAGCTGGAGAGTATATGTATAATTGAAGAAAAGGGGGAAATTTTCTATAAAAGAAAGAATTGCTTACTTGCTTCATGCCATAGAATTAATACCATGTCTATAAAAATTCTGGATTTACTACATTATTGAGATAACATTTTTGGACCACTAGTAAGTGTTGAAGTCAACCTTTCGTCTCTACTTCTTCGAGATTAGATAGGATACTCATTGGGTACACGTTATTTTCGTACTCATACTACACTTTTGTGCATTTTGTTGCACAGGCATATGTGTCTCTAGTGGCCTAGTGAGCGTAGCAGCATGGTTAATACATGGACTTAGGTGAGCTGCATTTTCCGGGACGACCCCGACTAGTAGAGTCTCTTTCAAATTATTATATTTATTTTTTGTCCAATACTGTATTCCGTACAATTGATGTATTACATTATTCCTTAGAAATTGTTGATGCACTTGTGACATCGGGTTCTAGGATGGTTATGGGATATTCTGTATTATTTCTAAATACTCTTATATTTATTTTTCGTAAAGATTATCTTTAACTATCTGAATTGGAGGAAGATTTCTGTTTCCAAAATATTTTAGATAAGAATTTAATTAAGTATTTTGGTTGGCTTGTCTGACAGCGGTGTCTGGCACCATCATAAACCTTAGTGGATTTTTGGTCATGACACTAAATTAATCTAAGAGTAAAATACTTGAAAGGTTGTCTAAATGGTAAAAGAGGCACTAGGGAAGTGACTTTCTCCTAGGTGAATAGTTGACGGGTTCTCAAATCTAAGACAAGCTTGTCATGTTGAAAATTACGATATAACCAATGCACAAAACTTCTCACTATATAACGTTCAATAGTTTGAGTGATTTTTCCCTAATTGACTTTCTCAAGACCAATTGGGTATGATAATTGTACAAGTAAATTAGGTTCAAGTCGGGTATTATTGTCTCTAGGTTTAACCCTTTAATTGGAGCTATCAATCTCTTGAATACGCCACAATTCCTTGTTGGACTAATTTTTCTAGACCCAAGCTCTCTTTCTAAAGAAAATACAAATTAGTCTAAATATCAAACACCCATAAATATTCAAGCCTTAAAACTAAAGACCCATCAATACCCATACTAGGGTTGAGCCACAACCCAAGCTAATGGGTCTAGCTACTTATAATAATGGAAGAAAACGGATAAATAAATGAATAATAGACTATAAAATTTAATTACAAGCTAATAATTGAAGATTTAATAATAAAACCACTATATAATTTTTCCAAATAGTAAATATCCACCATTCACGTGCTCAACTAAAAGTTAGATTACAAAAGATGCTCTAAAAATGTGAAAAAAGAGTATTTATACTAGGTCAAATGTTTTGGACAAAATACCCCTAACGAGGTATTACGATCCACATAAAATGCACCGCGGATCGCAATGAGGCGTCTGGGCTTGATTAATCATTCTTTGAATCAAGCCACCGCGGCTGCGGTTGCTTCAATTGCAGTCCGCACAAAAAGGACCACGGACCGCATTGGCTTCAATCTCCAAATTTTCACACTCTCTGAATCTCATCTCTACGGACCGCATAAAATGGTTCGTGGCCGCAGTGAGGCTACTGCGGTCCGGACAAAATAGTTTGCGATGGCAGTGCTTGAATTTCCAAAATATGCACCTCTGTAAATCTCCTCACTGCAGACCGCACTAAATGGAATGCGGCCGCAGTGGATCTGTTGCAACTGTGCTTGGACTTGTTCTTGGTACTTGTGCATGTTTCACTCCTTTTTGAGCTGGTTTAGATTAATTGTCACCTTTTTGACCAAAGCCTACAAGTAAGTACAACATGTAAGCATTTGGGACTATTTTGTATACATTTTAATCAAAACTCAAGTAAAAAGGAGTGTAAGATGAGCTAGAATCCCTAGTTATCACGGACCGCACATGGAATTGTGCATCTGCATAACCTCCTAAGGGGCATTTTTTCCGCAACTTTTAGCACTGTATAAATAGATGAGTTTCACAAAGTTAGGTCAAGTTTGAAGCTGTAATAGGCATTTGTTTTTACTATTTTAGGAAGTTTTATCTTATTTGAGTATTTTAACATTAGATTTCATCATTTTGATCATTCATTATGAGTTTAATTAGCTTTTCTTCTCTATCTTATGCAATTTCCATTATGAGTAGCCAGAATTTTTTCTAGAATTGTGACTCAATCCTAATGTGTAAACCTTATGGGTATTTAATTTAGTGTTTGTTTATGATTGGGTATTGATTATTTAGCTTAGTTCATGCTTCAAGTTTAGAATCAATAGTTGCAAACATTAATTCATGACTATTTGACTTATTCTCTACTTGAAAAAAGAGGGACCTAGTCTAGGATAACTTAGCTAACAAAGAACTGGGTTAATTGATATATTTATTAACCTAATTAAAAGGTTCAATCTAGAGATAGTAAGAACCTGACTTCAGCTCTTATTAACTGGTTTGGTTGATATCCATTTGGACTTGAGAAAGCCAAATTGGACAAAATCACTCTCTGACCGAGAGGTATTGAGTGGGTAATGTAGAGTTGAGAGCTATAATACACCCCAATCAACAAAATAAGCATTAAGCTCTTTATCCCATTAGACGAACACCTAGATTATGGTCACATCCATAGGTCTTTTACCCATTTAGAAAAACCTCAAAATATTCCTTTCTAGTCTATTCTTTTTAGCTTGCATTCATTAGAGTAACAGTAGAAGTAGAAAACAAAATTCTATTGTGGAAGTGCAATCTTAGATAACTCATTTGCTTGCTTAAAATATATACTCCTAGTACTCCTTATACCTCCCAGTGGATTCGATCCTGACTCCTAGTTGGGTAATTATTATCACATACGACTGTATCATATCTCTACTGAGGTGTGTTGTGAACATCATCAAGGACTAGATTGTAAGGCCCTATAGAATTTAATGGTGCCAAGTTAGATTTATGTGATTCATGATTCAAACTATTTGGATTGAACAACACTCTAGAGATTTTAAGAAAATTTTTGGAAGCTTAGGGCAATTGTGCGGCCAAATCTACGGCCACATATCTGATATGGGGATCATAGAATAGCTGCAAAGTGAAGCAGAAAATTAAGTTGATCTTGGACCAAATGTGCGGTCCATTATGCGGCAGCATAATCACTATGCGGACCATATAATCCATCGCGAAACCCCCTATTGAAATTCTCGGAGGGGTGTTATACGGCACATTATGCTATCGCAAAATAGGTTTGCGGATTGTGAATCGGTCGCAGATCAAAGTAGAAACATTTCCAACCTGAGGGCCATTATGCGGCCCATGTTGCGGGCTACAGAAGCAATATACAGTTGCATGTGCGATCGTAGAACCGTGTCGGGGCACCAAATATCTAAATTTGAAACCCGATCCCATGTAGTTAAAACATATGTTATGGTTCATCTTGAGCATATTTCTGATGCTTTCGAGTGAGGGAAAGAGTCATAGAGTGATCTCCATTTAATTATTCCTCAATTCTTGCATAAAACCTGGAAGATTGTTAAGTAAAGTTCACTAAGTCTTCAACTTAAAGGTATAAATTTATGGCCTAGCTCTTAGTTTCGAAATTTCTACTAAAACGGGTAATTAGCAAGATGGTTTATGGGCTTGAGGGTAGTTTATTTTGCATGCATGGGTGGTGAAAGAATATAGGAAGAATGTGAGCTAAAAATGGTAAAGAAAGGGAAGTGGGTTGGTAGAATCTTTCACGAAAAGGTCTTAAAAATATAATGCATACCTAGTGCTTGATAATGTGCTCAAATGAGCTAGAGTATTGATCATCCTTCTAATTCTTGATCAACTTCTGACATTCCTAAAATTGACTAAAGGTGCTAAGGTTTCGGAATCTAGTGTAGAACTTAAGAAAATCTCTATTGAGGTATGTATGGCTAAAAACCTCTCTTCTTAGAAATTGAACCCCTTTGGTGTCCATGCAATTGGTGTACGCTCCAAAATTGATTTATGTAGAAAATGCTATTCCAAATGTATTTGTGTTGCAAAAATATATGTGTAATACGTATTTTAATGCTCCCATTATGCTATCTTGCCAGTTGAGGATGTGTTAAAACTATGGAATATGTGCTAAAATACGTAGAGGTTAAGTGGAGATTGAACAAAGATTGTTATGCCAAAAAATGTGAAAGCCTCTATATACCTATGATCTGTAATTGTTCTCGTGTATACTCAATATCTTGAATTGAAATGCTTGTTTGTTGAAAATGATAATAACAATGTGAAACGTGGGAAAAAGATTGCATTATGAAATACGGCCAAGAGCCAAGGTATGATATAACAATTGTGGCCCCTAGTGCCTATGAATTGATATATGTGAAAGAGATATGAAATGAGATAACTGATAGAAAATGACAATGTCTCGGGCGATACGGCCTAGTCGATCGGGTCGTAATCGGATGTTATGTTGCACACATGGTAGTACTGTACTGGAAATTGAAACGGAAAATTGAAACTGGAATTGTGATTATAGAGAATGTCCCCGATGAGATAACTTAGACGACGCGTTGTGGTCAGACTCCATATAAAAGTATGGTGCTATTGTGAATGATGAGATATTGATACTAATGATGTCCTAATTTAAAGCTAAGAAAAATTTACTTGAAACCTTATGTGATCCTTAATTTGGTATGTGGGTTGTTTTAGGCCTTGATTGAATTTTTTATTACTCCCATTTTATATTATTGTTCTTTTTAATAAGATAGTGTTTAGTTATACATACTAGTACTATTCGACAGTACTAACGTTCCTTTTTCCTGGGGTGATACATCTTTAAATGAATGTAGGCGATTTCATAGTAGAGAGTGTTGATCGCAGCTAGTGGTGCATCATCATCATCTTCCCAGCAGACTTGGTGAGCCCCATTTCTTCCTAGGGTCATATAGTACATCTCTTGTCTATATATTTACCACGTTTTGAGGTATATCCATGGTTTTGTTGCCGGTGTTGTTATGACTCTCTTTTGTATCTTTAGAGGCTCCGGAGACACTATGTGGGTTGTATGGGCATTGGAAGGGTCGGTGGATAATGTTGTATTTTGGACTCTTGTTCCTTCAAATTTTAAAGTGTATGTAAATTTTGAAAACTTACAAATGATGTAACAAATGAAATGATCTGGAATTGATTACAAAATATTCCTATTGGATAATTAATAATAACCTATTTTTTTAATCATAATGAGATGGATAGAAAGTGTCTAATAGGCCTGCTCAGTCGAGTTTACTCGGTTGAGCATCGATCGCCCCTCCCGAGATTTGGGCGTGACATAGATGTGTTGATGGGTTATTGTATTTTCGTATTTTTGCCTGTAAATATTCAATAGGGTTTTGTAATAACTTGCAAAATCGGAAATTAATAAATAAAGGGTTGGGGTATTCTAATGCTAGTATGAAAAGGTAGAAAATATTTTTGTAGGGTCTATGTGATTTATTTGTTAGTTCGTTCAGCATGTCTTATTTGTTATTTCGTTTAATGTGTTGCACACCATAGAAATTATGCCTATATGAATCACATACACATTTCACTTGATTTGTCAAAATATGTTGGTAGTTGCTACACTTGTTTCTATGTCAACTACTCAATGCTTTAGATAGCATGCCTATATGATACGATAATACATGCCTTCACTAATCTAGATATCACGACTATAAAGTTTTAATTGATCTACTGCTTTTTGTTACCTTGATACCGCCTCACTTAGATGACATGGCTAGAAATCTTGTCTATAGGATGTTTTCATTCGCATAAAAAAACTATTTATCGATGCTGCTAATCTTGGGTTTTCAAGCAGCTTCACTGCCTTATTATGCAACTACTAGAAATCCTTCTTATAGGACATTGTCACCTACCTAAGAAGTATGTCCATAAAATCAACACTGGTAATTGAGAGTTGTTGGATCGTTTCACTACCTTAATATGCAAACGATTAGAAATCATACATGTCGGACTTGCAACGTTGTAATCTGCCTATACGTTAGTCTAAAAGCTGCCGTACTATTTGCATAATGCTGCAAATCAGAATTATATTAAATCATGCCGATAGGAATTAATGATTCTAATACATCTAAAATTTGTCTACTGCATAACCTGAAATCTGTTTGCGTGCCTTTTTTGTTACATGTGGAGGCTAACATGATCCATTCGGTTCTATTATGTACAATCTTGTTTTTTTTAAATGTGAGATTTGTTTTACCATTTCAAGCAACCTAAGTAAAATCTAGAATCACCTAATAGTAGGTCCAAATCCTTCTGGACCATAGGCATGGGACGAGTAATGCACACATAGGATATGGCTTATAATTGAATTAGAGCGCCTTTACGTAACAACTTCAACATAGTAATAGGGCAGTAGGAGATGATAGTCTGGTGCCCGCTAAATAATATGAACAACCCCTACCTCAAAGAAGTTGTGAAGTATTATTTATGTTGCACAGGATGATCCTTTAGTCGTTAGTCATTGATCAACATAATATACTCCTTGTGATTTTTAAGACTTGCATCAATTATTCATATTGTTAATTCTTATGTTATAATAGAGCTTTCAACTTCTACATCTTTTCTTCACTTATATGATCACCTAACTTAATTATCTAATTCACATAGTTTAAACTTCAACCAGGGACCACAGTTGTGAACCTCAACGAGTACCTAACACCTTCTGTTTGATGTTATTTGAGCCTTTACCTGATCTTTGATGGCGTTGACTATACAAACAAAGTTATTTGCAAATATGTACTCTAATGCACCTTAAAAATTATTAGGTGGCGACTATTCTCTTTTAATACTCATTTAAAAGAGTTGTCACACGCGAAACCCGCTTTTACAAGAAAAAGGCGTGCGACAATAGATGAATTAGATAAAAACGTAAGGCTTAACCTTGAAAATAAAGTAAAAAGACATATATCTTAGTCCCGAGCGTAGAGCTTCTGGAGGCAGTAAGGACAATACATATAAGCAAGAAAGTCAAATGTTATTGAACTTTTGATAGAATATTGTATATGCTTGTTCGAAAACTTGTCACTTCTTCAATGATAATTGAGTTTACTATTTATAGTTACACATAGGAAACAAAGTCCTATGATCAAACTCCTTTTAAATGACAATTATGAGAGTCTTGAAGAATATGTAACGGTGAGCAATGAATGTCATATTCTCTGTAACAGATCATGCACTTAATGCTATAGAATATTTTTCATTGAATGCTATCGGATGACAAATATTTATTTTACCTTTATGAATATTATTTTTTCTAGTAACAAGCGAGATCACTGCCATCGGGTTCGACTACCTTCTGCCTTCGGCTCCGCGCATCACTTTCGCGTGCGATTATGAATATATTTTACCCCATACGAATTAAGTTTGTTCTTTTTGCTACCACAAAGTAAAATATTTAACTTTTTTTTTGCTATACTTACTGAAATCATATGCTTGATTCAAACCAATATGAGTGACTTGATTTGACTGGGATAGTGTGCAAAAATAATACAAATATAAATAATTTTGGTATGAATAATGATCTACACGTACTCAATTCTATTTTGATTAATAAGGAGAAAGATAAAAGATCTAATGAAATGGAGTATATAAAAAGGGGAATATAATTTAGCATATTTTTATAAAAATTTCACGTGACACTAAAATACAAGAAAAAGTACAAATAATCATCAAGATTGTGGTGAAAAAATTCCAAAATTTTCGTCTTTAATTAAAACTCTCGAATTTAAGTTATACAAATAATTGACTTTTGACTTTTCATATTTTCATCTTATTTAACACTATATTTTTATAATAAATTTTTATTTACAAAGCTCAAATTTGAATTATCTAGAAGGGATAAAATTCATTCAACCACATAGTAAAAATTAAAAATTTGACCTTTCACATTTTCATCTTATTTAATATGGTAATCATAATTTTTCATTTGCAGAGCTCGAATTTGAATTGTTTAGAAGGAATCAAATTCATTCAATCACATAATAAAATTACAAATTTGAGCTTTCACATTTTCATCTTATTTAATATGATATTTTTATCATAATTTTTCATTCACAAAGCTCAGATTTAAATTTTCTAGAAGGGATCAAATTCATTCAACCGCATAATAAAATTATAAATATGACCTTTTGTTATGAAATAATATAAGAACAAGAATAATATAGAGAAAAGTAGAGAGAGGAGTATTCTTATTGATACTTTCGAAATGATTTACAATGGGAGAGAACCCCTTTATTTATAGGGAGGTGGTGACTTAGCCACCAAGTAGTAGACCCTAGGATCTCTCTAAATATGAACATTCACCTTAAATAGAATATTTTATAACACTTCCCCTTGAATGTCTATTCAATAATGTGCCTCGTTAAAACCTTAACTAAAACAAAACCCAATGGGAAAAAATTATAGAAAAGGAAAAAGAGTACACATGTTTGAATATGCGCCTATTTGTTGCCTCGTTAAAAACCTTGCAAGGAAAACCCAGTGGGACAAAACCTTGTAAGGGAAAAAGAGTGCAACGCGCATTAACTCCCCCTGATAAGAACATCAATTTATATCCTTGAGCATATGCATTCCAATCTTGTGCATCATCTTCAAAACAATCTTTGGTAGAGATTTGATAAATAAATCAACCATATTGACTTGAATAAATATTCCGCACCTTGAAATCATCATTCTTGATAGATATGAACATCTTCATATAATGTCGTGGAATAACTCTTCAATATCTCCATAGATGTATTCTCAATGCCATCATGCTTATAGTTATAGCAAGATACATATGTACACAAATTGTACTTAGGATGTGGTACTTCAGGACCAAGAATTGTGTATGCTTCAAGCAACTTAAATCTTTCAAGTTAAGTCATATAAGCCATATAATAGACTTTAGATGCATATCAAGTTTTCACGTCATGCTAAACAAATAAGATATTGAAAACTAATTATACATACCTTTGACTTTATACTTTCAAGTATTTGAACTATATGTTCAAATCTACATGGAATCAAGTATTTGTCTATACGCTTTAAGCGTATCAAAGACTTTGTCCTTCTGGGACTTAATATGAGCATTTGTAGTGAGAATATAGTCACTTTCTTTGGGTCAGCAAATGCGTATAGCATGCTTTGCAATATGTTACAATTGAATTATCCTTTTATGAACTTCAGGTTCATATTATGATATTCGAGGATCTATATATACAAATGATAATTCATTCCATGTAACCTTTTCTCAAGTGTTTATCATGTCTCCCCCTCATGTTAGAAAAGCTAACTTGTTTCCTCAACTTTGAGAGTCCATCTTTGTGCATGATGATGTTAATGAAAATATACACCGCACATCAATAATAATAAGATGAAATTATTTGGTTCCTGACCCTGAACCACTTGTGAGGGGAGAATATAATATACTCTCGTATACAACGTATATCAAACTGATATATATATTTGTTCTCATAAGAAACCGTTTAGCTATTAAGTGGAGGCACTCAATAACTATCTTGCTAAACCAACTATGATATAAATCAACTTATCAAGATGAACTATCTTGAATAGAAAATCTGGAAATTATGCTCGAAGTTATATTACTGAGCAATTTACCTCGCAAGCACCGGCCAGGCTGCGGGTTAATAACAATCGCACATATAACCATATCATAGATGCATCATATGTGGTATACATGGCAGGTGAATGGGCCCATATTCACCTTTGATATTTCCAGAATTTATGGGATTCAACCCGAACTCTTTAGTTGGTCAATTAATTAATGAGAACAAGTAATACAAGAGAATTCGTAAAGAACTTTCTAGTTCTTTAATATTTACCCATGTGAATTCTCTATTACTGCACATCATTCTTAAAATGATATGGCTGTTAGATAATACGCTTAACGCTAGAGGGGGGGGGTGAATAGCGTTATAATAAAAATTAGCGTAAACTTGCGGAATTAATAAATTGCAGGAAGTAAATAAGTGCGATAAATAATAAAGTACGCACCGATGTATTCTGGTTCACCACAACACGTGGCTAGTCCAGTCCCCGAGAGACTCTCTCGATATTTTCCACTAACTTGTCAAGCTTACGGGTGCTCAACAAACCTTTACAACTTAAGGACACACGCCTTAACACCTTTGCTCGGAGATGCAACACTCCAAGACTTCAACCAAGGAAACACAAGTTCCATACAACAAGAGAATCATAATTCTCTTACAAGTGTACAAAACACTAAACACTCAAACAATACACTCCTTAATGAGTAGATATGAGTAAAAGAAGTAAGCTCAAGATCACAACAACTTTGGACAAGAGTATGGCTCTCAAAACTTATGTAATGAATATAAAATGATAAGGAATAGAGTATGCAAGCTTATAGCAATTGTATGATCAGTTGTTGTGTGTTATTGTGTTTAAAACACTGAAATGAAGTTGTATTTATAGTTGAAAAACTTGGCATTACCGTTGCCTAATTGCCAATTAAGAGTTGCTGATTTTACTGTGTGACAATCGATTGTCAAGAAGTCACAATCGATTGTTTGCCAATCATTCCAGAAATATATCCCAGATATTACGCTTAACAATCGATTGTCCAAGATCAACAATCGATTATTGGTAACGTTCAAAAAATCATTTCCAGATTTTACGTAAAACAATCGATTATACAAAATCAATAATCGATTATTCAGCAACGTTCAAAAAATCCTTTCCAGATTTTAATTTCAACAATCGATTATTCAGCAACGTTCAAAAAATCTTTTCTAGATTTTAATTTCAACAATCGATTGTACAAAATCAACAATCGATTACCTGACGGTATTTGAAAACTTTACAACAACGGTCAGCTTCACAATCGATTGTGCAATGTTAACAATCGATTATTTATCAGACTTTGAAAATCATTTTAGACACTGCCTCGTGACAATCGATTGTTATATACTCACAATTGATTATTTAATAACTTTGAAAAAGTCTGGAAGACACTGCCTCAACACAATCGATTGTCATATGTTCACAATCGATTATTTTGTGACTTTGAAAAATCTGATGGACACTGTGTCTTCACAATCGATTGTCATTAGCTTCACAATCGATTATTCTGAGTTTTGAAAAACTTTGATGTACACTGTCTCATCACAATCGATTGTCATAAGGTTCACAATCGATTGTCATGCAGGTTTGAAAAACCTGATGCTCACTGCCTTAACACAATCGATTGTCATTAGTTCACAATCGATTGTCATGCAGTCTTGGCTTAACATAATCGATTATCATAAGTACATAATCGATTATCTTAGTCCAGATTTTAGAGGCATGTTTAAAAATCATTTTGACTAAAGTAAATATGCATGATTTAAAATCATTTAGCATTAAATTAAATATGCATGATTTTGTAAAAATAGTTTTACGAGAGAAGCCATGTCATGAGTCAAGTTGTCGGATCAAGATCACAATTAAGAACGACTCATTTAAACTATAAGACTTTGTATTGTGCTTGAATCTCGTTATCCACCAATTGTGCGCTTGTACTTGAACTTCGTCATATATCAATTTGCGCTTGTTTGTCATTCATCAAAACCTACACATAAGAACACACGTTTTAGTATAAAGCCTTGAGAACGTGTTTCCAACAATTTCCCCCTTTTTGATAATGGCAAACTTTAAGCGGGATATGCAACTTAAACAATTTATAATGACGATTCAAGACATGCATTTGTTCCCCCTCAATATATGTATTCCCCCTCAATTTAAGCTTATAAATATTGAGAGTGCATACCCGTTATCTTTCCCCTTTTGCCATTAGCAAAAATAATATAAGAAGATGCCAAAGATGTAAATAAAACTTGTTTATTTATTGGAAAGAAAACAATTACATAAGGAGGGGACAATAAAACATATCACAATAGAAGCAAAAAAAACAAAGAAATCATTCATCATCATTTCCCGCCTCATCGTCCGGCACTGCTTCAAAGGGAACAAGACCGGCATATGGATAATGAACATGGTCAAAATATCCATGGATCTCATTTGTCAATTGACCAACAGAGGTGGTTAAGGAAGCAATTTGGTCGGAAATGGATTGGAGAGTGGGCTCTTGAGGCGGACGAGTTCGACGGGTTGGAGGAGGAGCAGGCGCTGCATGATCACCGTCATGATGAAAGGAGGATTCTGAAATTTCCCACTTCTTGGTACTCTTTTTGAGAGGACCGTTAGAAGTGATGAATCCGGAGGCTTTAAGAAAATTCATGATGAGGAGAGCATAAGGAAGAGGCCTATCATCTCTGATAGCGTCACGCATGTGATCTTGACGAACCGACACCAATTGATGTTAGCTCCGGTTATTATGGCATGCATGAGCTTGGTGTCCTCTTGGAAAATGGTAGTATGGTTATGCTTACGAGGCTTGAGGACTCGGGTGATGAAATAGAAAATCAACCGATAATTGGGATCTATTCCCGTAATTGTAGGACGACGGGAAGAAAGATTTGGATCATAGAAGTAAGTCCGGTTTGATGTAGGAGGACTGTTTCATCAAAAAGGGCTCCGGCCTCTCCGATGTACCGAAAAATGTCTTCACCATTTTGAGGAAGACGTGCAATGGTATGAAGGTTTTCATCGGAAAGAAGAATTTGAACACCATTTATATTTGTCAGAAGCTCACCGTCATCATCCTCATGAAGGTTGGAGCAAAACTCTTGAATCAATGTAGTATTGATGTAAGGATGGGTAAGAAGTAAGAAGTCAAGAAGTTGACAATTTTTGAGCATACTTGCAGCAGGGCCATAAGATTCAAGATACTTGTTGGTTTAAAAGCGGGGAGGAAGAATGTCGCGCTTTTCAAATTTTGTTGAAAAACGAGTAAGCTCAATGTCAGAATTAAAAGATAGAACGGAACCATCTTGATAAGGATAGTTTGGAGCAGCAGAGGAGGATGCACCATGCCTAGCAGAACGGGAACGTTTGGAGTGACGGCCCGACATTTTCACTGAGTATTGCTGGAATTTGCAAGAGACTTGAAAGAAGTTTGATAGTTTGAGAGCTAAAGTTGATGCTTGAGTGAATGAACATATATGGAGCCTATTTATAGAGGGGAGAAAGGCATTTCATTAATGGAAGAAATCTGCAGAAAATTGAAAGCTGAAACAGTCAGAAATGGTAAAAATAAATCTTACTGACCGTTAGACAATCGATTGTTGGAATGAGATAATCGATTGTCATTAAGATTTGACTGAATCTCGGAACTGACACAAATTGATTGCAGGAATCTTCAGAAGCCAAACGGTAACAAATTTTTGAAATACTGACAGAAAATAATCGATTGTCAAATATGGTAATCGATTGTTATGTTACAGTGAGCACAGAAATTTTCTGACTAGGAAAATAATCGATTATATTTTGAAACAATCGATTGTTTTAGGAAAGCAGTACTGAATGGCTGAGACGGTAATCGATTATACAATTAAAAAATCGATTATTAAACAACATTGCATAATAAGCATAAACCATAAATAATCGATTAGTGATACTTGCTAATCGATTTTCTGCACAGTAAAATAATCGATTATTAGCTGTAACAATCGATTGTTTTATGCCGTTTCTTTATAATTCCCCCTACTTTTAGGGCGATACCTGCAAAATAGAATTAGACGTCTCCGACGCTCAAGTCAGTAATTTGTAAAGAAATAGTAATTTAAACTAGTGTGGTCAAGTGAGATCGTGATCTCTTAAGAAGTGTGTCCTAGGGTGTTCTTAAGAGTGTTTCGGGTACTTACCTTTTCTCCGACGTCGCCAATTACCTATTCGAGAGGGTGATCCTTGATTGTCCTCCACTCGTTAGGCATTTTCGTTTCATTCTCCAATGGTGGCGCTTCCTCCGTTGGTTGTTTCAAAATTTCGTCTTGATTTTCCTTAGGCGTTTCCTCTTGTATTTTGTCTTTCAAGCTATCTAAAATACCTGCAAGATCAAAACTGGAATCCTTTCTCGCCAAGCGAGCATTATTTTCGGCAAATACAACATGAGGGGATTCCTCCACAGTTTCGGTTCTTTTATTAAAAACCCTATATGCTTTGCTACGTGAAGAATAACCAATGAAAATTCCCTCATCGGACTTAGCATCAAATTTTCCCAATTGATCTTTGCCATTGTTATGAATAAAACATTTACAACCGAATACTCTAAGATGGGAGATATTTGGTTTCCTTCCCTTATAGAGTTCATAGGGAGTTTTCATGAGTATAGGCCTTATGACTACTCTATTTAAGACGTAGCATGCGGTACTCACGGCATCCGCCCAAAAATGTTTGGGAATCTTGGCCTCTTCGAGCATGGTTCTAGCCATCTCTTCGAGACACCTATTTTTCCTTTCCACCACCCCATTTTGTTGTGGTGTACGTGGAGCGGAAAAGGTATGCTCGATACCGAGTTCGTCAGAAAAGTCCGCAAGGAGATTGTGATCAAACTCTCCCCCATGATCACTTCTAATTGAAGTGACGGTTGTTTCCTTTTCGTTTTGAACACGCTTAAGAAAATATTTAAAATTCTGAAAAGCATCACTTTTATTGGCAAGAAATAAAGTCCAAGTAAATCTAGAATAATCATCAACAATCACAAAAGCATAACGATTTCTTCCTAGACTTTCAATGCGAGATGGTCCAAATAAATCCATGTGAAGCAATTGCAATGGTCTAGAAGTTGAAACAGTATTTTTGGATTTGAAAGATGCTTTTGTTTGCTTCCCTTTTTGACATGAATCACAAATAGAGTCATTTTCAAATTTTAAATTGGGAAGACCAATAACTAAGTTTTGAGAAATCAATTTGTTCAAAATATGCATGTTGATATGTGCTACTCTATGATGCCATAACCAAGTATCATCCTCTTTACTCATAAGACAATCAACATATTCGGGTGAGGAATTAGCAAGATCAACCATATAAATATTATCCACTCTAAAACCACGAAGGATAATTTTAAAATCACTACGTCTAAACACTAAGAATTCATCCGAATCAAATAGGGCAAGATTTTCCTTGTCACATAATTGACTTATGCTCAAGAGATTATGCTTTAAACCTTTCACAAGTAATATATGCTTAATAGAGAAATTTTCATCCTTACCGACCGATCCGATGCCAATAATCTTTCCTTTATTGTTATCCCCAAAAATCACACTTTCTCCTTCTTTGTGTTCTAGTTGAAGGAATTTGGATTCGTCTCCCGTCATATGTTTGGAGCATCCACTATCAAGGTACCATAGTACACTTGATCTCTTCAAACATACCTACAAAACAAGTTAATGCGTTTTAGGTACCCATGCCATTTTGGGTCCTTGAGGGTTAGGCATATTATAATGATGCGATTGAGTGATATATCTATGTCGTGTAAAGCATGCAGGAGCAATATGACCAATGCGTCTACAATAATGACAAGTCACGTTGGGGTTATGCATCCTTCTAGGTTCATAGTAACTTGATGGACGAAAATGATTTACTCTATTTTCATTATGACTATTGCGCATTTCATGAGAACCATTTCTCCTACTATTAGTTCTAAAATGAGCAGAATTTCTAGAGTAATAGTCATGTCTAGAAGTTCTAAAAGGTTCAAAACTCCTTCTAGTGTTTGGCCTAGAATATGCATCATTTCTAGGGTAGTCATTTCTAGGTGGTAAGTCATTTCTAGGTCTTCTAAAAAGTTCAACATTTGGTCTAGCATGCATATTTGTTCTAGGATTGCTATTTCTAGGATAAGCATTTGTTTTATTAATCCTAGGTTGAGCCTTAGGTGGTTGGGGTTTGGCTTCAACCTTTTCTTTAGGCTCATTCTTAAAGCTTATGCCATGCTTGGTTGATTTCAAATTAACAAGGACCTCATTCAAATTTTTGTGGGAAGAATTAAACTTATCTAAGGTACCTTTAAGTCTATCTACCTCATTTTTGAGATGCATGCAAGAAGAACAATTTTTAATAGAACTTTCGGGCTTGTCGGCGCTTCTTTTTCCGAAAAACTTATTTTCTTCTTTCAGCTTCTCATTTTCTAAAACCAGTTTTTCTAAATCCTTTTCTTTCAAAGAAAGCTGTTTTTGAAAATCTTTTTCTTTTAGAGATGCATTTTCTTTTATGCTCTTGACAGTTTTTGAAGCCTTAATAAATTCAGTATATCGCTCATCAAAAGCAGTTCGCATTTCCTCAAGAGTAAAGAAGTTTTTAGAAGAGATTTGACATACCTCATCTTGCTTGTCTTCTTGCGCCATAAGACAAAGGTTTGCGGCTTCGTCTTCTTCTTCTTCGCTTGACTCATCTCCGGAGTCTCCTCCCCAAGAAATGTATGCACGTTGCTTCTTAAAAGGTTTCTTCTCCTTTTTGATGTTTGGGCAGTTTGATTTGATGTGCCCGGTTTCACCGCATTCATAGCACTTTATTTGTTCGCCTTGCTTTTTACCCTTTCGTTCATACTCCTTTCGCATGAACTTTTGAAATCTTTTGATAACGAGTCCAAACTCGTTGTCTCCGTCCTCATCAACTTGAGGTTGGCTTGTGCTTGCCTTAAGCGCTATTCTTTGCCTCCTTTGATCATCAACAAGAGGGTTAAGTATAGTAGACTCATAAGTCTTAAGGTTACCTCTTAATGCATCGATGGTAACATTTGAGACGCCAATGGATTCTTGGATTGCGTCGGCCTTTGATCGCCATGCCGGAGTGAGACTTCTAAGAATTTTTCGAACAAGTTCTCTATCCGTGAATGTCTTCTTGAGAGCATGTAGATCATTTACGATTATTGAAAATCGTTCAAACATTTCATCCACCTTTTCACCTTCCTTCATGTGAAATAATTCATAAGCATGGGTTAGGAAATCAATTTTGGCTTCCCTTACCTGGTCCGTACCTTCGTACGTAATTTCCAGCTTGTCCCACATTTCCTTCGCCGTTGTGCAACACGATATTTTCCTGTAATCGTCAGCATTTACAGCACAATATAATAAATTAATTGCTTTAGCATTATTTTGCACCTTTCGGATATCATCCGCGTCATATTCTTCTTCGGACTTGGGAACCCATTCGGTTTCAACCTTTTTGGTTGGAATTTGATTTCCCTTCGTTATCACCTTCCAGAGATGAAAGTTGTTTGCTTGAACGAAGATTTTCATCCTCTCCTTCCAGTACGTATAGTTTGTACCGTTGAATAGAGGTGGTCGTGTGGAGCATTGTCCTTCATCAATTCCTGCAAAAGAGTCACGAGTAGAAGCCATGGATGGTTCTCTCAAACTGTTAAGTCTTCAGAGAGTTGGGCTCTGATACCAATTGTTAGATAATACGCTTAACGCCAGAGGGGGAGGGGTGAATAGCGTTATAATAAAAATTAGCGTAAACTTGCGGAATTAAAAAATTGTAGGAAGTAAATAAGTGCGATAAATAATAAAGTACGCACCGATGTATTCTGGTTCACCACAACACGTGGCTAGTCCAGTCCCCGAGAGACTCTCTCTCGAGATTTTCCACTAACTTGTCAAGCTTACGGGTGCTCAACAAACCTTTACAACTTAAGGACACACGCCTTAACACCTTTGCTCGGAGATACAACACTCCAAGACTTCAACCAAGGAAATACAAGTTCCTTACAACAAGAGAATCATAATTCTCTTACAAGTGTACAAAACACTAAACACTCAAACAATACACTCCTTAATGAGTAGATATGAGTAAAAGAAGTAAGCTCAAGATCACAACAACTTTGGACAAGAGTATGGCTCTCAAAACTTATGTAATGAATATAAAATGATTAGCAATAGAGTATGCAAGCTTATAGCAATTGTATGATCAGTTGTTGTGTGTTATTGTGTTTAAAACACTGAAATGAAGCTGTATTTATAGTTGAAAAACTTGGCATTACCGTTGCCTAATTGCCAATTAAGAGTTGCTGATTTTACTGTGTGACAATCGATTGTCAAGAAGTCACAATCGATTGTTTGCCAATCGTTCCAGAAATCAATCCCAGATATTACGCTTAACAATCGATTGTCCAAGATCAACAATCGATTATTGGTAACGTTCAAAAAATCATTTCCAGATTTTATGTAAAACAATCGATTATACAAAATCAATAATCGATTATTCAGCAACGTTCAAAAAATCCTTTCCAGATTTTAATTTCAACAATCGATTATTCACCAACGTTCAAAAAATCTTTTCCAGATTTTAATTTCAACAATCGATTGTACAAAATCAACAATCGATTACCTGACGGTATTTGAAAACTTTACGACAACGGTCAGCTTCACAATCGATTGTGCAATGTTAACAATTGATTATTTATCAGACTTTGAAAATCATTTTAGACACTGCCTCGTGACAATCGATTGTTATATACTCACAAACGATTATTTAATAACTTTGAAAAAGTCTGGAAGACACTGCCTCAACACAATCGATTGTCATATGTTCACAATCGATTATTTTGTGACTTTGAAAAATCTGATGGACACTGTGTCTTCACAATCGATTGTCATTAGCTTCACAATCGATTATTCTGAGTTTTGAAAAACTTTGATGTACACTGCCTCATCACAATCGATTGTTATAAGGTTCACAATCGATTGTCATGCAGGTTTGAAAAACCTGATGCTCACTGCCTTAGCACAATCGATTGTCATTAGTTCACAATCGATTGTCATGCAGTCTTGGCTTAACATAATCGATTATCATAAGTACATAATCGATTATCTTAGTCCAGATTTTAGAGGCATGTTTAAAAATCATTTTGACTAAAGTAAATATGCATGATTTAAAATCATTTAGCATTAAATAAAATATGCATGATTTTGTAAAAATAGTTTTACGAGAGAAGCCATGTCATGAGTCAAGTTGTCGGATCAAGATCACAATTAAGAACGACTCATTTAAACTATAAAACTTTGTATTGTGCTTGAATCTCGTTATCCACCAATTGTGCGCTTGTACTTGAACTTCGTCATATATCAATTTGCGCTTGTTTGTCATTCATCAAAACCTACACATAAGAACACACGTTTTAGTATAAAGCCTTGAGAACGTGTTTCCAACAATGGCTAACCCGAATACCAACTGAATAAATTATCAATATTGATAAACTTCAAATTTACACCATGACATGTGCAATTATAAATAAACTTCAAGTTTATTATGATATGGGTTTTTATATCAATAAACATCCTCTTTATTGTGGTATTCTTGTGTAGTACAAACTGGAGAATAAAGCGGGTAGTTTTTCACATACAGATTATCCCGCTACAAGTTGTAGTAATAGAAGATATCAAATCGTTCCTTTATTTATAGTCTCAATATAATCGCTTTCGCATATACTTTTGGAAACTGAATAAGTTTCTTTGAGACTTACTACAACACAATACCTTATTGGTAATGAATTGTGTTTCTCCAACATAGTAATAATTGGCTCTTCTAGAGCTCTCAATTAATTTTGTACTACCACAAATTCATCAACATCCATGTGGTGAATATCTCTTTTAAAGAGAAAGTTATACCATTATGGTCATGTCAAAATTATATGCAAGATATGTTTCTTGCATTATTATTGTCCTTTGATAATTACATTGACAAATTATTTTGGCGTACAATAGGTACGTGACCAATGACTATTCATGCCATAACAATGACATTATTTTCATATATCATCTCAAACCTCCTTCTAGGGGTGAGTGTGGTATATTCAATACCAATTTCATGTTCATATTCTTCCAATAATGAATATGTATTCGTGAATCAGATGTTGTCACATTCACTGCGGGGATATGTGATTTTGTTATCCTTTTCAAATCTGTAAATGCGTCTGGCATTCGATTTGCTATTCTTTGCAAATGGATAATATTTTGCACCTCTTTTTCACAAATAGAGGTATGTGGATCAAGATGAGATAATGATGCATTTTTCCACAAAATTTCCCGTTTGGTTTCACCAACTTCTCCCCTTAATTTTGGGAAAAGTGTCTCATCGAATTGACAGTCTGCAAATCGTGCAGTGAACAAATCCCTTGTCAATGTTTCGAGGTAGCGAATAATGGAGAGCGATTCAAACTCAACATATATTCCTAACCTTCTTTGCAGACCCATTTTGGTGCGAGATGGCGGTGCTATAGGCACATATACTGTGCATCCAAAGATTCTTAAATGGGATATATTGGGTTCATGACCCAAAACCAATTGCAAGGGGGAATATTTGTGACAATTCGTCAGTCAGAGACGAACTAGCATTGCTGCATGCAAAATGGCGTGCCCCCAAACCGAAGTGGGCAGCCGACGAACTAGCATTGCTGCATGCAAAATGGCGTGGCCCCAAACCGAAGTGGGCAGCCGACGAACTAGCATTGCTGCATGCAAAATGGCGTGACCCCAAACCAAAGTGGGCAGCCTCGTTTTCATGAGTAAATGAGGTATTCAAGATTATACTCATGTATTGTCTCAATCTGATATCCATTTTGAATGATATCTCTAAAACTCAACAACTTCCTTTTAGACTTGGAGGAGAACATTTTGACTGATATCATTAAAACTCAACAAGTTCTTCTTAGACTTGGAGGAGAATATTGCATTTTCTAAAATATTGTTCCTTTAGGCAGAGTTATAGTTGCTCTTCAGGAGCTTTCAATCAATTTAATTCCCATGGTTTGACATACAAACGAAAATATACGAACATGAGAATAAACAAATCCGTTTGCTTCATATTTAAATAATATTTTCGAAATCTGCTGAGGTTATTCGACTATCTAAATCAGATAGTCGAATATCATGCCTTGCGGAAAAGTCCTGTTTTTAATTCGAAATATTAGATAGTCGAATATGTCTCTTGATATTCGACTATCTTAGTAAACAGTTGTCAGGATATTCGAGTATTTAAATCAGATAGTCGAATATTTAAATCATATAGTCGAATATCTTAGCTTGCGGAAAAATCCAGTTTTATTGCGAAATATTGGTTATTCGACTAACTGTTAGGTTAATCGATTATCTCTACTGGAAAATAAAAATATCTTTGAAATTTAAGCATATTGAAACATTCTAAAGAACTAATACTAACATTATATCATAAAATAACTAATACGAGCTGATACTAATGACTATTAGTTTATTCACTAACTAATATAAATAAGTGAAATAAAATCAAACAATTCCATCTTCCTTCATCACGGATCCATCACCAATTAAGTGGTCTATTTTCCCCTTAGGGTGCTCAAAGAAGTCTGCCACATCCAAGTGGGTGATGTCAAAACTGTCGTCAGAGACAAAATTGGTTTCAGGGCCTTTACTCTTTAGGGATGATTGATAAAGCTCCACCAAATGTCTTGGTACACGGCAAATTTTCGCCCAGTGCCCTTTTCCACCGCAGCGATAACATATAGTTAATGAACTATTTGCTTTTGGATTCTCATCATATCGTGCTTGTGGCAGAGTGACCAACTTCAGGTTGTCATATCTCTCCTTTAAGCCATTCCACAAGATAGGTGGATCTTTGACTATGATATATTCAATTTTCAAACCTTCATCAAGGTGATGGCGCAAGAAAATCAAGGCCTTAGCACAGTTTCAAACCTTCATCAAGGTGATGGCGCAAGAAAATCAAGGCCTTAGCACAGTTTCAAACCTTCATCAAGGTGGTGGCGCAAGAAAATCAAGGCCTTAGCATAGTCTTGGGTGGATGTATTATTTCTGTCTTTAATGGCGTCTCCAGGACCCATTGCATCCAAATGGATTTCAGCATCCAACACCTATGTCATATAGTTCTTGCCCGAAATTTCAATGGCAACGAACTTTCTTTTCATAATGTCAGACATAAAACAAAATTACATCAAGAGCGTGTTCATACTTACGGGCTTTATTACAATTATCACATTCACTTCAGGGAATTGATCATAATCATCTGTATGTGCTATATATAATCTCATGTCAAATATTACTTTCATAAAGTGAAAGATTATTTTGAGAATCTTTATTATTCTCATTATCACAATGATGACGATTATAATTCCGTCTATTGCCACGTCCACATCCATTGATACCTTCACGGTAATAATTTTGTCTTCTTTCAGACTTATCACATACTGCTACCACATTCTCTAAAGGGAATGGAGCAAATTCAATTGGACGGATTTTTAATTCTTTGCCACAATCATACATGAATTTGATCATGGCAAGGCATAGAAATTTTACCACTTCATGTGAGTGTAATTTCTTACGAACTCCATTAGAGTTATAATCAAACTTTGTTGTCTTTGTTTGTATATAAAATCAAATCGTAGAATTTCAAGAATTTGAAAGGGAAAAGTAAATTACTTACCTTTAAGGTATACCAATAAATGTTGTGATATCAAATATACCTCTTGAGTTTCCATCCCGTTCCATCCCGTGGCAACAAATTCCGGCAACATTGGTCGACTCCCGCAGCCAATTTGATACCGGAGAACGCGACCTTATTAGTTCAGAGTCATGCTTTTGAAATTCCTACCGAGAATACTAATCACTCTAATTATATGACAGAGCATATGTAAAAGTTAGATAGAAAAAACAAAGTGCTATAAGGAATATTTATTCCACGCAGCCACACCACAGGCTAACAACAGAAAGCACACAAAGTAATAGCACAGATAATTAACGTAGGAATTTCTCAGTGTATACTATATGAACTTTGGCTTCAATGGAGGGTTGTGAATCTGCCATTGCTCCGATAGCTGCAATCAACAAGAGAAGCAATAGAATTTGAAGGAAGAGATCAAATTCAATTGGTTAGAGACTCGTGCTGATAACGTGTTATGAAATAATATAAGAACAAGAATAATATAGAGAAAAGTAGAGAGAGGAGTATTCTTATTGATACTTTCGGAATGATTTACAATGGGAGAGAACCCCTTTATTTATAGGGAGGTAGTGACTTAGCCACCAAGTAGTAAACCCTAGAATCTCTCAAAATATGGACATTCACCTTAAATAGAATATTTTATAACACCTTTAACATTTTCATCTTATTTAATATGGCTCAGTAACAATAAAATTGACCGCACCAAATCGAAGAAAATATAAGCCATATGTCTTGCATATACTCTTTTATTAAACATTTAACCATGTTTAAGTGGTACAAATTTTCACCTTAATTTATTGACTGTTACGGCTAATTATTTAGTTAAATAAATGCAAATATTCATATGGTAAGTGTGTATTTACCATTTTCCCTTAAGTAACTACAATGGAGATATTTTGGGAAATTGACGTGACAATATCTCATTGGTTTGAACACCCTATACTGACATGTCTCTTGTAACGAAAAGCCTAAAACCCTATTTTATTAGCAAAGAAAATAAATAACTAAATTCAAAACAAAATCCTAATAAAAAAACCTCCCCCCGATCCGTGTACTTGAAGATCAGTTGAAAGAGAGGGAGAGAGGGAAGCAAATCAGTTTTTTTTTCCTTGTAAGGTAAAAAGATGAATATATTTGTATAAAGATTTGTTTTTTAATTGATCTCTTGAAGTATTTATGGAATTTATATTTTCACTTGATTCGTTTTTACTGTTCTTTTTTGTTGAAATTTACACTTTGAGGGAAATGGGTTTATGTTAATATGATTGAATCTGATGTTTGAATTTTTATTTTAGGTTTGTGAAGTTCTGTAATTTAAGAGCAAAAATTAGGCATTTTGGCCAATTGGGGTTATCCTAAATTAATTTTTTTAAAAATTTTGTGATTTAATTGGGTTGTTTATTCTGTGGAAATCTTGTTTTAAAAATTGATTTTTTTTGCTAAAATTGTGTTCTTTTATCATGTGAATGTTGATTATACTACTCTTCTGCTGTTTTATATGAAGCTTTGTTCTGGTTATGTGAGCAATTTTTAGTATGATTCAGTTGTACCATTTTGCACATTCTGTGAATGATTATAAGAATCTATGAAAAGATGTAAACTTTGACATTGTTTGCTCATGTTTTTGGTTTTCTTATAGATTCCTCTTGTTGGGGGATCGGAGTGGACTTTTACTAGCCTGTGAGAATGAAGAACGCTGAGCGTCTCGCGAATGTTGCTTTACTAGGTATGTTTTCTTTTGATTTTGCATCATACATTATTTCTTTTGATGATAGCTGAATTGCGCAGTATACTTGTTTGATTTGTGCTTGTGAAGTCCAGAAAGTAAAGTAAATCCTGTTTGATTTCTAGCTTCTTTTTGCCCCTTAGTTTGTGTTGGTTACTCTTTCAGATTATTTTTCGCTAGATAGACTGCTAAAGCTTCTTATGTTAATTCTTTGTTGTTAATTGGAAGGATGCTGCCCTTCCAGGTAGAGGCGGATCCAGGATTTAAAATTCAACTTTTAAGGTTTTAAGTATTGAACCCATTATATTTTTAAAGTTATGGGTTCATATCTACTATTTTTTCAATTTTAATGAACTTTTACATACAAATTTTTACTCCGTGTTGAAAGATATGGGTTCAGTTGAACCCACCGGTAGAACACTACATCCGCCTCCCCTTCCAGGTTGGGGGTCAGGTTACGTACATCTTACCCTTCCCCATACCCCACTTGTGGGAATTCGCTGGATTTATTGTTGTTGTTGTTGTTAATTGGAAGACTCAATGTAGGGAAAGCTGCTAATTATATTGTGTAGTTGGAATTTGATATGTGGTTGATGATTACTTTAAATATATCTATCCAGTATGTTGGAGTAGATCATACAACGGTTTGGAACGGATATTCAAATCCTCTTAGGTGGTCATATTACTACTGTTACCCGTTTTCCTTTATGTTACAGTAGGTTCCACTTCCACAGTCCAGTTCAACGGGTAGACATAGATGGTCAAGTGGGTTCTTTATAACATTTTTAGCATTTTCTTATATGTTGGTGTTTGTTTCGTCATATTGCCTTTTTTAGGGCATTTCACTATGTAAGTAGCTATGCCGTTCTTGTAAATTTACAAGTACCCGCAAGGAATATTTGTTTCTGAGGGGATTGCAAAGTGCAATTAGTTGGTCGTGGCAATTGCACATGACTTTCTAAATTTTATGTTGATGCCATTACCTTGAAACTCTTGCTTTTTTGGTGGATTTCAGGTTTGAGTGTGGCACCACTGGTGGTGAATGTGGATCCAAATGTAAATGTCATAGTAACAGCTTGCCTTACTGTCTTTGTGGGATGCTACCGTTCTGTCAAGCCTACTCCACCTTCGGTATATCTTGTTACTCCAAGTTGCAGCTTCGGTTTTTCTCAGATCTGTTTTGGTGTCACTTAAACATATTCTATTGCTGTCTTCCAGGAAACAATGTCTAATGAACATGCAATGAGGTTCCCTTTGGTTGGAAGTGCAATGCTCTTGTCATTGTTCTTGCTTTTTAAATTCCTGTCAAAAGACCTGGTTAATGCCGTATTGACGTGCTACTTCTTCGTACTTGGCATTGCTGCACTTTCGTATGTTCTCTCCGTATGGATCATTCTGCTATGCTTAATATATTCTATAACAAGTTCTTGAATAATAGTTTTTCTGTGGGTGTATTGGATGTCATTTTTTTCTTTGTGTGTTTGCAGCGCGACATTGTTACCTGCTATTAGACGATTCTTGCCGAAAAAGTGGAATGATGATCTCATAATATGGCACTTCCCATATATCCGCTGTAGGCGCCACCTTTCTTATCTCTTTTGAAATGCCAATTGACCCTTTAGAATCCTTGGGCATGCAGATCTCATCTTAATTATTTTGTTTCGTCTCTTTATCAGCTTTGGAGATTGAGTTCACAAGGTCTCAGATTGTTGCGGCAATTCCTGGAACCATCTTCTGTGTTTGGTATGCTAAACAGAAGCATTGGCTAGCTAACAACGTTTTGGGCCTTGCCTTTTGCATTCAGGTTTGTCGTCATATCCATCTAAGTTACATTCTCCATTCTTCAGGATATTTTGAAATGAAAAGTTGTGTAAAGTAGTATTATTAGTACACAATGGTACTATACAATTTGGGATATTTCAAAGTGAAAAGCGTATCAATATAAATTGGGATAGAAGAAGTACTAACTAAGACTCTTGAATGAAGAGGTCGCATTTCATCAATAAAAAAGTTGCACTCATTTGTCTATACATGTTCTCATAACCAAGCATGGTTGCTCTTTAAAACTAGATGCAAAGGCTACCTGCCTTTATACTAGCATTTGAATCCACAACTACACTTGATGTCTTCCTCTTTAATTTGTTTGAGAACTAGAATTCTCCCATGAGTTGGCCTTCATTTATTAAACTAGGAGCGTATAGGCCTATCCCACTACCACGCTCCCACTAATATAGCGGGCTACTTGTTAGTGATAGGGTTCTTACTCATGACGTGCACCCATACTCTCACATTGCGTCATTACATTGAACCAGAGCCCCGGGGGCTTATTATTTTTTATTTTCTATTCATATACATTGAATTAATGGGGATTTTTTCAGGGGAAAAGTGTTTGATCCTCTCTTATGTCATGACTACGTATTGATATTGATTTTCCAATTGCCATTTTGATTTTCAGGGTATTGAAATGCTTTCACTTGGATCATTTAAGACTGGTGCCATACTATTGGTAAGAAAGAAAATTTTACATGGTTGACAGCTGTATTCTGTTTATGTTTCTAGCCTTAAACTACATATTGCTTGTCTTTTTGAATTTGATGCTAACACGTATCCCTTTGTTCAAGCGGGAAAAGAATTTCATGAAATGAGCTAGTAGTGATTATTATTGTTGAGCAATTAATGATTTTGCACAAAAAAATACATAACATTTGCATGGATCATCCCTAATTGTAGAGTTGTTAGACATTTTTGAGGTATTCTTTCATGTAGGCGTTTTTGCTTGTTTACACAACTATTTATATCCATTATCTTGTGGCTGATGTTGAATACACATGGCTTTCGAGAATGCAGACAGGACTTTTTGTGTATGACATATTCTGGGTCTTTTTTACCCCAGTGATGGTCAGTGTCGCTAAATCTTTTGATGCTCCTATCAAGGTGTGCATACTGATTTCTTATGTAGCTGGTTCTTTTAATTTCTCATTCCATGCCTTTTTTTTTTGGTCGATTCATTCCGTGCCTTTATTAGTTACAGATTCCTGATTATAACATCTCTTTATCCGCAGCTTTTGTTCCCCACAGCAGATGCTAAACGCCCCTTCTCAATGTTGGGTCTTGGAGATATAGTTATCCCTGGTATAACCTCCGTTTGCATAAAAACTTCATTTTACTTTGTGATTAGAACTGAGAGGTTTGACCTAGCGGGAGGGATCCTCCACCTCAAACCATGTGGTTTGGGGTTTGAGGCAGTAAGGGAAATGGAGGAAAAGGCCACTGTCGGTCCGTGGAAGAAAAAAAAGGGGTGGGTGTGGGGGGTGGGGGTGGAGGTGGAATGAGGTTTACCAACAACAACAACATACCCAATATAATGTTACGCAGTGAGGTTTGGCGAGGGTAATATATACGCAAACCTTATCCCTACATTATGTAGATAGAGACGCTTCCAATAGACCCTCGGTTCAGGAAACCAAAAGCACCACAATGAATGAACGGTTAAGGGTCAAATATATCCTTGTGCTATTAAAAATAGGCCATATTTATCCTCCGTTTCAATTTTTTATCAAATATGTCCCCACCGTTATACATTAGGGCCATATATATCCCTCAGCCGTTAAAATACCCTTCCATATTTTTTAGTAGCACGTGGCATCTTATGATTGGACCAGACGACCCGCCCCATTCCTTTAGTTAAACTCGTCACGACCCTACATAAAGGTAATACATTCCTGTGACACTAACTAAAATCTGTTTTTCCACCTTCGTGTTGTACTTTGAATTGGTACCAGCCAGGATGGAGGAATGCAAAAATTCCAGGAACTGAACTCTCATCTGTTCAATAAAAGAATCATGAATCAAAGAAAGATTGATTAAAAAGGAAACAGCTAAAATATATCCTTAAGATATATTGCAATTTCTTGCAACAAGTTTGCTGGGTTTTTTTTGGGGGGGGGGGGGGGGGAGGGGGGTACCAATTTACCAGGCGAAAAGAGTTCATTTCCTCCAAATTTTCAATCTAATTTCTATCTTAATCCAACTGCTATGATAAATCAACAGCCATTTTGCAGTTAGCTTCTGCAAGATTCTTTTGTTCTATGGCTTACGCCACTGCTGAATCTACACGTTTTTTCTCTTTCTGCCACCAGTTGCTTCTAACATCTTCATACTCTGATTTCACCAACTAATTTTGATTCCTTTCTTGTTTCCTTTTTCAAATTTTCTAAAGCAACCTTTCAAGATCACTCCCTTTCTTCATGAGCCCTAGTTCAACCTTCAAATTTTTTCTTAACTCAGCAGTTTTCCTTTCTTTTTCAGTTTTTTTTTTTGGTTGGTTGGAGAATCCCTGAAGAATAATGGCACATGGTTATGTATCCCAGTAGGCACAATAACGAAGGAAAGGCCATCTTAGTAGGCACAATAATGAAGGAAATAACGCTGGGTCATAAATTATGGGTCGGGGCGGATTTAATTAAAGGAATGGGGCAGGTCGTCTGGTCCAATCATAAGATGCCACGTGCTACTAAAAAATATGGAAGGGTGTTTTAACGGCTGAGGGATATATATGGCCCTAATGTATAACGGTGGGGACATATTTGATAAAAAAATCAAACGGAGGATAAATATGGCATATTTTTAATAGTACAAGGATATATTTGACCCTTAACCCATGAATGAAACATAAGGGGCAACAACGAAAAGCCATGTAAAAGCAACATAAATAACAAGATAGTAAGATGACCGAAATGAAAGAAACGACAGGTAGTCATAGAAATCTAATACCAACTGGGATGAGGTTTACCATATTAAAAATAAAAAGATTACTTTTTGTGAGTAGCTACTGAATGTATTTTTCTGTTTCTTACGCATGCTTATTATTAGCGTTTACCATGATGTTGCATTCTTTTCATCTTTCAACAGTTTTTTACTTGAATAGATACAATTGGTAACATTTGATCTCTTCAATCATTCAGGTATTTTTGTTGCATTGGCCCTTCGCTTTGACGTCTCCAGAGGGAAGGGGCCCCAATACTTTAAGAGTGCATTTTTAGGATACACATTTGGTTTGGCTCTTACCATATTTGTTATGAACTGGTTTCAAGCTGCACAGGTTGGTGTCTTAAAATAAAGCTTTTACACTTTATTTCCCTTTGCAAGAACCACAGCGCCCTTACGTTTGATGACTTGGCCTTTGTTTTTTCCAGCCCGCTCTTCTGTATATTGTTCCAGCTGTGATTGGATTCTTAGCCGTACACTGCATATGGAACGGGGACGTGAAGCCTGTATGTTTTTCTCTTCACAATCTGTTTTAACTTCATCCACTTGCTAATATTGCTGTTTATGTTCCTAAATCCTAATATGCTGTTTGCTCCCATTTTAGCTACCATACTGTTTATAGATTATATTTTCTAGGAGTTAGTATATATGAGAAAATGCATCTTATGGTTTACCTTTATTCATCGCGAAAAGAAAAAAAAAGCATGTGTGATGATGGTTTGTATGGGAACTATTGGAAAAAAAGGGAAAGGTAGGGAAGACATTTTTCTTGTTTTTTCCGAGTTGGAAGTACTTATACTTTCCTGAGTCGATGGTCTATTGCAAAATAGCTTCTCTATTCTCACGAGGTAGGGGTAAGGTCTGCATACACAATACCCTCCCCAGAACTCACGGTGTGGGATAATACTGGATATGTTGTTGTTTTTCGAGTTGGAAGCACAAAAGGATGATTAAAAAAGTCTTTTCGCCTAACCTTTTATAGAGATAGTACAGACCAAACCTCACTTCCTTTTCTAGTTTCTCAAGATATAGAGTTATCGGAAACCACCTCTCTATCTCCCTAGGGATGCATACCATCCTACCCTCCCAGACCCCACTTCTGGGAATCCATTGGGTTGGTTGTTGTTTTCGTTATGATGCTGAATTTGTATTCTTGGTTTTTGGCTGAGCAGTTGTTGGAGTTCGACGAGGGAAAGACAAAAGGCGCTGAAGAGGCGGATGCCAAAGAAAGCAAGAAGGTAGAATGAGGCTAAATAGACTCTGACAATTAGAACATGAAAGCAGATATTGTTGTTTTAACAACAAAGTTTGTTGTACTAGATTTTTTAGACTGACCATCAAATAGTACTGGCCTTTTATGTTACACCTCAAGTTCATGTTTTCAAATGTCATATTTTACTACTTTTTTTCTTTTTTGGTCTTTTTCTGTTTCTAGTTTTTTTCTCATTGCTGTGCGCAATTAGTAAGTATCTTTCAACTGCTCAAGAGATCACAGCCTCTGATGCAATGTCTTTCACCATGTGGTCGAATGGATGAGATTTTTCATCTTTTAGTTAGAAATTTCGAGTTCTAGTAGGCTGGTCAATGCCTTTCACCGTGTGGTTGAATGGATTAGATTTTTATCTCTTAATCATAAATTTTAAGTTCGAGCCCTTAAAGAGAAACTACTAGCATGGGGCAACCCCTTGATATATACCTCACAAAAGTAGACAAAGTCTAATGAATCCTAGTGCAAGAGGAACTAGTTTGAGTTTTTCGAAGTACTTATTTCTCCTAATAATTGCTACTATATATAATGTTCTATATTTGTTAGAAAAAAAGCTGCACATTAGTTTTAAACTGAAAATCGCCCGTTTTCATATATGCTTACTTCTCGGGGCACCGTTGAAATTATATCCGTATGATATAAAATTTTGTAAAGTGTATCAGTTGGGATCCTTAAGCAGTTTAATCTCTTTAATGCAAGTTAAAAATTAAATATGAAGTTCTATCTTTCAAATGCAACATTAGAAATTTTTCGAATTTAAAGTAGTTCAATTTTTTTAATGCAACTTCAAGAATTCAAATACCAAGTAGTTCAATTTATGTAATACAATTTTAGATTATGGATTTTAAGTTCTAAGACTTAAAGTTGTTCTTGGAATTTCTACAATCTAATACATGATTTAATGTCCAAATCCACTTCAAATGAGCTCAAATTTAAAACATATTTAAAATATAATAAAGAACAAATCTCAGTTATCATATTGTCAAACAACAACAAATTTAACAAAAACATTTGCAACAAAGAAGAAGAAGAAACTCTAAGTACAAAGAAGAAGAGAATAGTGTATGTAAATGAAGCTACTGCGTATCGGTATAAGTTTTTTTTCCAAAAAGTGGGTACAAATTCAGTGCATGACGCAAAATTGGGTGTCATGTGAAAATTTTACAATGATGTATTAACTTTCTTTAATTTTTAATTAGAAAAATATACATATCATTTGAGATTATAAATTTAATTAATTTTTCTTATCTTTTATAACATTAGAATAATGAAAATTATTTATTTGGAAAAAGTTAACAACTAAATAATATTTAAACACCAAATATCAAACATCAAATAAAGTTTAAAAAAAATATTGAAACAAGCGAATGTGCTATTGAGAGATGACTGTAGACAGTTAAAATAAATATTAGATAACCTTAGACAACATCCAATTTAGTGTGTTATTCCAAAGTTTTTGGCGATGTGTCTAATATAAAATATCAAAGTGCTGGTTCCAAAAAAGGGGAAAAAAAGAAGAAGCATATAGGTCGCATAAATCGCGACGTATCGGATTATAAAAATATTATATAACATAAAATAACAATTAACGGAATTTTTTTTATAAAAAAAAAAAGGAAACGCATGAATTACTGCAAGAGCACAAAACATTAATAACCTAGAGATTGAATCCTAATGAAAACCCAGCCATAACCTGAAGTACATATGCTAAAAAAAGCAACAAAACGTAAACTTTATTCATCCTCTGATATCAAGGAAAATTTATTATCAGGCCCTTAGCACTGCATATAATTCAAACTTTTTTGTTCATCATATCACCAATAGTTAAAAGTCATTTTAGATTATGTATTAGACCGGAGAGTATTCCTTTTGAATAGTGGTATACTACAAAATATATTATTACTATATAAAAATTATATAGAAGTAGATTGTCACTATATAATTTATATACAATAGACTGTCACTATACAAATTATATACAAAATATATTGTCTTATACAAAAAATATACTAAATAGATTATTACTATTCAAAATATATACAGAATAGACTGTTACTATACAAACATACTAAATAGACTGTCACGATATATTTTATTTATAATAGACTGTCACTATACAAAATAGATACTAAATAGACTATCAATATACAAAAAATATATACAATATACTGTCACTATACAAAATAGATTGTCACTATATAAAAGATATACAAAATAGATATTTCGTACTATTGGATGTACTATGTTTGGGCAGGAGGGAAATTTTGTGTCAATGGGAAAAAACATGGTTATTAAAATTTAGGAATTTTTACCTAGTTATACTATATTAGAGACTTATTTACCCATATTCTTTATGTTTTGTAGTTTTTAATAAATATCTAGGTTTATCTTACAAATTGTAGATTTCTCCTTAAAAGACTCTCATCTCATTATTAGTGCCATCAATCAAGAGATTCAATTATATCCTTTCCTTTTATCTCTCCTTTTTTAATATCAAAATCCTTAATCTACACCCAGAATGTCCATCTTCTCTCATTCCTCCATTTTCGACAACTTTATCTTATTAAATCATCTATTGCATCGTTCTTTTATTGGGAGACAAGAAAACACTGAAAATAAAAAAAATATCTAGGGATTGTGTGATGATTGTATCATAATTACATTTGAATTGTATCAGATATATCAATGCATAAAACATAATTGTATTATACTTGTATCGCAATTGTATCTAACTTGTAGATGGTACATTGATATCCAAAATAATACATGATACAATACTAATAAATTAATATATAATTATCATATATTTGCGATATAAACTGTGAAATTCCTCATGAAATCACGACTACTCATTATTCAAACACGAATTTGATATAATCCCGAAAGTATTCTTACACAATTCTGATAAAATTAGGATACAGCTTAAAATCGGTTTTAAACTTAAGTTTAATACAATATTGTATTATATTTGTATTAGCATTGTATCATATATTGTTTTAGATACAAATTGCAATATGATACAACTTTGATCTTCATCTTTTTCAAGTTTCAATATAAAACATCCACCTAGAACCAACTCTAAATTTAAATCGTGATACAATATTATATTTTAATAGTATTAGTATTGTATCAAAATTGTCTTAGGTATTGACGTATCAAATACAACTCAGATACACTTATGATACATTTATCATACAATTGTAATACAATTTCGGAACTTCTTTTTCCTTGAGTTTTAATCAGACATTCAACCTAGAACCAACTTTAAACTTAACGAATCTCCCTTAAAATTGAGATACTCTAAGAATATTTTCGATCGTTTTCAATAACACCTAATTCAAAACAAATCACAAATTCGTAAAATTTGAATATCTAATTCAAAGCTTTGAAACTTTTTAATGGTATGTCAACGCCAGACTCCTCCACCTACAATTTCAGAAATAGAGTTGATGGATTTGTCAATAGCTGAAGCTTTTTAATGATTGTTGGTGGAATTGATTCAGAGAAATCTATGATGCTACAATTTTAGAGAGATAATAGTTTGATTTGTAAGGAGGTGGGAGGGGGAGGGGGAGGGGGAGGTTTAATTTGTAAGAAAGAGAGGTTGATGATTTTGGATTAAGTATTAAAAAAGCTACTATATGATTAATAAATTCATAACTAGATGTACAAAGATTTCAGCTCTTAACGCACACATTTTAAAGCTAAGCTACTAGAAAATTTAAGAGGAAACTACCTTTATAGCCCCTCTAAATTTTAGGGATTTTTACCTAGCTATACTATAATGGAAACATATTTATTACCTTTGCTAAGGTTCCTTATTAATACTTTATATACCTATATTTACTAGTTTTATACAAAACCATAAAAAGGAGGAAATAAAAAATACCTTAAATACTGAGTATCAGTTACATATAATCCCCGTACATTTAAGATACTTTTCCTTATTCAAAGGATTACAAAATATCATCTCTTTTTGTACTTACCCACTAATATTAGTGGATATGCATATATTTTGAGATTTTAATTAAAATTATCTTTTTATGTGTAATATTAAAAAGGGGAAAAGTTAATTTTGGATATTTTTTGCGTATAACAGTCAAAAAATATTTAAATGATAACAATATACAACAATTATTCACTATAAAAGTAAAAATATCAGAACAAACAATATTGTTATACAGAGGGTTGTATCATTTTATCGTTTACTTGGGGCCTTCTCTGTTTCTGCTTTTCTTAAAGTTTTTTTTTTCCTTCTTTTCTTGGTACACATCTAAAAACAATATGATAGTGCTAAATTATACAAACTGAATAAACTAATCAAACATTTTGTTTAGATCAATGAGAAATAATTTAGAAGAAGAGTTTTGACAGGATTATACCTGTAATGAACTGGAGAAGCAGGGGAAAGTTAAGTGGTAAATCAACCAGTATTATTTTGAGGCCAGAGGCAGCTGGACCATTCATTTGATGAGTTCAACCGAATTCATCATCTTCAACATGAAATATAGATATACATGTAAAAAGTTTACTAAAAGTAAATGGATTCAGTGCAAAAAGTCTTGAAGATGTTGCAGCACAGAGTTACATTAGAATAACAAAATGTTTAATATATCATAGTTCATACCCAGCAGCAATGAAATGGAAGCAATTGGTTTGAAACTGGAACACGAATTGATGCATACATTGATTACATTAACCATGGGGCTGAAAGTTTCCAAACAGATTTAAAATCATTACATATCTGCATGTTATATATATTGTCCCTAAACTACCTATGGCACCTTGATTTACATGCGAGGATGAATCTAATATTACATGCAAGGAGAAAAATGAACTAAACCTAATCTCCATTTAGGATCTAGTCTATTCGACTCAGGGATCAGCATGTCCAACAACTTCGTCATCACTATTGCTCTGTCCACTGAAATCCTCTTCACTAATCTCTTCATCACTCTCATCTTTCGGTGAGCCAACACTGTTCTCCTTCTTTGCATATCGCTCACAATATTCTGCATAATAAAATGATGTGTGAACAATCTATGATCATTGGTTACATGACTAGAAGTTCCATTTCATTATAACAGCATATTTACAACTTTGAATATGTGCCTAACATACACGTCGGCCATGGTTGTCAAATTACCTTTCACTTTTTGCTCATACTGATTCTTGTCTTTCATCATCAGAGATGCTGCATCACCATTCAATGGATCCGAAGGATTTGGATATAGCAAAAGCTGTGGCAGAAACACCTCAAATACATTTAAGAGATCTGCACATTGGCATATGCTTGGTCAGATGTTGAAAAGCTCACAGTTCAGGAACATTATATGAAATGAGAGTTGAACTTCTATTATAGACTCTTTTCAGGCTGTCAATGCCTACACTAGTGCCGCAGCATAGAAAAAAATTGACTTGTATTAATTCATGTGTACAGCCTAATGCCTATGCTTACCTAATGCCTATGCTTAAAGAAACTTGAGCACAAACCATAAGTTAGATGACAAAGAAAAAGGCATTTGTTTGAAACAAACTAAAAAGAAGACTTCATGCTTTTAAACTTCCGTTTCACTCTAAAGTCTTAGTACTTCGTTCACTTAGCAGTATGCAATTACCAAACATAGGGCTCCATGACTGATTGATGACATCCAAACATACAGAGCCAGACCTGCAATAACAGATGAATCTCATGAGTAATGGTGCATTACCATTTTCCTCGGATGAATCTCGTGAGTAATGGTGCATTACCATTTTCCTCAGAGTGCCTCTGAAGAATTGTGGTACAGAGGTTTGTCAAAGAGACTAAAAGATGGAAGGGGGCCAACACAGATATGACTATCTAACACATCTTACATGTGACTAACAAAGAACAGCAAATTGCTTAAAATGCAGAAAGAATGTATATGTAGCTCACAGCTCATCAACATTGGGGTGAAATATTTTGTTGAGAAACCCAATGGAAGGAGACTTGTAAGGATAAGCATCTGGCAACTCGACCCTTATTTTCCAGACTCCACCTTCATAAAGGCCTGTAACAAAAATCATATAAACCAACTAACTCTATCACTCTGCATTATCTAAGAAAATAGCCCCATCTCGAATAGCAATACCATACTAAAATGTAATATGCTGCTCTACGGGAAAAACAACAAGTGCAAGATTCCAATAGTCTAGCTACTTTACCGACTGAGAGCAGAAATGTCTTGATTGGCTATTCTTATGCTAAAAATATTCGCTGATGAGTATTAAAGTTATGACACTTTTGAGATAATTAAGAGATAAAATTTTACGTATAAGTGTATATAGAAACTAATCCAATTAGAATTGCTGCCCTCACTTCAAAAACTAACTTTAAGAAGGAGAAATCCAATCAAGGGAAAAATGATCCTTCAACGAAGTAACAAAATCAATAAAAGACAAAGCTAAACTAGTATCTTTGTGACATTACTTTCTTTTGGGCCATGAAATTCAACATTCAACTCCGTAATTCCATCATTTATTGTCTCCACTGTGTAATCACTCATCATCCTGTGAAATGAAAATGAGATTAAAAATTATCACCAAAACCTCCTATATTGACTTTCGTATGTATTCAGAAACATTAATCAGATAACACGAAGTAAAAGCCAAACTGCTTAGAATCAGTAAAAATATATCAATGACAGCAAGAAAACCATATCTCGGATGTTCTTACAATTTCATAACATCCATATCTCTTCTTTTGCTTGGAGAAGACATTTTTCAACTAATTATTGATCCTCAAATCTGCGTAATGAAGGCAAGAATTCAACATGTAAGTTTGATTGTTCGATAAACAAGATGCACAGAAAGAAACCAAACAATAAACTGAGAAATTACATGGCTGTTTTGCACTAGCATAAGAAGAAAATGGTTATTACAACAACGACTACACGCCTTAATCCCAAGCAAGTTGATATTAGTTACATGAATCTTACTATCCATGTCGCTTAAGTACATCTCAATCCAACATTATAAGAATTTAGTTTCTCTAGCACTAAGACAAGAGGAGTTGCTCTGATGGTAAATAACCCCCACTTCCAACCGAGAGGTTGTGAGTTCGAGTCTCCCCAAGAGCGAGGTGGAAAGTTCTTGGAGGGAAGGATGCCGAGAGTCTATTTGGAAACAGCCTCTCTACCCTAGGGTAGAGGTAAGGTCTGCGTACACACTACCCTCCCCAGACCCCACTATGTGGGATTATACTGGGTTGTTGGTGTTGTGGTTTCTCTAGCACTAGAAGTTCTCTATATTTGCTACTGGCAGATATGACTTTGACATTGAAGTTAAAGTATACTACTAACACCACTAAACCTTAGTCCCAACTAATAGATGTTGCCTATAGAGATTCTTTTTATTCCTTATATCATATTCTCCACGAGGTTCACGTGGATTTCAAGAGATTGTAGGTCTTTGTAGACAACTTCCTTCAATGTGATTTTAGGTCTACCTCATCCCCTTTAAACATATTCAAGGATGGTTTAAATAAAATAACCAACAGAAGATGTCTAGGAAACATCAGCATCGAAAGGGGAAACTCAGTTTCAAACTCATCCCATCAGTGAGTTTAATATTTTAATATCATCTCCATTGAGCTGCTCAACCCTTCATTTAACTTATTACTAATTCATCTACTGAAACACGCGGTGATGCATTTCAAACATTCCAAAGAGAAGGTTTCTTTAAAAGTAGCTTTTCTTACAAAACGATGGACTTGAATTTGACTTAGAGCTTTTGAGCAATCAAGATGTCAGCACAATTAGATACAAGTTAGTATCACCATATGAAGCAACTATATGTTCGTGGTCACATGATATAGACTGTCAGCTTGAGCTGCAACTTGTCATTGCCTCTTTATCAGTAATCTAGTTAAGGGGGGCGCTTTTACGGGTGCATAAATTACATGAAATCGTACTAATGGGGAAGTGTGGAATTAATGATAAGTCTTGGAGTTTCATCTGTTCCAGATAGTAGCATAGCTACAAAAGGGTATCGTTTACCAGGGCATCACAATGAAGTTACAGTAACCGCCTTAGTCTTGCTTAATTATTACTTATATACTAATAAATTATTAGTATATATTTCAAGAACATTTTCATTTGGCCTTAAAGTGGCAAACCACATCTAACTCGATATTAGTGCGAAATCTGCACAACCACAATGCAGTTCAATAGGTAAAATTAAGACAGAAGCACAAAAGTTTTTAGAAGTCTAAAAGTATTCACTGAAAAAAATTGACAAACTTGACTCCATCAAATTAGATAAATCCATCCCAAGAACCACTGCACATAGCAAATTGATAAAAACTCAAAGAAGCACAGCACCCAAAAGTTTAATCTAGTCTGGAAATGCAAACAATTAGATAGGTTTGATGAACCAAATATTGAAAAGATCAAAACTTTGGCAGATTTAAGCACAACAAACCCAATCCATCAAAGCAAAAATACTCTTAAATAATTACAATTCATTCAATTGCCACAACATCAAGACTAAAGTTCATATGAGATAAAATATCAAGATAAACTTAGACCAACCAGAAATATGGGCAAAGTAGAAGATCTGAATTGGACAAAACAATCAATCAAAAGAAATACTAATACGAGAGAAAAAGGACAACAAAATAAAAGGGAAGGGGGAAAAAGGGGAAAGTGTCGACATGTTGGCTTTGAGGCGGAGTTACATACAGAGTTGAAAAGGGGCACGTGCTATGTGCCAACAACTCACCACAAATTACGTGGCTTGGTTTTGTGTATTGCGTTAAATTTTTTTTTTTAACCATTCCTTGCGTTTATTTACCTTGGCTTCTTCTTCACTCACTCCACTCCCCATTTCTGTAACTGAACCAAAAAAACAAAGGTACCCCATGTCTGTAGTATACCCGTATTTCCCTCTTTTCCACTACTTTAAATAATGGGGTTATTTTATCTGGACAAATAAAATAAATTTTGTTGGCCTTAATATATTTCGCTTCCTTTTGGGAAATAAGTTTTTTGGACTTAAGACTTTCTTTGAACTATGGAAATGCTTTCGACATTTCTGTTTGATGTTAAATATCACCTGAAACTACTTTTCCCCATTTCTACGTTAGCAAAGTTTTTTCCTGCTCTTTCGTACTTGTTCTGGTTAAGCTTGGGCAACGAACCGGACTCGACTAGATTGTATTTTAGCTCAATGGTTGCCAATGGTTGATGGTAAGCAACCCCACTTCCAACCGAGAGGTTGTTAGTTCGAGTCTCCCAAGAGCAAGGTGGTAAGTTGTTGGAGGGAAGCATGCCGAGGATCTATTTGGAAATCGTCTCTTTACCCATCCAAGGGTAAAGGTAAGTATGCGTACAAACTATACTCTCCAGACCCCACTAAGTAGGATTATACTGGATCGTAGTTGTTGGAATGTGAGAAGGAAGGGGGAAGAAATTGGAAATAAAGCAAAGATCGCAAGTGTACAATTTTGGCATAAAGTACTTAATATATTCATTTTGGCGAATTGATCAACTACCAATGTTTAACAAGAACCCAATTAGGACTTCATAAGTTTAAAGCGTTGCAAAACAATAGCACCTAAATTTAATATTGGCTGCAGCCTGCAATACATGAATCTGATTTATCTGCACTTTTGACGTTATTTGGCAATAAGGAGAATTCTCTTTCTTCCTGTTTGACTTGTGTTCAAAAAGGAAATGTATCATTATAAAGCTCCCTACTGTAATCCATTTCTCAAATCCATCCATAACAAAATCAAAATAAAAAGAAACAATAATTGTAAAAAGATCCGCACATCCAATTCGAAGTTTAAAGCAATAGGCGGTTGTGTTAAGAAAGAAGGTGTATCATTATAAACTCCCAATGGTAAAGCACCTCTTCACTAATCAATTCATAAAAATAAAAACTAAAAAACCCAAAAATAATTGAAAAGAATTTTGAACATCCATTTCAAAACCTAAAGCAAAAGTTGAACCTTCTTACAAATCTATTTATATCCAATGTGGGACACTATAATACTCATCTGCAAAGCTCGAGAACAAGAGTTTTTTCGAGTTCGGAGCTTTAAACTTATAACCTTCAAGAAGCCACAATTACTCAATTTCAACTAACATCAAAATTAAAACCAGGTAACAGTCACGTCCCCCTTTAAAAAAACCATAAACACGTCATTATTTTCACTCTGTTATTTATTTTCCTCTACTTTTTTTCCTGCGAGGTGGGGGACTGGTTGGGCGGCAATGCCAGCATGAAAACCTCCTAGCAAATATGGAATCCCTTTTCCCTGCCGAATGCAACTCCAAACAGGAGAATCAGAAAAGTCCACAGCCATGGTTGGCAGCCATCAAGCACGCTTAAAACTATCTCCATAGTAATACGCTGACCCAACCATCAGCACAACTGTACCACCTTGAGCAAGAACCCTAGCTCTCATTAGTTGCTGACCTAATTGAGAATTTCCCCGCTTAAAACTAATTAGTCCTGCTGTGAGCACTCCTGCAGTGACAAGAGCACCTGAAAATCACAAAATCGTTAATTGCACAATGAGAATATGAGTTAGACAAAGTAAGTTCTGCTATTGACTAGAGTGTTCAACCACCATTTAGCAAAACATGAAATCAATGGAGCAACGAGGATCCTAAGGACTAAAACGTCACATAAAGGAAGATAATGCAGCTGAAACTCCTAAAATACATAATCCTGCAGATGTGCTGCTTCTGAAGAATTCATATAGAAGACCCAGATGACCTCTCCTTACAAGCAGAAACATCTAGCCCTCCATATAAGACCAGAATGAAGGAACTAGGGTAGACATTCTGAGCAACATTCTCTCCCTCCATGACTTACATGCGCAGTAATAAAGCAGGCATCAGAACCTGTTCTTCACCACATGTAACTCAAACTGATTACTATTAAAGAACTTGAGCATTAGGGTGGTTTTCTAGGTTCGATATTTTTAGGCTTTTGTTTCATTCAACTATGACACAGGCAGAGTTGCTTTTCTGCTTGCTCAAAGGTTGGATATACAGTTGACTCAGTCATGAATTTGCAAAGTTGCACCATTGCTGTTTCTAAAAAGGAGAAGTTAGTTTTCAGATTAGAGCTAAACGCCATGCTGTGAAGTTATATAGCTGAGTATATAAGAACCAATAGACAACTTAACCGGATAATAATCATCATTTAACGCCCCATATGAAAGCAATCTTTAACACTCTGTACCCTGCACAAGTCCTAAATAACATTTGAAGCATGCCTAAAGCTTAAAATTAGGAAATTAGAAGTGAATTCAGCAAGGCGGGGTGCAAAAGAAGAAGAAACTAGTAAAAAGAGTTGCTGGTACAATTGCAGGCTTAGCGTATTGCGGTACAGCCGACCTACCAGCAGGACTACTACATTGCAGTAAGGCCAAGCCACCTGTGTCATGTGAAGTTGAGTTTTGGCTGCCCAATTTTTTGTAAAGGGCTAACGCATCACGGGCAGGAACATTACTATGTTGCTCAAGAAAGGTAGAAAGTAAGAAAGTAGCCAAGAATGTGGAGGACCCCTCCTATATTAATCACAACAAGCAAGAGAACATCCTATATATCTTTTTTTATAAGGGCATTCCTCATTGAGGAGAGAACCTCCTATATTTCAACTAATTAGGTACTAGCACTTGAGGACATAAACTGTCTTTTTTTTTTGTTTTAATAAGGCATCTATAAACTACCTTTAATACAAATATGGATCATCTGAGACATGCAGGGGCGGGTTTAGAGGGGCAGAAGGGTGTTCACCCGAACCCCCTTCATTGAAAACTTACACTCTATATGTAAGGCAAAATCTATTTTTTACCTCTATATATTATGTTTTGAATCCTCTAAACACAACCCAAAAGCATAACTTAATGGTTAAGGGAGTTCAAACCTTTGTAAGGTCATTGGTCCTACTCCCACTAGTTACAACCCTTTTAACTTTTTCCTTTTTTTGAACCCCCTCGACAATAATCCTGCCTCCGCCACGGGAGACATGGTTCAAAAATCAGCTCCATTTTCTCGTACAAATGAATATAGTATCATGATATAGGGAAAGAAGGAAGGAGTAACAAAATGCAAGAACATCAAGTTCAAATACAAAAGTTGCAAGTTTCATTTTAATCATTTTATGAACCGAGATTGAATGTTAGCACCCGTTTTACGGAATAAATTCGAGCATATATTAATATTGTATAAGATCTGATAATTTTTGTATATTTGGAGATATATAAAACAAAAGTACAGGTCAATTGGCATACAACCGTCAAACTCTTCAACGGAAAAACCCAGACGGAAAGCATAACTAAAAGCTTAAAATTGAGCAATAATTGCATGGATACTTATATAGAGACAACATCAAAATGAATACAAAGTTGAACTATTAAAGACGAACCAATGCTAAAAAAATTAGAGCAAAAGTTAAATTAGGGTTTGAAAAATGTACCAATAGGAACAAGAGGGTTACGGTGCCGCTTGGTATCGGGAAAGATTGAATCCAGTTCTGAATCAGCCATTCCCATCTTTCTTCTATCTCAATTCCCCCTATATAATAGATATCCAACAACTTTGGTTTTTGATTTTCCTTTTTCAAATCTAATTTTCTCGTTTCTGTTTTCCTCTCTTCCCCCGAGTCGTTTTAGTCTCGAGTCCTTGAGGTCTGAAGTGTAACTACGTGTGCCGCTCTCTTCCCCTCTTTCCTCCTCTTTTTCTTTTCTTTTCTTTTCTTTTTTTCCTTTTATGAAAGAAAGAATTACATAAAAATATGCTTTATAATAAAACATAATTTGACTATTTATTTTAATTATTTAAATCTTTATTTTCAAATAAAATTTTAAAAAAATTAATTTAAACTTTATTATTTATAGCCAAATAAAAAAGTTTAATTTAAACAATATTATTCTATCCAAATTTTATTATAAATTGTATTCGAAAAAAATATCTAAAAAAGCAACATACTTAAAAAGGTAAAGATATAATTTATTTATAAAAAGAGCTACATATATAGAATAATCCACGTGGCAGGCGAGTGAACGCGCACTCTTTGCCACATCAGTGTCCAGGAAGGTAATGACTCTCAAAAGACCAAGTTGGGGGGTAATTGTCATGCCCCCTTTTCCCCTCCACGGAGAGAAGTCCGGGTTCCGATGTTTATGGAGGTAATAACTCATTTCCTTTTGGGATTTGAGTTTTTGAATAGTCGCTATCTAACATATTATGGTGCGTTAGGACACCTAGAGCAATTAACTCTTAGACTATTTTGCATTACCAGAGATTTAGGTAAGGGCTCAAAATAACCTTAAGAGGATGATGTTAGGCACTCCTCTTGATCCACTACAATGAGTCCCGGCCAAACTTATATTTTATGTGAATTATTCATTTTAACAAATAAATAGTTTAAACACATACTTGCAAATAAAGGCATGTTTTGGTATTTTGAGCATATGTAAGTAATGAAACAAAAGAAATGACTTGAACAAGTTGCACACATATAAAGAGAAGTAAAATTTATTTAAATAACGGGAATCTGGAAAAAGGGTCCTAGGTTGGTTAGCCTACAGGATCATCCCACACAATTCTGGTAAGCACTCCTCAATGAGGGAATACATATGACATTAGCGTGTAGTCATCATATCCTTACTACCCAATTCCCTCCCCTTGGTCATAGCCTAAAGTGTTTTAATAACCTTGAAAATGTCATATGCGTGCACTACCCGTCCCTTCCTCGTGGCCTTGGAGGTATTTTAGGACCTCTACTCTTGGGCAGTTCTAGACCATCCTAAGTTATTTAAAGGAGAAAAGTCTAAGCGTCAATTAAAATAATTAGGACTATACATAAAGAAAGTACAAATAATGGCTCACATTTTTACCTCCACAAGCAGAACAAATAAGTGCACGTCTCAAACAATTATTTTTGGTATTTAATAAAACTTATATCTAGGTGAGCATGAAGTATACAACATGAATTAGGACCAAGTGTCATAGACCTATTAGCTTGCCTACTGATATTAAACCTGTTATGAGCAGTTTTAAATAAAAAAATGCAGTTTTTATAGTTACACAGTTTTAATTGTCCTGCCGGCTTGCCTAAGCGCATAACAGTGACGTCCTAAAAGCATGATATTTATTAGGAATATAGTAAAACAATGAGCAATTCTTAAACATATAACTTGAGATCCTATAGACATGTTTTCTAGCGGTATAATTTAAGGCAGTACTTGAAAAGCTTATATAGAGACGCAGATCAATCAAACCAATTCAGAATGAACAAACACATTAAACTAATTTAATTATCTAAACTGGATTTAAGTTTAATAGGCATAATTTCTATTAAAGCTGATCTTAATTTTCATAGGCATGGTATCTAATTATTAAAATGCTGACTTTTGAAATTATAGGCATGATTTCTAAGGAGGCGAATTTGAATACATACTATAACGAAGATTGAACTTCAATTACTTTACACTCTATAGGCGTAATATCTAATTATAAAGCTGATTTTAACCCTATAAGCATGATCTCTGTTATTAAAGCCATTTAAATCCTATAGGCATGGTTTCTAATATTGTGGAAGTAAAGCAAACATGGCAAACACATTTGAATTAACACAAACCAATAGGCATGATATTTACCCAATTTACCCTATATGTATATAACTACCCGCCCTTGTTCACTAATCTTCCCGATGTTGTTTATAATAATTATTACATACCAATGAAGCTCCTCTTTCACGCAAGACCGTCAGATCCTCGTGTGGAGAGGGTGAGATCTCCCCCTCCAGTGTATCTCCTGGTGTAGCATTCTCGGTATCTTCCCTTCCAGCTTTGTTGAGGGAGTTCAAGAGGTTATTTGAGACATTTGCTATCATCTTCAACCTCGCTTCTTTCTCTGCCATTGATGGTTTCTATGGGATGTGAAGAGCAGTGGTCGCTGCTTCCGATATCCTAGGTGAGAACTACGATATTTCGACTATGGAAATTCCCACAGACGGCGCCAAATTGTTTGACTCAAAAGATTTTTAATTCTTTTTAAGTAAATCAATCAAAGATGGAAGCGATAAATCATAGTCGAAAATAAGAAAACCTAGGATAATTCTGGTAGATGGAATGACAATAATAGAAAAGGAGAGAGATTAGTAGAGAGATAAAGATGAGAGAGAGAGAGAGAGAGAATCAGCTTGTATCTTAAGAAGTCTGTCCCCATTACAAGGCTTGAATCTTTCTTATATAAGAGATGACTTTTACGTAATTACTAGAACGGCAAATTAAGTAATACCTACTATAACAAAACCTGAAATGATGCTAGGACGTCTCTCCGTTCACTCCCAAGTACTGTATCGATTCGTAGGCACCTGATAGATGGTCGTGTTAATCTTGAAACGTAATCAATCAAATTCAAACCCATATAATTTTACCTAAGAATAGTGCATGGAAATAGTATGGCAAAATCAATACGTATGCATATCTTGTTTTTTGTTAGACCTTGTTATTGGAGTTACCCACTTTTTCCTTTTATTCTCTACTTTTAAAAATATCATTCTTAGAGAAAATTAATCCAATTTAAATGTATTAAAATTTAGCATTACTTTAAGAATAAACAATTTAAAAAACTAGCCAAATCGAATACCTAAAAGATTAATAATCGCTGAGAGCTGGTATAAAGAACCTACACCAGCCAAATCAAATGCATTACTAATTGTTAATTAAAAGATCGGTTCGCTGATACAACGGACAATTCAGATATGTTCAAGATAATTATTTTTTCTTTTGTGCTTTTTTGTTTTTGTTTTTATAATAAGATTGCCCACATATCACTATCAATCTAACCTATCGAGCCTGTTTGGATTAATTGATTATAAATAGTTAATCAGCTTGAAGTGCTAAAAATCTTTTTTAAGTGTTAAAATTGATTTTGAAAATAAGTATTTACGTGTTTGGATAAAAGTGCTGAAACTGATAATAAGCAGTTAATGTATTTGATTAAAAAGTGTTGATAAGCTATTTTTATTAAAATAACTTAAATACCCTAGAATTTTTTTCAAAAAGTTAAAAATTTAAAAAAAATGGTAAAGAAAAGAATTAACAAAGAATATGGAGAGAAAGTCAAGAAATTTATTTTTGGAAAAGTATTTTGTGAATTAGAAAATATTATAAAGGATTAACTAATAAAAGTATTGGTCAAACTAAAAGTAATTATAAGCTAAAAAGTCATAAGTTGGGGATGACCAACTTATGGCTTATGATCGATTTTAGCTTATAAATACTTTAGATATTTACTAAACGCGTAAATAAATTAAAAAGTATTTATAAATCAGTTTAATTAGTTTTTAAGCTTAATTAAACACCCTCGTAAGCCAATAGTTGGTAAGAGTCCAAAAAATAAGTGGGACACTACCTACTGGAGTGTGGTATATTATTAAATTTTGACATATGTGAAACATGCATATATTTAATGTAGACCAATTCACATAACTAAGATAAATGATTACTCGAAGGCATTAAATTATGAATAACAAACTAAATATATTATGACACTAAAGATTAAGAACACTATCATTACGTTAAGAGATTTTTATATTCTTTTATCACATAGAAATTTTTTTTACCTTTTATGTTTAAAGTTTGATTTAATTACAAACTCGTATATTAAACTACTAATCCTATATCATACTTAATTAAGGGTCTAATTAACTGGCAGTTTTTACTCTTTAATTAAAGGTATCTATATATCCCACGTTTCTCTCTGCCCTTAATTCCTAAGATCTGACCAACATTATTTTCTCCCTCACATTTCTTTCTCTTCTCCATTCCTTCTTCTTCTAAAAAAATACAGAGATGATATCCATTGAGTATAATCAGATTTTTAGCCAAAGAGATTCAATATAAAACCCATTGTTTCTGTTGTTATAATTGAATTACATTTTCTATTAGTCAAGAAGAAGACTCTTTTGCAGATCTAACTGCGTATACTAAACCACATCATGTGAACCCCAATAATATGGAGTTTCATTTATGTCAAAATCCTCAAAGTTTACGGAAGACCAAGTGACTTCAGCGGCTGAAAATGGTTTGGTGGCAGAGGTGGCGAAGACCAAGTCTTATCATCATCATTATCTCCAAGTCTATAGAGATTCTTCAAGTGTCACACTTATCCAGCATTGACACACAAGTTCTTGGCCAAACTAGAAAAAAATTTGGTTAACAAACATCTGGCCCAATATAAGTGTGACAGTGTGGGTGCAATTGTAGTTTATTTGTAGTTTTTGTAGAAATTTTGTAGATGAAGAGCAAATTTTATTGTCAACTTTTTTTCCACATAAGATTGTAGTTTAATTGTAGTATAAATGTAGTAATTTTGTAGATACCCTTAAAAACAATATAACTTTATACAATACTTAAACAACTGATTTGCAGTTTATTTGTAGTTTTTTTGTAGAAATTTTGTAGATGAAGAGAAAATTTTGTAGTCAATATTTTTTTTCAACATAGATTATAGTTTAATTGTAGTATAAATGCAGTAATTTTATAGACACCCTTAAATACAATACAACTTTATACAATATTTAAACTAATTTGTAGTTTATTTGTAGAAATTTTCTAGATAAAGAGAAAATTTTGTAGTCAATATTTTTTTTCAACATAGATTGTAGTGTAATTGTAGTATAAATGTAGTAATTTTGTAGATACCCTTCAAAACAATACTGCTTTATAATACGTAAACTGATTTGTAGTTTATTTGTAGATTTTTTGTAGAAAATTTATATATTAGGAGAAAATTTTGTAGTCAACATTTTTTTTCCAATATAGATTGCAGTTTAATTGTAGTATAAATGTAGTAATTTGTAGATACCATTAAAACAATATTGTTTTATACATATTTAAACGGATTTGTAGTTTATATCTAGATTTTTTGTCCAAAATTTATTGACCAAAGCAGCTGCGCATCAGCTCACTCCCGTTAAGAACAAGAGCTCCTGCCTTCGAATAGTTGACGAAAACAGAGCCTTGCATATTAATATGCTCAGAAATTCCTAAAAGAAAAAAGAGGAGAACCAAATAAAAAAGATCCTGAGTTTTAGAAAGGGAAGACTGGTATATAGTTAGAGAAACAGAAATATATGAAAAATGAGGAAAGAGAAGCCTGCAGAAAAAGGAGGAAACAAATCTGATGTGAATATGAAAAAATATTTAGTCCCAAAATTTTAGCCGCCTAATTTGGAAGGAATAAGTTATTCAAATATTTTCCAGATTTGTAGGCGCCTAATTTGGAAGGAATCAGTTTTTAATATTGGATATTTAGTAAATGGTATAAATTTTGTATCAAAAATATAAACATAGCGGATAATAATAAAAATATACACATTTTTAATAATAAGATTTCATATATGATATAAATAGAAAAAAATCCCTTACATTAATGTACGTGTTTCACATACTTCTCAAATTGGATTTATAAAATTAATATACTTATCCCTTGGACCCAACCTCATATTCTCAAGTGAGATCAATTTGACAACACGGCAAGTAAATTTTTATAGAGGAGGTACTTAATTAGGACAAAACATCCATGACAAAGGGATGGAGGAATTGAATACATAATGCCTTCTACAAATATTTTTTTATTGAAGGCCAATATGCCGAATTTTATTAAAAGGTAAAGTGAGTAAAAAGGCAAGAGATTAATCTAAATAAAAGAAATCATTCTTTTTTTTTGTGTTTTTTCTTCTAAATCGTGTCTTAGGAAAATACTGAAAATAGCTATCAAGCAATCATGAATTTTTTTTCTTGAGCAGCCAAAAGACCCTAGTGGAGTTGGTTAATAACCTACTCAACCTATAACTATAAACGTTTGTGAATTGTGATTTACTTTTTATGAACTGAAAATTCGGCTAAATAAATTAGACTAGATTGTCGGTGTCGGACTTGAAAAGCGAAATCAAGAGAACATTATGCACACAACAAATTGAACAAATTTTCATAGTCGCATAAGGTGAACATTGAGAAAATTAAATTCAAGCAAATAGTGTACGCAGATATTGATACTTAAAGGGAATAAATGAACAAATCAACGTAATAAAGCTACTCAAAACTGAATCTTGTCATAAGTTCACCAAATTTTGGAGGAATGGAAGTTAATCTTGTCTTAATACTATGATTCATCACATTAAATTAACCAAATTGATGTAACGGAGGTCAACATGGTGCTAAGGGGAAAGGCACCAATTTAAATTTGAATGCTTGCTTACTAGAATGTAACTCACAAAATTTAATGTGTAATTGTGCCAATGTGGTAAAAAAAATTATTTTTATTATTTTCTTAAGGAAAAACTGGAATGATGATTATAATGTGAAGAACCGAATTTTTACCTATAAAAGTGAAAGAATAATCAACCAACTATATTATGATTATTTCACACATCCAAACACACCTTTGAGGAGGTGAGGAATCGGATATTGAACGTTGGATTTTATAAGAATTGAACCTACAAGCTGCAACTAGTTAGTATAAAGTTTTCACTTGTTAATATAATATTATTATATTGTAATAAAATTAGAGGTTAGAAGCGTGTAGCCGATACTATAATAAGGTTCTAAAAAAGAAAAATGAAGCATAAAGGGTGGGGATGAGGATACATACTTTAAAGTAATATATATGCTTGCATCATTTTGACAATAGTTTAACTAAAAATTCGTTTCTTCACGTAAAAGGCCTGGGATTTTGTCAATAAAGCATAAAAACAAAGGTAACGTAGGATAAAGAATGTTTGCAACTTTTCAAGGTGATATCACTAACTACAACCTTCTTTTTTTTTTAGTTTTTTACCTAATTTTCGATATTAGTATTAGAACTTCATGACGTATAAAATTCATTAAAAAATACTCTCCATTAAAATATATTTTATTCTAAAAGATTGAATCTGAAATCTCTAATTAAGAGTTCAGGAATCACATTGATCCCACCATAACCTTGGATGATGGACTATAGTCTTATTTAGAATGCAACTCTTAGTTAACAAAAAATTATTACTTAAAACACATTATTGTCCTTTTGAACTTTGAATGACCTTTATAAACCTAAAAAAAATTATGATAAATGATTACGTAAATAATTACAAGCCGCAGAGAGAAGTTAGGATGCTTTCCTTTTTTTTTTTTGGGTAACAAAAGAAAATATTTGTATATATTAAATTTATTATTGGGACATTAAATGTCCTGTTACAACCATTTTGACTGGATAGTACACAAAGGTTATTAAAACTAGCAAATTTGGTAGATATAGATATGGGAATTTTTCTATTAAACATGATGTCCTTTTCATCTAACTGTAAATTTGAAGATACAGACGTAGGCGGATAGTTTAAGAGATATATATATTATCACTTAATTGCTTCTTAGATCCTTCATCTGCCAAAATATGTGCTACTTTGTTCCCCTCCCTGAAGCTATGCCTGAAGACTAGATTCCCCAACCTCTTCAACTTAGACCTGCAAAAATTTAATAAATTGTTAAAGTTAGCGATTTGTTCATTTAATAATTGAATTACTTCAATGGAATCTGTCTAAATCTCCACTGGAGTTAGTTGATGGTCTATTGCTAGATGTAGTCCCTGCTCCAAAGCACTCAACTTTGCATGGGTATGGTTGAGTGCATAATTTTTTTTGGAGAAACCTATGACCCATTCTCCATTTACATTTCCTATAACTCCTCCAATACCACTAGTCTTGTCTATAGCGTAGAAGGGATCATCCGTGTTAAGCTTAAAGGATCCTGGAGGTGGAGGGAACCACCTAACATGGATACTTTTTGTTAGGCAAGGAGGAGAGGAATTCCCTATACAGTACATGTACTCTATGGCCTGCATGTACACAGTTTTGATGTCTATCTACGCATTGGTTTCATTAAAGACATTATGAAAGAAGTCCCAAGTAGCGAGTAGTCTAGTATTGGAATATGCATATCTTTTATTTAGTGAAGCCAGTGAGTATGGTGGTAGGGGAGGGCAGTGATATTTAGTCGAAGATCCATCCAGAATTTGCTCGCAGTACGGCACTCAAGAAAAACATGATTGATGAATTCAGAAGGATGCATGCAGACTGCGCAATTTGGGGTAATATTGATACCTATATGATGTGGGTAGGTATTTGTTGGAAGCTTATTATAGGTACAAATCCATAGAAAGTATTAGATTTTTGGCAAGGTATTTAAAGTCCATATCCAATTGAACTCATACTTATGGTAGGCGGTGGATGGATTAGGTTTTAACTGATTTTGTGGAGAAAAGCCCATTTGCATTTAACAACCAATATGGTGTTTTAGACTTACCCTGACTCAAGGAGATTGTCTTAGTTTGATTGAGAAAATCTTGTGGGATTTCCATGGATATTCTTGACCAATCCTATTGAAGACCGTACCAAATGTTATGTAAGCTAAGTCTTTGCTCATTTCGGGTTAAAGAACCTTGAATAATTGGCCGGAGAGGTGGTGAATGCGGAATCCATTTAGAGTTCCATAAATCAATGGTAGTTCATGACCCTGGTCCCATGCTATAGCTTTGGAGCATATATTAGCCCTCATTACAATATTTTTCCAAATAAATGAGTGAGAGGAAGAGGAGCTTCTTGGACCGCATTTTCTAATTAGGGTTCGTGCCCAAAGGGAGGTGGGTTGAGAGTAAAGTCTCCAAGCCAGACTTGTTAGTGAAGTCATGTTCTTCTCATGGGCTTTTTGAATGCCTAAACTCCCTTGGCCCTTTGGAAGAGTGACAGTATCCCAGTGTATATAGTGAATTTTCTTCTTTTGAGGGGTAGTGCGCTATAGAGAATTTCTCTGAATCTTGTCAATATTGTGACAAGTTTTTTTAGGAAGTAGAAAATATTGCATGGCATATGCTGGGATGGTATTAAGAATGGATTTTATGAGTGTGAGTCGCCCTCATGATGTTAGGAAGTTAAGTTTCTAGCTGGTGAGTTTGTTTTTTATATTATCAATGATGTACTGGAAATTATAGGGTTTAGGTTTATCATTCAGGATAGGAAAAGCAAGATATCTACCAAAAGTATGGGTAGCTTTTATTTTTAGAAGATTTTGAATTAAATCCTGGGGAATATCTTGGCTACCCTTTGAAAAATAACCCTCGATTTATTAGAGTTTATTCTTTGCCTTGACAAGGTGCAAAAAAGACTTAGGCTATTGTGTGTTGAGTGAATAGATTTTTGGTTAGATTTATCCATAAGGGTGAGATCATTTGCGAAAAATTGATGAGAGAGTTAAGGACCATTTTTGCTAAAGGTGATGGGGTTCCATAGATGGAGGTCAACTTTGTGGTTAATGTAGTTAGATAGCAGTTCCATGCACAAAATAAAAATATAAGGAGATATGTGATCGCCTTGATGTATGCCCTGAGAGGGACAAAAATAGTTGGTTTTGGTACCATTGATCAAGATGACAATGTTGCTTGTAGTAATGCAGTTTAAAATTAGTTTGGAGATCTTAGGAGGAAATTTAAAGAATTGGAGGGTGCGGTACACAAAGGACCATTCAAAACGGTCAAAAGCTCTTTCAAGGTCTTTTTGAATATACACTTTCCCTCAACCCCTCTTGTTTTATTAATATGGTTCATAACTTTCTAGACGAGGATGACATTATCGCAAGCCTTACATCCTTTGAGGAAGCTAGTTTGGCATGTGCCAATAAGGTCAGGAAGATAAAACTTAATGCGGTTGGATATGATTTTTGTAATTATTTTATAGACGGTATTACAAAGGCCAATAGATCGGAAATTCTTAAGATCATTAGCATTGTGAAATTTTAGAATAAGACAAATATATGTATTGTTTATAGAGATAGGCAATTACTTGGTGTTAAAGACATGTCTACAAAGATTTATTATAGAATTACCGACTATATTCCAGTATTTCTGGAGAAAGAAAGGGTGCAATCCATCGGGCCCCGGAGCTTTAAACGGTTTAAAGGAGATTAGGACCTGAGTGACCTCATTGTCCATTAAGGGTTTGTCCAACGAGGAGAGGTCGATATTATGGAAGCTTGAGGGTGTTGATTTAATATTACCCAGTCAGTACTTGAATGGCAAGTAGTGTAGATGTTTTTAAAGTAGTTACTGGTATGACTAACACGGCTGTCGTGATCATTAATCCAAATACCATGGTCATCCTTAAAGAAATAGATTTTGTTCCATCTTCTACGATTGACAACGGACAAGCAGTAGAACCTAGTGTTGGCATCACCATTGTTTAACTAGTTTATTCTAGAACTAATTTTCCAGAAATCCTCTTCCAACCTAAGAATGTTATTATACTCAGTGGTTAGTGTTTTTTTGAGGGATTGGAGAAAACTACTGGTGGCATAAGCCTGCGATCGTTGGAGACCATTTAATCTAGCCAAAATTTTCTTTTTCCTAAAGAATATGTTTCCAAAGGTTTCTCTATTCTAGGAGCTAACATAACGAGTAAATAGATCAGTTGCCTCAGTAAACTCCTTATGTTGCCAACTCCTTTTGTCTAAGTTTTCAAAATCTGGGTGAGAGCACCAATAATTTTCTAGGCGGAAAGGCTTTATAGTGATATTAGGAGGCTGTCTAAAGACATTATTAGTATTAATAAGGAGGGGGTTATGGTCTGAATAGGTTTTTGCCAAATGAGTGATGGAAACATTAGGATAGTTAACGATCCATTTTTCATTTGCAAAACAACGGTCCAGTCAAGAATTAAGCCGTTACTTTTCCTACGATGATTGGACCGTGTATAACGACTATCTTTAAAACCTAGATCAATTAACTTGCAAGAATTAACACAAGCCCAAAATCTGTTGGATCGAGACCTATTAATCCCTCTACCTCAAAACTCATCCACTTGACTTAGGATATCATTAAAATTCCCGCAACCATCCAATGGGCGTTATGACTAGTTAGTATATTTTCCAGATTTTCCCAAAGTTTCCTACGATTTACAGCTTTTGTACTAGAATATATGATACTAAGTAACCAAGGAGAGTGATTTGGGTATACCTGAATCATTGCATGGAGCTCCTGGGTAGATTGTCTGATTCGAGTAACAGTCACCATGCTGGTGACCCAAAGTAGAACAATCCCTCCTGCTTCCTTGAGCAGATACCTCCATCATATCGTCAAAACGAAAATTATCTCTACGAGATATATGATATTCCATATTTGTTTCCAACAGGGCGGCCATGCATGGGGTTTGGGCATAGATAAGGTCCCAAAAGTTCCCCTAAATGTCTCATTATTTCCCCCCCTTTTGTTCCAAACAATAAAAATCATAGGTTTATTCATGAGAATCGTTTGATTGTGGGAGTTCATTGAAACTTGGTTCTCTTTCATAGAGAACTGACTTCCCCTCAGAGTTGGGGTTAGTAATACTGTATATTCTGCTGCAGCTCTGTTCACCAGTGGTCACAGATCAAACAAGCACTTCATGAGTGCCACTAGGCAGTTGAAGATGAAAATTTTGTCTCCTCTCTCAGGGAACATCATAAGGGTTGATTCTCTGAGATTTGAGATTTCGGTGAACGAGTTTGTAGTAAGTGGGAGATCCATGATCTCTTCCTCCATCTCTATTTCTTCTGGTTCTTGGGGTGGTGGAATGTCCATGCGATTTTGATTTATGGGGGGGACCTGGGCTTGTTGGGGTTGCCAAGGAAAGATCAGTGGGTTGCCCACAACCATCTCCAATGGGGAGAAGAAAGGCAGATTCTGCGGGATATTCATGTTGAGGAGAGGGTTGAAGTGGAGAGGGAGATTCCAATGTTGATGCATGTTATGGTATATTGCCGGTGCTAGGGCTGGGATGGGCTAGGGGATCTAGTATGTTGTCCATCCACATATGATTTAAGTAGTTGTCTAGGGCTAACCTCATCCCTTCCGAAATCATCTGGGCCAGGAAGGTTGGATTTTGGAGCACTATCAGTACCTCCCTGTCCTCTATGTTCATGGTGAAGAAGACTGCTTGACCTTGAAGTCCTTGTTCAATCCATGGCTGTGGAGGTTGAGCAGGGTTAGAGGTGTGTGCTACATACACTAGCTGATGATGAGCAATGTGAGGAGGCATGGGAGGAAGATTCTCCATTTGATTTGTTGGGGGCCTGTAGTAGTAGAGAGCTGGATTCCTTATTGATAGGGGCAGAAGGGGAATTATCATACTGGAATATAGTGAAGGGTATTAATGGAGCTTCATGAATAGGAAGTGATGATTGAGAATCTCTGTCGTGGGATTTATTAAAGGGTGGATTGGCTGGTTCTTGCGTGGAGTATTGTTTATTAGAGATTTGTGTATCGATTTGCATGGCCATTTGTCCATCTGCCATAGCCGCGTGCATTGGTAAGGCTTTTTGAGGGTTATAATTGTGTTCTTTTTTTGTAACTTGGGACCTACCTAAATAGTTATTAGAAGGTTCTGAGAGTGTTAAAAATAATTTTTTATTATTAGATGTAGTAGGTTTTGGCACGTTTGTGCCATATGTCCCAACAGTTTGAGGGGCCTATCTTGTTTGTATCGAAGAAGATAGAGAATGCAGAAAGGCTACGATAATCAACTGGTTTGGCTTTTGATCTTCTTCCTCAGTATAATGAAGTGTATTAAATTTATTGATCATAGTGATCTTCTCCTTTAAAGGGCTTTTTGCATCATTTTTGTGTTATCAACATTACTCTTTATGGTATAGTTATTGAGAGTGTTCTTATTCATGATATCCTTGTAGTTTATATCCACTTTCTGAGATTGTTGTGTAAAATGAGGTAAGGTGGAATGAGACTCATTCTTTTTTGCCTCGAAGGAAATTTTATGAGAAGAGAGATATTTACCTAAATATGCTGCATAAATCTTATTTATACCTGGACTTGGGTACTCTTGTGGGGTAGCAGTCATGGCTTGGTCCATTTATGTCTTTGCCCTTTTGTTGTGTCTTCTTTCCTATTGAAAAGCATTGTTTGACACTCTTCTTTTTATAATTGTTTTGTGAGACACTGGTTGTTGGTCCCATCTTTTACTAATTTGTTTTGATCATGACCTTTGGCTTCCTAATACGTACATCCTGTTCTTGTATGTCCCAACCTTCCGCATAATAAAAATCCATCCCCTTCATATATTATTTACTGCAAATGTGAGCCAATGAGGATTCGAGTAGTGACTGATTCCTTTAATGGAACTTGGATACACAGTCTAGCATACTGTCCTTTAAGAGTGTCACTCGTACAAGTGTCAATTTTCAGCAGTGATCCAATAGAATTCCCAATTTTCTTTAGTAAGGATTCGTCGTAGAACTCCTGGGGGGGGGGGGGGGGGGGGCTTTTGGCAATCACACCCAAACTGCAGAGATAGTTTGCCGGGCATCTGCAGCCACAAAATTTGGTTCCCAGCACTTTATCGACAGAAAATGACCATTAACAAACTATGGTCCATTTTGGAGTACCTTCGCATGTTTTCTTCTTATGTAAACTTAACAATATAATAATCACAGCGCAGATCTATTAAAGGGAATTGTTCCGTATGTTTCCACAAGTCTTGGATTTTTGCTTTTAAGTAATGGTGGACTATTCTTTTTTCAAAGAGTTTTATAATTTCATGGATAATGAAATCTTTCTTTTTCTTGGTCTGTGAGTGTAATTGTCTTGACTCCACCGACATACGGAGGTGACTTTTCTTGTGATCGGGTAGTGATTTTAATATCTGAGACTTGCAGTTGACCATCGTCCATAAAATCCATTTCCAGATCAATTTGATTTGCATTTACAAGCAATTTTTCTTTGTAGTTAAGTGGGGAAACATTATTCAGTGTGTATGTGAATAGGATATCTGGTGGTTATGGGGGGGATTTGCATTGTTGTTGTTTTCGGGCACTGAGTAGTTGTCATTGCTTTACTATTAGGATGCTTTCCTTGGCAAAAGCCAAAACCCAAATTCGCTATAGAAAATAAATAAATAAATAAATAAATAAATAAATAAATAAAGCAGTAGTTGCAGTGGTTACTTTGGTCCGTAAAAGATTCACAATTGGAACAACTGAAGGGCAAAGCTTCTTGGCTCCCTTCTATCTTTTTGTCCTCCATTTTTACTACAAAGAAAACGTGTATACGTATGTCTTTTTTTCCCTCGTGATTCCTATGCAATTTTTAGCCTCTTATTCAATGTTCGATATTTAAGTTGAAATATTTTGAGTTGCAGCAAGTAAGTTTTAGTAAAAAAAAGGAAGTGTTTCCTACTAAAACTTTTTAATTTTTAAAATTCAAATATGATACTTCAAATTAAAAATAGAAAAATATATTCATCCTACTAGCTACAACGCTTGATAATACATTCATTGATGCAAGTTGTTTCTTTATATTTTTACTTTTGTTTAGTACATTAAAAATGGCACTCATTTAGTAATATTTATTGTCATTACCACGTAAAATTACCATTTTGGCAAAAGAAACCTTCAACCAAAGTAACTTAGAGCATACACAGAGACAAGATATTATAGAATCTTTGCTACAGTTGATAGAGAGTAGATTTGATTGATAAAATCATGATTATAATATTCCCACAAGTAAAAGAAAGCAAATTCGATATAGCACCTCTTGATTTGGTTTAAGGCTAAACCCAAAAATCATTTAGCATTCGTACAAGACAGCCCTCAAAATCATCCATTCATAATATATCTAAAAAATATACTAAAAAAAACATACTATGTACCTTACATATCATATAGAGACACTCAAGGGAAAAAGTGAAAAACTCAAACCCTTTGAGTTACCAGCCTACCACAAAGACATGTTACATCATCAAATACAGCTCAACAATACCTTTTTCTTTTACTATTAGTACTCTTAAATAATACTAGTGCAAGCTTTCCATCGCTTTCGTTGAACGCTCTTCCTTTACTTTAAGATGGGGTTACTTCATTACCACATAAATTTTCCTTATAATAGTCTTCACCCATTCAACTCATTATAGCTTTGATCACACATGTAATAGCTTCAATTGACGCATCAAGGTCGATAATAGGCTTAGATATACTTGTTGTAGCCTGTTTGGTCGAGCTTCTTTTTTGTCAAAAATATTATTTATTACTGTTTGAAGTTTTTTTTTTTCAAAGTTAAGGCTTTTGATCAAAATTGGAAAAAGAGGCTTTTGAATAGAAGTAGAATGCGATGACCCGATAGGCCATCTTATATCTTAGTACCTAATTTAGCACTTAGAAGCCTTAAATACCTTATTTTAGTCCTCCTCGATTTGCATGCACAGTTGTTTTAGAAACGCTTTTATGTTGAAAATTTCGCCTTAAAATCCATTTGAGTTGGCTTCGTTAAATATTTTGAGCAAACAGACTTGAATTCGTGTTTTGACGGTCCCGATGAGCCCATATCGTGATTTGGGACTTTGGCATATGCCCAAAATCGAATTTGAAAGTTCCTAGCCCGAGTTATCGCACTTTGTTAAAATTTGAAAGGTAAAAGCTTAATGACTTTGAAATGTTTGACCAATGGTTGACTTTTTGGATATTGGGTCCGTATTTTAGTTTCGAAATCCGGCATGGGTCCAATAGTATATTTATGACTTGGTTATCGAATTTGATGAGAAACGAAGTTGGTATAACATGATTCGGAAGTCCGATTGTTAATATACCAATTCTAAAGTTTCTTGAAATTTTCATTTGATTTTGGTGTCCGATTCATAGTTGTCACACCTCTTTTTTTACACATCCGAAGGTAGTATGAGGGAGTTTTTTTCACTTTAAGTGACATTATTCGAAATGGGATTATTTATTTAATTTTTTCAGAGTCGTCAATTGGGATTGGCTTGTTTTTGGTGTTCCAAATCACTGGTTTATTTTAAATCCCAAACCGAGGAAAATTCGAATTTCCATTTGAAGTCTGTGAACTAGAAATTCTGAATAAGGAATTCTGTTAACCCGAGGGAAGGTGTTAGGAACCCCCGAATTCCGTGGTTCTAGCATGGCCACTTAAGCTATTACATTTGGCCAATTATCTGATTTTAATACATATTTTAGCCTAAGGTATATTTTAACTTATGAACCACTTTTAATTATTTTTTAAGGAAGTTTGAACGTCGTTTAAAACATGTCTTTGGATCGCGTCACATGAAATACTCCCCTAACCCAGAACACATCTTATTCAACGTTTTGGGATTTGGATTTGGCTCACATGAAATGCACACCCGAGTTTAAGAATGTAAAATTATTAAAGAACGCGCCTAAAATGACTAACGCGTTGTTAACTTTGCGGGAGGCCATGAAAATTCACTAAGCGGCACGCACCGTATTCTAAGTATTTTCATTGGAGTAATTAAAGAGGGCTGCGCGATTTGTGATTTTATTTGGCACGGCGCACCTCAATTTCATTTTTAAAGGATATTCCAACTAAAATTTGGGAGGGCCATTAACTATTATTATCTATTTGGGCCACCCCCGAAATTATCCAAGAGGCTACCACGAAATGTAATTAAAGGTTCCTTACGGTCATTAGCTAACAATCCAAAATTGCAAATGGGCTCCCCATGTTCAATTGGGGCATTACATGAGTTGAAATTGCAGCCCGAATCATTTTCAACGGGGCTGTTAGTCTTTGCCCCAAAATGAGCCCAAACTCGAAATCTCGAGCGTGTCTGAATGAGGATCTCAATATCGAGTCTCATCAACCCAAAAGGATCCTCAGGTTATGCTAGGGATAAGAAGAAAAATATTCCTCGGGTTATGCCGAGGAGTGAAAAGACCTCAGGTTATGCTGGGGAGAAAAAGGAATATGATCATCGGGTTATGCCGGGGATAGAAAAAGATCCTCAAGTTATGCTGGGGAGAAAAAGGAAAATGATCCTCGGGTTATGCTAGGGAGAAAAGTAAAGGATCCTTAGGTTATGCTGGGCTAAGAAGAAAAATCTTCCTCGGGTTATACCGGGGAGATCCACGGGTTATGCCGGGGACAACTAGGGAATGTGGTCCTAGGTTATAAAGGATGCAACTAGAGATTGGAGGCCCTATGCTACCATGATTTTTTGGATATTTTTTTTACAAAAATGCGGGAAAGAATCAGGAGGAAACTTCCCTTTTGGGTTGATTATTGCTGCGAAGCTGTTCCTAACTCCTGCGCATTTCACCTTTTGGTTGCACCCGCTCCTTGCACGGTTGCTTTGGATTACACTCATTTCAAATTTTTAAACAGAAACAATTGTTAGTTCGGAACAGTGGTTGGTTTTGCGGCTTTGGTTGTTTGATCACCGGGTCTCGGCCCAACTTCTGGTGAGAACTTCCGGTGCTTGCTGGATTTTTTGGAGGTTGATCTCTCTCCTAAAACTGAGGAACTCAGCTTTTCAGAATTTCTCATGAAGTCTTGCTTGCGTGGGGCTTTGACCTTTCCGCTTTATTCTACTTTTAAGACCATTGTCCTTGGATTTCTTTTCATTTTCAACAACTTTGATTTAAGAACGTCGTGATCCCTTGGTTTTTCAGATCCTTGCTAAGACAGTTAGCCATGTGGGACTCAATCGTTTTGACTTCATTTTACTTTTGTGGGCATTTGACTTTGACTTTCTTTCCTTTCATGAGTCTTCCAATTTCAAAACATCAGCCGTCATGGCCAGTCGAGATCGGCTTGATGCACCCGCTGAGGCTGGGTACCTTTCTTCAGCTTTTGTTTGGCAAAACCCTGTAAAGCTAGTCTCTTCACCTTTTCTTAGTTTTGGGAATAGAGTTAGACTGAAAGGGATTCAAATAAAAAGTAATCAAAAAACAAGGGAATGAATCTAAAGAGAAGTGTCCCTTTCGGGAAGAAAAGAAGGACTTATCTTGGGTGCATGCAGGCTTTGAATAGATGTGACATGCTTCTTGGACTGGGTGCTCGACCCCCAAAACTTTTTCGTCTTCTCATAACACATTGAACCGTGTTCCAAACCAGGGAATCTTGCTGGGACTCTATCAATGGTGGGAAATGTTTCCTTTTTGACCGACGGTGCACTTTGCAGGGTTTCGCCTATCGACCTCTCTTATTTCTCTTCTCATCGTCGCTCGATAGTGCCCTTTATGAGGTTTCACTAAACAGACTCTCTCATTTTCAGTTTCTTTACTTATCGTCGCCTTATGCTGCCCATAGGTTTTCACTGATAAGACTCTCTCATTTTATTTCTCTCAATTTGACTGCATCAGATTCCAACCATGGTGTTTTCGATTCCGCTACCTTTGCTATTTGATCAGAAGGACTTGAACAAGGTTTGGGTAAAAAGAATCTGGATAGAATTATAACTTTGAAACCATCTTGATGGGCTCTTTGCCAAGTCATTATATCATCTGCCCTAGTTTCACTTTCTTGGGGGACTTGGGATTTTTGTTTTGGTATGACTAAACCCTAGAGAGAGGCTGCCTACGTATCCTTTCGGAATCAAGTCAGACATAGTTCAGGCAAAACATTTGTTTTTGGTTTCTTTTTGTTGTTTTTTTTGTTTTTTTGTTTTGTTTTGTTTTGTCTTTTCTTTTTTTTTCTTCTTTTTTTCATCTTTTCGTTTTTTTTCTTTTTATTCCTTGTCTTTTCTTCCTTTTTTGTATTTTTTTTTCCTTTTTGTTCATTTCCTTTTTTCAATAACACTTTCAGGTTCCAAAGAGGGTAATCAAAGAAAGGGTAACCGGCTCAAATGGGTTTGCAAAGGGTTGATAGTGTTTGGGTAGCCAGAATGAAAGCCTTCGTCATCCCAACCAGAGAATAATATAACTATACGGAGGATTTAACATAGTACCTTTTCATTACATTTGCATTGACAGTTGTTTCAGGGACATGTCGATGTGCCCCAAGTACAACGCACTCTTTTGGCAGTACTCTTGTTATAATGTATGGGCCTTTCCAATTCTGAAACCCATTTTCCTTTAGTTGTTCAAACTCTTTGTTTTTTTTCCTCAAACTTATCTTCTTTGCATTTCGACTCTTGATTCATTATTATGAATTCTGACGACGTTTTAGGATCTGAGCATGAAGTCCGCAAGCATGTACTATTATTGAAAGCCGCATTATTAGAACTAAAAGAAGAAATAAAAGAGAAAAATAGTAAATATCAGAAAGAGTAAAGGAAAATGAACGATGAAATGTTGATTACATTTCTTGGAATTTGATAATAACAGGGTTTACATTCGGAAATTAAAAGACAAGAAACTAAAGAAAACATCCGAGTTACACCCTAGGATAATTCGCGATGCAGAAAATGTGGCAGGACTAGTTTACCGGAACTCCCGCCTAATGGGGAATGGCGTAGCCGTCCAATTCTAAAATTTTGCCTCGGGTCTCATGTATAGCACCTCAGCGGAGCTTGACCCTCTCTTGGCTGAACCATGTGGGTTTCATGTAGTATCTTTCTCATTGCCCCACATATTTCCTCAATCTCTTCGGTCGTAAAAGCCTCATCTTCTTCTTCTTCATTGTATTTTGGCCTCACAAATGTTTCGCACAGATATGGTAGTGGTTGAGGCAGGACCCACCCATCATGTTTCTGCCCTACCCCAAAGAACTTTTCAGTGGCTGGCAGAGTAACTGGTTTAGCTATTCCTTGCAGGGATTTCCCAAGTCCCTTTCCTGGTTTGAAGCCATGTCGTACCATTTCTTTAGCCACCATAATTGATGCATTGGAAAGGAAGGGCTGGGGGCAGGGGTTTCCCTCTTTGTACTTGTGAGCATGTGATTTTTACCCTACATGAATTATTCCTATAAATTCAAACAAAATCATTTCTTTTACTAGTTTGCAATTTTATGAATTTTTGTGGCATTTTTCGTTAGTTGTTTGCATTTGTTTGCGCATTTTAATTAGTAAAAAATAAAAAGATATGTTGCATGTTCATTTAGAAGTATATGTGAAAATTTTCAAGCATTAGTTAGCAATTGGTCATTTTATAAACGGAAAAATAAAAAATAGTTCAATTTGCTCTTTTAGTTTTAATTTTTGAATTTTTAGGTAAATTTTCTTTTAATTTTGCTTTAATAATGATTATACAAGATTAGTTAGAATTTTTATAGGTTTGTTGGAATTTATAATTTAACTTAGGATTTTTAGTAATTTTGGAAGATGAAAGGAAAAATGAAAAAAAAAAACAAGTGAAAAGAAATCTGAAAATTTAATTAAAAGAGACGAACCAAATTGGGCCATTTTAGATTAAACCTCAGCCTAAAGAAACCAACCAGACCCTGTCCAGAACCGGTCCAGTCCCCACCCTAACCAAAACGACGTTGTTTAGGTTGCATTTGATCCTAGCCGTTTATGTTTCTTAATCTGACGGTTGAGAAGCTTGGATGTGTTGGTATATATATATATATATATATATATATATATATATATATATATATATATATATATATATATATATATATATATATATATATATATATATATATATATATATATCAATATGACCTCCCCACTCCCCAAGACACCCCATCCCTAACCCTTTTCTCATATGAAACCCTAACGCTGCCGTCTCTCCACCGAAAATCGTCGGCTGGAAATTGCCTCCGCCGGAGGCAATCAACCAAAGCCACCAAATTTACACCATTTGACCGCCTTCCCCTCCTCTATCCAAATCCATTCCCGATTTCCCGCGAATCACTCCCATTGTCTCGAATATTATCCAGAAGATTTAACTCCGCCGCCGTGCACGACGGAGCAGCTTCCAAATCACCCTAAATTGATACCAAATAGACTCTGGCCTCCCTTATGACGAAATCACAAGTGTTTTCCTTCGAACATCACTGCAGTGGCTCGAATATTAGATCGAGAATCTGACCTAAAAGCCATAGCCTGTGTGTGAAGATTTTCTAGGTTTTTCTGGTGAATCTGAACCCCAACCTCCCTAGCTTCTGAGTTTCTCTATTTTGTTAAGGAAAAATTGCATATTGATTTGGTTGTCTCTTCCTTCTTCACTCCGACTCCTTCTTGCTTGGCTTGCCCATTCGAATTTGATTAAGTTGTTAGTGGAATCTTGCATGTGTAAATAGTCGTGAAATTAAGACTAGTAGATTTTGTTTGATCTCATCATCCGGTTGTTTTACTTTGGCAATTGTATAAAATGTTTAGTTATTGTGATGATATTCTTTACCTTTAATTGCATGGGTATGTCTAGTTCCTAGTTTTTAACCCTAGGCTATTTAAGTGTGTTATTCAGGGATTTGTAATTCAAGGATTTTTAATTCTAAGATTCAATTCAGAGGCTTAATCCCTGAGTTTTGTTTAAAATTCTGTCATGTAAAAGCCCAAAAACAAAAGAGTTCAATCCAAGGCTTGAAGGCTCAATTAGGATTATACCTTGGTCAAATTGACCCAGGCAGGTACTTAAGTAATTTCGGCAGCTTAAAAGAGTATTAGGGCAATACAAATAGAGAATCTTTGCATAACTAGGATAAGAAACTTCTAATAGGGGTTTTCAGTTAATTTCAAGCTCTAAAACTTGGTCCACAAGTCAGAAGTTGAGGGACTGAAATGCACACTAATGTCAGCAAAGATGCCCAAATCCTTGCCTATAAAAGGCATTCTAAAACTTGCCTTTCAGGGTATTGAAAAAAAAAAGATGAAATTTTATGAATTGGAGGGCTAAAATCCAGAAAAATATAGAAAACTTCTGTTTCATAGAGAATTATATAGAAAAACAAAAATATATATATATATATATATATATATATATATATATATATATATATATATATATATATATATATATATATATATATATATATATATATACACAAAAACAGTCATTATTTGTATGAACTTCCTCGAGGTTTTCTCAATCTACAAGTTCCTGAAATAATTCCTGGTTTGTTTTGGTTGAAACGAGTCGAATTTGGAGGTCTTAGGAGTTGGTTCAGAAATTTTGAGCAAGTTTGGGTCGAATTTTAGTCTCTTCTAGTTTGAATTTGGCCATTCTGGGTTATCACTGCTTTGATTCTAGTTCTTGCTGCTGCTAACTGTTGACCTCACTCCTCTTTCTCATCTCTTTAATTCTAGGTATATTTTAGATCTCATGGATATTACTTAACGTAATGTGAAGCATTGATTCTGGAATACAAGTTTGCAAACTAATGGTTTTGGGCTTTTGTCCTTATATTTTTTCATATGTAAAGTTTTATTTGTTAAGTTTTGAGTGAGTATAGCTATGCACCTATATTTCATGATGTTTAGTTTATTTAGAGTGTTATAATCGAGTTGCACTCGACAAGGATTCATGCTATTTTATTTCTGTAAGTAGTTGATTGCCATATAACAAGTGAACTCTCATCATAGCATTTAGACCTGCTTGCTTTGTGTTCAATTTTCACATGATGCATGCCTGTTAGTAAGGCTACTGTTCCATCCATTTAAGTACAAGCTTTGAGAATGTCTATCTAGTTAATTCGGTTCCATGAGTTTCAATCCTTTGGTTGACTTAAATGGCCTTAGTCAAATCAAAGCATTTGTTCCAGTAATTAGTAGCTACTAATTTAATCGTGTGATGGTCATTTGTTTTTGTATGTTGGGTGGCCCAAGATGGGGCCTAACCCTGAGTCCTTCATTCACAACAGTGAATCCATCAGCAATGGAGCCCAATTTAGGCTTGATTTTCATTTGGAAGAGCAAATCTTCAGTCTCTTAATAGAGACCTCGACTTCTACTGGGACGGTAGCCAAGCCTGGTAACCTTTGAACAAATAATGCGTCCTTGTCGAGCTAAATTAGTCATAGTCCCTTAATACTGGAAGCAAGCTATTTATAACAAACGCAAGGTAGCCATGACCCTCTGATTCAAGTACTCTTCTTAATTTAAGTAATTATGTCAAACACTTATAGCCATTGCATGATTTCATTAGTTTAGCTTAGAACTTGAGGCGCCATTTAGCAAATTTCATGGCCCTGGCAAACTTGCAAACGCATATTCCTTTTAGGCGCGCTAGTTAAGTAATTCACTTTTCTAAATACGGGTGTACATTTATGTGGCCCTAATCCGAATGTCAACGATGTGAAAATGTATCAAAAATCACGGGTGCATTTATGTGTCATGGTTCGGGACATGTTTTGATAACATTTCAATTTTCTATAATAAAATGAATAAAAGCGATTAAAGGTTAAAATTGCACCATAGGCACAAAAATGCATTAAAGCCAAATAATTAAGCCAAATATAACAGTTGAGCGGCTGTGCTAGAACCAAGGAATTTGGGAGTGCCGAACACCTTATCCCGGGTTAGCAGAATTCCTTACCCGGATTTCTGGTTCACAGACTATACTATAGAGTCAAACTTCCCTCGATTCGGGATTTAAACCGGTGACTTGGGACACCATAAATTATCCCAAGTGGTGACTATGAAATTTTAAATAAATGAATCCCTTTTCGATTGTCCTTTAATTGGAAAAACTCCCTTATCTATGCCCTTTTGCAGGGTGTAGTGTAAAAAAGAGGTGTGATAGTATTGGTCTCCCACCATAACTTCAAAGGCTTGATAAACTATTTTCTCGCTGCCTTCCCTCACTTCAAGGCATAGGACTAACAAATCTCGATAGATGATTGTTCATCCTCCCCATGGACCACAATTTCTTGACCCTTATGTTCAAACTTTACCATCTGATGAAGAGCGGAAGGCACGGCCTCTACCGCGTGGATCCGCGGTCTCCCCAAAAGAAGGTTATAGGACATGTCCATATCTAGAACTTGGAAAGTCACCTTGAAGTCAACTGGACCGATGATCAGAATTAGATCGATCTCTCCAATTGTGTCCCTTTTAATACTATCGAAAGCTCGTACGCAGACATTGTTGGGACAAATCCTCCAGTCCCAATCTCCATGCACTGTAGTGTTGAGAGCGGGCAGATATCCACCCCAGAACCTTCGTCTACCATAACACTTTTCACATAATGCTCTTCACATTTGACTGTTAAGTGTAGGGCTTTGTTATGTGCATCCCCTTCCGGCGGCAAGTCATTTTTGCTGAATGAAATCTGGTTGATAGAGAAAAATCTTTCCGCCATTCTTTCTAATTGCTCCACAGAAGTCTCAGTTGGCATGTATGCCTCATTGAGGGTCTTGATTAGTACCTTCTGGTGTTCGAGGGATTTCATCAACAAAGATAGCAAGGAGACTTGTTCAGGAAATTTTTGGAGCTGGTCAACCACTTCATAATCCACCATTTTCATTTTTTTGAAAGAAAGCTTCCACCTCTTCAGCACTCACCGATGTTTTAGCTCGGAAGCGCTTCCTGGTGGCATTGTTCACTTCATCCAAATTGGAGTATGTTTCCACAGGGTAGTTTTCTTCTCTTGAGATTTCTTTCCCTTTAACGTCACCACTGTTTTATGGTAATTCCAGGGCACCGTGGAAGGATTCGTCATGGGCCTTTGAGGTGCACGACCAATAACCACATGCTCACTCAGCCTTGGAGGATTAGTTTCCTCCCACACTATATAAGCTCCCTTAGGCACATACATCTGGGTGGTTTTATTCAGTTCGAATCTCTTGGGAGGACTCAAAATCGACTGTTTTTCCTTGCGGCCTCGTGGGACATATAGAACAATATCTTTGGTGGGAGTTGCCCTAGTTTCTGGCTCAATTTTATTTTCTTGTTTCGGGTGTGTGGCTTTGTTCTTTTCCTCCCCTTCATCTTGCTCCAAGGAAGTTTTTGACTTTTTCTCCAAATATGGCAATTATGGCTTTCAATGTCGGGTTGAATTCTTTGTCTTCGCAAATCATTCCGATTACTGGCCCGTTGTTGTGGGGAGGCAGTGGGTTGTGGGGAGGCAGTGGGTTGTTGTATAAAATCCTCCACAGCTCTTTTCAAGGTCCAACAAATTTCTATATTATGTCTCTTAGCTCCTGAGTGATAGGCGCATCGATTGCCCCGCTAGTAGGAGGGTGATTCCGACTTTTGCCTATTTATAGGTACAGGCTGCAGCAGGCCCATTTGGACAAGCTTCGGAAACAAACTGGAATAGGATTCCCCAATTGGTGTAAAATTTGTCCGTCCAGGTGGTTCACGAGGACGGAAGTTATTTTGCGAAGGACAGGGGTTATAGTGATTTTGGTGAAGAGGCTGGTTTCTTGGGAATGGAGTTTGGTTCCTGTTTGCTTATTGTTGTGGCCGGAAAAAAGGTTGAGTATTCATGACCGCATACGGTGGAGGAGCATATGTCATGTCCTGGTGAGGGTAATAATGCTGAGGGATTCTTTCTGGGAACATGGATTTGAGAGCACGGTTTCTTCTCACACCTGATGCTGCCATGGATGTTTATTCTTTCTTCTTACCCCTTGCTACTCCTCCAGACCCGTCTTAAATGTCTTGGGAGGTTGCTCTTATAGCGGATTGGCTTAGAATTCTGCCTGTTTTTAATCCATTTTCGACCATTTCCCCGATTTTGATAGCTTCCGTGAATGGTTTACCCATAGCTGACATCATATTCTAGAAGTAGTCGGCTTCTTGTGCTTGAAGAAAGACTGTGACCATTTCAACCTCATCCATCGGAGGCTTTACTCTAGATGCTTGTTCACGCCATTTAATTGCGTATTCCCAAAAATTTTCCGAAGACTTCTTTTTTCAAGTTTGCCAATGAGTTTCTGTCTGGAGCAATGTCTATATTGTCTTGGAATTGTCTGACAAAGTCTCTATCGAGGTCGTCCCAAATGTGCCAACGAGATACCTCTTGATTCATGTACCACTCAGAGGCTATACCAACCAGACTTTCTCCAAAATAAGCCATGAGTAATTCTTCCCTTCCTCCGGCCCCTCGCAAGTGATTACAATTCTTATTGAGATGAGCAATAGGATCACCATGCCCATTGTACTTCTAAAATTTTGGAGTCTTGAATCCTAAGGGCAAGTGCACACGAGGAAATATGCATAGATCAGCATACGGCACACTCTTCTGCCCGCTCAAACCTTGGATGTTCTTGAGGCTTTGCTCTATACTCATCATCTTTCTTGCAATCTCTTCTTGCTCAAGAGTTTTTGGAGTCTTTTCTTGTCCCGGAGTGGACTCAAACTGAGGTTGCTGAGGGTAGTTATAAGTGGGTAATTGAGGATGCTCCATTTGGAGGGTAGGTGTTTGGAATATAAAGGCTGGAGGACAAAAGTGGGCCTAGGCAGTGCGGGCTCTGTTATGGCCGAGCATGGGGGAGCGGTGAAAATGTTTGGGGACACACTGGACATGAACACCTGGGGGAGAACCTCAGAAGATGTTCCAACAAAATGGGTCGAGGTAATTGGGTATCCAAGTGGGGTATTGGGGTGACTGATTGGGACAGCAGAGGTTCCACCTAATCTGGGAAAAAGCTCGGGAAATTTGGGAATTACACTGGGCGGCTCCCTTCCATTTGACAAGGCGTCCCACATTTCCATCATGCGGAGACGTAGTAACCTATTTTCCTAAGTAGTTGCTGATTCTGAAGCCGGGATGCCCAAGATTGGGCTCTCGTCCGTGATAGGAATTATTGGCAGAGTGATTTCTAAATACATTTCAACGTTACCCTTTGATCTCATGAAGTATGGATGCGACGCCAGACTATCACAAAAACAAACCACCATTCTATAAAACCCTGGACTGGTTACAACAGAAAATAGTTGGTTTGTGACAAATAACAGATAGGTAATCGCACGTTGGGGTGTGATGCACCTATGCGGTTATATGGGTATCTAAATGTTTTGCGATGGTTGCATGCTTCGTCCCGGCTTTTCCTTATTTTTTCCCACCTTTTCTCCTTTTGATTTTATTTTCTTTTTCTTGCTTTTCCTTTCCTCTATATTTTCTCATTTTCTTTTCTTATTTTCTTGGCATTATTTACAAGATTATGACCAGATCCGATGAGGATTGCCTACGTATCACAACGCCGCGTGAATCAGATCATGCGTAGTTTGGGAGAAAATACATACGAAAAGTAAATAGACAATTTTTTGGGAATTTTCAGTTTTCATTGATAAAATTCTATTATAAAAGATGTTAACTACTCTTTTTTGGAAATAAAACTACTGACTCAAAGGAAAAAATATTGACTTAATGATTGAAAACTTAGGAATACGTTAATGTTTTAACTACTGGGTCCCACGGGGCATCATTCGGCCTTGCCGCGGGCTTATGTGCGAGACCCCCTTGTAATTTCTCCAAGTCACTCATAACTTGACGGACAAAAGTCATCACTACGGCAAAGAAGGTGGTACGTGTCATGTCCTCGCACGCTTGGTACTTCATGGTAATGTAGTCAGTGATGGTTCTGATTTTTTCTCTAATTCTGCCCTTTTCCTGGAGTAGTCGCACTATCTTTCAGTTTAGGGCTTCTAACACTTGGGAGTCATGAAAGTGTTGATCTTGCATTTGTTGTATTTTTTCTTCCATTTCAGCCATCAGATTATAACAATGCTCCCTATCAGCCTTGAAATCTTTAGCTTGTCATCTTCAAGAGTGGTTACCTTTCTTCTTAGGCTGGTAATGGTCCCTTCATAATTTCTCTTAATTTGTTGCACAACATCATGCCCGTTCTTCTATTCACTTTGTCCATCGTGCCCAGATTTTTGCTAGACTATCTTCATACGTTTCCAGGTAATCTTGACATTCAAGGACTTTCTTTTTTTGCCCATTTATAAGTCTCTCATCAGCCCGACTTCTTTCGGGGTTATTGGCAGCTGTTTTCATCTTTCTGATCTGAGCTTTAAGGGTCTCATTTCCCGGGTCAATTTCTTCGTTTCTCCCTCGCCGGCTGCGGTTTGAACACCATTTTCAAATTAAAGCTCCATGACTTTCCTTTCTAATTTGCTTATTTTGGACTTGTATCCATTCTCTTTGGTCAACCAGTCCCATTGCAGTTGTGCCTCAACTATGAATTGTTGGACATGTGTCCTGTTTGCCGGCCTTTCGGGAATTTGGAATTTCTCACCGAACCAGTCAATGTACATAGGGTCCACTTCGCCTCTAGCTCGGTCTCGCACTATGGTCTTGGGTTCAAGAAACCTACACTCATTCCACATTTGGCAAATTTTCCCTTCTGGAAATGCAGCTTTTGGGCCCAACTCAATCGCATGTTTACTCAAATATTCATCATTGTGGACGGTTTGAAATCTTCCTAATTGGCGTAACACTCTGTATGGAGCATAAGGTTGGATGCTCCGAATGCCCATCAAGAGGATATAAGATACTTCAGCCGACATGTGCACCACTTCGGCGACGGGAAGCCATCCAAAGGCCCACTCAATTTTATCGGTGGTCAAAGATCTCAAATGTTCAAGCCAGGCTTCAGTACCCGTAGGGAATTCAATACCTGCTACCCGGTTTTCAAACTCTTCAATGCAGCTCAGACCGGTCAAACCATAATTCATGTACCCAACTCGGTGGTAGAGGTGTTCTTGCATCCATAATTGAAGTGGTAAATTGCAACCCTGGAAGAACTTTCCTCCTTCTCGACAAATAGTCAAGGCTTGGTAGATTTCAGACACGATCAAAGGAACCACGGTGCTGTTGGGTTTCTTGATTTCAACATCGATCATTCCCACAAGACCTATTTCTATATTTCCATCTTTCCGGGGACAGACCATAACACCCATAAAGGCTACCATGAAAGCTAAACCCCACCTTGCCTCCCAATTGTCTTTATTTCTGGCATGGGTTAGCCCAGTGTTTGACTCTTCGAAACCTTGGGGATTGCCATATCGATGATATAAAAACTGGAGTGTGCAATATCCTTTTGATAGATTTCTGTCACGAACATACCGACCAATGCTTAACAAGTCCAGGAATATGTGACGGGATACCGGTCTAGGTGACAGCGAATATCGACTTCTAAGATTTCCATTGAGGCATGCATAACCCGCACTTCCTCCAATGTAAGTGCGAGCTCAAAGTTAGAGAAACGGAACACGCTGCAAGTCGGGTCCCAAAAAGGTATTAAAGCTTCAATTATGTTCGACCTCGACTTGATGTTTAATAGTCTGGCAAGGCCTCCCAGAACTTTCACCACTGTTTCTTTACTGCCTTTTGCTAGATCATTCCACCACGTGTGGAGCTTGAGAGGAATCTCATTAAGGATTGTGAAGGGTTTAATTTCATTCATGTTCATCCTACACATTTATTAAGGTGATTTAGTGACTTATTTTAATGAGAAATAACAATATTTTTTTTTTCAAAAAAATTTCATTTTTCTTTTCTCTTTTTTTTTTTCTTTTTTTTTTTTAAAAAAAAAAACAAAACCCTAGCTTTGCCGATACGACCTTTTAGCACTTCGGGGTAGAAGGTTTAAAGGTTGTGCCTGCTAGCCATTGGAAATGATCCAAGGTGGTTGTTCTTGCAAAAATACCCTTCCGGTGCCCTTTTTGGGGCATTCGGCTTATTTTAAACAAGAATGGTATGACCTGGCTTATTTGTGACTTTTAAAAATTTTTGTTGTTTTTCGCTATTTTTTGCAAAAAAAGGGAAGTTGGACCCGATGGGGGTTGCTTATGTATACCACATCCGGTGAGAATCAAACTGGCGTGGTTCGGGCAGATTTGACAAAACCAAATATTTTAAAAACAACAAACTTTTCTTTTTCCCTTTTTCTCATTTCCCCATTTTTTTCAAAAAATTTTCGGCATAGTTTCGGTATGATTCGGATATTTGTTTTTCTTGAAAAGGTGATCACCCTCTGCTATTCTCTTTTTAGCTTTCTCCCATTATTTACGAGTCGATCAGCATGCAGATCCGAAGCAAATAAATGCACAAGTAGCAAGTAAGATGCATCAAGATGGTCTTTTCATTTTAGGTCACCTGTCCTAGACGGACCCAACCCTTGTGTTGAGTCCTCTAAATGAAATGAACGTGATGCAAACAAACGTGCCTACTAGGGATCCGGTATGAGGTTTTGTTATACTAGGTTTAAAACTTGGGTTTATTGTTCTAGACCTGGCTTACCCGAGCGGACAACTCGAGTCGGGGGAGGGGGGGGCAACATACCGGGGATACATAAGCTCCGCCTACTTAGCAACTTGTCCGAACCTCGTTCTAAAACAGGATAAGACTAAACAGAAGAGAAGTCACACGAAGTGCACCCTTCTCCACGATGTAGAAGACTCAGAGAGAGGAAGGGTTTCGTAGTAGTTTATATATACAATTCACAGAATATCAAAGCAGTAAAACATTTAGCATATTAGGCATGAAACATGTAGAAAAATCAGATAAAGCTAAATATAGCAGTTATTCCAAGCTCGAATTCTTGAACTCTGAACCAGAGATTCTGGGTTCTCATCCCCAGCAGAGTCGCCAGAGCTAACACACCTCCTTTTTTACACACCTGAAGGTAGTATAAGGGCGTTTTTTCACTTTAAGTGACATTATTCGAAATGAGATTATTTATTTAATTTATTCAGAGTTGCCAATTGGGATAGGCTTGTTTTTGGTGGCCCAAGTCACTGATTTATTTTAAATCCCAAATCGAGAAAAATTCGACTTACCATTTGAAGTCTGCGAACCAAAAATTTTGAATAAGGAATTCTATTAACCCGAGGGAAGGTGTTAGGCACCCTCGGATTCCGTGGTTCTAGCAGGTCGCGTAAACTATTACAATTGGCCAACTATCTGATTTTAATAAATGTTTTAGCCTAAGGTATATTTTAACTTATGAACCGCTGTTAATTATATTTTAAGGAAATTTGACATCGTTTAATTTGGATTTGGGTCACATGAAATTTACACCCGAGTTTTAGAATGTAAAATTATTTAAAAACGTGGCTAAAGCGACTAATGCATTGTTAACTTTCCGGGAAGCCATGAAAATTTGTTAAACAGCACGCCCCGAATTCAAAGTATTTTCATGGGAGTAATTAAAGAGGGACGCGATATTTGTGATTTTATTTGGCGTGGTGCACCTCAATTCCGCTTTTTAAGGATATTTCAACCAAAAATTGGGAGGGCCACCACCCCACAATTATACAATAGGCTAACACGAAATGTAATTAAAGGTTCCTCACGGTCATTTAGCTAACAATTAAAATTGCAAATGGGCTCCCCATGTGAAGTCTAAAACCAGGAAGACTAGTGGTTCAATAGGGGCATTACATGAGTTGAAATTGCAGCCCGAATCATATTCAACGGGGCGGTTAGTCTTGGGTCCAAAATGAGCTCAAACTCGAAATCTTGAGCGTGTTTGAATGAGGAACTCAATATCGAGTCTCATCAACCCAAAACCAATCGAATTCAACAAAATTAGCATTCGATAGTACCAATATGTGTTCAAATAACCTCTGAGCTCGTTTATTATACAACTGGGCAGATCGTTGAGCCCAATTCTTATGATTTGAACGGTTCAAATCAAACACAAATTGCCACCAAATCATGAGATTAAAAGGTTTGATTTTTGGTTTCAACTCTTTGATACAAATTCAAATTCATTTTGAAACAATTGATGGGGCCTGAGGATGAGTCCAAGCTCGAGCAAGGACTGCTTCAAATAAGGACAGTATCCTTAGCTCGAATTTGATACTTGATTCTCAAATCAGCCAATTTTAAATTTCACTTTTTAAATCCGGCTAAATGGACAAATTGATTACTACTTAAACAAACGTATAAATCCTAAACTATTTCCACGCTCATGTGATATTCCTGAATTTAAACCCAAACTAACATTTCAAACATAGTAACAAAGCTTTGAAAAACGTAGCTTACATGGATTGCTAGAATTAACCCACACTAAAATTACTTAATAAATCATGAGTTCAATAGTCCGTATTTACAATCCTTGAATGTTCAACCAAGCAAAAGAATCTGCCAATTTCCAATAGAAATGAAAGAGCACATGATTTTCAAAGCACTGCTACTGCACTAAGATGAAGAGGCTAGGCTAAACACTCTTACACTGAACTACTAATTTCAGAAATTTTAAACAGGAATTTGATATTGAACATATGAGGGGAAAACAGTTCATCCTTTCATAGAAAATTTCAGCCAATTACAACTTGTATATTTGCATGTCATTTCCTAGAGAATGAAGGAGTACCTGGAAATGGAAAAGAATAAGGGAAGAAGGTCAGCAGCAAAACAGCAGGGCCCAGCAGTAGAACTAAACCCAGGAAACAGCTTTAGACCAACAAAATTGATGCTCAACTCTTAGAAATCTCCTTGGTCCCTCAATTTGCAGATTTTTTAGCTCTTAAATCTTATATGTGCTCTCCAAAACTCTGGAAAAGAAGACCCTTCCTAAGGCCAAGAGGCATTGCCTTTATAGGCAAGTAATTAGGCTAAGCTTCAGATTTTTGGTTTTAGCTTTTGGTCCCTTTTCAATTTTCAACTTTTGATTAAAAGTCCTTAGAATCTTGACTTGCACCCAAGTTATACCCTTTAAATCCTGAAATTCAACTTAGAACCCCAACTTAGAAGCTTCTAGGATCTTCTATTTTCTGTTACTGCAAAATTCCCTAAGGCTAAGTACCTAAACTACCCTTGAGTAGTATTGTTAATTACTTTTTATGCCTTCCCTTGGATCCCTTTTAATTTTAGACTAAAAAATAAACTCTGAATCTTTGTTTTGAAATATAACAAACAAGTTTAAACCATTAATAATCCAAATGGATCCCATTATGAAAAATGCAAAAAATTAAAAGGGGAAAACAAATTGGCACATGAATCAAACATGCAACACTTATAAGACTTATCATGATTAATCTAAGCATTAATTAAACTAGTTTAGAACCTAGATTAATTAACTAATACACCTTGATTATCATGAACAAAATCTAATTCAACTCAGGAACTGAACATGAAATCCAAATCAACAAAAAGACTTAACACAACTCAAATTAAAACCTAACTAAAAAATTAGGAATTTAAAGAGATGAAATTCAAACCAACAGTAAGACTCAAACAACTCGACTAAAACTAATTAAACTCAGGGATTTAACATGAAATTCAGCTCAACAGAAAAGCCTAAAAACTAATTAAACTCATGAAATTCAAACCGACAGACTAAAATAAATTTGACTAAAACTAATTAAACTCAGGAATTTAACATAAAATTAAGATCAACATAAAAGACTAAAAACTAAGTAAACTCAGCAATTTAACATGAAATTCGAACCAATAGACACAAACTAATCCTAATTTTGAATTCAGGTATTAAACAAATAAGACTAATACAACCTCAGATTAAAACAAATTAACAGAAAAGAGATGAGACAGAGGGAAGTTTAGAAGAGAAATCTAGAAAACTTAGCTTAATCCTTTAAATCGAAACCTGAACTTTGAGTGGAACTCTTCATGCACTATTTTGGAAAATTCTGTAAACCCTAGATTTGGGTTTTGAGAATTTGTGGAGATACTCGAGGAAAATGGATTGTTGATTCATCATGAGGGTATTATGGTGGTTTGTGGTGTTCATTTGGTGAAGATTAGTGGTGTTAAGGTTTTGCCGGGATTTCTTTTTCAAGAATTGAGAAGTTCGTTATGGATTCTAGGGACACTGCGTGGGTATTGATGATGAGGAGGTCTAGGAGGACTTATGGTGGGTGGGAAACAGAGGCGGCGGCGGCGGACACGGCGAAGGAGTCAAAGTTTCTGGGTGATATTCGATAAGCTCGAGCGGGATTCGAGGGATGGGGTTTGTACCTTTGGAAAGAGGAGAAGGAGAGGAACACGTGGTGCTAATTTGGTGGCCATCGGAGCTCCTCCGCCGCCGTAGGCGATTTCCAGCCATCGGTGAACGGCGAAGACGGTGGGGGTTCTCTAGGATTACTAGTGTGAGAGGGGAGAGGGGTTTGGGGGTGGGGTAGCTTTAGGACACTTATATGTTGAGGGACCCTAGCTTCTAAGCCGTTGGATCAAAGATCCTCGACTGTTGGGATCTAACGAGGCCAAACGACATCGTTTTAGTTATTAGGGGGTGGACTGAGATTAAGGTGTGGTTTTGGGCCGGTTTTGGGAATACTAGACGGGTTGGGGGTCTAACTGCGTCAGCCAAAATGGGGAATTTTATTTAAAGGCCTCAATTCCTCTTTTTCTTTCTTTTCTTTTCAAAAATCTGAAATTGAAATTAAAATAAAGTTGAATTAAATTTTAAAAATTAAATTAATCTACCTAATTATATGAAGAACTAATTAACTCAAATAATTAAATAACAATTTAAATAAAATCAATGAAATTCAAAGCTAAAACTAATCAAGGCAAAAATAAATCAAAATTTTTGATTTTTTTTTATTTCTCTGAAATCCTAATTACCAATTAACTTAAAGATATGTAAAATCAAGTCGTAAATGCTAATGCAATATTTTTGTATTTCTTATGAATTATCTAAATTAAAAATGCACACAAAAATGCAAACAAACATGAAAATAAAAGGAAATTCCTAAATCTCAGAATTTTGTGGGGAGTAATTCACGCGGGGCAAAAATTATATGCTCACAATAGTTCTAGGTGTTATTTTGGTGATGTGATCATGCGAGCAAGTTTATATGATATTTATATACTTGTTCGCATAGTTGGTTTAGAGCCCGAGGACTTGGATGAGTTTCGGATAAGCTACGGAGTGGTTAGGACTTAGAAAAATACAGCTGGTGTTATTCAGTTTCTGGTGCAGATATCAGTCCTCGCATTTGCGTGGCGTGGCCTCGCATTTGCGGTATGGCAGCAAGTCTGTCAGTTTTTCATTTTGCGACATCTTTGCATTTGTGAAGGGACTCAATTGCTCAAGTGTGACCAGGTCTTCGCATTTGCAATAGGGACTGGAGGGGAGTTACTTCGCATTTGCGATCAATCCAGTTAGCATTTATGAACCATTCATCACAATTTCGATGAAAGCAGAAATGGCAAGGGCGCATTTGCGATGGTTTCTTAGCATTTGGGGGATTCACATTTGCGAAGTCCAGGTTGCAAATGCAATATCTGTAACTGATCAAAACGGGAGTTAGACGATATTTTTGTTCATTCACTCAAGTTTTAAAACTTAGAAATTCTAGAGGCGATTTTTTTAAAGAGTTATTATTTCCCAAATCAATGGTAAATGATTCAAATCCATTTCTTTCAATCTTTCACTACTTTTCCTAAGATTTCAACCTAAAATCTAGAGTTTTCGTGGTGGAAAATGGAGGTTTGGGTAGAATTAGATATTTTTGTAAAATTAGGGATTAGACCTCGAATTGAGATCAGATTCAAAAATAAACTAGGTGCATCGGTAATCGGGTTTTGTTCCAAATTATGGGTTTGGACCAAGCGATCCCGAGAGTTGACTTTTTCAATAATGATCCAAATTGAATCCTTTGCAATCATGGGTAGTTCCTATGGCTTAATTTAAATTGTTTGTTTGGTAATTTGCTAAATTCTATTGGTTTGGAGGCTTCTTTGAGAGGCAAAGACGTGGTTGAGTTTTGAATTGATCATTTGGAGCGAGGTAAGTGCCGTGGTTAACCTTGACTTGAGGAATTATGACTTGTTTCTCTATTTGCTACATGTTTAGATGTTGGTTGCAACGTATATGTGAGGTGATGAGTACTTATGCGTTGTTGTCGGGTTATAGCATGCAATTGAGACTTGTTCATTACAATTATTTCTTTTCTTAATCATGTTATTCATGCTTAGACTAGTTAATTATTAAGTTAATCGTTCTTATCGTGTTTATGAGCTTTGGTGATAATTAAGTATTGATTCTGAGTTGAGATTGTATTGTGGGACCGTTGTTGAAGTAAGACTTATACTTGTTGATCCTATCTCCATGTTATTACTTGTTCATTGTTATGTGATAATGGAGAGTGTTAATGCGTGAAGGGTGATGTCGTGCCATATTGTGAGAGTTAATTCACGAAGGGTGATGTCGTGCCACATTGTGAGATAAAATGCACGAACAGTGATGTTGTGTCATGTTATGAGAGTTAATGTACGAAGGGTGATGTCGTGTCATATCTATTGATCTATACTATGAGTGAGAGTAATAGAATGAAGAGTGATGACGTGCATTAACATTATTTCATTGTGAAGTTTAGAGTAAAAGCACGAAGGGTGATGCCGTACAAATCTTTTCATTGTGCTTAATTTCTTTTACTGGTTAAAATCATATTGACTGTTCTGGTTATCATTTTCGTTGTATCTCTCGTATCTGGTATCCTCTTAGAATGTCCCCCTCACAATAATACATGTATAGCTTTTATTTATTGTTATCTTGTATATATATATATATATATATATATATTGTTAATTGCATAGGCTATTATGTAGGTGTCTTGTCATAGCTTCATCAGTACTTCGTCAAGTTTAGGCTCGACACTTACGAGTACATGGGGTCGGTTGTACTTATACTACACTGTGCATTCTTTGTGCAGATTTTGTACTGGCCCTATCTGCCCGTGAGTTGGAGCAGCTTAAATTTGCTCGTTCAGAGACTCGAGGTAGATCTGATGGCGTCTGTAGACCTTGAGTCCCCTTCTATTTTTTCTTATTTTACTATTTCTTTTCTTCAAAATATTTTTATTTTTTTCAGACTATATTTGTAGTAAATTCTAGAAGCTTGTGAGTTGTGACTCCAGATCCGTGTTGTAGTAGCTATTGGGTATTTATGTTTTCCGCAACCGGCTTTATTGCATTTTTTGGCTTAATTAACTTTACTTATTGAATTTGAATAATAATTGACTTAATGGTTCTCTAATGTTGGCTTGCCTATTAAGTGAAATGTTAGGCGCCATCACCGTCTGGAGGTGGGATTCGGGGTCATGACATGGAAATAGTTTTTGAGAAACAAAAAAATAGCCTCTTCACAAAAGCACCTTTTAGAAAAAGTATTTTTTGAGAAAAATACATTTACAAGTACATTTAAAAGCTTGGTCAAACATTCATTCATCATAAAAAATACTTTTTAAATTAATTAACCAAATACAAACTGCTTCTCACCAAAAGTAACTTTTTAGAAAAAAATTTGAGAAAAATATTTTTCAAAATAAGCCGATTTAGAATTTTTTCCAAACATGATATCAACCTCCTCTTTGATTATGATATTTGGTTTAGCTTATCTTATCTAAATATATAATCCACAAAAAATAGAAAAAGCATATTCAACTATGTTTGTTAAACTATATTGGGTATGTTGTTACTGTTGTGTAGATGTAACTATATGGCAAGTATTTTGTGTATCTTTTATTTATTTATTTATTTATTTATTGAGAACCCTTTCATTTAATTGTTGTTCAAGCGTACTTGGAAGTAGGGGTGTACAAATCGAACCGGAAAATTGCATCAAATCAAAAAGTCATACCAAACTTATTAAAAACTCCAACTAGGTTTAGTTTGATTTGGTTTGGTATTAAGTAAACAAAAACTCGAAATAAACCGACATACAAATATATAATTTTAATACTTTATATAGAATTTTGTTTGAAATATGTCTAGAAATATTTGAGGTCCTCTCATGGAATATAATATTATTAGAACTATAAAGTGTATTCATTTTTATTTACTGTGTATAACATATTGTATCACTTTCTTATTATGTATTAATGAAATGCATCAATTATCTCTTTGTTCTTTCATATTCACACGTTAAAATTTCTTATATCTTTTTTTCGAATTTGAAGTGGTAATTCGATAATATAAAATTACATAGAACACATCATTATTTATCATATTGATTGTTATGTTCAATTATTAAAGTTAATTAACCCTGAAAGCTTACATCAACCAAAAATTATTGATAGACGACTAAGGAAATAAACCATTATGTGTCACTAAAAAAAAGTCTTTCATAACATCACTTTAATAGATCTTATGTTTGTAATTTTTTTTAATTTTTAGTAAATATATATTCACTTATCAAAATTTTATCTATAACTTTAATAATGTAAAATTAAAATAATAGTTACGTAACAAAAAGAAACCCGAGAACTCCAATAAAACTGAACCAATCCAAACTAATATAATTAGTTTAATTTGTTTTTAATAAAATTTGAATCAACCCGATTTATGTATACCACTACTTGAAAGCATTGAGAGTGTGTGTGAGAACTGAGAAACAAAGACAGCGTGTTAACATTCTCAAGAATGGCATCGTACGTATTTTCAAGAGTTGACTAATTGAAATTAATTGAGATTATAAAAAGGTTAGTATGAATTTATGGTCCTTGTCAAAGTTACATTTCTTTTTTGTTGCTAACATGCGCAGTGGCGGAGGCGGATTTATTGTTAAGAGAATTCAAGAAAAGCATAAAGTTCAAAAAGTTATGGTTGGTGCTTGACCTTACAAATATTTTGAATCTCCTTATATTATTAAACTATATTTTTAAATTATATCAAATTTAAAATATAATATAAAAATAAAAAATAAATATAATTTTTCAACAAATGAGGTTTGAATAAACATCCTTTCGACCCTTAAATCTGCCCATTTACATGCGATTGCTGCATAACCTTAATGATTATACAAAAATCTTGAAAATTCCAATTTCACGTGAACATATCCCAGGTTAAAGGCTTCATTAAATAATAATAAAAAATTCTAGTTCGATTGGAAAAAAAATTTCACCATTACTGTTGGGCTTCAGCAGCAGCCCAATACACATACAGCCATCCAGCCCAACAAGAAGTGACCCAGCAGCAGCCCAAGTCTGTAAATACTGTGTATTTATTTATATGCAATGTATATACACGTGAGGGGCACAAATGTAATTACACACGCACACATTAGATTTTATTCTATATACTGTAAACTGACGAAAGGTTCAAGACAATCAGAAATATCGGGACTCTTCAGTTCCCTTTTCTCTCTCTCTTCTCTCTCTTCTCATATGTTCATCTTCTTCAATTTCTTCCTTCAATCGGAGGATGTAGAATATTAACATGGTATCAGAGCGGGTATATTTCGATTCTCCTCGTCATCAGCGTTCGATCGATGTTACCCTCAGCAAATTCCATCCATGTTCCTACTGTTTTTTCAGAATCTAGGGTTTCATATCCGGTTAGTTTTCCGCTGAATCATCCGTTTTGAACTTGTTCTCTACTCCGTCAACATTATAAACTGTATGTTTGTGGAGTATTGTTGTTTGAATTTGTTAGTTTTGTTATTCACAGTCTGTTAAATTTTTTGTTTTTTGTCAAGTTTCAACACCATCGGTACTTAAAATGGTTGACATCGATGGTAGTTCTTCTTCTGCTTCTACTAATTTTGTTCCTGGTCCTTCAAACCCTCTGTTTCTTATGTCATCCGATGTACCCGGAGTTTCTTTGGTTACCAATTCGTTTTCAGGGATTGGTTTTGGGGGATGGAGGAGGAACATAATCGTTTCTCTGTCCGCTAGGAACAAATTAGGTTTTGTTGATGGTTCTGTCCCTAATCCTCCTGAAAATTCTCCGCAATCTAGACAGTGGGATAGGTGCAATAACATGGTCATCTCTTGGCTCACAAATTCTCTCACCCCGGAGATAGCCGAGAGTGTCCAATATTATGACACTACTCAGAGTATTTGGAGTCAACTTAACAATAGGTATGGGACAGTCAATGGTACAAAGATTTTTGAAGTAAAACAAGAGTTAGAATCTACTACTCAGGGATCCTTAGATATAGCATCGTATTTCAACAAGTTGAAGAGGTTATGGGATGAACTGGGTTTTATGCGAGCCTCAAGGGGTAGTACATGTACATGTGCTGCCAGGGTTGAGTTTCAAAAAGAGGATGATGAGAATAAATTGCACCAATTCCTCATGGGGCTTAATGACACATATGTTGGTGTTAGGGGTAATATCCTTATGCTGCAGCCCCCACCATCCTTGGACAGTGCATATAATATACTCCTTCAGGATGAGAGGCAAAGACAAGTCACTCGTGCACCATCCCAATTTCATAGTGATTCCAGTGCCTTTAGCACTCATTTCATGAATAAACCTTATGGAGCACATTCACATCCTAAACAGTTCACTCAGAAAATCAGTTTTGACACCACCAAAACAAACCTAGTGTGTAGATATTGCAAGAAGCCTGGTCACTTGATTGACAAATGCTACAAGCTGTATGGGTTCCCACCAGATTTCAAGTTTACCAAGAATAAGAGAACTGCTGCAAATGTTGAGGTGCAAGGGGGTATGAATTCTGCTGATCCCTCAAGCATGGGTGAGGGTATTCAAGGGTGTTCTGATTCAGATTCTGTGATTCCTAGGTTAACAAAGGAGCAATACTCACAGCTCATGGTGCTTCTCCAACAAACACAAGTCTCAGAATCTCAACACCAATCTAGTCTTATGGCATCTGTAAACTTTGCTGGTACACTTTCTTCTTCTCTTAGCCCTCTAAGAAATGTGTCTTATGGAGCTTGCATGTTAACTAGGGTTAGTGCATGTATTTGGATTATAGATTCTGGTTCCACTGACCATATGACTTCCAATAAAACCCTTCTGTTTGACATCAAACCTTTAGTCATACCATACTTAGTTACCTTACCTAATGGTTACAAAGTTAAGGTAACATGTACTGGATCCATTAAATTTCTTTGTTTCACTCTACATCATGTCCTCTACATTCCCAGTTTTCATTATAATCTCATTTCTGTCTCCAAGCTTGTTCAACAGCTGAATTCTATTGTTCTATTTACTAAATTTTCTTGCTTGATACAGGCCCCTTCTCTGAAGAGGCCACTGGAAATTGGTAAACTGGATGATGGTCTTTACAGGCTTGTACAATCCTCTCTCTTTACTCCCTCTCAATCATACCCTCCTTGTAATTACCATTCTCCATTAGCTGTTGCTTCTGTTTCTTCCTCTCATTGTACATACCATACTGAATTGAATAAAATGGAGATATTATGGCATAGCAGACTAGGGCACATTCCTTTTGTTAGAATGAAAGACATTTCCTCTATTCCATGTAAATTTGCAAATAAACAGCCTTTTATATGTACTGTTTGCCCATTAGCAAGACAGTCTAGATTGCCATTTCCTGAAAGTTCTATAAAAACATCACAACCTTTTCAGCTTATCCATCTAGATACCTGGGGTCCTTATGCCACTGCCACCCATAATGGGTGCAAGTATTTATTGACTATAGTTGATGATTTTACAAGAGCTACTTGGACTCACCTTATGGGGTCCAAGAGCAATGCCTTTCCCATTATCAAGGCATTCATTGCCATGATCAAAACTCAGTTTCAAACTGTTGTCCAAACCATCAGGAGTGATAATGCTCTTGAGCTTGGGTCTAGTCATGCTGGAATCAATTTCTTTGCTGAAAATGGCATCCTTCACCAAACATCCTGCTCTCATACCCCACAACAAAATGGTGTGGTTGAGAGAAAACATAGACACCTTCTAGAAACATCCAGAGCATTACTTTTTCAGTCCAAACTTCCCCTCAAATTCTGGGGAGATTGTGTTCTTACTGCCACCTATCTCATCAATAGATTTCCTTCTAAACTTCTTAACAATGTATCTCCTTATGAGTTACTGTTTGGACAGAGTCCTTCTTATCTCCATCTTAAGACTTTTGGTTGTCTTTGCTTTGCTTCTGTACCTAAGCAGCATAGAGACAAATTTCACCCAAGAGCTGACCCTTGTGTGTTCCTGGGATATCCACTGGGTAAAAAGGGATACAAGCTATATAAATTGAAAACTAAACTCACACTCATATCCAGGGATGTTGCCTTCCATGAGGATGTTTTTCCTTTTGCCTCTTCTTGGAGTAAGTCCTCTGTTCCATCTTCTATTGTTCCTTCATCTCCTGTCTGTTCTCCTACTGTTGATGAATCCTTAGTTAGTCCCTCCTCACCATCTGATACTTCTCCTTCTTTTTCTGCTCTGTCTCTACTCCATGTCCTCCTGCTGCTGTTCCATTACATACTTCTGTCAACACTTCCCATTCTCTTCCAACACCAGAACCTATGTTACCTGCTCCTAGAAGATCAAGCAGGCCTCATGTCCCTCCTGCACACCTTCAGCAGTACATCTGTGACCTTCCTCCTTCCATCTCTGGCACTAGTTCTTTTTCCACTTGCTGTAACAGCTCTATTCACACTGCACCTGTTGAGCCTACTTCTTACAGCTAGGCTGCTTCTGATCCTGCCTGGCAGGAGGCCATGACCAAAGAATTTGAAGCTTTGGCGGCCAATAATACATGGTCCTTAGTTCCCCTTCCTCCTGGTAAGAAGCCTATTGGTTGCAAGTGGGTTTACAAAGTTAAATATAGAGCTAATGGGTGTATGGAGAGATATAAAGCTAGACTGGTTGTTAGGGGTGACACTCAGGTTGAGGGTGTGGACTTCACTGATACATTTTCTCCTGTTGTCAAATTCTCTACTATCAAGTCCTTAATTGCTGTTGCTGTAAAACAGTCTTGGACTCTCTTTCAACTGGATGTCAATAATGCCTTTCTCCATGGTGATCTAAATGAAGAAGTATATATGAAACTACCCCCTGGTCTAACAGTCTCTTCTTCTTCTTCTTCTTCTTCTTCTTCTTCTTCTTCTTCTTCTTCTTCTTCTTCTTCTTCTTCTTCTTCTTCTTCTTCTTCTTCTTCTTCTTCTTCTTCTTCTTCTTCTTCTTCTTCTTCTTCTTCTTCTTCTTCTTCTTCTTCTTCTTCTTCTTCTTCTTCTTCTTCTTCTTCTTCTTCTTCTTCTTCTTCTTCTTCTTCTTCTTCTTCTTCTTCTTCTTCTTCTTCTTCTTCTTCTTCTTCTTCTTCTTCTTCTTCTTCTTCTTCTTCTTCTTCTTCTTCTTCTTCTTCTTCTTCTTCTTCTTCTTCTTCTTCTTCTTCTTCTTCTTCTTCTTCTTCTTCTTCTTCTTCTTCTTCTTCTTCTTCTTCTTCTTCTTCTTCTTCTTCTTCTTCTTCTTCTTCTTCTTCTTCTTCTTCTTCTTCTTCTTCTTCCCCTTTTGTATGCCTTCTCTAGAAATCCTTGTATGGATTAAGGCAGGCTTATAGGCAATGGTATGCCAAGCTGTCCCAGGCTTTATGCTCTAAAGGGTATTCTTCCTCTCTCAATGATTACTCCCTCTTTCATAAGAAAACTGGTTCATCCATTGTGTTGTTGGCTGTGTATGTTGATGATATCCTTCTCACTGGTAATGATGTGGAGGAGATAACTGCCTTAAAGGCATTTCTGGATTCTGCTTTTAAGATCAAAGATTTAGGTGTTCTCAACTACTTCCTTGGTATTGAAGTTAGTTACTGTGCTGGTGGTCTTTTACTTTACCAAAAGAAATTCATTGCTGATCGTCTCCTCACTTATAACTGTCTTGCTGCTTCTTCTGTGACTTGCCCCCTTGATCTTTCTGTTAAGCTTAAGCAGGACATGGGGGCTCCTCTTTCTTCCCCTGAGCCTTACAGAAGCCTAGTTGGCAAGCTTAACTTTCTCACTCACACCAGGCCTGATTTGGCCTTTGCTGTGCAGCACCTTAGTCAATTTCTTCAAAAACCTTCTTCTTCCCACATGCATGCTGCCCTCCATACTCTTAGATACCTTAAAGGGACCTCTGATCTTGTTGTTTTCCTTAATAATACTCCTGATTTATCCTTGACTGCCTACTGTGATAGTGACTGGGCCTCTTGCCCAGACACTAGGAGGTCTGTTTCTGGATTTAGCATATTTTTAGGGGGTTCTCTGATTGGTTGGAAAGCCAAGACGCAGCCTGTGGTCTCCTTGTCTTCAGCCGAGGCTGAATACAGGGCTATCAGCAAAACTGTTGGTGAAATTACTTGGCTCACTCGACTGTTCTCTGATTTTGGTGTTCCTGTCTCCTATGCTGTGCCTGTATTCTGTGATAATCAGGCTGCCATACACATAGCAAAAAATCCAGTTTTTCACGAACGGATTAAACACATTGAGGTTGATTGCCATTTCATTCGTACCAAGCTTCAGGATGGTCTCATCTCTCTGCATCATGTTTCCTCTGGTTCTCAGCTAGCTGATATCTTTACTAAGCCCTTAACATGTATTTTGCATCATTCTTTTCTGTCCAAGCTGGGTGTTTGCTCACCCTCCAGCTTGGACGGGGTGTTGGGCTTCAGCAGCAGCCCAATACACATAGAGCCGTCCAGCCCAACAAGAAGTGACCCAGCAGCAGCCCAAGTCTGTAAATACTGCGTATTTATTTATATGCAATGTATATATACGTGAGGGGCACAAATATAATTACATACACACACATTAGATTTTATTCTATATACTGTAAACTGACGGAAGGTTCAAGACAATCAGAAATATCGGGACTCTTCAGTTCCCTTTTCTCTCTCTCTTCTCTTTTCTCATATGTTCATCTTCTTCAATTTCTTCCTTCAATCGGAGGATGTAGAATAATAACAATTACCTCAACATCAAGAAAGGAGAAATGCCATTTTGAAGATGACTTCCCAGCGCCGAAATATTTTGTTTTCTAAAACATATTGTTAAGCTAATTTTCAATGTGCTTATTACAATAACCAGAAGAGAAAGATGAATAAATTTTAAAAAACACAAATTAAATACCTCATCAGTCTCATCATGTGCTAAAATTTTAAAATAAATATGAACTTTAAGAAGTCCTATATTATTCTAAAATCGGCTCTTTTTGAAAAGTACTTTTTAAAAACGCGCTACTCGTAAAGATAATTTGTGTTTAACTAATTAATTTGAAAAACACTTTTAAGAATCAAATAGTGGTATTGAGACATAAGCATTGTGATATTCCGGGAAAAAGTTTAATCTTTTTTAAGTACAAATAATATTTGAAATTTAGAGTTATATCTGGACATGAACAAAATTTGAAGCTATTTTGAATTTTCGTGAGTAATTTTTGAAAAATAACTTTTTCGAGTTTTTTAAATTCTCGAAAATTCCGCAATTCAACTTCTAACTGAAATTTAAAATTTACACGACCAAACACTAGTTTCGAAAAAAAGTAAAAAAAATTCGAAAAACGTAAAAAGATAAATTATTGGCAAACTGACATAAATTGCACGGGGCGTCTTATTTGGTCGCCCCCATTTAACCTATAACTATTTTTTTTAAGTTTTAACTTGTACCTACTTTGTAAATAACTCCAGACCTCTTTCTCCTTCTCATTCTCCTCCTCAAAGTTGTATCCGCCCTCAATCTGATAGGCCACTCCTTTCTGAAGTCGCTGATTGTAAAAAAGTTCCAGTAATTGCCAAGGGTTGTGGATATATTCTTGACGAAGATTACTCTTTAGTCATCTCTTTTAACTAAATATTTCTTACTATTACTCAGAATTTCTTTTAATTGTAAGTACTAAAAACGCAAACGCGACAAGTAATTTGGCAAGGATACTGACTTTTTGATTTCACAAGGACTTAGTTGCTACACGATGTGAATTCACACTTTGAAAATCGGCATGTATTCTCGCTTTGAAGATTATTTTGGATTCATAGTAATAAATAGCAAAAACTTCAGCTCTAGAGCTGAAATTTGACAGTTAAAAAACAAATACTTCAGCTCTAGAGCTGAAATACGCCAGTTACAAAACAAAAACTTCAGCTCTAGAGTTGAAGTTCGCCAGTTACAAAAACAAAAACTTCAGCTCTACAGTTGAAGTTCGCCAGTTACAAAACAAAAACTTCAGCTCTAGAGCTGAAGTTCGCCACTTACAAAAATAAAAACTTCAACAATCACAAACAAAAAACTTCAGCCAATAGAGAATAAAACTTTAACTGCTATACTTAAGTTCATCAATTACAAACAAAAAGTTCAGCACACTTGCTACTTCAATCCCTTCTACTAGAATGCTGAAGTTTTGCGTGATTATCTTCGCTATTTTAGCTCTGTATGCTGAAGTTACACGGAAAAGTGGGTACACATGTATTATTTTTTGCAAAGCGTGTTAGGATTTATGCCCGTCACTAGAGGGGGGGTGAATAGTGCGGCACGAGAATATTGATAAATATTGCGGAATTAAAATTGCAGGAGTAAAGTAAATGCAGTAATTAAAAGATTAAGGAAAGGACACACCGAATTTATACTGGCTCACCACAACGTGTGGTTAGTCCAGTCCCCGAGAGACTCTCTCGAGTTTCCACTAACTCCGTTAAGCTTACGGGTGGCTAACAAACCGTTACACTTGCTCGTAGATGTACACTCTACAAGACTTCAACTTGCTCGAGGATACCTCACCTCAAGACTTCACCTTGCTCATGGATACCGCACCACAAGACTTCACACACTAAGATTGAGGGTACTTAGCAAACCCGACAATCAATGAGAAGATATGGTCTTCTCAAACACCTTTCTCTTTTACAACAAGAACTCTCTAAAAAGAGTAGATAAAGAGATACAATATTAGCTCTATGAACAACTCAATGTTGTCTCTCAATTTGCTCAACAAAAGCTCTAAAATGATGCACAAATAATATCAATATGTATATGAATAATGAGAGGTGTTGTGTGTATCAAATCAGCTCAAAAGACCTCTATTTATAGGTGGTAGAAGTAGTATGTCCGTTGCTTAATTGGCAATCAATTATGCTGATTTTATGCCAAGATAATCGATTATCAGATTTGCATAATCGATTATCAGCTTACCGTTACAAAATCGGAAGCTGATTTTGTGCTAGAATAATCGATTATTGGATTTGCATAATCGATTATCTGCCTGTCGTTCAAAAACTTTGGCAACGAATACAAGATAATCGATTATGCCCAAGTGTATAATCGATTATCCTACTCTGCGGAAATTTCCAATAAATGGAATTTCCCAGAATAATCGATTATCACTTTTGCATAATCGATTATTCACCTATGATATCCAGAATTGAAAACTTATTTCAAAAACCATTTTGGTTAAAATGAAAACGTTAAAATCATTTTGTTTGAAGTATTTGAAATATGTTTATGATAAATATGATTTGATAAAAAGATTTTATGCATATTTATGATGACCTATGTTGAGCCAAAAGACGAGATAACTTAAACGTTGCTCTTACATTGGTTCTACCTAACGACCTACGCCTTGGGTCTTCGGTCTTGAACTTTTGAGCTCGTCTTTGGCTTTTCCATGCAATCCATTCATCAATATGCTTCTCGGCATTCAGTCTTGATTGTTTGTCATATAATAACGTTGTTTGACACTTGACTTCATTGTTTGTCATTCATCAAAACCTATACCTGATAATCATGCTAATACAACCAAAGCACACATATCATGGATATAATGATTTTATACAATTTCCCCTTTTTGATAATTACAAACAACATGAGATATGCATATCGGATTCCCCCTAAATTCATGCTATATCTCAACATACAATTCATGCAAACGATTCCCCTTAATGATAATTCCCCCTCAAATAAGGCATACTATAACGTAGATACATTCCCCCTTATTTGATGCATATCGCCTAAACTCTTTCCCCTTTTGGCATTAGTAAAAAGAGAGTATGCAAAGGCTACTTTCCCCTTTCGACACTTCCCCCTTTTGGGTATATCAATTGTTAGTGTCAAGAATAAAATAGGAAATACAATGAGGAATATACATTGACGATATTTAAACAATCATACCGACATGAAATAATACCAAATGTTAGTAAAAACATAACAACCATAATAACGGTTATTTTTCGCAAATCATATTGCTTAAGAACATATCAACAGTTAATTTTTAATAAACCAATAGTTGTATTAAAAACACAAATCATTTATTTTTCAAGAATATATCAACTGTTATTCAAACCAAAAATAATATTCATCAAAACATGAATCAATTATTATTTTTAACAGAAATAATTGATACCAATTGTTATTTAAGATAAAAGTTATCAAAACATGAATCAACAAAAATAATTAATATCAATTGTTAACAAAGATATATTAATTGTTAACACATATCAACTATTACGTTTTATCAAAAATATGATAACTAACCGACATTCCCCCTCGATGCAATAAGGTTTCGTGCTTGGTGCATCTACTACGATATTGTAGTCTTCAAGCACACCTGCAAACGTACCTAAAAATAGGTTTTAGGTGCCCAAACACTTTTGGGTCCTTAGGGGTTAGGCAAATAATAATCATAGCTAAAAGATAAATCCCTATGTTTTGCATAACATACGGGTGCTGTATGTCCTACCCGGTTGCAATAATGACATATAACATTCGGGTTGTGCATATGTCTTGGTTGAGCCAAAAACGTTCTAGGTGATCTAAAGTCATTATTCCTAGACGTATTGCGATTACTAGAGTTATTTCTAGGTGGTCTAAAATGATTCATTTTAGACTCATTTCCAAAATTCCTAGAGTTGTTTCTAGGTGGTCTAAAATGATTAATTTTAGACTCATTAGTGAAGTTCCTAGAATTATTTCTAGGTGGTCTAACTTCATTTCTATCATCCTTTCTAATATTCTTCTTAATTTCTTCAATTGTTTTAGGATCATCAATACTACGTTTTTCTAGTGCGTTCCTAAGTTCTATGTTCTCTATTTTTAAAGAACTACAAGAAGAACAATTGGAACTTTGATCAATTGAAGAGGCTTCATTCATCTCTTTGATTTTATTTTTTTAAGATCAAGATTATCATTTTCAAAAAGTTTATTTTCTTCTTCTAAGACATTAATTCTAGCCTTGGCCTCTTTGGAGATTTTTGAAATCTTTTTCAATTCAACATATAATTCTTGAAAGGCTTGTTGTAATTCTTCAAAAGAATAAGAGTTAGAATTACTTACTTCTTCTTCCTCGTTGGCCATGAGGCATAGTGCGGCAGTTTCATTGCCCGAGTTGTCCGAATCCCATGTCACACGCCTTTGGTGTTTGTTCTTCTTCTTGTCCTTGGATTTTGGACAATGTGATTTGGTGTGGCCAAGTTTTCCACAATTTTGGCATGAAGGACTTGGTTCTTCCTTCTTTATTTCCTTTTTCATAAACTTATAAAACTTTTCGATCAAGGCATTGGAAATATTATCATCATCGCTATCCGAATCACTTACCTCTTCTCTTTTAGAGGATGAGGCTTTGAAGGCAATACCTGGACCTTTATTTCCAAGATAAGGATTAAGAATAGTGCTTTCATAAGTTTTGAGGTTACCTCTTAGTCCATCAATTGTGACGTCCGTGATTCCTATCGACTCTTGGATGGCATTGGCTTTGGATCGCCATTCGGGAGTGAGACTCCGCAATATTTTTCGAACAAGATCTTTGTTCGAGTATACTTTCTCGAGAGCATGGAGATTGTTGATGATCATTGAGAACCGATCGAACATAATATCGATGCTTTCATTCTCCCTCATTCTAAAGAGTTCATATTCATGTGTTAGAAAATCAACTTTTGATTCTCGGACTTGAGGCGTACCTTCATAAGTGATTTCAAGTTTATCCCACATCTCCTTGGCGGTTGTGCAGCAAGAAATCTTCCGATAGTCATCCGGATTCACCGCACAATATAATAAATTTACGGCCTTTGCGTTATTTTCAACTTTCTTGATGTCCTCGGCAGTATATTCATCTTCCTCCTTTGGAACCGTGGTTTCTCCAACTTTCTTTGTCGGCATTTGTTCACCGTTCTTGATGATTTGCCACAGACAAAAGTTATTTGATTGGATGAAGATTCTCATCCGCTCTTTCCAATATGTGTAATTTGTTCCGTCAAATAGTGGAGGCCTATTGGTGGAGTGTCCTTCGCTCATCATTCCTGCGTTCAATATCCAAAAAAAAAATATATCGTTCTCTCAACCGGCTAAGGATTTCAGAGAGTTAGGCTCTGATACCAATTATTAGGATTTATGCCCGTCACTAGAGGGGGGGTGAATAGTGCGGCACGAGAATATTGATAAATATTACGGAATTAAAATTGCAGGAGTAAAGTAAATGCAGTAATTAAAAGATTAAGGAAAGGACACACCGAATTTATACTGATTCACCACAACGTGTGGTTAGTCCAGTCCCCGAGAGACTCTCTCGAGTTTCCACTAACTCCATTAAGCTTACGGGTGCCTAACAAACCGTTACACTTACTCGTAGATGTAGACTCTACAAGACTTCAACTTGCTCGAGGATACCTCACCTCAAGACTTCACCTTGCTCGTGGATACCGCACCACAAGACTTCACACACTAAGATTGAGGGTACTTAGCAAACCCGACAATCAATGAGAAGATATGGTCTTCTCAAACACCTTTCTCTTTTACAACAAGAGCTCTCTAAAAAGAGTAGATAAAGAGATACAATATTAGCTCTGTGAACAACTCAAAGTTGTCTCTCAATTTGCTCAACAAAAGCTCTAAAATGATGCACAAATAATATCAATATGTATATGAATAATGAGAGGTGTTGTGTGTATCAAATCAGCTCAAAAGACCTCTATTTATAGGTGGTAGAAGTAGTATGTCCGTTGCTTAATTGGCAACCAATTATGCTGATTTTATGCCAAGATAATCGAATCAGATTTGCATAATCGATTATCAGCTTACCGTTACAAAATCGGAAGCTGATTTTGTGCTAGAATAATCGATTATCTGCCTGTCGTTCAAAAACTTTGGCAACGGATACAAGATAATCGATTATGCCCAAGTGTATAATCGATTATCCTACTCTGCGGAAATTTTCAATAAATGAAATTTCCCAGAATAATCGATTATCACTTTTGCATAATCAATTATTCACCTATGCTGTCCAGAATCGAAAACTTACTTCAAAAACTATTTTGGTTAAAATGAAAACGTTAAAATCATTTTGTTTGAAGTATTTGAAATATGTTTATGATAAATATGATTTGATAAAAAAGATTTTATGCATATTTATGATGACCTATGTTGAGCCAAAAGACGAGATAATTTAAACATTGCTCTTACATTGGTTCTACCTAACGACCTACACCTTGGGTCTTCGGCCTTGAACTTTTGAGCTCGTCTTTGGCTTTTCCATGCAATCCATTCATCAATATGCTTCTCGGCATTCAATCTTGATTGTTTGTCATATAATAACGTTGTTTGACACTTGACTTCATTGCTTGTCATTCATCAAAACCTATACCTGAAAATCATGCTAATACAACCAAAACACACATATCATGGATAGAATGATTTTCTACAAAGCGGGCATAAATTAAAAGGTGACCCAAAAAGCGAATATAATACAAATACTCGCAAACTAGGTGTTTGGCCAGACTTTTAAAAAATTCTTTTAAATGATTTTTCTCAAAAATACTTTTTAACAAAGTACTTTTAAGAAAAAACTACTTTTTTACTACTCAAATTGCTTCTGTGTCTAGTTTAATAAAAATTTAGTGAAACACCTTAACTTCGAAAAGAAAATTACTTTTTGACTGAAAATAATACTTTAAGAAATTTGATCACACATGCTATAAGTCAAATTCTAATTGTTGTGACATACAAAATTATGTGCACCGACAGAGGGGGGCACTATAGAAGTTTGTGGTGGGAAATTGTTATAGAAGTCCACAAATGTAATCCATTTGCCTATGAAAAAGTGGGAGTTAAAAGGCCTATTCAATCTGCCCCATTACCTCTCTTTGTTGAATCAAAATTAATATCTATGTCATAAAAGAGTTATTTAACATTTTACTCAAGTTGCAAATCAGCATAGTACAAGTACACATACATATATTATCTTCTTTAATGTAAAATAATCGTATAAAACGTAGTATAATCCTAATTCTTTTTAAGATTAGAGGAGATGAATGTTCATTTTCAAAGTTTGGTATGAATCGAAGCAATAACTTGTTAAGTCCTAAAGTTTTGACTTGTCGATTATTTTATATATTGAAAGTAAAGATCATAAAAATATTTTCTAATTTTTTATATTTAATTAGCTTAAATATTTTGAAAAATATTTTCCTTATGAACTCATTTAATTGAAGGAAAATATTTTTCTTATTAAGAGAAGGAAAATATTTTCCAAAACTCTTTTTTAACCTTCCCCACCTTATTCCTCATTCCTACACCGCACCTCTACCCCCCACCCAACCCTAACCCTACCCCACCTACCCCCTTTCCCCTCCCCAACCCCCCCACCTCTCAACCCTCGACCCTCTACCCCTATTCTAAATAGAAATATTGTTAAGAGTACTTTCTTCTCATATTGTAGATACAGTATTTTATTTTTTATTTCAACAAAATTATGCAGTAAAAAGTATTTTCGATGATGCAGTAAAGTAACATATTAGTTTCTTTGGGTTTGTGTGAGTTTTTAAAAGAATAATTAAATTTTTCAAGAAAATAGAATCCTGAAAACGTTGGGTATTTCAAGGGGATGGGGACGCGCACAGGAAACATGAAGATTTGAGGATGGGAGTGAGGAGAATAGCATAAAAAATGTTTCTTTACTCTCTAACCAAACAATATAAAATATTTTCAAAAACAAAAATAATCAGTCACTAACCAACAAGAAAAAATAAGAAATAAAACTATTTATTTTTTAAAAAACATTTTCAAGTCCCAGGGGACTAGTTGGTTCCGACCATTTTCGCTTGAAGTGAAGCGAAGGCATTATTGAAGGAAGGAAATGACGGGTAGGGTTTAAAGTTTAGGGTTTTCACTTTCATGTCCCAGCTCGTCGAAGCTATTGCGTATCGATTGAAATTTTCCTCCTCGGCCGGACGCGGTACCGGCTCCTTGGTACCAAACAGACCCCAAGAGTTGGTAGCTGATAGAATACACTTGAATAACTAAAGCAAAGAAAACACTCTCTTTTGAAGTTTGACTAACCATTATCATTTACAACCCCAAAAAGATAGATGAAATTTTAAAAAAAGCTAAAGTGCAGAAACAAGATTACGATTCTTTCCTTGGACAAAAGCCGAAAGGCAAATTCTTAGTAGAAAAGAATTCAAAACACTAGTTGCTTGCAGTGATCACTTTTGTATTAGCAAAGATCCGAAGTTTAGAACAAGTGGGAGGGGAAAGCATCTTCTTACGCCATTCCCTTTAATTGGGACCCAAACAAATTTCCTATCCTTTCTCAACTCTACATTTCTCAGAAGGATAAAACTAGTGGATGGGGAGGGGAGGAAATATATGTTCTCTTTTATTGCTTTTTCTTTAAATCTTTTCTCCAACTATTATCGCCTATAGATTTCATTTCCAACTAAAAAGAATGAACATTTGAATTATAGGTGACCAACGGGTGGGCCGGGCCGGGTCCGGGTCCAAATTTTATGACCCGTCCGGGTCCGGGCCGGTCCGGTCCGGGTTCAATTGGGGGCGGGTTGCAATTGGGCTGGGTTGATCCGGTCCGGGCCGGGCCGGGTTTATCTTTTTTTTTTTTTTTTGAATTACGTATAGTATAAATATTAAGTTATATTAATACTTTGTAATAATTGAATGAACACAACAAAAGATGGGGAAAAAATTGCACTTATTGCAAGTGCTACTTTATTTCTTAAATTCAAAATTTCAAACTGAAAAACTAAAATGTATCATAATTAGTTTACAATTTACATCAAATGGCTTGCATTGCAATAGCAAGTTCTTCCATATTAATATGAACCTCTGGACCTTCTTCTGGAGTGTTAAATTCGGATGGGTTTTCGTGCGTTAATATATCTCCAAGTTCTTCGTCTTCCGGGCTATCAATATCTTCCTTTCCTTGATTTCTTCGTTCAGATCTTATCCAATCTCTTAGACACACTAAGACTTCCAAAGCATTGCTTCCCAATGAGTGCCGCGTGTCTCCAAGTTGTTGTCTTGCTTGGCTAAATGCACTCTCGGATGCAACAGTGGAAATTGGGACATTCAGGACATCCCGCGCCATAGCGTAAAAAACGGGAAATTGCTTTGAATTTTCCTGCCACCAGCCTAACGGTGAAAATTCCTTGGTGCGAGGCTCCTTTTGCTTCTGCAAGTAAAATTGCAGTTCATCTATATTCCTACTACTACTTTGAGTGTTAGAAAAAGTTGAAAAAATATTAAAACTATCAAAGCCTTCATCATCATCTCCGACTACATTAGAAGTGCTACATTGCATAGTGGGATTTGCAGCATGAATCTAGGTGTAAGGTTATATTGCATACACTTGTTCTTAAATTCTCTTATTCTAGATTGTCTATTATTTCCCTGAATTACTCCAACAGCTCTTCTAACTAGAGTAATCTCAGTTGAAAATAAATCGAGCCCACTTTTAACAATTAAATTGTAAACATGACATGCACATCTAACATGAAAAATATCATCAAGAGGTGGATGTAAATTCAATTTTAAAATTGAAACTGCAGCATTGTTGTTTGAAGCATTATCAAAAGACATACACAAAACTTTTTGGTTTAGATTATAAAATTCGACAACTTCAACAATTGTACTACTAATAAATGTTGCAGTATGACTCTGATCTTCATCATATTTAAAAGCAATAATACGTTTTTGCATACAAGTATTGTCATCTATCCAATGACATGTAATTGTTAAATAATCATTTCCATTTACAGCATGGCCAATATCAGAAGTTAGACATACTCTAGAAGGAAGGTGACTAAACAAATAACGTATGTATGTTTGATATTGGCCGTGAAGTCTAAAGATGTCAGATCTACAGGTACTTATAAGGATACCTTTAAACATAAGGTTGTATATCCTTTGAATATACGTAACAAGATAAGAGGAAGAAGCAAAAGAAAAAGGTAGACAACCAAAAGCGATCATTTTCGCTAATTCCTCTCGATCCCTCATTTTATCATATTTTAGGAGACCTGCAGTAGTAGGGTTACCGGTTGTTTGACTTCCATCCCCATTAACCCCCCATTCTATAGGATGATAATTTTGCATATGTCTAATTAGTGTGCCAGTCCCCCCTAAATTACCTCCGGTCAAATGTTTAAACGTTTCGTTACAAAGTCTGCACTTAACTCTATCACTATCTTCTATCTCATCAAAAAATTTCCAAACAGGACTTCTTTTTCTACGATTAGATTTAGAAGTTGGAGCGACTGGTGGTCTTCTACCCCTTGTTGCACTAGCAACTCCAACTCCAATACTACCAACATTTGCACTAGTAGGTGTAGGTGGTATCTCATCTTCTATTCCAATTTCGTTATCTTCTATTCCGAAATCTTGGTGTAATTGTTCATAATCAATATTTACATCTTGCAAATTAGGCGATGATTCAGAAACATGTGTTATTGGTTCATTATTACTATTACTATCAGAAGCTATAGGACTTTTTTTACTACTTCCACTACCACTTCCACTCCTACCAGTAACTTTTCTACACGCTCTTTTAGCAGCATTCAACATATTGGAAAATTTAATATATAAGCTAAAATCAAATATGCAATTAAAATATTAAATAAGAGAAAGAGTTGGAGAGAGTGCACCGAATTCGACAATAAATTGAGCACTTGAACAGTTGAACTTCAAGAATGTTGAACACTTGAACTTCAAGAATCAAGCTTCGAATGCCGATTTCCAAATAAGAAATTACGATAAATTAAATTCGGGAAAATAAAGACAATAAAATTATGAAAGTAGAATATGAATTCTTGAAAATTGAAGAGAAGAGAGTGATTGATATTTGCTAATTTGAGAATTGAGAGAGAGATAGATAATTTTGAGTGAGGAAATGAAGAAGAGGGGAGGGTATTTATAGATTTTTAGAAGGGTTATTAATGTAATTTAATAAAAACAAAAAAAAACAAAAAAGGGCCAAAAATGCAAAAAGACCCGTTGGCCAACGGTTCTGGACCGTTGCCAACGGGCAAGTGGGCCCCAGCAGTTAAAAATTTTTTTTTTTTTTTTAAAAAAAAAATTTTACCGTTATAACCGGTTCGGGTTGGCCGGTTCGCCCGGTATTTCTCTTCCCGGGCCGGTCCGGTCCGGGCTAATTGCCCGGTAAGGCCTTACGTCCCAACCCCCTTCCCCCCCCTAACCCAGCCCGGCCCCCCGCGCTAAACCGGTCCGGTCCGGGCCGGTCCGTGCCGGTCCCGGGTCAACCCGGCCCGGTTGACACCTTTAATTTGAATTCATATAGCTGACTCTAACATCGATCCTAACTTGTTTGGGATCGCGTCATAGTTATCATTGAAGATTTATATAATCAAATCCTAATTGAAGATTCTGCTGGAGTTACTAATGCTCTATTGTTTTTGCTTTTGTTTTTATTTTTGTTTCTCCTTTTCCCCGCTGAGCCGAGGGTCGATTGTAACAGCCTCTCTGCCCTTTCGGGTAGGAGTAAGGCTCGTCTACATATTACCCTCTCCAGACCCCACCTGGTGGGACTATACTGGATAGTTGTTGCTATTGTAATTGAAGATTCATATAACCAGACTTATTTATGATTGCGACAAAAAAGTTGTTGCTTTAAACCCTGCAGGCAGGATATCCAATGTTATTACCTAGCGAGAGGAATAGTCAAAATCAGGCATACATCTCCAAGCAATGTTTAATAGTCCATTCCGATCTATTAATTGTAGTACAATATAATTCCACAAAAAGGATCTAAAAAATAGTGTATATTCAAATGTTATTTCTACTCTATGAAAGTAGAGAAGTTGTTGCTGAAGACCATTGGACAAGGATAATGATTAATTGTAGTCATTACCACAATTAAAAAATTTCAAAAGAAATTGTTTATCAGAAAAATCTACCACTAGAGTAGATAAGTTGCCAAGGGAAAAAGGAGAAAATGGGTGCAAACATAGAGTATTTTCTTAGTAATTGTTTACTAACAATGGATAGCAATTCCGATTGATACAATGATCCATTTCCACAAGTAGTGAAAAAAGCAATATGGGGATTAGCACTTTCTTGATTTTGTTTAAGGCTAAGCCCATCATGAAATCACAAGAGCAATCACTCTGGAGGTCTAGAATCAGGGTTGTAGGTTAGGGGCTTATAGAGTCCTTCGTACGCCTCACCCGGAGTTGGGTGTGGGATAATAGGGTTACCCATAGTTGACTAGTGTTTTAGCTTATGTCCCCTTATGGTATTAGTATGGTAGTTACTGCCTGTTACTATTGCATGCGACTGTATTTATGTTTCTTATGTTTACATAATTATTTACGTTATTTCTGCGGGATTACTTATGCTTTATTATTTCATTTTGTCTTGCTTTGGTTTCTAATTTTGTCTTTGTTTTAATGCAGTTTTTCATTTTATCCTATGCGCCGAGGGTCGATTGGAAACAGCCTCTCTGCCCCTTCGAGTAGGGGTAAGGCTCGTCTACATATTACCCTCCCCAAACTCCACCTAATGTGAATATACTGGGTAGTTGTTGTTATATATACTCTGCATAATATGTACAAGAAAAAACACACACAACGCCAACTACCCCATTCCAGGAGCTACTACCACTAAAGGCATGTTACATCATTAAATTACACCTCAATGATACCTTTTTGACTACTATAACTAACCCTACCTTTCCATTGCTTTCTTTGAAAGCTCTTCTCAAGCTTTGAGTTGGATACTTTCCTTTGGGGTTACTTTGGTTCGAGGGCATATTGTCTTTTAACAAACCCTTCAAAACCTTATTCCCACCACGTGTTACTCTCCTACACAGAATTCTGTCTTCACAACATCATCAAAGTTTTGCCTTTGATTTGTCTTCACTCCTTCATCATCACCTGTTATGAAAAATAAGAGATACTCAGTTTTAGATCATATCACATCGCAAACAACCTCTCTATCTTCACAAGATTAAAATAAGGTTTATGCATATACTATACTTCCCAAATCCCGTTTATAAAAATATACTGAATATATTGCTGTTATAGTTTTAACTCACCATTGTTTTGATCACATAATCTCATTGCTTCAATTGACACATAAGGAAGGGTTGTTAGGCTTTATATACCAAACCCAACCCCCTCCTAATTTTTTTAGTAATAAACTACAATTTCTTTAGTCTAATGATTATGACATTTGATCCAACTTTCCAATTTAAATCCCAAAAATTTAAAAAAAGGAACATGTGGTTACTATGTACATAATAGAGTATCTTCTTAAGAAGAAACTCAATTCAATTATTGTCCTTTCTCTTGTCCATACATTAAAGATAAACCTATGACTACCCTTACATTTGGCTGTAGTTCAAGACTTGGTGGCAAAAGAGATAATGGTGACAAACAAAGAGCCAAGGTGGCATCATTTTCAAGATTTCATATTGTGTATATTCAAGAGTTTGACTAATCGAAAGTGTAAAAATGAAAAAAAGAATCACGTCACATGTCAAAGTTACAATCTTCTTGCTAGCAGAGATGGCTACAAACCCTTTTAAAATATTACACACACCAAAAAAAAAGTAAAACCTTCACAACAACTACTGGCAGCTACTGAAAACAAATTATTAAATGTTTTAATTTCACGTGAAAATCCTACCTAGCTAGATTGAAATAATGTCACCATAAGAAAAAAATGGCATCTTGAAGAGACTTGTTCACCACCCAAATAGTCTAAGTTCTACAAAAGAATTGTTAAGCTAACTATCCCAACAACACAACTTCTAGAATACTAAATCTACCAAGTAAACTCAGTAAAATTTGAGTAAATCCAACCCAACTCAATTAAATATATCATTTTTTAAAATAAATTAATAAGAAAAAAATGTTGCATAAATAAGGGAAAGTGCACCAATAGTCATTCTCGGAATGTTATTTAAATATTAGCCATTATTTATTTTGTCTTGAAATTTTAAACTTTTTGTCCCGGACTAAATAGAGGGAGTATGAATGACTTACCAATGGAGCAAACAAAGAACTAGTCCTTAAAAATGACCGAGTCTGCCAATTCCATCAAAGGGTTCAAGCAATCAGCTGAAAATTTCCTCGCAAACATGTAAGAATACGTCGAATTGGATACCCTAAGATCATAAATCAGCTGTGCAGAAACTTGAGCAGGATAATAAGTATGTGGATGACCATCAACTGAATCAGTCCAATTCACATTTGTCAATGTATACTTAGTACAACCCTTTGGATCCTCCATTGATAACAAAGTAGGAAAATAATGTTCTTCAGGATAACAAGATTCAACATTAATACACTTTCTCTTAAATTTCCTCCATAAATTCCTATCCTTAATCACCATTAAAGAATGTTTCCGTGTTAATGCAAAAAACTGTGACCCAACTTTAAACTCCTCAAATTTCACCTCAGGTTCCATTACATTCTCCCCCCTCGCATTATATCTATCCAATAACGAATCAGACTCATCTAAAATCTCAATATAACTTGGAAACTCCATTTTCCTTGACAGTTTACGTGTATCAAGTAAAAATTTGTAGAAATAACTAAACGAATGTAAAGGGATACAATGTTGCGAAAGAAGAACAAAGTACGTGTTTGACGGATCGTCAAGAAGAGCGTGAGCGAGTAGCCTTCGTTCTGCAGAAATAAGTGTAGGTGAACTACGTTGAGTTCTTTTAGCAGGAATTAATCGATCTTTAAAAACACCCAATAACGGTGAGATTTTAACAAAAGGATCAGAGTGTACGTAAATGTTATACAGATGCGGATCTACAGGGTTAATACTGTCATTAAAGAATTTTTCCCATAAAGGAGCAAACTTTATGTCTGAATTTGTTAAAAACAGGAAAGCAATTTTGGGTGGGCGAACGGTAGTAGATCCGAGCCGGAGTTTATGTGAAGGTTTTTTAGGGAAAGTGGTTTCAGCGGCAATTGCTTTGTGAAAAAGGGAAAGATCGTCGAGTTCGTCGGGTAATGAGATTGAGATTTGACGAGGAGGGAGGATTCTTGGTGCTAATAAGAAGAGAATTGGGACTGATATTAGGAGAGTAAGTGAAGGGATAAGTATAGATAATCTCAACATATTTTCAAGAAAATGTGTGTGTTTTACACCAAAATGGACATTAATGTAAAGAATCTTGGATTTTTAGCAATGGTGTGGGGAAATTAGGGTTGAGAATGGAAGTGAGAGTGGAAGAGGGAGATTTGGAGTAAGGGAAGAAATGGTGAAAGTGGCTCAAATAGAGTGGAGGTTTGGTGTAGGGGTGGGTGGGGGTTGTAGGGTGGATGGGGGTAACGGAGAAGAAGGGAGAGATTGTCGGCGTTAAGAGGTGTAAATGAGTGGAAATTGACAACTAAGGACGGGTTCAAGGAAATTGCAGGTGTGTAGGGACTCGTGTGGATGATAGAATGGGCGTACCTTTGGGGTACTATTGGTTTACTTTATTGCTTTTGTTATAAACTAAAGCAAAAGACAAGAACAATAGAACAAGAACAATAGCAATAGAGAGAAGAGTAGAGAGAGTTCTTCTTATTGAGTTGAGAGGGGTCTCAAGGGATGATTTACAATGGTAGGGGGCACCTCTATTTATAGGGGAGAGGAAGATTTATCTACCACTAATAGAACTCTAAAATCTCTCTAATTAAATACATTAAAGACATTCACCTTAAATAGAAGTGTAAGAATCTTCTATTTCATAACACTCCCCCTTGAATGTCTATTCAATGATGTGCCTCATAAAACCTTAAAACCAAAACCCAATGGGAAAAATTAAAGTAAGGAAAAAGAGTACACATGTTTGAATATGCGCCTATTGGTTGCCTCGTTAAAAACCTTGCAAGGAAAACCCAGTGGGACAAAACCTTGTAAGGGAAAAAGAGTGCAACGCGCATTGACTCCCCCTAATGAGTACATCGATTTATATCCTTGAGCATTTGCATTCCAATCTTGTGCATCATCTTCAAAACGATCTTTGGTAGATGCTTGATGAATAAATCAACCATATTGACTTGAATAAATATTCCGCACCTTGAAATCATCATTCTTTATAGATATGAACATCTTCATATAATGTCGTGGAATAGCTCTTCAATATCTCTATAGATGCATTCTCAATGCCATCATGCTTATAGTTATAGCAAGATACATATGTACACAAATTGTACTTAGGATGTGGTACTTCAGGACCAAGAATTGCATATGCTTCAAGCAACTTAAATCTTTCAAGTTGAGTCATATAAGCCATATAATAAACTTTAGCTGCATGTCAATCTTTCATTAGTGATACTAAACAAATAAGATATCGAAAACTGACTATACATACCTTTGACTTTTATCTTTCAAGCATTTGAACTATAGGTTCAAAACTACATGTCTTTCATATGGAATCAATTCTTCTTGAATTGTATCTCTTCCATTTAGTTACTTTCTTTGAGTCAGCAAATGCGTATAGCATGCTTTGCAATATGTTGCAATTGCATTTCCCTTTTTATGAACTACAGGTTCATATCATGATATTCGGGGATATACATATACAAATGAAAATTCATCCCATGTAACACTTTCTCAAGTGTTTATCATGTCTCCCCCTCATGTTAGTAAAGCTAACATGTTTCCTCAACTTTGGGAAATCATCTTTGTGCATTATGTCAATATACACAGCACCTTAATATAAGATGAAATTATTTGGTTCCTGACCCTGAACCACTTTTGAGGGGAGAATATACTCTTGTATACAACTTATATCAAACTGATATATACAATTTCGTTCTCATAAGGAACAGTTTAGCTATTAAGTGGAAGCACTCAATAATTATCTTGCTAAACCAACTTTAATATAAACCAACTTATCAAGATGAACTCTCTTGAGTAGAGAATCTGGAAACTATGCTCGAAGTTAGATTACTGAGCGATTTACCTCGCAAGCACTGCCAGGCTGCGGGTTAATAACAATGGCGCATGTAACCCTATCATAGATGCATCATATGTGGTATACATGGCAGGTGAATGGGCCCATACTCACCTTTCATATTTCCAGAATTTATGGGCTTCAACCCGAACTCTTTAGTTGGTCAGTTCATTAATGAGAACAAGAACTTCTAGTTCTTTGATATTCACCTATGTGAATTTGCACATCATACTTCAAATGAGATGGCTAACACGAATGTCAACTGAATAAATTATCAATATTGGTAAACTTCAAATTTACACCATGACATGTGCACTTATCAATAAACTTCGGGTTTATTATGACATGGGTTTTATACCAATAGATATCCACTTTATTGTGGCATTCTTTCGTTTGTGTAGTACAAACTGGAGAACAAAGCGGGTAGCTTTTCATATACAAATTACCCCGCTACAAGTTGTAGTAATAGGAGAATCAAAGCCTTCCTTTATTTATAGTCTCAATATAATCAATCGCTTTCGCGTGTACTTTGGAAACTGAATAAGTTTCTTTGAGACTTACTACAGCACAATACTCAATTGTGTTTCTCCAACATAGTAATAATTGGCTCTTCGAGAGCTCTCAATTAATTTTGTACTACCACAGACTGAGGTTCGAGATCCTCACATTCTTGCATTCCGTATTTTCAAGAGTCTCAGGCTCAATAGATTCTTCGTGAATCTCGGAATTAATCAAATCATGAGCGTCCTCATGTGATTCTTTCATAGTGTCATTTAGATCGTTCTTTTTCCTCTTTCTAGGATTTCGATCTTTGGAACCTAATGGTGCCACGCTTCTGGCGTGCATTTGACTCATTGGATATGACACTAGATATTTGTCCAATAGGGACTTCAATACGGATCGAAACATTTTCCGTGTGAATGTGGGATTTCGTTATCCTCTTCAAGTCCGTAAATGCGTCAGGCATTTGATTTGCTATTCTTTGCAAATGGATAATCTTTTGTACCTCTTTCTTTCAAATAGAGGTATGTGGATCAAGATGAGATAATGATACATTTTTCCACAAAATTTCCCATTTGGTTTCACCGACTTCTCCCCCTAATTTTGGGAAAAGTGTCTCATCAAATTGACAGTCTGCAAATAGTGCAGTGAACAAATCTCCTGTCAATGTTTCGAGGTAGCGAATAATGGAGGACGATTCATACTCAACATATATTCATAACCTTCTTTGCAAACCCATTTTGGTGCGGGATGGCGGTGCTACAGGCACCTATACTGCGCATCCAAAGCTTCTTAAATGGGATATATTGGGTTCATGACCCAAAACCAATTGCAATAGGGAATATTTGTGTCAATTCGTCAGTCAGAGACGAACTAGCATTGCTGCATGCAACATGGCGTGACCCCAAACCGAAGTGGGCAGCCGACGAACTAGCATTGCTTCATGCAAAATGGCGTGACCCCAAACCGAAGTGGGCAGCCGACAAACTAGTATTGTTGCATGCAAAATGGCGTGAACCCAAACCGAAATGGGCAGCCTCGTTTTCATGAAGAATTCAAGATTATTCTCATCTATTATCCATTAACTTTGCAAACGCAAGGTTGCGTGATGGCAACAAGCACACATTAGACCATCTACAGGATGCGTCTATCAAGACCATGAAATACCTAAACTACCCACTAGGTGGGTGAATAGGTCCACAAATGTCCCCTTGTATACGTTCCAGAAACTGGGGTGACTCAGTCCCAACCTTTGTTGGGGATGGTCTGATAATCAGCTTGCCTTGATAACACGAAATGCAAGGATATTCATTTTGAATGATATCTTTAAAACTCAACAAGTTCTTCTTAGACTTGGAGGAGAATATTGCATTCTCTAAGATAAACGTCATGCCTTTGGGCAGAGTTACAGTTGCTCTTCCGGAGCCTTCAATCAATTTACTACTTCCATAGATTGTAGTAATGTTTGCCTTACACAATTACTCTTCTTTTCTTTGAGTATTGTATGTGTAGTACATGAATCAACTAGGCAAATACTTTTACAGTTGGACGTTGATCCAAGTTCGCTTTGTGAGATAACCATATTTGCTATCCCATAGTTTGACATACAAAAAAAATACATAAATATAAGTATAAACAACTTCAATTCTTTTGTTTCGCGTTTAAACAGCGTTTTGGGAAGCAGTTATTTAGGATATTCGAATATTGTATTCTAATATTCGAATATAATGCCTTGCGGAAAAAATAATACTTTAATGCGAAAAATATTAGATATTCGAATATTTAAGCACATATTCTAATATCTTGCCAGATATTCGAATATAGGAATTCTGATATTCGAATATCTGGCCCAGATATTCGAATATCAGACTCTGATATTCGAATATCTGGCCTGGCGGAAAAAAGTTCGTTTTATTGCTAAATATTAGACGATCGACTAGTTTTTAGATTAGTCGATTACCTCTACTGTACAATAAAAATATTTGAGCATATTGAAACATTCTAAAGGGCTAATACTAACATCATATCATGAATTAACTAATACGAGCTAATGCTAATGACTATTAATTTATTCATTGACTAATACAAGTAGAATCAAACAGCTCCATCTTCTTTCATCATGGTTCCATCACCGATTAGGTGGTCTATCTTTCCCTCGGGTTGCTCAAAGAAGTCTGCCACATCCAGGTGGGTGATATCCTCATTGTCGTCATAGACAAAATTTGTTTCAGGGCCTTTTCTCTTTCGAGATGCTTGATAAAGGTCAACCAAGTGTCTTGGTATACGGCAAGTCCGAGACCAGTGCCCATTTCCACCGCAACGATAACATATAGTTTCTGAACTATTTGCCTTAGGATCTTCTGGACCCCGTTTCTGCTTTCGGTGGTTATCTCTCTTTGGGGGGTGACGGACTTCTTTGGAATTTCTTCCTTGTCCACGTCCTTGGCTTTGACCCCGTTTATGACCGTGATCATGGTCCCTTTTATGTTTGGCATAATGCGAGTGCACCATATCTGCTTCAGGCAGTGGTGTAGACCCAGTTGGTCTATTTTCGTGATTTCTCATGAGCAGATCATTATTTCGCTCAGCCACTAGTAAGAGAGAAATCAGTTCAGAGTACTTCGTAAAGCCTTTCTCTCGGTACTGTTGCTGCAGTACCATATTGGAGGCATGAAACGTTGTAAACGTTTTCTCAAGCATATCGTAATCGGAGATGTTATCTCCACATAGCTTCAGTTTAGAAGTAATTCTGAACATAGCAGAATTATATTCAGAAACGGACTTAAAGTCCTGTAGCCTCAGATGGGCCCAATCATATCGTGCTTGTGGCAGAGTGACCAACTTCAGGTTGTCATATCTCTCCTTTAAGCTGTTCCACAAAACGAGTGGATCCTTGACGGTGAGATATTCAATCTTCAAACCTTCGTCAAGGTGGTGGCGCAAGAAAATCAAGGCCTTCGCACAATCTTGGGTGGATGCTTTTTCTTTATCTTTGAGGGTGTCTCCGAGACCCATAGCATCTAGGTGGATTTCAGCATCCAACACCCATGTCATATAGTTCTTGCCCGAAATTTCAAGGGCAACGAACTTTCTTTTCATAATGTCAGACATACTCGAAAATTAAATTAGGAAGAGGGAAAATACCTTGGATTTTCGAGAATGATACTTGAGACGGTAGAGTCTCGTGCTGATAACGTATTATAAACTAAAGCAAAAGACAAGAACAATAGAACAAGAACAATAGCAATAGAGAGAAGAGTAGAGAGAGTTCTTCTTATTGAGTTGAGAGGGGTCTCAAGGGATGATTTACAATGGTAGGGGGCACCTCTATTTATAGGGGAGAGGAAGATTTATCTACCACTAATAGAACTCTAAAATCTCTCTAATTAAATACATTAAAGACATTCACCTTAAATAGAAGTGTAAGAATCTTCTATTTCATAACAGCTTTTTTAATTGTTTTTATTACAAGAAAAATTAATTTCTCTATTTTAATCCGTGATTGTACGGAGAGTTTTCTTTTTTTCCTTTTTCTTTCCGAAATCAATGTTATTTGCGTCAGCGTTTCATGCCCCTTATTGAAGAATATTTATACCATATCTGACTCAGCAGTAAAAAACTATTTATTTTAAAAATATTTTCTCAAAAATAATTTTTATCACAAGCAATTTGTGGGTGGTTAACTAAAGTATATTTGATCAAGCTATATTTGAAAACTACTTTCGATAAATAATACTTAGTGAAAAAAAACATTAAAAAAAACACTTTCAAGCAATAACTTGTATTTGGCCATACTTTTCAAATACTTTTAAATATTAAATTATGAATAAGGCCACGAATAGATTTTCTTATAAGTTAATATTATAAGTAAATAAATAATATCAAAATTTATTATTACATGCAATAATTAAATATTTTTATTTTATTTAAGCAAAATATGAAAACAAAATTAAAAAGTACTTAATTTTTTAATATTATTTAAATATATTAAAATTTATTCAACAAATATAAAAGTATTCACCCCTAAAGTCATAATATATTAAAAAGCTACCCTAAAAATAAGAAGAAATACTTATTCATTAATATCCTATGTATTAGGTTTAACGATTATTTTGGTACATACTATATTTTGTTAAGGATATTGAGGTTAGAAGAAAAGTCAAAATGCTTAAACTTCTTACTAAAAACACTTTTTCAAAAAAAAAAAAAAACTTAGCCAAATAAGCTATTAATTTGAAAAACACTTGTGAGCATTAATTAGTGTTTAGCCAAGATTTCAAAATCTATTTCTAAGTGTCTTTTTTCAAAAGTAATTTTCAAATAAGTACTTTCTGAATGAAACTATTTTTTTCTATTTCTCCAAAACTATTATTGTTTTTCTTCTATAACACTTTTTTCCTATTAAAAGTTTAGCCAAACACTTTAAATTTTTTTTTAAAAAAATCACTTTTAGCTAAAAAAAAGATCACTTTTAACCCAAAACTACTTGGCCTAATAGGCTATTACTTTTAGATGGTAATGGGTGTGTACAAATATTTAGGTGGTGCTTGGTCTTTTGAATTGAAAAAAATAATTTTTCATATAAAAGTTTGTGTTATTAATAAATTATTCCATTTTTACATTGTACATTGTACAATACATTAGCATAATAACCTAGTGGTTTTCTATAGAAGAAAGTTAGGATCGATTCTCCACATAAGCAGTTTTTGCAATCAAGAGTTCATCGCATTAAATTTGTTTAGTGTGATTTATATTTGTTTATGATTTATGAGGCTATTATATAACGAACATATTATTGCACCTGGCAGTTTGCGAGTTTCCTTAACAAATTTCCAAAAAAAAAAATAGGAATATTAACATAACAGGTATAGTAAAACTTTGATAAGAAAAAAATTAACTAAAACAGAAAGATTAAAGAAGCTAAAAGTGTAAAAGATTCTAGACAATAGTTGGTACGCCCCGTTACTCCTCTGGAATCCTTCTGCAGGGAAATTTACATAAATATCTTAATTAAGTTTTAACTTACCAATCTACTATTAGATTTAAGCCATTAGAATTTAAAAATTAGAAGTGTGAATTAGAAAATAGTGAAACATAAAATGGACGGAAATAAAAAAAATTTGAATCAAGTGAGTTTTGTCATTTATGACAAATAAACTTTGCCCCTCATTGGTAAAGGACAACTACACTTGTGTGTATAAATATAGGATCATTTTTTAGAGCTCCAAAATGAGTTGAAGAGAATGAAGTATCGCATCGTCGTCGTCGCTCAGCTTGGATTCGAATTTATCAAATAATTGATCAATGAGATTAATTTTTGGACAAAGTTTATTTAACGTGTCAGTCAGTTCATTAACGAAATTAACTGGAATGTATAATCCAAAACGATGAATGCTGCTTTTTCTTCTGTTCACATTATAAACATACACCTCTTCCTTTCAAATACCTGTCCACATTATGAACAGATATCACACCTCTTCCGACAATTGCCTTTAAATTCCGAGGCATGACTTCCTTTTCACATACTGAAAAAATACAGAACTTTCTTTTGAAAATAATGCATTTTGCTTCGCAGTTTCTCTTTTAAATTTGTGAGTAAGATTCATTCTTTGAGTTCGTTGGTATCATGCAGTTTGTATTTTCATCTTGAGAGGATTTACTCCATTACCTTGGTAACTTGTGTGGAGATTAAAATTCCTTAAGGACGCACAATAAAATTGTGGACTTGAAATATTTCTTATTGTTTGCAGTTTTTCCAGTTTCTTCTAAAAGTTTTCTAATTTATGTTTTACACAGTAGCAACAACAAGCTTAAGGAGATTTAATTAATGTTTCTGTGTTGAAATCTATATTGAACTATTATCTATATTTTGTATACTAGTTTGGAGACTAAAGCCTTGGTTCTTTCTACTCCGATATATTTTTTACTCCAGTTTAAAGAACATAAAAACTTTATCGGAGTATTAAATTTAAATAAGGGTTGAAGAATATAATAAACTTTACCATTTATGTTTTAAATATTTAGTTTGGTATTCAGTTTGAAGATATAAAACGTTCAATGATTTTGAAAAGTTCTTTTTGTTTCCCTCTTTACAGAAAAATGGCAAATGAGGACCAAACTAATGCTAATAGAATGGGTATTACGTGTGTTGCTGGCTCGTCGAGCCATTCAACTCCTGCTCATGCTATGGCACCAACAGAAAAACCCGAAAAGTTTTCTGGTATTGACTTCAAAGGTTGGTAAATGAAGATGCTCTTCTATCTTGCTATGTTGAGTTTGCAGGGACTCATCAAGGAGAATCCTTCGGTCGTGGCTGAAGGAACTCCGGATGACGAACGATTTGTTGTAACTGAAGCATTGAAATATTTTGATTTCTTGTACAAAAACTACATTTTAAGTTGTTTGGAAGATAGCTTGTACAATTGCTAAAGTGTCATGGAAACTTCAAAAGCGTTACGGAATACGCTTGAGAAGAAGAACAAGAATGGGTATGCCGGACTTAAGAAGTTCGTGGTTGCAAGGTTTTTGGATTTCAAGATGGTTGACACTAAGTGTCATAACTCAAGTCCAAGAATTACAAGTCATTATGCATGACCTCCTTGCTGAAGGTATGATCCGAATTAATATTTTTATTAATAAGATTTATCTTGTTATTAATTATGAATTTATTATTGAAGATATGGTCATAAGTCGCCGCTTTCATTAAGAAGTTACCTCCGTTGTGGAAGGACTTTAAGAATTATCTAAAACACAAGCGTAAGAAAATGACACTTGAAGATTTTGATTGTTTGTTTGAGGATATAAGAAGATAAAAAAAATGCTGAAAAGAAGTCACGTGGAAACTCGACAATAATAAAGGCTAACATTATTGAGGAGGCCCCACAAAATAAGAAAAGAAAGAAGGCTTCTGGACCAAAGAATTACCCAAACAAGAAAAAGTTCAAGGGTAATTGCCACAACTATGGGAAGTGTGGGCTTAAGGTCGTGGACTGTCGTGCACCAAAGAATGATGTACAAAAGAAAAAGAATAAGAAGAATCAATCTAATATACTTGAAATGTTGAAGGAATAGGACTTGTGTGTCACGTTGTCTGAATGCAACTTGGTAGGAAATCCTAAAGAATAGTGAATTGATTTTGGAGCCACCCGCCATATTTACGCTAATAAGGAGGTATTTACCTTTTGTGCCCTCGCAGAACCCGATGAGACAATTTTCATGGGAAATTCGGCTACAGCCAAAATTGAAAGAATTGGCAAGATTGCATTGAAGATGACATCGGAAAAAATTGTGACTCTAAACCAAGTTCTCCATGTTCCAGAAATTCGCAAGAATCTTGTGTCTACCTCACTTCTTGTCAAGAATGGATTCAAATATATTTTTGTTTCTAATAGTGTTATACTAAGCAAGAATGATGTATATGCAGGAAAATGTTACCCGGATGAGGGCCTTTTAATCTTAATGTAATAGCAATTCATATCAATAAAGTTAGTGCTTCTTCTTGCTTACTTGAGTCAAACACTTTATGGCATGCACACCTTGGTCACATCAGCTTCAAAACATTGCGAAAAATGATAAATTTTGGAAGTATTTCCAAAATTGATTGCATTAATTCCAAATGTCAAATATGTGTGGAATCAAAGTATACTAAGCATCCGTATAAGTCCATTGAAAGGAATTCAAGTCATTTAAACTTAATAAACACAGATATTTGCGATATGAAGTCAACACCATCTCGCGGTGGGAAAAAAATATTTCATTACTTTTATTGACGATAGTACGAGATATTGATATGTTTACTTACTTAATAGTAAAGATAAATAAATTGATGCTTTTAAGCAATACAAGACAGAAGTTGAAACACAACTAAATAAAAAGATCAAAATTATAAGAAGTGATAGGGGTGGCGAATATGAATCTCTTTTTGAAGAAATATGTTTGAAAAATGGTATTATTCACCAAACAACTGCCCATTACTCTCCATAATCTAATGGAATTACGGAGAGAAAGAATCGAACGTTGAAAGAGATGATGAGTGCGTTGTTGATAAGTTCTGGTTTATCATAAAACTTGTTGGGGGAAGCTATACTTACTGCTAGCCGAATAATCAACTGTGTACCTCATAGTAAAACACAGTCTGTTTCTTATGAAAAATAAAAAGTAAGGAAGCCCAACTTGAAATACTTCAAAGTGTGGGGGTGTTTAGCTAAGGTATAAGTTGCTAAACCTAAAAGGGTTAAGATAGGTCTATAAACGGTTGATTGTGTATTTATTGGATATGTAACCAATAGCAAGGCATATCGTTTTCTGGTTTATAAATCAGAAAATACTGAGATCCACGTTAATACGGTAATAGAATCAGATAATGTTGAATTCTTTGAAACTATTTATCCGTATAAAAAGGGAAGTGAATTGTCCTACCAAAAGTCAAAATGACCTCGGGAGGAAACAACAGATGGTATTCCTAATAAGGAAAATCCGAGAAGAAGTAAACGTTAAAGAACATCTTCTTCATTTGGCCTAGATTTTCTGACTTTCCTTCTAGAAAATGAGCCTCAAACCTTCAATGAAGCAATGTCTTCCTCATAAGCATAATATTGGAAAGAGGCTGTCAATAGTGAAATACAATCCATATTGAGCAACCATACGTGGGAATTGGTTGGTCTTCCTCCAGGTAATAAAACTTTGAGTTCTAAATGGATTTTCAAGAAGAAAATGAAAGACGATGATACTATTGACAAATACAAGGCAAGACTTGTTGTCAAAGAATTTAGATACCGAGAAGGTCTTGACTATTTTGACACATACTCACCAATAACAAGAATTACATCCATTCGGATGCTAATAGCGTTAGCCGCCTTATATGGTCTTTAAATCCATCAAATGGATGTAAAAACAACCTTCCTAAATGGTGATCTAGAGGAAGAAATTTACATGAACCAATTTGAAGGGTTTGTGATTCCGGAAAAAAAAAAGGTGCGCCGACTTGGTAAGTCCCTTTATGGACTAAAACAAGCACCCAAGCAGTGGCATGCGAAATTGGACCAAATAATGTTGTCAAATGGCTTAAAGATTAATGAATGTGATAAATGTGTTTATATTAAGAACATTCCAATTCATATAGTCATTGTTTGCTTATATGTTGATGATATGCTAATAATGAGCACGAATATTGGCGACATTCAAGATACTAAGCGTATGCTTGCTAGTAAGTTTGATATGAAAGACTTAAGAGTTGCAGATATAATTCTAGGAATTAAAATCTAGAGGACTCCTCAGGGTCTAGCTTTGTCTCAATCACATTACGTGAAAATAGTACTGAAAAAATTCAAACACTTGAAATTTAGAAGTCCAAGAACTCCAATTGACTTAAACCATTATCTTGTAAAGAATAAAGGTGAAAGCACGTCTCAATTGAATTATGCTCGTGTGTTGGGAAACTTAATGTATATCATGAACTGTATACGTCCTGATATAGCTTGTAAAATAAGTAAACTTAGTCGATTCACAAGCAATCCCAACAAACATCACTGGGTGGTGACGAAATGAGTTGGGATATTTGAAATATACCGAAGACTACACTTTGCACTATAATAGATATCTTGCAGTTATCGAAGGATATAGTGATGAAAATTGGATAACCGGCTCAACAGAAATAAAGTCCACAAATGGAGGAGCAGTATCTTGGAAGTTTTCCTAACATACGTGCATCGCTCGATCTACAATGGAACAGAGTTTATAGCTTTGGATAAAGTCTGCGAAGAAGCTGAATGTCTTTGAAATTTCTTAGAAGACATTCCGTTCTAGCAAAAACCTTTGGTTCCTATATGCATACGTTGCAATAGTGAGGCTGTAATAGGACGGGTAGGGAGCGTTATGTATAGCGGAAAGTCTCGTCATATATAACGAAGGCATAAAACCGTTAGACAACTACTCTCTAGTGGAATTATCACTATTGATTATGTAAGATCAAAGGATAATGTGGAGGATCCGCTTACAAAAGGCTTAACTAGAGCTAGAGTTGAGAAATCATCTAAGGGAACGGGACTATGACCGAGGACAAGTAATCATGGCGGTAACTCTATCTAAAATTTTGGATATTCCGAGATCTAAGTTCAAGGAGCTCAAACAAAGTTGTGATCGGTTTAACATTGCCAAACTAAAATCTTTGGTTCCTTCTCGTGATGAAGACAATGTTCAGTAACAAGGATAAAACTTTACAGTTCTTTAATGATTACCTAAGTTTGATGTGGTATTTATCAAATAGTTTCAATCTAAAGGATTACATGTTTATGAATCACCTATGTAAGTGTGAAGTGTAAGCCGCTTCAATGAGAATTCTGTAAGGCTAATTCTCTACACACTTATGAAATCAGGCGGTGTTTATGGCTGAAACGAACACAACAATGAGAACTAAAAGACGGTTAAGGGTTGGTTTGTGTGATATTCTGGCCAAGCTTTTGTGGAGGAAAAAAGTATTTTGGAAAAAAACAGAACCAGGAACAGTTTTAACTTTTCTTCTTACTGAAAATATCCTTAATAAAATATAGTATATACCAAAATAGCCATTAAATCTAATACTTAGGATATTAATATATAAGTATTTCTTCTTATTTTTAGGATAGCTTTCTACTATATAGTGACTTTAGGGGTGAATGTTTTTATATTTGTTGAATGATTTTTAATATATTTAACTTATATTAATATAATTAAGTACTTTTTAATTTTATTTTCATATATTATTTAAATAACATGAAAATATTTAATTATTGCCTATAATAATAAAATTTTGAGATCACTTAAATACTTATAATATTAACTATTGAGTAAATCTATTTGTGTCCTTATTCGTAATTTGATACTTAAAAGCGCTTTCTGAAAAATTTGGTCAAATACAAATTATTGCTCAAAAGTGTTTTTCAAAGTGATTAGCCAATCACAAACAACTTATCTCCAAAAGTACTTTTTTCAAAAGCACTTTTGAAAAAAACACTTCACAAAATAAGCTAATTTTTTCAACTTGACCAAACAGACTATTAGTCGAGCTAATTAGAATATTATATAATAAAATAAAAAGTATTTAGTAAATTTTGTTCTAACAAATCGAAATATTGATTGGGTTTCGAGTTAGCTAAAAGTGCAAGCATTGTTTTACAGAAAAAATGGGCATGGCTTATATAATGAAAGTTCGTCGTGTTTTCGTGTTTCTTAACTTTGAGATCAAGGATATCTAGGGTAAGAAGGAAATGTCTTTGTTCAAAATATTTTTTTCTTAAATGAGTAGTTTTATTTTATTTTTTTAATGTTTAGTTGGTGAGTCCAAAAAATTAAAATATTTTTCCTCCCCTTGGTAGGAAAAGAATAAGTAGATGAGGAAATATTTTTCATAATATTTAAATCGATCAAAACATGAAAAAAAAACAAGAAATATTTTCTAGCCCAAAAGTTAAAGTTTTCAATTAATTGGAAGTGATTCTTTTTCTCTAATGATGTTCTAAGGTTAGTCGCATAAGATCTAATAGCATGGTTTAATGGATATTTTATTGAGTAAACTATTTTATCAAATATTATAAAGCACTCCTATAGATCAGTGCATTAAATGTGTTACAATTATTTAAATAGGAGTAAAAGAAATCCATCCTCATGTTTTCCATAGTACAAAGACAAAATTAATTCAGTTTGGTCCTACACGTCAGCATATAGAAAAAGGCCATCTCATCTAGTTGCTGAAATTATTGGTCACTTCAACAGGTACGGCACCTCAACCTAATACTAATGTAGGAAACTGAGAATCTATAGGACCCAATATCTAATTAACAAAATATTATTTTCGGAAAAAGCATAAAAATATCAATTAATTTTTAAAAAGAATATATTTATGTTATATGTTAAAAAAATATTAATTTTATGTAATTGTCGTTAAAGAAATGGTATCCATATCATTATTGACTGACGACAGTGACATGAATATGCTAAATAAAAATTGAGTTGTTAGTTAAAAATAACATGAATGGCCATTTCTTTAACGGCAGGGCATGAAAATAATTTTTTAACAAATAACATAAATAAATCATTTCTTAAAGTTAAGTAATATTTTAGATTTTTTCGCATTATTTTCAACGTCAACTAGAAGACACCAATATAAATTTCTAATCTTTATGATTTACCCTCTTCAGTTTATTTTGCTTAAGTTACAATATGTAACTGAACTTTGTCTACTCTAGTTTTGTACTCATCCGGTCAAGATATTTAATATTGAAATGGAATTGGTTCAAATTCAAAATAGAGTTGAACAGACGACAGAAAATTTATATAACCAATCTCAAGTAGTTAATTGAGTGTTTGCATATAAAACTTCAGAATTCATTAAATATTATCAAAACCTACATTTTTCTCGAACAAACTAATGCAAAACTAGATTATTATTATTTTCTAACTCTGCAAATTAAACAAGAACGAAGTCGCCATAGATTATGGTGCATGTCGGTTTGTCGTTGTGTGACGGGAGTATGTGCCTATCCTTTACTCTGAAATTCTGCCATATCTCCCAAAACTGTTCATATCCAATGGCCAAACTTAAAAATAAAATATTTTACAATACACAAATAATTATGTTGGATAGGATTCATTCACCATTAATCATAAGTTTTGGATATGAACTTTGGGAATAGCAATTTTTTTGTTGAAAATACTTCTTTGCTTGATAGGTTTTGTGCGGACGAATTTACATTAATTGGAATTCAAAAATAATATTTTTTCGATGATTTTTTTATTGTTTTCTTATTTATTCATAAATCTATTTTTAATATTAATTAACAATGCATATATTAACCTTAATTTATCTATTGAAAATATAAAAAAATACTCCAATATCAACTTTAGAAAAAAAATTACGGAAAATATATTTGGCTAAATAGAGAATGACCCAAATGTCCCAAATGGGGCTGTCAAGATCCGGATTTCTCCACCATCGAGAATCGTAATGACGCCCATTAATATGAACTAGGCAAGACAATCCTTTAAACTAAATTGCTTCACTATCCATTCATTTCCTTTTTAACTAACATAAAGCGATAATGTATAAACATCGGAAATTTAATTTAAGTGGAAGGAAACAATAAAATATCTGGAATCTACATCTATTACACCTACTTAAGCCTTAACCACCCAAAACTTGGTGTCACAGTGTTACAGACGGTCTAAGATTCACTACATATAAAGTTTGAAGAAAATAACAATACACTATTTCTGAATATAAGGAAAATAAAATAGGGAATAGGGATAGAAGGAGACGCCACGACTTGCAGACGCCTGCAGGTCTACCTTGGATCTCCGCGTGGACTGAGGATAGCCTCCAAACTACGGTCCAAGAGCTGCTCCGGGATCTGCACATAGTGCAGAGTGTAGTATCAGCAGAACTGACCCTATGTGCTGGTAAATACCTAGCCTTACCTCAACGAAGTAGTGACAAGGCTAGGACCAGACTAACAAATAAACTCGTGCAGTTATATAATATACAATGAAAAGTAAATCAGGAATAAACAAGTAAAGATTGGAGGGAGGAACATGCTTCGGGGAATAACAGGTAACACAGAATATCAAGAGTATTATAAATGAACCAAAATCCAACTACCAACAAGGATAAGGAAAAATAAGGGCAGAATTCACTTCCATTTCACATCTTGTTACATATGTGCAACCCGCTCCCATTTCAATCATCTCGTGGCAGGCGTGTTACCCGCTCCCATTTCACTCATCTTGTGGCAGGCGTGCCACCTGCTCCCATTTTAATTATCTCGTAGCAGGCATGCTATCCGCTCCCATTTCAATCATCTCGTGGCAGGCGTGCCACCCGCTCACATTTCAATTATCTCGTGGCAGGTATGCCACTCGATCCCATTTTAATTATCTCGTAGCAGGCGTGTCACGCTCCCATTTTAATTATCTCGTGTAAGGTGTGCCACTTGCTTCTATTTCAATTATATCTTGGCAGACGTGCTACCCGCCCCCAATTTCAATTATCTTGTGGCAGGCATACCGCCCAATCCCAATTACAAATAAACAACAACAACAACAAAGAGTCCTGACAACGAAACAAGAGCAATATAACAACATCCCGACAAGGGAACAAGAGCAATATAACAATATTCCGGCAAGGGAACAAGAGAATATAACAACATCCCAGCGAGGAAACAATAATATGTCGATAACATCCCGGCAAAGGAACAATAATATTTCAATAACATGTGAAGTGCAATAATTCACAACGGAGTCATAACAATTACAATACAAGACTCACGGTCATGCTTGACGCTGGCGTGTAGATACTGGTCACCATGCCTATATGTCGTACTCCACACTTAGCACGTAGCAAATAAGATAGGAATCCTAATTTCTCAAGCTAAGGTTAGACCAAACACTTACCTTGATTCCAGGAACACAATTCACGTCTCAATTATCGCTTTACCCCTAGATTCCACCACCAATTCGCTCGTATCTATTCACAAGTTACTTAATTATGTCAATAAACGCTAAATGAATCAACTCCAATGCATGAAAATGAGTTTTCTAAAGTTTTCCCAAAAAGTCAAAACCCCCAGTCCCACATGGTCAAAACCCTAGGTTCAAACCAAAACTCGATTACCCATTCCGCCACGAACCCATATATATAATTTATTTTAAAATCGGACCTCAAATCGAGGTCCAATACCCAAATTTTAAAAAAAATCAGGTTCTACCCAAAACATCCAATTTTTGCATGAAAATCATTGGTTTTGAGTTGAAATCATGTTAAAAGATGTTAATGATTGAAGGAAATGAGTTTAAATTAACTCACAATCGATTTGGAAGAAGAGTTATTCTTGAAAAATCTCCCTAAGGAGTTTGTATTTAGAAAAGATGTGAAAATGGATTAAAATTTGTCTAAGTATAAAAGTTGCATGCTGCAGAAGTGGGAACTACGAATAGAGATTCACAATTATGAACCCCGACCTCTGCTAAGTTGGGAACTGCAAAAACTGTACTGCATTTGCGACTGAGGTTTCGCATTTGCGACCAAGGAGGATCCAGGCGGGCGTCGCATTTGCGACATACACTTCGCATTTGCGAAGAAGGATGCCCATGCCACCTCTCGCATTTGCAATGTGATGATAGACTATAATTACATATATTAGTCGATTATTACACTCAATTTACTGCACTTTAATTGAGTTGCATTTTAATCGTTAGTGTTTTGCACTAACGGTATGGTTTATGCCTTGTAGGAATAATTTCAAGCTATATAGATGTTATGGAATAAATTCAAGTGATTTGGACCTTGTAAGTCTGAGTATAAGCCTAAGGAATTAATCCAGGATCGTGTTCGGGGATCAACGGATGATAGAGCAACAAAATAAAGAATCGAGTAGTCATATTGTGTACTATCTAGTAAAATATACATAACCTTTTATTCAGAACTCCATTTGGACTCCACAATATATGGTTGGTAACTCAAAGGGCTACAACATTCAGTTTTTACGTTTGTCCAAATTCCAAATAGAGTATAGTGAAAAACGCAATCGAAACCGAGACCACGGACTTGAGGCAGTACACTTGCAATGTACTACGCCTCGATCGCGGCCGTGGCATCTAGACCTGAAAAAATTATCCTTTTTTTGCGTAGAAAAAGGAATAATTATTTGGGCCCGACACTACCTGGTATATATACATAGAAAATGATATTTTAAGAAGTTGGACACTTTTTTGACTTAATTTAGACCTAAGGAGGTGGAGGAGACCATTTTGGACACAGATTCGACCTAAGGAGGCAGAGACACAATAGGAGCAAGGCAGGAAATCTTTCAACAAGTTTTTCCTTCCTCTTCCTATTTTTTCATTGTTGATTATGACATTTAGTATTGTAGTTCTACATACAATTATGAATAGCTAATTTTTTAGCTAGGGTTTTGATGGAACCTTTTGTAGGATAAATGTTTGTTATGTTTTTATATAATTGAGCCGTTGGATTTCTCTACTTGTTCAACTACGTGTTTATTGTTGTTGATTGAATGTCCATCAATTGACTGTGCCTATTTGTGATGTGTTGCTTGATAAAGGATACAAATTTAGGTTGTTAATGAACACCGTCACTCCTAACGTATGTGAGAAACCAATACAGCGCGTTTAAAGGTAGGTTTAGAAATAACAAAGCCTTGATGTGGTCATAATAAGCAGTTGGATAAATCATCTAGCATAGTTCGAGAATATATGTCTAGTACATTATTGTAGTTGCTCGAGAGAGAGTTACGGCACCTAAAGTTCTCACGATTAGTAGAGAATACATTGGCAAAAGATGTAGGGAATATAGCTAGAAGGATTCTGACTATCGAAAAATCATAACTCTAGACCTCCTTAATTTAGTCTCCAACCTTTTGTCTCGTTAGTTGATAATTTGACCGCTTTTTAGTATTTGCTAGTTAATTAGTTAGAAATATAAAAATACTAATATTATAACTTAGAAATTATTCAAACTTGTCTTTTTAGTGATATTAAACAGTTATAGCTAAGCCTTAGTTCTCTGTGGGGTTCGACTCCAGAATTTTATACCACATTATATTTACAACGACCACTTATCCTTTTTAGGAGTAGAGTTGAGCGTGATCAACTTTTAGCGCCGTTGTCAGGGAACTTACAATGTAGTTGTACCTATATATATTGCTACATATCGAGTTTGAACTTTTATTTTATTTTCTTTTATTTTGTTTTTGTATTTTTTTAACTTTTTTATAACCATTGAATTTGAGAAATATGACATCTTGAAATTATGGGAATTTAGGTGTAGATAACTCTACTATTGATCTTCATACATTTTGTAAAGGAAACCACCCGCAAAATTTTTTTCAAAACATTCCTAAGAGCGAGTTATGTGCACCAACTTAATTTTATTTGTGGAATGTGTATGGTGGTAAAAATGTTCACTTTTATGGTTGTGTTTCTATTTCTTATCTTCCCTCAACCCCGTACTATGATGGTTCAACCTTTTCTTGTGAAGTTAGTAGGAAAAAGAACGTGGGGATGGAGTGCAGATTACTACATTATTTTCTTGGGCAGTTAGATTCGTTCCAGCGTCCCATTACCACAATCATTAGCTTGAATTAAAACTTGGGGTTCAATTCATAAGCTCGAGGTGGAGGCAAAAAGTGATTCACATTGTGCAGCGATATTAAATCAAGCGCTTGTTGGAAGGCAATCCAGCTTTATTTTTCTTTTACTTTTCATTTTTTATTTTTTTAATTGTATTATTTTTGTAACGTCAATTTTTTATTTTCTATGAGCATGTAAAGCAAAGGTATTGAAAGGATGAAACAACAACCCATATGGTTGGAACTAAGTGTGAGGTATCCGCATGAAAGATCAAGCTTGAGAGAAGTCTGAGTACCCCATGAGCTGTTAGAGCTTCGGCCTTTGGCCTACCAGAGAGTCTCTTTTACCCTTTTATTAGTTATGGTGTGCATTGAGGACAATGCACAATTTTAAGTGTGGGGTGAGGAGATTGTTTATGTGACTTTCTATGCTATTTTAGTTGTGTTAGTTTAATTGAATAATTTTTTTAAAATAGAAAAGATTGGACTTTTTCCGATGATGGATCTATTTAAATAATTTTTTTGAAGGATTTAAGTCTAAAGAAAAAATAAAATAAAAAGATTTTCTTTGTAGATAGTGTAATAATTCTCCCTTGGTTTTTCTGTGCTGTGGTTATTTTTCAAGGATTTTGTTTGAACTGGGTATAGTTATTTTTTTTGGAGAGTAGGAGCCATTGTGATGTGTTTTGAATTGAAGAAATATCTCTTAACTTTATTATGTCTTGAGAATAGTGAGTACTTTTGTTGTGATTCTTAGACTCAGTTTTTGACTCTTGTATAAGTACCTTAAATTATATGATTTTGAATTTTCTTAACTACTTTGACTAGAGTGTCTTGATGTGTCACGATCCAGTTTTTTCACCCTCGGGAATCGTGATGTCGCCTACTAATGTGAGCTAGGCAAGCCAATCATTTGAACTATTTAACTTTTCACCTATTTTATATTCTTTAACAATTACGAAGATATAAAATTTAAACAGTGGAATTTAACTTAAGCAGAAGAAGAACAACATTTATCTGAACATAAGCACCTAGTACAACTGTTTGAGTCTCGACTATCCAGACCTGGTATCACAGTTTCACAGACGGTCTAAGAATTTTATAAATAATGGCCCGAAAGAATTAAATACAATACTGTCTCTGAAAATACATATAAGAAACAGGAAAGTAGATAGAATGAGATGCCAGGGCCTGTGAACGCCTGCAGGGCTACCTCAGGTCACCTGATGAACAAGATCTAGCAATCTCACTACCGCCCGAAATCTACAATATTGTGTCTGCACAGAAGAGTGCAGAGTGTAGTATTAGCAATATTGACCTTATGTGCTGGTAAGTGTCTAGCTTAACCTCGACAAAGAAGTGACGAGGCTAGGACCAGACTCCAGAAAAATATGTGCAGTTATATAATAAAAGTAAAGAGGTAATAAGCAATTAAAGCTGGGGAAGGGGAACATGCTGCGGGGCTGGCAGATAACCAGAATATCAAATAACAATAAGGAAACTATTATTTAACTTTTAACATGGATAAGGAGAAATAAAGGCAACTTTCACTTTCAATTTCATCTTGTTGTAGGCTTGCAACCCGATCCCATTTCTCATATCTCGTGGTAGGCTATCACCCGCTCCCATTTCCTCATATCTCGTGGTAGGCGTACCACCCACTCCCATTTTCATATATTAACAGTTCATGCAGATGAAATTACTCCAACAACCGCAACAATTAATACAAATTCATAAGACAACAGAGTACACAATAATTATGATTCACTGAGGAAAACAAATACTGACAAGTAGAAATTAATTATGGACTTTAAGGAGCAAATAGGTAATTTAATGTTTAGTATGCTAAATGTCAAGTAGCAATTAAGTCACATAAATATGTAGTAATTACAGCATAAATTCAATAATAACTATTGACATGATAAAGGAAAATGCCAACGTAAAGAATCACAGAAATTGTGGAATTAGACAATTAATGCCCTTGTACTGATAACAAGAAATCATAACAAACGACAATAAGTGTACGACATCACCCTTCGTGCTTTATCACTCTCTTATCAAAACAATACACGACATCACCCTTCGTGTTTTACACTCTCTCACCAAAACAATACACGACATCACCCTTCGTGCTTTATACTCTTCCTCACCCAAGCAACAATTACAAAGAAATTAGGGTAAGGGAATCAATGAAATCACCATAAAGTCAATTAACAACAGAAAATCAGTAAAATAAATGTAAAGAACAACATAACTCAATTATCAGCAAGAATCAGGGAAATCAAGGACAAGTGCACGGCATCACCCTTCGTGCTTTTACTCTCGTCCTCACCATAAGAATCATTATAATAGGCACAGAATAGTACATCGTGCGACACGGCATTGCCCTTTGTGCTTTACACTTTTTTCTCATCATGAAATCAATATAATAGGCACGGAATGGTACATCGTGCGATATGGTATGACCCTTTGTACTTTACACTCTTTCCTGACATTAGCAAATAAATGCACGACATCACCCTTCGTGCTTTAACACTCTTACTCACCAAAATAATAATTACAAATAAGGGGTAAGGTAGTAAACAAATAATAATAAAGATCTCGGCAAGGGAACTTAATTTAATAGTTAAATCCTGGCAAGGGAACAATGTCAATAAATCTCGGCATCCCGGCAAGGGAGGTAGTCAACAAAGCCATAAACATCCCGGCAAAGGAAATTTTTAATAACTCTTTCTGTTTCTTCTACTTTTACTTCACAACTCGTTTTACCACTTAAGCCAATACTCCAAAGGGCTCAGTTATCTCATATACTTTCACATTTTTTACTATAGTTGGGCCGATGCTCCTCGATGTTCAAAGGTCACAATTTATTTCACTAGCTTTTCATAACATATAGAAATCATCACCAAGGCACGAAAGAAACAATGAATTCATGATATTCACAATATAAAGACTCACAGTCATTATAGACACCAACGTATAGATACTCGTCACCATGCCTACACGTCGTACTCAACCATTATCACATAGAAAATAGGACTCAACTCCTAATCCCTCAAGCTAAGGTTAGACCAAACACTTAACTCAAACTTTGACAGCTAATTCAATCCTCAATAACCACCTTTCCTTTCGAATTCGGCTCCAATTCAATTGTATCTATACAACGTGAACCCAATGCCTAATTATAGCTTTTCCATCATTTTTTCCAAAAACTCAAAAATTGACCCCGGGCTCTCTTGGCCGAAACACGAGGTTCGAACCAAAATCTGATCACGCATACATTCACGAGCTCGAATATATAATTATTTCTAAAATTCGACCCCAAAATGAGGTATCACAATTAATTAAAGAGCCCTAACTTTACCCAAATCCCTAATTTTCTACCCTCAATAAGTTAAGGATTACTAACCCAAGAGGTTTTGGTGAAGAATCGTGTCAATGGTCGCCTAAGAGCTTGGAGAAGGAGAGGTTTAGTGAAATTTCATATATGAAACCCGTAGCTAATGTTTCTGAAGTTTTAAAGATAACTGGGTAAAAAATACTCATCGTGTTCGGGACAGGTTAGCCGCGTTCACGATGAGTCAAGCTTAACAGGCCTTCGCATTCGCGTATAGTGGCCCACGTTCGCAGAGAGTAATTCTCCTAGTGCATCACATTCACGTAAACACAGACGTTTTCGCGTAGAACATCTGGTGACCCCTTCCCTTGTAACCTATGCGTTCGCGAGTGGGGGATCGCATTCGCAAAGGGTCTCCCCCTGAGCTTCGCGTTCGCGTACCAAATCTCGCATTCTCAATGAAGAAACTGGGCACCTGGGATCTTTGCCTTACGCTTCGCGAGTGAGGCTACCGAACATAAAGGGTAAAATCACTGGGCACTAACAGTAGAAACCTGCAACACTTCTTAGGCCAAAAAACCATTCCGAAACACCTCCGAAACACTCCTGAGCCCTCAGGGCTCCTAACCAGACACATGCACTAACTCAACAACATCATACGAACTTATCTGTGTGATAAAATCGCCTAAATAACGTCAAAAACAAGGAATCAAACCTCAAAATCAAGAATTTTCTCAAACTTCATCAAATTTCAAATTTAGAACTTTAAGTGCGAATCACGTCAAACGACGTCTGTTTTCAATGAAATTTTATAGAAACATTTTTATTCACAGATAAGACCTGTACCGTGTGCCGGAACCAAAATACGGGCCCGATACCAACACGTTCCAGTCAAATATCATTTCACTTTTCCTTGATACTTTCAAAAAAAAAAATATTCTTTTGAAAATTTATTTCTCGGGCTCGGGACCTCGGAATTCAGTTTCGGGCATATGTCCGAGTCTTATATTTTCCTACAAATCTTCTAGGACCGTCTATCATGGGTCCGGGTGTGTTTACCCAAAGAGTTGACAAAATTTGGTAATTTTAATATCAAAACTTAGTAATTTTTCACATAATGTCATATTTAAGGTTTTCGATTACGCGCCCGGACTATGCACGCCAAAAGAGGCAACTATAAAGAAGGTTTTCAAGGTATCGGAAGCATAAAATTTAACTAAAAATAGGTGATGATCCTTTGGGTCGTCACATTCTCCACATCTTAAACAACCGTTCATCCTCGAACGGATAGAAGAAGGAAGTACCTGAGTCAGGGAAAAGCTTAGGGTAACGGCTCCGCATATCGGACTCAGACTCCCAGGTTGATGCATCAGGAGGCTAACCTCTCCACTGAACACGGACAAAAGGAAAACTCTTAAATCTAAACTAACGAACCTACCGGTCTAGAATAGCCACCGGCTCCTCCTCCTAACACAAGTCCTTATCCAACTGGACTGTGCTGAAATCTAACAAGTGGGATGCATCGCCGTGATACCACTGAATCATGGACACATAAAACACTAGATGCACGGCTGACAAGCTCGGTGGCAATGTAAGTGCCACCTCTCCCACTTGATCAAGAACCTCAAATGGACCAATGAACCTATGGCTAAGCTTGCCCTTCTTCCTAAATCTCATTACGCCATTCATAGGCGACACTTGGAGCAATACCCGCTCATCAACCATAAAATCCACATCTCAAACCTTGCGGTCTGCATAACTCTTTTTCTTCGACTAAGCCATATGAAGCCTATCCTGAATGATCTTGACCTTGTCCAAGGCCTCCTAAACCAGATCCGTACCCAACAACCGAGCCTCTCCTGGCTCAAACCATCCGACCAGAGATCGACACCACCTAACATATAAAGCATCATAAGGAGCCATCTGGATACTCGACTGGTAGTTGTTGTTGCAGGCAAACTCTGCTAAGGGAATGAACTAATCCCACGAACCTCCAAGGTCAATAACACAAGCTCGGAGCATATCCTCCAATATCTGAATAGTCCGCTCTGCCCGTCTATCTGAGGATGAAATACTGTGCTCAACTTAACCCGTGTGACGAACTCTCGCTGAACTACCCCTAAAAGCATGAGGTAAATTGTGTACCCGGTACGAAATGATAAATACGGGCACACTATGAAGGCAAAAAATCTCCAAAATATAGATCTCAGCTAACCTCTCAGAGGTATATGAGACTGCCACATGAATGAAATGCGCTGACTTAGTCAGCCTATCAACAATGATCTAAACTGCGTCGAACTTCTTCCGAGTCTGCGGAAGCCCAGTAACAAGTCCATAGTGATTCGCTCCCACTTCCACTCTGAAAGCTCAATCTTCTGAAATAATCCACCAGGTCTCAGATGCTCATATTTAACCTGCCGACAATTCAAACACCGAGCCACATATGCCACAATATCCTTCTTCATTCTACGCCACCAATAATGCAACCATAAATCCCGATACATCTTCGCGGTGACCGAATGAATAGAATACCAAGAACTATGGGCCTCCTCTAAAATCAACTCTTGAAGCCTATCCATTGGGTGTCACACCTCTTTTTTTACACTACACCCCCGAAAGGGCATAGAAGGGAGTTTTTTCAATTAAAGGACAATCGAAACGAGATTTATTTATTTAAAGATTTTAGAGTCACCACTTGGGATACTTAATGGTGTCCTAAGTCACCGATTTAAATCCCCAATCGAGAAAAAGGGTTGACTCTGTATTACAGTCTGTGAACCAGAAATCTGGGTAAGAAATTCTATTAACTCGGGAGAAGGTGTTAGGCATTCCCGAGTTCCGTGGTTCTAGCACGGTCAGTCAACTGTTAAATTTGGCTTAATTATCTGATTTTAATACATTTTGAACCTATGTGCGTGCAACTTCAACCACTTTTATTCATTTTAGAGATATTGCATCGTTGTTAAACATGGATTGGACCACGTCACATAAATGCGCCCGTGGTCTTTGAAATATTTTAACATTGTTGGGATTTAGATTTGAGTCACATAAATGCGCACCCGAATTTAGGAAGGTAGATTTTTAACTAACGCGCCTAAAGCAATTGTGTGTTTTTAACTTTGCGAGGGCCATGAAAATTTGCTAAATGGTGCGCCTCGAAGTCTAAGGATTTTAAAAGATATAATTAATGAGGGCCACATATTTGAGATTTTATTTGGCGTGGCGCACCTCAATTTATTTTAGCCTAATGGGTTTCCATATTAATTCACGAGGGCCATTTATTGGTTTTTATGGCATACCGCGTCAAGGATTCATCAACGAAATATGGCTTAAAAGAATTACACTACCTTTGAACTCTGGCTGAATTACAGCATAGATCCAGACTAAAACAAAGCAACGGCTAGTTCGTTTTTATTTTCAGAATTCAGGTATTGCCTAAAGTGAGGCCCAATAGCCTAGATAACACCACAAGGATGCAAAATATCGGGTTCCATAGCACACCATATATTGATTCAAACGGAGAGCCCATATTTCCTTGAAGCATTACTCAAATGGGGATGTCAAAGAGGTCAAGATCGAATCCGGGTAGTAGCAAAAGGTAATTAAGATTTGGAAAAGAAAAATAACAAGAACATTCGAACACTATAGGTATATGAACAATCTCAGAGATGGAGTTAACAATTAGTAATACAAAAGACTCGATTGAAATTAATGAACAATCATTCCTAAATATCCCTTTTAAGTTCCTACGACTTCATTTATTAATTAATGAAGTACATGAGAATGGGCATCTATTGGAACTTGGAGAATAAATGAGCATGCTTACTGCTGAATTTATAAATCGAAGAAACAAACAATTCATCATTCATACTAATTATAATCTAACACATTCACACGGTTATCCTTCACATATTAGAAACTGAAGCAGTGGTGAAATACCCTAATTATACAGTCATGCTTCCTTAAAGCATAAATTACACATTAGCTTTCCCTCTGAATGTCAAAACTCATGTCAAATGTCCATTGTTAATTAGCACTTCAACACTGCGTTTATATGAGCCTGCACACATACATGCCAATAGCCAACTTTTCAAGGGTAGGACCGGGCAATTTTAGCAGAATACTAACAGTAGTTGGGATACAAAACACAAAATCAAGCATGAATCTACATAATCAGAGTCCATAGTCCATTTTATGAATAAACATGTGAAATAATCCATAGGTGACTCTTACATGCACAGCTTCAGAAAAGAGAAAGCCTAATTAATATCTATAATTCGAAGCCTAAGTACAAAATCTATAAAAAAATAGCAAAGAAACTGGGAGACCAACTTGAATGCAGCCTTCATTTAACAAAACTCCAACCACATTACATGTCCAAGAGTCATTCCTCCATTAAAGCTAAGGGGAGATACCCGATATTGATCAAACAAAACCAGCAGAAGTGAAATGTCAGCCAGAAATAGTAGGGTAGCAGGATCAACCAGTTAAACCAACTCAAAACAGAAAATAAGGTAAAATATCCCAGAAAACAATTTCAATCCAAGCAGTGGACCAGAAGACCTCAGATTAGAATTGATCTTTATTCATTTAGACTATCAGCTAATTAAAAATTGTTTTAGCGCTTTTAGTAATCACCAAAAGGACTCAATGAATAGTGTTTTCCTAAGGTTTTCAGCCGGTTTGATTTTTCCTGGTTTCTCTCTCTCTCTCTCTCTCTCTCTCTCTCTCTCTCTCTCTCTCTCTCTCTCTCTCTCTCTCTCTCTCTTTCTTCTTTTTTATCTTGAGTTTTTTATGCGTTTATAGGCTAAGATTTGGGGTAAACCTTCAGATTTTTATTTTACTCCTTAGTCCCTGATTTTATAACTTGTTATCCAAGTGATAATATGAAAATTTTAAAATAAACCCCTGCTAGAAGCTTATAGGGGTTTCTTAGGTGGTTACAACAAGATTCCCTAAGTACATTTCCTAGTTTACCCATCAATTATCCTATTTTTACCTCTGAAGCCTACCAAAAATGGGTCAACTGAGCTAATTGGGTAATAGGCCCCAAATTGAATCTCTATTAGGCCAATTGCCATCTATTATCCAATTACAATATTTGTGGACCAAGATTGAAGCTAAAACAAAGCTTCCCAAGCAAAACAAAAAGCCCAGAACATATTTTAACAGAAACAAAAGGTAAAATTAAAGACCTAGCCTAAAATGACAACGAATTAATTATGGAAATGACTTTATTTATCTAAGTAATTAACTGCTAATGAAAAATTTAAGCTCATTAATCAACTAATAGGAGAGAAAAAAAATAAAAGGACCCAGAACAAACCCAAAAACAAAACGAATGACTAATAGGAAGACCTAAAACTAATACAGAAATTGCAAAAAGCCTAGTCATGCAATTGAGAAGAATTTTTTTACAGATCAAAAGCAAATGAGGGGAAGGGTACATGACAGGAGAATCAGGAAAAGATGAAGCAAAAGAATGAATAAAATTGTGAAGCAAGAAAAACTTACCAGCTGAGCTTGAAAACCACAGGTAACTTTGATTTGTTGTCGAAACAGTATAGATCATTTGTTCTTTGTTGAGACAGATGAGGAACGCCATTTCTAGACGAGCCAGGCTAGGAACAACAGGGTAATTTCGAGGGGTGACCTTGCATAGAGTATTCTGATTTTGGATTCCAGATTTGAGAGACTCAAGGGGGATTCGAGGGAAATGGTTCATGGATTTAGTACGAGAGTGCTTTAATGGTTTCGTGGAATTATTTCGGTGGAGTTTGGGGAGCTGAATCACAAAATAGCCATGGCAGCTTAGGTTAAACAGGGTGAGAGACATGAGATGGAGAAGAGGACCCAGTCTCTGAGGTTTTCGGACCAATATAAGGGAATTGGGAATTTGGCCCTGACCGTTGGATCAAATGATATAAATGTCCCAAATTAATTGAGACCTAAACGACGTCGTCTGGGGTTGGTGCAGAATTGGACCGGGTTGGGGCATGGGTATTTGGACGGGTACTTGGTGTTTGGGCTTGGAATAATGGCCCAAATCTGGTTCCAATCCTCTTAATTTATCTTAAAAACTGCCTTCCTTTTCTATTTATTATTATTCAATTTCAAAATTTAACTAAAATGTAGATTAAATCCTATGTCCTAATTAAACTAATTAACACTAATTAGACCTAAATAACAAGTATCAAATTTTCTACTCAAAATAAAAGTTAAAATCAAAACTCAAATTAAACTATTTTTGTGAATTTTTTATGACTAATTATTTAATTAATCCTAAAATGTTAAATTGAATGCTCTATATATATATATATATATATATATATATATATATATATATATATATATATATATATATATATATATATATATATATATATATATATATATATATATATATATATATATATATATATATATATATATATATATATATATATATATATATATATATATATATATATATATATATATATATATATATATATATATATATATATATATATATATATATTAGTATTTTCCATTGAATAAATATGCACAAACAAATGCAAACATTTTACAGAAAATGCCGTGAAAATTTCGCAAAATTGCAAACACTGAAAAGAAATCGTTTTGTTTTGAAATTATGGGAGTAATTCATATAGGAAAAAATCACATGCACACAGCTGCCCTTTTTTGCGCGGAAACACGAAGAGTTTTTGTGCAAAGATAAGTGGGTGGATACGAGCGATTTTTGCCTGTTTGAATATTCTGTAGGAAGCATTTTTGAAAGATTTGATTGCACCTTGCTTCCGAGGTTTCCTACATATCCTTGGCTAAAAAGGAATCAGGTCAGTGTAGTTCAGGAATGTTTGGTAGCTGGGACTACCATGAAGCTGTTATTTCACTGTTGCTGTTGTGTTTGATGCTTCTATTGCTTATTGGTTCCCTTATTACATCATGTCAAAATAAACGAAGCTAGACTAAACTACGATCTACGGATTAAAAAAGAACCTATCTATGTCTTCGAACTTGCTTTTAATCCTTGTTTCCCCTTTGACTTGTATTTTTCTTGTGAAACTCCTTTTTGCCGACTTAAATTGTAATCTGCTATGCTTCCTTTTCTACGGGTGGATGCCTAATTGCTGAACTCGGATTGTGTTCCATGTTCTTCAAGTAGGCTCCTGACTGCTGAAACTTTGAATTGTATTCCCTCATTCTCCAGGTGGGATCCTGATCACCAAAACTTGAATTATGCTCCATTGTTCTTCAGGTGGGCTCCTGATTGCCGAAACTTGAATTGTGTTCCCTTGTTCTCCAGGTGGGCTCCTGATTACCAAACTTTGAATTGTGTTCCCTTGTTTTCCAGGTGGGCTCCTAATTGCTAAAATTTGAACGGTATTCCCTTTATTCTCCAAGTGGGTACCTAATTGCCGAGACTTGAAGTGTATTCCCTTGTTCTCCAGGTGGACACCTAATTACCAAAATTTGACGGTGTTCACTTTATTCTCCAGGTGGACTCCTGATTACCAAACTTTGAACAGTGTTCCATTTATTCTCCAAGAGGACTCCTGATTACCAAACTTTGAACGGTGTTTCCTTTATTCTCCAGGTAGGCTCCAGATTTCCGAGACTTGAGTTGTATTTCCTTGTTGTCCAGGCGGGCACCTGATTACCAAATCTTGAGTTGTATCCCCTTGCTCTTCAGGTAGGCTCCTGACTGCTGAAACTTTGAATTGTATTCACTTGTTCTACAGGTGGGCGCCTAATTACCGAAACTTTGAATTATGTCTCCTTATTCTCCAGGTGGGATCCTGATTACAAAACTTTGAACAGTGTTCCCTTTATTCTCTTGGTGGGCTCCTGAATACCAAAATTTGAACGGTGTTCCCTTTATTCTCTCGGTGGGCTCCTAATTGCCGAGACTTGAATTGTATTCCCCTTTTCTCCATGGGCAGTTGATTACCAATCTTGAATTGTATCCCTTGTTCTCCAAGCGGGCTCCTGACTGCTGAAACTCTGAATTGTGTTCCCTTGTTTTGCAAGTGGGCTCCTGATTACCGAAACTTTGAATTATATTCCTTTTATTCTCCAGATGGGGGCATGACTGCCAAGACTTGAACTGTATTCCCTTATTCTCCAGGCGGGCTCCTGATTACTAAAACTTGAACTGTATTCCCTTGTTCTAGGTGGGCTCCTGATTGCTGAAACTTGAACTGTATTCCCTTTATTTTTCAGGTGGGTTCCTGACTGCTGAAAATTTGAATTGTACTCCCTTGTTCTCCAGGTGGGTTCCTGACTACCAAGACTTGAACTGTATTCCCTTGTTCTCCAGGTGGCTCCTGATTGCTGAAATTTGAACTGTATTTCCTTGTTCTCCAGGTGGGCTCCTGATTGCTGAAACTTGAACTGTATTCCCTTTATTCTCCAGGTGGGTACGTGACTGCTGAAACTTTGAATTGTATTCCCTTGTTCTCCAGGTGGGCACGTGACTGCTGAAACTTTGAATTGTATTCCCTTGTTCTCCAGGTGGGCTCCTGATTACTGAAACTTGAACTGTATTCCCTTGTTCTCCAGGTGGGTTCCTCACTGCTGAACTTTGAATTATATTCCCTTTTTCTCCAGTTGGTTCCTGATTTCAAAAAAATAGACAAAACAAAGAAAATTTCCTACCCTAATTTTGTAACTGGGTACATTTGTGAGTGTTACCTAAAATATGTTACCAAATATTCTAAGAATTTGAAAGCTAGATCCTATTATCCAAGAGGGTCCTGACAATTCGTAGTTAAACAATATTTTTAAAAGCTAAATTATGTTTTCTAACGGTGTGACTTCCACTAAATCTGGTTTTCTAAGAGAGTATTAATGTTGCATTCCATTATCCAAGAGGGTCCTGACAACTCTTAACTAACGACGATATTAAGCTAAGCTACATCCCCTAAAGGTATTACTCCCGCTATGTCTTGTTGTTTAAAAAAATATTAAGGCTACGTTCCATTATCCAGGAGGGTCCTGACAACTCTTAACTGATGGTAATTTTAGCACTAAGCTATACCTTCTAAATGTACAACTTTGACTACGTTTTGTTATCTGAGCCGAATTTAAAATTACGTCCCATTATCCAATAGGGTCTTGAAAACTCCTAGTTAAAAGATAGTTTTAACCTAAGTTATATCTATTGAAGGTACGACCTCCACTACCTCTTGTTATCTGCGCTGACCTTGAAACTATGTCCCATCATCTAGGAGGGTCCTGAAAAATCAAAGTCAAGTCTTACCATATTTCCCTACGACAGAACTTACGCTAAATCTATTTTCTAATGGAAATCTTAAAGCTAAGTCCCATTATTCAGGAGGGTCCTGACAATTCTTAATTAAACATCAATTTCAAATCTAAGTTATATCTTCTGGCAACCGCCAATTAAAGCACATCCCATTATCCAGGAGGGTCCTAAAAATCCAAAGTCAAATTTCATCCTAAGAGTGACACTTCCTTATGGCTTATACTTCCCTACGCATAACTTACGCTAAATCTTGTTTTCTAATGGAAATCTTAAAGCTAAGTCCCATTATTCGGGTGGTTCAGAAGACTCATGACTGAATCCTATCTTGAAACATGTGAACTTTTAAGTCAACTTATGCTCTTTTATTTTTCCCGATTATCTGAAATTTAACTAGGTTTCATGTTCCAGGAGGGCCCTGAAATTTACAGTCATACCTGCTTGGCGCTTGCTTCTCCCATGCAGAGGATTTCTCTGAGACATACGGAATTTTATGCCCCCTTTTCAATCAAAGAAGAATTTTGTTAGTTTAAAATGTGGTGGTTAGCTTGCAACAATGCTGAACATGGCCTTCCTGCTGTCATGCTTTATTGTGGCTAGCTTTCTTGAACTGACTATGAACCGCCTGATTTTCTAGCTGACCCTTGAACCCTATGGCCTTAGATGAACCGAGTTTTTTGTACCCAAAGCGTTGTGCTACATTCCTGACCTTTCTGTCGAAATCTTTGCATCTTTCCTTAAATTACCGAATCATTCCACTGACGAAGCTTTTGGTGGTTCTTCAATCCCACTTTACCTCATGCTGCCTTTGGTATGTTCTGCCCACTCTGCGCTTTGCAATTTTGAAGCTGGTCATATCTTTGAAGCTCTTTCTTATTTTCTCAAATAAATTGAACTTGAAAATATCTTAGAGAAATGGAAACCCAAAAGAAAATGAAATGCAATGACTCTAAGTTGTTTTAGGATAAAAAGAATCCAAAATTGGATGATTGCTAAAAGGGAGAAAGAGAAGAGATTTATCTATGGGGAACAACTGGTACCAATGATCATGACATGCACTTCGGCTTAGTCGGCCCAGCATTTCCAACCAATCGGCTTTCAGTCGCCATGCCTTGTTCCCCAGAATTTCTGTAGCCCAATTTCTTCAACCAAACCTTGACCTTGCTCATCCTGCGGTGTTCTGAACAGGCTTTCACCAACAGACCTCTTTTATTTTTTCATCTCTTAACTACTTTCGCCATAAGGTGCCCGTGAGGATTTTCACCAATAAGACTCTCTCAACTCGCGTCACCTAATGGTGCCCATGAGGGTTTTCACCAGTAAGACTCTCTCATTTTTATTTTCTCTCAAATCCCGTCGCCTTATGGTGCCCTTGAATGTTTTCACCAATAAGACTCTCATTTTCATTTTTCCTGCTTGTACCGGAGTGTTGCCCCTGACATGAATCAACCCTACTTCCTGGACGAGGCATCTGTCAAAGACTGATCGGAAGGTCTTTCGTTTGGCCGTAGCGTGGGCTTTTTGATAGGGTTAGGAAGAAAGGGTATCAGAGGCTCAAAATAATTCAAATGGGTTAAAAATTACAACTTTCAGAATAAGATTTCTTACGACAACCACAACTTTTCCCCCAGTTTCTTGCTTGGGGACTTTTGGATTTTTGTTTTGATGGGACCGAACCGTGAGGCTGACTATGTATCCTTAAAAGGAATCAGGTCGAACGTGGTTAATGAAATTGCTTTGTTGTTGTTATATTTCTTTCTCTTCTTCTTTTCCTTTCTTTTCTCTCTTCCTTTTTTTCTTTTCTCTTTTTTCTTTTTCCCTTCTTCTTTTCTTCTCATTCTTTCCCTTTTCTCTTCCCTTCACTCATCTCTCGCACTTGCGTTTCTGATTTTGCTATTGATTCCAAAAGAGGGGTATGAAAGAAAATAATTAAATCTTAAAAGGGATATCAAAGGATAAAGTGTTTAGATATCAGAACAAAATGCCCTCGTCATTCCAATCTTCAAAACATTCCAAGTACAAACAAATACGATTTAACCAAAGTAAATCATACATAGTATCTCTTAACTGCATCGGAATTGATGGCCATTTCTACAAACTTGCCTTCTGCATCTATTAAATACAAGGCTCCATTAGGAGTCCGAAACTTAATTAATAATTAATTAGGCAAAAAACACATTTTTAATGTTAAAAAAAGTTACAAAACTAGGTAATTCGCAGTACTGTACTGCGAATTACGTCAACGAAATTTTTTCTGTTAATGTAATTTTCAGTATAGTACTGCGATTTACAATGAAAAAATTATGCAATTCGCAGTACTATGCTGCGAATTAGGTTAATATTTTTTTATAAATGTAATCCGCAGTATAGTACTGCGAATTACATATTTGGGCCCACCAATAATTTAACTGACATAACAATTATTTATATACATAAAACGTAGTATTATACTACAAATTCCATTAAAATTTGCTTATTTATAGGTGTTTCAATTTTTTGAAAATTGATTCAATACTTAACTTCCAACATACGTTTATAATTCTCTCTTCTTCTTATCAATCATGTTTTACAATGTCTGAAGTACCAAAAATAAGGATTTCACTATATTGCGAGGGCGGGGGGGGGGGGGTGAGGTTGTGGTGGAGAATAACTCTGTGAGGTATACCTTACCTCTACAGTATCATGTTAAATTGCCTCTTACAATGGAGTACGATACATTGGTATCGTTGTTACGTAAAAAAATGAGTGAGAGGAGGCGTTCGGTTAACCTTAAAGTAACAGGTACATTTCCATATTAAGTGACTCCGCAGGGGTTTGCTTATTATTCTGAGTTTAACATCGAGGATGATGAAACTCTTAAAGATTTTTTGCAGATTCCTGATGAATACAAGGAATTGATTGTAACAAAATTATTGGAAATGTACGTCAAGGTGAAAGACATTCCCTGTGATGAGGGCGTGCATAGCAGGGATAACCCCTATCATCGGGTGGTCATTCTGGAGCAGTTTTTGCCGGATAGATTGCTGATAAAAGAGCTTGCCTTGATTGGAACATGTCACCACCGGCGAATGAGCAGCCATAAAATAATTTTTCGACATTATATAATCAATAAGAGAAATGGTGAAGTTCAATTTTTCTACGCTTTAGCGATGTTTGTTTTATGTTTTAATTGGATTTGTATTAACACTCATAGTTATCATAGGGGGTAGCAACCGGATATGAATTTTACAAGTTATGACCCCGCCCCTAGTTGGAATATGCGTACTTCTAGAGTATTGGACCACGGTGGGCCATCCGGGAGTCATGACCACTTTTAAGTAAAGTGATATAGCGTTATCTAAAGTATTTTTCTGGAGGGTAACTTATGTTTTTGTTCGTGAAAACGAGATTCTTGAAGCTCCTGACCTCACACAATTGCCCATAGACGACGTATTAACTCGTGATTTGGCAGATGCACATAGTCAAGAAGATGATAGTGATTATTACAACAATGCAGATGAGTCTGGGGATGACACACCCTTCCATGATGAGGGTGATGAGGAGGAGGAGGAAGTGAATTTTGAACCTGAGCTGATGAGGGAGCAAGTTCGTCCACCTCCCACTAGACCAAGAGTATACGAGTCCCACGTGCCATTTCATGAGCGGAATATTCCCTACCTTGATAATTTGCCAAGCATGCTGAACATGGATGCCCTCACAATGGATGACGATGAATTTCGGTCACAGATGTGGGATGAGTCTAGACCAGATGTTCTGACAAAGGGCATGTATTTCCCCGACAAAGCTCGCTTAATTAGTGCTGTACAAATCTACTATATAAGAGAGTGCCGTGAGATAACAGTAAGTGAGTCAACTACGGAGAAATACAAGGATGTATATCGTAGGTGGTTTTTGGGTTGTCACTGGATGTTGCGTGCCACCAAGAAGAAATCCGGTTTGTGGAAAGTTGGTAAATTTATTAGTGAGCACAGATGTGAAATGGACACATATAATAAGAATCACTTCAACTTGGATGTGGACTTGATTTCTCTTGTCTTGATTCCATATCTGGAAGTGTCCATTAGGTTCAAGATTAAAGAGTCTATTACAGCCGTCCACCAGGAGTATGGTTGTACAATAACCAAAAGAAAGGCATATCTTGGTCGCAAACGTGCCTTTGAACTTATTTATGGCGACTAGGATAAGTCTTTTTCAAATATGCCCTGGTACATGGCCGCATTGCAACACTTTAACCCCGTGTCTATTGTTGAATGGAGGCATGAGCGGAGTCCGGACATACCCGAATATATTCTTAGCTATGTATTCTGGTCATTTAAACCGACAATTGATGGTTTTGTGTATTTCCATAGACGGTACTCATGTTTATGGAAAGTATGATATTAAGCTTTTGATTGCAGTTGCAGTAGATGCCGACATGAAAATATTTACATTAGCTTTGTCCATATGTGCCAATGAAAGCGAAGAGACGTGGACTCTTTTTTTGAACCACTTAAAGCAGTACGTCGTCATACATCGTTCAGGTATTTGTCTTATATCTGATCGGCATGGTAGTATTTTATGTTCTGTGTGTCACTTGCCTAAATGGCAGGAACCATATGCATACCACTGTTACTGTGTGCGGCACCTGAATGCCAATTTTTAGAACAAATTTCCTGACAAGACCTTGCATGACATAATGTGGATAGCTGCAACTGAGCACCAATAGTGCAAATTTACGAGGCGCATGGAAGAGATATGGCAGTTAGAACCAAGAGCCTATACTTGGTTGATGGGGCATGAGCTTCACATGTGGACATTGCATGTTGATGGCGGCTGACAATGGGGAGCCCTCACAACCAACATATCAGATTCATTCAACGGCTTGTTGAAGTCTGCCCGTGTACTGCCTGTCACTGCCATGGTCAGCATGACATTCAAACAGAGTGCGGAGAGGTTTGTTTAAAGGAATGCAGCTGCCTCAGTATTGATGGACCGGGGTGTTGAATTTATGCCAATACCCATGAGAAGATTTGAAAGGTTCTGGAGGCGAGCACAATGGAATTCATTTCTTCAGTACGATCATAAACGGAGTATTTTTGAAGTTAAGATAGCTATCAACGGACACCATAGGAATAATCTACATACGGTGAATGAAAATAGAAAGTTGTGTTCATGTGGAAAATGGACCATCTACCTCATTCCGGGCGCACATGCGTTGAAGTGCTTTCAACAAGTTGGATATGGGGCAACAAACTATATTGATAGGCAATACATTGTTGCTGCATACGTTGACACGTATAGCGGAAGGATGCAGTCATTAGGTGCTGAGCATTATTCGCCGGTGGAACTATTTAAAATGGTTTGTAACAAGGACTATTTTTGCAAGCTGCAAGTCAAAACTAGAACGCGCATATGGAACCAAATGGATGTTGGTGACACAGTTTATGCACGTAAATGTGGCATATGCTCGCAAAAAGGACACGACCGTCGTAAATGTCGTTCAGGTAGTGTGCATGGCGGTGGTAATCCTGGTGCAAGTTCGTCCAATGTACCCAACTATCAAGGATACCCCTAGTAAATTATTTTGGTATTATTGTTTGTAATACATGTTTGTACTTGTGTTTGTTTCAATAAATATGGAATAAGATAAATTTCCACATTGTTGTTACATATTATTTTTTAACGTTGGATTTGATATGGTTGTTAGTAAACATGACCACGAATGTGGTACAAAAAATCGCGTATTAAAAAATAAATTAAATATGTAAAGCGTGGTACAATAATGTGTTTTGTCAATTGTGTTGTCGTTCTCAAAAAGCTGTAAAGCGTGGTTAAAAAGCTTGAATGATTGAAGAAAAAGCTCTTTTTATGCAGGAAAAGTAAATATGTAAATTGCAGTATAATACTACGCTTTGTTGAGTTGTCATGTCATTAGGAAAAAGCTGAAAACCATGTGAAAACTCTTGTTTTTTGTGTGTAGTCTTGACTATAAATAACAGCCGTTATATTCTTTGCTTAACAATAACCAATGTTTCTCTATAAGAAATGTCTGAACAAAACGTTTACGTCCCAAGGTGCTATCGCGGAGAAAAATGTAGTTTGTTCAAACGGTGGCCAGATGGTGGACGCAGCTACTGGGCATGTAAGAACAAGCTTGATGAGCAATCCGACAAGCCTACGTGTGAATTTGAGGTATGGATGGATGAAGAGTGTACACAAAAGTACTACAAAGACAAAATTTATGATCTTCACGTTATGTGTTCGAGGCAACATGAGCAGGAGCGCCAAATCAACCAACTAATTGAAGAGTTGAAGGCAAAACTCAATGAGGTAGAAGAAGACAAAAAAGGCTGGAAGACCAACTCGAGTGGTTGGAGCGAATTGTAGGAACCGGATCATGATTAAGCAGTTCTTTGTACGCCATAAGCGTAGTAGTTTATCTTTATGTTTCCCTTGTGTAGTGTTTTTATTAGTTTTATTGTTTGTATTTTTAGATTTGTTGTGTTTGAGTTTGTGTTAACCCGTTTAAAAAAAATGTTGTTCAAATTCTGTTACAAAAAATATGTTTTTAAAATAAAATTGTTGTTTTTTACATAATGTATTATTTTCTTAATAGAATTGTTCAAATATTCAACTCATTATTGTTGCTAAAGAACACCAATCTTAAATTTTTAAATACTACGTATCATAGGTGTTTCTTCTTTCATCGCGATATAATACTACGTATCGTTAAATATTCATGTCGTTCTGGAAAGGCTGAAAATCACGTGAGAAAAGCTGGTTTTTCCATAATAATTTAATACGTAAATCGCGGTATAATACTACGTATAATTGAGTTGTCATGTCATTCTGAAAAGGCTGAAAACCATGTGATAAAAGCTGGTTTTTTCATAATAATTTAATATGTAAATCGAGGTATATTACTACGTATTGTTGAGTTGTCATGACGGTCTGGAAAGGCTGAAAATCATGTGAGAAAAGCTAGTTTTTTCAGAATAATTAAATATGTAAATAGCGGTATAATACTACGTATCATTGAGTAGTCATGTCGGTCTGGAAAGGACGAAAACCATGTGAGAAAAGCTGATTCTTTCAGAATAATTTAATATTTAAATTGCGGTATAATACTATGTATCGTTGAGTTGTCATGTCGTTCTGAAAAGGCTGAAAATCATGTGAGAAAAGCTAGTTTTTTCAGAATAATTTAATATGTAAATCGCGGTATAATACTACATATCGTTGAGTTATCATGTCGTTCTGGAAAGGCTGAAAACCATGTGAGAAAAGATGGTTTTTTCAGAAAAAATATTGTAACTTATTGCCTATAAATAAAGAGCGTGTTCTAGTTATTCTCTGCACTTAACAACAACCTATAATCGAGATTTTCCATAAACTCAAACTACTCTTTAAAAAATGTCTCAACGACCCTTTCGTTCCCCAAACTACGAACGTGGAATCAAAAGTATGATGTACAATGATTGGGAAGAAGCTGGACGCCGCTATTGGGGTTTTATGAACACGTTTTATAGGAAACCCGACGTACTTATATGCAATTTTAAGGTATGGGTTGACAAAATATGTGAACAAGAATACTACAAAGACAAGTTGTATTATCTTCATGATGTGTGTACGAGGCAGTGGGACAGAGAGCGCCAATCGAAGCAACAAATTGAAGATTTGAAGGGGAAGATCAAGGAGGTGGAAGAATAGAAAGAAATTGGTAAAAAAGCTCGAGAGGATGAAGCAGAGAATACTAGAAGGTAGTAACTAACCATTGGCATTTACGTGTTGAGTGTTTATGATATCTCCATGTTTTGTTTTGTGAAGTGATTTCATTAGTTCTACTTTTTGTTTTGTGTTAGGTATGTAAGGCTTTTGTTTGAGTTGTACTGTTCAAGTAAAATTGATGTGCAAACGCAATTAAAATATATTTTTCTGAAATTCTAATTGTTAGCATTATTTACATAAAGCACTATTTACACAAAGTCAATACATAAATTAGTGAGTGCCGCAACCTGTGTGCTTCAGTGCTGCTGCTAGCCTAAGTTGCATCCCATGTCGTCCAGGCACTCTATCTGGATCATCATCATCTAGCTGCCTCTTTATGTGAGGATGTGTAGCAACATCGACACTACAAATGGCAGGAACGAAGGAATAGGGCATCGGCCCGTCAGCAACCTACAAAACGAGAAGTAATCTTAGCATGTGAAAATGTATTATTTTGATATTTGTGTTTAAGCAAAAAAATGTTATCTCACCGTGGTCTCGTCATATGCATCACCTCATATAGTGTCCTCAAACACGGGCTGAGATGAAGACTGCATAACACAATTAAAATTAACTAATTGTAGCTCATTAATGAAAAAAATTTAAATTGAAATACAAACATACCGCCGCATGTGGTAGATCCGCATAAACCGCGGGGGATGAAGCATAACTCAACCTGAGCCCACCATCCACATCCCGGGTCGGCTGATCCTCAGCTGCAGTAGATGGGCATGCGAAGTACTGATCTACATCCCCATCGAATGTACCCAAGATAGAAAATGCTCCTGACGGGGTGACCTGCGATGATGGCAAAGATAGCTGAAGGCTATATGAAGGCATGCTACTGGAAGGCTCACCCTGATGACCATCCCCAAGCACCTGAAATCCAAAGTCCGCATCATGTCCCTCAGCAGGTGGGTCTACAGGTACCTCAACGCCCCCTTGCTGGGCACCACCTCCTCGCCGTCCCCCGCAACCCCGTGGGAAACCTCTGCCTCGTAGGGCACCCCTCCCTCGTGCCCTACCCATGCCTCGTGGGATATCCCTACCCTGATGGTAGGCCTCTGGCGCCGCATACTGAGCCTCGTTGTCCAACCTCTCAGCATCTCTCGCCTGCAACAGTGTAAGACGATCCATCTGCGCCACCTGCCGTCCACAGTCAACCACTTCAGGGATGTCGGCATGCTGCTGCATCTCCTATCCCAACCGGTAGAGCCGATGATGCCCAATAGCCTGTGAAACATTTAAAATATTAACTTAATAACTTTATATCACAATTATAACATATTAATAATCCACAAGAACATATCAGTGCCTCATGCCTCCCGGCGTACTGTCTATAAAGGTCGCCAAGTACATGAATGGGGTTCCTGACCATCAGGAGGGTATGACGATGGTACCACTCACCATACAGATAAATCGTGGCCTCTTTGCGTAAATATAAGAGGTGGCAGGATACGCTCAACTTGCTCCTCCCAATATACTATCTGTTGATGTAGCCATCCGATATGCTGCTGGTCCATGCTGGCACGGTCATCCCGCTGATAGTGTATAGCTTCCCATCCAGATTCCCTCGGTATAGGCTGCGGACAGTGAAACTCTCGTAGCACACGCTCTGTGGCATGATACTCGACGTGATCAAAGAAGATCGTCGGGACGGAGGTGCTCCAAAGCAGCCGGTCGACTGAGCAATAAGCAGGCAGCTGAGCCAGCAACTCGTCGCTGTACAACGTCAAGATGAACCACCAAATAATAACATAAAAGTGAGTACGTGCAACACAACTCAATTTAAATTAAGCAAGTGTAAGTAGATATTTACCTGTCCATCCACCAACATATCAAAAACATCCCTAAGAAGGGGGAGATTATGATGCGCATCGGTCCCTCGGTAGTTCCCACGCCGGAGAATCCACCTGACACCTAGAGCGAGAAATGGATAATCCTCACCGGGAAAAAGTGGTGGTAGAGGTGGCTAAAACGGCATGACCCGCTGCCAGGCCCAAACCTATGATAAAAGGTTGATGTAAATTTTATGAGTCATTTCACGGTATAGAATTCAGAGTAAAGAACATAGTATTCAGAAATTTTGTCACCTGTAGGAGGGGAAAAAAACCACATATATATCTACCACTGGACCTATGCTCACATGGCACATGCTCCTATACAGGTATGCCAGAATAGCAGCACCCCAACTGTATTGGGGTAACTCATCCAGCTGCTGAAGATAATGGAGAAAGCGCATACTCATTCTACTCCCCAAAGTGTCCGGGAACAAGACACACCAAAAAATAAGGAGCAACGCCAGCCACGTATACCAATCAATCCAAAGATCATCTGTCTCGCCAGTAATTTCAGGGTGCAAAACCGCCATCTGATCTCTAATGGCTGACAATGTAACGCGACTGCCCCCAGCGCCACCCTCCGGCCTAAAACCAGTAAACTCCCCCATCATATCCACAAATTGGGCACATGTCATGCCTCTAATGTATTGGGGAAGTGCCACGGCGTGTCCATCTACGTGCAGCCCGTATAAAACCTGAACATCCTCCAATGTGATTGTGGCCTCTCTAGCGGGCAAGTGAAAAGTATGCGTCTCTGGTCGCCACCGCTCTATCAAGGCCGTGATGAGAGACAAATCAAGCTGCATCCGTCCAAGCTCAAAAATCGTATATAACCCCGTAGGCTGGAGGCGCGCTATTATGCGATCATGGAAAGGATGCGCAGCGATAAACGCCCACAAATCATCAGGTCTCCTGGGGCGGAGAGCCTGCATCGACAGCTGTCCCTCCCATACAAAGGAGGACCTATGGTCATCCTGCAACACTAATAGCTGATCCTCGACAGGTCCAGGATGCACAGGTGGAAGAAAGGCCATGTCATCTACTATAATTTAAACAACGGTTAAGGGTCAAAACTGCCCTCAACCTATCGACTCCGGAACAAAATTGCCCTCCGTTTACCTTTGGCGAAGAAAATGCCCCCACCGTTAACTTTGTGGCCTATTTCTACCCCTAAAATCTAACAGAATCTTGAATTTCATTTTTCATTTTGTTTAATACCACGTGTCACGTTTTGATTGGGACATATAAAGAACGGAAAATTGGGACATATAAAGAACGGAAAAAGGGTCAAAACTGCCCTCAACATATTGACTCCGGAACAAAATTGTCCTCCGTTAACCTTTTTTGGGTCGGGTCGGTCGGGTTGAAGTGTAATGTGATTTCCCGCTTTCCAACAAATGTAAAGAGCTTGATATATCACATATATTCATCTTCAGTTAAAGTGGATTGGTCATTCCTATCCAATGGGGGGCTGGTTTTTCATGGCTTGGTTATGGGGGACGGGTTGGACGCCTGGTTCATGATGGAGGGGGGCTGTTTGGTTGTGAAGTTTTCCGGCGATGTGAAGGTGACGGGCTGGACGGGGAAGATGAAGCAACGGGGTAGCCATGAGAGGTCGTTTGGTGGTTTAGGGTTAGAGAGGGTGTGTTGTGAGGAAGATGAAGAGAGGGTTTGGTGTTTTTTGGGTCGGGTCGGTCGGGATGCTTGTATTTAATTTTTAATTTTTTTAATTCCACGTGTCACGTTTTGATTGGCCATTAAGTAAACTTGACCCAAACCAATTCTCACCCGAATTCCGACACAACCCGACCCAACCCGACCGACCCGACCCAAAAAAGGTTAACGGAGGGCAATTTTGCTCCGGAGTCAATACGTTGAGGGCTGTTTTGACCCTTTTTCCGTTCTTTATATGTCCCAATTTTCCGTTCTTTATATGTCCCAATCAAAACGTGACACGTGGCATTAAAAAAAATTAAAAATGAAATTCAAGATTCTGTTAGATTTTAGGGGTAGAAATAGGCCACAAAGTTACGGTGGGGGCATTTTCTTCGCCAAAGGTAAACGGAGGGCAATTTTGTTCCGAAGTCGATAGGTTGAGGGCAGTTTTGACCCTTAACCGTTTAAACAAAAATAATTATTTGTGTTAGTTTAATAAATTAAATAATTAATTATGTTTAATTAATTCTTCCATGCTTTATTTGTGGGGTCCGGTAGCACCGAGTTACCATTAATTATTATGCGTGTCAATTTCAACAATTTTTATAATTTTGTAACCTTAACAACTACAACAACAACAACAACTACCCAGTATAGTCCCACAAAGTGGGGTCTGGGGAGGGTAATATGTAGACGAGCCTTACCCCTACCCAAAAGGGCAGAGAGGCTGTTTCCAATCGACCCTCGGCTCAGTGAAGGAAAACAAAAACAAAACAAAAACAAAAGAGCATTAGTAACTCTAGCAGAAAATAATTATCTAAACATAAGAACATAAATAAAATAGCATGCAATAATATCATACAGTAACTACCATAAATAACTATCATAAGGGAGACACAAGCCAAAACACAAATCATCTATGGATAGCCCTGCCAAGCCTCACCCAACCTTGGGTGAGGAGTACGAAAAACTCTAGGAGCCCCTATCCTACAACCATATAAAATTTTTGAATTACTGAGAATAATTATGTATGGGTTCCAGGCTTGATTATTGGGGACCGGTAGCACCTAGTTATCCTTAATTATTATGTGTGTCAATTTCAATAATTTTTATAATTTTGTAACCTTAAAGAATTAAATTATAAATTTTTTGAATTACAGCGAATAATTATGTATGAGTTCCAGGCTTGATTTTTGGAGCATGGTAGCACCGAGTTTTCTTTAATTATTATGCGTGTCAATTTCAATACCTTTTATAATTTTGTAACCTTAACGAATTAAATTATAAAATTTTGAATTACTGCGAATGTTTGAGGCCCGGTAGCACCGAGTTATCCTCTATTATTATGCGTCTCTATTTCAACATTTTTAGAATTTTGTTAGCTACTAAAACTCTACGCTAAAAGGCTCTACATTTTTGTACGCTAAAAAACTCTATATTTTACTACATTAAAAAGCTATATATTTAACTACACTAAAAGGCACTATAATTTACTACGCTAAAAGACTCTACATACAAATTTATCAACAATAATATGAACATAACATTAACATTACCAATAAAACAAATAAATAATAAAAATTCACAAAAATTAATAAACCAATCCGGGTATGTAAAAGATACAAAATAAACACAAAATAACATAAATTCACATGGAAACACACTAAACAGTACAACTATGCATGTATTATACGAGTTCTGCCATAATCTAAATCGAAATACCTCGATTTAAGATTTTTGAATATTACTGAAATTAAATTTTTCCGAGGTCCCGGAATTTAATTTTTGAAGAAAATTATTAAATATAAAATATAGTTATTTTTAGCATTTTAATAATGCTTGATGTTGTTTGCATCGGCACCGTATTATGCGTGGAGCAACAATTTTTATAATTTTATGCGTGTCAATTTTTATTTTTGAGGCGAGGTAGCACCGAGTTATCTTTAATTATTATGCGTGTCAATTTCAACAATTTTTATAATTTTGTAACCTTAAAGAATTAAATTATAAATTTTTTGAATTACTGCAAATTTTTATCTATGGGTTCTAGGCTTGATTTTTGGGGTCCGGTAGCACCGAGTTATCCTTAATTATTATGCATGTCAATTTCAACAATTTTTACAATTTGGTAACCTTAAAGAATTAAATAATAAATTTTATAAATTACTGCAAATTTTTATGTATGGGTTCCAGGCTTGATTTTTGGGGCCCGGTAGCACCGAGTTAACCTTATCTATTATGCGTGTCAATTTCAATAATTTTTATAATTTTATTACCTTAAAGAATTAAATTATAAAATTTTTGAATTACTGCGAATAATTATGTATGGGTTCCATGCTTGAATATGCGTGTCAATTTCAATAATTTTTATAATTTTGTAATCATAATGAATTAAATTATAAATTTTTGAATTACTGTGAATTTTTGGGTCCCGGTAGCACCGAGTTATCCTTAATTATTATGCGTCTCCATTTCAACATTTTTAGAATATTGTTAGCTATTAAAACTCTACGCTAAAAGGCTCTACATTTTTCTATGCTAAAAGACTCTATATTTTACTATGCGAAAAGGCTCTATATTTTACTACACTTAAAGTTACTATATTTTACTACGCTAAAAGGCTCTACATACAAATTTTTCAACAATAATATGAACATAAAATTGACAAAACAAATAAAACAAAAAAATAATACAAATTCACAAAAATTAATAAACCAATTCGGGTATATAAAAAATACAATATTAAACACAAAATAACATAAATTCACATGGAAACACACTAAAAAATACAAATATGCATGTATTATACGAGTTTTGCCATAATCTAAAAATACCTCGATTTAAGATTTTTGAATTTTATTGAAATTAAATTTTCCCGATGTCTCGGAATTTAATTTTTGAAGAAAATTATTAAATTGAAAATATAATGATTTTTAGCGTTTTAAATATGCTTGATCTTGTTGGCATCAGGACCGTATTATGCGTGTAGCAACAATTTTTATAATTTTATGCGTGTCAATTTTTATTTTTGAGGCGAGGCAGCACCGAGTTATCCTTAATTATTATGCGTGTCAATTTCAATAATTTTTATGATTTTGTAACCTTAAAGAATAAAATTATAAATTTTTTGAATTACTGCGAATTTTAATATATGGGTTCCATGCTTGATTTTTGGGGCCCGGTAGCACCGAGTTATCCTTTATTATTATGCGTGTCAATTTCAATTATTTTTATAATTTTGTAACCCTAAAGAATTAAATTACAACTTTTTTAAATTACTGCAAATTTTTATGTATGTGTTCCAAGCTTGATTTTTGGGGCTCGGTAGCACCGAGTTATCCTTAATTATTATGCGTGTCAATTTCTACAATTTTTATAATTTTGTAATCATAAAGAATTAAATTTTAAAATTTTGAATTACTGCGAATTTTTGGGACCCAGTAGCACCGAGTTATCCTTAATTATTATGCGTCTCCATTTCAACATTTTTAGAATATTGTTAGCTATTAAAACTCTACGCTAAAAGGCTCTACATTTTACTATGCCAAAAGACTCTATATTTTACTATGCTAAAAGGCTCTATATTTTACTACACTAAAAGACACTATATTTTACTACGCTAAAAGGCTCTACATACAAATTTATCAACAATAATATGAACATAAACTTAACAATACAAATAAAACAAAAAAATTATACAAATTCACAAAAATTAATAAACCAATCCGGGTATATAAAAGATACAAAATTAAACACAAAATAACATAAATTCACATGGAAACACACTAAAAAAAATACAAATATGCATGTATTATACGAGTTTTGCCATAATCTAAGTAAAAATACCTCGATTTAAGATTTTTAAATTTTATTGAAATTAAATTTTCCGATGTCCCGGAATTTAATTTTTGAAGAAAATTGTTAAATTGAAAATATAATGATTTTTAGCATTTCAATAATGCTTGATCTTGTTGGCATCGGGACCGTATTATGCATGTAGCAACAATTTTTATAATTTTATGCGTGTCAATTTTTATTTTTGAGGCGAGGTAGCACCGAGTTATGCTTACTTATTATGCGTGTCAATTTCAACAATTTATATAATTTTGTAACCTTAAAGAATTAAACTATTAATTTTTTGAATTATTGCGAATTTTTTTGTATGGGTTCCAGGCTTGATTATTCGCACCCGGTAGCACCGAGTTATCCTTTATTATTATGCGTGCCAATTTCAACAATTATTATAATTTTGTAACCTTAAAGAGTTAAATTATAAATATATTTAAATTACTGCAAATTTTTATGTACGGGTTCCAGGCTTGATTTTTGGGGCCCGGTAGCAACGAGTTATCCTTAATTATTATGTTTGTCAATTTAACAATTTTTATAATTTTGTTACCTTATAGAATTAAATTATAAATTTTTAAATTACTGCGAATAATTATGTATGGGTTCCAAGTTTGATTTTTGGGGCCCGATAGCACCAAGTTATCCTTTTTTTTGTAATTAAATTTGTTGTATAAATCACCAAAGGTATGCCTTTACAAAGCCATAGTTCAGCTATACACAGCTGACTATCATCTATGATAAAAACTAGCTAGCATCTACATTACTATACCTATGTTTCTAATTACAGGAGATAATGCAGTAGGTATACATTAACTTTAGGGGGACTCCTAACATGACATGTATAAGCAATGCTTCTAAGTAGATGTCCACTGGAACATGAAGTGTGATTGAACAATCTGGAGTTTCTTTCTAACCAAATACTGTAAAGCATTTCAGCAAAGATCATTTTCATCATTTGAGCTCGACCAGATTTCCCTTTAGACTTGGCTATGATCCACTGAATGTATTGCTCCCAATTCTGGTAATTGTCTTGAGTTACTCCAATCCACTGTAAAGTGTGGTGTCTCAGTAAGGAGGAGAATGAACATGAGAAGAACAGATGATCCCTAGTCTCCTTATCTTGTTGGCAAAGTACACATGTATTGTCCACTGTGAGTGTCCACTGTTCCAGTCTATCCTTTGTGGGCAGCCTGTTCTGTAATATAAGCCAGAGATTGAAAACTGCCTTAGGTCTAGCATAGTTTTGGATAGTTAGGTTCTTCCACTCTACTCTTGGCAATTGTCCAACCTGTTGTAAGTAAAATTTCTTGATAGAGCAAACTGGTTGTTGTAGCATCTGTGACTGCTGCAATGTTACAGTAGCAGCAATGATCTTCCTAACCATCCAACTGGCTTGGTTAGGAATGGTTAGGGACTGCAATTGTTGCTATTTTATGTATACTGAATGTATCCATTTTATCCATAGAACATCTTTCTTATTGGCCAGATCCCATCCAAGTTTCATGATTGCAGCCTTGTTCCATAATAGCAGATTCATAATATTTAAACCCCCAGCAGACGTAGATAGGCAGACCTTGTCCCAAGCTACATATGATTTTTTGGATATGTTGACTGATCCTGTCCAATCATAGGATCTACAAACTGCATCCAGCATTTTTAATATTTTTGTAGGAATAAGAAAAAGTTGTGCCCAGTATGCTTGTATACCAAAGATGACTGACTGTACCAGCTGAATTCTCCCTGCATAGGATAATTTCCTAGCAGTCCAGGATGTAATCCTGGCAGTAACCCTATCCACCAATGGTTGCCATTGTAATAATGACATTTTCTTGGCAGTTAGAGGAACTCCCAAATACTTGAAAGGTAATTCTCCATATACATAACCAAGATGATTGACAATATATTGTTGTGCATCAGGAGAGACACCACCAAAATAAACAGAACTTTTACTCAAGTTAGCAGTCATACCAGAAGCCTCAGTAAATTGAGAGAAATATCTGAACATGGTTGTGACAACCTTCAAGTCACCTCTTGCAAATAACTGTAGATCATCTGCAAAACTAAGATGTGTGATATTTAACCTTTTACAACCAGGATGGAATAGGAAATCTGGATCTCTCTTTAGTTCCACAAGAGCCCTGCTAAGGTATTCCATCACTATAGCAAATAAGAAGGGAGAGACTGGGTCACCTTGCCTCAATCCTTTAGCTGCTTGGAAGGGCTCTGTAGTTTCCCCATTAACCATGATTGTATAGCTCACTGTCTGGACACATTCCATAATCAACCTTATGAATCTGCATGGGAAGTGTAAGGATTCCATCACTTGTTGCAAGAAGATCCACTCAACAGAATCATAAGCCTTCTGTAGGTCTATTTTAATCATACACCTAGGAGACACATGTGTTCTAGCATAGTGTTTGATCAACTCATGTGCTAAGATAACATTATCAGCCACCTTCTTTCCTGGTATGAATCCCGATTGGGAATCATTGATGATATAAGCCATGCATTTCTGTAATCTGTTAGCCAGTATCTTAGATATTATCTTATATAAGACTGAAGAACAGGCAATTGGTCTGAATTCCTTGACTGACTGAGGGTTAGGAACTTTAGGTATCAGTGTAAGGGAAGCACAGTTAACTGGCTTATACATCTTATCAGATTGAAAGAACTCCAGAACTGCCCTGGTAATCTGATTTCCAGTGAGCCACCAGGTCTGTTTAAAGAAAACAGCATTATAACCATCAATCCCTGGTGCTTTATGATCACCAATGGATTTTAGGCTATCTACAATTTCATCTATAGACACATTTGCAACTAGCTGCTACTGCTGATAATGAGTGAGCTTTGGGCCATTATCCATATAAGATCTATTAATTGCTGGAAGGGAGGGAGCTGATGACCCCATTAAAGCCTTATAGAAGTTCCTGATTTCAACTCTAATGTCATCTGGATGAGTAAGTTTGATGCCTCATGCAGTAACCAGTTCAGTAATGCTTTTATGCTGATTCCTTTCTTTTAACACAACATGAAAATACTTATTGTTTGAATCTCCCAATTGTATCCATTTCGCTCTAGATTTCTGCTGGAGGATACTTTCTTCAATCAGTGACCACTTCTCCATCTTCAATAACAGATCCTTTTCTTTAGCCTGCAAATCATCAGTATATTGTGAGCTCATCTGGTGCTGGATGATTTTTAGTTCCTCCCTGCTAGATTCTATTTTCTGTGTGATGTTCTTAAATTCTCTAACATTTAGAGACTTTAGAACAGGTTTAAGTGCCTTGAGGTTGTTCCATAGCACCAAGTTATCCTTAATTATTATGCGTGTCAATTTCAATTAATTTTATAATTTTGTAATCTTAAAGAATTAAATTATAATTTTTTTGAATTACTATGAATTTTTGGGACCTGGTAGAACCGAGTTATCCTAATTTATTATGCATCTCAATTTCAATTATTTTAGAATTTTGTTAGCTATTAAAACTCTATGCTGAAAGGCTCTATATTTTACTATGCTAAAAGACTCTATATTTTACTACGCTAAAAGGCTCTATATTTTACTACACTAAAAGACACTATATTTTACTACGCTAAATGGCTCTACATACAAATTTATCAACAATAATATGAACATAAAATTAACAATACAAATAAAACAAATAAATAAAACAAATTCTCAAAAATTAATAAACCAATCCGGGTATATAAAAGATACAAAATTAAACACAAAATAACATAATTTACATAGAAACACCACTAAAAAGGACAAATATGCATGTATTATACGAGTTTTGCCATAATCTAAATCGAAATACCTCGATTTAAGATTTTTGAATTTTATTGAAATTATATTTTCTCGATGTCCCGAAATTTAATTTCTGAAGAAAACTATTAAATTGAAAATATAATGATTTTTGGCATTTTAATAATGCTTGATCTTGTTGGCGCCGGGACCGTATTATGCGTGTAGCAACAATTTTTATAATTTTATACGTGTCAATTTTTATTTTTGAGGTGAGGTTGCACCGAGCTATCCTTAATTATTATGCGTGTCAATTTCAACAATTTTTATTATTTTGTATCCCTAAAGAATTAAATTATAAATTTTTTGAATTACTGCGAATTTTTATATATATGTTCCAGGCTTGATTTTTGGGGCCCGGTACCACCGAGTTATCCTTTATTATTATGCATGTCAATTTCAACAATTTTTATAATTTTGTAACCTTAAAGAATTAAATTATAAATATTTTTAAATTACTACGAATTTTTATGCATGGGTTCCAGGCTTGATTTTTGGTGCCAGGTAGCACCGAGTTATCCTTAATTATTGCGCGTGTCAATTTCAGCAACTTTTTTAATTTTGTTACCTTAAAGAAATAAATTATAAATTTTTTGAATTACTGCGAATAATTATGTATGGGTTCCAAGCTTGATTTTTGGGGTCCGATAGCACCAAGTTATCCTTAATTATTATGCGTGTCAATTTCAATAATTTTTATAATTTTATAATCTTAAAAAATTAGATTATAAATTTTTGAATTACTGCGAATTTTTGGGACCCAGTAGCACCGAGTTATCCTTAATTATTATGCGTCTCCATTTCAACATTTTTAGAATATTGTTAGCTATTAAAACTCTACGCTAAAAGGCTCTATATTTTACTATGCTAAAAGACTCTATATTTTACTACGCTAAAATGCTCTATATTTTACTATACTAAAAGACACTATATTTTACTACGCTAAAAGACTCTACATACAAATTTATCAACAATAATATGAACATAACATTAACAATACAAATAAAAAAAATTCACAAAAATTAATAAACCAGTCCGTGTATATAAAAGATACAAAATTAAACACAAAATAACATAAATTCACATGGAAACACACTAAAAAAATACAAATATACATGTATTATACGAGTTTTGCCATAATCTAAATCGAAATACCTCGATCTAAGATCTTTGAATATTATTAAAATTGAATTTTTTACCCGAAAAACGTAATCCACAGCTTCTTTTGTGTGTGGGGACTTTACACCTTGCTTTTACATGACGAGTGGGGCCGAACGTTTTTTAATCACGGGGGGGGGGGGGGGGGGGGGCCCTGATTTTTTTTTTTAATGGTGAAGCAATTTTGTCGATCTAAGGAAGAAAAAGATGTCTTATTTTTTTTAATGTTGTTCGCAGTATAATACTGCAAATTATGATATTGCAGTATTATACTGCGAACAACATTAAAAATAATTGTTTCTTAGTTCGCAGTATTGTACTACGATTTATATCTTTATTGTAAGTCGCAGTACTATACTGCGAATTACATTATTGGGAAAATTTCCGTTAACGTAATTCGTAGTACAATACTGCGAATTAACTAGTTCTGTAACTTTTTTTTAACATTAAAAATGTGTTTTTCGTCTAATTAATTATTAATTAAGTTTCAGACTCGCTCCATTAGACAACACTCTTGAGATGATGAACGACCCTTGCAAATTCGGGGCGAACTTTCCATTTGCCTTCACATGATGAGGGAGGATACGCTTCAATACCAACTGACCCACTTCAAACCTCCTTGGCACACCTTCTTTTATATGATCTGGCCACTCTCTGTTGATACAACTGGCCATGACACGCTGCTGCTAATCTTTTCTCGTCAATCAAACTCAATTGCTCCAGGCAGGTTTTGACCCACTCGTCATCATCAATTTTGGCCTCAGCGACAATCCAAAGGGATATGATTTCAATCTCTGCCGGTATCACTGCTTCTGTGCCATACACCAACAAATAAGGAGTTGCCCCTATTGAAGTGCAAAAAATAGTGCGATAACCCAACAATGCGAAGGGCAGTTTCTCATGCCATTGCCTGGAACCCTCCACCATTTTCCGAAGTATCTTCTTTATGTTCTTATTGGCTGCCTCAACTGCTCTATTTGCCTTAGGGCGATATGGGGTGGAATTGCGATGTATAATCTTAAACTGTTGACCTTCCTCTTTCATCAAATGACTATTGTGATTTTCTCCATTATCAGTGATGATTACCTTCGGTATCTCGAACTGGCAAATGATATTTGAATGCACAAAGTCGACCACGATCTTCTTAGTTACAGACTTAAAAGTTTTAGCTTCAATCCACTCGGTGAAGTAATCAATAGCCACTAGGATCAACCTGTGCCCATTGGATGCTGCTGGCTCAATGGGCCTAATGACATCCATGCCCTAAGCAACGAAAGGGCATGGTGCGGACATCGTATGTAATTGAGATGGCGGGGAGTGAATCAAATCTCCATACACCTGACATTGATGCCATTTGCGCACGAAACTGATAAAATCTTGCTCCATGGTGAGCCAATAATAACTTGCTCGGAAAATCTTCTTTGCCAAAACATACCCGCTCATATGAGGTCCACAAACTCCGGAATGTACCTCGGTCATGATAGTCGTGGCTTGTCTATAATTTATTCATCTCAACAACCCAAGATCTGGCATTCTTTTGTATAATACCACTCCACTAAAGAAAAACCCACTTGATAAGCTACGAATTGTTCTCTTTTGAGCACTTGTGGCTTGTACTGGGTACACGCCTATCCTGATATATTCTTTAACCAAGGTTCACCATCAAGCTCCTCTTCCACCACATTACAGTAAGCATGTTGATCATGGACTTGGATATGGATGCCAAGGTAGCCAAAACATCCATGTGATATGTCTGAACTCTACTGACCAGAATCATTGACAAAGATCATGCAGACATTACCAGTATGGTATGAGCTTCAAATATCATGTTTCCCATTCCCCTTGAATCTGGTGTACCGGAAGGTCCGATTCCACCAAGGCCAAGACTTCCTGGACACCCATGTGTGCAGCTAACCTCAGACCCAAAATGCATGCTTCATATTCTGCCATATTGTTAGTGCAATAGAAGCAATGCCTTTCATGTTGGTGGCCCTATCGAAGAATAGTTTCCATCCTGGGTTCTCGCCCTATTCCACTTTATCAATATGCATCACCTCCTAATCTGGGAAGTATGTCTTCAGGGGTTCATATTCTTCATACACCGGGTTCTCGGCCAGATGGTCAGCCAATGCATGTGCTTTCATTGCAGTCCGAGTCATAGACGATGTGAAAATCAGTGAGCAGGATCTGCCACTTTGCAAGCCTTCCCGTGGGCATAGGCTTCTAAAAGATGTACTTTGACGGGTCTAGGCACGAGATAGAGGTAAGTGGTATAAGAGGACAAATAATGTTTGAACTTTTGTGCTACCCAAGTTAGGGTACAACATGTCCTCTCCAGTTGAGTATACTTAACCTCATAAGCTATGAATTACTTTCTAAGGTAGTATATGGCCTGCTTCTTCCTACCGGTGAGATCATGCTGACTTAACACACTCGAATGAGTTGTCCAGGACTGTTAGATACAGAATCAATGGCCTTCTTTGTTATGGTGGGACCAACACCGGTGGGTTCGACAAGTATCCCTTTATCTTATCAAATGCTTCCTAACATTCCTCTGTCTACTTGACTGCAACATCCCTTTTCAACAGCTTAAAGATAGACTCACAAGTTGTTGTGAGCCGAGCAGTAAATTTACTAATGTAATTCAATCTCCGCAGTAGACTCAACACCTCAATTTTGTTCCTCAGAGACGGAAATTCATGTATGGCTTTGATCTTTGATGCATCCAGCTCAATGCCTCGGCGGATGACTATGAATCCTAGCATCTTCCCCGATGGCACACCAAATGCGCATTTTGTAGGATTGAGCTTGAGGTTGTACCTGCAGAGCCTCTGGAAGAATTTTCTCAAATCTCTAACATGGTTAGTCTGCTTCCTGGATTTCACAATTACATCATCCACATAGACCTCAATCTCCTTATGTACGATATGGTAGAATATGGTTGTCATTTCCCTCATGTAAGTTGTCCCAACATTCTTCAGACCAAAAGGCATGACCCTATAGCAGTATGTTCCCTACGGTGTGATGAATGCCATCTTCTCCGTATCCTCTTCGTCCATTTAGATCTGGTGATAGCCTGCGTAATAATTCATGAAAGAACCAATCTCGTGTTTTGCACAATGGTCAATCAATATGTGGATGTTTGAAAGTGGGAAGTTATCCTTTGGGATCGCCTTGTTGAGGTCAAGATAATCGACACACACCCTGGTTTTACCATCCTTCTTTTTCACAGGCACAACATTGGCTAACCAAGTGGGATACCGCGTGACTCGAATGACTTTTTCCTCAAACGGCTTTGTAACTTCCTTTTTGATTTTTACGCGCATGTCAGTTTTAAACTTCCTCAACTTTTGTTTGACTGGAGGGCATGCCGGGTTAGTGGACCATTTGTGAACCACCAAGTCAGTGCTCAGCCCTGGCATGTCGTCGTAAGACCATGCAAAAATATTTCTGTATTCAAGCAACTCTTTGATTATTTCTTGCCTAAGTTGCGGCTCAAAATGGACACTTATTTTAGTTTCTCTGATATTATCTAGGTCCCCTTGATTGATTGCTTCTGTATCACTCAGGTTTGGCTTGAGTTTTTCCTCAAAGTGGCTTAATTCTTTACTAATTTCTTCAAACGCCCCTTCCTCATCATACTTTGGCTTATCCTCACATTTGATCTCATGAATTATTATTTCAGAATAAAATTGGTCTTCGAGACTAGGCCGAAGATTCCTTATGCATGTCATATCATTGGAGCCAGCATAAAAAGAACTATATAAGAAGGAAAATAAAAGCAAAGAAAAATAAAAACTATCAGAACTGATGAAAAGGGAAATTGTATTTCATTGAAATTGAAAGATAACAAGGTTTATACATCCAAATGGATGGAACATAGACTCTGAATTACAGCCCTGGAATAATCCAGGGAAATTGAGAGAAAAATCAAGCAAACTACCAAAACTCCTTCCTGGTCGGGAGAAGAGTAGCTTCCCAATGTCGACTATTGCATAGGGCCCAACAAATTGCACATTTGCCTTGCTAGAGTCCTCTCATGCATTTACCAAATTCACATCTTCAAACAACTTTTCGAACCTTTCAAGCAATTCCTTATCAGGATTAACCGCAAGACTGGGACTTTTTGTTGTCAGCACTTCTTGGTGCCGGGCCTCACAAATGATATGAAAAGAAGCGACACGGGCTTAGGGAGGACCCATGCTTTTCGTTTTATTTTTCTGGCTCTCTTTATGTCTACAATCGTGGGCTTGAACCCCAAACCCAGAGGTGTCCATGTTTTTGGGAAGAGACAACGGTTGTACGATACCTTGAAGTGACGCTACCAAACCCTTTCCTGGAACAAACCCATTTTTCAACATTTCAACAGCCACAATGACTGATGCAGTGGCTACCTTCGGCATTGGAATGCACTCCCCTTCTGGAACTTTCTTCACTGATACTGTGTCATGAACCTGATACATCCAAGGCCCTTTGTCATCAGAGTCAATAATAGACACAACAGCATCACTGTGAACATACAGATTGTCCTCGACGTGCACAACTATTTCTTGTCTGTCCGATTCAAATTTCACCATTTGATGCAAAGTAGAGGGAACTACTTTAGCGGCATGGAACCAGGGTCGCCCCAGCAACCGATTATAAGATACATCCACATCTAACACCTGGAATTCCATTGTAAAATCAACTGGTCTGATTGTCAGCTCGAGTACTATTTCACTGACCGAATCTTTTCCCCAACCACTGAACCCTCGCCCACAAATAATGTTCTTATGAATTATTTCATCCTCCACCTTCAACTTGTTCAACATGGAAAGAGGGAAAACATTTTCACTTGAACCGTTGTCAACCAATACTCGGGTAACTACAGAATCTTCGCACTTTACCGTGAGATAGAGGGCTCTATTATGCTCGGTACCTTCTACGGGCAATTCATCATCAGAAAGAGTGACTTTGTTTATCTCAAAAATCTTGTTGGCTATCTTTTACAAGTGATTCGCTATGATTTTGTCAGGAACATGGGCCTCATTTAGAATCTTCATTAGTTCCCAATGGTGCTCGCCCGTATGGATCAACAATGATAGTACTTAGATTTGAGCATGCGTCTTCCTCATTTGCTCCACAATGTAATAATCTTGCACTTTCATCTGTTTTTGAAAATCTTCCGCTTCCTCTCCACTCTCTGCTTTCTTCACCAGTACTGAGTTATCCTTGGTCAGTTTGAATTTTCTCAGTTCCTCGAGGGCAAAGCACCTCCCGATCGGGTCAATCCATGTCTCTCACAAAGTTCTTCTCTAACCTCTTTCCCTTTGTAAGTCACTATTACTCTGTGATAATTCCGAGGGACGGCTTTGCTGTTGATTATTGGTAGCTGAGTTACAGGTTTGATAATGACGGGCTCTGTGCGAGCACTCTCCACGACCACAACGGGCTTGCTTGTCACCCCTGGTACTACCACTTTTGCATTTTACCATCCCATCTTCTGGGGATCCCTTCTTGACTACAAGGAAAGGCTCACAGCTTGTTCCACTCAACTTAAACGTCGACATCTTGCTTGTTAGTTTTTCAACCGGCTTCTGCTCACCAGATCTGATCATCATGACAGTTTGTGAAGGCTTTTTGGGCTCTCTCTCTTTGTGCACTATCTCAATCATGTTCGTTTCTTGATGGGCAGGCAACATGTTCTGATTAATATTGGGTGCTTTCAGAGCTTGTACCTCAATCTGATGTGAATCAATAAGTTCTTGGATAGTGTTCTTCAGATGCCAACATTTCTTTGTGTCATGCCCCGGGGCACCAGAACAATACTCACAACTAACATAATAATCAAGATTTCACGGGGGAGGATTCGACAACTTTGATTCAATCGGCCTTAATACATCTAATTGTCTCAACCTGTGGAATAGGCTGGTATAAGATTCTCCCAATGGAGTGAAAGTTCTCTTCTTCTGCAACCTCTCATTATTAAAAGATTTATTGGCCCGGAAAGCTAGTCTCGGAGGGGGGGGGGGGGGTTGGTAAGCTCTTGGAGGTGGATAGGCATTTTGTGAAGCTGGGTAATTATTTTGTGGTGCTGGCGCATGCCATTGTGCGTGGGAGGGAGGTTGAGTATATGTTTGTGCATGATGGACGAAAAGACGGGGTTCGGGGGGTGGATAGTACTGTTTTGGTGGACTATATGGAGTGTGGGGATAGGCTTGGTGATGAGGTCGAGGCTGGTTGTAATGTGGTGAACCCTGGGGCCCAAACCATTTTCCTGATTCGATTGTTGCTACCTCCTCTTTCTTCTTCTTTCCAATTACGTTCGCTGTCTCGCTTTGGATAGGCTGGGTTGTTGCTTTGATTGTTGAATAACTCATAATCTTGATAGATTTGAATCCCTACTCTACCATGCTCCCCATTTTTACTACCTCATTAAAGGACTTGCCGTTTGCCGACACCAGGTGACCAAAATATGTGGGCTCCAAGGCTTGCAAGAAGTAATCTACCATTTCACTTTTCTTCATTAGAGGGTCGACCCTTCCTGCTCCCTCCAACGGAATCCGTACTCTCTAAAGCTTTCATTTTGCTTCTTTTCTAGTTTCGTCAAGGGACAAGTGAGCCGAAATAATTTCAAGATTATACTGAAAATGACAAGCGAATGCTTGGGCTAGATCGTCCCTTGTGTACCACCGACCATGATCTTGTCGGGTGTACCATTCCAAAGCTGAGCCACTTAAACTTTGACTGAAGTATTCCATTAGTAGTTTATCTCTACCGCCTGCCCCTTTCATCTTCCTATAGAAACCCCTCAAGTGTGCCACTGGATCGCCATGCTTGTCATACAAGTCAAACTTGGGCATCTTAAAGGTCGGCAACAATTGTACATCTCGAAACAAACAAAGGTCTTTGTATGCCACACTCACTTGACTTCCCAGCTCCTGCATATCTCTGAATGACTGCTATAGACTTTTGACTTTTCTGAGCATCTCCTCTTGCTCAGGATTTTTGGCTGGTTTCTCAGCCTCTGTAGGGAGTTCAAAACGATGAGTGTATGAATAAGGTTCTAGAGCTTTGTAGGTGGGATCTAAGGGGTAATACTGGTTATCATGGGTTTGGAATAAGGTTTTGGTGCATGATTTGTGGAGTGTAGCGAGTAGAGGTGCCACAAATATAGGAGCAACTCGTAGAGGAGGGTGTGGAACAACTTTGGGTGGTAGAGCTGGGGGTGTCTGGAAAGTTGTGCTCTGGTATTGTTGATAGATGGGGAAGCTTGGAGGCAGATCCGTGGCAAGGTGATCATGTGACTGGGCTAGTTGTGCGGTGAAGGCCAGGTTGGCAGGATAAGCTGGTGGTCGTTTCCCTTTCACCCACACTTGATACATTTCATTCATCTGCTGCTTCAATTTATATACCTCTTCTTTATTGCGTTGATATCCAACTCTTCCAGCTCTCTTGAGGGATCAATGATACTTGCGTCAAGCTCTTGATTGGCCATAGAGAGCTTGCTTTGGACTGAGTGTTGTAGGGGTGGTTTCCAGAATGCCACAAAACTAACCACCTGTATGAATTGGATAAACATTAAATTTGTTAGGGTTTGGGCTTTAACATGGAGGCAACCACATATTCGAGGATGAATGCGCCTAAGCTGTTATCGGTTTCCATTATGCACTGGATCGACTGCTTTCGTCATCCCAACTTTAATCCTATGCCATTTTTCTTTTCTCTCTTGTTTTATTTTTCTTTTTTTATTTAGCTTGTTTTTCCTTCTTTCTTTTGTTTTACTATTCTCTCTATTATTTTTCAAATGTTTCTCTCTCACGGGTTCTTATTTTTCCTCTATTTTCTTTTCTCTTTTTTCCTTATTTTGGTTATGGTCGAATCCTATGGAGATTGCCCATGTATCATGACCCTGTATGAATCAAATCAAGCAAAGTTCTGGCATATAAGTACAGAAATAAAATATTTTAGGAATTTTAATTTTCATAAAGTAAAATATTTTTGATTATAACTACCAAACTAACAGACCCGAGAGAGGAAACTAACAAACTCCGACTCAAAATAAATCTAACAGACTCTGATAGGAAAGGGAAAACAATAGACTCAACAAATGACTATAGACTCAAATAATAGAAAATAGAGACTCGAGCGACAATCACAAATACATTAATGCCTCTAAAGCTCCTGTAGCATGCGGGACATCATTCGTGTTGCTGCAGGCCTGCGTGCTAAATCCACTTGGAGGTGTTGGAGGTCTTCTATCACTTGACAAATGAAGGTCATGGCGGTGACAAAAAACATGGATCTTGTCATATCTTCATAGTTGCTACACTTTACTGTGATGTAATCAGCAATCCTCCAGACCCTCTCTCTTATAACACCTTTTTTTGTGCAACAATCGCATGTCTGCTGGGCCCTGGCTTCTAAAGTTTATTCATCTACCTGATTCAATTCTTGAAATTGATGCAAATCTCTTTCTAGCTGTGCTATTGCTATGTAACAATGCTCTCTTTCAGCCTTGAAGTCCTTTTCCTGTTTGACCATCTTGTTTTCAACAATTATGACCCTTTTCCTTAATCTCGCAACCTCATTGTCGCATATTTCTTTCTACTGTTCAATCATGGGTGCTCGTTCTTCTGCATTTTTGGCCAATGGATTTTGGGCCCTGGCTAGCTCACCTTCTTCTTTGTTCAAGTCAAAACCATATTCTCCTACTTCTCACATCATGTTGTTTATGAGCTTCTCATCCTTCTCACTTCTGGGGGGGGGGGGGGTTCTCTGCCGGTTTTTTTATTTTTCTGAATTTGGGCTCGCAAGGCTTCATTTTCTTTGGCTAGTCTTTTCTTTTCACTCTCGTCCACCATGGCTTGCAAACCATTCTCGAATTGAAGGTCTTTGACTTGTTTTTCCAACTTTCCTATTATAGCCCGACATTCATTTTCCTTGGCTAACCAACCCCACTATTCCTTTGACGCCTCAGCAAATTCCTGAAGATGTGGTCTTTTGGTCTGTCTTCCGAATTCCACTTCCCTTTTATACCAAGCAAGGTATCCTGGTGCAACTTCCTCTTTAGACAGGTCATATACTCGAGTGTTTGCCTTCAAGTACTGACATTCACTCCAAATTTGGCAGGCTGTTGCTTCATGAAACTGACAATTGGGACCAATCTCGACCGAATCAGAAATTTTTCTAATGATTGTTTGGACAAAAAAATAAGTTTTTACTACTAAAAAAAGTTACGTAACTACCTAATTTGCAGTACTATGCTGCGAATTACTTTATCAGATATTTAACCGTTAAAGTAATTCACAGTATAGTATTGAAATTTTTTAATATTTTTAACTAATTCGCAGTATTCTACTGCGAATGACTTAATCGCAGTACTGTATTGAGATTTCTTTATTAATTTGGCCCCACCAGTAATTAACTAACATAATAATAATAATTCAAACACATAAAATGGAGTATTGTACTGCAAGTTCCTTAAAAACATTCTGCACCCCAAGATCGGACTTGCTTTATTTAATGACGTTTCAATTTTATGAAAATTCATTCAATACAAACTTCAAACTTCCGTTCATACTTCTCTCTTTTTCTTATCAATCATTTTTGTACAATATCTGAGCCAAAAATAAAGGTTTCATTATATTGGGGGGGGGGGGTGAGATTTGCTAGAGAATAACTCTGTGAGGTATAGCTCATGTCCACAGTGTCATGTTAAATTGCTGCTTACTACGGAGTATGATAAATTGGTTTCGATGTTATGTAAAAAAATTGTTAGATAATACGCTTAACGCTAGAGGGGGGGGGGGTGAATAGCGTTATAATAAAATTTAGCGTAAACTTGCGGAAATTAAAATTTGCAGGAAACAATTAAGTGCGTTAAATAAATAAAAGGAAAGAACGCACCGATATATTCTGGTTCACCACAACACGTGGCTAGTCCAGTCCCCGAGAGACTCTTTCGAGATTTTCCACTAACTTGTTAAGCTTACGGGTGCTCAACAAACCTTTACAACGTAAGGACACAAGCCTTAACACCTTTGCTCGGAGATACAACACTCCAAGACTTCAACCAAGGAAAAACACAAGTTCCTTACAACAAGAGAATCACAATTCTCTTACAAGTGTGTAAAACACTTCACACTCAAGCAAAATACTCCTTTATGAGTAGGTATGAGTAAAAGAAGTAAGCTCTAGATCACAACAACTTTGGACAAGAATATGGCTCTCAAAAGCTTTATGAAATTGAATATAAAATGATAAACAAAAGTATGCAACCTTATAGCAATGTAATGATCAGTTGTAGTATGTTGTTGTGTTTAAAACACTGAAATGAAGTTGTATTTATAGTTGAAAAACTTGGCATTACCGTTGCCTAATTGCCAATTAAGAGTTGCTGATTTTACTCACTGACAATCGATTGTCAAACCCTAACAATCGATTGTCTGCCAGTCAGATCAAAATTCAATCCCAGATTTTACGCTTGATAATCGATTACTTTCAATCCATAATCGATTACTGGCAACGTTCAAAAAATCCTTTCTAGATTTTACCACAAACAATCGATTGTCCAGAATCAACAATCGATTGTCCAGAATCAACAATCGATTACTCAGCGACGTTCAAAAAATCTTTTCCGGATTTTAATCAAAACAATCGATTATACAAAATCAATAATCGATTACCCAATAACGTTCAAAAAATCTTTTCCGGATTTTAATCAAAACAATCGATTATACAGAATCAATAATCGATTACCTGACGGTATTTGAAAACTTTGCGACAACGGTCAGCTTCACAATCGATTGCACAAAGTCAACAATCGATTACTTATCAGTTTTTGAAAAACATTTTAGACACTGTCTCTTTGACAATCGATTGTCCAATGTAACAATCGATTATTTAATAAATTTGAAAATCACTGGAAGACACTGTCTCCACATAATCGATTACCACTGGTTCATAATCGATTATTCTGAGTTTTGAAAAACTTTGATGGACACTGCCTCAGCCACAATCGATTGTAATTTGTTCACAATCGATTGTCATGCAGGTTTGAAAAACCTGATGCTCACTGTCTTACTCACAATCGATTATCATTAGTTCACAATCGATTGTCATGCAGTCTTGGCTTAAAACAATCGATTATCATAAGTACATAATCGATTATCTTAGTCCAGATTTTTAAGGCATGTCTAAAAATTATTTTGACTACTGTAAATATGCATGATTTAAAATCATTTGACATTAAATTAAATATGCATGATTTTGGAAAATAGTTTTATGAGAGAAGCCATGTTACGAGTCAAGTTGTAGGATCAAGATCAAAATTAAGAATGACTCAATTAAACTACAAAACTTTGTCTTGAGCTTGAATCTCGTTGTATATCAATTGTGCGCTTGTTTCTTGAACTTCGTCATATATCAATTTTCGCTTCGTTTGTCATTCATCAAAACCTATACAAAAGAACACACGTTTTAGTATATTGCATTGAGAACGTGTTTCCAACAATTTCCCCCTTTTTGATAATGGCAAACATTAAGCGGGATATGCAAGACAAGCAATTTATAATGACGATTCAAGACAAGTATATACATGCAACAAGTATGCAATTTGTTCCCCCTCAATTTATGAATTCCCCCTCAATTGAAGCTTATGAATATTGAGAGTGCATACCCGTTATCTTCCCCCTTTTGCCATTAGCAAAAATAATAATAAGATGCCAAAGATGAAATAAACCTTGTTTATTTATTGGAAAGAAATTACAGCAACAGGGAAGACAATACAACATATAAAAACGAAAAAACTACAATTATTCATTCATCATTTTCCGCCTCATCATCCGGCGTGCTTCATATGGAACAAGACCCGCATATGGATAATGAATGTGGTCAAAATATCCATGGATCTCGTGAGCTAATTGACCGACAGAGGTGGTCAGGGAAGCAATTTGGTCGGAAATGGATTGGAGAGTCGGTTCTTGAGGCGGACGAGTTCGACGGGATGGAGGAGGAGCAGGCGCTACATGATCACCGTCATGATGAAAGGAGGATTCCAAAATTTCCCACTTTTTGGTACTCTTTTTGAGAGGACCATTTCCAGTGACGAATCCAGTGGCTTCTAGAAAGTTCATGATGAGGAGAGCATAAGGAAGAGGCCTATCATCTCCGATAGCGTCACGCATGTGAATTTTGATAAGCCGACACCAATTGATGTTAGCTCCGGTTATTATGGCATGCATGAGCTTAGTGTCCTCTTGAGAAATGGTAGTATGGTTATGCTTACGAAGCTTGAGGACTCGGGTGATGAAATAGAAAATCAACCGCTAATTGGGATCCATTCCCGTAATTGTAGGACGACGGGAAGAAAGATTTGGATCATAAGAAGTAAGACCGATTTGGTGTAAGAGGGCTGTTTCATCAAAAAGGGCTCCGGCCTCTCCGGTGTACCGAAAAATGTCTTCACCATTATGAGGAAGACGGGCAATGGTATGAAGATTTTCATCGGAAAGAAGAATTTGAACACCATTAATGTTGGTGACAAGCTCACCATCATCATCCTCATGGAGGTTGGAATAAAATGCTTGACCCAATATAGTATTGATGTAAGGATGGGTAAGGAGTAAAAAGTCAAGAAGTTGAGAATTTTTGAGCATATTTGCAGCAGGCCCAAATGATTCAAGATACTTGTGGGTTGAAAAGCGGGGTGGAAGAATGTCGCGCTTTTCAAATTTGGTTAAGAATCGAGTAAGCTCGATGTCGGAATTAAAATATAGAACGGAACCATCTTGATAGGGATAGTTCGGACGAGGAGGGGCAACAGAGGAGGATGCGCCGTGCCTAGCAGAACGGGAACGTTTTGAGTGACGGCCCGACATTTTTAATGAAAGCTGCTGGATTTTGCAAAGGATTAGAGAGAATTTGATATTTTGAAAGCTACAATTGATGCTTGAGTGAATGCATATGAACATATATGAAGCCTATTTATAGAGGGGAGAGTGGCTTATCATTTATGGAAGAAATCTGCTGAGAATTTAAAGCCAAATCAGTCAGAAACGGTAAAATAAATTCACTGACCGTTAGACAATCGATTGTTGAGATGCAATAATCGATTGTTGAAGAGTTATGACCTGACTTGGAACTGACACAAATCGATTGAGGAGCCAAACGGTAACAAGAGTTTAAATTTCTGACATGAAATAATCGATTGTCAAATGTGGTAATCGATTACGGGACCAAACGGTAACAAGCTTTTGAATTACTGACATGAAATAATCGATTATATATGTGAAATAATCGATTGTTTTGGACAAGCATTGCTGAATGGCTGAGGCAGAAATCGATTATGCAATTTAAGGAATCAATTTTTAAATAAGGCTGCATAATGGACATAAACCATAAACAATCGATTAGTGATACTGCTAATCGATTTTCAGCACAGTAAAATAATCGATTATTTGCTTGGAAAAATCGATTGTTCTGTGCCAAAACTTTATAATTCCCCCTATCTTTTAGGGCGATACCTGCAAAATAGAATTAAATGTCTCCGGCGCTCAAGTCAGTAATTTGTAAAGAAGTAATAACTTAAACTAGTGTTGCCAAGTGAGAACATGAGCTCTTAAGAAGTGTGTCCTAAAGTGTTCTTAAGAGAGTTTCGGGTACTTACCTTTCCTCCGACGTCTCCAATTACCTGTTCAAGAGGGTGATCTTTGATCGTCCTCCACTCATTTGGCACTTTTGTTTCTTTTTCCAATTGTGGTGCTTCTTCCGTTGGTTGTTCCTCAATTTCATCTTTATTTTCCTTGGGTGGTTCCTCTTGTATTTTATCTTTCAAGCTATCTAAGATACCTGCAAGATCAAAATCGGATTCCTTTCTCGCCAAGCGAGCATTATTTTCGGAAAATACAACATGAGGGGATTCCTCCACAATTTGGGTTCTTTTATTAAAGATCCTATATGCTTTACTACGTGAGGAATATCCAATGAAAATACCTTCATCCGACTTAGCATCAAATTTACCCAATTGGTCTTTGCCATTGTTATGAACAAGACATTTACAACCAAAAACTCTAAAATGGGAAATATTTGGTTTTCTACCCTTATATAGTTCTAGGGGGTTTTGATGAGTATCGGCCGAATTACTACTCTATTTAGAACATAGCAAGCGGTACTCACGGCGTCTGCCCAAAAATGTTTGGGTATCTTAGCTTCGTCGAGCATGGTTCTAGCCATCTCTTCGAGACACCTATTTTTCCTTTCCACCACCCCATTTTGTTGTGGTGTACGTGGAGCGGAAAAGGTATGCTCGATTCCGAGTTCGTCACAAAAGTCCGCAAAGAGGTTGTGATCAAACTCTCCCCCATGATCACTTCTAATTGAAGTGATGGTTGTTTCTTTCTCATTTTGAACACGCTTAAGAAAATATTTAAAATTTTGAAAAGCATCACTTTTATTGGCAAGAAATAAAGTCCAAGTAAATCTCGAGTAATCATCAACAATCACATAAGCATATTTATTTCTTCCTATACTTTCAACACGAGAGGGATCAAATAAATCCATATGAAGCAATTGCAATGGTCTAGAAGTTGAAACAATGTTTTTAGATTTGAAAGATGCTTTTGTTTGCTTCCCCTTTTGACACGAGTCACAAATAGAGTCATTTTCAAATTTTAAATTGGGAAGACCAACAACTAAGTTTTGAGAAATCAATTTGTTCAAAAGATGCATATTGATATGTGCTACTCTACGATGCCATAGCCAAGTATCATCCTCTTTACTCATTAGACAATCAACATAATCGGGTGAGGAATTAGCAAGATCAACCATATAAATATTATCCACTCTAAAACCCCGGAGGATAATTTTGAAATCACTACATCTGAACACTAAGCATTCATCCGAATCAAATAAAGCAAGATTTCCCTTGTCACACAATTGGCTTATGCTCAAGAGATTATGCTTTAATCCTTTGACAAGTAATATATGCTTAATAGAGGAATTTTCATCCTTACCGACTGAGCCGATGCCGATGATCTTTCCTTTATTGTTATCACCAAAGATAACACTTCCTCCTTCTTTGTGCTCTAATTGAAGGAATTTGGATTCATCTCCCGTCATATGCTTGGAGCATCCACTATCAAGGTACCATAGTACACTTGATACCTTCAAGCACACCTACAAAACAAATTAATCTTCTTTAGGTACCCATGCCATCTTGGGTCCTTGGGGGTTAGGCATATTATAATGATGCGATTGAGTAATATGTCTATGACGTGTAAAGCATGCAGGAGCAATATGACCAATACGTCTACAATAATGACAAGTCACATTTGGGTTATGCATCCTTCTAGGTTCATAGTAACTAGACGGATGAAAATTTCTTACTCTATTTTGAACACTATGACTATTTCGCATTTCATGAGAATTATTTCTCCTACTATGAGCTTTAGGATGGGCAGAATTTCTAGAGTGATTGTTTCTCGGTTGAGGGCCATTGTTAGGTCTTCTAAGGGGTTCAAAATTTGGCCTAAAATATGCATCATTTCTAGGGTGACTATTTCTAGGTGGTAAGTCATTCCTAGGTCTTCTAAAATGTTCAGCATTTTGTCTAGCATGCATATTGGCTCTAGAGTTGTTGTTTCTAGGATAAGCATTTCTATTGTTAATCCTAGGTTGAGCTTTAGGTTGTTGGGGTTTAGCGTCAACCTTTTCTTCATTCTTAAGGCCTATTCCATGCTTGGTTGATTTCAAGTTAACAAGAACATCATTCAAGTTTTTGTGCGAAGAATTAAACTTATCTAATGTGCCTTTAAGCCTACTTACTTCATTCTTAAGATGCAAACAAGAAGTGCAATTTCTAGTAGAGCTTTCGGGCTTATCGGAACTTCTTTTTCCAAAAAACTTATTTTCCTCTTTCAGCTTCTCATTTTCTAAAACCAGTTTTTCTAAATCCTTTTCTTTTAAAGAAAGCTGTTTTTGAAAATCTTTTTCTTTTAGAGAAGCATTTTCTTTTACGCTTTTGACTGCTTTTGAAGCTTTAATAAATCCAGTATATAATTCATCAAAAGCAGTTCGCATTTCATCAAGAGTAATGAAGTTTTGAGACGAAATTTGACATACCTCGTCTTTGTTATCTTCTTGTGCCATGAGGCAACGATTTGCTGCTTCGTCTTCTTCTCCTTCGCTTGACTCATCTGCGGAGTCACCTCCCCAAGAAATATATGCGCGTTGCTTTTTAAAAGGTTTCTTTTCCTTTTTGAGGTTTGGGCAATTTGACTTGATGTGCCCGGTTTCTCCGCATTCATAGCATTTGATTTGTTCGCCTTGCTTTTTGGCCTTGCGTTCATACTCCTTGCGCATGAACTTTTGAAATCTTTTGATAACGAGTCCAAACTCGTTGTCTCCTTCCTCATCAATTTGCGGTTGGCTTGTGCTCGCCTTTAGAGCTATTCTTTGCCTCCTTTGATCATCAACGAAAGGGTTAAGAATAGTAGATTCATAGGTTTTAAGGTTACCTCTTAGTGCGTCGATGGTGACGTTTGAAACGCCAATGGATTCTTGAATTGCATCGGCCTTTGATCTCCATGCCGGTGTGAGACTTCTAAGAATTTTTCGAACGAGCTCTCTATCCGTGAATGTTTTCTTGAGAGCATGTAGGTCATTTACGATTATTGAAAATCGCTCAAATATTTCGTCCACCTTTTCACCTTCCTTCATGTGAAATAATTCATAAGAATGGGTTAGGAAATCAATTTTTGCTTCCCTTACCTGGTTTCCCTTCATTATCACCTTCCAGAGGTGAAAGCTGTCGGACTGAATGAAGATCTTCATCCTCTACTTCCAGTACGTGTAATTTGTACCGTTGAATAGAGGTGGTCGTGTGGATCACTGTCCTTCATCAATTCCTGCAAAAGAATCACGAGTAGAAGCCATGGATGGTTCTCTCAAACTGTTAAGTTTTCAGAGAGTTGGGCTCTGATACCAATTGCTAGATAATACGCTTAACGCTAGAGGGGGGGTGAATAGCGCTATAATAAAATTTAGCGTAAACTTGCGGAAATTAAAATTTGCAGGAAATAATTAAGTGCGTTAAATAAATAAAAGGAAAGAACGCACCGATATATTCTAGTTCACCACAACACGTGGCTAGTCCAGTCCCCGAGAGATTCTCTCGAGATTTTCCACTAACTTGTTAAGCTTACGGGTGCTCAACAAACCTTTACAACGTAAGGACACAAGCCTTAACACCTTTGCTCGGAGATACAACACTCCAAGACTTCAACCAAAGAAACACAAGTTCCTTACAACAAGAGAATCACAATTCTCTTACAAGTGTGTAAAACACTTAACACTCAAGCAAAATACTCCTTTATGAGTAGGTAGGAGTAAAAGAAGTAAGCTCTAGATCACAACAACTTTGGACAAGAATATGGCTCTCAAAAGCTTTATGAAATTGAATATAAAAGGATAACAAAAGTATGCAAGCTTATAGCAATGTAATGATCAGTTGTAGTACGTTGTTGTGTTTAAAACACTGAAATGAAGCTGTATTTATAGTTGAAAAACTTGGCATTACCGTTGCCTAATTGCCAATTAAGAGTTGCTGATTTTACTCATTGACAATCGATTGTCAAACCCCAACAATCGATTGTCTGCCAGTCAGATCAAAATTCAATCCCAGATTTTACGCTTGATAATCGATTACTTTCAATCCATAATCGATTACTGGCAACGTTCAAAAAATCCTTTCCAGATTTTACCACAAACAATCGATTGTCCAGAATCAACAATCGATTACTCAGCAACGTTCAAAAAATCTTTTCCGGATTTTAATCAAAACAATCGATTATACAAAATCAATAATCGATTACCCAATAACATTCAAAAAATCTTTTCCGGATTTTAATCAAAACAATCGATTATACAGAATCAATAATCGATTACCTGACGGTATTTGAAAACTTTACGACAACGGTCAGCTTCACAATCGATTGCACAAAGTCAACAATCGATTACTTATCAGTTTTTGAAAAACATTTTAGACACTGTCTCTTTGACAATCGATTGTCCAATGTAACAATCGATTATTTAATAACTTTGAAAATCACTGGAAGACACTGTCTCAACATAATTGATTACCATTAGTTCATAATCGATTATTCTGAGTTTTGAAAAACTTTGATGGACACTGCCTCAGTCACAATCGATTGTCATTTGTTCACAATCGATTGTCATGCAGGTTTGAAAAACCTGATGCTCACTGTCTTACTCACAATCGATTGTCATTAGTTCACAATCGATTGTCATGCAGTCTTGGCTTAAAACAATTGATTATCATAAGTACATAATCGATTATCTTAGTCCAGATTTTTAAGGCATGTCTAAAAATTATTTTGACTACTGTAAATATGCATGATTTAAAATCATTTGACATTAAATTAAATATGCATGATTTTGGAAAATAGTTTTATGAGAGAAGCCATGTTACGAGTCAAGTTGTAGGATCAAGATCACAATTAAGAATGACTCAATTAAACTATAAAACTTTGTCTTGAGCTTGAATCTCGTTGTATATCAATTGTGCGCTTGTTTCTTGAACTTCGTCATATATCAATTTTCGCTTCGTTTGTCATTCATCAAAACCTATACAAAAGAACACACGTTTTAGTATATTGCATTGAGAACGTGTTTCCAACAAAAATGAGTATGAGGAAGCGTTCGGTTAACCTGAAAGTAACCGGTAGGTTTCCGTGTTCAGTGACTCCGCAGGGGTTTTCTTATTATTCTGAGTTTAACATCGAGGATGATGAAACTCCTAGAGATTTTTTGCGTATTCTTGATGAATATAGGGAATTTATTGTAATAAAATTATTGGAAATGCACGTCATGGTGGAAGATAATCCTAATAATGAGGGGGTGCATAGTAGGGATAACCCCCGTCATCAGGTGGTTATTCTGGAGCAGGTTTTGCCGGGCAGATTGCTGATGAAAGAGCTTGCCTTGATTTAAACTTGTTACCATCGGTGAATGAGCAACCACAAAATAATTTTTCATCTTTATATAATCCACAAGACGATTGGTAAACTTCACTTTTACTACGCTTTAGCGATGTTTATTTTATGTTTTAATTGGATTTGTATTAACACTTATATTTTTCATAGGGGGTACCATCCAGATATGAATTTTACAAGTAATGACCCCGTCCCTAGTTGGAATATGCATAGTTCTGGAGTATTGGAGCACAATGGTCCATCCGTGAGTCATCACCAACAGGAAAATATCCATCATGAAATGTCAAGACAGTACGACTTGTAAGTAAAATGATATAGCTATATCAAAAGTATTCATGTAGTTGGCTAACTTATCATTTTGTTCTTTTTGTGCAGTGAAAACGAGCTTCTTGATATTCCTAACATCCCACAGTTGCCCATAGATGATGCATTGACTCGTGATTTTTCTGATGCGCAGAGTCAGGAAGATGAATTTGATTATGACAACTCTGCGGATGAGTCTGGGGATGACACACCCTTTTAGGGTGATGATGAGGAGGAAGTGAATGTTTAACCTGAGCTGATGAGGGAGCATATTCCTCCACCTTCCGCTAGACAAAAAAATGTATGAGTTCCACATGCAATTTCATGAGCGAAATATTCCCTACCTTGATAATTTGCCAAGTATGCTGAACGTGGATGCCCTCACAAGGGATGATGGCAAAATTCGGTTGGCGATGCAGGATGAGTCTAGACCAGTTGTTCTAACAAAGGGCATGTATTTCCTTGATAAAGCTCGCCTAATTATGGCTGTTAAAATCTATAGTATAAGAGAGTGCTGTGAGATGACGCTAAGTGAGTCAACTACGGAGGTATACAAGGTTGTATCTCATAGTTGGTTTATGGGTTGTCACTGGATGTTGCGTGCCGACAAGAAGAAATCAAGTTTGTGGAAAGTGGGTAAATTTATTAGCAAGCACAGATGTGAAATGGACACATTCAATGAGAATCACTTCAACTTGGATGTGGACTTGATTTCTCTTGTCTTGATTCCATATTTTGAAGTGTCCATTAGGTATGAAAATCTTCCCATGTATATGTCCACACTGCAACACTTTAACCCTTGGATTGTTGTTGAATGGAGGCATGAGCGGAGTCGGACAGACCCGAATATATTTTCAACTATGTGTTCTAGTCATTTAAAGCACCAATTGATGGCTTTATGCATTGTTGTCCTGTAATTTCCATAGACGATACTCATTTCTATGGAAAGTATGATATTAAGCTTTTGATTGCAGTTGCAGTTGATGCCAACAGAAAAATATTTCCACTAGCTTTTGCCATATTTTCCAACGAAAGCGAAGAGACGTGGATGCTATTTTTTGAACCACTTGAAGCAGCACGTTGCCAAAGCGCGTTCAGGTATTTGTCTAATATATGATTGGCATGGTGGTATTTTATGTTCTGTACGTCACTTGCCTGAATGGCAGGAACCATATGCATACAACCGTTACTGTGTAAGGCACCTGAAAGCCAATTTCTAGAAGAAATTTCCCAACAAGGCCTTGCATGACTTAATGTGGATGGCTGCAATTGAGCACCAGCAGTGCAAATTTACGAGGCACATAGAAGCGATCTGGCAGTTAGAACCAAGAGCCTATACTTGGTTGATGGGGCATAAGCTTCACATGTGGACATTGCATGCAGATGGAGGCAGACGAATGGGAGCCCTCACAACCAACGTATCGGAGTCATTCAACGGCTTGTTGAAGTACACCTATGGACTGCCTGTCAGTTCCATGGTCCGCATGACATTCAAACAGAGTGTGGAGAGGTTTGTTGAAAGGCATGCAGCTGCCTCAGTATTGATGGATCGGGGTGTAGAATTTATGCCAATACCCATGAGAAGATTTGAAAGGTACAGGAGGCGAGCACAATGGCATTCATATTCAGTACGAATATGAACTGGGTGTTTTTGAAGTTAAGACGGTTATCAGGGGACACCATGGGAATAATCTACATAGGGTGAATGAAAATAGAAAGTTGTATTCATGTGGAAAATGTACCATCTACCACATGCCGCGCACACATGCGTTGAAGTGCTTTCAACAAGTTGGATATGGGGCAACAAACTATATTGATAGGCAATACAGTGTTGCTGCATACGTAGACACGAATTTTGGGATGTTTCACCTATTAGGTGCTGAGCATTATTGGCCGTCGAAACATTTTCAGATGTATGTAACAAGGACTATGTGCGCAAGCTGCAAGTGCAAAAGAGAATGCATATACGAAACAAAATGGATGTTGGTGACACCATTTATGCACGTAAATGTGGCATATGTTCGCAAACAAGACACGACTGTCGTAAATGTCCTTCAGATGGTGTGTGTGGCGGTGGTAATCCGGCTCCTGGTGAGAGTTCATTGAATGTACCCAACTATCAAGGATACCTCTAGTCTGTTGTTTTGGTATTGTTTTCATAATACGTGTTTGTACTTGTGTATTTTGCAATTTATTCAAAAAATTATGTTCCACGATCTGGAATGAGTAAAGAAAAAGCTGTTTAATTTTAGGGAAATGTAATATGTAAAGCGTGATTTGATAGTTTCATATGACAAAACAAGTACTTAAACTTAATTTCCACTTCAATTAAAGTAAAATTTAGTACAACAAACAAGGAAAACATTACTACAACACAAACACAAACATAGCATGCCAGCATAATAAAAATACATGAAACATGAAAAATACACTAATCACATACATGCCAATGTTTAGTCCCGGTTTCCATTTATCCTCCACTCCAACTACTTAAATCGTTCTACCAATTGTTCTTTTTCTTCTTCTACCTCTTTCAGTTTCACATTCACCTTTGCAAGTTCCCGTTTATATTTTTTTTACGTTCCTTTTGTGCTTCACAATCCATTGTGCTTTCCATTTTTCTTCTCCCACCTCCTTCAGTTTCGCCCTCATTTCTGCAATAATTCTATCGCTTTCTCTATGTGTTTCCTGTTAGCATAAACACATATTATGAAGAAACTGTAGTTGATCTCTGTAGCATTCCTGTAACATGGTTCGTCAACCCATTCCTCAAAATCACAAATAGGTTTGTCGGGAACCTTGTAAAACTGGTTCATACAGCACCAGTAGCGGCATCGTACTTCACCACCGTCCCAACAATTTTGCATCGAGCATTCTTTTCCATAGTTTCACTTTGGTGGACGAAGAGGTTGAGCCATTTAATGAAATATGTGCTTTTAGTAAAAAACCTTACTTTTGATGTAATATTTACTTTTAGTAATTTTTGAGCACACAAAATAACTACAATGAGCCTGTTATTTGTAGGAGAGACAAAATACATAAAGCGTGGTATAATACTGCATTTTATAGAGTTGTCTTGTCGATCTGAAAATGATGAAAACCATATGAAAAAGCTGCTTTCTTGCAGAAAAAACTAATAATTAATTTGCAGTATAGTACTACGTTTTATGAAGTTGTCTTGTTGTTTTGAAAAAGATGAAAACCATGTGAAAAAGGCTGTTTTCTCGCAGAAAAATTTATTAATTAATTTGATGTATAGTATTACATTTTATGGAGTTATGTTGTCAGTCTGAAAAGATGAAAACCATGTGAAAAAATTGCTTTCTTGCAGAAAATTTTTATAATTAAAGCGTGGTATAGTACTGCATTTTATGGACTTGTCTTGTCATTCTGAAAAAGATAAAAACCATGTAAAAAAATTGCTTCTTGTAGAGATATTTAATACCTAAAGCGTGGTATAAGACTACGTTTTATGGTTTTAATCATCCTTTATGCAGTGATGGTTTTAGTTCCACTATTTGTTTTTGTGTTACGTTTGCAAAGTTCCGGTTTGTGTTGCACTATTTAAGTAAAACTGTTCTTCAGACGCAATTAAAATAAAATTAATGTAAAAAGATAATTGTTACCATTATTTATGTAATGTACTATTTACACAAAGTAAAAACATAAGTAAATTAGTGAGTCCCGCAGTCTGTGTGCTTCAGTGCTACTACCAGCCTAAGTCGCATCCCTTGTTGCCCGGGTACACTATCTGGATCATCATCATCAAGCCGCCTCTTTATGTGAGGATGTGTGGCAACATCGACACCACAACTGGCAGGATCAGAAGAATATGCCGTCGGGGCATCATCAACCTGCAAAACAAGTAGTAATTTTAGTATGTGAAAAAGTATATGTATATTGTATGTGTTGAGTCAAGAAACATTTTCTCACCGTGATCTCGTCGGACGCCTAAGTATATGTATCTGTGGTGTCCTCATCAAAGAATGTAGTGACCTCAAAGATGGGATGAGACAAAACCTTCATAAGAAAGTTAGAAATTATGGTGTCCTCATCAAATAATGTAGTGACCTGCAATGCTGGCAGAGATAGCTGAAGGCTGTACGACGACATGCTGCTGGATGGCTCATCTACTTGAGGTCCATAACCCAACTGATCATATCCAAGAGTCTCATCTCCAAAATCACCGTCATGTACCTCAACAGGTAGGCCAACAAGTTCCTCATAGCCCCTTGCTAGGGACCACCTCCTCACCATCCTCCACGACCCCTGCAACCCCATGAGGCACCAGTACCTCGTGGGGCACCCCTCCCTCGTGCCCTACCCCTACCTCATGGGACATCCCTACCCTGATGGTAGTCCTTTTACTGAGCCTTGTGATCTAACCTCGCAGAATTTCTCTTCTGAAGCAGGGTTTGACGAGCCACCTGTGTCACCCTCCAGGCATAGTCAACAAGTGCAGGATTGTCGGCATGCTGCTGCATCTCCTATCCCAACTGGTAGAGGAGATGATGCCAAATAGCCTGTGAAACATTCAAAATATTAATTAAATAACACTATATCATAATTATAAGATATTAATAATTCATACAAACATAGCAGTGCCTCGTGCCTCCCGACGTATGGTTTGTAGCAATTGCCAAGTACATGAATGGGGTTTCCGATCATCAGTTGGGTGTGACGGTGGTATAATGACGTATACAGATGAATAGTGGCCTCCTAGGTAAATATAGGCTGTGGCAGAATATGGTGAGCTCGCTGCTCCCAAGTATGGACCTACTGCTCTAGCCATCCTATATATATATATATATCGTCCACCTTGGCATGATCGTCCCGCTGATAGTGTGTTGCCACCCATCCACGCTCCCCCGGTATAGGATGGGGATGGTGAAACTGGCAAAGCAGATGCTCTATGACATGATACTCAACCATATCGAAGAAGATCATCGGGACGGAGGTGCTCCAAAGCAGTCTGTCGAATAAGCAAATATCGGGGAGCTGAGTTAGCAACTCGTCGCTGCATGGCATCTAGATGAACTACCAAATAATAATATAAAAGTGAGTATGCACAACACAACTCAATTTTAACACAAGTAAGTGTAGGTACATATTTACCTGTCCATCCACCAACATATCTAACACATCCCTGACAAGGGAGAGATTATGATGAGCATCGCTCCCTCGGTAGTTCCCACGCCAGAGAATCCATCTAGAAGCTAGAGGGAGAAATGGATAAGCCTCAGCGAGTGCAAGTGGTGGTAGAGGTGGCTGCAACGACATGATCCGCTGGCAGGCCCAAACCTAAGATAAAAGGTTGATGTAAAATTTATGAGTCATTTAGACCATATAGAATTCGGAGTAATGAATAGAGTATTCAAAAATGTTGTCACCTGTAGGAGGGACAGAAAACCACATATGTCCACCCCTGAGCCCATGCTCGCCTGGCACATGCTCCTATAAAGGTATGCGAGAACAGCAGCACCCTAGCTGTACTGGGGTAAATTATCCAGCCGCTAAAGATAAGGAAGAAAGCGCATACTCACAGTACTACCTGGTGTTCGGGAACAAGACACACTCGATGTGAGCATATGATTTTTTCCCTATATGAATTACACCCATAAATTCAAAATAAAATAATTTCTTTTATTTATTTTCAATTTTTGATTTTTTGTGGCATTTTCTGTTAATGGTTTGCATTCGTGTGTGCATATTTATTTTTATTAAGGGAAAATACAAAATATGTGGTACATACACTTAGGACTTAACTTTGCATTTTAGAATTATTTAGTAATTAAGTTATTTCATAAGAGGAAAATCAAAAAAATAATAATAAACATAGTTTTATTTGCATTTTTTTATTTTGAGTAATGTTTCTTTTAATTTTGTTTATGATAATCATCATATAGGTCTAATTAGGTTTTTAGGGGTTAATTAAGTAAGGAATTAACTTAGGAAATTTTTGTTTTAAATTTAAAAAAGATAGGATAAAGAATTGAAAGTAATAAATTCTAGGAAATTGAGGCCTAAATTGAGCCCAAAATTCACCTGAATCAGTCCAAAAACTCACCCAGGCTCGGTCCATGCCCACCCCAACCCGGTCTAATCCCCCTAATAGCCCCAAAACAGCATCGTTTGGACTGAATATATATCAGCCGTCTAGGATTGCTGATCTAATGGACCAGAAGCTGGGGTCCTTTGATATTTTATTGTCGGACCTGCCTTACCCCCTAAGCCGTCTCTTTCTCTTCCCAATCTCATTAAAAATGACCACCACCATCCTTCGCCGTCCGCCGCCTGCCGAAAATTGCCTCTGCTGGTGGTGGTTCTCCAAATGACCCCAAATTTATACCTCATGTTCCTTTCATTCTCCTCTTTCCGAATCCACAATCCTTTTCCTTTGAATCCTGCCAAAATCCTTCAAATTTTAAGTCAAAAGAAGCTATCAACCCCCTAAATCCTCCAAACCCAGCCAAAACCACACCCCATGGCCTCTTCGATCTCCCCTTCCCAAATGCCAAACCAAAACCCCTCAAATCAGGTTTGGATCTTTTGAATTGTAGACCTAGGGTTTAGGAAAAGTGGGAGTTGCAGATTCAAGGGTTTGTCAGTATTCAAATGGTCCCAAAGTGATATATGTGTCTGTTTTGCAAAGAACAGACATATAATATTATTTAGGGGTCATATTTGAAGTCAGTCAAGTAAAAATCAAATCCGAATTTGAAGGTCAAGATTCAAGCCTAGTTGGTAAGTCCTATTGTCTTCCTTCTGTTTCTTTCTTCTCCTTCTTTTATTAGGTTTAGGCTAGGGTTCCAATGTGAACCTAGGATTAATCCTTGAGTTTGTTCCCTGTTTGTTTTAGGGACATTTAGTTTTTGTCAATACATGTTTTAAGTTTTTAATTTTGTTTCCTGTTTAACTACTTAGTTTGATTAGTTTAGTTTAATAAGTCGATTAGTACTTTTGCTTGTTGTTTGATTTTCTTTTGTTTGTAAGTATTAGATTCTTCTTTTCTTCTCTATTCATACTGTTTTTTGTGCAATTTTTCATTTCTTAGTTTTTGGTTTGACTGATAACAGATAGTAGTAGTTCGGTTAGATTATTCAGATTTAAGAGTTTTGTTATAATCGAATTTGGTTATAGTTGAATGATTTGCAGGTTTGTTAACTGATCTTGGTTTAGTTTAAAAGGGCTAGGTTAGTTTTGGCATAGGTTTGTAATTTTATGGAGCAATTCAAGGGTAATGTAGGCTTTCTAACTGGAGAATCTTCTAGAAGAGGGTTCTAGTTAGAATTTCAGTAACTTGATAGTGTTACTTGACCAACAAGCCAATAACTGAGAGACTCATAAGCTAAAACAATAAGTAAAGGGGGAGGGGGGCAAAGGGGTAAAAAATGAAATGTGAAGGTTTCCCTATTGCTATGCCTATATAAGATATCATTCTTGCCTTTCAAGGCAAGAACGAGGGAGCAAAAAAAAAACACACACACACAAAAAAAAAAAAATAGAGGCGGCTTAGAAAAAACTTCAAAAATTACTGTTCCATTACATTTCGATTCTAGCTGTTAGGTTTCTTCTAAAATAATTCTGGTTTATATTCGAAGTTTTGCTGAAATTTACCGTTACATTGACTTGGGACTGATTTTTACTGGTTTTGATTCCTGAAATTGGCTGGACTTAGATGTTGATTTGAAGTCATTTTCTGGGCCCTGTTACCTTATTTCTTTGAGTTTAAAATCATCCTGTTGTTTTATCCTTTGACTGCTGGGGTTTGAGATCATTTTGGTTGGCTGTTGCTGCTGATATTTTGATGTATATTTGCTGATCAGTCACCCTTGTTTTCTTTCTATTTTCCAGGTATATTTTGGCCTCTATGGATATCACCTAAGTGTAACATGAAGTATTTATTCTGAAATACAAAAATGATTAATGGCTCCGTATATCTTTTCCCTTTTCTGATTCTCATGTGTAAATTTCTAGTTGTTAAACTTTGATTAAGTTGTAGTTGTGCACCTACACTTTCATGATGCTTAACAAGGATTCAGTTCATTTTTGTAATCAGCTACTTGTCTTATAATAATGGACTCTCAATTTTACACTTAGATCTGATGTGAATTTGAAGAATTTAGTGAACTGCTGGGTGTGAGCACGTGATTTTTTCCTCGCTCGAAATATTCCTATAGAATTCATTAAAATCAGGATTTTTCTTTATTTCATTTTTTAGGAACTAATCTCATGATTTTTTGTGTTTATTTGCATTTTTGTGCATTTTTAATTAATATAATTCTTAAAATACAAAAATAGCATGTTTGCATTTAGGACTTAATTTTTACATTTTTTGGCTTATTAGTTAATTAATATTGAAAAATATGAAAAAATACAAAATGGTCATTTTACATTTGTTTAGATTTCTTTTTCAAATTTGGGATTTAGGTTATTTTTAGAAGTTAATTAGTTTTGTTTGTAGGATTTAAATTGGGTTTTGTCTATTTTATTTTATACTTATTAAAATTTGGAAAAATATAAAAGAGAGAATATATAAAATTCGGTCTCCTAATGAGAGGACCATGGTTTGGGCCACATTTTCGGAGCCCAAAACCCCCAGACCCGTTCCAAAAACCCAAACTCAAACCCTCATACCCGGTCCAGCTTGTAACACCCCAAAACGGCACCGTTTGGTGTCCAAGTCTTTGGGCCATTCATCCACTCTGATCCACCGGCCCAGACTCAACCTCACATCTTCACTAATATGGTCCGAAGTTCTCAGAAAACCCTAGAGACATTATCCACCCTCCTCGCATAGACTGTTCACCGGTGTAACACTACCGCCCATCCGCCGTCCGCCTCTGGTGGAAAATCGCCTCCGCCAGCGGTTGGTCTCCAGTTGACCCTAAATTAACATCGTTTGCTCCCCGTCTCGTCCTCTTTCCAAACCCCTCAAAACCAACCCTCGAATCGCAGCCAAAGTTCTCAAATCTTCGTCCAGATGAGCGACTGCTCCGCCGTCCACGACGTTGCCAGCTCCAATGGCCACCAAAAACAGAACCTGGCCTCCCCTTTGCCTCATTTAACCAAAATTGAACCCCACTTCCTCCGAACAGCCCTGAAACTTCTCGAATATTATATCTAAAAATCGGCTAATTTTTTAGAGGACTGTCAAATAGCGATTTGAGTTCCCCAATGAAGTTATATATTTGTTCTTACCAAGAACAAATATATAACTCTACTTGGGGGTTCGATTCGAATGCAGACGAGTTTTGAAGACCAAAATCAGTGAGTTTTTACTTTCTATTCGATTATTTTTATTTTTTATTTTACATCTTTTGTTTGATGGTTATGTGTTGCTTTATTTCTGATTTTTTGTTTAATTAAAAGTTTTGATCATGTTTAGTTCTTAACTATCTGAGTATTTGTTTTCCTTAGTTAATTAAATTAGACTTGGTTTTGGTTTCTGTTTATCCTTTATTCCATTACATTTTTACTTTTCTTTTGTTTAATGATCCCGTTCTGTATTATTGTTGTTTTTATAAAGTTTAGTTGGAAGTTTTTGCTCATATTTAGTTCCTGATCTCATGAGCGCTGTTTGATTTTTGTAAGATTAATTTTGCTTATTGTTAATCATTTTATTCTCTGTTTGTTCTGATTTTTGTTTTAGTCGTGTTTTGATTTATTTTTATTTTGAAATACTGGCATGCTTTAGGATCAATTTAGGTTTTAAGATGATTGTGTTTGTTTTGAGTTAGTCCTGATTCATAATTAACTCTTATAATTTGAATTGTTACAGATCCTAACTAGGGTTCAAATGTTAAGACTATTTGGATATAGCTGATCACATTAAATTAGGATAAAAAGGGCTGAGGATTAGTAAGTAATTTTAGACCAGTACAAAGGCATTTAGGGAAGTGTAACAATAAGAATCTTACATAAAACTGATTTGGAAACCCCTAGAATATTATAGATGGGGTTCCAATCAGATTTCAAAAAAACTACAATGCAGTAACTTGGGCAACAAGTTAAGAAATGAGGGACTAAGCTAATTAAATTTGAAAATAAAAGGAGGACTGCTGGTTAAAACAAAAATGAAAGGGTTGCCCTAGGCTTTGGCTATAAAAGGGCACCTTAGTGCCTTCATTCAGCAGTTTGAATGGTCAAAAAATCCATACAATATCCCAAGTTCTGGCAAGTCTGTAAATCCCTAAAAAGTTTCCAAAAATTTGAAGTATGAAAAATCCCAAAAAATTCCTAAAATTTTTTCCAGAAAACCTAAAGTTCCTAGAAGTTCAGAATTCTGAAACTACACTATTTTATTTAAGTTTTTCCTCGGATTAATTTCAACTTCTAGCCATCAATTTGAATTGTTAAGAGGAGAAGGACCCGAAACACACATAGTTGAGTGTGAATTGCAGAAAATCCTCTCCTGGTTCATGTGATATTCAATCCCTGGGTATTTTAAAGTGATAACTGCTGGATTTCAACTGCTGATTGCTGTTTCTCAGTGTTGATTCCTATTTCCTTATAATTTTCTTCATTTCCAGGTATTTATCAAATCCCTAGTGGCCTAAAGCTAAGGAAATTTGTAATGGAATCTCTGACTTGAAATGAAGAGTGTTCAAATTACTGAGCTCATATGTATCCATGTGTATTGTTATGTAAAAATTGGTCATGTTAATTTCATGCTCATCTTGTTTGTATATTTCAAGTTAGATTATATAGTGAAAACAGTTAAACCTTGGTGAATAAGAACTTTTGATAATCTGTATAATGGGACATTTGGACTGATATTTTAAGTTTAAGCAGTTAGTTAGTAGTAAGGCAAGCCAGTATTATAGTTGATTCAAGTGTTCCAATCATGCTTATTTGGAAGATTGAATTTAGAATGAGATTTTGGTTTAAAATAACATGCACATTTTTATTTAATGGAAAATCAGTATCTCTTGTAAATGTATAATTTCAAGTTATGTGAATTTAATCGCCCTGTATTGATGAAAAGTAAGATTCAAAGTAGTGCATTTCAATTCAAAACAGTTCGATGCTTCGGATTCATAATGCATTACACCTTAATTTGGGAAGTCACAGTTAAATGGCTATTTAAATGTCCAGCCATGTTGTGTATTAGTGAGTTTGAGTAAATTAGGATAATTAAGTAATTGATATTTGGTGGTTGAATTAATAATAGTACATTTGATGACGGACTTGCTAACATGCCCCAATTTTAAAAGTCGTTATTCAATTTTCTTGGCCTGTTATGAGCCCAAGCAGCTCATTCTCTTGTGCAAATCAGGCTTGGGCTTGTGACTGAGCCCAAATTTGAGGAGTATTCGAACAAACTTAAGTGCAGCCTTCTCCCATAGGTTGCTTTAATACCCGACCTGCTGGAAGCTTCGTTTGCATAGCGGATTTACTGAGACTCAGATAATGTAAAACTGAATTATAAGATTAGACCCTCCATGGAATGTATCATCAATTCATTAGGCCCAAGTAGAGACAAATCCAACAGAAAATCTTAGTTTGCTTTAGAATTAGCCTTTAAAATAATAAAGTGAGGTGCGCTGCGCCAAACGGAATCCATAAACTGCGTGGCCCTCTCCGAATGTTTATATTCAAATATTTAGAAATTTGGGACATGCCGTTTAGCGAACTTCACGGCTTTCCACAAAGATAATAACACGTTAGTCGCTTTAGGCACGTCTTTAATAACTTTACCTTCCTAAGTACGAGTGCACATTTATGTGACACAAATCCAAATCTCAATGAAGTTGAAATATGTCAAAAACTACGGGTGCATTTATGTGACATGGTTCGCGGCATGTTTTAACGATATTGCGATTCTCTTAAAAAAATATTAATGCGGTATAAAAATTATTTAAAATTGCACTATAGGATTAACATGTGTAAAAATCAGATTCTTAGCCAATTTTAATAGTTTAAGTGACCATGCTAGAACCACGAGATTCGAGGGTGCCTAATACCTTCCCTCGGGTCAACATAATTCCTTACTTAGAATTTCTGCTTTGCAGGCTTTATTTGGGCAGTCAAAAATTTCCTCGATTTTGGATTCTAAATAAACCGGTGACTTTGGACACCAAAACCAAACCTATCCCAAGTGGCGACTCTAAAATAAATACATAATCCCATTTCGAATAATGTCACTTTAATTGAAAAAACTCCCTTATATATTTATCCTTCGGGGTAGCCGTATAAAAAGGAGGTGTGACAGCTCTGCCGACTCTGGAAGGCTGATTTTGCGCAAACGGACTTGAAATAATAAAGTGGCTCAGACAAGTTACTAAGACGGACGATCTTGCGGGTCCCCGGTACGTAGCCCCCTCCTCGACTCGAGTCATCTGCTCGGGTACACAGTTAGAACAAATACCCATGTTCTAAACCTAGTATAACAAAGACTCATGCCGGATCCCTAGTAGGAACATTTGTTTGCATCACGTGCATTTGACTTAGGGAACTCAACACAAGGGTTGGGTCCGTCTAGGACAGGTGACCCGAAATGAAAAGACCATCCTGATGCATATTACGTGCTACTTGCACATTTATTTGCTTTGGGTTTGCATGTTGACCGTCTTGTGAATAAGGAGAGAAAATTGAGAATATAGCGGTATTAGGGCTGAATGAGAGTAACAATTTGTTTTGCAAAATCAATGCTCAAATAGCGCCGAAATGTTGCCGGATTTTTTTTAAGAAAAGGAGAAAAAAGAAAAAAAGAAAAACAAAAAAAAAAGAAAAAAAGAAAAAAAGAGGCATTTTCAACAAATTTTGGTTTGACATAATGTTTTGCCCGAACTACGCCGGTTTGGTTCTCACCAGATGGTGAGATACGTAGGCAACCCCCTTCGGACCCAACCTCCATTTTGCAAAAATAACCAAACTCAAAGAAAAATAAAAGTCAATTTTTATTTGTTGTCGTAAATAAATCGGGTGATGCCGTTGTTGTCAAGAATAGCCGAACGTTCTCGAAAGGGATGCTGGAAGACTGATTATGCACAAACAGCCACCTTTGGGTTTTGATTTTATTTCTGGCCGGTTAGCGGGCACTTCCTTAAAATCTTCCTCCGGAAGTGCTGAAAGGACATATCCGCAAAGATGGGCTTTGATTTTAGAAATAAATTTCATAAAGAAAGGGGTCAATTTTGTTTTTCGAAGTCAAAGGGAATAAATTCATAAGTTACTAATTAACTTTTTTTTTTTGAATCCACTAAACAAATGCCTAGTGTTGCTTTTTATTAATAATCAAAGACTAAAATAAATTCAAATTACAACATACTTTGTCCGGTGGCCTTACGCTATGAAAGAAATAAACATTGATAGTAACATAGAACCTATTGCCAATAAGTAGACTAATTAAAGGAATCATATCGTCTAGCCATTGATATTGTAGTAATGAAGTAGTGTTGTTGTTGTTGATTTGTTGGTGATGCGATCTACTAATTCTCCTTAATAATGTGCAGGATGAGCACAATCCAAAACAAACCTTTTTTATTCGTAAGCAAAATCCCTTTGGAGTTGCGGCTGTGGAGGAATGATGTAGGTATAGAAGGAAAAGATGAGGTAAAGAAATATTTGGGGGGCCTTCCCGCGTTATTGGAGATTGTACCCCGAGGAGACATCATAAGAGCGTTAGTCACGTGCTGGGACCCGGCGCACAATGTGTTCCACTTCTAAGATTTTGAACTTACCCTGACTTTAGAAAAAATAGTTGGGTACATTGGAGATGCAGAACTTCCTTTGAGACACAAGTTTTTGGTTGCTCCAAGAGTTGTAGCTATGCATAAATTCTTGGATACCCTGAAAATAAGTAGAGTGGTACATGACTCGAACTTGGCTGCAGGGTTTTGCACTTTTTCATTCCTGTATAGCAGGTATGATTATATAGGGGGTTTAACAAACCAGAGAAAAAAATCTGCAGCAAAGAAAACCGCGTCAAATGGGAAGAGCATAGACGTTTTTCTTTTATGGTGGATTTCCTGGGGCTTCTAGTGTTTTCAAGGAAATATGGGAACATCGACATAAAAATCGTAGGGCTTGTCAGCACTTTACGCACCCAAGCCAAGTGCACACTCGCGCCAATGATAGTAGCTGAGATCTTTCGTGCTCTCACACAGCTTGCAAAGCCGGGAAAGATTTTTTGAGGGGTGCAATCTATTGTTGCAAATGTGGATATTCCGAACATTTATGCCACCGTCCCCAGTTCATGAGCTATGGGTCATCGGAGAAAACTTGCATAGAAGAATTTTACACAAGAATTGAAGGGCTCAGTTTGCCTGAAGGGGTAACAAGATAGATATCTTACTTTCAGTCCCTCACTGCTAGTCAAATAGGGTGGACATTGGGATGGTTTTGTGTGGATGAGATCATATACATGCCGTCAACAGAGCCTCAGTTCCTTTTGATGGGTCTTAGGAGCATCCAGCTTTATGCCCTGCATCGGGTTTTGAGACAACTTGGGAGATGCCTGATAGTGCCAAAAGACGAAGATCTCAGTATCCGGGTAGTAGAGATATGACCTGATGGTCACTTACCCGAAGCAACAGTTTGCAAAATTTGGAATGAATGTCAATACCTAACAACAAACACTTGTGTACGAGATCGGTCCATAGGGGAAGTGTCGCCAGGATACCTTGCTTAGTATAGGAGAGAAATTGAGTCAGCGGAGAAAACTTGCATAGAAGAATTTCACACAAGAATTGAAGGGCTCAGTTTGCCCGAAGGGGTAACAAGATAGATATCTTACTTTCAGTCCCTCGCTGCTTGTCAAATAGGGTGGACGTTGGGATGGTTGTCTGTGGACGAGATCATATACATACCGACAACAGAGCCTCACTTCCTTCTGATGGGTCTTAGGAGCATCCAGCTTTATGCCCTGCATCGGGTTTTGAGACAACTTGGGAGATGCCAGATAGTGCCAAAAGACGAAGATCTCAGTATCCGGGTAGTCGAGATTGGACCTGATGGTCACTTCCCCGAAGCAACGGTCTGCAAAATTTGGAATGAATGCCAATACCTAACAGCAAACACTTGTGTACAAGATCGGTCCAAAGGCGAAGGTCGCCAAGATACCTTGCTTGGTACAGGAGAGAAATTGAGTTCAAAAGGCTAGCCAAAAGGCCCCATCTCCAGGGATTCGTTGAAGTCGCAGGAGCAGTGGGACTGGTTGGCTAAAGAAGACGAGTACAAGGCTACGATAAGCAAACTGGAGAAGCAGGTCATGAATTTGCAATTCGAGAAAGATTTGCATGCCGCCGCAGATCATGGCGAAAAGAAGAAATTGGTCAAGGAAAATGAAGCCCTTTGAGCCCAAATTCAGAAGATGAAAGTAGCAGTGGAAAACCCCATCCGAAGTGACAAGGATACAAAACTTATAGATGGCTTGAGACAGAAGATGAATGACTACAATTTTGATTTGAAAAAAAAAACAGAAAGGGAACTAGCTAGGGCTAAAACACAATTGGCTGAAAATACGCCAGAACGAGCATGTCTGGTTAGGCAATTAAAAGAAGAGTTCGACAGTGAGGTGGCAGGGTTTAAGAAAAGGGCCGTCATCGCAGAAAACAAAATGCTCAAACAAGAAAAAGAGTTCAAAATTGAAAGAGAACATTAGTACACAGCATTGGCACAATTAGAATTGGATTTGCAACAGCTTCAAAAGCAGAATCAAGTAGCCGAGCAAATTTTGGGAGCCAAAGCCGAGCAGATTTGACGGTTACTGCAGGAGAAAGGTATCATACGAGAAAGAATCATTGGAATCGCTGACTATATCATAATGAAATGCAACAGCTGTGAGGACATGCCCAGATCTATGTTCTTTGCCATCACGATGCTTTTTGTTTGGCCCGTAATGGGAGATCTTCTTCACCTCCAAGGGGATTTAGCTAGTCTACCTGCGGCAAGGCCGAACGATGCCTCGCGGGACCCATGAGCAATTGAAGCCCTAATGTATTCGTGATTTCTTGAGATTGTATTTTTCTTTAAAACTTTGTCAATTTTTCTTAGAGTTTGTATTTTATTTTACGCATGGTTAGTTGTACTTCGAGGATGTAGTTCGTTTTTTATCAGAGTCTGTCAGTTTTCGAGTCTTTGTAGCCAAAGTTTGTTATTATCAAAATTGAAAATTTTAAAATATTTTATTCTTCGGTTATATTTGCATGAACTACGCTCGGTCTGATTCATGCGGGGCATGATACGTAGGCAATCTTCATAGGATTTGACCGTAATCTTAAAAACAAAAACAAAAAGCAACAAAAGGGGAAAGGGAGAGGAATGAAAAAGAAAGGAAAGCCCTAAGAGAGAAAACCAAAACAAAAGAATAGAAATGATCTTTCGGGTCGACGGAAGAATCGCCAACACCAACGCCAACACCTTCAGCGGAAGTCGAACTCATTTTTTGGTTGAGACTTAACAACAGTGATCTGGTTCTCTCTCAGTTTTCGGATGAAAAGTGATCTGTTCCACTATTCATCGTAATAGTTCTCCGACATTTTTTCACCGCAATCTGTGTGGATTGTCGTAAATTTGGAGTCACATAATCCCTTACTTCTTACGAACAATCCTATCTTGGTTTTTTCCTCATATCTATAACCATTTTGTCCAGATCTTGGATCTCATTTCCGAACTACAATAATTTATTTTCCAGTCTCAATCCCTTCGGATTGCATGGAGAGAAGCAAGTTTGAATTCTGATAGATCGTATGGAAGCGTCGATCTCTCCCCAGCCTTGTGCTGTGGGAGAGGCTTCTAAATCTGGAAATCTATCCAAAAATTCATATGCTTCTATTATTACTGGACAACAAACTGTCGAGAACAAGTCACAATTGGAGCTGTGTCCAATTTCATTTGATCAAGATTTGCCAACTGTGGAGTTTAAAGTGGATGAAATAAATTCATTCACAAAGGAGGAAGGTCTCCATCAAGCTGTGATTCTAAAATTTTCATATGGAAAGCCAAATCTTGAAGAGTTGAGACAGATTCTTCCGAATCAATTTGGTGTAAAAGGAAGTTGTAACATCGGACAGTTAGAATATCGTCACATTCTTGTAAGATTTGATTTATTTGATGATTTTACTCAAGTGGTGTCAAGAACAAATGGCTATATACGATCTAAAGGAAGCGAGTTTTTCTTTAGAACGTTCCCATGGACAATGGAGTTTAATCCGAGAGAGGAAACGCCAAAAGCTGTGGTATGGATTTCTTTACCAGATCTGCCTGCTAATTTGTTTGCCAAAAAATCACTTCTGTCCATCGCATCATTAGTAGGTAAACCTATTGCAGTCGACAAAGCAACTAAAGATCGAACACGCCCAGGTACGGCAAGGGTTAAAGTTCTGATCAATCTGCTGGACAATCATCCAACGAAAATAAAGATCAAGATTGTTGACCCAAAAACTGGAAAGGCAGTAGATTTCGATTAGAAAATAGTGCTCAATAATGCTCTTACATTTTGCACGCTTTGTAATCACCAAGGACATAATGTTAAATCGTGTCGACGGAATTCAGCAAATGGAACAGTATCTAATGCTAATGCTTCAATTGGTAGCAGCAGTATGCCTAAATTAAAAGGCGATGCAAGAGACTACTTGAATGCAAAACAGGCAGCTCGTCGAACTGTTGTCCATGCTGAACGACAGCTGAAGGCTTCGACCTCTGATGTCCAAAATGTTCAAGTTGTTTCTCCTTCAAATGATCAAGGATTACAGGTTAAAGAAAGGCAAAAAACAGTAGCGTTAAACACTCCTCTAAACGGTGAAACTCAAATGGTAGAGTTTTGCAAGCAAGGTAACAATGATGAGCAGAAGCTATTGTGTACCACTGATGTTGATAAGGAAAATGGTAATGTCATAGCAGATAGTATGGCTTTGAATGGTAATTCTGATATTGGAGAGTCAGCCCTCGTGAATGCTACTGCTAATACAACTTCGGTTTTATCGGAATCAGCTGAGAATTTAACAACTATTTCTGTCAAAATGGCTAGTGTTCTCGATACATCTGTAGACCATAAGGCAGGAATGAAGAATGTTGCTGGCCAGTATGTTACTGCAGAAATACCTGGGGCAATGAAGTTAACATCAGACCAAAATCCAAATTTTGCACATGCTGATAAATTGGTTACATCTGAAGGACAAGTTGTAAAATGCAAGAAGCAGATGGTAGAAGGCCAAACATATGAGCAGAAAATTGTGACTGTTGCTGAAGGGATGCTTGTGACTGCCGATGTAGTTTCTGGTCAAATGGTTCCAGCAGTAGAAACTACATCAACAATGATCGATGATACTGCACAATCATGTAAAAATATTTCTACTCTTGCATCCAAAGTGAGCTTTCCCAGTGAACAAATTTTGGCTGGGATTAGTCCTACTGTGAATGTGGTTGCTGCATCTAATGAAACTGCACATCATAATGTAATTCCTGATACAAATTTCACTGATCTGTCAATTCATATGCAGAATGCACAGGATGGACAACTGAATGGTGTTGAAGGAATGCAGCACAGCAGTAACTTGCAGAATGCTCAAACTTCTCCAAATTCAGAAAGGGAAAATGCACATTGCAACAATGACAAGGCAAATTCTGATAAAATGGATACAGCTGCTGAAGGAATGCTTGTGACTGCTGATGTAGTTTCTAATCAAATGGGTCCAGCTGCAGAAACTGCCTCAACAATGAACGATAATACTGCACAGTCATGTGAAAGAGTTATTACTGTTACATCCAAAGTGAGCTTTCCCAGTGAAGTATCAATCTCGGCTGGGATTATTTCTAATGTAACTGAGGCTGATACATATACTGTCGATGCACATCACAATGCAATTCAGACTAAAAATCACAGTGATCTTCCAGTTCATATGCAGAATGCACAGGATGGGCAGCTGAATGGTTTTGAAGGAATGCAGCACAGCAGTAACTTGCAGAACCAACGATCTGTTGATGTAGAATCTGGAAATTTGAAATCAAAGGGGAAATCTGCAAAACTGAATGAACAGGTACTGACTAAACAGAAGGTTGACAAGGTTATGACAGCTCAAACAATTGGAAACAACAGGGATGCACTGGACAAAAATAACACTGAGGTATCTCTGCAACAAAGAGGAAAATCTAGTTTTAGCTAACATGAGGGATTTGGTAATTAATTCAAAACTTTGGGACCAACGACAATTCGATGATGAAGAGAGTTGGGAAGAAGGTTCTACTGGTTTTTCATCAGCAGAAGATCAAGAAGATGATTACGATAGCTCAAGAGAAGAATTGGTTTCTAAAGGAAAAGCTGCAATTGTACTCTCCGGGCCAAACTCAAGCAGCTTGTTAAATCATAATGCTCCAGCTTTCATCCCAAAATTTAATACAATTACAGGTGATTCAAGGATAGCAACTTCAAAGAACGACCAAAAAGAAACATCACAAAAGGTGATCCAATTCTTGGGTGAATCTTCAACTGCTGGAAACAAAAGAGTACAGCATAACAGTGGACTAAAGCAGGTTACACCAATACACACTGGACATCGACAACATCAGTATGAATCATCTGCTATGCAAATCTCTTTAGACCAAAGACAGCTCCAGAATGATATGGAAACATCATATGAAAAAGTGGAGGAAGAAGAGATGTTAATGCAATGTCGTAAAGATGCTGCAAGAAAAGGCGATTTATAGCCAATGCACAGTAAAACAAAGAAGAAGCAAACATAAGACGTCCCCAATGAGAATCGCAAAACAAAAACAGTTGGCACAAAGGATTAATATCAAAGCATGATATACGATGACTTCCGTCGCTTTTTCATAAGTTTATTCAACTGTCTTAATTTCCCCAAATGTAACATCATCACAGGGTAATTATAAACTCTGGGATGATCATATTTCATCTGGCACTATCATGTTTTCATTTTGTAATTTTAATTTCTGGTATTAATAAAATCTTAACCCTAGGCTTTGCCTAAGGGTTGCCAAAAAAAAAACAAAAACAAAAGAATAACCAGAGAGGAAGAAGAACACAAAAGGCGGAAAGCAAGAAAAATAAAGAGTGGAAATCAAAAGGAAGAAAGTTGGAGTAAAGCCTAGGATGACACATGTAACCATCGCAACCATGTAGATATCTGTTAGCTATACATGTGCATCACACCCCAATATGCGATTCCCTATCTGCTATCTATCTCAAACTAACCGTTTGTTGCCTGACAACTTTAAATCTAGGTTTTAGAAATGGTGGTTGGTTAATGGTAAGCTGGCATCACATCTGTATTTCACCAGATCAAAAGGAAGTGCAGAAATATCATCTGAAATGACTTTGCCGGCAATTCCCATCTCAAAAGATAGCCCTATTACCGGTATCCCGGCCTCGGAGTCTGCAGCAGCCGAAGAAAATAGGATACTACTACTTAGGGTCACGGAGATGTAGGATGCACAGACGAATGGAAAAGAGCCTCCGAGTGCCATCCCTAGGTTTTCTGAGCTCTTCCCAAGATCGGGGGTACTTCCACTATTCCCATTAGCTATCCAAACATCCTCTTGGGACAGCCTACCATACCGGCCAATTGTGTCGGAGCACCTTTTGAAGTCCACCCTCAAGTGTTCACATCTGGCACAATTCCCTACATTTTTACGGCTCCCCCATGTTCAGCTACCACACAGCCCGCAGTGCCAAGACCCATGTTTGATCCGACGACTTTTACATTTCAAACTCCCAATTACCAAACTGAGCCTCCTCCATACCCCACATACACTTATCCTCAACCCTCACATGAGCTTACACCAGTACAGGATAGAACTCCTATAGTGCCTGAACAAGATGAGATAGCAAGAAGAATAAGGAGCCTTGAGCAGAGCTTAAAGAACATGTAGGGCATGAGTGGGAAAAAGAGTGTTTCTTACACAGATATGTGCATATTCCCGCATGTACAACTTCCTATGGGATATAAAACACCAAAGTTTGAAAAGTATGGTGGTCATGGTGACCCCATCGCTCACATGAAAAAGTATTGCAACCAATTGCATGGGGTAGGCGAAAAAGAAGAACTGTTGATGGCATACTTCAGAGAGATTTCGGTAGGCATTGCTTCAGAATGGTATATTGACCAAGACGTCTCACGATGGCACATATGGGGCGATCTTGCCAGAGATTTTGTAAGGCAATTTCAGTACAATATTGACATTGCGCCAGACAGGAATTCCTTGGCTAATTTGAAGAAGAAGCCTTCAGAGAGTTTCAAAGATTATGCTATTAAGTGGCGCGAATAGGCGTCGAGGGTGAAGCCGCCCGTGGATGAGATAGAGATGGTCAATTTTTTTTTCCAAGCCTAGAATCACATTTCTTTCAAAATAGGATGTCGGCCATGGGCAAGCCTTTTGCAGAAGCAATCACGATTGGTGAGATGGTAGAAAATGGTTTGAAACGGGAAGAATATTAAGTCAGTAAGCCATCAGGGCAACCTCCCAGGCCATCCAAGGCGGGGAAAGAGTAGTCGCAAGGAACAAAAAGAAAGAAGAAGACTCGATGGCAGCATCCGTTTTGAGAAGACATCATGCTCATAGGCCCATGTTCTCGGGAAGGACCCCTCAACACTATTATCCCCATCAAGACATGCATTATGCTCCCCAACCATACGCATTTGTGAACGCTCAACCATTTGCACGACCGCAATAGCAGGTCAACAGGAACTAGGCCCCGAGAAACCAGCCTCCCCAAAACCACTATAATCCCCGCCCTCCTCAAAACAATTTTTGTCCCAGGGAACCACCCAGAAGGCAAAACTTTATGCCAATCGGGAAGTCCTATTCTAGACTATTCCCGAAGCTGATCCTGTTGGGTCTCTTGCAGCTTGTGCCTCCGAACGGACAAAACCCTGAGTCACCTTCTTACCAGCGGGGTGTCCAGTGTGCTTATCATTCAGGGGCTGAAGGGCATGACACGGAAAATTGTTGGAGTCTAAAGCGAGGTGTGGAAGATCTAATAAAATAAAGGAAAATAGTGTTGAGGGATGAAGATGTCTCGAATGTAACTAACAAGCCGTTGCCGGCCAACAACAACGGACCAGTAATCGGGATGATCTGAGAATACAAAGAATTTGACCCTGCTTTGAAAGCCATAATTGCTATTGCTGACACAGAGTAAAAAGCCAAAAGTGGCCTCCAAGAAAGCTAAAGAAGATAAAACAAATAAAACCACGCACCTAGAAGCTGAAAAGAAGGTTGAGGCTAAAAGTGAAGCGGCACCTATCAAATATACTATCCTTTATGTCCTACGGGTTCGTCGGGAAAGACAGCCAACTTTGAGTCCCCCAAAGAGATTTGAGTTAAACAGGACTATGTACGTACCCAAAGGAACCTATGTGGTACGCGGACCAACTAAACCGCCAAGGCTGAATGAGACTATGGTAGTTGTCGCGCACCTCAGAGGCCTATGACAGAGCTATCTGCAGTCCGTTGAAACTATCAAGAAATGTGGTGACATATAAAGGCAAAGAAGTCACTAGAGAAACTCAAGAAAGCCACCCTATAAAGAAATACTCTAACTTGGAGGAAGTAAACAGTGCTATCAAAAGGCGATTCCTATCCAAGAAGCCAATAAGGGGCGAGGCGGCGGAGGTTTTATTCCGAAAGATGAAAATGCCGGACTATGAAGTAGTGGAATAGCTTCAGAAGTACCTTGAAAAAGTCTCTTTATTATCCCTACTGATGGATTCTCCAGAGCACCAGAAGGTGATAGCCAAAACTCTCAACGAGGCTTGCGTGCCGGCTCAAACCTCCATGAAACAATTGGAGAGAATAACGGAAAGATTCTTTACTGTTAATTAGATCACATTCAGTAAGAATGATTTTCCTCCAGAGGGAGCCGCCCAAAACAAAGCCCTGCATCTCACCGTTAAATGCGAAGGCTATTATGTCAAGAGTAATGGTAGATGGAGGCTCCAGGGTGGACATATGCCCACTTTCAACATTACAAAGAATGGAAATTGGGATGGAGAGGATCCGCCCCAATAATGTGTGTGTCCGAGATTTCAATGGAATTAAAAGAGACACAATCTAAGAGATTGATCTAGTCTTGACCATTGGCCCCGTTGATTTTGAGGTAACATTTCAAGTGTTAGATATGGACACATCCTACAATTACCTCCTGGGAAGGCCATGGATTCACTCGGGGGGAGCTGTGCCTTCTACTCTGCACCAGATGCTGAAATTTGAACATAAAAACCAAGAAATCGTGGTCCATGATGAATATGAACAGTCAATTTACTGCGACCCCTCTTTCCCCTGCCTCGAAGCTAAAGAAGGAAGTGATAATATAGGTTATTAGGCTTTCGTGGTAGCTTATCAATGTGTAGAGGGAAAACCCTGTCCCCAACCTTTCCTCTCTAATGCCTCAATCATGGTGGCTAGAGAGATGATACACGTCAAGGATTCAAGTCGGGGAAGGGACTCAAAAGTTCTTTACAAGGGATAGTTGAGTCTTTTGCTTTGCCCACTACAGAGAAGTTTTTTGGGTTAGGCTTCCACCCAACACCAGAGGATGTAACATGGGCGAATCACAAAAAGCGTAATGGATGGTATTTACCTCAACCCTTACCCCACTTGTACGATACATTTGTGAAGCCAAAGTACAGTGATGAGGAAGAAGATGAGACCTTCCCAGTGGAAGAAATCGAAGAAATATGTGGGTCCATGAGAAAACTATTGTATGAAGCCAACATGGTCCAGCTTGGAGAAGGCTTGAGCAACGCTGAGGTGCTCTACATGGGACTGGACGCCAAATTGAAAATTTGGGAGTCTACGCCTTTCCCAATCAGGCGGGAGGCCCTGTAGTCCTGTCTTGCCATCTTTTCTCGCATCACAAGTTATTTCAAGGTATAAATTGGGCATTTTCCTTTAGTATTTTGTCCTTTTAATTTTCCAAATGTAAACCCCGTTATCTTACAATTCCAAAGAAATGAAATATTTCATCGTCTATATTCCTTTATTCTTTCTAATTTTGTTGTTTTCTTTTTATTCATTTTTTTCAATTCCAATAATTCGTCTTTAAATAATATGACATGCTTGCGGACTTCATGCCCCGATCCGAACATGCCGCCTAATTGTGGAATAATGAACCAAGAACTGGAGTATAACAAAGAAGAGGCTTTTAGGGAAATCAATCGACAATTGGAACATTTTGAAAATAAACCTAAGCTACACCTAAATGATACCGAACCGGTTAACTTGGGTGATCCCGGTGAAACCAGGGAAACCAAAATAAGCATCCATGTAAATGAGGAAATCTGGGACTCACTGATTAACTTCTTTTTGAATTCAAAGACGTGTTTGCTTGGTCCTACGACGATATGCCAGGGTTGAGTGATGATTTGGCGGTTCATAAGTTGCCTACATTACCCGAATGCCCTCCGGTCCAACAAAAACAGAGAAAGTTCAAACCTGATGTCAGTGATAAGATTAAAGAAGAAATCACAAAGCAGTTGGGGCCGAAGGTAATCCGAGTGTGTGTGGACTGCAGAGATTTGAACAAGGCAAGTCCCAAAGACATTTTCCCTTTGCCCAATATCCATATCCTTGTTGATAACTACACCAAACATGAGATACATTCTTTTGTGGACTGCTACACAGGATATCACCAGGTGTTGATGGATGAGGAGGATGCCGAGAAAACTACCTTCACCACACCTTGGGATACTTATTGCTACTGATTGTTGAGGGCTATGACCACTATCTTCCACGACATGATGCATCCGGAGATAGAATTATATGCGGACGACGTGATTATATAGTCCAAAACTCAAGGTGATCATATACGGGACCTAAGAAAGTTCTTTGAAAGGCTTCGTAAGTATGATTTGAAATTAATCCCAACCAAGTGTACATTTGGGGTCCCATCGGGAAAGCTCCTGGGGTTCATCGTCAGCCGGAGGGGTATTGAGCTGGATCCAACAAAGATAAATTCCATTCGAGATTTACCGCCTCCAAAAACCAAGAAGGATGTAATGAGCCTGTTGGGAAGACAGAATTACATTAGCCGATTCATCGCCCAGTTGACTTCTTCGTGCGAGACCATATTCAGGTTGTTAAGAAAAGATGCAGCGATCAAGTGGACAGATGAGTGTCAAGAGGATTTTGACAAGATTAAAGATTACCTGTCCAATCCACCAGTCTTGGTCCTGCCAGAATCAGGAAGGCCATTGTTTCTATATCTGACGATATTGGAGAATTCTTTTAGTTGCATTCTCGAGCAACATGATGTCACCGCAAAAAGGAACATGCCATCTATTACCTGAGCAAGAAGTTTACCAGTTACGAGGCCAAATACACCTTGCTAGAAAGAACATGTTGTGCTTTAACTTGGGTGGCTCAGAAACTGAGGAATTACCTACAAGCCCACACCACCTACCTCATAACCAGGTTGGATTCTTTGAAGTACATATTTCAAAAACCGATGACCATAGGGAGATTGGCGAAATGGAAAATCCTGCTCACCGGGTTTGACATAGTCAATGTCACTCGCACAGAGATAAAGGCCCAAGCATTAGCAGATCATCTAGCTGAGAACCCAGTTGATGATGAATATCAACCCTTGAATGCTTATTTCTCGGATGAAGAGGTGAATTCGGTGGAGGAAACATCTGAGGACATCACTGCTTGGGAAATGTTCTTCGGTGGAGCGGTAAATGAAAAAGGCATAGGAATTGGGGCAATATTAATCTCACCCACCGGTCAACACTACCCAACCACGGCTCGGCTTCGGTTTTTCTACACCAACAACACAGCTGAATATGAAGCATGCATCATGGGCATGAATATGGCTATCGACCATGACATCGAGGAATTATTGATCATGGGGGATTCCGATCTGATCATTCGGCAAGCCCAAGGGGAGTGGGAAATGAGAGATATCAAACTCATCCCTTATCGATAGTATTTGGAGAATCTCAGCAAATGGATCAAGTCGGTACAGTTCAGGTACATTCCTCGATGTCACAATGAGTTAGCAGATGCACTCGCTAGTTTGGCCTCCATGTTTCCTTACCTCGGAAACGCCTACATCGATCCCTTGGAAATCCAAATCAGGGAAAGGCATGGGTATCGTAATGTGACCGAGGCAGAACCCAACACTCAGTCATGGTATTATGATATCAAGAAATTTCTAAAAATACAAGAATATCCCGAGCATGCCACTGGGGATCAAAAGAGAACCATTAGATGACATGCAAGTGGTTTCTTCTTGAGTAATGATATCTTATATAAGAGGACCTCGGATCTTAACTTGCTAAGATGTGTTGATACCGAGGAAGCCGGAAGGATTATGCACAAAGTACACGCGGGAGTGTGCCGGCCTCATATGAACGGGTATGGGCTGGCAAAGAAAATACTTTGGGCAGGGTACTACAGGATAACCATGGAGAGAGACTGCTTCAGCTTCGTTCGGAAATGTCATCAATGTTAGGTGCACGATGATTTGATTCATACACCACCGATTGAACTGCATCTTACGTCAGCACCTTGGCCATTTGCTGCCTGGGGCATGGACGTCATTGGGCCAATCGAACCGAAAGCCTCAAATGGACATAGATTCATATTGGTTGCTATTGACTACTTTACAAAGTGAGTCGAAGCAATCACACTTAAGTCAATCACCAAGAAAGTTGTGGTAGACTTTGTGCATTCCAACCTCATTTGCCGCTTTGGTATTCCTGCAACTATCATTACAAATAATGCTGCCAACCTGAATAGTCGTCTGATGGGAGAAATATGTGAAAATTTCAAGATAACATATAGAAACTCCACTTCTTACCGGCCCAAAGCCAATGGTGCCGTCAAAGTATATAACAAGTACATCAAGACGATTTGGAGAAAAATGATTCAAAGCTCAAGACAATGGCACAAAAAGCTGCCTTTTGCATTTCTTGGATATCGCACCATGGTGCGCACATCGGTACGGGAAACCCCATACTTATTGGTCTATGGATTTGAAGTTGTTATACCCGCAAAAGTAGAAATCCCTTCGCTCTGGATAATTGTCAAAGTAGAAATTGAGGATAGTGAGTGGGTTAAGACTCGGTTGGAGCAGTTGTCACTAATCGATGAAAAACGAATGGCCGCAGTTTGTCACGAGCAGTTGTACCAACAAAGAATGGCTCGCGCTTACAATAAGAAAGTGCGCCCATGAGTTTTGAGGTGGGGCAGCTCGTATTGATGCGTATTCTCCCTCACCATCAGGAAGCCAAAAGGGAAATTTTCTCCCAACTGGAAAGGCCCATACATTATTAGAAAAATACTGCCCAAAGGAGCATTATACCCGGTGACATGGAAGGAGACGATCCTGAAACAACAGTGAATGCAGATGCAGTAAAAAGGTACTATATTTAAACTCTTACAACGATGATTCAGTCTGGTTGAAATACCGAAGGCTTTTTTTCCCGCTACCCCAAATACTATCAACCCTTCGCAGACCCTTTGAGCCAGATACGTTTCTTTGATCACCCTCTTTGGAACCTGGAAGAGCTATTTAAAAAAAGGAAAAAAAGAAGAAAGAAAATGAGAAAAAACACAAAAAGAAACAACAAAACAAAATTAGTTTAGGAAACACTTCGTGAACTACGTCTGACTTGATTCTGAAAGGATACGTAGGCAGCCTCTCCCTGAGGTTCAGTCATATTAAAATAAAAGCCCCAATTCTCCAAAATTGAAACTGCGGCAGATGATGTAATGGTTCGGCCATGAACCCGCCAAAATGATTCCAAAGTTGTAGTTATATCCAAACTTGTATTACCCAAAACCTGGCCCAAGTCCTTCCGATCGATTGGCAAAGGCAGGAAAGTGATAAACGCCATTGTTGGAATTCGAGGCCATTCTAATCGAGAGAAATAAAATGAGAGTCTTATCAGTGAGAACCTTCGGGCACCATAAGGCAATGGTGAGTAGAGAAAATGAAAATGAGAGAGTTCGTTTAGTGAAAACTCGTAAAGAGCACTATCGGTCGACGGGAGAAATGAAATGAGAGAGGTCGATTGGCGAATACCCACAAAGGGAGCTGTCGGCAAAAAATAAGAAATATCACCATCAAAAGTCCAGGTAAGTTTCCCTGGTTTCGAAAGGTTGAAATACGGTTCGCGAGAAGCTGGAAATGTTTTATGGGTCGGGCGTCCAGTCCGAGAAGCATGTCATGTCCATTTGAAGTCGGCATGCACCCTCAGATGAGTCCTTCTCTTTCCCCGAAAGGGACACTTCTCTTTAAACCCATATGATTGCGTTTACTGCTTCCTTGAATCCCTTTTGGCTTAACTTTGATTTCATGACTATTCCACAAGAAAAGGTGGTAAGACCGGTTTCATAGGGCACAAAGGCAAAATGAAGATTAGAAAGGTTAAACTCAGGTAGGCTAATTGTCTCAACAAAGTTTCAAAAGGAAAGATACCCAAGGGTTCTGAAAAAGGGAAATTGGGGTGAAGAAATCATAACCGAAAGGCCTACGAAGGCAAAATAAATTTGAAAGATGAGTCCTCCCGACCAACTAACAAGGCAAGGTTTGGAAATTTGAAGGTCTTATCAACAAAAGTGAGGCCGGGATCAAGCCATTAAGGACACAAAATCGACCACCGTTTCAAACTAACAATCGTGCTTTGTTTGAAAATATGAAATAGGTGTAATCCAAAGCAATGCGATAAATAGCATATTTAATCAAAGGAAATGCATATGAGCTTACAACAGCCTTGCAGCAATGATCGACCAAAAGGGAAGTTCTCCTTACATCCTTTCCCGCAGTTTCATTAAAGAAAAGAAGAAAAAGGAATATCAAAAACCATGGTAGCATAGGACCCCCGATCCTTAACTCTATCCCTCCAAATTTAGGACCATATCCCCTAGCTTTCCCAGCACAACCTGTGGACTTCCCTGGCATAACACGAGGATCATTCTCCGTTCTCCCCAGCATAAACTGAGGACCAGTTTCCTTCAATCTCCAGCATAACCTGAGTGTCTTTTCTTTCTTTCATTCCCCAGCATAACCTGAGGATTCATTTCCTTCATTCTCCGGCATAACCCAAGGGTTCCTTTCTCTCTATCCCCAGCATAACCCGAGGGACCTTTTTTTCTATCAATCCCCAACATTCCCCAGCATAACCTGAGGATTCCTTCCTTTTATTCCCCGTCATAACCCGAGGGTTCCTTTATCTTTATCCCTTGCATATCCTGAGGGTCTTTCTCTTTTCTCCCCCAGCACGATTCTTTTCTTTCGATCCCGCATAACAAGCAGATTCCCCTAGCATAACCCAAGAGACTTTTCTTCCTATCCCGGCAGAACCCGCAGATCCCCCTGGCATAACCCAGGAGTCTTTTCTTTCAATTGCGGCATAACCCGCGGATTCCCCTGGCATAGCCCAGGAGCCTTTCTTCAATCCCGGCACAACCCACAGATTCCCCTGGCATAACCAAGAGTCTTTTCTTCCTATTCCGGTAAAAACCCGCGGATCTCCGTGGCTTAACCCAGAAATCTTTGTCATACCATCCCCCGGCATACCCGCGGATTCCCCTGGCATAACTCAAGAGCCTTTTCCTCCCACACTGGCATAACCCGCGGATTCCCCTAACATAACCCAAGATTCATTTCTTTCCATCTCGATATAACCCGGGGATTCCCTGGCATAACTCAGGAGTCTTTTCTTCCCATCCCGGGATAACCTGCGGATTCCCCTGTCATAACCCAGGAGTTCCTTCTTTCAATCATGGCATAACCCGCAGATTCCCCTGGCACAACCCAGGAGTCTTTTCTTTCAATCCTGGCATAAACCGCGGATCTCCCTAGCATAACCCAGGAATCTTTGTCATACTATCCCGGCATAACCCGTGGACTTTTCTTCTTCATTCCCAGTAGGAACTCTTTATTTCTATCCCAACATAACCCGTAGATCCTCCTCATATCCTTAGCAGGGACCCGTTTTCTTTCCCGACATAACCCGTCCGTCTGCCAGCACAACCTGACAATCCTTCCAAAAGATAAAGAATCATAATTTTTATTGTTTTCAATAGAAATAGCTTATATTTGTGTTACAAATAACTCATGAAATTTTCCTAGTGAAAACTTAGGAAGAAAATTTTGTTCATTTGTTTGTTTTGGCGTCCGAACAGGTTCTACCTCAAGGCGCAGGATTTGAGATGACCAGAAAAGCAAATCTCAATCCAAAATAAAGGAAAAGATGAAAAGAACAAAAAGGAAAAAAATCCATAATGGTTGAAAAGAAAGATGCGGATTGCCCAAATTTGATTAAAAATCACCAGTCGCGCATGTCCCGTTTGGCTACAATGCTGAAAAAATAACCGGCACCTACAGCTTACGAGCATCAAGATTCAGACCGGGGTCCACAGCGAATCCATCTAAGACTCAAGATCAAGCTCCAAGAGATTTATAGATAGGAATCTCTTAACTCATAGTTGATAGGCATAGCTAGCTTAGCTTTTGATTTTCCTTTTGGTGTAATAAAGAGGTCAGCAAGCAGTAGCAGCAGCATCAGCAGTAAAATCATAGCTCATGGTAGTCCCAGCTACCAAAATGCTCAAGAACTACACTGACCTAATTCCTTTATAGCCAAGGACATGTAGGAAGTCTTTGAAGCAGGTTACGGTCAGATAGTTTTCAAGATGCTTCTCATGGAATGCTGAGCAGGCAAAAATCTCGTGTTTGCTCATTTATCTTTGCCTGGAAACCCTTTGTGTCTTCGAGCAAAGAGGGGCAGCTGTGAGCACGTAATTTTTTCCTCGCTCGAAATATTCCTATAGAATTCATTAAAATCATGATTTTTCTTTATTTGAATTTTTAGGAATTAATCGCATGTTTGTGTTTATTTGCATTTTTTGTGCATTTTTAATTAATATAATTTATAAAAATACAAAAAATAGCATGTTTGCATTTAGGACTTTATTTTTACATTTTTTGACTTATTAGTTAATTAATATTGAAAAATAAGGAAAAAATAACAAAAATTGCCATTTTTGCATTTGTTTAGTTTTCTTTTTTAAATTTGGGATTTAGATTATTTTTAGAAGTTAATTAATTTTGTTTGTAGAATTTAAATTGGGTTTGTCTATTTTATTTTATACTTATTAATATCTGAAAAATATAAAAGAGAAAATATATAAAATTGGCTCTCCTAATGAGAGACCCATGATTTGGGCCACATTTTCAAAGCCCAAAACCCCCAGACCCGTTCCAAAAACAAACCCAAACCTCCATACCCGATCCAGCTTGTAACACCCCAAAACGACACCCTTTGGTGTCTAAGTCATCTGGGCCATTCATCCACTCTGATCCAACGTCCTAGACTCAATCTCACATCTTTAATAAAATGGTTTGAAGTTCTCAGAATACCCTAGAGACATTTTCCACCTTTCTCGTACAAACTATTCACCGGTGTAACACTACCGCCAAACTACCGCTCCTCCGCCATCCGCCGCCGGCCGAAAATCGCCTCCACTGGCGACCGTCTCCAATTGACCCCAAATTAACACTGTTTGCTTTCTGTCCAAAGTTCTTGAATCTTCGTCCAAAGGAGCGACTGCTCCGCCGTCCACGGCGGTCCGGCTCCAATGACCACCAAAAACACACCCTAGCCTCCCCTTTGCCTCCTCTACCCAAAATTGAACCCCACTTCCTCCTAAAAGCCTTGAAACTTCTCGAATTTTAGATCTAAAAATTGACTAATTTTTTAGAGGACTAACAAATACCAATTTGGGTTCCCAAATGAAGTTATATGTTTGTTCTTACCAAGAAAAAACATATAACTCTATTTGGGGGTGAGATTCGAATCCAGTATAGTTTTGAAGACAAAAATCAGTGAGTTTTTACTTTCTATTCGATTAGTTTTTTTTTTTATTTTACTTCTTTTGTTTGATGATTATGTGTTGCATTATTTCTGATATTTTTAGTTTAGTTGAAAGTTTTGATCATGTTTTATTCTTAACTATCTGAGTATTCATTTTCCTTAGTTAATTAAATTAGACTTTGTTTTGGTTTCTGTTTATCCTTTATTCGATTACATTTTTACTTTTGTTTTGTTTGATGATTCCGTTCTGTATTATTTTTGTTTTTTTAAGTTTAGTTGGAAGTTTTTGCTCGTATTTAGTTCCTTATATCATGAGCGCTGTTTGATTTTTGTTAGATTAATTTTGCTTATGGTTAATCGTGTTATTCTCTGTTTGTTCTGATTTTAGTTTTAGTCGTGTTTTGATTTGTTTTTATTTTGAAATCCTGGCATGCTTTTGGATCAATTTAGGTTTTAAGATGATTGTGTTTGTTTTGAGTTAGTCCTGATTCATAATTAATTCTTATAATTTGAATTGTTAATGGTTAATTCAAATCTTAACTAGGGTTTAGATGTTAAGACTATTTGGCTATACCTGATCACTCTGAATTAGGATAAAAAGGAGCTGAGAATTAGTAAGTAATTTCATACCAGTACAAGGGCATTTAGGGTAGTTTCACAATAGGAATCTTTCATAAAACTGATTTGGAAACCTATAGAACATTCTAGATGGGGTTCCAATCAGATTTTAAAAAATACAATACAGTAACTTGGTCAACAAGTTAAGAAATGAGGGACTAAGCTAATAAAATATTAAAATAAAAGGAGCACTGCTGGTTAAAATAAAAATGAAAAGGTTGCCCTAGGCTTTGGCAATAAAAGGGCACCTTAGTGCCTTCATTCACAAGTTTGAACGGTCAAAAAATCCATAAAATCTCCCAAGTTCTGGCAAGTTTGAAAATCCCTAAAAAAAATTCCCAAAATTTGTAGTCTGAAAAATCTCAAAAAATTCCTATAAAATTTTCCCGAAATCCTAATGTTCCCAAAAGTTCAGAATTTTGAAACTACACAATTTTATTTAAGTTTTCCTCGGATTAATTTCAATTTCTAGCCATCAATTTGAATTGTTAAGAGGAGAAAGACCTGAAACACACATAGTTGAGTGTTAATTGCTGAAAATCCTCTCCTAGTTCATGTGATATTCGATCCTTGGGTATATTAAAGTGATAACTGCTGGATTTCAACTGCTGATTGCTGTTTCTCAGTGTTGATTCCTATTTCCTTATATTTTTCTTCATTTCCAGGTATTTATCAAATCCCTAGTGGCCCAAAGATAAGGAAATTTGTAATGGAATCTCTGACTTGAAATGAAGAGTGTTCAAATTACTGAGCTCCTATGTATCCATATGTATTGTTATGTAAAAATTGGTCATGTTAATTTCATGCTCAGCCTGTTTGTATATTTCACGTTTGAATATATAGTGAAAACAGTTAAACCTTGGTGAATCATAACTTTTGTTAATCTGTATAATGGACATTTGGACTGATATTTTAAGTTTAAGCAGTTAGTTAGTAGTAAGGCTAGCCAGTATTATAGTTGATTCATGTGTTCCAATCATGCTTATTTGGAAGATTGAATTTAGAATGAGATTTTGGTTTAAAATAGCATGCACATCTTTATTTAATGGAAAATCAGTATCTCTTGTAAATGTATAATAGTAGGTTATGTGAATTTAATCACCGTGTTTTTGTGAAACGTAGGATTCAAAGTAGTGCATTTCAATTCAAAGCATTTCGATGCTTCAGATTCATATTGCATTACACGTTAATTTGGGAAGTTATAGTTAAATGGCTATTTAAATGTCGAGGCATGTTGTGTATTAGTGAGTTTGAGTAAATTAGGATAATTAAGTGGTTGAGATTTGGTGGTTGATTGAATAAATAGTACATTTGATGACAAACTTGCTAATAGGCCCCAATTTTAGAAGTCATTATTCAATTTTCTTGGCCTGTTATGAGCCCAAGCAACTCATTCTTTTGTGCAAATCAGGTTTTGGTTGTGATTGAGCCCGGATTCTGAGGAGTATTCAAACAAACTGAAGTGAGCCTTCTCCCATGGGTTTCTTTAAGGCCCGACCTGCTGGAAGCTTCATTTGCATACAGATTTACTGAGGTTCAGATAATGTAAAATTGAATTATAAGTTTAGACCCTCCAAGGAATGTATCATCAATTCATTAGGCCCGAATAGAGACAAATCCAATAGAAAATCTTAGTTTTCTTTAGAATAACCCTTTAAAATAATAAAGTGAGGTGCGCTGCGCCAAACGGAACCCATAAATTGTGTAGACCTCTCTGAATGTTTATATTAAAATATTAGAAATTTGGAACATGCCATTTAGCGAACTTTACGGCTTCCCGTAAAGATAATAACACGTTAGTTGCATTAGGCACGTCTTTAATAACTTTACCTTCCTAAGTACAGGTGCACATTTATGTTACCCAAATCCAAATCTCAATAAAGTTGAAATATGTCAAAAACCACGGATGCATTTACGTGGCATAGTTCGTGGCATGTTGTCACGACATTGCAATTCTCCTAAAAAATATTAAAAGAGGTATAAAAATTATTTAAAATTGAACTATAGGATGAACATGTATAAAAATCCAATTCTTAGCCAATTGTAATAGTTTACGCGACAGTTCTAGAACCATGGGATTCGAGGGTGCCTAATACCTTCCCTCGGGTCAACATAATTCCTTACTTAGAATTTCTGGTTCGCAGGTTATATTTGGGCAGTCAAAAATTTCCTCGGTTTGGGATTCTAAATAAACCGGTGACTTGGGACACCAAAAACCAAACCTATCCCAAGTGGCGACTCTAAAATAAATAAATAATCTCATTTCGGATAATGTCACTTTAATTGGAAAAACTCCCTTATACGTTTATCCTTTGGGGGTAGCCTTGTAAAAAGGAGTTGTGACACTAGGTTGCCTTTTAACTAGCTTTTATATAGTGCACCCTGGGTAGTAAGGCTACTGTTTGGTCCATTTAAACACAAGTATGGAGAATGTCTATCTAGTTAGTTTTTTTAGTCTTAATGTCTGTATGACTTTCGTGTGACTATGGCTAACTCAAATAGCCTAACTTAAATCAACATCAGAATATCAGGGATTAGCAATTATAGATCCAAGTATAACTCAAATTAGGCTTGGGAATACAAAAAATAAGCGAGTGTTTTTTTGTTGACCTTCAGGCTCGACCCCACTTGCCCTTTTGCACTTGACGTAAGCGTGCTCTATTCAAAATGGTCCCCCTCCCCTTTCGATCCCTTACAAATGTGATGTTTTGCTTTAATTTTGATTTGGCAGAGTTTGATCGTGTTTCAGCTGTTGCAGGGATTCGTCCCTGTCTTTCTAATATGCCATATCTCTCAAGTGAGCCCGTGTTTGCAGTAAAATTGGGCTCCCTTGTGGGCCCAAGATAAGAATATTAATTGTTCTGTTAATAATTAATTGGTAGACTTTGGGCCTTTCAAGTTAGGTAGAAAACTCGAACTAAGGATTTTTTTCAGTAACAGAGATCGTTCTTGTTCAAGTTTGGACTTGAGCTTGGGGCCCGCATGACCTTGAATACCACGATGTTAGTTAATTCATAACGTTAATTAATTAAGTGTTTTTTAGAATAGAGACGGGTCTTAATAGCTAATAATAGTTCATTTAGGATACCCTTAAAAATGAGGTACCTCGCGTAGAATAAGATCCTTAAGTAGTGTGGCCCTATTAATTACTTTCTTATAAAATATTTAAAAATAGGGTAAGCCATTTAGCAAAAAATTTTCATGGCCTCTCGTACAGTTAATAACACACGAAATTGCTTTAGGCGCATTAGTTAAATATATCTTCCTAAATTCGGGTGAGCGTTTATGTGACCCAAATTTGAATCTCAATGATGTTAAAATATGTCAAAAACCATGGTGCATTTATCTGACGTGGTTGGAGGCATGTTTTAATGACGTTGCAATTTTCCCTAAGAAATAATAATAAAGCGGCTGTCAAATTAAAATTTGTACATAGGTTCATGATTGTTTAAAATCAGATAATTTAAGCGGAATATGATAGTTGAGCGACCATACTAGAACCACGGAACTGAGGAATGCCTAATACCTTCTCCCGGGTTAAAAGAATTCCTTACTCGAATTTCTGTTTCGCGAACTGTTAAACAAAGTCATTCTTTTCCTCAATTCAGGATTCTAAACCGGTGACTTGGGACACCATAAATCTCCCAAGTGGCGACTCTGAAATCTCTTAAATAATTGAATCCAGTTTTTATTGTCCTTAAATTGCAAAAACTGCCTTAACTACGCCCTTCGCCAGGTTGCAGTGTCAAAAAGAGGTGTGACAACTTTGGCGACTCTGCTGGGGATCGAACTCAGAATCTCTAGTTCAGGGTTCAAGAATTCTAGCATTAAATAATTGTTGTATTTGGATGTATTTATATGATTTCATTGCATGATGTGCTAAAAGTTGTTTTTACCGCTTTAATAGTATTTGGACAGTATATAAATTGCCGCGAAACCCATCTCTTCTCACCTCCGGGGATATGCTCGATGGTCGAGACTCTCTATTCTGTTAGTGTCATACCAAAAAATAAGATAGAGGCTCAAACAAGTTACAAAGCTGGATGGCCTTTTGGTTCCCGGTACGTAGCCCCTCCTCGACTCAAGTTGTCTGCTCGGGTACACAATCTAGAACATATACCTAGGTTTTGAACCTAGAATAACTCTGCCTCATGCCAGATCCCTAGTAGGAACGCTTATTTGCATCATGCATTTGACTTAGGGGACTCAAGACAGGGGTTGGATTTGTCTAGAACAGGTGTACCAAATAATGGACCATCCTGATGCATTTTTTGCGTGATACTTGTCCATTTATTTTGGGTTTTGCATGCCGACCGTCCCATGAATATTAGGGAGAAAAGTTGAAAAAAGAGAAATATCATTTTGAGAGTAAAGAGAGTCAATCGCTTGTTTTGAGAACACTAGTGTCCAAATACTGCCAAAACTCTGTCGAATTTTTGAAAAAAGAACAAAAAAAAAATGGAAAAAAGCAAACAGAGTCTATTTTATTCGCCCAAGAAAAAGAGAAAAAGCCTTGTTTTCCAAAATAGTTTTGTTTATTTATGAAATGACAAAAAGGGAAGGAAAAAGGTCTTTTTTTCAAAAATAGCTTTGTTTGCCCGAACTATGCCAGTTTGATTCTCATAAGGTATGAGATACGTAGGCAACTCCCATCGAGCCCAACTTAATTTTACGAAAAATAACCAAAAGAACCAGATTTTGCTTGCGAATAATATATAAAGCAATTTTGTCAAAATTAGTCGAGTGCCTCTAAAAGGGTGCTGGAAGGTTATTTTTTCAAGAATAGCCGCCTCAAAATATTTTTGGGCTGGTAGTAGGCACAACCTTAAAATATTCCTCCGGAAATGCTGAAAGGCCGTACTTGCAAGGTCGGGATTTAATCTTTGAAATGAATGTTCGAAAAATCAATTTTGCTTTTAAGTATAATAAATCCTTATTTTTGATTAGTCATCCTAATAAATGTGTGGAATGAGCACGAATCAGCATTTGCCAATAACAGCCATGAACAAAATTCCCTTGGAGCTACACATGTGGTGGAATGACCTAAGTGAAGCGGAACAAAACGGGGTCATCACGCACTTGGGAGCACTTGTCGGACTGTTAAAAATTAACCGGGGGGAAGATATCATAAAGGCCTTAATCACATTCCGGGACCCGGCTCACAATGTACTCCATTTCTTGGATTTCGAACTCACGCCGACCTTGAAAGAAATAACTAGATATATTGGGGTCCCTACGATTCCTCTTAGGCACAAGTACTTGATTACGCCAAGGGCCATTGCCGTACAAAAATTCCTGGACTCTATAAAGATAAGCAGGAAGGTTCACAACCCAGACCTATCAGTCGGCTTTTGTACCCCACAATTTATATATCAGAGGTATGGGTACATAGGGGGATTTAATGACCCGAAAAATAATATTTGCAGCAAAGGAAATCAATTCAAATGGGAGGAACACCAGTGTTTCACATTCATGGTATTCTTCTTGGGCCTTTTGGTGTTTCCACAGAAGGAAAAAAATATTGACATACGGATAGTAGGTGTTGTCAGCACTTTAATAACTCAATCCAAGAGCACTCTCGCTCCCATGATACTATCTGAAATCTTACGTGCTCTCACAACCTGTAAAGCTGGGGGAGACTTCTTCGAAAGATGTAACCTGTTGTTACAAATATGGATGATCGAACACTTGTTCCATTAACCTGAATTCATGCGTTATGGATCATCAACAAAGAGCCGTATAGATGAATTATACAACAAGGTTGATGGGGTTAGATTACCCGAGGGTGCTAGAATGGGTGTCACGTCTCCAAGCTGTAACTGCGAACCAAATGGAGTGGACGTTCGGGTGGCTCCCTGTGGATGAAATTGTGTATATGCCAGCCACCGGACCTCATTTACTTCCGATGGGTCTCCCGAGTATCCAGTCCTATGCTCCGTGCAGATTGCTAAGACAATTAGGGAGGTGCCAAATGATTCCCAAGGACAAGGACATTAGTCGCCACACGGTCGAGATTAGTACCAATGGTCAATTTCCCCAAGCCGTCATCCGTCAAATTTGGAGCGGATGTTAATACTTGACGGTGGACACTCGAGTACGTGACTTATCTAAAGGCGAGGTTGCACCAGTGTACCTTGCTTGGTAGAAGAAAGAATTAGAATTCGGAAGGCCGGCTACGAGGTCACATCTCCAAGAATTTGCTGAATCGTCACAAGAACAATGGAATTGGCTAGCCAAGGAAAATGAATACAGGGCCACGATAGGAAAATTGGAAAAACAAGTCAAGGACCTTCAATTTGAAAATGGTTTGCAGGCTACTGCAAATGAGGGGAAAAGAAAAGATTTGCCAAAGAAAATGAAGCGTTGCGAGCCCAAATCCAAAAAATAAAAATAGCTACGGAGAATCCTACCAGGAGCGCGAAGGATGAAAATCTCATAGACAACTTGAGGCAAAAAGTAGCAGAATATGGGTTTGACTTGAATAAAGCAGAAGATGAGCTATCCATGGCTCGAAAACAATTGTCCAAAAAAGAGGAGGAATGAGCCCGCATGATTGAACAATTAAAGGAAAGGCATGACGACGAGGTTGCTGGGTTGAAAAGGAAGGTCATCATAGTTGAAAACAAAGTGGCCAAGCAAACAAGGGACTTTACAGCTGAGAGAGAACATTGCTATGCAGCAATAGCACGGTTGGAGAAGGATTTGCAACAATTCCGAGAATTGAATCGGGTAGCCGAACGAACTCTGGAGGCAAAGGCCCAACAAATTAGGCGACTACTGCAAGAAAAGGGTGCTATAAGAGAGAGTGTACGGATGATCGCAGACCACATCCCCACAAAGTGCAACCAATGCGAGGATATGACAAGATCCATATTCTTTGCCGCCGCCATGACCTTTGTTCACCAAGTAATGGAAGACCTCCATCACCTCCAAGCGCATTTAGCACGCAAGCCTGCGGCAAGACCGAATGATGTCCCCGGGCCCCAGGATCATTAAAGGCTTTAAAGTATTTATGATTGTTCGAACCTGTTGATCTATTTGAGAGTCTATTGTTTTTTTTATTAGAGTCTGTAGTGGGTTGTCGGGTCAGTCATTTTTATTTTATGTTAGAGTCTGTTGTTTCCAGTTAAGCTGAGGTTTGCAATTTTCCTTTAGCAGCTGTAATCAAATGCTTTAATTTATGAAAAATTGCAAAGCATACTTCCTATATTTACCGGCGAGAACGACGTTCGGTTTGATTCATGCGCGGTCATGATACGTAGGCAATCTACATAGGATCCGATCGTAACCAAATTAAAATAAAAGTTGGGGAGAGTAGGAGAAAAATTCAACGAGAAGAGGGGAAATCAAGAAACAAACAATGGAAAAATAGGAGGGGGGGAAAACAGGAGAGAAAGAGAGAGAGAGAGAGAGAGAGTAAGAGGATAAAGCTAAGAAAAAGAAAAAGGAAAGTCGGGATGACGCAAGCGACGGATGCATGTAGTAACCAATAATTGTTTAGGTGCACTCATCCCCAAATATGTGATTGCTTACATGTCTAAACCTAACCATTAACAAGTTTTTGTGTTTTTGTATATCCAGCCTAGACAGGTGGTTAGTACTTGCGGCATTCTTGAAACCCACCCTTACAACACGCGGTCTAAGAACAAGCAAGTCATGGCTAATAAGGAAACCGATGTCAGCATTATTGACCCCTCGAAAGAGGTAAAAGAATCGAACGCTAACGCCATAAAGGAGGAAATGTACAAACTGAATCACCAAATGGCTGAGATGTACCAGGCCTGGGCAAAAGGACAGCCACCACTGACCTACCCTACTAACCCAACCTTCATTCCACCACTGGCCCAAGCTCATGATCATTCCACCACTGATCCACCCCAAGTTTTCCTGCCTACTCGCAGCATCAGGGTACGACCTCTCAACTACCCCCAGCTCCACTACCCAAAACCGCTCCTCACCCCTCCTCCACCAATTGATCCCATTTATGTGGCACCTCCTCCTCCAGCACTCCAAAGGTCATCAAGTGAGCCCTTTCTTCAAGCTTACGGTAACAAGTACTACCCACAAGAACCCACTTACAAAGATCATGAACCCTACTCCTATGCTTCCCATTTCAAATTCCCGGCGAGAGTCGAATAACCAATCAAAAATCCTGAGCAAGAGGAGGTGCTCAAGAAGGTCAGAAGTTTAGAACAATCGCTTAGGGACATGCAAGGGTTAGGTGGCCGGGTGAGCATGGTGTTCAAGGACCATTATTTATATCCAAACGTGCACTTGCCTACAGGATTTTAAGATGCCTAAATTTGACTTATATGATGGACATGGCGATCCGGTAGCGCATCTAAGGGGGTTTTGTCGCAAAAGGAGGGGAGCATGGGGAAAAGATGAATTGCTAATGGAATATTTTGGCCAAAGTTTAAGTGGGTCGGCATTGTAGTGGTACACTCGGCAGGATCCCAATCGGTGGTATACTTGGGATGACATGGCACAAGCGTTCGCCTGTCACTTTCAATATAATCTCGAAATTGTCCCGGACCGTCTATCTTTGAAAAAACTTGAGAAGAGACACAACGAGAGCTTTAGGGAATACGGTTTCCATTGGAGAGAACAGATAGCTAGGGTTGACCCCCCAATGAAGGAGAGTGAGATGGTGGAATATTTCCTGCAAGCTTTGGAGCCTACCTACTTTGGGCATCTGGTGTCAGCAGTAAGTAAATCTTTCAATGAGTTAGTTAAATGGGGAGTATGGTTGAGGAAGGCCTCAAATCCAACAAGATCATGAGCTACTCTGCAATCAAGGCGGCCAATCAGGCTATCCAGGGTGGAGCCGGGGGAACATTTGGAAAGAAGAAGAAGGAAGAAGTACCAGCAGTCGAGTCGTGAACTTGGTTCAGGCCTCGGGCTCCATCCCATTACACCGAACCCCGTCCTCACCAGCAAACATACCCAAACACTCCATAAGTCCCACCACAATATTACTATTCACCGTTAGAACCTCGCTTCTCAATCCATCACGCACAAGCGTATACCCAAACTCCCGCCCACGTATAATGGCATGCCCCAGCCCTATAGAATACCTACCCAACTCTATAAAATCATTACCCATCTCCAAGAGCCTACAACAACACCCGAAACTCACCTTCCGAGCCTATCCAGTCTTAAGAAATAAAAGGGTGCAGAAGAAGAATACTTTCACTCTATTGCGAGAATCCTACACTAGTTTATTCCATAGGCTGTGACAACTGGATATGCTGAGCCCAATCGAAGCAAAATTTCCAAACCCTCCTCCAAAGAATCTAGATTATTCTGTTAGATGTGAATATTGTTCTGATGCACCGGGGCATGATACCGGAAAGTGTATGCATTTGAAGAATGCTATCCAGGAACTTATTAACTCCCACCAGATTGAAGTGCAGGCTCCAGTGGCACCCAACATTAACCAAAACCCATTGCCGGCCCATCATAAGACCAACATGATTGAGATCGTGGAGAAAGGGGGAGAGCCTAAGAAGCCCTCACAAACAGTAATGATGATCAAATCCAGCGAAGTCAAGCCAATTAAGAGTATGAGCAGTGAGAAGTCAGTGATCAAGATAAAGGAAATAGACAACAAACCTGTTGTGGTTCAAGGGAGGTCATCATACATGGTTGCACCAAAACAGGAAAAGGCAAAAGTGAGTACAAGGGGAAGCTAAGGAACATGTCATAGTTGTGGAAGGTGCTCGCATAAAGCCTGTCATTGTAAAGCCAGTAATCCAGCCGCCAATCATCAACATCAAAGCCATTCCTCGGAGATATGAACAAGTGATAGTGATGTACAGAGGGAAATATGTTAGGGAGGAAGTTTTTGATGCTCGGGGTTTGACTCGGTCAGGGAGATACTTTGCCCCTGAGGAGTTGAGGAAAAGCAGGATCCCTAAAGAAACCCAGAATCGTTGAAGAATGCTGTACCAAAAGAAGAGGCAGAAGAATTCCCGAATAAAATGAAAATGCAGGACTACTCCATCATAGAGCAATTAAGTAAAACACCTGCTCAGATCTCCTTATTATCCTTATTAATCCATTCAGATGAACACCGCCGGGTGCTGATGAAGATTTTGAACGAAGCCCATGTCCTTGACAAGATAACAACAAACCATTTGGAGAAGATTGGAAAGAAGATATTCGAGGTAAATCGGGTCACTTTCTATGACGATGAGCTGCCCATGGAAGGCACTGAGCAAAACGGGGCCCTTTATTTGACTGTGAAGTGTGAAGATGCCGTGGTCACCCGGGTTCTAGTTGAAAACGGGTCCAGTGCAAATATTTGTCCGCTCTCCACACTGATCAAGCTGAAGGTGGAAAATGAAAGGGTCCACAAGAATAACATTTGTGTTCGGGGGTTCGATGGCGGAGGAAAAGACTCAGTAGGGGATATAGTGCTCGAACTGACAATTGGGCTCGTTGAGTTCACCATGGAGTTTCAAGTGCTGGACATGGTAGTTTCATATAACCTGTTATAGAGCTGGCCCTAGATTCACGCAGCCAAGGTAGTGTCATCTACTTTGCACCAGATGGTCAAATTTGAATGGGACAGGCAAGAGATTGTGGACATGGTGAAGATAATCAGTGTGTTTCAGGTGATGCTATCGTATCTTTTATTGAATCTGAAGACAACAAAGGTCCATGGGTCTACCAGGTATTCGTCACGGTATCAGTTTAGAAGATTCCAGAAGGTGAAGTTTTCACAATTCCAAAGATAGCAGCCGCATCAGTCATGGTGGCTTCAGAAATATTGAAGAATGGTTTCATGCCTGGCAAGGGATTGGGTGCTTCTCAACAAGGCATTGTGCAACTAGTGTCTCTCCCAAAAAATCTGGACACTTATGATCTAGGGTTCAAGCCTATAGTTGCGGACATAAAGCGAGCTCGAAAGTTAAAGCAGAGAACCTGGGCCGTCCCAAAGCCCATCCTGAGATTGTCCATATCGTTCGTCAAGCCCAGTACTAGAAAGTTGCCAGTGCCAAAGATTCCCAGTCCGTTGATTGATGCGGATGGGGATTTCGATAAGGGATTAGAACGACTGTTCAATGAGGTAAACATGGTTGAGGTAGGAGAGTGATCGAGCAGGCAGAAGTGCGGTTTTTAGGAGCATGCCCAAAAGTCAACAACTGGGAAGCCACTCCTCTTCCCTCCCGGAGGGACTCGTGGTAGTCGGCTTTGATTTTTCTTTCAGTCTGGTTTGGATTAGCTTCAGAGTTGTTAATTCACTTGTTATTTCTGTTTGTTTAGATGTGTAGGCTCTGTTATCTTTTGATTCTAATGAAATGCAATTTCCTTTCCAGCAGTGCTGATAGTTTCCATTTTTCTTTACTTCTTTTACTTTTCTCTTTTGAACAGTTATTTTTATGCTGGTTCAAATGACCTGACATATATAAGTACTCTTTGGCCCAGTCTTAAAAATTGATATAGTTCAGGAATAATAATTCAAGAAATAGAACACGAGGATAAACCAGAGTATGACGAGGAAGGAGCATGGGATGAAATTAGAAAAGAGTTGAGCAAATTTGAGAAGAAACCCAAACCAAACCTGAGCGATACAAAGGCACTCAATTTAGGGGGCCCAGATAATGTTAGAGAAATCAAAATAAGTGTCCATCTGGAGTCACGGCTTAGGAAAGAGATAATTGATGTGCTGCTTGAATACAAAGATGTGTTTGTATGGTCTTACGAACATGCCCGGATTGAGCACTCACTTAGTAGTTCACAAATTGCCCACTGACCCAGCCTGTCCTCCCGTCAAGCAAAAGTTGAGAAAGTTTAAAACTAATGTGAGCATGAAAATCAAAGAGGAAATGACCAAGCAGTTTGAGGAAAAACTTATCCGAGTCACACGATATCCCACTTGGTTAGCTAATGTTGTGCCCGTGCCAAAGAAGGATGGTAAAACCAGGGTGTGTGTCGATTATCGTGAGCTTAACAAAGCAAGTCCAAAGGACAACTTCCCCCTGCCAAGCATTCAAATATTGATTGACAATTGTGTGAAGCATGAGATTGGTTCGTTCGTGTATTGTTACGAAGGTTACCACCAGATCCTAATGGATGAAGAAGATGCGGAGAAAACAGCATTCATCACGCATTGAGGGACATACTGCTATAGAGTCATGCCTTTTGGTTTAAAGAACGATGGGGCAACGTATATGAGGGCAATGAAAACCATCTTCCATGACATGATACATAAGGAAATTGAGGTCTATGTGGATGATGTGATTGTGAAGTCCAGAAAGCAATCCGAGCATGTCAAAGATTCGAGGTGATTCTTCCAAAAGCTCTGCAGGTATAATCTCAAACTCAACCCAATAAAATGCGCTTTGGGGTCAGCTCAGGGAATTTGTTAGGGTTCATAGTCAGCCGGCGAGGCATTGAGCTAGATCAATCAAAGATAAAAGCTATACATGAACTACAACCGCCGAGAAACAAAATAGAGGTGATGAGTCTATTGGGAAGATTGAATTATATCAATCGATTCATTGCTTAGCTCACAACCATTTGTGAGCCCATCTTCAAGCTATTGAAAAAAGATGCTGCAGTGAAAATGACGGGAGAGTTCCAAGAGACTTTTGATAAGATAAAGGAATATTTATCAAACCCATCGGTGTTGGTCCTTCCTGAACCAGGAAGGCCTTTGATCTTATATTTGACAGTCTAGGACAACTCATTTGGATGCGTGTTTGCTCATCACGACATCACCGGGAGAAACTAACATGCCATATACTACCTCAGCAAGAAATTTACGGCCTATGAGGTTAAGTATACTCATCTTGAAAGGATATGCTGTGCCTTGACGGGGGTAGCCCAGAAGTTAAAACATTACTTGTCATCATATACCACTTATCTCATCTCAATTCTGGACCCGTTGAAATATATTTTCCAGAAGTCTATGCCCACAGGAAAGCTCGCAAAATGGCAAATCTTGCTCACTAAGTTTGACATTGTCTATGTGACTAGGACTGCAATCGAAGCACATGCATTGGCTGATCATTTAGCTGAGAATCCAATAGACGAAGAATATGAACTTTTAAAGACATACTTCCCAGATGAGGAAGTAATGCATATTGATGAAATGGAATAGGGCGAGAAATCAGGATGGAAATTGTTTTTCCATGGGGCCACCAACATGAAAGGCGTCGGAATAGGAGTAGTGCTCATTTATGAAGAACGGCATCATTACCCAGTCACGGCTCAGATCCGCTTCTATTGCACCAACAACATGGCAGAATATGAGGCATGTATTTTGGGTTTGAGGTTAGAAGCAGAATTGGGTGTCCAGGAAGTCTTGGTCTTGGGGGACTCGGACCTTCAGGTACACCAAATTCGGTGGGAGTGGGAAACAAGAGATTTAAAGCTCATACCATACCGGCAATGCTTGCATGATCTTTTTCAACTCCGGACAATAAAGTTCAGCCACATCCCCAAAGTCCACAATGAGGTTGCTGATGCCTTGGAAACTTTGGCGTCAATGTTACATCTTCAGGATAAGGCTTATGTTGACCCGATACATATCTAGGTCCATGATCAACATGTTTATTACAACATGGTGGAAGAAGAGCTGGATGGTGAGCCTTGGTTCCACAACATCAAAGAATATATCAGGATGGGTGTGTACCCGGTACAAGCCACAAGTGACCAGAAGAGAACAATCTGTTGTTTGTCAAATGGATTCTTCTTCAGCGGAGGGATATTATTTAAAAGAACGCCGAATCTTGGTTAATAATGATGCGTAGATGGGCATGCTACAACATTCATGAGTGAGGTGCGCGTTGGATTCTGCGGGCCGCACATGAGCGGATATGTTTTGGCAAAGAAGATTCTCAGGGAAGGATACTATTGGCTCACCATGGAGCGGGATTGTATCAGTTTCGTGCGCAAATGCCATCAATGTCAGGTGCACGGAGACATGATTCTCCCCACCGTACGAATTGCATACGATGTCTGCACCATGGCCTTTCATTGCTTGGGGCATGGACGTCATCGGGCCCATCAAGCCAGCAGCTTCTAATGGACACAGGTTCATCCTTGTTGCTATTGACTATTTCACCAAATGGGTTGAAGCCAAGACCTTCAAGGCGGTGACCAAGAAAGCAGTGGTCGACTTTCTACATGCAAATATTATTTGTCGGTTTGGAATCCCCAAGACTCTCATCACTGATAATGGGGCAAATCTCAACAGTTATCTAATGAAAGAGGTATGTTAGCGGTTCAAGATTACACATCAAAATTCTACCCTATACCGCCCCAAGGCGAATAGAGCGGTCGAGGCAGCCAATAAGAACATAAAGAATATACTTCATAAGATGGTGGAAGGGTCTAGGCAGTGGTAAGAGAAGTTACTCTCATTGTTAGGCTATCACACTACGTCCGTAATTCGGTAGGGGCAACCCCATATTTTTTGGTATACGACACAGAAGCAGTAATCCCGGCTAAAGATGAAATACCCTCCCTTTGGATTGTAGCTGAAGCAGGAATCGGCGATGAAGGATGGGTTAGAACTCGTTTGGAGCAATTTAGTTTGATTGATGAGAAAAGATTGGCAGCGGGGTGTCATGGCCAGTTGTTTCAACGGAGGATGGCCACAGCTTATAACAAGAAAGTGCGTCCAAGAAAGTTTGAAGTGGGTCAATTGGTATTGAAACGCATCCTTCCTTACCAGGCCAAGGCAAAAGGCATGTTGGCTCCAAACTGGCAAGGACAATTTGTCGTGTAAAGAGTGTTGCCCTATGGGGCATTGTACCTAACAGATGCTGAAGGAAAATGTGTAGAAATGGCTATCAATTCAGACGCTGTCAAAAGATACTATGTATGACTTTCTTTTGGTTGAATCATTGTATATACTTGACATGTTTGTTTGTACTTGGCATGTTTTAGAGATTGAAATGACGAAGGCATTTTATTCAGCTATCTAAACCCTTTGCTCTTTGCTAACCCTTTTTGAGCTTCAATTATTTACTTTTCATATACCTCTTTCGGAATCGGTAACGAAAGTCAGAATTGAAATTATAAGAAGGCAGTGAAAGGAAAAGAACGAAAGAGAAAAGAAAGCAATCAAAGAAGGAAAAAGAGAGCAAAAAGGAGAAAAAGAAAAAAAAGAAAGAAAAAGGAAACAAAAGAAAAGGAAAAGAAGAGGAAAAAAGGAAGAAAAATAGACAAACGACAACAGAACGATAAAAGAAAGAATCGTCAAGAACGACGTTTGACCTGATTCCTTTTAAGGAAACGTAGGCAGCCTCGCAGCTCGGTCATATTCAAATAAAATTCAAATGCCCCAAACAAGAAACTGGGACAGAAATTGTGCTTGTTATGATAAATTAGATTCTGCAAGTTGTATATTTTGAACCCATAAGAGTGATTTTTGAGCATTTCATACCCTTTTTCTTTCTAACTTTTATCCAAAAGCCTACATTATAGTCCAAAGAAAGGCCTTCTGATCAATCTTTAAGAAATGCCGAGGCAAGCAAGGAAAGATGGACCGTACCCCGGGATGACACTCTAGATCAAGCAGAAAATAATAAAATGAGAAAGTCACGGGCACTGTATGGCGACGAGAGTTGAGAGAAATAAAATGAGGGAGTTTTGTTGGTGAAAACCCTCACGAGCACCATGAGGCAAAGGCAAGGGAAGAAGCAACAACTGGAAAAGGGCTATTGGTGGAAATCCGTTCTGAACACCGTATGTAAAGCAAAGTTAGGGTTTGGTTAAAGGAATTGTGTTAAAATTATCACAACCGCAAAATCATGGCAACAGAAGGCCGCTCATCGGGACAGACTGGGTCGACTAGGCCGAAGTTCATGTCATGATCATGAAAAACTAGCTGCTCTTCCTCAGATAAGATTCTTTTCTCTTCCCTTCAACAGTCATTAAATATGGAATTCTTTACCCTAAAATAGTTCTGAGTCAATGCATTTCATTTTCCTTTCGAGTCTCTAAAGTCTTTTGGTATAAGAAAATGGGAGAGAAATTTCAAAGCTTACTACCATCTCTCAAAGGGACGAAGCGCATGCCACCGAAAAAATGTAACAAAGGTAACAAAGATTGAAATCGCGGGGGGAGGGGTTCGCAAAAACTTCAATGATAAAATTGAGGCGAGAGGCAAGAGTTTGGCAAAGTAAAGGAGCACGACACAAAGATGGGGAGAAAAGTAAAGACACAAGGGTCAAGAGGTCAGACGAGCATAGTACCTTGATTTGGTAATATCAGGAAAGACGTAAGAATCCTGGCGAAAGGGCTAGGAGTGTAACACAACAACGCGGAGGAAAGTAAAGCCATAAAGGTTTGGGGGTCAGCCAATCAACTCAGGCAACTCATCATCAACATGAAAAATTGAACACAATAGAACACAACAGTAGGGAGGCCACGTCCAACAAGAATGCCACAAGCTAACCACCACTCTTCAAACTGACAAGTTTTCTTTGATTGACACAAAGGCAGGAAATACCAGAAGATCCTAAGTGAGGCCGCCCACTAGGGAGGGTAAGCACATGGAAGGTATGATCAAAACCTCAGGGCCATCTATAAATGGGACCTATTTAAAGCTCAAGAGAACGTAATTCGTCATAAATATTCTCCCCATCAAGGGTATATTTAGACAAACTTTAATTAGCAAACCCCAACAAAAACAAATAAGGGTTAAAAGGGGCGTGGAAGTTCAAATGGCACTCAGTTTAAAACCCAAACTGGTGCGGGTAACATGGGCAGGCACAAACATCTTCCCCAGTAAGAATCACTCAAATCCTCTTGAACAATGATCACCAGCAGAAACAACAAGAAGTTAGCATTGGCGTTTAAACTGGAACCCTCAGGACCCTCCTAGAAAATGGGACTTATTTAACGATTAGAGGTAATCATAGATAGAAAAGAGCATAAAATAACTTTCACGTTGAAATAGGATTAAGTTAAGAGTTGTTAGGATCTTTCTTAAAAATAGGACTTAGCCTAAAACACAAATAGTCGGCTAGCATGGGAGGGCACAAACATGTCCCCAACAAGAGTCATCAGGACCAATTTGAGTAACAGGATATAGCTTTAAATACTAATCCCCCAGCAGACACATCTCACATCTAGTTAAAATTTGTCAAGACCCTCATGGAGAATGAGAAGTAGCTTTAATCACCGATCCCCAGTAGAACCCCAACAGACATAACTCAGATTACAAATACATAGTGGAAAATAAAACCTTTTGGGAACGCATCCTAATTTTTAAGTTGTCATGGGATTTGATTAACACTTACAAATGCATCCAGCACCATACTGGGGCAAAAGGAATTTCTCTTGTTTTGTTTTCTTTGTTGTGATCAGGTACACAAGTAGCATGTCTCGGGGAATATTTTTCAAGATTCAAGTTTGGGTAAACAGGCCCACGTGTTAGAACAAGGGAATATCTTTCATGTTTCAACTTTCGCTAATCAGGCGCCCACCTATTAGAACAAGGGAATATCTTTCAAGTTTCAAGTTTTGGGTAATCATGCGCCCATCTGTTAGAACTAGGGAATATTTTTCAAGTTTCAAGTCTTGGATAATCAGGAGCCCACCTGTTAGAACAAGGGAATATTTTTCAAGATTCAAGTTTTGGTAATCAGGCCTCCACCTGTAAGAACAAGGGAACATTTTTCAAGATTCAAGTTTTGGTAATCAGACGCCCTCCTGTTAGAACATGGGAATATCTTTCATGTTTTCAGTTTTGGGTAATCAGGCACCCACCTATTAGAATAAGGGAATATTTTTCAATATTCAAGTTTTGGTAATCAGGCGCCCACCTGTTAGAACAATGAAATATTTTTCAAGATTCAAGTTTAGGTAATGAGGCGCCCACCAGTTAGAACACGGGAATATCTTTCAAGTTTTAAGTAATGGGTAATCAGGCGCCCACCTATTAGAATAAATGAATATTTTTCAAGGTTCAAGTAATTGTAATTAGGCGCCTACCTTATAGAACAAGGGAATATCTTTCAAGTTTCAAGTTTTACGTAATCAGGCGCCCACCTATAATAACAAGGTAATATCTTTCAAGTTTAAAGTTTTTGTAATTAGACGCCCATCTGTTAAAACAAGGGAATAGCCTTCAACTTTCAAATTTTGGGTAATCAGGCGCCCACCTGTTAGAATAAGGGAATAACTTTTAAGTTTCAAGTTTTAGTAATCAGGCGCCCACCAATTAAAACAAGGGAATATCTTTCAAGTTTCAAGTTTTGGGTAACCACGCCCACCTGCATGAACAGGGAAATATTTTTCAATATTTAAGTTTTGGTAATCAAGCGCCCACCTGTTAGAACAAGGGAATATCTTTCAAGATTCAAGTTTAGTTAATCAGGCGCCCACCTGTTAGAACAAGGAAATATCTTTCAAGTTTGGGGTAATAAGGCGCCCACTTGTTAGAACAATGGAATATTTTAAAGATTCAAGTTTTAGTAATCAGATGCCCACCTGTTGGAACAATGGAATATCTTTCAAGTTTCACGTTTTGGGTAGTCAAGTGCCCACCTGTTAGAACAAAGGAATATCTTTCAAGTTTCATGTTTTGGGTAATCAGCCGCCAACCTATTTGAACAAGGGAATATTGTTAAAGATTCAAGTTTGGGTAATCAGGCGCCCACCAGTTAGAACAAGGAAATATTTTTCAAGATTCAAGTTCTGTTAATCAGGCGCCCACTCGTTGGAACAAGTGAATATTTTTCAAGATTCAAGTTTTGGTAATAAGGCCCCCACCTGTTAGAACAAGGGCGTATTTTTCAATATTCATGTTTTTGTAATTTGTCGCCCACCTGTTAGAACAAGGGAATATCTTTCAAGTTCCAAGTTTTGGGTAATCATGCGCCCACCTGTTAGAACAAGAGAATATATTTCAAGATTGAAGTTTTTGTAATCAGGCGTCCACCTATTATAACAAGGGAATATCATTCAAGTTTTAAGTTTTGGGTAATCAGGATCCTACTTTTTAGAACAAGGGAATATCGTTCAAGTTTCAATTTTTGGGGAATCAGGCGCCCACCTATTAGAACAAGGGAATATTTTCTTCATGATTCAAGTTTGGGTAATCAGGTTCCCACCTATTAGAACAAGGGAATATTTTTCAAGATTCAAGTTTTGGTAATCAGGCGCCCACCTGTTAGAACAAGGGAATATCTTTCAAGTTTCACGTTTTGGGTAATCAAGCACCTACCTGTTAGAATAAGGGAATATTTTTCAAGATTCAAGTTTTGGTAATAAGGCGCCCACCTGATAGAACAAGGGAATATCTTTCAAGTTTCAAGTTTTAGGTAATCAGGCGCCCACCTATTAGAACAAGGTAATATCTTTCAAGTTTCAAGTTTTTGAAATTAGACGCCCATCTGTTAAACAAGGGAATAGCCTTCAAGTTTCATGTTTTGGGTAATCAGGTGCCTACCTGTTAGAACAAGGGAATATCTTTCAAGTTTCAAGTTTAGGGTAATCATGCCCACCTGCATGAACAAGGAAATAGTTTTCAAGATTTATGTTTCTGTAATCAAGCGCCCACCTGTTAGATCAAGGGAATATTTTGTCAAGATTCAAGTTTAGGTAATCAGGCGCCCACCTATTATGACAAGGTAATATCTTTCAAGTTTAAAGTTTTTGTAATTAGACACCCATCTGTTAAAACAAGGGAATAGCCTTCAAGTTTCAAGTTTTAGGTAATCAGGCGCCCACCTGTTAGAATAAGGGAATAACTTTCAAGTTTTAAGTTTTAGTAATCAGGCGCCCACCAATTAAAACAAGGGAATATCTTTCAAGTTTCAAGTTTTTGGTAATCAAGTGCCCACTTGATAAAACAACTGAATATATTTCAAGATTCAAGTTTTGGGTAATCGGGCGCCCACCTACTGCAACAAGGGAATTTTTTTCAAAATTGAAGTTAGGGTAATCACGCGCCTACCAGTCAGAACAAGGGAATATTTTTCAAGATTTATGTATGGGTAATAAGGCGCCCACCTGTTAGAACAAGGGGATATTTTTCAAGATTCAAGTTTTGGTAATAAGTCCCCCACCTGTTAGAACAAGGGAGTATTTTTCAAGATTCATGTGTTTGTAATCAGGCGTCCACCTATTAGAACAAGGGAATATCTTTCAAGTTTCATGTTTCACGTAATCAGGTGCCCACCTATTAGGACAAGGGAATATCTTTAAAGTTTCAACTTTAGGGTAATCAGGCACCCACCTGTTAGGACAAGGGAATATCATTGAAGTTTCAAGTTTTGTGGAATCAGGCGCCCACCTGTTATAACAAGGGAATACTTGTCAAGACTAAAGTTTGGGTAATCAGGTGCCCACTTCTTATAAACAGGGAATATCTTTCAAGTTTCAAGTTTTGGGTAATCAGGCGTCCACCTGTTAGAACAAGGGAATATTTTTCAAGATTCAAGTTTGGGTAATTAGGCGCCCACCACTAAGAAAAAGTTAATATTTTTCAAGATTCAATTTTTGGTAATAAGGCCCCCACGTGTTAGAACAATGGAGTATTTTGCAAGATTCATGTGTTTGTAATCAGGCGCCCACCTATTAGAACAAGGGATTATCTTTCAAATTTCAAGTTTTGGGTAATCAGGCGCCCACCTGTTAGAACAAGGGAATATATTTCAAGATTGAGGTTTTGTAATTAGGCTCCCACCTATTAGAACAAGGGAAAATCTTTCAAGTTTCATGTTTTGGGTAATCAGGCACCCACCTATTAGAACAAGGGAATATCTTTCAAGTTTCAAGTTTAAGGGAATCAAGCGCCCATCTGTTAGAGCAAGGGAATATTTTTCAAGATTCAAGTTTGGGTAATCACGCACCCACCTGTTAGAACAAGGGAATATTTTTCACGATTCAAGTTTTTGTAATCAGGCACCCACCTGTTAGAAAAAGGGAATATCTTTCAAGTTTCAAGTTTTGGGTAATCAGGCGCCCACTTGTTAGAACAAGGAAATATTTTTCAAGATTCAAGTTTCGGTAATCAGGCGCCCACCAGTTAGAACAAGGGAATATCTTTCAAGTTTCAAGTTTTGGGTAATTAGGCGCCCACATGTTAGAATAAGTGAAATATTTTTCAAGATTCAAATTTTGGTAATCAGGCGCCCACCTGTTAGAACAAGGGAATATCTTTCAAGTTTCAAGTTTTGGTAATTAGACGCCCATCTGTTAGAACTAGATAACAGACTTAAAGTTTCAAGGTTTGGGTAATCAGGCACCCACGTGTTAGAAAAAGGGAATATCTTTCAAGTTTCAAGTTTTGGGTAATCACGCCCACCTGCATGAACAAGGAAATATTTTTCAAGGTTCAAGTTTTAGTAATCAGGCGCGTACTAGTTAGAATTAAGGAGTATCTTTTAAGTTTCATGTTTTAAGTAATCAGGCGCCCACATTAGATTAAGGGAATATTTTACAAGATTCAAGTTTTGGTAATCAGGCGCCCACCTGTTAGAACAAGGGAATATCTTTCAAGTTTCATGTTTTGGGTAATCAAGTGCCCACCTGCTAGAACAAGGGAATATCATTCAAATTTCAAGTTTAGGGTAATCGGGCGCCCACCTGTTAGAACAAGGGAGTAATTTTCAAGATTCAAGTTTGGGTAATCAGACGCCCACCTATTAGAACAAGGGAATATTTTTCAAGATTCAAGTTTGGGTAATCAGGCGCCCACCTGTTAGAACAAGGGAATATGTTACAAGAGTCAAGTTCTTGTAATAAGACCCCCACCAGTTAGAACAAGGGAGTATATTTAAAGATTCATATGTTTGTAATAAGGCACCCACCTGTTAGAACAAGAGAATATCTTTAAAGTTTCAAGTTTTGGTTAATCAGGCGCCCACCTATTAGAACAAGGGAATATCTTTCAAGTTTCAAGTTTTGGGGAATCAGGCACCCACCTGTTAGAACAAGGGAATATCGTTCAAGTTTCAAGTTTTGGGGAATCTGGCGCCCACCTGTTAGAACAAGGGAATATTTTTCAAGTTTCATGTTTTGGGTAATAAGGCACCCACCTGTTTGGAAAAGGGAATATCTTTGAAGTTTTAAGTTTTGGGGAATCAGGCGCCACCTGTTAGAACAAGGGAATACTTGTCAAGATTAGAGTTTGGGTAATCAGGCGCCCACTTCTTATAACAAGGGAATATCTTTCAAGTTTCAAGTTATGGGTAATCAGGCATCCACCTTTTAGAACAAGGGAATATTTTTCAAGATTCAAGTTTGGGTAATGAGGCGCCCACCAATAAGAACAAGGTAATATTTTTTAAGATTCAATTTTTTGTAATAAGGCCCCCACCTGTTAGAACAATGGGGTATTTTGCAAGATTCATGTGCGCCCACCTATTAGAACAAGGGAATATCTTTCAAGTTTCAAGTTTTGGGTAATCAGGCGCCCACCTGTTAGAACAAGAGAATATATTTCAAGATTGAAATTTTTGTAATCAGGCGCCGACCTATTAGAACAAGGGAAAATCTTTCAAGTTTCATGTTTTTGGTAATTTGGCACCCACCTATTAGAACAATGGAATATCTTTCAAGTTTCAAGTTTAAGGGAATCAGGCACCCACCTGTTATAGCAAGGGAATGTTTTTCAAGATTCAAGTTTGGGTAATCAGGCGCCCACCTGTTAGAACAAGGGAATATTTTTCACGATTCAAGTTTTGGTAATCAGGAGCCTACCGGTTAGAAAAAGGGAATATCTTTCAAGTTTCAAGTTTTGGGTAATCAGGCGCCCACCTGTTAGAACAAGGAAATATTTTTCAAGATTCGAGTTTTGGTAATCAGGCGCCCACCAGTTAGAACAAGGGAATATCTTTCAAGTTTCAAGTTTTGGGTAATCAGGCGCCCACATGTTAGAATAAGTGAATATTTTTCAAGATTCAAGTTTTGGTAATAAGGCCCACCTATTAGAACAAGGGAATATCTTTCATATTTTAATTTTTAGGTAATCAGGAGCCAACCTACTAGAACAAGGGAATATCTTTCAAGTTTCAAGTTTTTGTAATTAGACGCCCATCTGTTAAGCTAGTTAATAGACTTAAGGTTTCAAGTTTTGGGTAAATTGGCATCCACCTGTTAGAAAAAGGGAATATATTTCAAGTTTCAAGTTTTAGTAATCAGGCGCCCACCTGTTAGAACAAGGGAATATCTTTCAAGTTTCAAGTTTTGGGTAATCACGCCCACCTGCATGAACAAGTAAATATTTTTCAAAATTCAAGTTTTGGTAATCAGGCGCGCACTTGAGGGAATATCTTTGAAGTTTCATGTATTGGGTAATCAGGCGCCCACATTAGATTAAGGGAATATTTTGCAAGTTTCAAGTTTTGGTAATCAGGCGCCCATCTTTTTGAACAAGGGAATATCTTTCAAGTTTCATGTTTTGGGTAATCAAGTGCCCACTTGGTAGAACAAGGGAATATCATTCAAGTTTCAAGTCTTGGGTAATCGGGCGCCCACCTATTAGAACAAGGGAGTAATTTTCAAGATTAAAGTTTGGGTAATCAAGTTCCCACCTGTTAGAACAAGGGAATATTTTTCAAGATTCAAGTTTGGGTAATAAGGCGCCCACCTGTTAGAACATGGGAATATTTTTCAAGACTCACGTTATGATAATAAGGCCCCACCAGTTAGAACAAGGGAATAATTTTAAAGATTCATATGTTTGTAATTAGGCACCAACCAATTAGAACAAGGGAATATCTTTCAAGTTTCAAGTTTTGGTTACAGGCACCCACCTATTAGAACAAGGGATTATCTATCAAGTTTCAAGTTTTGGTTAATGAGGCACCCACCTGTTAGAACAACAGAATATCTTTCAAGTTTCAAGTTTTGGGGAATCAGGCGCCCACCTGTTAGAACAAGGGAATATCTTTCAAGTTTCAAGTTTTGGGGAATCAGGCGCACAACTGTTAGAACAGGGGAATATTTTTCAAGTTTCATGATTTGGGGAATTAGGCGCCCACCTGTTAGGACAAGGGAATATCTTTGAAGTTTCAAGTTTTGGGGAATCACACGCCCACCTGTTAGAACAAGGGAATACTTGTCAAGATACAAGTTTTGGTAATCAGGCACCAACTTGTTAGAACAAGGGAATATCTTTCAAGTTTCAAGTTATGATAATCAGGCGTCCACCTGTTAGGACAAGGGAATATTATTCAAGATTCAAGTTTGGGTAATCAGGCGCCCACCTGTTAGAACAAGGGAATATTTTTCAAGATTCATGTTTTGGTAATAAGGCCCCCACCAGTTAGAACAAGGGAGTATTTTTCAAGATTCATATGTTTGTAATCAGGCGCCCACCTCTTAGAACAAGGGAATATTTTTCTAGATTCAAGATTGGGTAATCAGGCGTCCAACTGTTAGAACAAGGGAATATTTTTCAAGATTCAAGTTTGGGTAATCAAGTTCCCACCAATAAGAACAAGGTAATATTTTTCAAGATTCAATTTTTGGTAATAAGGCCCCCACCTGTTAGAACAATGGAGTAGTTTGCACGATTCATGTGTTTGTAATCAGGCGCCCACCTATTAGAACAAGGGAATATCTTTCAAGTTTCAAATTTTGGGTAATTAGGCGCCCACCTATTAGAACAAGTGAATATATTTCAAGATTAATGTTTTTGTATTCAGGCGCCCACCTATTAAAACAAAGGAATATCTTCCAAGTTTCATGTTTTGGGTAATCAGGCACCCACCTGTTAGAACTAGGGAATATCTTTCAAGTTGCAAGTTTTAGGGAATCAGGCGCCCACCTAGTAGAGAAAGGGAATATTTTTCAAGATTCAAGTTTGGGTAATCAGGCACCCACCTGTTTGAACAAGGGAATATTTTTCAAGATTCAAGTTTTGTTAATCAGACGCCCACCTGTTAGAACAAGGGAATATCTTTCAAGTTTCAAGTTTTGGGTAATCACATGCCCACCTGTTAGAACAAGGAAATATTTTTCAAGATTCAAGTGTTGGTAATCAGGCGCCCACCAGTTAGAACAACGGAATATCTTTCAAGTTTCAAGTTTTGGGTAATCAGGCGCCCACATGTTAGAATAAGTGAATATTTTTCAAGATTCAAGTTTTAGTAATCAGGCGCCCACCTGTTAGAACAAGGGAATATCTTTCAAGTTTTATTTTTTAGGTAATCAGGAGCCTACCTACTAGAACAAGGGAATATCTTTCAAGTTTCAAGTTTTGGTAATTAGACGCCCATCTGTTAGAACTAGTTAATAGACTTAAAGTTTCAAGTTTTGGGTAATCAGGCACCCACCTGTTAGAACAAGGGAATATCTTTCAAGTTTCAAGTTTTAGTAATCAGGTACCCACCTGTTACAACAAGGGAGTATCTTTCAAGTTTCAAGTTTTGGGTAATCACGCCCACCTGCATGAACAAGGAAATATTTTTCAAGATTCAAGTTATTGTAATCAGGCGCGCACTTGTTAGAATAAGGGAATATCTTTTAAGTTTCATGTTTTTGGTAATCAGGCGCCCACTTTAGATTAATGGAATAATTTTCAAGATTCAAGCTTTGGTAATCAGACGCCCACCTGTTAGAACAATGGAATATCTTTCAAGTTTCATGTTTTGGGTAATCAAGTTCCCACCTGTTAGAACAAGGGAATATCATTCAAGTTTCAAGTTTTGGGTAATCGGGTGCCCACCTATTAGAACAAGGGAATATATTTCAAGATTCAAGTTTGGGTAATCAGGCGCCCACCTGTTAGAACAAGGGAATATTTTTCAAGATTCAAGTTTGGGTAATAAGGCGCACACCTATTAGAACAAGGGAATATTTTTAAAGATTCAAGTTTTGGTAATAAGGCCCCCACCAGTTAGAACAAGGGAGTATTATCAAAGATTCATATGTTTGTAGTCAGGCGCCCACCTGTTAGAAAAAGGGAATATCCTTCAAGTTTCAAGTTTTGGCTAATCAGGCGCCAACCTATTAGAACAAGGGAATATCTTTGAAGTTTCAAGTTTAGGGTAATCAGGCACCCACCTGTTAGCACAAGGGAATATCTTTCAAGTTTCAAGTTTTGGGGAATCAGGCGCCCACCTGTTAGAACAAAGGAATATTTTTCAAGTTTCATGTTTTGGGTAATCAGGCACCCACCTGTTAGGACAAGGGAATATCTTTGAAGTTTCAAGTTTTGGGGTATCAGACATCCACCAGTTAGAACAAGGGAATACTTGTCAAGATTCAAGTTTGGATAATCAGGCGCCAACTTGTTAGAACAAGGGAATATCTTTCAAGTTTCAAGTTTGGGTAATCAGGCGCCCACCTGTTAGAACAAGAGAATATTTTCAAGATTCAAGTTTGGGTAATGAGGTGCCCACCTGTTAGATCAAGGGAATCTTTTTCAAGATTCAAGTTTTGGTAGTAAGGCCCCCACCAGTTAGAACAAGGGAGTATTTTTAAAGATTCAAATGTTTGTAATCAGGCGTCCACCTGTTAGAACAAGAGAATATCTTTCAAGTATCAAGTATTGGCTAATCAGGCGCCCACCTATTATAATAATGGAATATCTTTCAAGTTTCAAGCTTTGGGTAATCAGGCACCCACCTGTTAGAACAAGGGAATATCTTTCAAGTTTCAAGTTTTGGGGAATCAGGCGCCCAACTGTTAGAACAATGGAATATTTTTCATGATTCAAGTTTGGGTAATCAGGCGCCCACCAGCTAGAAGGAATATTTTTCAAGATTCAAGTTTTAGTAATCAGGATCCCACTTGTTAGAACAATGGAATATTTTTCAAGTTTCAAGTTATAGGTAATCTTGCGCCCACCTGTTAGAATAAGGGAATATTTTCCAAGATTCAAGTTTTGCTAATCAGGCGTCCACCTGTTAGAACAAGGAAATATCTTTCAAGTTTCAAGTTTTGGGTAATCAGGCGCCCACTTGTTAGAACAAGGGAATATCTTTCAAGTTTAAAGTTTTGGTAATTAGACTCCCATCTGTTAGAACAAGGGAATAACCTTCAAGTTTCAAGTTTTGGGTAATCAGGCGCCCACCTGTTAGTAAAAGAGAATATCTTTCAAGTTTCAAGTTTTAGTAATCAGGCGCCCACATGTTTGAACAAGGGAATATCTTTCAAGTATCAAGTATTGGGTAATCACGCCCACCTGCAAGAACAAGGAAATATTTTTCAAGATTCAATTTTTGGTAATCAAGAGTCCACCTGTTAGAACAAGGGAATATCTTTCAAGATTCTAGTTTTTGTAATCAGGTGTCCACCTATTAGAACAAGGGAATATCTTTCAAGTTTCAAGTTTTGGGTATTCAGGCTCCCACCTGTTAGAACAAGGGAATATTTTTCAAGATTCAAGTTTTGTTATTCAGGCACCAACCTGTTAGAACAAGGGAATATCTTTCAAGTTTCAAGTTTTGGGTAATCAGGATCCCACCTGTTAGAACAAGGGAATATCTTTCAAGTTTCAAATTTTGGGTAATCGGTCGCCCGCCTATTAGAACTAGGGAATATTTTTCAAGATTCAAGTTTGGGTAATCAGTCGCCCACCTGTTATAACAATGGAATATTTTTCAAGATTCAAGTTTGGGTAATCAGGCGCCCATCAGTTAGAACAAGGGAATATTTTTCAAGATTCAAGTTTTGGTAATAAGGCCCCCGCCTGTTAGAACAAGGGAGTATTTATCAATATTCAAGTGTTTGTAATGAGGCGCCCACCAGTTAGAACAAGGGAATATCTTTCAAATTTCAAGTTTTGAGTATTGAGGCGCCCACCTGTTAGAACAAGAGAATATTTTTCAAGATTAAAGTATTGGTAATCAGGCGCCCATCTATTAGAACAAGGGAATATCTTTCAAGTTTCAAGTTTTGGGTAATCAGGCACCCTCCTGTTAGAACAAGAATATCTTTCAAGTTTCATGTCTTGGTAATCAAGCATCCACCTATTTGAACAAGGGAATATTTTTCTAGATTCAAGTTTGGTTAATCAGGCGCGCACCTGTTAGAAAAAGGGAATATTTTTAAAGATTCAAGTTTTGGTAATCAGGCGCCCACCTGTTAGAACAAGGGAATATCTTTCAAGTTTCAAGTTTTGGGTAATCAAGCTCCCACCTGTTATAACTAGAGAATATTTTTTAAGATTCTAGTTTTGGTAGTCAGGCGCCCACCTATTAGAACAAGGTAATATCTTTCAAGTTTCATGTTATGGGTAATCAAGTGGCCACCTATTAGAACAAGGGAATATCTTTCAAGTTTCAAGTTTGTTGTAATCAGGCACCCACCTATTAGAACAAGGAAATATCTTTCAAGTTTCATGTTTTTGGGAATTAGGCGCCCACCTATTAGAACAAGGAATATTTTTCAAGATTCAAGTTTTGGTAATCAGGCGCCCACCTGTTAGAACAAGAGAATTTTTTTCAAGATTCAAGTTTTGGTAATCAAGCGGCCACCTATTAGAACTAGGGAATATCTTTCAAGTTTCATGTTTTGGGTAATCAGATGCCCACCTGTTAGAACAAGGGAATATTTTTCAAGATTCAAGTTTCGGTAATCAAGCGCCCACCTGTTAGAACATGGGAATATCTTTCATGTTTCAAGTTTTGGGTAATCAGGCGCCCACCTGTTAGAAAAAAGGAAATATTTTTCAAGATTCAAGTTTTAGTAATCAGGCGCCCACCTGTTAGAAAAAGGGAATATCTTTCAAGTTTCAAGTTTTCGGTAATCAGGCGACCACTTGTTAGAATAAGGGAATATTTTTTCGAGATTCTTGTTTGGGTAATCAGGCGCCCACCTGTTAGAACAAGGGAATATATTTAAAGATTCAAGTTTTGGTAATAAGGCACCCACCTGTTAGAACAAAGGAGTATTTTTCAAGATTCAAGTGTTTGTCATATGGCACGCACCTGTTTGAACAAAGGAGTATTTTTCAAGATTCAAGTGTTTGTAATCAGGCGCCCACCTGTTAGAACAAGGGAATACTTTTCAAATCTCAGGTTTTGGTAATCAGATACTCATATGTAAACAAGGAAATACATTTCAAGACCAGTAATTCGGCACCAAACATAGAAGAGAAAACAAGAGGTCAACAAGGCAACAAAAGGAGTTGACAAGAAGAAATACAAGTCAACAAGGCAACAAAGTTCAAGAGCAACATTGAAGACTTTGATAGGTTATTTTGTAATTCATAGTTCATAGTTTAATCTAGCTTCTTTTTATTTTTCAAGAGGTGTAATAAAGGAGTCTAGCAGCAACAGCAACAACAGTGAGACCACAGCTTCGGTAGTCTCAGCTACCAAACACTCTTTAGCTACACTGACTTGATTCCTCTTTTAACCGAGGATATGTAGGCAACCTCTAAAGTAGGGTGCGGTCAAGATTTCAAAATGCTTCTCACGGAGTATTCAAATGGGCAAAAATCGCTCGTGTCCGCTCACTTGTCTTTGCACGAAAACTCTCTGTGTTTTCGCGCAAAGAGGAGCAGCTGTGAGCATGTGATTTTTGTCCTACATGAATTACTCTCATAAATTCAAAATAAAATATTTTCTTTTGTTTATTTGTAATTTTTTATTTTTCGTGGCCTTTTCTGTTAGCGGCTTGCATTCCTGTGTGCATATTTATTTTTATTAAGGGAAAATACAAAATATGTGGCACATACATTTAGGGCTTATCTTTGGATTTTAGAATTATTTAGTAATTAAGTTATTCATAAGAGGCAAAATCAAAATAACAATAATAATAATAATAATAATAATAGTTTTATTTGCATTTTTTATTTTGAGTAATGTTTGTTTTAATTTTGTTTTATGATAATCATCATATATGTATAATTAGGTTTTTTTAGGGGTTAATTAAGTTAGGAATTAACTTAGGATATTTTAGTTTTAAATTCAAAGAAATTAGGATAAAGAATTGAAAGTAAGAAATTGAGGCCTAAATTGGGCCCAAAATTCACCCATACCAGTCCAAAAACTCACCAAACCCGGTCCATGCCTACCCCAACCCCGTCCAATCCCCTTAATAGCCCCAAAATGGCGTTGTTTGGTCTAAATAGATCTCTGTCGTCTAGGATTGTTGATCCAACGAACCAGAAGCTAGGGTCCTTTGATATATTATTGTCGGACCTACCCTACACCTTAAGTTGTCTCTATCTCACCCCACTCTCATCAGAAACGATAACCACCATCCTCCACCGTCCGACGCCAGCCGGAGATCGCCTCCGCCGGAGGCGGTTCTCCAAATGACCCCAAATTTACAGCCCATGTTCCTTTCCTTCTCCTCTTTCCGTATCCACAATCCTTTTCCTTCGAATCCTGCCCAAATCATTTGAATTTTAAATTAAAAGAAGTGGTCAACCCCCAAAATCCTCCAAACCCAACAAAAATCACACCCCATGGCCTCTTTGACCTCCCTTTCCCAAATCCCAAACCAAAACCCCTAAAATCTGGTTTGAATCTTCCAAATTTTAGATCTAAGGTTCAGGCAAAGTGGGAGTTGCGTATTCAAAGGTTTGTCAGTTTTCAAATGGTCTCAAAGTGATATTATAGGTCTGTTTTGCAAAGAAAAGACATATAATATTATTTAGGGTTCATATTTGAAGTCAGTCAAGTAAAAATCAAATCCGAGTTTGAAGGTCAAGATTTAAGCCTGGTTGGTAAGTCCTATTGTCTTCCTTCTATTTCTTTCTTCTCCTTCTTTCATTAGGTTTGGCTTGGGTTCCAATCTGAACCCAGGATTATTTCTTGAGTTTGTTCCCCATTTGTTTTAGTACCATTTAGTTTTCATCAATACATGTTTTATGTCTTTAATTTTGTTTCATGTTTAACTACTTAGTTTGATTAGTTTAGTTTAATAAGTCTATTAATACTTTTGCTTGTTGTTTGATTTTCTTTTGTTTGCCAGTATTTGATTATTCTATTCTTCTATATTCATACTGTTTTTGAGCAATTTTCATTTCTTAGTTTTTGGTTTGACTGATGATAGATAGCAGTAGTTCAATTAGTTAATTCAGATTTAAGAGTTTTGTTATAATTGAATTTGGTTATAGTTGAGTGATTTGTAGGTTTGTTAATTGATCTTGGTTTAGTTTAAAAGGGCTAGGTTAGTTTTGACATAGGTTAGTAATTTTAGGGAGCAATTCAGGGGTAATGTAGGCTTTCTAATTAGGGAATCTTTTAGTAACTAAAACTAGAACCCTAGAATCTTCTAGAAGAGGGTTCTAGTTAGAACTTCAGTAACTTGGTAGTGTTACTTGACCAACAAGCCAATAACTGAGGGACCCCTAAGCAAAAACAAGAATTGAAGGGGGGGGGGGCAAAGGGGTAAAAAATGAAATCTGAAGGTTGCCCTATTGCATAGCCTATATAAGATATCATTCTTGCCTTTCAAGGAAAGAACGAGGGAGCAAAAAACCACAAAAAAAACATATGCGGCTGATAAAAAAATTCAGGAATTACTGTTCCATTACATTTTGATTCTAGCTGTTCGGTTTCTTCCAAAAAAATTCTGGTTTATTTTTGGAGTTTTGCTGAAGTTTACTATTACATTGATTTGGGACTATTTTTTAGTGGTTTTGATTCCTGAAATTTTCTTGGTTTAGATGTTTTATTTGAAGTTATTTTCTGGGCCCTATTTCCTTATTTCTTTGAGTTCAAAATCATCCTGATGTTTATCCTTTGATTGCTAGTGTTTGAAATCATTTGGTTGGTTGTTGCTGCTGATATTTTGTTGTGTATTTGCTTATCAGTCACCCTTGTTTTCTTTCCATTTTCCATGTATATTTTGTCCTCTATGGATATCACCTAAGTGTAACATGAAGTATTGATTCTAGAATACAAATATGATTAATAGCTTCAAATCTCCTTCCCATTTTTTGATTCTCATGTGCAGATTTCTAGTTGTTAAATTTTGATTATGTTGTAGTTGTGCACCTACATTTACGTGATGCTTAACAAGGATTTCGTTCATTTCTGTAGTCAGCTACTTATCTTGTAATAAACGGACTCTCAATTTTACACTTAGATCTGATGCGAATTTGAAGAATTTAGTGAACTGCTGGGTTGCCTTTTAACTAGCTTTTATATGGTGCATCCTGGGTAGTAAGGCTACTGTTTCGTCCATTTAAACACAAGTATGGAGAATGTCTATCTGGTTAGTTTTTTAGTCTTAATGTCTGTATGACTTTCGTGTGACTGTGGCTAACTCAAGTGGCCTAATTTAAATCAACATCAATATATCAGTGATTAGCAATAATAGATCCAAGTATAACTAAATTTAGGCTTTGGAATACAAAAAATAAGCGAGTGTTTTTCTGTTGACCTTCGGGCTCGACCCCACTTGCCCTTTTGCACTTGACGTAAGCGTACTCTATTAGAAATAGTCCCCCTCCCCTTTCTATCCCTTACAAATGCGATGTTTTGCTTTGATTTTGAATTGGTAGAGTTTGATCGCGTCTCAGCTGTTGCAGGGATTCGTCCCTATCTTGCTAATATGCCATATCTCTGAAGTGAGCGCGTGTTTGCAGCAAAGTTGGGCTCCCTTTTGGGCCCAAGATTAGAATATTAATTGGTCTGTTAATAATTAATTGGTAGGCTTTGGGCCTTTCAAGTTAGGTAGCCGACTCGAACTAAGGATCTTTTTCAGTAACGGAGATCGTCCTTGTTCGAGTTTGAACTTGAGCTTGGGGACTGAATGTCCTTGAATACCATGATGTTAGTTAATTCATAATGCTAATTAATTAAGTGTTTTTAGAATAGAGACTGGTCTTAATAGATAATAATAGTTCATTTAGGATACCCTTAAAAATTGAGGTTCGCCGCATCAAATAGGATCCATAAGTTGTGTGGCCTCTTAATTACTTTTTTATAAAATATTTAGAAATTGGGTAAACCATCAAGCAAATTTTCACGGCCTCCCGTACAGTTAATAACATGCCAAATTGCTTTAGGTGCGTTAGTTAAATAATTTATCTTCCTAAATTCGGGTGTGCATTTATGCGACCGAAATCTGAATCTCCACGATGTTAAAATATGTCAATGACTACGGTGCATTTATGTGACGTGATTCGAGGCGTGTTTTAATGACGATGCAATTTTCCCTAAATAATAATAATAATAATAATAAAGCGGCTGTAAAATTAAAATGTACATAGGTTCATAATTGTTTAAAATCAGATAATTTAAGCCGAATAAGACAGCTGAGCGATCGTGCTAGAACCAAGGAACTCGAGAATGCCTAATACCTTCTCCTGGGTTGACAAAATTCCTTACTCGAATTTCTGGATCGCGGACTGTTAAACAGAGTCATTTTTTTCCTGGATTCGGGATTCTAAACTGGTGACTTGGGACACCATAAATCTCCCATATGGCGACTCTGAAATCTCTTGAATAATTGAATTCCGTTTTGATTGTCCTTAAATCTGAAAAACTCCCTTAGCTACTCTCTTCGCGGGGTTGCAGTGTTAAAAGGAGGTGCAACACTCGAAAAGCAGGAGCAGCGCCAACAACGTGTACCTCTTAATGTGGAGATCCTTCATCTCGTCGTTAATGTCCGGACACAAACATGCCATATGATCTCTGATGGCTGGCAAAAGAACGTGACTACTCCCAACGCCACCCTAAGGTATATAACCAGTAAACTGGTGCATCATATCCAAAAGTTGTGCACACGTCATGGATCGAATGTACTGGGGCAGTGCCACAGCCCGTCAATCTACGCGCAGACCGTACAAAATCTAAACATCCTCCAGCATGATGGTGGCCTCTCCAGTGGGCAAGTGAAAAGTGTGCTCCTCCGATCGCCACCGCTCTACCAAGGCCCTGATAAACGACCAATCAAGTTGCATCCGTCCAAGCTCAAAAATTGCATAGAAGCCCATAGCCTGTAGGCGCGCAGCTACATGGGCAAGAAAAGGATGCTCCACGACAAACTCCCACAAATCGTCAGGTCTCCTGGGCAGAGAGCCTACTCCAATAGTTGTCCCTCCCATATATAGGAGGACATATGGTCGCCCTGCAACACTAATAGCTGATCCTCGGCAACTCCAGGATGCACAGGCGAAGGAAAGGTCATGTTGTCTACTATAATTTAAACAAAATTAATTATGTGTGTTAGTTTAATAAATTAAATAACTATTTTTAATATTGGACCGAGTAATTATCTATGGGTTCAAGGCTCGATATTTGAGGCCCGGTAGCACAAAGCTATCCTTAGTTATTATATGCGTCAGAAATTTGTTTGTTTAATAAATTAAATGAAAAATTCTTGAAATGGACTTAATAATTATATATGCCCTTCTAGTCTCGATATTTGAGGCAAGGTAGCACCAAACTATACTTAATTATTATGTGTATTATTTTAATATTTTTTAGAAATTTATTTATTTAGTAAATTAAAATAAAAATTCTTGAATTGGACTTAATAATTATGTATGCCCTTCTAGGCTCGGTATTTGAGGCCCAGTAGCACCAAACTATACTTAATAATTATGTGTGTCATTTTCAATATTTTTCAGAAATTTGTTAGTTTAATTAATTAAATTAAAATTTTTTGAATTGGACTTAATAATTATGAATGGATTCTAAGCTCTATATTTGAGGATCGGTAGTACCAAGCTATACTTAATTATTATGTGTGTCATTTCAAACATTTTCTACAAATTTATTTGTTTAATAAATTAAATTAAAAATTCTTGAATTGGACTTAATAATTATGTATGCCCTTCGAGGCTCGATATTTGAGGCCTGGTAGCACCAAGCTATACTTAATTATTATGTGTGTCATTTTCAATATTTCTTAGAAATTTGTTTGTTTAATAAATTAAATTAAAATTTTTTTAATTGGACTTAATAATTATGTATGCCCTTGCAGGCTCGATATTTGAGTCCCGGTAGCACCAAGCTATACTTAATTATTATGTGTGTTATTTTCAAAAAAAAATTAGAAATTTGTTTGTTTAATAATTAGAAATTCTTGAGTTGGACTTAATAATTACGAATGGTTTCTAGGCTTAATAAATTAAATAATTAATTATTGAATTGGACTGAATAATTATTAATAAGTTTGAGTTATTTGAGTTATTTGATAACATATATTAATTTGTCAGTTTTGTAAGTTTATTTTTATTAATTAAATATTTAATTTTGTAAAATAATATTGGATAGAGTTTGTAGTAACTACATAATTAAGGCTCTATATTTTGCACTCTATGCTAAAAGGCGCTATATTTTACGATGCTAAAAGGCTTTATATTTTATTACACTAAAAGGCTCTTTATTTTACGACGTTAAAAGGTTACTATTATATATAAAAACAACAAACATAACATACAAATATGAACAACAAACTAAATAAATAATATTTATTTATTATTTAACCAAATAAAAATATAACTATAACAATACAAATTATTTATCAATTTTTAACATTTTTTGTCCCAAAACTAATAAATCAATTCGGGTATAAATAAGATACAAATTTAAAAACAAACATAACACAAATTAACATGGAAACACATTAAACAATACAAATATGCATGCACAATACGAGCTTCGACATAAACAAAATCGAAATACCTCAATTTAAATTTTTTGAATTTGATTGAAATTGAATTTTTGCACCTGAAAGAAGGAATCCAAAGCTTGTCTTGTGTGTGGGACCTACACTCTTTGCTTTTTATGTGATAGGTGAGGCCCAAATTTTTTTTTTATTTCACGAGGGGGGGGGGGACCGCTTGTGAGGAGCATAATGTTTTTTAATGAGGGGAGTCAGCGAATTGTGTTGGGAAAGAAGAGGGAGGGTTTAATTTATTAATACAATTCGAAGTACTATACTGCGAATTGCTGGGCCCAATAATCAGAGTTCTCAATTTGCAGTATTGTACTGCGAAATTGATATAATTTTTTTTTTAATAATTCGCAGTACTATACTGCGAATTACTTTAACAACTAAATTTGCATTAAAGTAATGTGCAGTATAGTACTGCAAATTAAGTAGTTATGTAACTTCTGTTAGTAGGAAAAACTTAGTTTTTGTCCATAAAATCATTAGAAAATTTCGGATTCAATCTCGACCACGGAGCGACTAATGTCTTCGTCCCTGGGAACCATTTGGTACTCCCTAAATGTCTCAGCACCCGGTATGGAGCATAAAGTTGGATGCTCCTGAGACCCATCAAAAGGAAATGAGGCCCGGTAGGTGACATATATACAATTCCATCGACGGAGAGCCACCCAAACGTCCACTCTATTTGACTGACACTTATGGCACGGAGATATGATACCCATTCTGGGACCCCCTTTGGTAATCTAAACCCATCAATTCTGGTATAAAATTCCTCTATGCAGCTCTTTTTCGATGACCCATGACTCATGAATTGAGAACGATGCCACAGGTGTTCGACAATCCACATCTGTAACAACAAGTTGCATCCTTCAAAGAAATATCCTCAGGCTTTACAGGCTGTGAGGGCACAGAAGATTTCAGATAATATCATAGGTGCGAGGGTACTTTTGACCAGAGTAAGCAAAGTGATGACAACCCTTGTTATCCGTATATCAATATTCCCATCTTTCCAGGGAAACACCAAGAGGCCCAAGAAGAATACTATAAATGCAAAACACATGTGTTCTTCCCATTTGATTCGGTTTCCTTTGATACAAATTTTGTTTTTCGGGTCGTTAAAACCCCCTATGTGCCCATACTTCTTGTATATGAACTGTCGAGTACAAAAACCGGCTGACAAATCTGGGTTGTGAACCCCTTGCTTATCTTTAGTGAATCCAAGATTTTGTGTATAGCGACGACCCTTGGTGCAATCTGCTGGAAACACGTTCTCAAGGCATTATACTAAACATGTGTTCATATGTGTAGGTTTTGATGAATGACAAACAAGCGCAAATTGACATATGACGAAGCTCAAGTACAAGCGCACAATTGATATATATAACGAGATTCAAGCACAAGACCAAGTTTTATAGTTTTACATGAGTCGTTCTTAACTGTGATCTTGATCCGACAACTTGACTCATGACATGGCTTCTCTCGTAAAATTATTTTTACAAAATCATGCATATTTAATTTAATGCTAAATGATTTTAAATCATGCATATTTACTTTAGTCAAAATGATTTTTAAACACGCCTCTTAAAACTGGACTAAGATAATCGATTATGTACTTATGATAATCGATTATGTTAAGCCAAGACTGCATGACAATCGATTGTGAACTAATGACAATCGATTGTGTTAAGGCAGTGAGCATCAGATTTTTCAAATCTGCATGACAATCGATTGTGAACCTTATGACAATCGATTGTGATGAGGCAGTGTCCATCAAAGTTTTTCAACGCTCAAAATAATCGATTGTGAAGTTAATGACAATCGATTGTGAAGAGACAGTGTCCATCAGATTTTTCAAAGTCACAAAATAATCGATTGTGAACATATGACAATCGATTGTGTTGAGGCAGTGTCTTCCAGACTTTTTCAAAGTTATTAAATAATCGATTGTGAGTATATAACAATCGATTGTCACGAGGCAGTGTCTAAATTGATTTTTCAAGACTGATAAATAATCGATTGTTAACATTTCACAATCGATTGTGAAGCTGACCGTTGTCGTAAAGTTTTCAAATACCGTCAGGTAATCGATTATTGATTTTGTATAATCGATTGTTGAAATTAAAATCTGGAAAGGATTTTTTGAACGTTGCTGAATAATCGATTATTGATTTTGTATAATCGATTGTTGAAATTAAAATCTGGAAAGGATATTTTGAACGTTGCTGAATAATCGATTATTGATTTTGTATAATCGATTGTTTTACGTAAAATCTGGAAATGATTTTTTGAACGTTGCCAATAATCGATTGTTGATCTTGGACAATCGATTGTTAAGCGTAAAATCTGGGATTGATTTTTGGAACGATTGGCAAACAATCGATTGTGTATTCTTGACAATCGATTGTCACAGAGTAAAATCAGCAGTTCTTAATTGGCAATTAGGCAACGGTAATGCCAAGTTTATCAACTATAAATACAGCTTCAGTTCAGTCTTTTGAACACAACAACACACAACAACTGATCATATAATTGCTATAAGCTTGCATACTCTATTGCTTATCATTTTATATTCATTACATAAGTTTTTGAGAGCCAAACTCTTGTCGAAAGTTGTTGCGATCTTGAGCGTATTCTTTTACTCATATCTTCTCATTAAGGAGTGTCTTGTTTGAGTGCTTAGTGTTTTGTACACTTGAAGAGAATTGTTATTCTCTTGTTGTAAGAAGGAACTTGTGTTTCCTCGGTTGAAGTCTTGGAGTGTTGTATCTCCGAGCAAAGGTAGTTGAGGTTTGTGTCCTCAAGTTGTGAAGGAACTTGTGTTTCCTTTGGTTGAAGTCTTGGAGTGTTGTATCTCCGAGCAAAGGTGTTGAGGCTTGTGTCCTCAAGTTGTAAAGGTTTGTTAAGCACCCGGAATCTTGACAAGTTAGTGGAAATCTCGAGAGAGTCTCTCGGGGACTGGACTAGCCACGGGTTGTGGTGAACCAGAATACTTCGGTGTGTTCTTTTTATTTATCGCACTTATTTATTTCCTGCAAATTTTAAATTCCGCAAGTTTACGCTAATTTTTATTATAACGCTATTCATCCCCCCTCTAGCATTAAGCGTATTATCTAACACAATCAAGTACTGGTCTCTCAGAGGAATTTTGGGACCTCCGATATATCTGGCTATTTCTTCCAGGGTTGGGGTGAGTTCAAAGTCTGAGAAATAAAATACGTTGTGGGCTAGATCCCAGAATGTGACCAATGCCTTTATGATATCCCCTCTAGAATTACTATTCAACAAACCGACGAGACCTCTTAAGTACGAATTGACCTTATCTTGCCCAGATTCACCTAGATCATTCCACCATGTATACAGCTGTAAAGGGATCTTGTTCATGACTGTTATTGGCAAATTTTGATTCGTGCTCATTCTGCACATTTTTTAGGGTGATTAAGCAAAAATCATGATTTATTTGACTCAAAACAAAGCAAAGCTGATATTTTTTCATCTTTCATTTCAAGATTACGAGTCCAGATTTGCAAATATGTCCTTTCAGCACTTCCGGGGGAAGATTTTGAGGCTATGCTAGCTACCGACCAAAAACATGAAAAAGAATCGAACGAAGGTTGTTTTTGCAAAAGTAGCCTTCCGACATCTTTATAGGGACATTCGGCTAATTTTGACAAGAATTACCTTATTTACTTATCACAAGCAAAATTTGGTTCTTTTGAGACTATTTTTGCAAAAATGAGTTGGGCTCGCTGGGGTTGCCTACGTATCTCACGCCCTGTGAGAATCAAACCGGCGTAGTTCGGGCAATTTTGACAAAATTGAAAACAAATTTTTCTTTTTCTTTTTTTTTTTGAAAACAGTAACAAAATCCTTTTTTCATCAAAATTTTGGCAGAATTTCAGTATCAGTTTTTGAAACAGGTAATTACCTCCTTTATCCCTCACACTATTACTTTCTTTGCCAAATTCTCCTCTCTCTCTTTTTTTTCTTTTCAAAAGCCAGTCGACACGCAAATTCAAAATAAATGCACAAGTAGCCTGCACGATGCATTAGGATGGTCTGTTATTTTGGGTGCACCTGTCCTAGACGGACCCAACACTTGTGTTGAGTCCCCTAAGTCAAATGCATGATGAAAATAAGCATTCCTACTAGGGATCCGGCATGTGGTTAAGTTATTCAAGGTTCAAAACCTGGGTATATGTTCTAGAGTTTGTACCTGAGCAGATAACTCGAGTCAAGGAGGGGGCTACATACCGAGAACCAAAAGGCCATCCAGCTTAGTAACTTGTCCGAGCCTCTTTCTTATTCCAAGGTATCACACTAACAGAATAGAGAGTCTCGACCAGCGAGCACATCCCCGAAGTTGAGAAGAGAAGGGTTTCGCAGTAATTTATATACAGTTCGAATAATATCGAAGCGGTAAAAAGCAACACTTAGCACATTGGGCACAATCATGTAATAAAATCAGATATTAAACAAATCTGAATACAACAATTATTCTAAACTCGAATTCTTGAACCTTGAACTAGAGATTCTGGGTTCTTGTCTCCAGCGGAGTCGCTAGAGCTGTCACACCTCCTTTTTATACTACACCTCCGAAAGGGCGTAGAAGGGAGTTTTTCTAATTAAAAGACAATCAAAATTTGATTTATTTATTTAAAGATTTCAGAGTCGCCACTTGGGATAATTAATGGTGTCCCAAGTCACCGATTTAAATCCTGAATCGAGAAAAAGGGTTGACTCTGTATTACAGTCTGCGAACCAGAAATCTGGGTAAGAAATAACCCGAGAGAATGTGTTAGCCATTCCCGAGTTCTGTGGTTCTAGCACGGTCACTCAACTATTAAATTTGGCTTAATTATCTGATATTAATACATTTTGAACCTATGGGCATGTTAACTTCAACCGTTTTTTGCTTTTATTCATTTTAGGGATATTGCAACGTTGCTAAAACATTGTGTGGACCACGTCACATCAATGCGCCCACGGTCTTCGACATATTTTAACATTATTGGGATTTGGATTTGGGTCACATAAATGCGCACCTGAATTTAGGGAGGTAGATTTTTTACCTAATGCGCCTAAAACAAATATGCATTATTAACTTTTTAAGGGCCATGATTTTACTAAATGGCGCGTCTCGAAGCCTAAGGATTTTAAAAGATATAATTAATGAGGGCCACACATTCGAGATTTTATTTGGAGGGCGCACCTCAATTTATTTTAGCCTAAGGGGTTTCTATATTAATTCATGAGGGCCATTTATTGGTTTTTATGGCATACCTCGTCAAGGATTCATCAATGAAATATGGCTTAAAATAATTACACCACCTTAGAACTTTGCCTAAATTACAGCATAGATCCGGACTAAAACAAAGCAATGGCTAGTCTTTTTTTATTTTCAAAATTTAGGTCTGGCCTAAAGTGAAGCCCAATTGCCTAAATAATACCACAAAGATGCAAAATATCGGGTTCCATAGCATACCCTATATGGATTCAAACAGAAAGCCCATATTTCGTTGAAGCATACTCAAATGAGGATGTCAAAGAGATCAAAATTGAATCCGGGCAGTAGAAAAAGGTAATTAATCTTTGGAAAAGCACAATAATAAGAAAATTCGTACACCATAGGTATACGAACAATCTCAGCAATGGACTTAATAATCAGTAATACAAAAGACTTGATTGAAATTAACGAACAATCATTCCTAACATCCCTTTTAAGTTCCTACAACTTCATTTATTAATTAATGAAGTACATGAGAGTGGGCATCTACTGGAACTTGGAGTCTAAATTAGCATGCTTATTGCTGAATTTTTAATCGAAGAAACAAACAGTTCATCATTCATATTAATTATAATCTAACACATTCACACGGTTATCATTCACATATTAGAAACTGAAACACTAGTGAAATACCCTACTTATACAGTCATGCTTCCTTAAAACACAAAGTACACATTAGTTTTCCCTCTGAATGTAAAAACTCATGTCAAATGTCCATTGCTAATTAGCACTTCAACACTGCATTTATATAAGCCTGTAGACATACATGCCAACAGCCAACTTTTCAAGGGTAAGACCAAGCGATTTTCAGCAGAATATTAACAGTAGCTGAGATCCAAAATTACAAAATCAAGCATGAGTCTACATAATCAGAGTCCATAGTCCATTTTATCAATACACATGCGAAATACTCCATTAGTTACTTTTACATGCACAGCTTCAGAGAGAAAGCCTAAGTAATATCTATAATTCGAAGCTTAAGTATAAAATATATAAAAAATAGCAAAGAAACATGGAGATCAACTTGAATGCAACTTTCATTAAATAAAACTCCAACCACATTACATGTCCAAGAGTCATTCCTCAATTAAAGGACAATGGGAGATACCTGATATTGATCAAACAAAACCAACAGAAGTGAAATATCAGCCAGAAACAGCAGGGTAGCAGGATCAACCAGTTAAACCAACTCAAAACAGAAAATGAGGTAAAATATCCCAGAAAAGGATTTCAATCCAATCAGTGGACCAGAAGACCTCAAATCAGAATTTATTTAGACTATCAGCTAATTAGAAATTGTTTCAGCGCTCAGAAAATTTTAGAAATCACTAAAAGGGCTCAATGAAATAGTACCCTAAGGTTTTCAACCGATTTGCTTTTTCCTGGTTTCTATCTCTCTCTTTCTCTTTTTTTCTTCTTTTTTAGCTTGATTTTTTATGCTTTTATAGGGTAAATCTTCAGATTTTTGTTTTACCCCTTAGTCCCTGATTTTATGACTTGCTAGCCAAGTCATATTATGAAAATTTAAAAATAAACCCATGCTAGAAGCTTCTAGGGGTTTCTTAAGTCGTTACAAAAAGATTCCCTTAGTACATTTCCTAGTTTACTTTTCAATTATCCTATTTTTACCTCTAAAGCCTACCAAAAATGGGTCAGCTGAGCTAATAGGGTCATAGGTCCCAAATTGAATATCTATTGGGCCCGTTGCCATCTATAAACCAATTACAACATTTGTGGACCCAGATTGAAGCTAAAACAAAGCTTCCCAAGCAAAACAAAAGGCCCAGAACATATTTTAACAGAAACAAAAGGTAAAATTAAAAACATAGCCTAAAATGACAACGAATTAATTATGGACCTGACTTTATTTGTCTAAGCAATTAACTGCTAATGAAACGTTTAAGCTCATTAATCAAGTAACAGGAGAGAAAAAACAAAAGGACCCAAACAAACCCAAAAACAAAACGACTGACTAATAGGAAGACCTAAAGCTAATACAGAAATTGCGAAAAGCCTAAATTTGTTCATAAACCTAAAGTAAATGAGGGGAAGGGTACATAGTAGGAGAATCAGGGAGAGATGAAGCAAAAGAATGAATAAAAATGCGAAGCAAGACAAAATTACCAGTTGAGCTTAAAAACCACAGGTAACTCTGATTTGGTCTCGAAACGGTATAGATCATTTGTTCTTTGTTAAAAACAGACGAGGAACATCATTTTGAGATGAACCGGGCTGGGAATAAGCGGGTAATTTGGAGGGGTGACCATGCATAGAGCATTCTAATTTTTTATTCCAAATTTGAGAGACTCAAGGTGGATTCGAGGGAAATGGTTCATCGATTTAGTCTGAGGGTGCTTTAATTGTTCTGTGGAAATATTTCGGTGGAGTTTGGGGAGCTGAATCACCAAATAGCCATGGCATCTTAGGGTGAAACAGGTTGAGAGACACGAGATGGAGAAGACGATCCGGTCTCTAAGGACAACTTTCACTTTCAATTTCATCTTGTTGCAAGCGTGCAATCCGATCCCATTTCTCATATCTCGTGGTATGCATACCACCCACTCCCATTTCCTCATATCTCTTGGTAATCGTACCACCCTCTCCCACTTTCATATATTAACAGTTCTTGCAAATGAAATTTCTCCAACAACCGCAAAATTAATGCAAATTCATAAGATAACAAAGTACACAATAATTATGATTCACTGAGGAAAACAAATAATGATAAGTAGCAATTAATTATGGACTCTAAGGAGCAAATAGGCAAATTAATATTTAGTATGCTAAATGTTAAGTAGCAATTAAGTCACATAAATATGTAGAAATTATAGCATAAATTCAATAATAACTAGAGACATGATAAAGGAAAATGCCAACATAAAGAATTACAGTAATCGTGGAATAAGACAATTAATGCACTTGAACTGATAACAAGAAATCATAACTAACAACAATAAGTTCATGGAATCACCCTTCGTGCTTTAACACTCTCTCACCAAAACAATACACGGCTTCGTGCTTTAAACTCTCACACCAAAATAATACACGGCATCACCCTTCGTGCTTTACACTCTTCCTCACCCAAGCAACAGTTACAAAGCAATTAGGGCAAGGGAATCAATGACATCACCATAAAGTCAAGTAACAACATAAAATCAGTAAAATAAACGTAAAGAACAACATAAATCAATTATTAGCAAGAATCAGGGAAATCAAGGACAAGTGCATGGCATCACCCTTCGTATTTTTACTCTCGTCATCACCATAAGAATCAATATAATAGGCACAAAATGGTACATCATGCAACATGACATCACCTTTCATACTTTACACTCTTTCCTCACCATGAAATCAATATAATAGGCACATAATGGTACATCGTGCGGCACGAACTCATCCTTCATTCTTTACACTCTTTCCTCACATTAGCAAACAAACAAATGGCATCACTCTTCGTGCTTTAACACTCTTCTTCATCCGAACAATAATCATAAATAAGGGGCAAGGGAGTAAATAAATAATAAAGAAATCCCGGCAAGTGAACACAATTCAACAGTTAAACACTGGCAAAGGAACAATATCAATAAATCTCGGCATCCCGGCAAGGGAACAATTTAATCTCTTTCTCTTTATTTTACTTTTACTTCACAACTCATTTTACTACTTGAGCCAATGCTCCTAAGGGTTCAGTCATCTCATATACTTTCACATTTTGTAATATACTCCGACCAATGCTCCTCGATGTTCAAAGGTCACAATCATTTCACCAACTTTTCATATCATATAGAAATCATCACCAAGACATGAAAGAAATATTGAAATCATGATATTCACAATATAAGGACTCACGGTCTTGCTAGACACCAACATATAGATACTCGTCACATGCCTATATATCAAACTCAACCATTATCACATAGCAAATAAGACTCAACTCTTAATCCATCATGCTAAGGTTAGACCAAACACTTACCTCAAACTTCCACGGTCAATTCAATCCTCAATAACTGCCTTTCCTTTCGAATTCGGCTCCAATTCAATTTTTTTCTTTACGTAAATGACTTTAATACATCAATAAATGCTAAATAATGCGAACCCAATGCCTAATTATAGCTTTTCCATCATTTTTTCAAAAAACACAAAAACCAACCTCGGCCCTGCTTGGTCAAAATACGAGGTTCAAAACAAAATCTGATCACCCATATATCCACGAGATCAAATATATAATTATTTTCAAAATTGGACCCCAAAATAATGTCTAAATTACAATTAATTAAAAGGCCCTAACTCTACCCAAATCCTTAATTTTCTAACCTCAATCATATGTTTTAGGCCTAGAAATTCATTAGATGTTGAAAGAAATGGAAGAAAATAAGTTAAGAATTACTAACCTAAGAGGTTTTGGTGAAGAATCGCGTCAATGATCGCCTAAGAGCTTGGAGAAGAAGAGGTTTTGTGAAATTACTTATGAATCCTGAAGCTACTGTTTTTGAAGTTTTAAAAATAACTGGGCAAAAGAAAATACTCATCGCGTTCGCGACAGGTTGGACGCATTTGCGATGAATCAAGCTTACAGGCCTTTGCGTTTGCATAAATTGGCTTGCTTTCACGGAGAGTAATTCTCCTGGAGCCTCGCGTTTGTGTGAACACAGACACGTTCGCGTAGAACAACTGGTGACCCCTTCCCATGTACCCTACGTGTTTGCAAGTGGGGGATCACATTCGCGAAGGGTCTCCCACGTGAGCTTCGCATTAGCGTCCCAAATCTCGTGTTCGTGATGAAAACATTGGGCACCTGGGATCTTTGTCTTACGTGTTCGCGAGTGAGGCTATGAGAGCGCGAAGGGTAAAATCCCTGGGCGTTAACAGCAGAAACTTGCAACACTTCTTAGGCCAAAAAACATTACGAAACACCTCCGAAATACTCCCGATCCCTTGGGGATCCTAACCAGACACATGCATTAACTCAACAACATCATACGAACTTATCCATGCAATAAAATCGCCTAAATAACCTAAAAATAAGGAATCGAACCTCAAATCAATAATTTTTCTCAAACTTCATCAAATTTCAAATTTGGAACTTTGAATCTAAATCACGCCAAACGACATCCGTTTTCAACCAAATTTTTTAAAAATGTGTTTATTTATATATTAAACATGTACTAGGCATCGGAACCAATCAAATATCATTTCAATTTTTCTTAATAACTTTAGAAAGACAATTTCTTTTAAAAATTTATTTCTCGGGCTCATGACCTCGGAATTTGATTTCGGGCATACGCTCGAGTCCCATATTTTCCTACGGACCCTCCTTGATTGTCAAATCATGGGACTGGATCCTTTTACCCAAAAAGTTGACCAAATTCAAATTTATTTATTTATATATAAAAACTTAGCAATATTTCACAAAATTTCACAATATAGATTTCTGGCTACGTGCTCGAACTGCACACGCAAAAAGAGGCAACTCTAAAGGAGGTTTTCAAGGCCTCGGAAGCACATAATTCAATTAAAAATAGGTGATGGCCTTTTGGGTCGTCATATGATGAATTCAATCCTGAGTGAATTATGTGCCATGTGTGTGTGAGGTTTGGGTGTTATTCAGTGCATTGCATTTGATGTCTAGAATTTTCCCCGGGTGTTTGCAAAGCAAAATAGTAGTTTTAGTCAGTCTAGGAAGTGATATATGTATTTCTTTGTTGAGCCAGATATGTATATTTTACCAGCCTAATTATTATGTATCGTAGTTAACCCCTTTGAGCATGTAATCCTATTTCTTTGGCAACCACATTATAAGCCTTACCTATTTGTTTGAATTAACCATCTATTTGAACCATTGTAACATCTCATGAGCACTTGAATTGCTTATGAACTTTGTAAAGGTTAAAGTGTTGGGTAGTTGGTTTGGCTTTTGAGTGGAACTAATTAAATAAGGTGAAATGTGCATTGTTTTTACAAAGTAAGAGCCACTTGAATTTTAAAAAAATAGCTGGATTGTTGTGAAAAACATTCATTGATAAGTGGTGGCTCTTGATGTAAGTGTGCTTAAAGAAGAATGTGGTAATATACATTGATGTGAATGTGGAGTTTTAGTTTGACATATGTATGGAGTTTGAATATTAAAGTATATGTATTAAAGTGCTTAGGGAGATGTAGTCACTCTTATATATAAATGTATCATACTCATCTTGTAGCCTACATTACAATTAAATAAAGTCCTAATTGATCCTAGATTGAATGAGCTCGATTAGTGGAGTAGTACACTACGGGCAAGCTTATGGTGCATCTTTTGTAACATGAATGTTATTTTTGAGAGTGAGTGGATTCTTTCTATCTTTAGTTCCTAAGTGCTCTTAAATTCTATTGTGTGAAACAACTCTCTTTTGTTGTATGAGGGCACTTGATTTATAAAGGAAAGGTAATATCAGTGACCTCTATGTTAGAGTAAGTGGGTGAGTTGTGAATAATGCGTGGTACTAGTGATTCAAATCTTGAGGTGAATATGTTACGCTTTTGTGCTTAGTCTATTTTAAATGCTCTTGGCGTGATGAGTTAGGGGAATTGTTTAAAAAGGTCGTATCTATAAAAAAAGTGTAGTTTGATTGCTCGATGACAAGCAATGGTGTAAGTGTGGGGTGTTAATGATAGGCTATAATTACGTATTTTAGTCGATTATTACACTCAAATTTACTGCACTTTAGATGCGTTGCGCTTTAATCGTCAGTGTTTTGCACTAACTGTGTGTTTTATGCCTTGTAGGAGTGATTTTAAACTATATATATATATATTATGGAATGAATTTAAGTGATTTGGAGCTTTGAATTCTGAGTATAATCCCAAGGAATTAAGCCGGGATTGTATTTGGGGATCAACGGATGATAGAACAACTAAACAATGAATCGAGTAAGTATATTGCACAATATCTAGTAACATACACATATCTTTTTGTTCAAAACTCTATTTGGGCTCTACAATTTATGGTTGGAAAGCTAACTCAAAGGGTGACAACTTTCATATTTTACATTTTTGCAAATTCCAAATAGAACAGGGTGAAAAATGCAATCGAAACCGCAACTATGGACTGAGGCAGACTGAAGCAGTACATTTGCAATGTACCGCACCGCGACCGCGGCCGCGGCGTTCAGATATGAAAAAATTGTCCTTTTTCGTGATTATTTGGTTCCAACCCTACTTGGTATATATTCATGAAAAAATGGTATTTTAAAAGGTTGTACACACTTTAGACATAATTTAGACCTAAGGAGGCGGAGGAGACCGATTTTGGACACGGATTCGACCTAAGGAGGCAAAGACACAATAGGAGCATGGCGGGACATTCTTCAACGAGTTTTTCCTTCCTCTTCCTATATTTTCATTGTTGATTATGACTTTTAGCATTGTAGTTTTGCATTCTATTATGAATAGCTAATTTTTTATCTAGGTTTTGATGGAACCTTTTGTAGGATAAATTCTTGTTATATTTTTATATAATTAAGCCGTTGGACTTCTCTACTTGTTAAGCTACGTGTTTATGGTTTTAGATTGAATGACCATCGATTGATTGTGCCTATTTATTATGTGTTTATTTATATAGGACACATATTTAGGTAGTTGTTGAAAAATGTCACACCTAACGTATGTGAGAAATCAATACAACGGGTTTAAAGGTAGGTTTAGAAATGACAAAGACTTGACGTGGTCATAATGAGCGATTAGATAAAGCCAACTAGCATAGTTCGAGAGAACATATCTATTAAATTATTGTAGTTGCTCGAGAGAGAATTACGGCACCAAAAGTGCTCACGATCAGTAGGGAATACATTGGCAAAAGTTGTAGGGAACATAGGTAGAAGGATTCCGACAATTAGAAAATCATACATCTAGACCTCCTTAAATTAGTCTTCAACCCTTTGTCTCGTTAGTGGATAATTTTATCGCTTTGTAGTATTTACTAGTTAATTAGTTAGAAATATAAAAATCTTATATAATAACTTAGAAATTATTCAAACTTTTATTTCTAGTGACATTAAACAGTAATAGCTAAGTCTTAGTTCTCTGTGGGATTCGACAATGGACTTTTAGACCGGATTATATTTTCAGCGATTGATTATCCTTATAAGGACTTGAGTTGGGCATAGTCACGATGCATGGCTCGCATTTGCGAACTCGCGTTTGCGAGACAGGCTTCACAACCAGCAATTCTCCAAAACTCAACCGAGCCCTCGGGGCTCCAAACCAAACATACACATAACATTAAAAACATCCAATGGACTTATTCGTATAATCAAATCACCAAAATAACATCATGAACATTGAATTAAACCTTAAGATCAATGAAATTTCTCAAAACTTCTTTAAACATCAATTTTTTGCATTTGAGGCTCGAATCACGTCAAATGGACTTCGTTTCTAACCAAACTTTACCGACAACACATATAAATCATATTCAACCTGTGCCATAATACGGGCCCGTTACCACAGATCTCACATAGTAATTCACTTTCAAAACCCTTTATATTTCTTAGAAAATAATTTCTTTTAAATATTTATTTCTCGTACTTGGAACCTCAAAAGTTGATTCTGGACATATGCCCAAGACCCATATTTTTCTACGGACCCTTCAGGACCGTCAAATCATGGGTCCGGGTCTATTTACCCAAAATATTGACCGAAGTCAACTTAAATGCATTTTAAGCCAAAATTTCAATATTTTCACATAATAGCTTTTTGGCTATGCGCCCAGACTGCACAGCAAATCAGGGTGAAGCTAAAAGAGGATTTTAAGGCCTCAAAAAGCAGAATTCATTTTAAAAATAAGTAATGACCATTTGGGACATCAAATTCTCCACCTTTAAAATAATCGTTCGTCTTTGAATGAACATAAGAAAAGAAGTACCTGAGTCGGGGAAAGATAGGGATAACGGCTTTGCATATCAGACTCGGACTCCCAGGTTGATTCCTCAACAGGCTGACCTCTCCACTGGACATGACTAGAAGGAAAACTCTTCTACCTCAACTGACGAACAAGCTGGTCTAGAATAGCTACCGGCTTCTCCTCATAAGACAAGTCCTTGTCCAACTAGACAGTCCTGAAATCTATTACGTGGGATGGATCGTCATGATACTTCTGAAGCATGGACACATGAAACACTGGATGCACGGCTAATAAGCTCGGCGACAATGCAAGTCTATAAGCCACCTCTCCTAATCGATCAAGAATCTCAAACGGACCAATGAACCTAGGGCTAAGCTTTCCCATCTTCCCAAATCCCATCACGCCATTCATAGGCGATACTCGAAGCAATACCCACTAATCGACCATGAATGTCAAATCACAAACCTTGCAGTCCGCATATCTCTTTTGCCTGGACAGAGCTGTACGAAGCCTAAGCTGAATAATCCCGACCTTGTCCAAGGCATCTGCACTAGAACCGTACCCAACAACCAAGCCTCTCCAAGCTCAAACCATCCAACTGAAGACTGGCACCACCTACCATATAAAGCTTTATAAGGATTCATCTGAATACTCGACTGCTAGCTATTATTGTTGGCAAACTCTGCCAAAAGACAAAAACTGATCCCACGAGCCTCGCTCAACTCAACCCATGTGCACAACTCTCGTTGAGCTGCTCTCCAGAAATGTGAGGTAAACTGTGTACCTCTCTCTGAAATGATAGACAAGGGCACACCGTGAAGGCGAACAATCTTCCGGATATAGATCTCAACTAACCTCTCGGAAGAATAGGAGACTGCCATAGGAATGAAATGCGCTGACTTGGTCAGCCTATCAACAATAATCCATATTGCATCGAACCTCCTGTGAGTTTGTAAGAGTCGAAGAACAAAGTCCATAGTGATACGATCCCACTTCCACTCAGGAATCTCAATCTTCTGAAATGAACCACCAGGCCTCTGATGCTCGTACTTAACCTGTTGGTAATTCAAACACAGAGCCACATATTCAACGATATCCTTCTTCAGTCTTCTATACCAATATTAATGTCATAAATCCTGATACATCTTCATGGTTCCCGGATTAATAGAGTACCGGGAACTACGGGCCTTCTCTATAATCAACTCTCGAAGCCCATCCACATTAGGCACACAATCTTGACCCTGTAATCTCAAAACTCCATCATCACCTAAGGTAACCTGCTTGGAACCTCCGTGCTGCACCGTGTATCTAAGGAAACACAAATAAGGATCATCATAATACTGATCTTGGATACGCTCCAATAAACACGAACGAGCGATTATGCAAGTTAACATACGACTGGGCTCAAAAACATCCAACCTCATGAACTGATTGGCCAAAACCTGAACATCCAAAGCAAGCGGCCTCTCACCGACCAGAATATAAGCAAGACTGCCCATACTGGCTAACTTCCTACTCAAAGCATCAACCACCACATTAGCCTTCCTCAGATGATATAAGATGGTGATATCATAGTCTTTCAAGAACTCCAACCACCTTCTCTGCCTCAAATTCAACTCCTTTTGCTTGAACAAATAGTATAGACTATTGTTATCCATGAACACCTCACATGCCACGCCATATTGATAATGCCTCAAAATCTTCAACGCGTGAACATTGGATGCCAACTCTAAATCAATAACATGATAGTTCTTCTCATGAATCTTCAACTGCCTAAGCATAGGCAATGACCTTGCCATCCTGCATCAACACTACACCAAGTCCAATACGAGATGCATCAAAATAAATCGTACAAGGCCCTGAAGCCGTAGACAAAACCAACACCAGTACTGTAGTCAAAGCTATCTTGAGCTTCTGAAAGCTCGCCTCACACTCGTCTGACCATCTAAACTAGGCACCCTTCTAGGTCAACCTGGTCATCGAAGCTGCGATAGATGAAAACCCTCTACAAACCGACGGTAGTAGCCTGCCAAACCCAAGAAACTCTAGATCTATGTAGCTGATACTTGCCTAGGCCAGTCCTTGACTGCCTCAATCTTCTTTGGATCAACTTGAATGCCCTCTACTAATACAATATGACCCCAGAATGCAATTGAAATCAACCAAAATTCACACTTCGAAACCTTGGCATACAATTGACTCGCCATCAAAGTTTGAAGAACCACTCTAAGATGTTGCCGTGCTCCTCCCGGCTGCGAGAATAGATCAAAATATCATCAATGAAGATATCAGGGACAAATCCAAGTAAGGCCTGAACACTCAGTTCATCAAATCCATAAAAGTTGATGGGGCATTTGTCAACTCGAATGACATCACCAAGAACTCATAATGCCGTACTGAGTGAAAAAAAGATTCTTAGGGACATCACATGCTCTAATCCTCAACTAATGGTAGCCTAATCTCAAGTCAATCTTCGAAAATACCTTGGCACCCTGAAGCTGATCGAAAAAGTCATCAATACTCAGCAATGGATACTTACTCTTGATTGTAACCTTGTTCAACTACCGGTAATCAATACACATTCTCACTGATCTATCCTTCTTCTTAACAAACAACACCGGTGCATCCCAAGGTGAAACACTGGGTCTAATGAACCCTTCTCAAGCAAGTCTTACATCTGCTCCTTCTACTCTTTCAACTCAAGCTGGGCCATACGATACGGCAGGATAGAAAGAGTCTGAGTGCCCAGAGCCAAATTAATGCAAAAGTTAATATCTCTGTCGAGCGGAATAATTGGCAGGTCTGAAGGAAATACCTCAGTAAACTCACGAACAACAAGCACAGAATCAATAGTAGGGACCTCAGCACTAGAATCACGAACATAAACCAAATAGGACAAACACCCCTTCTCGACCATATGCGGAGCCTTCACATAAGAGATAACACTACAGGTAGAACGACCAAGATTCCCTATCCACTCCAAACGAGGTAAACCGACAAGGCTAAGGTTACAGTCTTGGCATAACAGTCTAAGATAGCATGGTAAGGTGATAACCATTCCATCCCTAATATGATATCAAAATCAACCATATCCAGAAAAAGAAAATCTACACGAGTCTCAAGACCTTATATCATAATTATACATGATTGATGGACTCGATCTACCACAATAGAATCAGCCACCAGCGTAGACACATTAATAGGAGCACTCAAAGAATTACTAGGCATGACTAGATACGGTGCAAAGTAGTATGAATCATAAGAGTACGTAGACCCTAGATCAAATAACACTGAAGGATCTCTATCATAAACCAGAACCGTATTGATAACTACATTAGAAGCCTCAGTCTCAAGCCTGACTGGACGAGCATAACATCGGGGTTGGGCCCCACTACCCTGAACTATATCCCTGGAATGACCTGCTGCTAGTGGACCTCCACCTCTAACAGCCTGAGATCCACCTCTAATACATCTACTTCTACCTTTAGTACCTCTACCTCCACCTCTAGCTGGTTGGGCAAGCTGTAGAACACTTGGTCCCTGAACCATGGTTAGAGAACCCAGATGCTGCTCGCTGCTCGCTGCTCAAGAGCTATACCTAGCAATGTACCTCATGTTGCCACAAGTAAAACAAGCCCTCGTCTACAGGGGCTGACGACCTTAGAAACTCTGAAGCGGTTGTGCACTGATAGGAGCTGGTGGTGCATTGTAGGACTGCTAATTAGAATACTGCATCTAAGAACCACGACCACCTAATGCGCTGTGTGAAACCTGAAGTGTTGATTGAATAGGCCTAGGAGAATGGACTCTACCATATGAATCCCTAACTCTAGACGAGGTAACATTAAATCGGCCTGAATGACGAGGCCATTTGTCAAAACCCTGACAACCTCCCTACGGCAAAACCATCTCCACTATCCTGGACACATTGGCTGCCTCCTGGAAAGATATCTCATTCCCAGTCTCCCTAGCCATCTGACGACGAATCGGCTGAATGAGTCGATCAATAGGCCTCCTCACCCCCCCCCCCCCTCTCTCTCTCTCTCTTGGTGGGAAGTATGATAAGAGCATGAGGATCTAGGTCGATGAATCTTGTCTCATGCTGGGTAACAGTCATAGAACCCTACTGGAGATGCTCAAACTACCTCCGATAGGCCTCTCTCTGAGTGATGGGGAGAAACTTCTCTAAAAATAGTTGAGTAACCTGCTCTCAACTCAAAGCTGGTGATCCGGTTGGTCTGGCCAAGCAAAACTCTCTCCACCAAGTCTTGGCAGATCGAGAAAAATGAAAAGTAGCAAAATCGACCTCATTGGTCTCAACTATCCCCATGTTCCTAAGAACCTCATGAAAGCTGTCTAAATAATCATGGGAATCCTCAGAAAATGCACCGCTGAACATAGTAGTGAAGAGCTTGGTAAACATGTCTAATCTCCACAAAGTATCAGCAGACATAGTTGTGCCATCACTGGTCTGAGCTACCAAATCCGACGCAACTGCCCCAACTGCCTGAACTGCTAGAGTCTGAAACTAGGGAGCTACCTGCTCCGGAGTGCGAGTAAGAGGAGTTTGGGATCCTCCTCTAGCTTGAGAGATGGCTGATGCTACAAAAAGCAACCTTGCTCGGGTGACGCTCTCCATAAGGCCCACTAGACGGACCAGAGTATCCTGGAGTACTAGGGTAATAATAAACCCCTCTAGGACCTGATCTGGCCCACTCGTACTGCTGGGGCCAGAACCTTATCATCAAAGTCAACTTGAGGCTTCGCTACTGGTGTTGTTGCCCTGAGCTAAGCCCTGACCCTACCTCAGCCTCAACCACGGCCTCGGTCTCACCATCTAACCCTCGTGGTAGGTGATGCTGGGGGCTCGAGCTGCTGGTCAGTGGATGAGCAAGCGCACGTTCTCGGCATCTGCAAGAGAACATAATAAAGATTTATTCAACATTGAGAAACCAAACCGCACAAACGGAAAGAAAAAATATGAAATTTTCCTAACTCTGTAGCCTTTAGGGAATTAATACAAATGTCTCCGTGTTGATCCCTCAGACTCTACAAAGCTTGTCTGTGAACTGCGACACCCATATAACCTAGAGCTTTGATACTAACTTGTCACGGCCTGGATTTTTCCACCCTCGGGGGTCGTGATAGAGCCTACTAATATGAGCTAGGAAAGCCAATCCTTTAAACTAAATTTCTTCATTATCCATTCATTTCCTTTTTAACAAACATAAAGAAATGTATAAAAAATATAAATTAAATTTAAGCGGAAGGAAACAATAAAATATCTGGAATATGTATCTGTTACAACTACTTAATCCTTAACCACCCAAAACCTGGTGTCATAGTATCACAGACGGTCTAAGATTCACTACATACAAAGTCTAAAGAAAATAATAATACACTGTTTTTGAATGTAAGTAAAATGAAATGGGGAATAGGGATACAAGGAGACGCTAGGGCATGCGGACGCCTGCAGTTCTACCTTGGATCTCTGCGTGGACTGAAGGTAGCCTCCAAACTACGGTCCAAGAGCTACTCCGGGATCTGCACATAGTGCAGAGTGAAGTATCAGCTCAAGCGACCCTATGTGCTGGTAAATGCCTATCCTAACCTCGCCGAATAGTGACGAGGCTAGAACCAAACTACCAAATAAAAGTGTGAAGTTATATAATGTACAGTGGAATGCAAAGCGGGAATAAACAAGTAAAGATGGAAGGGGGAAACATGCTTCCGGGAATAATAGGTAACCACTGAATATCAAGAGGATTATAAAGGAACCAAAATCCAAATACCATCAAGGATAAGGGAAAACAAGGGTAGAATTCACTTCCATTTCACATCTTGTTGTAGGCGTGCAACCCGCTCCTATTTCAATCGTCTCGTGGCAGGCATGCCACCCGCTCACATTTCACTCATCTTGTGGCAGGCGTACCACCCCCTCCTATTTCAATTATCTCGAGGTAAGCGTGCCGCCTGCTCTTATTTTAATTATCTCATGGCAGGTGCGCCACCCGCTCCCATTTCAATTATCTTATGGCAGGTCTGCCACCCGCTCCCATTTCAATTATCTTGTGGAAGGCGTGCCACCCACTCCTATTTTAATTATCTCGTGGCAGGCGTGCCACCTTCTCCCATTTCAATTATCATATGACATGCGTGCTACCTGCTACGATTTCAATTATCTCGTGGAAGGCGTGTCATCCGCTACCATTTCGATTACCTTGTGGCAGGCATGCCACCCAAACCCAATTATAAATTAATAATAACTACAAAGAATACCGGCAAGGGAACAAGAGCAATATAACGACATTACGGCAAGGGAAAAATAATATTTCAATAACATTCCGGCAAGGGAACAATAATATTTCAATAACATGTGAAGTGCAATAATTCACAACATAGTCATAATTCACAAGACTCGCGGTCATGCTTGACACCAACGTATAGATACTCGTCAACATGCTTATGCATCGTACTCCACACTTAGAACATATAAAACAAGACGACTCATGATTCCTCAAGCTAAGGTTAGACCAAACACTTACCTTGATGCAACGAACAAAATTCACATCTCAATTATCGCTTTACCCCTTGATTCAACCACTAACTAACTCGTATCTAGTCACAAGTTGCTTAATTACGTCAATAAACGCTAAATGATTCAACTCCAATGCATGACAATGATTTGTCTAAAGTTTTCCAAAAAACTCAAAAATTGCCTACGAGCCTACATGGTCAAAGCCCGAGTTCGAACCAGAACCTGATTACACATTCCCCCGTGAACCCAGATATATAATTTGTTTTAAAATTGGACCTTAAATCAAGGTCCAAATCCCTAATTTTTGAAAAAAAAACTAGGTTCTACATGTCTAAGTATAAAAGTTGTAGGTTGTAGATATGAGAAATGCGTAACAGACTTTGCTAAGTTGGGAATTGTGAAAATAGTATCACATTTGCAAAGTCACATTTGTGACTGATGTTTTGCATTTGCGACCAAGGAGGATCCAGGGGGTGTCGCATTTGAGATATACACTTTGCATTTGCGAAGCTTCCCAAGCCACCTTTCGCATTTGAGATGCATGGTTCGCATTTGCGAGACATGCAAAGCCTGCAGATACCAGCAATTCTCTAAGTTAAATTTTCACTCCGTGCCCTATCCAAAACTCAGCCGATCCCTCGGATTCAAACCAAACATAACACAACCGCAAAAACATTTTACGGACCTATTCGTGTGATTAAATCACAAAAATAACATCATGAACAACGAATTAAACCTCAATATCAATGAAATTTGTCTTCTTTAAACATCTAATTTTTGCATTTATGGTATGAATCATGTCAAATGGATTCTGTTTCTTACCAAAATTTCCCTCCAACACATATAAATCATATTGAACTTGTACCAGGCTCCGGAACTATAATACGGGCCCAATACCACAGATTTCACATAGCATTTCACTTTCAGAACCCTTTATATTTCTCAGAAAATATTTTTTTTAAAAAAATTTATTTCTTGGACTTGGGACCTCGTATTTCGGTTCTGGGCATGCCCAAGTCCCATATTTTTCCATGGACCCATCGGAACCGTCAAATCACGTGTCCGCTTCCGTTTATCCAAAATATTGACCGAAGTAAACTTAAATGTATTTTTAACCAAAATTTCAATATTTTCGCATATGTTTTACATAATAGATTTCGAGCTACGCGTCCAGACTGCACACAAATCAAGATGAAGCTAAAAGAGGTTTTAAGGCCTCAAAATGCAAAATTTATTTTAAAAATAAATGATGGCCTTTTAGGTCATCAGAGGGGAATAATGGTAACTTTTCACGGCTTTTGAGGGCATCATGGATATTTGTGCATTTTCGTTTTCCATATGTACATTTTTGCAGATTTCTTATTTTAATTTAATTTTTCTCAATAATTCTTTCTTAGGGTTAGATTAAGGAATGAAACACAGAAAGAAGAATAATGCTTCAAAAGTTTATGTAGTGTTTCGTGGTAAGAGGAATGGATTGTATAACTCTTGGCGTCGGTGTGCTCCTATTATTATTGGTGTCAAGGGTAGCATCTTCAAGGCCTTCAAAATGTATGATGAATCCATAGCATCTTTTAATGAGTTTAGAAATGGATCTCAAGATGATAATATATCGGCATCAAAGGTGTATGTGGTATTTCGTGGTAAAAAGCCATGATTATAAAACTCTTTGTGTGAGTGCGCTCCTATGGTAATAGGTTTCAAAGGAAGCATCTTCAAGTCTTACAAATATTATGAAGAAGTATTAGTGGCATTCAATGAATACCAAAAAAAAAAATTTACAGTGAAGAACAACCATCAAGTTCCTGTGTTGATGAAACTGATGTTGGATCAAGTGTTATATCATATGTGTTGTTAGAAGGAATGTCTGTAGGGATAAAGATTTCAAGAAAAATTTCAGTTTGATTGTTGATAAGAGTATTGTTCAGCTTTTGATTATTGTTTAGTTTGGTTAATATCAATTTGATTGTTTAGTTATGTTACTGGTTGTCGCATTCAATCTCTGTAGAATAGAGTATTTAGAATGTAAAAGCCTTTGTCTTTTCTACTCTATGTTGGAATGAAATAAAATATGTCTCTCGAATTTATCAAAAAAATTATTTTGAACTGAACTGAATATTTTAATTTGTCTATATTGTTGGAACCTTGTAAGTGCAAAGTGTTATCATTTTGAACTTGTTTTAATCCGTACTACATTGATTCATAAGTACTCAACTATCTTCAAGTACCCATCAACTATCTTCATAAGTTCAGTATGTGCTATATTTTGCATCTTGAAGTACTAAACTTTCTTCATATTTATTGACAATTCATTTTTCTATTGTCGAATGTTGGGGTCATAAGTTGAATGTGTTATATTAATTTGGAAAATAAATTGACCAATTTTAGAAGACTTAATTAATCTTTACAGATGTTACTATTAGTAGTTTCATTTTATTAGGCATCAAAAGAACAGTTGCAATATTGTAGACAATAAGACTGTTTTGTTAACTTGAATCAAACGATCATTATGCCTCACTATTTTTTGAAGGTTTTTTCATACCTTTGTGTTGTATCATCAAACTCTATTTTTGCTAATACAAGACCCCAGGTAATCTGGAAATGTTCATAAAAATATAAAAAATAAAAAATAATTCAAAACATAATATTAATTTCATTCATTAATATTAGATTGCCTGATAACATCACCAATACATAATGAGATAAATAAGAACATCACCATAGGGGGTAGACAACTTCATAGTGTCACGACCCAAACTCGGTCGTGGTGGCACCCAGCCCTAAAGCTAGGTAAGCCTGACCAAAAATCGCTACCAACGTAATATTTAAGTCTCAAACTGAGAATTTAACAAAATAATAATCCAACAATATTAATAATGTAGTATAGGTAAATACAGAATATTTAAGTCCCCTTACCTTTTTGTGATGGCTATGGAATACTTGAGCAGAATATTGGGACAGCTTCATAGGAATGGGAATTTTAATTTCCATCCTAAATGTAGGAAGTTAAATTGCTCACATGTGTGTTTTGCTGATGACTTACTTATGTTCTGTCGGGCTGACACTATTTCTATACAGATCCTTCATCAGGCTTTCTTAAAATTCTCAAAGGCTTCTGGATTGGAAGCTAATCCTAACAAAAGTGCAATTTATCTAGCAGGGTTAATCAAGAGTTCAAAGCAGACATGATAGGAAGATTGGGATTCAGTGAAGGTGTCCTTCCTTTCAGGTATCTGGGCATTCCATTGGACTCAAAGAAGCTTTCTGTTCAGCAATATTTACCTCTCATTGAGAAGATCACAGCAAGAATAAACTGTTGGTCTGCAAAGCTGTTGTCATATGCAGGGAGATGCCAGCTTATAAAATCTGTTATTTTTGGAATTCAATCTTATTGGTCACAGATATTCATTTTACCAAAGGGTGTTCTCAAAGTAATTGACTCAATCTATCGTACATTCCTATGGACTGGTTCTGCAAGTTATTCCAGGAGGGCCTTAGTAGCTTGGGACAGAATTTGTACTCCTTTAAATGCTGGTGGACTTAACATAATGAACTTGACAATTTGAAATAAAGCAGCAGTAGCCAAACTTCTATGGGACCTAGCAAGAAAGAAGGATTGTCTATGGGTTAAATGGATTCATTGTTATTACATAAAGAGGGAAGAAGTTGGAACAGCAAATGTTCCCAAGCAAGCTGCTTGGGTAGTAAGAAAGATCATACAATGTAGAGATGGTGTTATGGTGAATCAGCAGATGGATGGTTCACTTTATGACAGACTTAAATCAGTTTGTTGTATGGGAAGATTCCAAATACATAAACTCTATATTGCTATGCTGCCTAGATTTGAAAGAGTCAGCTGGAGGAACTTATTATTGGTTGATAATGTAATTCCCCGTCACAAGTTCACTGCTTGGTTGGCTGCACATCACAGATTGCCTACTGTGGATAGATTGGCTAGGTTTGGAATTCAACTTCCACTTCTGTGTGTATTTTGTAAACAACAAGAGGAGACATTTCATCATCTATATTTTGAATGCTGTATCACAAAGAAGTTATGGGCTCGTATGTGTTGTTGGTTGGGTAGCCCGAGACAAGTACTTAACTGGGATGAGGAGTTGATATGGATATGTAGGAAAGCTCGAAGTTCTGCATGGAGTAATGCGATTACTGCTGCTGCTTTCATTCATGTCATTGCTTTAATTTGGAAGGCAAGGAATAATATGAGGTTTCAAAATATGGTGTATGATGAGGATAGAACAGCCAGAGAAGTTGCAATGCTGATTCACATTCGAGGCAGAAACAGTCGAAGATGGCAACAGGGATTACAATAGCTAAATAGTTTTCCTTAGCTGGAGTATTAGAAACTGTAAAGCATATACATAGTCATTGGTTTTTTTTGATAGAAGTATAGGAACGACACTGTAACTAGAGTACATAACTGGCTGTCCAACCAGTTATAAATAGGAATTTGTATATCTTTTTTGAGGTTATGAATAAAATACTCTAAAAAAAAATACAGAAATCGAAGACACACCTATATGATCTGTGGGTCACGAGTCTAGAGCCTCTAAACAAAACTGAGTAATCATAATAGTATCTGAATACCAAAACAAAAATCTACGACAGTATATAATAATATTAAAATGAAGAAATAATGAAGAGCATCCAGGTCCTGCGAACGTCATGCAGCTACCTCAACGACTCTAAAAAATATCTCTGGAACTACGAGAATCAGCTAAGCCTCCGGTGTACCTGAATCTGCACACAAGGTGCAGGGAGTAGGGGTGAGTACTACCGACTCAGTGAATAATAAATATAGAAAATGACTGAAAGTAAGAAATCCACGAAAGACCACAACGCAAAGCTATAACTAACAATCCTATAACTTAGCTACAGGCTAACAACATAACAGTATCACAACAACAACCAAGTAACAGATAAAGATATAATGCAATGCACATGAATACGGTGCGACGTGCAGCCCGAGCAAACCATGCATATGATTTAACGTCGACGACGCCCACTGGGGTGTGTACAGACTCCGGAGGGGCTCCTTCAGCCCAAGAACCATATCAATATATATATATATATATATATATATATATATATATATATATATATATATATATATATATATATATATATATATATATATATATATATATATATATATCCGCTGCGGATCGTGTAGCCCGACCCAAACTCAGTCCATATGCATATGAGTCACATAAACAGATTCAACTTATTTTCCAATTTCCAATTCTTAGGAAGAATAAAATAATTATTTAATTTCAGGAAAAATAGTGACTTAGCATTTCATTTCCGTGATTAAACACAGGACTGAGATCCATGGTTATGCAATCATGTTATCACACAGATATTTACCCTAGAAGGGTACTACATATCGGCACAAGGCCCCAAACATGGCATTAAGCCCAATTATCAACAACACAATGTGCGTATCAGACGCCAATAATTTATTCAGCTCACGGGATGGACCAAGTCACAATCCCCAATCATTTACAACCCCGCACCTGCCATGGAGTGCGAGTAACGCCCTAACATATCGTCACGATGTGATAAGCCGAGGTTTCAAACCCTCAGGCCATCATCTATACTAGCTACTCACCTCGAACCGATGAAATCTCAAGCTCGCGACACCTTTGCCTCTCAATTCGGCCTCCTCGTGCGTCGAATCTAAACAAGAACAGAGCGAATACATCACAAAAATGCCTATGGGACAATACCCAATCGAAAACAATCGAGAAATAGCCAAACTCTCGAAACTAGCAAAACTCGAGCCCCGGGCCGCTTCTCGAAAAATTGTGAAACTTATGTTTTCGGAATCCTCGTCTCGCCACGAGTACGTACATATAAACTTTATCCAAATCGGAGTCCAATTGCTTCTCCAAATCCCCAATTTTCATTTGGAATACCAAGACCTAGTTCTTCAATATTTACACAAAATTTCTGAGAATTTATGGTTGAATCTTCAATAAAGTGATGTAATAAGACCAAGAGACTTACCTCCAATCACTTCCCGCTGAAATCCCCTTCAAAAACCGTCAATGAGCTCTCAAGGTATGTTAAAAATGGTGGAAATAATGAAGAGCTCACGGATGAAGTATTATTAAAAATCCCTCTGCCTAGCTCTACTTTCCTCTATGCGATCGCGACTTTCCTCTTGCGATCGCATAGAACAACATTTCCAGGCCTCCCCAATGGCCTATGCAAACGCGACCTCAACCCTGCGACTGCACTGCTTCATCAGCTGAACCTACGCGAACGCATTCCCAGCTCTACGATCGCAGAGCACCAAGACCTTAGCCTACGCGATCACATCCCCCTGAACGCGACCGCATTGAACAAATTTTGGGACACCAGCCCACCCTTCTATGCGATCGCAATTCCATACCTGCGATCGCATAGAGCAACCATCTGCAACACCTGAAGCTCAATTTCTGCAACACTTTTCACTTCAAAATTGTCCGACAACCGTCTGAAATCACCCCGAGGCCCCCAGGACCTCAACCAAAAGCACCAACACGACTTAATACCTCATTCAAACTTGTCCGGGCCATAGAAACACCAAAATTAACATAAAAATCATCGAGTTTCATCCTAAGGTAACTTAGTTGATTTAGATTAGCTAATAAGCATAGGTGTTGAAAAGCACTTTTAAGTGCTGAAACTAATTTAAAAAATAAAAAGTTATGTGTTTAGACAAAAGTACTAAAATTAATAATAAACAGCTAAAAATTTGGGTATACAAAGAGGTTTTTTTTGGTAATTAATTTCTTTTGTATTAATCATCAAAGATCAGTTTCTACAAATCCATAGTCCAGCATAATACTCTGCTGACTATCTCATCATCAACTATTCTACTGGGTTACAATAGCTAAACTATGTTACTCTACTAACCAAAAATTGTTGCATTTGCTATCTAGCTCTAGAAACTACTCTAACAGTACATATATAAGCTATTTCTCATGCTAAAACCTCACTGCTACGATATCTCTGTTGAAAAATGCGTATATTCCTTTCCATCCATAATGCATACGAAGCTTCGGTGACCACCAATTTGAAAATGCTGGCTCTACTTGACTTCCCTTTGGCTTTGTTGATTGTCCATCGCAGATGTTGATTCTAGTTGTGATTATTTAATTGACTTTCTTGAATCCATCTCATTACTTGTTTCCACAATATTATTGTATATGAGCATAACAAAAACAGGTGATTTCTTATCTCCATATGTCCTTGGCATAGAACACATTGTTGGTTAATGTTCAATCCCCAGTTAACTAATATGTTCTTGGTAGGTAATCTTCCTTGTAGCAGTAACTCCAAGTTGAAGACAGCCTTTAGTCGAGCAGAGTTCTAGAATAGAAGACTCTTCCAACTTACTCTTGGAAGATCTCCTAATAGCTGTAAGTATATCTGATGGTTCCAATGTGATCATTTGAACTTTGAGCTAGTTGCAGAATATCTCTTGAAGCAATTATCCTTCTGATCATCCAACTAGCCTGCTTTGGAATTGGCATGTCATTCACTTGTTGTTGTTTAACATAGTAGGCATTAATCCATCTGATTCATAATTTGTCTTTTTCATGAGCTAAATCTCAGCACACCTTTGCAACTGATGTCTTGTTCCATAGAAGTAGGTTGATGGGATTCAGGCCACCGGCAGATCTAGGAGTACACATTCTCTCCCAAGACACATATGCCTTCTTAGTGATAGTGTTGCTGCCAGACCATATATAACTTCTGCATATAGCCTCAATCATCTTCGGTACTTTAACTAGTAGGATAAACAACTGAGCCCAGTAGGCATAGATGCCAAAAATAACAGATTGAACTAGTTGCACTTGCCCAGCATATGATATCTTCCTAGCAGTCCATGAGGAGATCTTGGCTGTGATTCTATAAATTAAAGGTTGCTATTGGATCAATGCAATTTTCTTAGTAGACAGAGGAATGCCTAAATATTTAAATGGTAGCTCTTCTTGCATAAATCCAAGATGATCTAGAATCCGTTTCTTCACTTCCTACTTCACTCCACCAAAGTAAATTGAGATTTTACCTAGGTTAGCTTGTAGGCTTGAGGCCTCAGAGAATTGAGAGAAATAGTGGTACATAGCAATTACGGAAGGAAGGTCTCCTCTTTCAAATAGAAAGAGGTTTTTAGCAAAACTCATATGAGTTATGCCCCCTTTTTTGCACCTGGGATGATATTGGAATTTGGTTTTTTTTTCCAGCTCAGCAAGTGATCTTCTCAAGTATTCCATTACAATTGCAAATAGAAAAAAGAGAGATAGGATCTCCTTGTTTGAGTCCCTTAGTAGCCTTAGGATGTTCAGTAGATTCTCCATTTACAAGAATATTATAGCTAACTATTTTAATACACTCCATAATCCATTTAATGAATCTGGTAAGGAAACCAATCTCCTTGATCACATGTTATAGAAAAATCCATTCCACTGAGTCATATGCTTTTTAAAGATCAATTTTAATCATACATCTAGGAGATATATGGGCTCTAGTATAGGATTTGACTGACTCATGAGCCGGGATTACATTATTAACTATCTTTCTGCTAGGAACAAAACCAGCTTGGGATTCACATATTATACTTGGCATGACCTTTTGTAGACTGGCAGCTAAGATTTTGGATATCATTTTGTATAGCACTGAACAACAGGCAAATGGCATGTATTCTTTGATTGTGGTGGGATTAGGAAGTTTAGGTTTATACATCTTAGAAGTTAAAAAGAACTCTTTAATAGCTTTTTTGACTTGGTTGTTGATGACACTCCAGACCTTCTTGAAAATAACTGCATTATAACCATCAATCCTTGGAGCTTTATCATCCCCAATGTCTTTGAGACTCTCTATAATTTCTTGATTAGTTACTTCTGCACATGGTTCCATTTTTTGTTGCTGAGATAGAATAGGGACATTAGCCATATTTAATCTATTTATGGCAGGAATTGATTTAGATGTTGAGCCCATGAGATCCTTGTAGAATCCCAGAATCTCCCTTTTAATAGTTGCAGGATCAGTCACCCTATCTCCTAGACAATTTGTGATTTCTGTAATCTGTTTTCTTTGTGATATTTCTTTTATAACTGCAATGAAGTACTTGGTGTTGGAATCACCAAGTTGAATCCATTTTGCTCTTTCTTTCTGCTGCAATACACTTTCTTCAATTAAGGGCCACTTCTCAAGGCTAAGTAATGTCTCTTTTCCCTTATGTAGTAAGCCATCAGTAGATATTTATAAGCTGCTCTTATATTTCTTTCAATTTCAGTCTCGCCTTTTCAATCTTCTGAGAAATCCCCTTGAAATCCTTAGCATTCAAAACCTTTAGAGTAGCTTTCAATGCTTTAAGCTTAGTCCATATAATTTTCAGAGAGCCAAAACTATTTGAAGAGTTCCAGATAGATTCCACAACCTGAGGAAAATCTTCATGAGGAGCCCATACATTGAAGAATCTAAAAGGGACCCGTCCTATCCAAGAAGAAGTTGCTAGAGTCACTACCATAGGATTATGATCAGAAAATATGAGGTAGATCACATATTATCCTCACATGGCTCCAAGTCATCATCCACTCATAGTTGCCAAACACTTTATCTAACTTGCTACACGCCCTATCAGCTCCAAGTTATTTATTTGTCCAAGTATAATACTCTTCTTTCCAAGGCAATTCTATTAGTGCTGCTTGGTGAAGATAATAGCCAAACTCTTGAATCTCTAAGTAACTAAAAAGATTACAAGATAGTTTGTCATTAGGATATAAAACTGCACTAAAATACCCTGCAACTAACCATGGACTTGAGATACTTGTTGAAATTTGTTGCAAATTCTCCCATAATTATCTTCTTTGCTCTATCCCATTAAAGACATAAACAACAGTGAGATAACACTCTGTATCCCCCTTTATACTTCTTACTAGACAATGAATCATTTGATAACAGTAAGATAATTGACATCACATAGTAACCATATCCTACCATTCCTAGCTTCAGTATAATTAGCTAGCATACCCCATCCAAGAACAAGATACTTTGAAATTCTTTGAGTATTATCTTCTTTTACCTTAGTTTCAACTAATCCTACTAACTTTATTTTATTGCATCTAATATATTCCTTAACTTCCTTCTGTTTATAACTTTTATTAACACCTATAATATTCCAGAATAACCACTTCATTGTTGATTGTTGGTTCCACCTCTATCCCCAAATGGCACTTCATATTTGCTATTGGACACTGCTTCAAATCTATTTCTCACAAGAATAGGAGAAAGGGGAGGAAAATTAATGAGGTTTAATTCTGGGATTTGGACTACTTTTCCTTTACTTCCTGACTTTCAACATTTGGAACCATGCTTGGTAGGTCACAATGTTTCTTAGAACTATGAATATCAGTTACCTTTTTAATGGTAACTTGTTGTGATTCAACTGGGTTGTTTCTCTTTGAATAGATGTTGCAGGTATTAGGGCCTTGGTTCTCCATTCCTGTGTAATTTTAATTTTCTTCACTTGGTTAGGTTATTGTGCAACAAGTCTCACTTGGCTTGAACGCATGTGTCCTGCTACTTGACACTTCTCACAATAAGCAAGTTCCCAATCATAAGTAACACTTTGCAAAAATTTCTTACCATTTGAATAATCACTTAAACTTCACTTAGCAGCTCTTTGGTAACATTAATCTCAATGAGCATCCAAGTGATAAAACTCTAGTTTTTTTTAGTTGTGTACTCATCAGTAAAAATAAGTCTCCCAATCACACTGGCTATCCTGCTCAATGATCTCACTCCCCAACAAGAAATAGATAGCTTGGGACATTTAACCCATAGTGGAATAATAGTAGGAAATTCCTCAATGAAATCAAAATCAGGGGTCCACGACTTTAGAATTATAGGTCTATTAGCTATGGAATAAGGTCCAACACATAGAATTTCATAAGCATCTTCCATAGTTTTGAATCTGATTATGTAGTAGCATTCATCGTGATAGAATAGATCCGGTTCTGGAACATGCGACCAATGTAAGTTAATGTATCTCTTCACCGCGTTATACCCTGGTCCTTCTCCTAAGATGTAAGCAATCAAAGTGCATTTCCACTTGTTCTCTTCCTCTTCCACCATTAATTTGTCTATTAAACCATAGGTTGTCCATCTACAATTAACGGTGGAATATAAGATAGTGAAATACCATTTCTAGAAAATCTGTTCTTCTAAAAAAGTGTTGCACATGAATGTTTCGATTCTTCTGTTTTTTCACTTGTTACCACTGGTTCCACTAGTTCATCTGTTGAGTTGACTTGAATCCGCTCTGGATTTTGCATTGAGTGCTGTTCCATTGGTCGAAACTTTCACCGGAGCTGGTATTGACCCAATTGGTGTTGGAGATGCGAGGTCCAGTTTCTTAAAGACATTAGACTGGTAAGAAGTTGATCCAATTGAACATGCAGTACCTCTAGTAGTTGGATCTATGCTATGAACTGAAACTGGTGGAGTTGTTAATGGAGCTACTTTTTCCATTAATTCTTGCTTAACTGTCGTCAATAGGTTCTCTAATGTTGTTATCGGGTGTTTAGGGGTCGTCTTCTACCTCTGCCTCTTCCTTTTGCCATGGCTACGAGCTCGGCGTATGTTTAATTGACGTGCCCGAGAGCATTTTGAGAATGAAGCGATCCACACACGTTAGGGATAGAATAGTAAATATTTTGGTCAAACCTAAAGTGATTATAAGCTGAAATTTGATAAGTTGAGGGAAACCAACTTATGGCTTTTGGCTTATAACCACTTAACTTATAAATACTTTTAGTCTTACCAAAAGTATAGATAAGCCAAAAAATACTTATAAGCTGGTTAAACTGACTTATAAACTTAGCCAAATATCCTCTTTGCGTCTTTCTCTATAAAAGTCATGTTGATCATAGTAACCTTTTGCCTGCATGCTCAACCCGACAAGGGACTCATATTTGGTGTTACCACTTTACCAACCTTAAGCAATTTCACACCTCAAAGGGCTGAAAAATTACACTAGCAATCTTCCATCTCTCGTCTTTCTGTTGATTTCTTTACATTTAATTGTTTATGTTTTTACTTGGTTGTAAAGTATCTACGATCACAGTTACTTTTGGTTAGGTATTATAAGCTGAATTGTCCGTCTAGCCTATTAAACTCTCAGTAAATAGTCTACTTACCTTCGGCAAATTGCACCTACAACCCAAGGTACTCAAATTTTGGTGTTAATAATATCAACGTATTGCATATGTTACAGCCATGCCCCATGACATGTGGCGTCCTAGCAATCCTTCCAATGCCTAGCGCTACGGACAACCCCGTGGTCTTCGCCACGCCAAATGACAAGCACGCATGTGCCTCTGTCGCCGCACTGATATCCCACGCCAGTGCCAAGCCGCAGACAGATTCCAACAGCGCCGCGCGCGTAGACCGTGATGCCAAAGACAATACTGCTGACAACGGACCTATTGATGCCTCATAGAAAACTAAGTCATTTTCATTGTAAATAGAGTAATTTTATTTCATGTACTTCCATTAAGTTTCTCTAGTGTATTCAAGTCTAGTCTTGTAATTTTGGATTATTTTTTTTAAGTATTATTAGGGAAAATCAAGCAATTAAACTTTTTAGCAAGAAAATAATTCTCTGTGCCGATGTCTCTCCCCCTCGACACTGCATTATTTTTCTATAATAGCTTTCATCAATGCAATCAAGCTTTCTTTCATCCTCAATTCTCATTTTTGTTCTCTCAATTGCTCTTGACATTGGTTTTCTCGTATGGCACTGACAATCTAGTATAGCATACGGAGGGGACCTCAGTTGGCGGACAGTAACTGCACTAACATCAGTTGCTTATCCTTACGTCGCCCTTTCAAGGAATCTCTGGAAAGCGCCGCGTAACAGTTACAGTGCACAATCTGGCCTACCATCTTAGCTTAATGAATGAATACTACATCCAGATCTTGTACAGCTCAACAAACAAAGTGTAAACTTACAAGACGTTGGCTCAGCTCAAGAAAAGTTGCACAGAAAGCAAATTCAACCTTTTTACAGTGAGAGGGAGAGGAAGAGAAAGCAACACATACAAGTGACCTCTTTACTAGAACCTCAACGAATCTGCAATCGCAAGTAAATTCCACTATTCCGAAAAATTACAATAATAATTATGACAAGAATTAAAATAAATACCAAGACATTATTCAGGGGATAGCAAGCCAGTCTCTTAACTCTGCCACGGACACATCCCTAGAAGAACATCCCATCCCCTTTAAGAAGGTGCCCTCTATTTACAATGCAAGGGCAACACTTGGATCGGAAATCAGGATCTTCAACGAGTACCTAAAAACTAATCAGCACCCTGTGGAACAGGTTCTGTAGATTTAGTATCAGTTCCATTTAATTTGGATTTCTCCTTCAAAGGCTTCTGTGCACTAGATGTCTTTTTAACACTTCTGCTGGATTGTGCAAGACCTGGCAAAATAGATATCATGGAATTAGAGTGCATGAAACACTAATCGCAGGAAAACTTGAACTCACTAGAGTGGCTACTAATGTGCATTGCGACTGCACTAAGATATTTGCCTGAAAAGATGTATCGGAAATATCCGCTCACATCCTTTCTAAATGTCCTCTTCGATTATAGAAGGGCTAATAAAAGAGAATAAACAAGTTTCCCCCAGCATAGCACTCCAGAATTGGTTATCTGTGCGAGGGATTTGCAAAGAAATACACAAACTGCGGGTGCTCTGGGGATTCACCCGAGAAGAGAGAGGGGGACTGGAGACAAGTTACTACGCTACTTTTGCTTATTGACAGTGAGCAATTTGAGACAATTGAAATGAGGAGAATAAGATACGCACAGAGGGAATAGAAAACACAGACATTCACTCAGGGTATTTATGGAGAAGAGAGTAAACAATAGTTTGCCTTAATGAAGGGGAGACTTGTCGTAACTGGTAAAATTATTGTCATGTGACCAGGAAGGTAAGATTGAGTAGTGCGTAAAATAGACCCTTGTGGTCCGGCCCTTCCCTGGACTCCGTGCATAGCGAGAGGTTAGTGCACCGGGTTGCCCTTTTTCTTTTTTTTTTTTTGCCTTTATACCAAGCCAGAAAAAACCTATATGAAGCCTCAGGAGAGAAGAAAGTGGATGGAACAAAGAGGGTCTATATTGCTTAACATCTCTAGTGTCTGACACAAGGCAATATCAGTAAAAAGTAAAACGCAAAGAAGAGAGGGAAAGATGACTTACCGCTACTAGGCAGAGACAATCTATGTTTTCCTTGTTTATCAGACGGAGTGGATCTCTCCTTAGGATTGCTATGTGATCTAGAACCAAGGGCGGGTCTTGAACTAGCTTCCTCAACTAAATCTTCAAGATTTGGTTTAGACTTTGGTTTGTTAACTAATGCTGCAGGCGTTTCTTGTGTGCTTGCTGACACATTTGGGGAAGAACTGCTGCAGCCATCAGAGAGAGATGCTGCTGTTTTCTCATTTGATTTCGAGTTACTGCTTGAATGAGATGGACCCACTCTCTCATTTGCAAGATTTGCAGTTGCTGGCTTCTTCCCAGCAGATTTTGCCTGGTTCTTTATCCCGTTCTTGGGATCAGCTGATCCATTTTCAGGAGGCATGACTCCATCTCTGACATTAATGTCGAGAAAGCGATTTTCCCACGGGCGTACTGCCATCCATCTCTCTAACCAGTTCCAACCCCAGTTGCTTTTATCTGGTTCAAACCCAGAAAGGGTAGCGTGCTGCCTCGATCCTGCCTGCCACTGCAGCTTAAATAGATTCAATAAGAAAAAGAAAAGGTGCCTTGAAATGAAAGCATTGGAACCTTGCCTAACTAGATCATGATCAGTATCATAAAATGACGCAGGGAGTTAGGAGGTCTCCAGTATTGGCAGCTATATTTTGTTCTTCTAGAGTAGTTCCTGAATTCTAACTAGAGGCACCATGTGACCATAAAAGTACGCATATCATATAACAAGGGAAACGAAGAAGAGAAAGGACCCAAATAGCATGTAGCAAGTGAAATGAAGAGGAGAAAATACCCAGCAGTTGAGCTTTATGAGCTACAATATAAGCTGGTTTCCAAGTATTTTCTCTACTAGTGCAGCTGATACAAATGCTATTGTAAATTGAGATTCAGATACATTTTTGCCAAGAAAACAGGCTGACCAAGATGCACCAGCATTGAGGAAAATCATAGTCGGTTTACTAGTATTAAAACCATTATTAGTGATGCATATCCGACCTATTAGTTACAAATAACACCTTTGGATCATGCTCTTGAAAGTAGAAGCAGTTATAACTAAATTTCATAGAAGAAAATCAAAAGGCAACCGTTAAAAACCTAAATAGGAAGAAATGCATAAAAACACATGGTTATTCCTTATTTTGTTATGATTTTTTACTTGTTGGATATTCCCATCTATAAGCAGATTTCAAGACCTTTCCAAAAGCATTGACGAATTTTAACTAGTTCCAATGTCTATCACTAGTTGGACAAAACTACAGGTTCCATTTAGTTGAGCGTAAAAAGTTTTTATGCTGAGAACAATTGTCGGGGAAATCTGTGTAGAAGATCAGCTTTCTTATATTTATCCTGTGTTTAATTGAACAGATTTCTTCAAACAGAAGAGAACATGTGTACTAATCACAATACAATGTGAAGGTGCTACAGCTTTATGGTAGAATATATAAAAAGGGAAAAAGGTGGCCAGAAAAATAGCTGGTAACGGGAGGGAATATGGGCACATCAAGAAAAAAAAAGGAAACTGGGATGAGACGGGCATTGCTAGGTCAGAGTAAGAGATAGAAGTGATGGGGGTTGACACTATTAGAATTGGCTTCTTGCTTACATGCCAATCACTCTCCTTTCCCAAGAGACAATGCGGAATGGTATTCGATGCATCAACAATTTCATTGTCTTCCTCTACATCATCGTATTCAATAACAATGGTTATTCAACTAACATCAGATTCAGGTGGTGTTACTATAGTACTGGTTAGTTCCCTTGCTGACACTAGAGTGCAATTTCATTTAGTGGTTAAGGCTTTCCACAAGGGCCCTGGTTTTGTTTGGATGTCCTCAAAACATAGCTGGAATCTGTTTCCCATGACAACTGGTGGAACAAAGAAAATAAATGTTCTTTCAGATATTTGTTGAAAGGAAAAGGAATGTTTAAAATGAGTAAGTAACCATTTTCCCTGTGACACTTCCACACTATTTTTCAAGACTTGCTTTGAAGGGAAGTGCTTCTTGAGGTAAACTTTTAACCGCTTTTACCACAACTTTCCCACCTATAAAACACACGAAAAATGTAGGATAGCTAACTTCCCATAAACAACCAATAGGTGCCTTATAGAAACTATTCAACTTCTTTAATCTCCGTGTAATGTTTTTCACAGAAAAGGTTTGAGCACTTTAAGACAGCAAACTCGAGAAAAAATAAAACATCACACAAGGAAAATATCTGCACTTGCCCTTTTAAATTTCAATCAACTTTTTGAACTTAATTCCAACAGATGATCCCTCACCCCTAGCCGTTAGACATAAAATGAGCCTTCTGCTCCATAGGACTTGAACAGTAACGTGCCTGCTTCTCATAAATTCTATCTTTTTTCTCTTTTTGAACTTTTCTTCCACCTGCAAATATCCTAGTTTCACGACAACATTTTCCTTGATCACCCTTGTTCCAGCCTTTACAGAAACTAGCATCCAATTTATTAATTCTCTGTTAAAAGACAAAGAACTTGAACAGATGAAAGCCTTAAGATCTAAGTTACCCTACAAAAACCTTTCTTAATCTTTAAACCTTAAAGAACTTGATTTGTCCTTGGACCTACTCTACCTCAAATTAGAGCTTATACTTAAGCAAAGCCTTCTGCTAATTTTCTTGCATAATATTACTTTTTAACCAAGGACCAGGGTATTTCTGGTTGCAATCTCTACATAGCCAAAATGCAAAGTTTATCCCTTCAGTAAATAAACAATAAGAGAGTGTGTGTGTATATATCAAACAACCAGCTTAATCGATCATGTTTACTACTCTTGCTTTGACTTTTTTTCTGAATTACAAATTATAAGGGCCCCTGGAAGGAAAGAAAGGGAAAGGGAGCTCTGAGTTGAGCGGATCGACTCTAGAACCAATTTCATTGAAGCTCCATTGTACAATTGGATCCAACAATTATGTAAGAAATTCTGGAAATGAGGGAACTTGTGGATACAGGAAATTATTTAGAAATATCACAATAAAAGACACATAGGAGTTTGTTGTTAGGTGCTTGACCAAAATGGATCATCCAGTTCCTGTCAAACCTATCATTAAAATATACCTACAAGGTCACAAAACTATAAGTTTACTCTTCATATTCCCGACCTTAAGCGTCTGCTGGCCTTGGTAAAATTTACAAGTCAAATGTCATAAGAAAGAGATGGTTCCCCTTCTCTCTAGATTACCGATAACATCCAACCATCTCCTTCCTTCATGGAGGACTTTCATAGCTTGTTGCGAACCGGAAGCGGAAACTTGTGTATTTGCCCTAGCGGTGACACCTTCAAGTTGGAAAGCCCTCCGACTCCTCTAATGTTCAATCAAGACAAAACATCACAGGTTTTTTTAGTGATCTTGGAATCAACATAACATATCAAACTACACAGATCATATTTCAAAATATCATTAGCAAAGCTAACATAGAAGGCTGCTTCTCTAACAAGTTCCCACTTAAAATCTAATCTGAAGTTTTGCCTTCAAGATATCAGTTCAAAGAACTGATACAACAATGGACAAACATCGTCGAGAAGGACAACAGATGCTTACCTGGTGAGCCAGAGCATAGGCCATTGCTCTTTCACGCTTAGCAGCTGCCTCTTGTCTCTTTAGCAACTTTTCTTGAATTTGCTCAACAGATCCAATACTGTCACACCAGCCCTCCTGTTAGAAAAGTCAGTAAAAAAAGGTGAGAAGCATGTTAATTGAACAGTTTGGGTCAACCTACACCGATTCCACCAGGTAATGCGTAGTTTTGCCAGTGAAACTTTTTTTTTGCATGTTTTGGCAAGAAACCTCATGCCAGCAAGATAAAGATTCCTATGACTACAACTCGAATCACCACACAAAGTAGAAAAACCAAACATATGAGACAAATGACAAGGAAAACCATGAATCATGATATAACCTAATTTCTTGGCCACAACAGTCAAATGATTGAGGTCCGAGAGTCCCCCTGGAACATCCGTGAAGAACCTATCAGGAAAGTTCCACATAGTTTAGTGTATATCATATATTGTTGGACAACATCCACCATGCGCAGAATCCGTGGAAAACCCCTAAAGCAAAATTGGCATGCCACTACAAGGAGACGCTTCCACTAGAAAAAAGACAAGATTAACCACTTATAAATATTATAATCTAGTGATAATTGCCATTAACACAAGTAGTGGGCACTATGGAAATGCCAAATGAATATTTTAAGTAATAACAATTTAGAAGTTGCTTACTTCGATCTCTCGTACACGAGCCTCATTTTCTAGTTGTTGTTGAAGTTTCTGCTGGTCAGTTTGACTTTCCAGTGCCATGCGAACACGCCTTGCTCGTACACGTGCCTGAACTCTCACTAAAGCTTGCATGCAACGGAGGGTAATCGCAGCTTGCTTTCTCACTGCATGACCCCTAACAAGGGCTTGTAGTCTCACCAATCCTTTTAGAGCACGGAGAGCTCGCCTCGCCTGACCAGTGCCAAGATATCAAATAAGATTTAACGGCTGCAATTTCCTAGTTAACAATTGTCTCGTCAATTCCCCTAATATGTTTCTACTCACCAACTGACAAGATTCATAAGAAATTAAAAACACAGTGGTTAACATATTATTCCTATATTTAGCTGTCAAAAAGTTCTTTTATGTCCAAAAGCTTTATCTATGAGTCAGATACCAACTTAGAAACTGGAGTCAGGCAGGTTTTCCCTGACTAAAAGTTGCAAACATATAAAACACCATTTTCGCCATTTTTGCAAGTAGGTTCTATATGATATACATTCTTTTAGCCTTATACAAATTTCCAGCCTCTGCAGAACATGCCTAACATTGCCCTTGATAGGAAAGTCTGGAGGTCTAGTATCAGGGTCGTAGGATAGGGGCCCCTAGAGTTTTTCGTACTCCTCACCGGGGGTTGGGTGAGGCTTGGCAGGGCTATCCATAGATGATTTGTGCATTGGATTGTGTCTCCCTTATGGTAGTTACTGTCTGATATTATTGCATGCTATTTTATTTATGGTTCTTATGTTAGATAATCATTTACACTATTTCTGCTGGAGTTACTATTGCTCTTTTGTTTTTGTTTTTCCTTTCCTTCACTGAGCCGAGGGTCGATTGGAAACAGCCTCTCTGCCCTTTCGGGTAGGGGTAAGGCCCGTCTACATGTTACCCTCCCCAGACCCCACTTTATGGGACTATACTGGGTAGTTGTTGTTGTTGTTGTTGCACAACATGCCTAACATAAATATTGCTTAGGAATTTACCACAGCACAAAGTATCCCTACCTAAAATGGCAAACATAAGTTTCTTAAATAAGATAAAAGAAAATAAACATGTATTTAATGTTAAAATGTGCAATTCATGATCTATTATTTTACTTTCGTGACAAAAGTAATTCTTCATGCTCTTTCCCCCATTGGTACTTTTTATTACCAATCTTTTTTTTCCTCCTAGTTGTCACTGGTCTGATATCAAAGAACGCCTAAGGATCAGGATAGGTGGACTTATCGTAGTTAGCAAGTAAAAAGTAGGCCTTGTTGCATTAGTTTCTGGGACTTAGTGTTAGAGGGATCTCCGAAAGGGATCAAAGATCTCATCCAGCTCATCAGTTCTTTTAACCTAGATAATCTGGTTGTGTCCTGTTCTTTATTTATGCAGATCTTTCTTGATTTTCCTTTATCAAAAACGTATCTTGACTTTGCACCTCCCTAGGGCTTATATTTCTCCCTCTTTAGAAGGTTATATTGCTCTAGTTCCTTACTTCTCTAGGATCAGTCTTTCCTAATTTCATTCTCTTTAGGTTCTCTGAGGGCAGAAAGAGTCTTATAACTGATGCTCATTTTTCAGTATAAAGTGGATAAACCAGTTACTTACTGGAAGAAAGATTATTGCTTTCCAATTGTTTGATTGGGGAAGGGAACATTCAGACTTGGATTTACTGTATTTTAAGTGACTTCCTTTTATCATTATGTAGGAGAGATGGCCGAGTGGTTCAATGCGTAGCACTGGAACTGCTATGTAGGCTTTTGTTTACCAAGGTTCGAATCCCTCCCTTAGTACCTTCCCTTAATTCACCAATCTTAGTAACATCGAGTGCTCAAATAGCAATGGATACCATTATTCCAACAGCTGGACCCTTCTTTGATCTAAAGATATAGATTCTCAATTCCTAATTGTTGTGACGCGTAAAATAGAATACTAAAAAAATCATAATGAAAATACTGGAAAGGAAAGAGTAGACAAGGAATGAAAATAGATCCTTGGTCTATGATACAAAAATGGGGGAAATCCATATCAAACTCGGATTACTTAACTTTAGCTTAATTTACTTGGCCTAAAGAGAAGAAATTTTCCGAAGCCTTGGTTTCAGCCTCATGTTTAAGTCTGATGAGAATAATATTCTACGACTAGCAATTGTCTGTTCAGTATTACTGAGAAATCTATTTCAATTAAGCTGTGGTAAGTGCTCGATCCATTGACATAGTCAAAAATCAGTCTTGGAAAAGAAGGGTACGAGGGTCCAAAAGCAAAACCAAGCAGGCATGTCATATATTTCAATTAACTAAAATTACAGGCTGACACAGTACCAGAAATCCTCTAAAAGCTGTTTGAATGCGTATAGCTGCTGACCCTTCTATCATACTCTGCTGAACTTCTTGGGAATGGTGCAATTGATGTGAACTTGAAGGCGAGCTGGCAGCAGCTGGAACTGATGTGCTGCTAATATCTTCAACTGATCTTGCAATAGCATCATTATGAGTTAGCTCTTTTTGAAGTAGGTCAGAATCAATCTCAACTGAGTGCTTTCTCCGATGCCAAAACTTTCCAGTCCCTCCTGATTTCTGTTATAATAAACGAGATAAGATTAAGTACACATGCTCATCCAATATGCATAATTACTTTTGCAGTACCTTGAATAAACAGCTATTGACAATCCAGAAATAAGTTAAATATGATCTCATTAACCAGCACACTGAAAAAATCTTACTTATAGTTTTTTTTTTCAATGATAAGCTTTTATCTTTTTACAATGTTTTCAGAATCAATTAATAGATCCCATCATAATCTTAGCATCTATAACACTGAAGTTTCGTGTTGGCAAATTGTCTGATATGTGCCAATTGGTGAAGATATGAGATAACCAATTGAGAACACAATCAACATCACTGCATTTCAGGCTCCGGTGACAGGTGAAAGGACGAAAGCTAACTTAATCGACAAAGTAATATTACTCGAGAATAAGCCTGTCTCTTTAGGATGTAAAGACGATACCAAAGATTACACAAGTAGTTTGCCAAGATGTATAAGCATTGATTAGGATACCCATCGAAAACCAATGAATCAGTGAGCTATCAAAAACATATGCAAGAAAGAAATAACAACAACAACAACCCAGTATAATCCCACTTAGTGGGGTCTGGGGAGGGTAGTGTGTACGCAGACCTTACCCCTACCCTGAGGTAGAGAGGCTGTTTCCAAATAGACCCCCGGCATCCTTCTCTTCAAGAACTTCCCACCTTAATCTTGGGAGACTCGAACTCACAACCTCTCGGTTGGATGAGCAACCCCTCTTGTCTGCAAGAAAGAAATAACATAGAAAAGAAAATGTTACCCACATTTTCATCTTTTTCTAAAGAATGAGACTTTTCTGCTTTCTTTAAACCAACCAGTGATCTGATCCATTTGCTTGAGACACCCATGCTATACTAACGTTGGCTCTACCAACTTGCACTGAAACAGGAAAGTTGACAAATTCAGTAATTTCGTAAACTGATTAACCTTAAGTACCAATCCAGAAGAAAGAGCACATGATAACCAACAAACATCAATTTCTTTTATGATAGGTTCCACCTAACACAAATACTCAATGGACTGCTTAAGAATAACTGAGATAGAGGGATGAAGTTCTTTAGTTCTCAATTCAGAGGCAAACCTGGAATGCTTGAAATCTAGGATGAATATAGAAATAACCTAGCTTATCAAAGACGTGAAAACAGGTAACATTATGAAGACAATGCACAAGTCCAACAGCCAAAACCACAATATCAGTAGAGTAACTTCCAAAGATGGCTATCAAAAAACAAAAAGTAGAGAATAGATCAACCAGTGGAGAGGTAGGATTTTCACCAAGGGGATTTAAAAAAAGAAAATTAAAAAAAAAAGGAATAAACACACAAAATTAAGGAAATTCAACACCTAATACATATACATGAAAAAAATAATTTAACCTTATATATACAGTTTAATTATCGGAGAAGGGGGCCCTGAGATCAACAAAATAGTTCTATCTATTGACCAATTTTTTCTTATGAAGTAATAATAGATTTCATTGCTGGCATCAATGCATAATAATACAAAAGTTATGGAATTAAAAAAGACTTTGTTAGCTCAATTACAAAAAGACTATTCTAGTACCAGGGAGAATCTGAGGGAGAAAGGTAATGGTGGCTGTAAAGATACAAAAGACATCTGTTGTTCCTTTCTGATCATAATCTAGCCTTAAGGGAATGATTTGGAGTTGATAAAACTTCAAAACATCTGTTGTTCCTTTCTATCTATATACCAAATTATGATCAGAAAAAAGGTAAACATGCTTTGAAATGATGAAACAACAACAACAACAACAACCCAATAAAATCCCACAAATGGGGTTTGATTGTTTCCAAAAGACCGTCCATTCAAGAAAATAAGAAAAAACAAAAGAAGAAAATATTACTATCACCATAGATATCATAGGAAAAATAGGAACATAAAATGTAGAAGAAAAATACAGGCAGAAATGATCGCTAGTAAATAGGTCCTGCACTGAAAAGAGAAAATATTAAGATATGACAATGCCCCTAACTATTCTAGACAAAAACCTTACCAAACTAGACTCACAACGATACAAAGTAACGCAAGGCTCAACTACCTCCTAGCATACAACCGTAATACTCGACCAACACAACTTCCTATCAAGTATCATGTCCTCGGAAATCTGAAGCCTCGCCATATCCTGCCTGATCACTTCTCCCCAATATTACTGGAACACATACATTATGTCAATACAACTAAAACAAAACAAATCAAAGTCACTCATTTCCCCTTATTTTATACCCATTCTCCAGAACAAACACAAGTCAAATCAAAGTCAGTCAGTTCCCTGGTCTATTACACAAATTCTCCAGATGACATGTTCATAATCATATAATGTACCCTAATCTCGTAACTTCAACATTCCCTTAAGAATGTTTCAACAGATTTCCACAATGCCATTCATCTCTCAACAAGGGTAAAGGGCTATCTGTATATTAACTATCTAAACCCAAAGTTCCAAACTTTACTACAATCTAAGCTGAACTCGACAACACATTACATGCAACTTTCATTTCCCAAATTTAGGGTCATCATATACCCAAAATAAGAACAACCCACTTCACTTTTCAGTTCTCTTTACCAAAATATTGACCATTATCTATGTATTAATTAAACCCAAAGTTTCAAACTTAAGTTCTAAGCTGAACTCCACAACGCATTACATTTAACTTTCATTCCCCAAATTTAGGGTCATCATAAACCAAAAATAACAGCAACCCACTTCAATTTACAAATCCCTTCACCAAAATATTGACTATCTGTAAGCTAAAGGTAAAGCCAGTAGAAAAAACAACTAACAACAACAAATGCAGATCTCCAAATCACCAATTAACATACATTATTGAATTTATAAACTCTAATTAAACTAACAAAGATATCAAGGAAAAAAAAAGAAAGGGAAAGAACCTTTTTTCCTTAAACAGGTTGGTTGAAATAGATGGATCTATCAATCAGTCAACTAAAAGTTAAAATTGAAGTCAACCCAATTCGCATCATACTCAAGTGAGCTTCAACAACCAAAAATCTTGAATTTTTCCGATTTCTTTTTTGTACTTTTAGGGACTTGGATGAGCTGATAAGAAGTAGAACTAAAGGAGTTATGAAATGAGTCAGTAGCAGCGAAGACTGAGTGCGAGGGTGGTGCCAGCTAACGTACGCCAGAGGAGTGGGGAATATGGGGGAGAATAGAACGGCGTCGTTTTAGGAGGTGAGGCGAGTGGGAGAGTAAGGTCGTTTTCAGAGGTGCATGCGACCAAGAGTCAATCACGGGATTTCCTTGGCCCTTACCCCTTCACCATCGTGTCAAGTCGGATCTTTTCCAACTGAAAATGGGTTTGCGGGTCAGGTTTTGTTTACTTGATCAAGTTTTAACCTTTTTTGTTTGGTAAAAATAGAAATTGGAATATTGAAACCTTTTTTGGGTAGTACTACAAATTTGATGAATACACAAACTTGAGAATAAAGAAATGCCAACTGTTCCCTTAATTAAACATATCAAACTCTTTTTATTATTTTTGTATTCTATTATATATTTCTTTTATATTATCTTAGAATTTTATTATTATATTTCTTTTTTGTTTTGTACTCTAACTCTTGTCTTTAAGCTACTTTGCGTGACAATCCAAAGCTAAATGATTGTTATAAACGTTGGTGACCCATGTAATCTGTTAGGCGAACCATTCAACCATCTTTCCAAATATCAAGTTATCAATCAACTACAACAGCGATAACGTAACATCAGTCCATAGAGTATTTATAACAATCACCCCGCATCCATCTACATTTCAATTAACCTAGATTATCTCATTATTATAAACAAATATTGGTAGGTGCAAATAAGCCATATGACAACTTAGGTATCTTAAAGTGCTTAAGGTAGATGCAAAAGGTATTGGAGCTTTTAAAAGTCATAAACATATACAAAGTGAGATGCATCCTATCATGAGGTGGCAAACCGATGGGTTGAATCGGATATGGGCAAGTCAAAACAGGTAATACAAATATAAATAAATTATTCGATCTAATTCATATTTAATAAAGATAGAAAATAAGTTAATCAGTGGATAATATGGAAATCCATATTTATGCATGGCTTCTTAAATGTTATCACATTTGGGAGACTAGGACTTGAGGAATCTCCAATTTCAATCTTTATAAATGTAAAAGTTAAACTCATTTGTTATCTATTTTTTAAATGCATAATATGGATCTTATCTATATTTGACCCATTTTGAGAGGTTGGTTATCCAACTCATTTTTTAGTGGATAATATAGATGGATAAATATTTATTTATTCATTTTGCCGCCACTAATCCCTTCTAATATCTAACAACAACAATAACTACCCAGTATAGTCCCACACAGTGGGGTCTGGGGAGGGTAATATGTAGATGGGCCTTACCCCTATCCGAAAGGGTAAAGAGGTTGTTTCCAATCGACCCTCGGTATCCCTTCTAATATATAAAATGAATAAATAACATAACGGCATCCCTAAACAAAGCTTTACTGTATTTAATTTAGCTCAAATTCCTTCGATCAATGCAAATTATGAATTTTCACGGTTAATTATACACATTAGGCTCATTATCTCATAAAATTAGACATTGGTTAATGTAGCTCCCCAAACGCGCATGCAGGTATATGCGATCGACAAGTAATATAATATTGTAAATTTAGATATCGTACCCACAAGAACTTGAGATTAATTATCAACTAAATTAAACCAAACAATTAATCTATTCAAGCGAACCCTAACGTATGAATATTTAACTAAAACTAATCTAAAGTAACAAATTAAGAGATTTAAGAAACAAGTTAGCGAATTATAAAGACTAATTCAATGTAAGTGAATATTCTAGAGCTATGGTTTAGCTAGCAATCTAGTTAAGTTTTTCACTAAAATCGTCTAATTAATTTGTCTGGTTTATTGGTTGACATGGTTAATATTGTCCGTAGCCTTCTCCCGAACTCGCCTATTCAAGTTAATCTAACGCCAATATTACTATAGAATTAGAATTAACAAGAACACAATAATAATTCTTGTATTGTAACCAAGCAAGGCGATTAGATATATTCATATCCTAACCGCAACCCCACCCTCCTCCAGAGTTAAGATTTTTCTATACTCAATCTTATATGCATCTAAAATCCCCTCTCCCGAGTTTAATCCTAGATTCCTAGATAGTATTCAATTGGTGATCAAGCAATTAAATAATTAAGCGCAAGATTGAATAAATAAACCAATATGATAAAATAATAAGAGCAATTCAAGCTTCAAACTACAACGTTCATGTAGCACTCAAAACTCTAGAACTAATAAATTATGAGATTAAAAGAAGAGATGAGAAGAAAAATTTATAAACTATTTGACGCTGAAATGTCCAACTTTCCTATTTTTGTCCATTTTGGCTCTAATTTTGCACATATCGCCCCCGATTATTTCCGGATCATTCCTAGACATAAAAACACATCAAATTAACATAAATCAACATATTTCACATCCTAAATCCACGAAATAAAAGTAAGATATGAGGCGATATACATGTGAATATATAAGATACGAGGCGATATACATGTGAGTATATATACTTTAAGCAAAATAAAAATACCCCACACGTAGACTCTTGCTCGTCCTCGAGCAATAAGACAATCAAATAAACCCCTAACTACGTACAAGTCTCAATTATATAGGATCACTTTAACTTTTAACCACACACTATACCCTTGACTATGATCAATACCACCACACAAGCATGACCATACAAAATTTCACATTCTGCCTGTTTAAGCATGCACAAATATAACCTTTGAATTCAATCAATTCCAACAACCTATTTGTTGCCATCCAACCTCAAAAGCCGACTTGTAACTACTAAGCAACCTCAATTCACGTACTCACCCAACAAGAAAGTTTACAACATTACCAATCGTTCATGAGATCATGTGCGCTCACCAACAAACAAAAAGTGTATAGATTAGTTCACACATTCAAATATGCTCTTGAATATAGCTTAAGGACATTACACAATTGAACAAAATTCGCTCACTCTCATAAAGAATTGATATGCATCCCCGGGTCGTATCATAAGCTTGCCTGTAATGTATATCTCTACTAATTTAAACTAGCCAAATCTAGGATCAATTAGGACTTTAAGGTTGTAATGGATGCTAAGGGACAAGTATGATATATTTAAAAATAGTGACTAACCCTCCTAAGCACTTTAATATACCACATTCACAATTCAAGCACATATTCTTCTCAACCAATTCACTTGCCACAGACCATATGCAACATAGCCCTTACTTATTTAAGCACTTCTATACAACCACTAGCATAAATTATTAAGAATTGGTGTGTATTTTTCTAAAAACTTTCACTAACATTTTTTCTTTCTTTTTCTTCTCTTTTTTTTCTTTTCTTCACATACTCCATACGTTAAAGTTCATCAGCTAGTGACTTTTGATTTTAACTTTTAGTGCACCAACAGAATTTTCCATGGTTCCACTCAGAAACTACTGCCAAATATCTCACCTGACTTTATTTAGAGACTAAATGCCTTAGGGGGTAAAGGTTCAATCAATATCAAATTAAGAATGAAATAGAGGTATGGCTTGTAATGTGGTTGACAATGAAAATGTCTACAGGCTCAAAGGGGCTAGCAACGAAAATTTTTATTTTTATATTACAAGCATATCTATGACTAAGCAAGAAAATGCCTACATCATCTCCTAGATTAGCATAACTTACAAGTTCACTTCAATTAACAAATGGGGCAAGTTCTAGACTACATAGGATAACACAGAAAATCACAAATCCTCACACATGTGTTGCACATGACTCAATCAAGACGGTTCTGTTCAACTCTCACGACAAGCAAGCACACATAACTGAGAAATTTAAGCAATATTGCACTATGTGGCATACAAGTCAAACAACTGAGAGAGAGCGTCACAAAATATGCTATTTACTTAACTTAGGCTTTTCAAACCAAATACAAGGAAAGTTAGAATGTATGTCATAGATTATGCCAGTATCAGCCATGTCAATGAGTATCTCGGAGCAACTCGGTTTCTTCCTAAGCTACTCCTAAAAAAATAAAGTATCTGGTTCGAGCTACATCCTTGGAAAAGAACCGAGGCCCAAAAAAAACAAGGGATATTACCTAACTATCCTAAAAAATTTTGGTGTTTTTGATCGGACTTTATCCCTCAAGAAAATTGTCCAAAAGATCTGTTGTTGGGAAAGTCTGAAGTTCTCTAAATCTGTTTTTTAATTTTTGTTTTTTTACAGACTATGTCTACAACGAATTCCAAAGAAGAACTAAAAAAATAGTTTTATACAATTACACTTCAGAAAGTAGTTTCCCCATCCCACACTTATATTATGCATAGTCCTCGGTGCATGATCACAGAGACTCAAACATGCTCCTCAGCTTCAATTTCGGGTGCTCAGACTTCCCATACTCTACAATACAAAAACAACACGAAACTTGACACTATATAAAAAATAAAAAAATAAAAATACAAGCCGGGTTTCCTCACAACAAGCGCCTTATTTATAGTCGTGGCACGACTCCATCACTTTCACCTCTTCTCCTTCCACTTTGAGGATATGAATGATGCCCCTAATTTTGCATCAATTTTTCTATCTCATTCATGAGGCGATGGTGTAAAAATAAAGAACCCAAGTAGTAGGTATAACATTTTGCACTTCTTGGCCTTTAAGTGAGGAATGTCATTTTGCCTCATAGTATGGCAAATTTTAGAATATAAATACTTTGTTCCTCATCCATTAACATCTTCATATGCTCGACTGGATCAATTCTTATGTCACCAACCAAACACAATGTTAAAAAGTATTTAGAATGAGGTCCAATGCGCTCCAACTCCATAATTGCATTATTTTTGATATCCTTAATTTTGCACTCTTCATCAACCTTGGCATCATTAATATTATTTTGGTCGAATAGTTGGAATTCCTCTTTTCGCTCCTCAAGCTGGCCAGTATCCACAAAAATTGGTTGTAGGGCATCAAATGCCTCAACCTTTTTATCCAATTGATCATACAGGTCATGGATATCTAAGCCAAATTTGTTTATCTCTAGCCTGAGCTCAGTTTTTTCGTCTATCAGTTATTTTGTCATATTTGAAAGACCATCACGGAGAAACTCATGAGATTTTATCATTTGAGCTTGTTCCTCTATCCATGATTGGCTCACTATATATGCTTCTTCTAAATTATCTTCAAGTGGAAACTCGCTCTCTTCAGCCATTTCCTCCGTCTCGACCTTTATTCTCATGATTGCTACACTAATACTTTGTATAGCCTTTCGATTTTCATCTTGTTGCTCGACTACTTTCCTTATCATCATGTCATGTTGCTCGACTACTTGATTCATCATGTCCATAATATGAGCCACACTTTCCATATCCTCTATCCTTGATCCTATCAAACTCATAAACGTTATTAGAAATATCATAATAAGAACTCTGAGAAGGATAATAAGAATTAGGACAACCATCCCAATGGCCACCTTGACAACCACACACATTACAAAAATTCCACACATCAGATTGGAATGCACAATTTTGGCATAAGTGTCGTTCTCCACATATGGACAAGGATCACCATAATAAGAATAGACGATATTCGACAAATTATCATTCCAAGATGCCATATCAACAACGATAGTAAAATATTAAACTAAGTTAAAAATAAAAAAAAATAAGAACTTGAATAGGCAAAAAGTAAAAATCCAATCTAGTAGAATAGTTAATTTTTAAGTCCCCGACAACGGCGCCAAAAACTTGTTGCTCCCAAATGCACACGCAAGTATACATGGTCAACAAGTAATATATGATTGTAAGTCGAGATATCGTACCCATAAAGACTTGAGATTAAATATCAACTAAATTAAACCAAACAATTAATCTATTCAAGCGAACCCTAACTTATGAATATTTAGCTAAAACTAATCTAGAGTAATAAATTAAGAGATTAAAGAAACAAGTTGGTGAATTATAGAGACAAATTGAATGTGAGTGAATATTCTAGAGCTATGGGTTAGCTAACAATCCCATTGATTTTCCGCTTAAATCGCCTAGTTAATTTACCTGGTTTATTGGTTGACTGGGTTAATATTGCTCGCAGCCTTCTCCCCAAGTAAAACTCGCCTATTCAAGCTAATCTAACACCTATATTACAATGGAATTAGAATTAATAAGAACGCATTACTAATTCTTGTATAGTAACCAAGAAAAACGATTAAGTAGTCCTATCCTAACCGCAAATCCTCCCACTCACCCCTCTCCAAGAGTTAAGATCTTGCTCAACTCAATCTTATATGTAATCTAGAATCCCTCTCCGAGTTCAATCCTAGATCCGTAGATAGTATTCAATTGGGGATCAAGCAATCAAATAGTTAAGCCCAATATTGAATAAATAAACCAATATGATAAAATAATAAGAACAATTCAAGCTTCAAACTACAACGATCATGTAGCATCCAAAATTATGTATACAATTATATTTATTATATTATTTATGATAAAATAGTATTTTTTATATTTTTTGTAATGTCAACGTATTATTTTCAAGCATTTTTCTACATAAATAATATTTTTATTATTCATTAATTACTTTTATAAATTATTTTTGATAAATTTCGTGTATTTAAACTATGACCCAATGTTTTGCGCTAATTTCTGACCCAAAACCTAGACACAAGCCCAAACCACATGACCGTTTTAATGAGCCTGGTGGGTACCCATTTAATGACCCCTGGTGATCTCAGAGATCAACGACCCACAAACCATCTACCATCTGTAATAAACCAACCCAAAACCCTAACACTCATTTCCCTCTTATTCGCCGTCCCAAGCACTCTCAACTCTCCCTTTCCCTCTTCTGAGAAACCCTAGCAGCCACCTCCCTTATACTCTCCAGCTCTTACCCTAATATGGAATCTCCTCGTGATTTTCCTTCCATATACGCTCCGTATCTTCGTTACTTTACATGGTTATGGTATCACCTAGTACTTGCCTATTTTTGGCAAGTAAAAGGTCTTGAATCAAGTATAATTGTTTCCAGATTTTCAAGAACTGAACGGTGTTTCGTTTATATGCATCTATTGCAAGGTTATATAAGTTCGATTTAGTGAGATTCTTTGACTATTTTATTATCCATCTGGAACAAGGGTTTACCTGATTTTCTCTTAACTTGATTCTGAATTGATTTGCATGCTTCTGTTTCCTTATTTGTGTTTCATTAACTATGTTTCCTTGTGTTTCTTCAATTGTTACTACTATATAAACCCCCTTCTACATTCCCCTTCTAACTCTTAACAACGATTACTTAACTACTGTTACTACTACTATTCTCGCACTCCCACTCATTCTATACTATTCTAAGACTTAATTTTGGCCGGTTGGAAGCCAAGGCCACCGAAATCTATTCATTAGCCTCTTTCAGTGCAAACACTACTCAGAGCCCACTTCGAGGCTAGTGTGAACTCTAAAGCACTAGAGATTTGGGGTTTCATTGTCCTCCTGCAATTGTTGCTATTTGTGAGATTTTGAGTTTCTCGTGCTTTGTCTATTTGCTTGCAACTGGTTAGTACTTCATACCCTTGCCCTCCTTCTTCTTTCTGTTTGTGTTTATGTTATGTGCACTAGTAAGAACAACAAAACAATAATATACCTATAATATCCCACACCGTGGGGTCTAGGGAGGATAGTGTATATGCAGACCTTACCCCTACCTTAAAGGATAGAGAGGTTGTTTCCAATAGACCCTCAGCTCAGGAAAGCATAAGCACCACATTAATGAAAATATAGACAAGACAGAACAACACTGAAAATCCATATAAAAGAAAAATAAAAACAACGAAGTAGTAAGGCGATCAACAATGAAAGAAAATAACGGTAAGTCAAACAAACCTACTACTAACATAAAGCGAGACTGCGTGCCAATACTACTAATATGAACACTCTAGACTACCTACTCTAATACCCTATTCCTCGACCTCCATACCTTCCTATCGAAGGTCATGTCCTCAGTAAGATGGATCTGTACCATATCTTGCGTAATCACATCTCCCCTCCTCTTATTTGGCCTACCTCTACCTCTCTGTAAGCCCTCCAATATCAATCTCTCATACCTTTGCACTATGGCATCTTTGCTACTCCTCCTCCTCCCCCTCCTCACATGACCAAATCACCTAAGGCGCGCTTCTCACATCTTATCCTCAATAGTGGTCACACCCACCTTCGTGAATAACCTCATTTTTTAATCTTATCTAACATGGTATACCCGCACATCCATCTCAACATCCTGATCTCTGCTACTTTCATCTTCTAAACATGAGCGATCTTGACTGGCCAATACTCAACCCTTAACAATATCGTTGGTCTGACTACCACTCTGTAAAACTTACCTTTAAGTTTTGGTGGCGCCTTCTTGTCACTCAAAATATTGGAAGTGAGTCTTCATTTCATCCATCCCGCCCCGATATGATGTGTGAAATATTCACCAATCTATTCATCTTCTTGAATAATAGACACAAGGTACTTAAAATTTCCTCTTCTAGAGATGACCTGTGAGTCCAGCCTCACCTCCCTTACCCTCCTTAAATGTCACCACTAAACTTACACTCCAAGTATTCTATCTTGGTCCTGCTTAACTTGAAACCATTAGACTCTAGGGTTTGCCTCCATACCTTTAACTGCGTGTTCATACCGCCTCGCACCTCATCAATTGATATAATATCATCTCAAAATAGCATGCACCATGATACCTCCCCTTAGGTGTACCGCTTCAATACGTCCATAGCCAGGGAAAATAAAAAAGGGATAGCGCCGACCCCTGATGCAACCCCATCATAGCCGAAAAATTGTCCGATTCCCCCCACCGTCCTTACTTGAGTCTATGCTCCATTATACATGTCTTTAATAACCTTAACGTGGGTAACAAGTTCACCTCTAGCCTCCAAACATCTCCACGAAACCTCCCTCAGAACTTTATCGTACTTTTTTTCTAAGTCGATGAACACCATATGCAAGTCCTTCTTCCTCTCCCTATACTGTTCCATCAATATCCTAACAAGGTGGATGACTTCTGTAGTTGAGTGCCTCGGCATAAAACCGAACTAGTTCTCGAAAATAAACACACTCCTCCTCACTCTTAGCTCTCTCTCTCTCCTAGACTTTTATAATATAGCTAAGCAGCTTAATACCCTGATAGTTATTGAAATTCTGGATTTTAACCTGGTTTTTATATACATGACCATCATGCTCTACATGCACTTTTCGGTAAACTTCTACATTCTAAGAATGACACTTATTAACCTAATGAGCCACTCTAAGTATGCCTTGATACACTCTTTTAAAACTGCACAAGAATTTCATCCAGGCCGGTCGCTTTGTCCCTACTCATCTTATACATAACCCCCTCTACTTTATCAACTCTAATCCGCCTACAATACCCAAAGTAATAATGACTCCCAGAGATTTCCAAATCACCCATTTCAATGCTCATGTCCCCCTCTTCGTTCAAAAGACTGTAGAAGTAGGTCTTCCATCTCCGACAGATAATTCCCCCATCCAACAAACTCTACCTTCTTCTTCCTTGATGCACTTTGATCAGATGCAACCCTATACCACAGAATGTGAACAGCGGTTAATGCAGCTTTTAGAGGAAGGTTATGATCGAATCCACAGAGAGCTAAGACGGATTTGGAATTGGGTTCCTATCTAATCTATCAATGTGCGATGTTCTTAATTGCACTTCCAATCATTCTTTGTTTGTTTACTATTCTACTTTAATACTAATGAAGCATGAACATAAGCTAAGTGTGATATTTTTGTAAAGGTTTTCTTACTTGATAAAAAGGGACTACAGAAGTGACTTATACTTAGGTGAGTATCTAACATGCTCTAAAACTTAGGGAAACATTGTTATAATTGGGATCATGATATAACCATTGCATATAACTACTCACTCTATGCCTCTCGGTAGTTTGACAGACTTTGCCCTAATTGACTTTTTCAAGCCCAATTGGGTGTTCAAATAATGCAAGCAAAATTGGCTCATGTGGGGTATTACTATCTCTAGGTTTAACCTTTTATTAGGGTTATGAATCTCTTGAATGCACCCTAATTCCTTGTTAGCCTAAATTTCCTAGACTTGGCCTCTCTTTCATAAGAAGAGCCTAAGTCAAATAGGCACAAATAAGTGTTTGCAACTACCAATTCAACATTTAAAGCACAAATCAAGCATAATATCATTCACCCATAAACATATAAGTCCTAATATTCAAGACCTGTTAAATACTCACACTATGGTTGAGCCACAACCCTAGTTAATGGGTTTAGCTACACATACGCAAAGAAGAAACCAAAGATTGAGATGAAATATAAACCATAAAAAGTACATACAAGATTAAAATCTAAGATTAATTGCTAAAGATATTCTAAAAATATTCAAAAAGGCTAAAAATGACCGCTCATGTGCTCTACCAAAAACAAATGACCTAAAAATCTGAAAATGAACTATTTATAAACAAATAAATTTTTCAAACAAAATTGCCCCTACAGGGGTTCCGCTAACAGCGGAAAATGGACCACTTCTGTGCTTGAACTACCACAGTCGCGCAAAAGCAAGTGGGGACCGCAGTTCTTCTCTTTGTAGCTGGTTCTGAACTTGAGTCTGCAGGGAGCGAAAAAACTACCGCCTTAGTGCTCCTCCAACCGGGCCGCGAAATATGAGCGCGGACCACAATCTTCAATTTGAGATCCAGACCGAGTTCTCTGATTCTCACTTTCATTGAGGGTGATAACTTGACCGCATCTGCGCTAGAGACACTGTTGTCGCGCAATTTCACCGTGGGCAATGGTAGCCTGTAAGCCGAAAATGTAACTCTTTGTTGTTAGTGCCCTTTTGACTCGGCTTTAAACTTTTGAAAGTTTCACTCCTTTATGAGGTAGTTTTGATCTTTTGTCTCTTTTTGAACAAACACTGCAAACAAGAACGATAAGTTAGCTTTCGTGAATACTTGTACACATTTTAAATCCAAAACCTAAGCAAAAAGAAGCATAAAATAGGCTACATTCCGTAGTTATCAACTCCCCAAAACTTAAGCTTTTGCTTGTCCTCAAGTAAACAAAGTAATTCTCACCTCTTCAAGATAAAATAAAGGAAAATTTCATCTGTCCTAAAGTGACCTCATCTAGCATCAATTGGGAGTAACAATTACCCATAAACAAATGCATCATTAACAACATTCAACCTTTTTAGCACCATGGCTTTAGCGCGACCCAAGAGCATCAAGAGTTGACTCTATTTATCAAGAAAACTCTTTCTATCACATTGGTAACTGTGGAACCCAAACTCATACTCATCGACTCTCCATAACCAAACCTCAATTTTTAGATTATAGCACTCAGAATAAAGATTGTGGAAAATACATTTATCTCTCTCAAAGGGAGGTCACAGGTCCGGCTCTAAGTACTATAAGGTTTCCTCTTATGTGAGTCACCATTAATGTAAGCTTACTCAACTTAATCATGTACGGCTTTTGCAGGAATGCAATGAAGGCATTTGGTTCAAGGTGGGATATATTGGTCTATGAAGGTTTCGTCTTTCCTTAATCACTTCATTTACTTTATTTTGGCTCACATTTTTTTGACTCTTTGAGTCATTTACTTCTTCCTTAGGGGTTAGAGAGATACACTGCCGCTCTTTCTTGTTCATGTCAATCCTTTTTCTCCTTCCTAGTCTTTCCAAGCCTTTCATCTTTGCTTTTATTAAATCCCTTCATTTCTTCTACATTGTTCATTATCTTTTTGTCTTTTTGGTTTTTTCTTATTTTTCTTTTTCCTTCACTTTTCTTCATTTTTGTACCTTTTATCACTTTTTGCATTTCTCATCTCATTCCCCAAACTTATACTTTTGCAAATTTCTGCTAAGTAAAGATCGGGTGCTAAGAGAGGATCGTTTTAGAACAGATAAAGGCTTGTATCGTGGTTATTGAAAAAACAAGGGCTATATGTCACTCCCTTAGTGATTAACTAAGTAGACGTGTGGCACTTGGGATCTCGCTCACGATCTTGCACAACTTGCTCACGTTATTGCTATGCCAAGTCAGTCTTTCTATACTCAAGATCACTAAGCAATGTCAGAACACATGAGAATTGCTAAAGGAAGCTTTTGTAGTAGAGAGCACTTGATTGTTTTGCTTGGTTGATGAATTACAAATGAATGTCCCCTATTTATTCTAATCACCTAAGGGCTAGTATGTAAACAGTAATTATTCTACAAGTCATTTTGTATTTAGAAATAAATCCTTTCTCTAGAATATTCTACATACCTAGAATCTTCTAAGGACTTTTCTTACAATTCTATAGGGTTCTAGGGTCTTCCTAAGGAAACATCTGTTAGATAATACGCTTAACGCTAGAGAGGGGGGGTGAATAGCGTTATAATAAAAATTAGCGTAAACTTGCGGAATTTAAAAATTGCAGGAAATAAATAAGTGATAAGTAAATAAATTAGAACAAACGCACCGATGTATCCTGGTTCACCACAACCCGTGGCTAGTCCAGTCCCCGAGAGACTCTCTCGAGATTTCCACTAACTTGTTAAGCTTACGGGTGCTCAACAAACCGTTACAACTTGAGGACACAAGCCTCAACAACCTTTGCTCGGAGATACAACACTCCAAGTCTTCAACCAAGGAAACACAAGTTCCTTCTTACAACACAAGGGACTAACACTTCCCTTCAAGTGTACAAAAACACTTAGCACTCAAACAAGACACTCCTTTAAGAGTAGATATGAGTAAAAAGAATACGCTCAAGATCGCAACAACTTTCGACAAGAATTTGGCTCTCAAAAGCTTATGTAATGAATATAAAATGATAAGCAATAAAGTATGCAAGCTTTAGCAATTGTATGATCAGTTGTTGTATGTTGTTGTTGCTTAAAAGACTGATTTGAAGCTGTATTTATAGTTGCAAAACCTTGTATTACCGTTGCCTAATTGCCAATTAAGAATTGCTGATTTTACTCTGTGACAATCGATTGTCAAATTACCACAATCGATTGTTTGCCAGTTCTTCCAAAAATCAATCCCAGATTTTACGCATAACAATCGATTGTTTAAGACTCACAATCGATTACTGGCAACGTTCAAAAAATCATTTCCAGATTTTACTTAAAACAATCGATTGTTAGAAATCTACAATCGATTACTCAGCAACGTTCAAAAAATTCTTTCCAGATTTTGATTAAAACATTCGACTATAAGAAATCAATAATCGATTATCTAGCAACGTTCAAAAAATCCTTTCCAGATTTTAATTAAAACAATCGATTATAAGAAATCAATAATCGATTACCTGACGGTATTTGAAAATATTTTGGCAACGTCAGTTATACAATCGATTATATTTAACAATGGATTATATATCAGTCTTGAAAAATCAATTTAGACACTGCCTCTTGACAATTGATTGTTATAGGTTCACAATCGATTATTTAATAACTTTGAAAAAGTCTGGAAGACACTGCCTCAACACAATCGATTGTCATAAGTTCACAATCGATTATTTTGTGACTTTGAAAAATCTGATGGACACTGTCTCTTCACAATCGATTGTCATTAGCTTCACAATCGATTATTTTGAGCTTTGAAAAACTTTGATGGACACTGCCTCATCACAATCGATTGTCATAAGGTTCACAATCGATTGTCATGCAGATTTGAAAAATCTGATGCTCACTGCCTTAACACAATCGATTGTCATAAGTTCACAATCGATTGTCAAGCAGCTGACTTAAACATAATCGATTATCATAAGTACATAATCGATTATCTTAGTCCAGATTTTAGAGGCATGTTTAAAAATCATTTTGACTAAAGTAAATATGCATTATTTAATATCATTTTGCTCTAAATTAAATATGCATGATTTGTTAAAAATATTTTTACGAGAGAAGCCAAGTCTTGAGTTTAAGTTGTCGGATCAAGATCACAAGTAAATACCGACTCATATAAAACTTAATCTCGATCTTTGTCTTGTGCTTGAATCTCTTTGGCTCGTTCATGCAATTCCGTCATCAGTATGTTTCTTGCCATTTGATTGATTGTCATACAATATCGTTGTTTGACACTTGACTTCATTGTTTGTCATTCATCAAAACCTATACCTGAAAATCATGCTCATACAACCAAAGCGCACATATCATAGATATACATGATTTCCAACAACATCCATATTTATCTAGAACCTTCCTACAATTGCATAAATATCCAGAGAATTTCCAAGAAAATTCTCCATAGTTCTAGAATATTCCACCAAGATCTAGTCCCTAACATATGTAACCATTCCATATGGGGAAAATATATGCCAAGTTATACCTACGTGGCATGATGATGTGGCGGGTCATGACACTCTCCCTCACCCAATTTTGTGTCGCCCTCGGCACAAAGCATCAACACATATGTGCGCACATCGCCTTGGAATCGTCGAAAATCTTTGCCCATTAGCTGATGTCATATGGAGTGGTTCGTCTTCCTTTATTATAAGGTACTGGTCCACTTTCTTTTTGCCCCGTTTGTACTTTGGACAACTAGAAATGATGGCCTTGATCCTGCGCCCACCGGATGCTCCTCCTTGCTCTAGGCCTGAATCTTCCCATAACTCAACAAAGTCTGGCAACTTTTTAATCACCGGGTCCATGCTTCAACTTCCTATTTGGCTACCCTCTGTGGTCCAACCTTACTGGCAAACTTGAACCCTCTTTTTGGCGCATCCTCTAATTCTGATATCAAGTCATCACTTTATAACTCACCATCCTCTTCAACTATATTCGTCCTACATTTCTTGCTGCCACGATGCTCCATTTGCATGGTGCAAAGACAGGCTTTGGAATCCCTTAATTTTGGCTTAGATTCTAAGCTCATCCCTCCAGTGCAGGCACTTTGTCCTGTGTCATCCTTATGTGCTTGAGCAAAGTTCCCTATCATTGCTGTAAGCTTCCCCAACTCTGGGAATTCACTTGCCCGATGAAACCCTTTGCAGAAGTAGCATCCTACCTTAGGTACGTACTCCCTACTATTTTTCGACCCCTTGCCTTTTCTCTTGGACTACTGTCCGTTATGTATGGCCCCTTGTAATTATCCTTGTATACCTCTGTTGATACCTAAATTTTTTTCTATGTATTTTTATACTCAAAATACTTTCAAATAGCATGTGAATGCATATATAAGCATGCCCAAGAGTTTTGGTATTTTTCCCTAATTTTTTAAAAAATTTAAAATTAAAATTTTGTCTCTTTTGGCAGTACAAAATCCAATAATTATTCCCAAAATTATCATTCTGGTGAAAATTTTATTTTCATTTTTATATTTACACCAAAATATAATTAAGGTGATTTTTTTCATTTTTTTACAGATTTATTTGATATTTTAAAGCTAAATTGCGTAAAATTACAATCATAGCCTATAATACGATTAATAGTATTTTACAATTATAAAATTATTTTCAGTATTTTTAGATTAATGTTTGTATATTATTAACTAGTTTAGTGATTTTAATTTATTTTTAAAATTATTTTTACTATTTTATGTAATATAAAAAGGGGAAATTGGCTATTTAATACATAGCCCATTATCATTTCAATTTTAGCCAAAATTAAAACCTCTACTCCACCCAATTAAACAACCTAATTTTAATTTGACCTGACCCCTTAGCCCAAGTTTTAAACCCGTCCAGTTTCCTTTTATATCCTGATCGTTGATCATTTTGATGAACGACCATAATCTATTCCTTCCTTTTTTAATCCCCTAACCCCGTAACCCTAATTCATTGACCCAAAGACAGCCGCCTTTACCTCCCAAATTCTCTCTAGCTCTCTTCGAAACCCTAGCCCTATTTCGCTTACTTCCGTCTCATTTCCACCGGAATCCATGGCAGCCCTGGCCATTGATAGCCTATACCCCACTCTCCCTCGCTGTTAGACCTAAATTAACCAAAGCTCGGGGTCCGACTTCCTTGGTTTCCTTTAGATCTGACTTAGATCTGCAAGACCTATGGCCTCTCCGACCATTCTCCGGCGTGGTCAAAGCAATATGAGTCTCTTCGACTCAAGATCTGACTTTCCCCAAGACCTTCTCATTCTAGGGTCTTCTCTACCATTGTTTAAGCCTTCTAAGGTTCTATACTTGCTTGTTTTTCTTAGATCTATTCCATACTTGGTCTTTACTTGATGTTTTAATCCTTTTCCCCAAATTTCCTTTTTAAAATTGTTCAAGTTCGTTTTTAGGGTTTCTGGAAAAAGTTTGTTTAAATGTTTCTGACTCTTTCACTCTCTCTTTATGTTTGTTTATACTCGTATGTTCTTCCTCTTACTGTTTGCTCTTTTTTTCCTTTCCGATTATGCAAGACTTTGTCGGTTCTTTGTTCACATGTTAACTTAGGTTATTGTTCCGCACTCTTTGGTATATGTGTTTAAGTTTGTGCTCTTTGATTTTGTTTCACCTTACCGAGTTTTGTTGATATTCCTGCTAAGCATTGTTCATACCTACTTTGTTTAAACTTCTGAAATTTGTTTGAATTCCAAGTTTTTCTCAAGCATGCCTTTGAATCAATGTGTTTGCTCTCATGTATGTTTTCTTGTCAGAAGTTTTGAAAAGATATCTGAGCCTCTTCTCACCTCTGACTCTACACAAAAACCTAGGTTTGGGGTTTCTTTGATAAGTGACATTTGGGTTCTACATTAGGACCTAGGTTTATAGACTCGCTATGAGTATGTAATTGATTTTTGAAATCCTATCTTTCTTGTGACTTTGAAACTTTCATTGTTAGACTCTTTCTTTTGTTTGAGTTGTATGCTTTTTATATGAGAAAAACTCCTCTTTCAAAAGGTTTCACCAACCAAGTGATTGATTTTGAAATCCTTTTTAATAAGGGTAACTATTCTTTACCGATTTCCTTTGATTAAATCTCCTTATTTTGATCCTTTTGTGTAAAAATCTTATGCTTGTGATGTTTTTCTTAAATACATGGTCTTTTGTATCTCTTCTGTGACTTCGTACCAATCTTTGAATTATTGCAATGACTCTTTCCTTTATTACTTAAGGTTCTCTGTGATTACAATCGGATCCGGGATCCTTTTTGATTGATTTTCGAACCAATACCTATTTTCACTTTATAAAGATAGTATTATTTCAACTTTCCATAATTACCTAATATGTATTTGGCTTTATTTATACACTATGTGGTTTCTTTTCCCAAATGAGCCTTATTGAACTGATTTCTTTTCCTTATTCTGCCTTGACTAACCGTTTGAACTAGAGTCCTTAATTAAAGCATTCCAGTTGTCTTAATTGACACTAATTGATTGTTATCTCCATGTTTATGCACTCTTTGCCAATGTATTGCTTGTTTTCAAGAACTATATAAGGACCTAGTCCTCCCTCTTTATCACATGATCAGAAAGACATGAAACTACACTTACACATTGAAATACACTTACTATACTTACACATTGAAATACACTTTCTGGCAATATTGTCATCTAATCTTGCTTAGTTTGAGATCTTTTTGAAACTGCTGTTCACAAGTTGGCTCTTTCAAGGCTACTTTTTCTTACTTATTTTTTTTTGAAACTAGTATGTTCTTTATTTTAATCTTCTACCTCACCCCCTATGTGTTTACTTTACAACTTCAGACTTCTTGTTTACTTTACTACTCATGTTCTGTAATTTGTGCTAAATATTTCCCTTATTTGCTTATGTTTTTGTTATGAATCCCCCACCCCTATTCCTTTCTATGTGCAAAGTTAAGCTTTAGGTCTACAATATTCTGATTACTGATTAGGCCATGGCTTGATCCACAATGGATCCTAACTCTCAACGTCTGACTAGCAGGCTGGTCAGGGGTGTGCCAACATCCCAATTGCTGGGCATGACCACCAGCCTGCCATGTCCCTCTTTGATTCCCTTCCCCTTGTGCACTTACAATTATTCTTAGACTCTTAAGTTCTACCGCTCTCTTATAACCCTTCCTTTGGGACCTTGAGTTCCCTCTGAACTTGGACATCTGAGGGTTGGCATTTTCATACACACTATGTTCCTGATTCTACAATATTTTAGGGTGTAAGCACTGCCTGGAGCCCTTTAAAACTCTTGGGAACTTTGACACACCCCCAAATATGAGAAGGTCTTTTGGAAATATGATCTTGGAAGTTGGTTTATCTCATATTGTTGGACTTTAAGTCTGAATTAGGCTGTTTGGATGTAGTTGTAGCTGCTGATGTAACTTTTACTTTCTTTTCTAATTCATTCAGTCTGATAACTATGGGGGATGGATAGTGGAAATGGATGGGATTGAATGCATGCAAATGGTAGAAAACATGCCTATAGGTCTTTATATAATTTCTGTGCTTCTGCATTTAGAATACCTGCCTATAGGTCTTTATATAATTTCTGCACTTTTGCATTTAGAAAACATTCCTATAAGTCTTTACAATTTTTGCACTTCTGCATCTAGAAACCCTGCCTATAGTTCTTTACAACTTTTGCACTTCTGCATCTAGAAAATCTGCCTACAGGTCTTTATAACTTTTGCATTTCAACATCTCGAAAGCATGCCTATAAGTCTTTCAATGTTTTTGCATACACACGCCATTAGGCAAACTCTCTTAGTCTTATTAATAATCAATTCATTCTAAATATCATGTCTATAAGATTATTATAACTGTTTAGAATCAATCACATTTAGAGATCATGCCTATTGTAATAAATCAACTAAATCAGTTTGTGTTTTGAATCTGAAACCAGTCTTAAAAAGTCTGCAGATATTTGTTTAAAAAGACTAACAACATTTGTCTATAAATCAATAGTTCTAGTAGATGTTATGCCTATAGGCCTCACCTAGGCAAACTGATAAGTAATTAATTTACTGTGTCCGTCTTTGATAACTACATCCAGGCAAGGTTAATTCGGACTACTCATTTGAGAAATATGTGATGAATAAACATATCTTACATCGTAATTTAATTCAGACCAAACCAGTATTTGAAGTCATGCTATGTTTTCTCTTTTAAGTGAGGAGGCCTATATGAGCCTTAAATGATATTTGTTCACCTTCAACTACTATTTGTTTTTGCTTGGCGCCTAGATTTTTACCCTTTCTGAAGCTCTGAAAAGGCCCCAACTCCCTCCCTTTTAGGATTAGTAGTCTCATTGCCTCCGAGATTGATAAGATCGGGACAGGTAATAGCATGCAATAAGTAACAATACCATTCCGTGCTTTAATACCTTAACAGGGTGGGAATGGTAGATATGGAGATGATGACCGATGCGTTAATATCTCATATAGCCCCTCTTCTGAGGAGTGAATACTAGATATTTCCTTGACGTGATCCATGTTAATTACAAACCTAGGACCCCTCTCCCTTTATTTGCTTTCATCTCTTCTTGTAAAACTATTCTTTTTTTTAAAACTTTCTGCCCTCTCTACTTACCTTCAAAAGTTTCCAACTTATTGGTAAAGTCCTATGCAATTCCCTCTATTTTGAACCCCTAATTGCTTACTTGGTTATGTGAAGTCATAATTATAACACGACAGGGACCACACTAGTGGATCTTGAGGGGTGCCTAACACCTTCCCCTCGAGATAATTTTTAGCCCCTACCTAAACTCTAGTTCTTCAAACTCAAACCTTTTTGTGTTCTAATGCACTTAATCATTAGGTGGCGAATCTTCAATCCAAACCCGATTCCCAAAAAGGAAACGAGTTGTCCTCCCAAATGTCATAAACCCGACTTTGCTTCAGAAAAAGGGGGCGTCGACAGCATGGCGACTCTGCTGGGAATTTTTAGGCTTTTACCATTTCGTGTTATTTGTGACTTTATTGCTTTTATTACCTTTATTTAAGGTCTTTATCTTTTTTTCTATGAAACTGACTTGGCTTTTGTTTCTTTTTCTTTATTGCTTTCTTTTACCGCTTTCCTTCAATACTGGTGTAATTGTGCTGTAATCATTACTTTATGAACGTGCAAATGCGTGGTAACTTGTTTCATTCTTGTAATTGCATCCTCAACATCATATTCTACTCGTGTCAAATAAAATACCATAGAAACGCGTATAATGAGTCGTTGCGCCCTTCCGATATTATCACCCCCTAAATTGTGCAAAGGCATATTTGCGGTAAAACCAATCGATCAACAATGCAATCGATGGTTCTGTTCCTTTCCCTCTTAAGATGTACGCTCAAGGGTATCGGTCTAATACCCCATATAAACCTTACTCTATTTAACCGTGCATACATCATGGCCAAGCTTAGCTGAGTCAGTTATGTTGTCCACATAATGACTCTTTAAGATAGCCTTGTCCAAAGTCCGCTGAGTTTCCTTGGAACCCAAACGGATGCCACCATATTCTGTGCATTTATTTGGAGGACTAAATGTTGTTTGTGCTAATTATTGGCTTAAATAGTCAAGTCCGGCGGGGTAAGGGTCTCACACTTTGTTTTGCAGAAAATGAGGCACGTAGTCCCTAGATTCGGCATGGTAACCAACATTCACCCAAGGCTGCTAAGTTGGTGGGAAGGCCTTCACTCTAGTAATCAGACTCTCGTCCACAAATATTTGGGAAATTTGCCTTCTCTTTTGGAAATCCAGCCGACAACAAAATCATAGAGAACTTTATTCTGGGATAGCAACAGATCTGTATTTCGCTTTAGGGACCTTGAAATGACACCTTTTTCTAAAGGAAATAAGAGGGTTAGCTGGTATTCCTTAGAAGACTCCGGGTTTGCTTATGCTAGAAAATCACAAGCGTAGGGGTTTCCTCAAGATGATAGGACTAAAGAAAAACTCAGACTTGACTTGTCTGAGGGCTCTTATATTCCTTTCGACTATTTGTACGAGAGGTACAACCATATCAAGTCCTACTGCACTTACCAGATGAAATTGCCCTTACCTCATTAGGGCGTATCCATAGAACGGTCTTCGTCTTGATGTTCTGCTTTTTGGGGATGAAGAAGGCTAGGATCTATACCCAATTAACCATGGTCACCGAGACTCTAATGGGAAGGATTGGCGGGCAGCCTTTCAGCATAGTACCAATGATTGTTTCAGAGATATATCGAGCTCTGAAAAACTGTCAACAAGGGGTCAATCACTTTGATGGTTGTAACTTATTACTCCAACTTTGGCTCATGGAGCACCTCCAAAAGGGTGCATATTGGCAAGAGATTTTGCGTAGAGACTGGGATGATCATATCTCCTTCCATCAGCCAAAGTGAATGAACTATATGCCTAACATGTTTGCTCAACCAGAAGATACTAAAGGGTGGGTAGAGTTGTTTGAAAATCTGAAGGAAGACCAAGTGCAGTGGATGTTCGAGTGGTTCCCTACTTAAGAGTTCATTGTCCGATCTTGGGATGCACCGTTTCATATACTCATCGGTCTAAGGGAAACTTATCTTATGTCCCTTTCCGATTCATGAGGTAGGCAGGGAGAAAGCAGGTTATCTCGATGGTCGACAAGATGAGTCACTTCAAGGCTGACTTTCCAGACGATAATAGCCTTCACAAGTGCCAGGCCCAGCACATGTGGCACTGCAAAATCATCCCGGGAAAGGATTCCATAGAACCAGACAGGTACCATACTGGTTATACCCTATGCTATCCAAGTTGGTTGGAAGACGATCATGGTCGGTTAGGACAACCCGGGTCCGACCGAGGTCACAGGGTCATCGACAAAAAGGATGAAGTACAGATTAAGTACAACCAATTACGCTAGAGGATTCGAGAGTGTGAATGCAAACATCGGGAAATTCAAGAAGAACATTAGAAGCTGATTGAAGAATGGAAAGATATGGCTGTCAGCGCCAATAAGCGACTGGGGTATTTAGAGCGGTGTTTAGTAGAGTTGGAAAGAAAGTTCATCCAAAGGATTGAAAACTATCAGAATGCTGAAGGAAATAAAGGAGGACACTTAGCTAGAGCCTTTTTGCTGCTGGGACTGTGTGTGCTGGTGAAGCTGTTCGATGGAGCTAAAGATGCCGAGTCTCGGGAGGGCCCTTCTGGGATCCAGTAGCTAGTAGTCTTTTTTGTTCCATGTAATAAGGCTGATGGCCATTAGTGACATTTTATTTTTACGCAATTTTTTAGTGTCATTTTGGGATTCGTCTTATTTTTATCAATAAAACGAGGCACTTAGCATTATAAGTTCTTCAAAGTATTTTTCTCTAGGCCTACCTGGGGCACAACGAGGCTCCCAAATTAGGACACGATTTATATTCTTGCACTATGTGTTAAAAATTGCAATGTTTTCTTCTCATAATCCTCATTAACTTGCTGCCTTTTTTGTTTTTTTTATGCCCCTCCCCAAAGTTTAGTTCGTACACTGTGGCATTAACATCATACTTCATAAGATCCAAGGGCCCTCCACCTTCTTCTCATCCTAGTCCTATCAGAAACAAGAATAGAAGAAAATGGAGGATTTGAACAACTCAGCCGAAAGGGTAGAGGTTCCTCAGGGTATTCAGGTTTCCAAAGAAGGTGCCGCTCAGCTCGAACATATTGAAATTTTAGGAAGAATTGGACCAAGGTCGAAACTTGGCAAAGTTATCATTTTCCCTCACTGCCCCAGATATCAACTATCCCAATGCTCAAAATCCTACACCTCCTCAAAACATCCCGTAACCATAAAAACAACCCCTTCCCCATCAACACTGCAACACATGTCGCACTTCAAACAACACTCGCTACTCATTCCTAAAACACCAACCTCCACAAGTGATCATCCCCACAACGCCTCCGCCTATGTGGAAACTGTACCATACTATGCTCAACCTATTTCAAGCATACCGAAGTATGATGACAAAGATTCTCTTATCAGGAACCTGGCCGCAGAACTCAAAATGTTGACTAGCCGAGTCCAGGGTGTTTAGGGAAAAAAGGTATCGAGGGACTGAATTATGAGGACCTTTGTATTTAGCCAAATGTCGAACTACCCAAGGGGTACAAACATCCCAAGTTCGAGATGTCTGATAACATAGGGGATCCCAGAGTTCATTTGAGGACCTACTGCGACAAGCTGGTCAGGGTAGGAAAGGATGAGAAGATTCGCATGAAGTTCTTTATGAGAAGTCTGAAAGGAGATGCTCTATCTTAGTACATTAGGCAAGACCCAAAGAAGTGGACGAATTGGGTAAGTATGGCATCCGATTTTATGGACAGGTTCAGATTCAACACGGAGAATGCACCAGATATATTCTACGTCCAGAACTTAAAGAAGAACTTCACAGAGACATTCCGCGAGTATGCTACTCGCTGGAGATCAGAGGCCGCTAAGGTCAGGCCAGCTGTAGAAGAAGAACAAATGAATAGGTTCCGCGAGTATCTCCACCCCCCACATATCAACCTACCTCACCAAGGTATTCCCAAGTCGCACATGTCTACCAAGACTACAAAAATCAACCCTCTCATTGTCAATCACCTCCGACTCGTCAAAACTTTCCCAGACTTCAACAAAACTTCGATCGCAGGCTCCCCAAACAATATACTGCCATTGTCGAACCAATCGACCAGCCGTATGAAAGACTCAAAGATGCTTGTACATCACCTCTATCCCTGCCATAATTCTATAAAACCCCTCCCAATGGATCAACCCAAATAAAACCTGTGCATAACACTCTGGCATGAAGGGGCATACCATTGACGAGTGCCTCTCGCTGAAGGATAAGATCCAGACTTTAATTGACATTAACATTATAGTGGCAAATGAGCTTGCTCATAATATTTGCAGCAACCTCTACCTGACCACAAAGGTGCAGGTGTTCAGATGATCGAGATAGAGGACAATTGGGACCCTAAAGGATCTATTGGATTGATTACTGAGGGTGACGAGCCAAAGAAACCGACGATCACACTTAACCCGATTATTGTCCAGATCCAGCCTTCCAGGGAAGATGAAGTAAACATATCTATACCACTTAAGTCCGAAGCACCTTCTTCTGCAAAGGCGTCAGGATCAATTGAGGTCGATTTGGATCCCCGAAAGCACCTATGCCATTTGAAGTGACTATGTTACCCTCCAAGCAAGGGTACCCATTCCAGTAGCTATGTCAGCCATAACACCATTCCTTACAAAGGCCACTCCTTGGTATTACACCGTCGAGTTGAGAAGGAAAGGGAAAACCAAACCTGGAGAGGTAATTGCAGCATAGGGTATGACCAGGACCGGCATGGTTTATACTCCAGAACATCTACCTGAGTTCAGTAAGTAAGCCTCTGGGCGACTAATCAAAATTGGGCCTGATAATCTGTGGAGGAAGATACAAGCCAAAAAGTATTCAGTCATCGTATAGCTGAATAAGACGCCAGCCCAGATCTCCATCTTAGCCCTACTACAAAGCTCTGACGCACATAAAAATGCCTTATTGAAAGTGATGAGTGAGGCATATATGCCCAACAACATAACTGGAGGAGAAATGGCAAACATGGTAGGGCAGGCATTGAAGATTTATAATATCACTTTCCACGAAGATGTGCTGCCACTAGAAGGGTTAAGCCACAATAAGGCATTGCACATCACTTCATCACCTCATATCCCAGAATCCAAAAGACCACCTGAACCTACAACTCTATCAACCCAAAAGTCCACATACCCACAAATATTCATGATGAGCCCTACAAGCTCCAGCCACTCCCAAGATTTTCCTCCACTTCAACCTTTTGAAAAAGAGGGTATCAGTTATGCTCCAAAAATCCCCCAAAAAAAAAAACGTAGTACTATCTTCTGGAGAAAAACCCCCAACAAGTGACATGAAGCAATAATGAACTGGCAATCTGAAAATTTCATCAGCCAAAACAAAGTGCTAAACAACATTGGCAACACCATAAGGAACGTTGCTCATACACATAACAAAATGATGAACAAAGTGGAAATGATTGAGAAGAAGACAGAGCAGATCTGTCTTAGCATGGAGGACTAATCAAAGTCTTGGAACTAAGGTTGGAAAATTTACAATATGAGATTTGTCCACCAGGAACTTCACTTTTCAAATTATTCCAACAACAACAAAAGGAGACAATTTCCATCAAGGAACAAATCCAACTTTTGAGAAATGAGCACTTTGAGCCGCAAAAAACCCCAATTTTCCCTTCAAAACTACCTTCTTCCCTATGTCTCCACGAGCATATTCCCCACCGAAATTAGACTGCACCTTTTCTACCTTTCCATCTACCTCACAAAGTCCAATCTCTTTCACCCAACCACCAAAAGAAGAAAATGATTTTGATATCAAAAAGTTGGTTTGGTAATGAAAATATGCCATTGCAGCACAGAAACAAACCAAGAAAAGACGAGACCAAGGAGAAAGTTCAAAAGGGTCGAACCCCGAAAATATGATGATTTCTGACCAAAAGGATCCAAACCTCTATGTCTCCCAGCCAAGATACACATCAGAAGAAGATACACCATGGTCGGAATCTCTTAACTCATCAGAAGATGAAACAATGGAAGATATCTCTCAATCAAGCAATGAATCCTCAACAAACTCTTCCAAGGAAGATGATCCCCCAATATTTCTAAACTAGACAAGAGACCCAGAAATATCTAAAGTAGATGAGGAACAAGAAGGCATGACTGATGAACCTATCCCAGAAAGAAGAAATGAGCCCCTGGCGTCAAAATTAGTTGGAACGGGTTTCCACACTTTCACCTTAGATGATGTCAAGGTTTCACAATAACCTCAAAGTATCCAAGACTTCTATACTTGGATGGTGACCAAAAATTTGATGGAACGAGAAAAGTATATCATCCTATCAGAACTAACTTCCAGGTTCTCAGGAATCCTCAGAGACTGGTGGAACTCACTTGGAATGCAAGACAAAAATACTTTTCTTACTTCCCAAGATTGTGCCTTCAAAATCAGGATCCTACATGAAGTTTTCTGCAGAGATACTGGCCAAAGACAGGGAAAATGCGAAGAAAACTCTTCGAAATGAAGTGTGTGTCAATTGACATAAATGACATTGATAGACATTTTCAAAAAATGGCAAAGATATACTTCGAGATCGGAGGAGACATCAATCTGAAGCAAGTCTTTGTATCTTCCCTTCCAAAGTTGCTGGCAAGTCGAACCATGACCATCATTGAAGAAAAGTTTCATTCCACAACAATCCCACAAATTGGTTATATTAGGTAAGCTATTTTCATTGCATTGGATGATATCTGTACAAAGCGCTCTGCTCTAAAGCAAATTATGAAACACAATCCAGTGCTTGACAAAGCATGCCAGATATTTGCTTTAATCACTGGATCATAATGTTCCTGCCACACATCTAGGCGAAGGAGAGATTTCAGGAGGGTCAAATGGCCAAAAATTACTGACGGAAAATAAAGGTCCAGGAGATGTACAAAATATTTCAGATGGAGAAGGCAAGGGAATTTTCACAAGAAAAATAGATATTTTATTTGCCACAAGATTGGACATTTCGAAAAAAATTGTCCACAATCAAGAAGAGCGGTCAAACGCATTGAAGAAATTGAAGAGTGCACTGGCATACATCTCGGAAAGGAGGAAGAACTTGAATCCATATTCTCCGTAGATGATGAACCTAATGAAGAAACGTTATTCTCTCTTGATATCTATGAAGATCAAGACAATGATCACTACCAAATTTCAGAACAAGTAATCGAAGCTCGGGATGAGATCAATGCTCTTGCAGTTGTTCCTTTGGTAGAACTCAAAGTCTATTCATCCAAATGGGATAAACCAACTAGAGTTATTGCTTACATAGACACCGGAGCTGCTTCCTCACTCATAAATCCTGCTGTTCTCCTTGAAGATCAATGGATGCCGCATTTTAAGGGTTTCAACACTGCGTCAAATGCAATCTTGACCACAACTGTCATTACAAAGCACCCATCACAATTGAGTTATTTTCAGGATTGAAGTACAGAACGAAGCTTCTAGGATCAGATGTACGAGGAAAGGATCTTATTATTGGATTCGACATTTACAAACAACTCAGAGATCAACTCCAGATCAAGGCTAACGGGATAGCTTTCAAAAAGCAGTTCAGGCCTTATTCTGAGATTCCGAGGCTGTTCCAAATCACCAATGACGAACAACTCAAAGAGATTGAACAAAATCTTATTGAACATTCATATGCTAAATCACACAAGGATTTCATGAACAAAGGGAAACGACTGTTATGGAAAAATGAAGAGTTTTTATCAAGCTCCCTTTCAAAAAGAATGAAAAAATCAATCCAACAAAAGCCAGCCATTCAGGGATGAATCCAAATCATCTTCAGCTTGCAAAGAAAGAATGTGAAGAACTTTTGGAATTTGATCTGATAGAGCCATCTGATCCAAAATGGGCATGTGAAGCATTTTATGTCAAAAAAAGAGCTGAGCAGACAAGAGAAAAACTCAGGTTAGTCATCAATTACCAGTCACTTAACCATTTCCTCCAAGATGATAAATTCCTTATCCCAAATAAACTCACTCTTTTCTCCCACTTAGCCAATGCCAAATATTTTTCTAAGTTTAATTTGAAGTTTGGATTTTGGTAATTGGTAATCCACCCCGAAGAAAGACGCAAAACATGATTTTGCATCCCCGATCATCACTTCGAGTTTAAAGTAATGCCCTTCGAATTAAAAACTGCACCTTCCTTGTGCCAAAAAGCCATGATAAAAATATTCCAACCCATCCTCCATACCTTTTTAGTTTATATTGATGACATCTTGTTATTTAGTCATACATTAGAGGAACATATCAACTAGTTTCGTCAATTTTAGGCATTGGTAACACAATACGAAATCATTCTCTCAGCAAAAAAGATGGTTCTTGCTCAAAAGGAGATTGATTTTCTTGGAATGCATTTTGTCCAAGCTCAATACAGTCCAGGACCACATATATATCAAGAATTACTCAAATTTCCGGATACCAACCTCACAACAAAGCAGATCCAACAATTCTTGGGTATAGTAAATTATGTGCGAGATTTATCCCAAATATCTCTATATATATTTTTCCACTCACATAGATGCTCAAGAAAAATGCACCATCATGGGGAAAGAAGCAAGATGATGCTGTCAAGGAAATAAAGGAGATTTCAAAAAATGTCAAGTCTCTCTACATCCCTTTAGACGGTAAGAAGAAATTGCAAACTGATGCACGCAATGAATACTGGAGTGCTGTTCTATTTGAAGAAAATGATGGCCAGAGTAAAATATGTGGACACGCTAGTGGAAGGTTCAACGATGCCGAGCAACATGATCACTCCACTTTTAAAAAAATTCTTGCAGTAAAGACAAGAAATTTAATTTCTTCATTATTCACACATAGTTTCTGATAGAAATGGACATGAAGGCCTTCCCAAAAGTGATCCAGCTAAATGCAAAAATTATTCCCAATCCCCAGATTCTTAGGTGGGCTCAATGGTTCTCTCCATATAAGTTTCACGTAAGGCACCTAAAAGGAAAAGATAATATTCTCGCAGATTTTCTGTCTCGACAGAAAAAATTCTCAAAGAGATTTTCCACAGCAAAAGTGAAGCTGAAGCAACAGATAATCGGCAATTTCTTCATGCTCTCAAGTATGCCAAGAACAAGTTCATATCAGCAAAGAGATCATCCACCAGAGTTATTCAACCTCATGGATCCGTTTGACCCGTCAATTATTATGGAAAGAAGAACTTATTATGAGCTCCAAGTTTTTTGAAAACATGGAGGATCCATTCTTAAGCCATATGGGGTCAATCCAGAATATCCGTTCTGCCATATATTCATAGCTCAAGCCAAGGATTTTTCACAAGAATTATTATAGTTTTTCCGGTACCTATGCCATCAGTATTATATTTTCATGGAATTCAAATGCAACTTCTTCAAGGAATTTGATAACATCGCACCAGCTCTCAAAGTATTTTTGCTATGGTTCAAACCTAGAAGATATTGGTTAAAGTGATTCAATGCTTCCTACATGGAAAAGGTATTTATGTTTCATAGGCCAGTGATGATTATTAATGGAAAAGTCCAAGCGCAAACAGATGAATCATTCTGGTGGAAATTTCCAGTGTCAATTTTATCAATGGAAGAAGAATATAGCGAGGCATAAAGAATACTTTTACAACAAAACAGGTGCATCCCGAGAGAGATATGGCCAAAAGATTGGGCAAGCTGGAATTACACAAGTAATCATCCTCACTGGGAAAGAGTCTGAGAAGCAACAAAAGAATACCAAACGCCATATGAAGTCATTTGCGAAAAGATCACTGAAGACATTTCCAGAGTAAGATTGCGGATTAAAACTCTCAATCCATAGGAAAAAGAACACATCAAAGAAGGGCCGTTAAATTCCAGACGTTACTACACAAGGTCCTTGAAAAGATGCCTAGTAGACAACCCTAGAATCAATGAAGGATAATTACCTAATTCCTTGCTAAACACACCATAATCCTAGATTAGCTACCAAAAAACCCTAAAAAACATCCTACCCATGCCAAGACAAATTTCCATGCATTTCCATACTATCTGGGCCCCACTTCAACTTGTTGTCACATGTTTCTACATGCTTCCACATGATTCGTCACATGCCACACCCTACTTTCACATGGCGTCACATGCTCCCACATGCTTTCACATGCTAAACCATGTAAATTCTACCTATTGTCACATGTTTTCAGCTGTTTTTAGTGGTTTTGCCTAAAGTCCTTCACATGCTTAGAAGGACCCACTTGTAAGATAAGTTTGCCATGTAAGATAGATTTATTTTATTATGTCAGTTTGTCTTGTAATAAGGCCTTGCAGTAGTAGTAGGATCATCTTACAATTTTATTATCTTAGGATCTTAGACTCTTTCAATCATCTTTGTAAATCTTTTGTGATATACTACATATGAGTGTTTTCTAAATTTCTCTCTTATTCTTTCTTTCGAATGGATGGAAAGGCCGGTCCATGTATGAATAAATATAGTAAGAATACTCTAAGAAAGTTTGCTTATTGTAGTATGAATGTTATCTGAGTTATGAACAGCTAACATTGCTTATAGTACAAAAGTTTTCTGAGTTGTGTAGCTTGGCAAGCCGTCCCTTCTGGGTTGTTGAAGCCAGCTCCTTTTTTAGGAAAATTTTTGTGACTATAAACAAATTAACTGTATGTGTAGATTGGAAAGCCACTCCTTATGGGTTGTTGAAGCCAACCCCTTTTGTAGGAAAACTTTCGTATCTATGTTTGCTTTCTTGGAGTCTCTTCCTCTGTTTCCTTTGTACTGTTTATCCCTGAATGATTGGCTTTTGTTGGATTGATATTTTCATTCTTTTTGAAAGGGATCTTGATAAAAAAACTCTTCATTTTTCCATAACGGTTGTTTCCCTTTCTTCATGAGATCCTTGTGTGATTCAGCACATGAATGTTCAATAAGATTTTGCACAATCTCTTTGATTTGTTCGTCATTGGTGATTTGGAATCGCCTCGGAATCTCAGAATAAGGCCTGAACTGTTTTTTGAAAGATATCCCGTTAGCCTTGATCTGGAGTTGATCTCTGAGTTGTCTGTATATGTTGAATCCAATAATAAGATCCTTTCCTGGTACATGTGATCCTAGCAGCTTCTTTCTATATTTCAATCCTTGAAAGAACTCAATTGTGATGGGGTGCTTTGTAATGACGGTTGTGGTCAAGGTTGCATTTGACGTAGTGTTGAAATCCTTAAAATGCGGCAAACGTTTTCCTACAAAAAGGGTCTCTCTTCAACAACCCATAAGGGACGGCTTGCCAAGCTACACAAACAGTTAATTTGTTTATAGTCGCAAAAGTTTTCCTTAAAAAGAAGCTGGCTTCAACAACCCATAAGGGACCGTTTGTCAAGCTACACAACTCAAAAAACTTTTGTACTATAAGCACGTTAGCTGTTCATAACTCAAAAAACTTTCGTACTACAATAAGCTAACTTTATTAGAGTATTCTTACTCTATTTAATCATACATGGACCGGCCTTTCCATCCATTCGAAATAAAGAACAAGAGAGAAATTTAGAAAGCACTCATACATAGTATTTCACAAAATATTTACAAAGATGATTTAAAGATTCTAAGATGATAAAATTCTAAGATGTTCCTACTACTACTGCAAGGCCTCCTTTATATAGGGCTAGGAGGTTATTACAAGACAAACCGACTTAGTAAAATAAACCTATCTTACATGGCAAACTTATCTTACAAGTGGGTCCTATAAGCATGTGAAGGATTTTAGGCAAAACAAGTAAATAATAGCTAAAAACATGTGAGAAAGGGTAAAATTTACATGGTTGGCATGAGTAGGATATTTTTTATGGTTTTTTGGTGGCTAATCTAGGATTATGGTGTGTTTAGCAGAGATTTAGGTAATTATCCTTCATTTATTCTAGGGTTGTCCGCTAGGCATCTTTTCACGGACCTTGTGTAGTAACATCTAGAATTTAACGGCCCTTCCTTGCTGTGTTCTTTCTCCTCTGGATTGAGAGATTTAATCCGCAACCTTAGTTTGGAAGTGCCTTCAGTGATCTTTTCTCGGATGACTTCATATGGCGTTTGATATTCTTTTGCTGCTTCTCGGACTCTTTCCTAGTGAGGATGGTTGCTTGTGTAATTCTAGCTTTCCCAATCTTTTGGCCATATCTCTCTTGGGATGCACCTATTCAGTTGAAAAAGGATTCTTTGTGCCTCACTATATTCTTCTTCCATTGATAAAATTGACACTGGAAATTTCCACCAGAATAATGCCTCTGCTTGCGCCTGGACTTTTCCATTAATAATCTTCACTGGCCTATGAAACATAAATACCTTTGCTATGTAGGAATCATTGAAGCACTTTAACCAATATCTTCTAGGTTTGAACCATAGCAAAAATACTTTTGAGAGCTGGAGCAATGTTGTCAAAATCCTTGAAGACGTTGCATTTGAATTCCATGAAAATATAATACTGATGGCATAAGTACCAGAAAAACCATAATAATTCTTGTGGAAAATCCTTGGCTTCAGCTATGAATAAGTGGCAGAACGGATATTCTGGATTGACCCCATATGGCTTAATAATGAATCCTCCATGTTGCCGAAAAACTTGGAGCTCATAATAAGTTCTTCTTTCCATAAGAATTGACGGGTCTAATGAATCCATGAGGTTGAATAACTCCGGTGGATGATCTGTTTGCTGATATGTCATTATTCTTGGCATACTTGAGAGCATGAAGAAGTTGCTGATTATTAATTGCTTTGGCTTCACTTTTGCTAGGGAAAATCTCTTTCAAATTCTTCTGGTCGGGACAAAAAATCCTCGAGAATATTATCTTTTCCTTTTAGGTGCTTGACTTGAAACTTATATTGAGAGAACCATTGAGCCCACCTGAGAATATGAGGGTTGGGAATAACTTTTGCATTTAGCTGGATCATTTTTGGGAAGGCCTTCATGTCCATTTCTATCAGAAATTCTGTGTAAATAAGGAGAAATTAAATTTCTTGATTCCATTCTTTACTGCAAGAATTAATTTGAAAGTGGAGTGATAATGTTGCTCGGCATCTTTGAATTTTCCACTAGCGTATCCGCATATTTTCCTCTAGCCGTCTTTTTCTTCAAATAGAACATCACTCCAATATTCATTGCTAGCATCAGTTTGCAATATCTTCTTACCATCTGAAGGGATGTATAGAGACTTGGTATTTTTTAAATCTCCTCTATTTCCTTGAGTGCATCATCTTGGTTCTTTCCCCATGATGGAGCATTTTTCTTGAGCATCTCTATGAGTGGAGAAATGTATGTAGAGATATTCGGGATAAAATCTCTCACATAATTTACTATATCCAAGAATTGTTGGATCTGCTTTGTTGTAAGGCTGGTATCCGGAAATTTGAGTAATTCTTGACATATATGTGGTCCTGGACTGTATTCACCTTGGACAAAATACATTCCAAGAAAATCAATCTCCTTTGAGCAAGAACCATCTTTTTGCTGAGAGCATGGTTCCGTATTGTGTTAACGATGCATCAAATTGACGAAGCAAGTTGATATGTTCCTCTAATGTAAGACTAAGTAATAGGATGTCATCAGTGTAAACTAACGAGGTATGGAGGATAAGTTGGAATATTTTTATCATGGCTTTTTGGAATAAGGAAGGTGCAGTTTTTAATCCGAAGGGCATGGCTTTCCACTGGAAGTGATGATCGGGGATGCAAAATCCCTTTTTGGGTCTTTCTTCAGGGTGGATTCCCAATTGCCAAAATCCATACTTTAAATCAAACTTAGAAAAATATTTGGCCTTGGCTAGGTGGGAGAAAAGAGTGAGTTTATTTAGGATAGGGAATTTATCATCTCGGAGGAAATGGTTAAGTGGATGGTAGTTGATGACTAACCTTAGTTTTCCTCTTGTCTACTCAGCTCTTTTGTTGTTATAAAATGCTTCGCATGCCTATTGTGAATCTGATGGCTCTATAAGATCAAATTCCAAAAGTTCATCACATTCTTTCTTTGCAAGGGAGCTTCATAAAAAACTCTTCATTTTTCCATAACGGACGTTTCCCTTTCTTCATGAAATCCTTGTGTGATTGAGCATATGAATGTTCAATGAGATTTTTCTCAATCTCTTTGATTTGTTCATCGTTGGTGATTTGGAATAGCCTCGAAATCTCAGAAAAAGGTCTGAACTGCTTTTTGAAAGCTATCCTGTTAGCCTTGATTTGGAGTTGATCTCTGAGTTGTTTGTAAATGTCGAATCCAATAATAAGATCCTTCCCGGTACATCAGATCCTAGCAGCTTCGTTCTATACTTTTATCCTGGAAAGAACTCAATTGTGATGGGGTGCTTTGTAATGACAGTTGTGGTCAAGATTTCATTTGATGCAGTGTTGAAATCCTTAAAATACGGCATTCATTGATCTTTAGTGAGAACAATAGGATTTATGAGTGAGGAAGCAACTCTGGTATCGGTGAAAGCAATAACTCGAGTTGGTTTATCCCATTTGGATGAATAGACTTTGAGTTCTACTTGAGGAATAACTTCGAGAGCATTGATCTCATCCTGAGCTTCGATCACTGGTTCTGAAATCTGGTAGTGATCACTACCTTGATGTTCATAGATATCAAGAGAGAATAATGTTTCTTCATTAGGTTCATCATCTACAGAGAATATGGATTCAAGGTCCTCCTCCTTTCCAAAATGTATGCCAGTGTAGTCTTCAATTTCTCCAATAAGTTTGACAGATCTTCATGATTGTGGAAATCTTTTGCGAAATGTCCAATCTTGTGGCAAATAAAACTTCTGTTTTTCTTGTTGAAATTTCCTGGCCTTCTACGTCTGAAATATTTTGTACGTATCCTGGACCTTTCTTTTCCGTCAGGTTTTCTTGGCCATTTGAACATCCTGAAATCTCTCCTTCTCCTAGATGTGTGCCAGGAACATCCTGATCCGGTGATTAGATCTGATTTGTGGCATGCTTTGTCAATTGCTGGATTGTGTTTGATAATTTGCTTTAGGGCAGAGCGCTTTGTATAGATATCATCCAATGCAACTAAAATAGCTTGCTTGATATAACCAATTTGTGGGATTGTTATGGAATGAATCTTTTCTTCACTGACGGTCATTGTTCGACTTGCCAGCAACTTTGGAAGGGAAGATACAAAGGCTTGCTTCAGATTGATGTCTTCTCGGATCTCGAAGTATATCTTTGCCATTTTTTGAAAATTTCTATCATTGTCATTTCTGTCGAATGACATACACTTCTTCTCGAAGAGTTGTCTTCACATTTTCTCCTGTCTTTGGCCAGTATCTCCATAGAAAACTTCATATAGGATCCTGATATTGAAGGCAAAATCTTGGGAAGTTAGAAAAGTATTTTTGTCTTGAATTCTAAGTGACTCCCACCAGTCCCTAAGGATCCCTGAGAACCGGGAAGTTAGTTCTGATAGGATGATATACTTTTCTCGTTCCATCAAATTTTTGGTGACCATCCAAGAATAGAAGTCTTGGATCCTTTGAGGCTATTTTGAAACCTTGACATCATCTAAGGTGAAAGTGTGGAAACCCGTTCTAGCTGGTTTTGACACCATGGGCTTATTTCTTCTTTCTGGGATTGGTTCATCAATCATGCCTTCTTGTTCCTCATCTACTTCAGATATTTCTGGGTCTCCTGGCTGGTTTACAAATATTGGGTGATCATCTTCCCCGGAAGAGTTTATTGAGGATTCATTGCTTGATTGAGAGCTATCTTCCATTGTTTCATCTTCTGATGAGTTAAGAGATTCCGACCATGGTGTATGTTCTTTTGATGTGTATCTTGGCTGGGAGGCATAGAGGCCTGGAGCTTTTTGGTCAGAAATCATCAGATTTTCCGGGTTCAACCCTTTTGAACTTTTTCCTTGGTCTCGTCTTTTCTGGGTTTGTTTCTTTGCTGCAAGGGCATCTTTTCTTTCACAAACAAATTTTGCGATATCAAAATCATTTTGTTCTTTTGGTGGTTGGGTGAAAGAGATTGGATTTTGTGAGGTAGATGGAAAGGTAGAAAAGGTGCAATCTAATTTCGGTGGGGAATATGCTCGTGGAGACATAAGGAAGAAGGTAGGTTTTGAAGGGAAAACCGGGGTTTTTTGCAGCTCAAATTGCTCATTTCTCAAAAGTTGGATTTATTCCTTGATGGAAATCGTCTCCTTTTATTGTTGTTGGAAAAATTGGAAAAGTAAAGTTCCTGGCGGACAAATCTCCTATTGTAAATTTGCCGACCTTAGTTCCAAGGCTTTGATTAGTCCTGCATGTTGGGACGATGTCTGCTCCATCTTTTGCTCAATCATTTGCACTTTGCTCATCATTTTATTCTGTGTGTGAGCCACGTTCCTTATGGTGTTGCCAATGTTGTTCAGCACTTTGTTTTGGCAGATGGAGTTTTCAGATTGCCAGTTCATTGTTGCTTCAATGTCACTTGTTGGGGGGTTTTTCTCCAGAAGGTAGTATTATGTTCTTTTTGGGGATTTTTGGAGCATAACTGATACCCTCTTTTTCAAAGGGTTGAAGTGGAGGAAAATCTTGGGAGTGGCTGGAGCTTGTAGGGCTCATCATGAATATTTGTGGATATGTGGACTTTTGGGTTGATAGAGTAGTAGGTTCAGGTGGCCTTTTGGATTCTGGGGGATGAGGTGATGTTGGTTTGGATTTGGGCATTGTTTCACTATCCTCCCAACTTGGAGTGAATTTTTCTGGTAATTATGGCCATTCTTAGGGTTTGTAACTGACAAGAAATTTATTCTTGGACGGCTTAATGAGCCAATTGAAGGATCTTTATTTTCATATTTGGCCCGAAATTGTTTTTCAGTGGTTTTCCTCTTTTTCTTGGATTTTGGTTTGGTTTTGTTACGCTGGTGGTGTTCATCATATTCTCCAATTAGATCTTCCAAACAGTCTTGGCAGTCATAATCAAGATCCCATGGGCAGTGTCCGGTGAAGGGGCATTTGAACCACCAAACTCTTTTTCCTTCTCTGTCAAAATGTTGACACCAGTCATGTTCTTCCATGATGCTTTGTATTTTCCAGAAAAACTCTCTGTCAGGTTCAGGGTATGTGTCTGTTGTATCTTTAGGTTGAATCATTTGGCAAAAGAAGATGGTTTTATTAGGTTTTTTTGAGATGGGAATGGTCAAATCTTATGGAAACGGTTTTGTTACTTCTTTTGGTAAAAGTTGGTTCACTAGATTGCAAGGATTCCTCCGATTCTCTTAGCTTCTCATAATTTGTGATCCAGGAATCAGGAAGGATTTTTACAAGCTCATCTCTGGGAATCTGTCTGGGTATTTGGGTGCACATGATGTTTCCTTTGGTAGCATCAATATTTCAGAGTAAGGCATTTTCTCCTCCGGGTAGGCAAAGATCCGTTGCATGATTTTGGACTCGCCATGCAATTTGGTGGTGAAGGGTAGCTTGAACGGAATCTTTGGCTTGTGGGGCTCCCTGGATTTGGACTTGGATTTTCAGGGCTTCGGTTAGGTACGGGTCATAAAGGGACATGTTGAAATTTGGAAAGATAGTTATGAAGACAGTTCCAGCATTCAGGGTAACTTCGACAGTACCCAAATTTGCATGTTGGTACTCCATATATCTTGTGTCAAGAAGAGAAAGTCGAGCTACAACAGGTTGACCTTTTCTTCCATGATACATTAAAGCGATTCGGATAGCACCAATATGGATATGGGTCAAACCATGATCTCTCCATTTTCTAGGAAGATCATCTGGTATTTGAAGGGTGATATATTGTTCTTCTCGAGTGGAAAGAATAAGATATTGGTCAAGTTTTGAGGCAGCAACATATTCTTTGACTCCTTTTGGTCGGTGTTGGACTAAGGAACGAATTTGGGTCCATGGTGCAAAATATTTTTTGGCAAAAGCAGAGTAAGGGTTTATGAGGGGTAGTTCAGTGGAGGATACTTTTTATTCGTCGGGTAGTATATCTACTTCATAGAGGTAATCATATATTTTGGACATGGTTTTATATTGAGTAGGGGACATATTCATTTTTGCAAGGGAAGAGGATGATTGAAATGACTCAGACATATTTAGTAAAACTATTCCTCCCTCTGAAAGGATGGGCTGGCTCTGATACCAGAGTACAAAGGAAACAGAGGAAGAGACTCCAAGAAAGCAAATTATTCCATAGATACGAAAGTTTTCCTTCAAAAGGGGCTGGCTTCAACAACCCATAAGGGACGGCTTGCCAAGCTACACAACTCAGAAAACTTTTGTACTATAAGCAACATTAGCTGTTCATAACTCAAAAAACTACACAGTACAAAGGAACAGAAGAAGAGACTCCAAGAAAGCAAACTATACCATAGATACGAAAGTTTTTCTACAAAGGGGGTTGTCTTCAACAACCCATTAGGGACGGCTTGCCAAGCTACAAAAATAGTTTGTTTTCCTACAATTGGGGGCTGGCTTCAACAACCCATAAGGGACGGCTTGCCAAGCTACACAACTCAGAAAACTTTTGTACTATAAGCAACGTTAGCTGTTCATAACTCAGAAATATTTCGTACTACAATAAGCTAACTTTCTTAGAGTATTCTTTCTCTATTTATTCATATATGGACCGTACTTTCCATCTATTCGAAAGAAAGAACAAGAGAGAAATTTAGAAAGCACTCATATGTAGTATTTCACAAAAGATTTACAAAGATGATTGAAAGATACTAAGATTCTAAGATGATAAAATTCTAAGATTTTCCTACTACTACTACAAGACCTCCTTTATATAGGGCTAGGAGGTTAGTACAAGACCAACCGACTTAATAAATAAACCTATTTTACATGGAAAACTTATCTTACACGTGGGTCCTTCTAAGCATGTGAAGGACTTTAGGCAAAACTACTAAAAACAGATGAAAACAAGTGACAAAGGGTAAAATTTACATGGTTGAGCATGTGAAAGCACGTGGGAGCATGTGAAGCCATGTGAAAGTAGGCTGTAGCATGTGACGAAGCATTTGGAAGCATGTGGAAACATGTGACAACAGGTTGAAGTGGGGCCCGGATAGTATGGAAAGGTGTGGAAATTTGTCTTGGCATGGGTAGGATAATTTTGAGGCTTTTTTGGTGGCTAATCTAGGATTATGGTGTGTTTAGCAGGGATTTAGGTAATTAACCTTCATTGATTCTAGGGTTGTCTACTAGGCATCATTTCAAGGACATTGTGTAGTAATGTCTGGAATTTAACGACCCTTCTTTGCTGTGTTCATTTTCCTCTGGATTGCGAGTTTTAACTCGCAACCTTAGTCTGAAAATGTCTTCAGTGATCTTTTCCTGGATGACTTCATATGGCATTTGGTATTCTTTCGGTGCTTCTCAGACTCTTTCCCAATGAGGATGATTGCTTGTGTAGTTCCAGCTTGCCCAATATTTTGGCCATATCTCTCTCGGGATGCACGTGTTTCGTTGAAAAAGAATTCTTTGTACATCGCTATATTCTTCTTCCATTGATAAAATTGACACTGGAAATTTCCACCAGAATGATGCCTCTGCTTGCGCTTGGACTTTTCCATTAATAATCTTCACTGACCTATGAAACATAAATACCTTTTCCATGTAGGAATCATTAAAGCACTTTAACCGATATCTTCTAGGTTGAAGCATAGAAAAAATACTTTGAGAGCTGGAGCAATGTTTTCAAAATCCTTGAAGACGTTGCTTTTGAATTCCATGAAAGTATAATACTGATGGCATATGTACCAGGAAACCCATAATTGTGGAATATCCTTGGCTTGAGCTATGAATATATGGCAGAACGGATATTCTGGATTGACCCCATATGGCTTATGAATGGATCCTCCATGTTGTCGAAAAACATGGAGCTCATAATAAGTTCTCCTTTCCATTATAATTGAAGGGCAAGCAGATCCATGAGGTTGAATAACTCTGATGGATGATCTGTTTGCTGATATGAACTTGTTCCTGGCATACTTGAGAGCATGAAGAAGTTGCTGATTGTCTGTTGCTTTGGCTTCAATTTTGCTGGGGAAAATCTCTTTGAGAATTCTTCTGGTCGAGACAAAAAATCCGCGAGAATATTATCTTTTCCTTTTAGGTGCCTGGCTTGAAACTTATATGGAGAGAACCATTGAGCCCACCTGAGAATCTGAGGATTGGGAATAATTTTTGTATTTAGCCGGATTAATTTTCGGAAGGCCGTCATGTACATTTCTTCAAAAATTCTGTGTGAATAAGGAAGAAATTAAATTTCTTAATTCCATTCTTTACGTCAAGAATTTCCTTGAAAGTGGAGTGATAATGTTGCTCGGCATCGTTGAACCTTCCACTAGCGTGTCCACATATTTTCCTCTGGCCATCTTTTTCTTCAAATAGGATAGCACTCCAATATTCATTGCTTGCACCTGCTTGCAATATCTTCTTACCGTCTGAAGGGATGTAGAGAGACTTGACACTTCTTAAAATCTCCTTTATTTCGTTGACTGCATCATCTTGCTTTTTTCCCCATGATGGAGCATTTTCTTGAGCATCTCAGTGACTGGAGAAATATATGTAGATATATTTGGGATAAAATCTCGCACATAATTTACTATACCCAACAATTGTTGGATTTGCTTTGTTGTGAGGTTGGTATCCGGAAATTTGAGTAATTCTTGACATCATTTAAGGTGAAGTGTGGAAACCCGTTCCAACTGGTTTTGACGCCATGGGTTCATTTCTTCTTTCTGGGATTGGTTCATTAGTCATGCCTTCTTGTTCCTCATCTACTTCAGATATTTTTGGGTCTCTTGGCTAGTTTACAAATATTGGGGGATCATCTTCCTCGGAAGAGTTTGCTGAGGATTTTGGGTCTCTTGGCTAGTTTACAAATATTGGGGGATCATCTTCCTCGGAAGAGTTTGCTGAGGATTCATTGCTTGATTGAGAGCTATCTTTCATTGTTTCATCTTATGATGAGTTAAGAGATTCCAACCATGGTGTATCTTCTTCTGTTGTGTATCTTGGCTGGGAGACATAGAGGTTTGGAGCCTTTTGGTCAGAAATTATCAGATTTTTGGGGTTCGACCCTTTTGAACTTTTTCCTTGGTCTCGTCTTCGCTTGGTTTGTTTCTTTGCTGCAAGTGCATCTTTTCTTTCCCAAACCAATTTTGCGATGTCAAAATCATTTTCTTCTTTTGGTGGTTGGGTGAAAGAGATTGGATTTTGTGAGGTAGATGGAAAGGTAGAAAAGGTGCAGTCTAATTTCGGTGGGGAATATGCTCGTGGAGACATAAGGAAAAAGGTAGGTTTTAAGGGAAAACTGGGGTTTTTTGCGGCTCAAAGTGCTCATTTCTCAAAAGTTGAATTTGTTCCTTCATAGAAATCGTCTCCTTTTGTTGTTGTTGCAAAAATTGGAAAAGTGAAGTTCCTGGCGGACAAATCTCATATTGTATATTTTTCAACCTTAGTTCCAAGACATTGATTAGTCCTGCATGCTGAGACGATGCCTGCTCTGTCTTTTTGTCAATCGTTTCCACTTTCCTCATCATTTTGTATAGTGGTATCAGAGCCAACTCATCCTTTCAGAGGGAGGAATAGTTTTACTAAATATGTCTAAGTCATTTCCTTCATCCTCTTCCCTTGCAAAAATTAATATGTCCCACACAATATAAAACCATGTCCAAAAAATATTATTACCTTTATGAAGTAGATATACTACCCGACGAACAAAACGTATCCTCCACTGAACTACCCTTCATAAACCCTTACTCTGCTTTTGCCAAAAAATATTTTGCACCATGGACCCAAATTCGTTCCTTAGTCCAACACCGACCAAAAGGAGTCAAAGAATATGTTGCTGCCTCAAAACTTGACCAACGTCCTATTCTTGCCACTGGAGAGAAATAATTCATCACCCTTCAAATATCAGATGATTTTCCTAGACAATGGAGAGATCATGGTTTTACCAATATCTACTTTGGTGCTGTCCGAATCGCTTTAACGTATCCTGGAAGAAAGGTCAACCTTTTGTAGCTCAACTTTCTCTTCTAGACATGAGATATATGGAGTACCAACATGCAAATTTGGGTACTGCCGAAGTTACCCTGAATGCAGGAACTGTCTTAATAACTATCTTTCAAAATTTCAACATGTCCCTTTATGACCCGTACCTAACCTAATCCCTAAAAATCCAAATCCAAATCCAGGGAGCCCCACAAGCCAAAGATTCTATCCAAGCTACCCTTCACCACCAAATTGCATGGCGAGTCCAAAATCATGCCATGGATCTTTGCCTGCCCGGAGGAGAAAATGCCTTACTCTTAAATATTTATGCTACCAAAGGAAATACCATATGCACCCAAATACCTAGACAGATCCTAGAGATGAGCTTTTAAAAATCCTTCCTGATTCCTGGATCAAAAATTACGAAAAGTTAAGAGAATAGGAGGAATCCTTGCAATCTAGTGAACCAACTTTAGCAAAAGAAGTGACAAAACTGTTTCCATAAGCTTTGACCATTACCATCTCAAAAAACCCAATAAAACCATCTTCTCTTTGCAAATGATTCAACCCAAAGATACAACTGACACATGCCCTGAACCAGACGGAGAGTTATCTGGAATATACAAAGCATCATGGAAGAACATGATTGGTGTCAACATTTTGATAGAGAAGGAAAAAGAGTTTGGCGGTCCAAATCCCCTTTCACCAGACACTGCCCATGGGATCTTGATTGCGATTGCCAAGACTGTTTGGAAGATCCAATTGGAGAATATGATGAACATCACCAGCATAACAAAACCAAACCAAAATCCAAGAAAAAGGGGAAAACCACTGAAAAACAATTCTGAGCCAGATATGAAAATAAAGATCCTTCAATTGGCTCATTAAGACGTCCAGGTAAATATGAATTTCTTGTTAACTACAAACTCCAAGAATGGCCAAAATTACCAGAAAAATTCACTCCAAGTTGGGAGGATAGTGAAACAAGGCCCAAATCCAAACCAACATCTTCTCATACCCCAGAATCCAAAAAATCCACATGAACTTACAACTCTATCAAACCAAAAGTCCATATACCCACAAATATTCATAATGAGCCCTACAAGCTCAAGCCACTGCCAAGATTTTCCTCCACTTCAACCTTTTAAAAAAGAGGGTATCAGTTATGCTCCAAAACCCCCCTAAAGAACATAGTACTTACCTTCTGGAGAAAAACCCCCAAAAGTGACACTGAAGTGACGATGAACTGGCAATCTAAAAATTCCTTCTGCCAAAATAAAGTGCTGAACAACATTGACGATGAGTGCTTTCTAAATTTCTCTCTTGTTCTTTCTTTTGAATGGATGGAAAGGCCGGTCCATGTATGAATAAAAAGAGTAAGAATACTCTAAGAAAGTTAGCTTATTGTAGTACGAAAGTTTTCTGAGTTATGATTAGCTAACATTGCTTGTAGTACAAAAGTTTTCTGAGTTGTGTAGCTTTGCAAGCCGTCCCTTATGGGTTGTTGAAGCCAGCCCCGTTTGTAGGAAAACTTTCGCGACTATACAAATTAACTGTTTGTGTAGCTTGGAAAGCCGTCCCTTATGGGTTGTTGAAGCCAACCCCTTTTGTAGGAAAACTTTCGTATCTATGGTATAGTTTGCTTTCTTGGAGTCTCTTGCTCTGTTCCTTTGTACTGTGAGTTATTGCTTTCATAAACACCGGAGCTGATCACTCATAAATCCTGCTGTTCTCCCTGAAGATCAATGGATGCTGCATTTTAAGGATTTCAACACTGCGTCAAATGCAATCTTGACCACAACCGTCATTACAAAGCACCCCATCATAATTGGGTTCTTTCCAGGATTGAAGTACATAACGAAGCTGCTTGGATCTTAGAATATTTCAATCATCTTTGTAAATATTTTGTGATATACTACATATGAGTGCTTTATAAATTTCTCTCTTATTTTTTATTTCGAATGGATGGAAAGGCCGGTCCATGTATGAGTAAATAGAGAAAGAATACTCTAAGAATGTTAGCTTATTGTTGTACGAAAGTTTTCTGAGTTATGAACAACTAACATTGCTTATAGTACAAAAGTTTTTCACATTCTTTCTTTGCAAGACAAAGATTATCTGGATTCATCCCTGAATGACTGGCTTTTGTTGGATTGATATTTTCATTCTTTTTATAAGGGATCTTGATAAAAAACTCTTCATGCTCTCAAGTATGATAGGAAAAAGTTCATATTAGCAAACAAATCATCCACCAGAGTTATTCAACCTCATGGATCCATTTGACCCGTCAATTATTATGGAAAGAAGAACTTATTATGAGCTCCAAGTTTTTCGACAACATGGAGGATCCATTCTTAAGACATATGGGGTCAATACAGAAAATCCGTTCTGCCATGTATTCATAGCTCAAGCCAAGGATTTTCCACAAGAATTATTATGGTTTTTGTGGTACCTATGCCATCAATATATTTTTTCATGGAATTCAAATGCAACGTCTTAGAGGATTTTTATAAAATCGCACCAGCTCTCAAAGTATTTTTGCTATGGTTCAAACCTAGAAGATATTGGTTAAAGTGCTTCAATGATTCCTACATGGCAAAGGTATTTATGTTTCATAAGCTAGTGAAGATTATAATGTAAAAGTCCAGGCGCAAGCAGAGGCATCATTCTGGTGGAAATTTCCAGTGTCAATTTTATCAATGGAAGAAGAATATAGCGAGGCACAACGAATCCTTTTTCAACAAACAGGTGCATCCCGAGAGAGATATGGCCAAAAGATTGGGCAAGCTAGAATTACACAAGCAATCATCCTCACTAGGAAAGAGTCTGAGAAGGAACTCCGGTGTCTATGAAAGCAATAACTCTAGTTGGTTTATCCCATTTGTATGAATAGACTTTGAGTTCAAATTGAGGACCAACTACAAGTGTATTGATCTCATCCCGAGCTTCGATTACTGGTTCTGAAATTTTGTAGCGATCACTGCCTTGATCTTCAAAGATATCAAGTGGGAATAACGTTTCTGTATTAGGTTCATCATATACAGAGAATATGGATTCAAGGTATTCCTTCTTTCCGAGATGTATGCCCGTCTTCAATTTTTTCAATGAGTTTGACCACTCTTCTTGATTTTGGACAATTTTTTGCGAAATGTCCAATCTTATGGCAACTAAAACATATGTTTTTCTTGTGAAAATTCCCTGGCCTTCTCCATCTGAAATATTTTGTACATCTCCTAGACCTTTCTTTTCCGTATGGAATTCTTGTCCATTTGAACCTCCTGAAATCTCTCCTTCGCCTAGATGTATGGCAGGAACATCCTGATCCGGTGATTAGATTTGCGGCATGCTTTGTCAAGTGATGGATTGTGTTTGATAATTTGATTTAGGGTAGAGCGCTTTGTACATATATCATCCAATGCAATGAAAATAGCTTGCCTGATATAACCAATTTGTGGGATTGCTATGGACTGAAACGTTTCTTCAATGAAGGCCATGGTTCGACTTTCCAGCAACTTTGGAAGGGCAGATACAAAGGCTTGCTTCAGATTGATGTCTCCTCCAATCTCAAAGTATATCTTTGCAATTTTTTGAAAATTTCTATCAATGTCATTTCTGTCGAATGACACACACTTCATCTCGAAGAGTTGTCTTCGCATTTTCTCTTGTCTTTGGCCAGTATCTCCACAGAAAACTTCATGTAATATCATGATGTTGAAGGAAAAATCTAGGGAAGTAAGAAAAGTATTTTTGTCTTGAATTCCAAGTAAATTCCACCAGTCTCTGAGGATTCCTGAGAACCGAGAAGTTAGTTTTGACAGGATGATGTATTTTTCTCATTCCACCAAATTTTTGGTCACCATCCACGTATAGAAGTCTTGGATCCTTTGAGGCCATTTTGAAACCTTGACGTCATCTAAGGTGAAAGTGTGGAAACCAGTTCCAACTGTTTTTGACGTCATGGGCTCATTTCTTCTTTCTGGGATTGGTTCGTCAGTCATGCCTTCTTGTTCCTCTTCTACGTTAGATATTTTGGGTCTCTTGGCTGGTTTACCAATCTTGGGGGATCATCTTCCTCGGAAGAGTTTGCTGAGGATTCATTGCTTGATTGGGAGATATCTTCCATTGTTTCATCTTTTGATGAGTTTAGAGATTCGGACCATGGTGTATGTTCTTCTGATGTGTATCTTGGCTAGGAGGAATAGAGGTCTGGAGCCTTTTGGTCATAAATCATAAGATTTTCGGGGTTCGACCCTTTTGATCTTTCTCCTTGATCTCGTCTTTTCTTGGTTTGTTTCTGTGCTGCAAGGGCATCTTTCCTTTCCCAAACCAATTTTGTGATGTCAAAATCATTTTATTCTTTTGGTGGTGTGTGAAAGAGATTGGATTTTGTGAGGTAGATTTAAAGGTAGAAAAGGTGCATTCTAATTTCGGTGGGAAATATGCTCGTGGAGACATAGGGAAGAAGGTAGGATTTGAAGGGAAAACTGGGGTTTTTTGCGGCTCAAATTTCTCATTTCTCAAAAGTTGGATTTGTTCCTTGATGGAAATCGTCTCCTTTTGTTGTTGTTGGAAAAATTGGAAAAATGAAGTTCCTGGCGGACAAATCTCATATTGTATATTTTCCAACCTTAGTCTCAAGGCTTTGATTAGTCCTGCATGCTGGGACGATTACTGCTCCATCTTTTTCTCAATCATTTCCACTTTACTCATCATTTTGTTCTGTGTATGATCCACGTTCCATATGGTGTTTCGAATGTTGTTCAACACTTTGTTTTGGCAGATGGAGTTTTTGTAGAAAATCATTCTATCCATGATATGTGTGCTTTGGTTGTATTAGCATGATTTTCAGGTATAGGTTTTGATGAATGACAAACAACGAAGTCGATGAATGACAAACAATGAAGTCAAGTGTCGAACAAAGTTATTATATGACAAACAATCAAGATTGAATCCCGAGAAGCATATTGATGATGGAATTGCATAGACAAGCCAAAGACGAGCTCAGAAGTTCAAGACCGAAGACCCAAGGCGTAGGTCGTTAGGTAGAACAAATGTAAGAGAAACGTTTAAAGTTATCTCGTCTTTTGGCTCAACATAGGTCATCATAAATATGCATAAAATCATTTTATCAAATCATATTTCAAATACTTCAAACAAAATTATTTCAAACATTTTCATTTTAGCCAAAATGAATTTTAAACATGTCTTTCAAAGCTGGAAAGAAATAATCGATTATGCTTATTGTGATAATCGATTATGTTAAGACAGTGTAAATCGGAATTTACAAAATAGCAAAATAATCGATTATCAGAAGTGCATAATCGATTATCTTGTATCCGTTGCCAAGTGTTTGAACACTGTAACAAAATAATTGATTATGCATATCTGATAATCGATTATGTTGCATAAAATCAGCTTCCAGATTTTGTAACGGTAAGCTGATAATCGATTATCCAAATCTGATAATCGAATTTCTTGGCATAAAATCAGCATAATTGATTGCCAATTAAGCAACGGACATACTACTTCTACCACCTATAAATAAAGGTCTTTTGAGCTGAATTGAAATACACAACACCTCTCATTATTCATATACATATTGATATCATTTGTGCATCATTATAGAGCTTTTGTTGAGCCATTTGAGAGACAACTTTGAGTTGTTCATAGAGCTAATATTGTATCTCTTTATCTACTCTTTTGAGAGAGTTATTGTTGTAAAAGAGAAAGGTGTTTGAGAAGACCATATCTTCTCATTGATTGTCGGGTTTGCTAAGTACCCTCAATCTTAGTGTGTGAAGTCTTGTGGTGCGGTATCCACGAGCAAGGTTGAAATCTTGTGTGCGGTATCTACGAGCAAGGTGAAGTCTTGAGGTGCGGTATCCTCGAGCAAGTTGAAGTCTTGTATGAGTGTACATCTACGAGCAAGTGTAACGGTTTGTTAGGCACCCGTAAGCTTAACGGAGTTAGTGGAATCTCGAGAGAGTCTCTCGGGGACTGGACTAACCACAAGTTGTGGTGAACCAGGATAAATTCGGTATGTTCTTTCCTTATCACCGAATTTATTTTATTCCTGCAATTTTAATTCCGCAATATTTATCAATATTCTCGTGTCGCACTATTCACCCCCCCCCCTCTAGTGACGGGCATAAATCCTAACAATTGGTACCAGAGCCTAACTCTCTGAAAGCCTTAACCGGTTGAGAGAACGATATATATATATTTTATTTGTTGAGAATATTGAACGCAGGAATGATGAGCGAAGGACACTCCACCTATAGGCCTCCACTATTTGATGGAACAAATTACACATATTGGAAAGAGCGGATGAGAATCTTCATCCAATCAAATAACTTTCGCTTCTGGCAAATCATCAAGAAAGGTGAACAAATGCCAACAAAGAAAGTTGGGGAAACCACGGTTCCAAAGGAGGAAGATGAATATGATGCTGAGGATATCAAGAAAGTTGAAAACAACGCCAAGGCTGTTAATATATTATATTGCGCGGTGAATCCGGATGACTATCGGAAGATTTCTTGCTGCACAACCGCCAAGGAGATGTGGGATAAACTCGAGATCACTTATGAAGGTACGTCTCAAGTCCGAGAATCTAAAGTTGATTTTCTAACACATGAATATGAACTCTTTAAAATGAGGGAGAAAGAATCCATCGGTATTATGTTCCAACGATTCTCAAAAATTGTCAACGATCTTCATGCTCTCGGGAAAGTGTACACGAACAAAGATCTTGTTCGAAAAATCCTACGGAGTCTCACTCCCGAATGGCGTTCCAAAGCCAATGCCATCCAAGAGTCGATAGGAATCACGGATGTCACAATTGATGGACTAAGAGGTAACCTCGAAACTTATGAAAGCACAATTATTAATCCCTATCTTAGAAGTAAAAGTTCGAATATTGCCTTCAAAGCCTCATCCTCTAAAAGAGAAGAGGTAAGTGATTCGGATAGCGATGACGATAATATTTCCAATGCCTTGATCGAAAAGTTTTACAAGTGTATGAAAAAGGAAATAAAGAAGGAAGAACCAAGTCCTTCATGCCATAAGTGTGGAAAACTTGGCCACACCGAGTCACATTGTCCAAAACACAAGGACAAGAAAAAGAAGAAACACCAAAGGCGCGTGACATGGGATTCGGACAGCTCAGGCGATGAAACTGCCGCATTATGCCTCATGGCCAACGAGGAAGAAGAGGTAAGTAATTCTAACTCTTATTCTTTTGAAGAATTACAAGAAGCTTTTCATGACTTATATGGTGAATTGAAAAAGACTTCAAAAATCTCCAAAGAGGCCAAGGCTAAAATTAAAGTTTTAGAAGAGAAAAATAATTTTTTGGAAAATGACAATATTGATCTTAGAAATAAAATTAAGGAGATGAATGAAGCCTCTTCAATTGATCAAAGTTCAAATTGTTCTTCTTGTAAGTCTTTGAAAATAGAGAACATAGAACTTAGGAACACACTAGAAAAACGTAGTGTTGATGATCCTAAAACAATTGAAGAAATTAGAAAGGATGATAAATATGAAGTTAGACCACCTAGAAATAATTCTAGGAACTTCACTAATAAGTCTAAAATGAATCATTTTAGACCACCTAGAAATAACTCTAGGAATCGCAATACCTCTAGGAATAACGACTTTAGATCACCTAGAACGTTTTTGGCTCAACCAAGACATATGCACAACCCGAATGTTATATGTCATTATTGCAATCGGGTAGGACACATAGCACCCGTATGTTTTGCAAGACATAGAGATTTATCATTTGGCTATGATTATTATTTGCCTAACCCCCAAGGACCCAAAAGCAGTTGGGTACCGAAAACCTATTTTTAGGTACGTTTGCAGGTGTGCTTGAAGACTACAATATCGTAGTAGATGCACCAAGCACGAAACCTTATTGCATCGAGGGGGAATTTCGGTTAGTTATCACTTTTTTTTATAATAACGTAATAAGTGATACGTGTTAACGATTAATATATTTTTGTTAACAATTGATATTAATTATTTTTGTTGATTCATATTTTGATAACTTTTATCTTGCCTAACAATTGGTTTTGTTGATTCATATTTTGATAACTTTTATCTTGAATAACAATTGGTATCAATTATTTTAATTAAAAATAATGATTGATGTTTTGATGAATATCTCTCTAGTTTGAATAACAGTTGGCATATTCGCTAAAAATAACCTTTGATATGGTTGCTATATTTTTACTAACATTTGGTATTATTTCATGTTGGTATGATTTTTTAAATATCGTCAATGTATATTCCTCATTGTATTTCCTATCTTATATTTGACACTAACAATTGATATACCCAAAAGGGGGAAGTGTCGAAAGGGGATAATAGCCTTTGTATACTCTCTTTTTGCTAATGCCAAAAGGGGGAAAAGATTAGACGATATGCATCAAATAAGGGGGAATGTATCTACGTTATAGTATGCCTTATTTGAGGGGGAATTATCATTAAGGGGAATTGTTTGCATGAATTGTATGTTGTGGTATAGCATGAATTTAGGGGGAATCCGATATGCATATCTCCTGTTGTTTGTCATTATCAAAAAGGGGGAAATTGTAGAAAATCATTCTATCCATGATATGTGTGCTTTGGTTGTATTAGCATGATTTTCAGGTATAGGTTTTGATGAATGACAAACAACGAAGTCGATGAATGACAAACAATAAAGTCAAGTGTCGAACAAAGTTATTATATGAGAAACAATAAAGATTGAATGCCGAGAAGCATATTGATGACGGAATTGCATAGACAAGCCAAAGACGAGCTCAAAAGTTCAAGACCGAAGACCCAAGGCGTAGGTCGTTAGGTAGAACAAATGTAAGAGCAACGTTTAAAGTTATCTCGTCTTTTGGCTCAACATAGGTCATCATAAATATGCATAAATCATTTTATCAAATCATATTTCAAATACTTCAAACAAAATGATTTCAAACATTTTCATTAAAGCTAAAATGAATTTTAAACATGTCTTTCAAAGCTAGACAGAAATAATCGATTATGCTTATTGTGATAATCGATTATGTTAAGACAGTGTAAACCGGAATTTACAAAAAAGCAAAATAATCGATTATCAGAAGTGCATAATCGATTATCTTGTATCCGTTGCCAAGTATTTGAACACTGTAACAAAATAATCGATTATGCATATCTGATAATCGACTATGTTGCATAAAATCGGCTTCCAGATTTTGTAACGGCAAGCTGATAATCGATTATCCAAATCTGATAATCGATTATTTTGGCATAAAATCAGCATAATTGATTGCCAATTAAGCAACGGACATACTACTTCTACCACCTATAAATATAGGTCTTTTGAGCTGAATTGAAATACACAACACCTCTCATTATTCATATACATATTGATATCATTTGTGCATCATTATAGAGCTTTTGTTGAGCCATTTGAGAGACAACTTTGAGTTGTTCATAGAGCTTATATTGTATCTCTTTATCTATTCTTTTGAGAGAGTTATTGTTGTAAAAGAGAAAGGTGTTTGAGAAGACCATATCTTCTCATTAATTGTCGGGTTTGCTAAGTACCCTCAATCTTAGTGTGTGAAGTCTTGTGGTGCGGTATCCACGAGCAAGGTTGAAGTCTTGTGGTGCGGTATCCACGAGCAAGGTGAAGTCTTGAGGTGCGGTATCCTCGAGCAAGTTGAAGTCTTGTAGAGTGTACATCTACGAGCAAGTGTAACGGTTTGTTTGGCACCCGTAAGCTTAACGGAGTTAGTGGAATATCGAGAGAGTCTCTCGGGGACTGGACTAACCACAAGTTGTGGTGAACCAGGATAAATTCGGTGTGTTCTTTCCTTACTATTTTAATTACCGAATTTATTTTATTCCTACAATTTTAATTCCGCAATTTTTATCAATATTCTCATGCCGCACTATTCACCCCCCCCTCTAGTGACGGGCATAAATCCTAACAGGTTTCAGATTGCCAGTTCATTGTTGCTTCAATGTCACTTGTTGGGGGTTTTTCTCCAGAAGGTAGACCTATGTTCTTTTTGGAGCATAACTGATACCCTCTTTTTCAAAGGGTTGAACTGGAGGAAAATCTTGGGAGTGGCTGGAGCTTGTAGGGATCATCATGAATATTTGTGGGTATGTGGACTTTTGGGTTGATAGAATTGTAGGTTCAGGTGGCCTTTTGGATTCTGCGGGACTTACCAGAATTCTGGTTGACGGAGGATCCAACCTCAATATTTGTCCATTGGTAACTCTCAGAACATTGGGAAAGAGCCTATATGATATCAAGGATGGAGCCATCAATGTCAAAGCTTTCGACTGTTCCTAAAGGTCCATTATTGGAGAAATCAGCTTGGGCCTGCAAATGGGGCCAGCATGGTTCGATGTTGACTTTTAAGTAATAGACGCCCCAACATCATACAATTTGCTGTTGGGACGGCCGTGGATTCATGCTGCTGGAGTCGTGGAGTTAACCCCACACCAGGTAGGGAAATTTGAGTGGAATCACCAAGAGGTGATGGCGATTGGTATGGATACGAGCCTGGCAAGGAAGAAGGAAAATAGGCGGAGAAACTTACCACCACATCGAGCAGGTCAACACCGTGGACAAGGATAAATGGTGGCACAACAAGATTTAAAGCATACTGAATTGGTGTGATAAGAACTTGGCAAGGGACTCGGCAAAAACCTCCAGGGAATCGCCAAATCTATCAAGCTGAAGAAACTTGGTACCACTTTTGGTTTGGGATATGAATACACTTGGGAGTAGTTCAACCACTGGTCGCCACCATGGTACAGTCCCTACTACTCGTTGGAGCATCTGATACCTCGCCTAGAGCAGACTTTCTAGCCAGCTGATGTCATATATGGGCCAGAAGAAGAGGAAGCGTTAGCGGCAATGAGGAACTTGTTTCTGGAAGATGACAATATTAGGTGATGTGTTATTTTCGAGGAGGAAGGAGAAGAAGGCCCTTCTATACAAGCTGTGAACCGAGGAGCTCACCTCAATAATTGGTCCATCGGAACTACTTGGGCCGGAAAACATCGGGGTAGCAAGGCTGAACAAAGCACATGCATTACCTTTTACTTTTTCGCTAGCTGATTTTCTTTCCGTGTTTTCTTTAAATTCGAAAAAATCTCCAATGTTCAAGACAATTATGAATTTTATCAAAGCATTTTAGTTTCTTATGAATCTTGCTCTTATTATTTTTCTGTCATTTTCTTTATTTACACAGCATTACTATTACTTATCTTGATGAACAAACGATTATGACCTACAACGAGACAATGTAATAACCGGACATAGACTCAGAAGAGGATGAGATACCAGAAGAGGTTGTTAAAGAGGTTGAGGATTTGGAGAATAGGCCAAAGTCTAACTTAGATGAAACATAGGTTGTCAACTTGGGTAATACAAAAAATGTTAAAAGGAAACGCGCATCAGTGTTCATCTATCGCCATTAGAAAAGAAAGAGTATGTGGAATTCCTAAGGGAATATGAGGATATATTCGTCTGGTCATATGATTATATGACCGGTCTCAGTACATCTGTTGTGGCTCACAAATTGCTGATAGATCCAAAGTGTCCACCGGTAAAACAGAAGCTTAGAAAATCAAACCTGACATGAGTTTTAAAATCAAGGAAGAAGTTACCAAGCAGGTCAAAGCCAAGGTTCTTAGGGTAGTGGAGTATACAACATGGTTGGCCAATGTTGTGCCAGTGCCGAAGAAGGACAGATAAGTTAGAGTCTGTGTGGAATATCGAGATCTCAATCGGGCCAGTCTGAAAGATGACTTCCCCTTGCCAAACATACATATCCTGATTGATAACTGCACTAAGCACGAGCAGCAGTCATTTGTTGATTGTTTTGCTGGATGTCATCAAATATGGATGGACAAAGAAGACGCGGAGAAAACGGCTTTCGTTACGTCGTGGAGGATGTATTGCTACAAGATGATTCCATTTGGATTAAAGAATGTTGGGGCCATTTACATGAGGGCCATGTCTACTATTTTCCAAAATGATACACAAAGAAATCGAGGTATATAGATGATGTCATCGTCAAATCAAAGAAAGCCAGTGACCACATGGAAGATCTGAGGAAGTTCTTCAACAAACTGAGAAGGTACAATCTCAAACTGAATCCCGCCAAATTGTGCATTCAGAGTTCCTGCCAAAAAACTGCTAGGCTTCATTGTGAGTCACCGATAAATAGAATTGGATCCGTCAAAGGTTAAGGCCATTCAAGAATTGCCACTGCCGAGGAACAAAAGGACGTGATGAGTTTCCGGGGGAGACTAAACTATGTCAATCGTTTCATAGCTCAGTCTACTGTTATTTGTGAATCGATCTTTAAAATATTGAAAAAGGATGCCTCTACCAAATGGACTGATAATTGTCAGAAAGCCTTTGACATAATCAAAGAATACCTATCAACGCTGCCAGCCCTAGTTCCACCCCAGGCAGGTAGACCTTTATTTCTCTAACTTGCAGTATTGGATGGGGCATTCGTTTGTGTTTTAGACAACATTATGAAACGAGGAGAAAGGAGCAGGCCATCTACTATCTCAGCAAGAAGTTCACTCCGTGCGAGGCCCGATATTACCTATTAGAACGCACATGTTGTGCCTTGACTTAGGTAGCTCAGAAGTTGAGACATTATTTTTGTGCCTATGCCATTTACCTCATATCAAGAATGGATCCGCTAAAGTATATCTTTCAGAGGCCCATGCCCACCAGCAAGCTAGCCAAGTGGCAAATCTTGCTGAGCGAATTCGACATTGTCTACGTAACTCAGAAGGTAGTCAAAGGACAAGCATGTGTAGATCATCTCGCCGAGAATCCTGTGGACGGAAAATACGAGCCTCTAAAGACATATTTTCCTGATGAAGAAGTATCTTTCATAGGAGAAGATATTGCAGAATCCTATGATGGTTGGAGAATGTTCTTCGACGGAGCAGCAAACTTTGAAGGAGTTGGCATAGGAGCATCCTAGTATAAAAAACCGGCAGAATTATCCGGAATCTGTCAAAGTCAGGTTCACATGCACCAAGAACATGGAAAAATATGAAGCCTGCATATTAGGGCTCAAGCTGGCCATTGATATGAACATTCAAAAGTTAATAGTGATCGGGGATTCAGATTTGCTTATACACCAGGTCCGAGAAGAATGGGCAACCAAGAACTCCAAGATACTCCCTTACATGCATCATGTACAGGAGTTGAGGAAGAGATTCACAAAGACAGAATTTCAGCATGTCCCCAGAGTTTAGAATGAGTTTGTCGATGCATTGGCTACCCTATCATCTATGATTCAGCATCCAGATAAGAAATTCATTGATCCTATTTCGGTAAAGATTTTTGATCAGCCAGCTTACTGTGCTCAGGTCGAGGAAGAAGCGGATGGGAATCCATGGTTTCACAATATTAAGGAATATTTGGCAACAAAAGAATATCCAAAACTTGCAAACGCTACTCAGAAATGCACACTTCGAAGGTTATCAAACAATTTCTTTCACAGCGGGGGAATCCGATATAGGAGGATTCTCGATTTAGGATTACTCAGGTGTGTGAAAGGAAAGGAAGCATCCATGTTATTAAAAGAAATTCATGCAGGGACCTGCGATCCATATATGAATGGTTTTGTCTTAGCTAAGAAGATACTTCGAGCGGTATATTTTTATATTAATATGGAAACAGACTGCATCCAGTATATCCAAAAATGCCATCGCTGTCAGATACATGCAGACATGATAAAAATGCCTCCGAACGAGCTTACTGCAACAAGCTTGCCATGTCCGTTCGCAGCTTGGGGAATGTATGTAATTGGACCTATCGATCCTGCTGTATCAAACGGGCATAGGTTCATTCTAGTGGCAATTGATTATTGCACCAAATGGGTTGAAGCAGCATTATGCAGGGCAGTGACTAAGAAAGTTATGGCATATTTTTTCCACAATCGTATTGTTCGTTGGTTCGGAATCCCAGAATCAATCATTACTGGCAATTGTTCCAATCTCAACAGTGAATTGATGAAAGTAATGTGTGAAGCATTCAAGATCTAGTACAAGAACCCTACAACCTACAGACCTCAGATGAATGGAGACGTAGAAGCAACCAACAAGAATATCAAGAGGATACTAAGGAAAAGGATAGAAAAGCATAAGAAGTGGCATGAGAAGCTAGCATTCTCTCTATTGGGATACCGTACCACAATTTGCACATCAACCGGGACAACCCCCTATATGCTGGTTTACGGTACATAAGCGGTTCATCCCCTCCAAGGTAGAAACTCCCTCCTTGAGGATCATACAAGAAGCAGAACTTGATGATGCAGAATGGGTAAATAGTCGATATGAGCAGTTAGAGTTATAGATGGGAAGAGAATGAACACAATTTGTCATGGTCAATTGTATAAAACAGAATGTCCAGAGCCTTCAACAAAAGAGTAAAGCTGAGAAAATTTACATCAGGGCAGCTGGTATTGAATTAAATATTCCTACATCAGGATGAAGCCAAATGGAAATTCTCTTCCAACTTGCAAGGTCCGTACATGGTTCATCAGGTTCTAACTGGAGAAGCCCTCATACTCGCAAATAATGGACGAAGAAGTTTGGCTGAAGCCAATCAATTCAGATGCAGTAAAGCGATACTATGTGTAACCATTTATGAATTCTTTATGACGTAATTTAAATTATGCCTGACCTGATTTCCTTTAAGAGGGGATACGTAGACAGCCTTATGGATTCGGTCACAATTCAATAAAAATTTCATTCCCCCCTCCCCCCGATTGGAAAATGGGGCAGAATTTTGAAGAAGACCTTCAAAATTTCGAAGTAACTTAAGCCGATCATTGTAAGCAGTCGTCAGAAGCACCAACCTAGCAAACTAGGGCAGGAGGACCCTTAAAATTTCAGAATGAGAGAGGTTGTAATGTCTTGAACAACATCGTAGTCGTCGATTCATCTATAGAAAATGATTTTCAATTATATAATAAATTATACATGACTACTATCAAAATTGCTTTGTTTACGATGCTACCCCAATGAAAACATCACCAAGCAGGACAAGCGAGGTCCACGGGAAGACAAACTAACCTTCCCCCATTTTGTAAGACTCACAATTTTTCTTTGGATGCAGGCACCCAAGACAAAAAATCATCAGATCTGATTACACACTCATACTTTTGCAGGAATCCAGCTTCTCATAATCATCACCTATTTGCGAGTGCTACCCATATACGACATTCCAGTAGCCAAAACCACACATTCAATTATCGGCCATCATCTATCAGCTAAGAGATTTCATTGCTATTCGCTTTCTATTTTCCCGCATTTGCATAAGGCTACTTTTCTACCTTCCGAGGTTAAGCTCTACCTCCATCTGTATTTTCTGTAGTACACAAGGCTAATTTTCTACCTTCTGAGGTTAAGCTCTACCTCTATATGCATTTTTGCATTGCATAAGCTGCTTTTCTACCTTCCGAGGCTAAGCTTACCTCCATCTGCATTTTCCTGCATCGCATAAGGCTATTTTTCTGCCTTCCGAGGTTAAGCTCTACCTCCATCTGCATTCTTCTGCATTGCATAAGGCTACTTTTTTGCCTTCCCAGGATAAGCTCTACGTCCATCTGCATTGCATAAGGCTACTTTTCTGCCTTCCGAGGTTAAGATACCTCCATCTGCATTTTCCCGCATTGCATTAGGCTACCTTTCTGCCTTCCGAGGTTAAGCTCTACCTCCATCTGCCTTTTCTTGCATTGCATAAGGCGACTTTTCTACCTTCTGAGGTTAAGATCTATCTCCATTTGCATCTTCTGCGTTGCATAAAGCTACTTTTCTGCCTTCCGAGGTTAAGCTCTACCTCCATCTGCATTTATGCATATGGCTACTTTTCTGCCATCCGAGGTTAAGCTCTAGCTCCATCTCCATTTTCCTGCATTGCATACGGCTACTTTTATGACTTCCGAGGTTAAGCTCTACCTCCATCTGCATTTTCCTACATTGCATAAGGCAATTTTTCTGCCTTCCGAGGTTAAGCTCTACCTCCATTAAAATTTCTGCATAGCAACTATCTTTCTGCCTTCCGAGGTTAAGCTCTACCTCTATCTGCATTTTCCTGCATTGCATAAGGCTACTTTTCTGCCTTCCGAGGTTATGCTCTACATCCATCTGCATTTTCCTGCACTGCATAAGGCTATATTTCTGCCTTCCAAGGTTAAGCTCTACCTCCACCTGCATTTTCCTACATTGCATAAGGCTACTTTTTTTGCCTTCCGAGGTAAAGATCTACCCCCATCTCCATTTTCCTGTATATAAGTCTACTTTTCTGCCTTCCAAGGTTAAGCTCTACCTCCATCTGCATTTTCCTGCATAACATAAGGCTACCTTTCTGCCTTCCGGGACTAAGCATTGTCTACATCCTGCACGGCTGAAATATCGCTTATTTTGCATGGCTGAAATATCGCCAATTCATTTTACATTCTGCATCGGCTGAAAGATCTCCACCTTTTGTATTGCATGGGATGAAAGATTGCCAAACTGTCCAAAGGCATCATTGTTCGGAGGCACCATCTTCATAGCCCGAGAATGCCATGCCATGGCCTGAGGACCCCAGTTTATCTTTTGCATATCATTATTCAAAGGCATCATGGTTTAAAGGCACCATCCTCATAACCCGAGAACATCATTTCATAGACTGCGAATAATTATTATACGCTTCATGTCCCATGACGTCATGGTTTGAGGATGTCATCCTAACCATCCAAAGACAGCATTTATGGTCCAATGGGAACTTGCATCATATTTAAATTTATACATAATATATGTTTGCATTGCTCACTTGCAGGTACACCGACTTGCAACAGCCGTCTTGGCAGGAGGAACCCTGCTCGAGTTCCCGCAGCCTATTAGACTTAAACCACCCTTCTCAACCTGAACTGCACATCCGTTCCTCTCGAAAAACTTCATCGGCATATTCTGTCAATGGACCTTGAACTACATATGGCCTGATTCCTGTAAGATCAGGGATATGTAGGCAGCTCAAGAATCATAGGTTAGTCAAGACTTTTCAAATCTTGTCTTTCGGTCAAAATTGGCTATCATATCTTTACTCGACAACTCTTTCATCCTTTTCGGGTAAAGAGGGGCAGCTGTTGATACCCAATTTTTTCCTATGTATTTTTATGCTCAAAATATTCTCAAATAGCATGGGAATGCATATATAAGCATGTATAAGAGTTTTGATATTTTTTCCTAATTTTTAAAAGATTTTAAAATCAAATTATTGTCTATTTTGGCAATACAAAATCCAGTAATTCTTCCCAAAATTATCATGTTGATGAATAATTTATTTCCATCCTCATATTTACACCAAAATTTTGCATATTTTTTTAAAAATATATTTGATATTTTTAAGCTAAATTGCATAAAATTGCAATTATAGACTATATTATGATTAATAGCATTTTACAATTATAAAATTATTCCCAGTATTTTTAGATTAATGTTTTTATATTATTAACTAGTTTAGTGCTTTTAATTTGTTTTAAAATCATTTTTATTATTTATATAAATTAAAAAAAGAAAATTGGCTATTTAATACATAGCCCCTTATCATTTCAATTTTAGCCCAAAATTAAACCCCCCAACTCTACCCAATTAAACGATCCAGTTTTAATTTTTACTATAAGTCTTTCAATGTTTCTGCATACACACTCCATTCGGCAAACTCTCTTAGGCTTATTAATAGTCAATTCACTCTAGATATCATGTCTATAGGATTATTGTAACTGTTTAGAATCAATGACATTTAGAGATCATGCCTATAGGAATAAATCAACTAAATCAGTTTGCATTTTGAATATGAAACCAATCTTATAAGTTTGCAGATATTTGTTTAAAAAACCAGCAACTTTTAACTATAAATCAATGCGTTCTAGTAGATGTCATGCCTATAGGCCTCACCTAGGCAAACTGATAGGTAATTAATTAACTGTGCCCCTCTTTGATAACTACAAATAGACAAGGCTAATTCAGACTCCTAATCTGAGAAATATGTGATGAATCAGCCTATTCTACGTCGTAATTTAACTTAGACCAGACCAGTATTTGATGTCATACTATATTTGCTCTTTTAAGTGAGGAGGCCTGTATGAGCCTTAACTGCTATTTGTTTCCCTTCAACTGCTATTTGTTTTTGTTTGTCGCCTAGATTTTTACCCTTTTAAAGCTCTGAAAAGGCCCCAAATCGCTCCTCTTTAGGATTATTAGTTTCAATGCCTCCGAGACTGATAGGATCAGGATGGGTAATAGCATGCAATAAGTAACGATACCATTCCGCGCTTTAATACCTTAACGGGGCGGGAAGGGTAGATATAGAGATGATGATCGATGCGCTAATATCTCATGTAGCCCCTCTTCCGAGGAGTGATTACTGGATATTTTCTGACGTGATCCATGTTAATTACAAACATAGGACGCCTCTCCCTTTATTTGCTTTCATTTCTTCTTGTAAAACTATTCAAGTTTTTTTTTAAAAATTTCTGCCCTCTCTACTTACATTCAAAAGTTTCCAACTTATTTGTAAAGTCATATGCAAGTCCCTATATTTTGAACCACTAATTGCTTACTTGGTTATGTGAAGTCACAATTATAACACGGCCGGGAACCACACTAGTGCATGTTGAGGGGTGCCTAGCACCTTTCCCCTCGAGATAATTTCTAGCCCTTACCCAAACTCTGGTACTTCAAACTCAAACCCTTTTTGTGTCCTAATGCACTTAATCATTAGGTGAAAACTCTTCAATCCAAACCTAATTCCCAAAAAGGGAACGAGTTGTCCTCCTAAATGTCATAAACCCGATTTCGCTTCAGAATAAAGGGGGCGTCGATAACCTCGGCTATGTATTTCCTGTTGTCCTCGTCATGATCTCCCTCATCCCTCTTGGTATTTCCTTCTTTGGACTTGGCAGGCTCTATCTTGAAGTAAGTAAGTAATAGGCTACTCCGATGGCTTCGTTCATATTGGCTACTTGATGTCTTCTTAAATTATGGGTTTCCCAACTTTGCAACCCATTCATGAAGTAGAAGAGGGAATATTCCTCGGACAATGACCAAATTTTCAGCATTAAGGCAGTGAAGTCGCACACATACTCCCGAATATTGGCCTCTGTCGGAGCTCCCATAGCGTCCACCAGTCTGCCACCTCGCGTGCGTCCCATTCACCGCGATACTACTTTCACTTTAGGACCTTCAGGTTGATATCATTTGCAAATACCAAGCCCTTTGCAATTCTGACCATGGTTCTACAAAAACTTCCTTATAGCAATCTCTTGTATTCTTTCTAAAATTCCTTAGTCATAACCTTTGCTTTGATACCATGTTGTCACGTCCTTAGTTGTTAACCAAGTACACGCACGACACTTGGCAACTTGCTCACGATCTTGCACAACTTTCTCACATTCTTGCTATGCCAAGTCAACCTTACTACCCTCAAGATCGCTAAGCAATGTTAGAACACATAAGAATTGCTAAAGGAAGCTCTTATAGTAGAGAGAACTTGATTGTTTTGCTTGGTTGATGAGTTATAAATGAATACCCCCTAATTATAATAATTACCTAGAGGCTAGTTGTAAATAGTAATTATTTTACAAGTCCTTCTGTATTTACAAATAAATCCCGTCTTTAGAATATTCTACATAGCTAGAATCTTCTAAGTACTTTCCTAACAATTCTATAGAGTTCTAAGGTCTTCTTAAGGAAACCTCTATTTTTCTCTAGAACCTTCCTACAAGTGCATAAATATCTAGAACATTTTCAAGAAATTTCTCCATAGTTTTAGAATATTCCACTAAGATCTAGTCCCTAACTTATGTAACAATTCCATATTGCAAAAATATGTGCCAAGTGGAACCTACGTGGCATGATGATGTGGCAGGTTATGACATATTGCTCAACGGGGTTGACTAGGGGTATCATCATTGGTGGTCTATGGATGTTTTCAAGTCTCAATTAGGATCAAGGAGAGCCTACAATAACTTCTCAAGCCGAGATACTCTTATAATTTTGCCTAGACAATTATTCAGGGCAAGTTCTAGACTTATTGGCGGGGGACTTGGACTTGAAAATCTATTCCTCACCACACAAGCTATAGGATTGCCAAAAGAGACAGAGTCGAGGGCCCATAACAACCTTAGCTAAGATTTGAGCAGCGTAAATGGTTCTAGAAAACCAATCGATGATTGCTTACCCAACAGAAGAGTCTCAAGATCACAACTATCACCATCATTTACACATTAATTTGTTTTTAACCATAATGTCAAAGGTAAAAGTGTTAAGTGCAAGTGAAGTTTTTCCTGAGACACTATTACTTACTAGCTACTGTTTACACCCAAAAACAAAAAAATAGACTAAAACCCTTAAGAAGGTTGTCATGCCATCCATCATCGGGAAGAGACACCCGGTTCACACAAACTCCACCTTTGGAAAGAACTGTGATATTAAGAAAACCAAAGGCTTATTGAACATAAAAACTTGTAAAATAAGAAGCTACGAACCAAAAAAGAAGCTACTAAAAGAATAAGAATCTATGCTTTTAAGGAAAGCTGCAAAAGAAGTTATGAAGTAAAATGCGAAAAGTAATATATGCCGGGAAAAGTAACTTTATATATATACCGAAATTGAAAAAAAATAACGAAAAGTAAATAAAATAAATGGTAAAGTTATATACATACCAAAGTGCAAAATAAGAATAAAGAAAAATAGTATCATCATTACAACCCAACTATCAAATCATCAAAATAGTGTGTCACCTCATTTTTTTCGCTATACACCCCCGCCAAGGAGCGTAAAGGAGTTTTTCCACTTAAAGGATAATCAAAACATGATTTGTTTATTAATTATTCAGAGTCACCACTTGGGATATTTATGGTGTCCCAAGTCACTGGTTTAATCCCGAACCGAGGAAAAGATTGGCTCTATACAGTCTGCGAACCAGAAATCCGAGTAAAGAATTCTGTTAACCCGGGAAAAGGTGTTAGGAATTCCCGGATTCCGTGGTTCTAGCACGGTCGCTTAACTGTTGTATTTGATTTTATCCGATTTTAGTACATGCTAGCATATGTGCCTTTATATACCGCTTTTACCATTATTTATTTTAAAAGACTTGCGACGTCATGAAAACGTATTTCAAATCACGTCACCACTAGTGTACACGTGATCATCGACACATTTTGACTTCGTCGAGATTTGGATTTGGGTCGCATCAATCACACCCGAGTTTAAGAAGGTAATTTAATTAAATCGAGCTTAAAGGTTCTAGCGTAATAATGTTTGGGGAAGGCCGTTGAAATTTGCTAAACGGCCCCTCCAAATTCTAATAATTTTTTAATAATCAATTATTGAGGGCCCCGCATTTGTTTTGTTTTGGCGAGGCGCATCTCGGCATTTTATTAGAAGGCCAACCTAAGGAGTGATTACAATTTCTACTTTTGGTTTTGTCTTAATAGTAAGAGAACAATCCTATTTAAAATCATGGTCAGTTCCATCTTGGGCTCTAAAGGCCCAATTTATTTAATGCACTTACAATCAATGGGTATAATGTTAAGCCACGAGGTGGCCCAAAACCGGACAAGAAAATCCAATACCAAACTTAGTTGAAGACATTATCAAGGAGAATATTCAAAACGTTCAAATTAGATTCATAGCTTAATCAAAGAAAAGCCACACCCATTTATTTGAATTAGCAAAACAGTGACCACCTAGATTATTTGTTTACTAGCTATTGTAAATACGATCATGACCACGTGAAGCTAGAAGAGCTAATGGATTTATTAGACTGCTATTGAAATGAAAATCAAGGATTCAACTTATACCACAATAAGCCATTATTGTCAAATTGGACTTAAACTCCAATTTTAAAGGTCTGATTTAGCTTAAGCTTGATTTTATGCAAATATTCACTGCGTATATGAATCACCTGAAACAAAGACCGCATGCAGTTTCTTACATATCCATTATTGCACTCTCCTACTTAATCTAACTTACGTAATTCAAGATCAAACTAGAAAAATTTATGAACAGCGAAACTCCCATTCAAATATTATTAATCAGCCATAATCTACGAATTTAAAAAACCAACAGTCCATCACAGTCCATTACAAACTAAATCGTTTAAATCAATACCACACAATCCTATATGATTCAGTTGTCACAATTATTCAAATGTTCAACCAAGCAAATCTCTACTATCAGTACTGCTGAACTACAAATAGAATCAACACAAAGTTACACATTGATATCATAGTAGCACAATCTAGATTTTATCTCCTTAACCCGACCGATGTTCATAGATTCAATTCTTCAACATCAAAGGAAGCTGGAAACATACCTGGAAATGAACAGAAATAAGTAGGAAAGAAGGTCAGTAGCAACAACAAGGCAATAACGAGAAGCAATGGAATTCCAGTTATATAAAACAGTAGAATAGCCCAGAAAAGTATTAGAGAACCAACTAGAACCAATAGATTTACTCAATTCAGCATCAAACACCCCAGAATAAATCAGGACGACTGAATCATCGGCAGGTTAAACCAAAACAGCTTCAAGTAACCCAAATGAACTAAATATCGGCCCAAACAGGAAATCCCAGTAGATTTGTATCCTAACTAAGCTAGAAGAATGGATTAAATTCTAGAATTGAAGATGAACTGAAGAAAACTCATGGAGCAACAGCCTTTTGTTTTGGGGGTTTTTTTAGAGTTTTTGGTTTTTTTTTGGTTTTCAAATCTAAGGAGAGCTAAAACCTAAAATTTCTGAATTGAAATTAATAAACTGAGCAGTCTACTACGGAATTTTTGTCTGAAGGAGGAAGGCCCCTTTTACAAGGTATTGAATGCCTTTTTATAGAAGTACAGTAGGGCAGCCCCCCAAGTTTCAGTTTGCACCATTGGTCCCTACTTATTCTTCACTTTGACCACTAATTTCTGACTTGTTTCCCAAGTATTCTCTAATCTTTTGTTGAAATTTACACTATAATCCTATTCTAGTACGTTCTATACCCCTACAATTCCTATACTACCCTTATTTCATTTTAACAATTACTGATTCTCAATATTCTACCCTTTCCCATGCCCAAATTGCCCTTATTACCATCTGAAAATTACAAACCTTACTGAATTAACCTCAGCCCTTTTACTCTTAGTTAAACCTTACTAAATTCAATTCAACTAGACTAATCAACTATACCCGATCACTAAACCTAACTCCAAATCAATACCAAATGACCCTATAATTGAATTAATAGCTAATAAACAAACTTAATGAACTATAATCAACTCAAACCAATTCCAGAAGAACAAAATAGAAATCAGGAGCAAATTTCAAATGGATACCTCATGAACAGAACAAAGAGAAACCTAATTAAACTAATCGACTAAATAGCAATCGAGCATTCAGCCTAAAAAACTCAACACCGGATAAGAAATTAAGCAAAGAAATGAAAACTATCCTAAAACAAATTAACCTAGACGATTATAACAAATATAGAAAGAAACTTAAGCTAATTAAAATTACAATATCATTGTGAAACCAAGAAAAAACAATGAATCAAACTCCAAAGACAAAAGAAAACAAAACTTACTACTAATTCAATCTTCAAAAGGGACTCCGAAAGCAACTTCGAGTTAATATAATAGGCCCATTTCACAAGCAACGAACCTATGATATTAACCCGGAATTGCTCTTCCTTGACAAATCACAACTGTTTGAACATGAACGAACCCTAGATGTGGGATTGAATTTGACCTGGTGAGATTCAAAGGAAAATAGCCACAGGCTCGAGATGGGGAAGGTTTATAAGCTATCTGGTATTAATTTGAGCTTATTTGGATAAAGTTCATGTTTGGGTGAGAACTTTAATTTAAGATTCGAACATTTGGGCTAAGATTTGAAGGAAACCAAAGGTGGATATGAAATGAGGAAAAGAAGGAGAAGATGTTGTGTGAATTCGGACTGGATTGGGTGAGTTTGGGTTTTTGGCCGAATCTTCGATTTGATATTCGAAGCGTTGGGTGATGATTCGAGGGAAATGAACCATATATTAGGAATGAGGAGAGTGAGGGAAATTCGGGGTGTTAATCTAGGGTCGAATGGATGCCGGCGCTGCCATCAATGGCGGTGGAGAATTAGGGCGGCGCTAGAGTTTTTGGGTTGGGGTGTGGAGAAGACGATGGAGGGAGGGGGGCACCGTTCGGACAGCTTTGTATTGAAGGAGGTGGGTTCCTGGCCGTTAGATTTGATAACCCCGACGGCCAAGATTGAGGAAGACAAGATGACATCGTTTTGAGAGTAGGCTTGGTCCGGGTATGGTAATTAATTGGGCTGGGGCGAGACTGGGGTCATTTGGGCTGGGAATTAACCCGAAATTTTGGCCCAAATCAAAAGCCAGCCTTCTTCTATCTTGTTAATATATTTTTTCATTTTTATTTCATTTTTTGCTTTGCTTTTAATTTAAAAAATTGTAAGAGAAATGCAAAAATTAACAATAAAACTTACTTTGATTCTATAATTAATCTAGCTAAACTATAAAATTATTTACAAACTATTTTACAACTAATTTCACAAGTAAAATAATTAAGATGCAAAATGAACTATTTTTTGCGATTTTCATGTTTTGTTCTAAAAAAATTAATCCCTAATTAATCCTAAAATATGCAATTAAATCCTAAAAGCAAATGCATATTTTAGTATTTTTATATGAATAAAAATGCAAAAAATAAAATGTGAACAATTAACAAGAAATGACACAAAAATGCACAAAATTGTAAAAATAAGGAAAAATCATTTTATTTGAATTTTATGGATTATTTATATATAGGGAAAAAATCACGTGCTCACAGCTGCCCCTCTTTGCTTGGAAACATGAAATATTTTCGGGCAAAAATAAGTGAGCAAATATTCCATTGTGAAGCATTTTGAAAATTTTTGACCGCACCCTGCTTCAGAGGTTGCCTACATATCCTGGGTTAAACAGGAATCAGGTCAGTGTAGTTCGGGAGTGTCTGGTAGCTGAGACTACTGGGAGCTGTGATTTCACTACGATTGCTGCTGCTGCTACTGCTCGCTGACCTTTCTTATTACACCATGTCAAAAATAAAAGAACCTAACCTAAGCTATGAACAATGAATTACAAAAGTCCTATCTAAAATCTTCAAACTTGTTGTTGTACTTACTTGTTTTCTTGTTGTCTTGTACTTTCTCTTGTTGTTACTTCAAATCGTGCATTGCGATATTTTTCCTTCTCTCCACGTTGTTGAACTTGAATAAACTTGAACTGGAATATATTCCTCTGTCCTCCAGGCGGGCTCCTGATTGCTGAACTTGAATAAACTTGAACTTCAGTGTATTCCTCTGTGTTATCCAGGTGGGCTCCTGATTGCTGAAATAGACAAAACAAAGAAAACTTTCTGTCCCAGTTTGGAAACTGGGCGCTGTTACCAGATCTCAATAAAAATTTTGACTTGAACTTGACTCTGAATAACTCTGTCATACAGGCGGGCTCCTGACTTTGAAACCTTGGATTGTATACCTCTGTTTTTCAGGTGAGCTCCTAACTTCAATTGCAACTTGAAATTTAACCCTTCCATTCTCCCGCCAGGCTCCTTATTGCTAAAATTTGAATTGTATGTCTCTATTCTCTAGGTGGACTCCTGACTTCAGAAATTTGCATTGTATGTCTCTGTTCTCCAGGAGGACTCCTGACTACTGAAATTCAAAATGTATGTCTTTGTTCTCCAGGTGGACTCCTCACTTCAAAAACTTAAATTGTATGTCTCTATTCTTCAGGCGGACTCCTGACTTCCACAATTCTAAATGCGCGTCTCTATTCTCCCGGCGGACTCCTGATTTCTGAAATTTGAAGCGCGAACCTTTGCTCTCCAGGCGGGCACCTGACTACCAAAATAAACAAAGGAGTTGATTTAAAACTAACAACTTGACTTGTATCACCTCTATTCTTCAGGCGGGCTCCTGATTTTTGAATTGTAAATGCATGTATTCCTCTGTTATCCAGGCGGGCTCCTTATTGCTAACTGAATTGTATTCCTCTATTATCCAGGCGGGCTCCTGACTTCACAAAAATAGACAAAACAACGAAAACTTTCTGCCCCAGCTTGGTAAAACTGGGGCTTTTTACCACATACTAATAAGGATTGAAACAAAAACTTGAATTGCGGTAAGACTGAAGAATAACTTTTAAAATTTAAATAGTGAAATGTACTCCTCTGTTTTTCAGGCGGGCTCCTGACTTCAAAATCTCTCCACGCCATTCCTCATTTTTCTAGCATTTTACCCATGCCACACTTGCGATTAAACATAATTACTGCCTGCTTTTCTTTCACGGAGAATTCCTCCTGACAAAAAATTTCCTGCCCCTGTTTCAATCACTGAAATTTGTTTGTTTAAAAATGGTGGTTAGTTGATGGAATTCTTGCTGCATCATCCTTCCATTGCCTTGGTTTACGTTGCCTGACTTCCTCTGAACTACTTGACTTTATGACCGACTTTCACATTCCCCAATTCTGACAACCTGAATGCTTTTATACTTACCCTGTTGTATCACCTTTCCAACTCTTTTTCCTGTATCTCCACATTCCTACAACATTTCCCAAATATTGTGTCGATGAAACTTCTGTCGATTTCCCTTATCTCACTTTACATCCCGTTGTTGCTGATATGCTCTCGCCACCTTATGCTTTACCATTTTCGGAAGATGGTAGCGGGCTTTGAAATCCCTTTCCCCTTTTCATTGAACAAAATTGACATTGAAACATTTTAGACAAGCAAATCCCCAAAGAGAATGAAATGCAATAATTTTATGAGTTAAGGATAAGAAGAATCCAAAACCAGATGACTGTTGAAGAAGAAAAAGAAAAGAAACTTATCTGTTGGAAACATGTGGCACCAATTGTCATGACACGCATTTCGGACTAAACGGTCCATCCAATCCAACTAACCCTCTCTTAAGTTGTCATACTTCATTTCCCAGAACTTCCATCATTTGATTACTTTTATCCAAACCTTAAGCTCATTTAACCTGCGATGCCACGACACAGTTTTCACCAACATACTTCTCAGCTTGCCATTTCTTATCTCACTTTTGCCTTAAGGTGCCCATGAGGGTTTTCACCACTAAGACTCTCTCATTTCATTTTCTCTCATCTCCCGTCGCCTTACGGTGCCCGTGGGGGTTTTCACCAATAAGATTCTCTCATTTTTATTTTTACTTTCTAGCTTAGACCAGAGTGTTTCCCCTGTTGCGAATCACATTTCCCTGATCAACTTGATATTTCTCAAAAAATTGATCAGAATGTGTTTCTTTGGACCGTAATGTAGGCTTTTGGATGGGTTAGAAAGAAATGTATAGAAGGCTCAAAACAATTTCAAAATGGGTTGACACTACAACTTTCAAAATCAAATCTTTCACAACAATCATTATTTCTGCCCCAGTTTCTTACTTGGGGACTTTTGGAGTTTTATTTTGGTATGACTGAACCATGGAGTAAGGCTTCCTACGTATCCTTTCGGGATCAAGTCAAACGTAGTTCACTTCATAGAAACTACGTTGTTGTGATTTTCTTTCTCTTCTTTTCTTTCTACTTTTCTTGCTTTTTCCTTTCTTTTCTTCATTTTTCTTTTTTTTTTATTTTCATTTTTTCCTTTTCATTTTCTTTTATTTTCATCTTTTCATTTTCCTTCCTTTTCTTTTCATTTTCCTTTCTTTTCTTTTCTTTTCTTTTTCTTTCATTCATTCCTTTTCGTTTTCCTTTTCCTTTACTTTATGCTCGGCACTTGTGTTGCTTAATTGTGTTATTGATTCTGAAAGAAGGGTATGAACGAAAATAATTAAGGCTCAAAGGGGTAACAAAGGATAAAAGTGTTTGGATAGCCGAATAAAAACCCTTCTTCATTTAAATCTTCAAACTATGCCAAATACAAGCAAGAACATTCAGAATAAAGGAATCATACATGATATATTTTGACATCATTGGAATTGATGGCCATTCCTACGTCTTTTCCTTCTACATCTGTCAAATACAATGCACCATTAGACAATACCCTGGTTATTACAAATGGCCCTGGCCGATTCGGGGCGAACTTTCCTTTTGCTTCGGCTCAATGAGGCAAAATGCGCCTCAGTACCAACTGTCCGATCTTGAATTTCCTCGGGCACTTTCTTGTTATATGCTCTTGCCATCCTTCGTTGGTATAGTTGACCATGGCATAATGATGCCAATCTTTTCTCGTCGATCAAACTCAATTGTTTCAGATAGGCCTTTATCTATTCATCGTCGTCGATCTCAGCCTCCGTAATGATTCGAATCGACGGAATCTCCACTTCTGCGGGTATTAATGCCTCGGTTCCATACAACAATGAATAAGGAGTTGCCCCTACTGAAGCACGAGCGATGGTGCGGTATCCCAACAATGCAAAAGGAAACTTCTCATGCCACTGTCTAGACCCTTCAACCAATTTCCACAGTATTTTCTTTATGTTCTTGTTGGCCGCTTCAACCTCTCCATTTGCTTTAGGGAGGTATGGAGTAGAATGACGATGAGTAATCTTGAACTACTCACATGTTTCCTTCATTAAATGACTGTTGAGATTATCCCCATTGTCCGTGATAATCACCTTTGGTATGCCAAATCGACAAATAATGTTTGCATGCACAAAATCCACCACAACTTTCTTAGTCACAGACTTGAACGTCTTTGCTTCCACCCACTTGGTAAAATAATCTATTGCTACCAGGATAAACATGTGCCCATTTGATGCTGCTAGATCAATTGGCCCGATAACGTCCATTCCCCAAGCAATAAAAGGCCATGGCGCTGACATCATATGCAATTCTGACGGTGGAGAATGAATCAAATCTCCATGAATTTGGCACTAATGACATTTGCGTACAAAGCTGATACAATCCCGTTCCATTGTGAGCCAATAATATCCTGCCCGTAAAATGTTTTTCGCCAAAACATATCCGCTCATGATGTCATGGAACCACGGCTCACCGTGAAGTTCCTCTTCTATCACATTACAATAAGCATATTGATCGTAGATCTGAATCTGCAATGGATCTACGTAATCCTTATCTGGATGATGCAACAATGACGCTAATGTAGCCAAAGCGTCGGCAACCTAATTATGAATCGGTGGGACGTGTCTGTACTCTATTGATTGAAACCGGTGACAAAGCTCATGCAAGCACTGTCTGTATGGTATCAATTTCAAATCTCGTGTTTCCCAGTCTCCTTGAATTTGGTGTACCAGTAAGTCCCAGTCACCCATGACCAAGACTTCCTGGACACCCATATCCACTGGTAGTCTCAACCCCATAATGCGTGCTTCTTATTCTGCCATGTTGTTTTTGTACAATAGAAACAAAGTTGTGCTGTAACAGGATAGTGCTGACCTGTTTCGAAAATAAGTACGGCTCCTATTCCTACGCCTTTCATATTTGCCGCTCCATCAAAGAACAATTTACATCCTGGTTTATCATCAATATGCATTACCTCTTCATCAGGGAAGTAAGTTTTCAAAGGCTCATAGTCATCGTCAACTGGGTTCTCAGCTAAATGATCATCTAAGGTCTGTGCTTTCACTAGAGTCTGTGTCACATAGATAATATCAAATTCTATAAGCAAGATTTGCCACTTTGCAACCCTTCCCGTGGGCATAGGCTTCTTGAATATGTACTTCAGTGGATCTAACCGAGATATGAGGTAAGTAGTGTAGGACGACAAATAATGCTTCAACTTCTGTGCCACCCAAGTTAGGGCGCAACATGTCCTTTCCAGGTGAGTATTCTTACCCTCGTAAGATGTAAACTTCTTGCTGAGATAGTAGATTGCCTGCTCTTCTCTACCCGTGACATCATGCTGCCCCAGTACGCAGCCAAATGAGTTATCCAAGACTGTCAAATACAGAATCAAAGGCCTCCTTGGTTCTGGCGGAACCAACACGGGCGGATTCGACAAATATTCCTTTATCTTATCAAAAGCTTTCTGACATTCATCCATCCATTTAACCGCAATATCTTTCTTCAGTAACTTAAAATGGGTTCACAAGTAGTTGTGAGCTGCAATGAACATGCTAATGTAATTCAACCTTCCCAACATACTCATCTCATCTGTTTTGTTTTATGGAGGCGCCAATTCCTGAATGGCCTTAATCTTTGATGGATCCAATTCAATACCTTGGCGAGTGACTATAAATCCCAGCAACTTTACCGATGGCACACCAAAAGCACACTTCGCAGGATTGAGCTTGAGATTGTACCTGCGTAGCCTTTGAAAGAATTGCCTCAAATCCCTGACATGGTCAGACTGCTTCCTTGATTTCACAATCATATCATCTACGCACACCTCAATCTCTTTATGTATCATATCATGGAAGATCGTTGTCATAGCCCTCATTAAAGTTGCTCCAGCATTCTTCAAACCAAATGGCATGACCTGATAGCAATATGTTCCCTACGGCGTGATGAATGTCATATTCTCTGCATCCTCCTCGTCCATTAAGATCTGATGGTAACCCGCATAACCATCCACAAAAGAACCAATCTCATGTTTGGCACAATTGTCAATCAATATGTGGATGTTTGGCAATGGAAAGTTGTCTTTTGGACTTGCCTTGTTGAGGTCTCGATAATCAACGCACACCCTGGTTTTGCCATCTTTCTTTGGTACATGCACAACATTAGCTAACCAGGTGGGATACCGTGTGACCCGAATGACCTTTGCATCGAATTGTTTAGTCATTTCTTCTTCGATCTTCACACTTATGTCCATTTTGAACTTTCTCAATTTTTGCTTAACAGGTGGGAGTGATGGATCGGTAGGCAATTTGTGGGCCACCAAATCGGTACTCAAACCCGGCATATCATCATAGGACCAAGAAAAAACGTCTTTCGTTTCTTCCTTGAGCTGCGGCTCTAGATAAACACTTATTTTAGTTTCCCGGACATTATCTTGATCCCCTAAGTTAGCTGTTTCTATATCATTTAAGTTCGGATTGGGTTTTTTCCTCAAAGTGTTTTAATTCCTTACTAATTTCCTCATATGTTTCATCATCATATTTCTCTTCATCATCACATTCAATTTCTTGTATTATTATTTCTGAGTTAGGTTGTCTTATAAGACCGGGACAAGAATTCCTAATGCATGTCATGTCATTGATATCAGCATAAAAAGAACTGTACAAAAACAAAGAAAAATCGAAACAAAATTAGGAAAGAAGAAGGAAATTACATTTCATTAAAACGTAAAGATAACAGGGCTTCGCTCATCCAAACGGACGGAACATAGTCACAAGGATTACAAACCTTGGAATAATCCAGGTGAAAACAAAAAGAAAAACAAAGTCCCACTACCGCGCCTCCCTCCAAACTAGCAGAGGAGTGCTTCCCAATTACTGATCCTAGCATGTGACCCGACGTACTGAATGTCTGCATTACTGGAACCTTCACATGCCTGAACCATTTTTACTTCTGCAAATACCCTTTCAAACGATTCATAAAAATTACCCTCTGCTCCCATCAATTAACCCATCGCCTGTGTTGCTAACTGCTTTTTGACCCTCGTCCCGGCAAAGGACTTGGACAGACGCGTAATTGGTTTAGGCATAACCCAAGCTTTCTTTTTCAACTTGCCGGCCCTTCTAATATCTATTGGTTTTGGCTTAAACCCCAACCCAAAGGTATCTAAATTCTTGGGCAAGGATACGGGTTGAACAATGCCCTGAAGCTTGGCACCTAGACCTTTTCCCGGGACAAACCCATTTCCCATCATTTCTGAAACCACCATGACATTTGAGGCTGCTACTTGGGGATGCAGGATACTTTTCCCCTCTGATACCTTGTTCACATTGATCGTGTCAAAAACCTGATAGACCCATGGCCCTTTATCGTCATCAGTTTCTACAAAGGGTGCAATATCACCACTTGCAGTGTTCATGGGGTCTTCTCCGTGTAGCACCACCTCTTGCCTATCCCATTCAAATTTGAGCATTTGATGCAGTGATAAACTCACTGCTTTAGCTGCATGGATCCATGGCCTTCCTAACAAAAGATTGTATGACACTGCCGCATCCAACACCTGAAATTCCATGGTGAACTCAACTAGGCCAATGATTAACTCGAGGATAATGTCCCCTACCGTGTCGGTTCTACCCCCTTCAAAACCCCGAACACACACACTTTTTCTGCGGATTCTGTCATTATCGATCTTTATCTTGTTCAGTGTCAACATCGGGCAAATGTTGGCCCTAGACCCATTATCTACCAGTGCCCTGGTCACCACTGAGTCTCCACATTTAACTGTCAAGTAAAGAGCTTTATTGTGCTTGGTTCTTTCTACGTGCAACTCATCATCCGAGAACATTATCCTGTTTACCTCGAAGATCCTATTAGCAATTGTTTCCAAGTGGTTCACTGAAATCTTATCAGGTACATGGGCTTCATTTTGTATTTTCATCAAAGCTTGGCGATGTTCATTGGAGTGTATCAATAATGATAACATCGAAATATGGGCCGGTGTTTTCCTCAGTTGCTTGACAATAGAATAGTCTTGTACCTTCATCTTTTTTATGAACTCCTCTGCTTCCTCCTCTGTAATAGATTTTTTGACCGAGGCTGGACTCTCTTTAGTAGCCCTAGCTTTTCTCAACTCCTCGGGAACGATGCAACGTCCCGATCGAGTCAACCCTTGCGCCTCACAACTCTCCTCCTCAATCTCTTTCCCTTTGTAAGTTACTATCACCTTCTCATATTTCCATGTCACATATTTACTGTCAGCCATGGGTAGCTGTACTACTGGCTTGACGATCACTGGCTCTATGTACGCACCCTTCACAACAACCACGGGTGCGTGTGACTCCCCTGGTACCACCAACTTAACTGGTTCCGGTTTCTTTGCAACAACAGATAATTCTTTCCCCATCACTACCACTGGCTTGTCACTTGTACCTTTCAACTTCATCCCTGTCTGTTCCCGTGTCGGCCTTTCTCTTGAACTTGTCTCAAAAGCGCGAATCATCATCACGGTTTGTGAGGGTTTCTTCACCTCCCCATCCTTGTGCACCAACTCAATCATGTTGGTCTCGTGCTGTGCTGGCAGTGGGTTCTGATTTATGTTTGGTGCCTCCGGGCCTGTACCTCAATACGGCGACTGTCAATAAGCTCCTGTACTGAATTCTTCAACTTCCAACATTTTTCAATCTCATGCCTAGGCATTCCCGTGCAATACTCGCAGCTGACGGACTGTCTAGGTTTCTGGAAGGTAGGTTTGGTACTTTGGGCTCGATTGGGGTTAACATTCCCAACTGTTTCAGTGTGTGGAATAAAGCGGCTAAAGATTCTCCCAATGGGGTAAAAGTTCTTTTGTTTGTGGCCCTCTCATTCCGAAAGTTTTGGTTTGGGCGGTAGCCATGTCCTGGCCTGTTAGCCCTGGGATACTGATGGGTGTTTTGTTGGGGTGTATATGTGGTTTGGGGAGCTAGAGCACGCCATTGCGGATGTGCCCGGGGCTGCATGTATGTCTGGGCATGGTGGACAGAGAAGTGGGGCTCTGGTGGTGGATAATAGCGTTATGGTAGGTCGTATGGAGTGTATGGGTAGTTTGGGTGGTGGGATCTTGGTTGGCTATAGTAGGGGGGAGGATTGTTGGGCCTGGACCAGGTGCTAGCTTCCAGTGTGGGCACTTCTTCCTTCTTCTTCTTACCTATCACACCACCAGTATCGCTTTGTATGACCTGCGTGGTTGCTTTCAGCGCTGAATAACTCAAAATTTTGTTAGATTTTAAACCCTCTTCAGTCATTGCGCCCATCTTCACTACCTCATTGAATGATTTATCCACAGAAATCACTAAGTGACCGAAGTATGTCGGCTCCAATGTTTGTAGAAAATAATCTACCATCTCGTTTTCTCTCATTGGGGGATCCACTCTTGCAGCTAGCTCTCTCCATCGAAAACCAAATTCTCTAAAATTTTCTCCTGGCTTCTTCTCAAACTTCAGTAATGATAGCCGATCAGGGACTATCTCGAGGTTATATTGAAAGTGGCCAATGAACGCCTGTGCCAAGTCATCCCAAGTGTACCATTGGCTAGGGTCCTGTATGGTGTACCATTATAGTGCAGACCCGCTGAAGCTCCTCCCGAAGTAGGCTATCAACAATTCATCTTTTTCTCCGGCACCTCTCATCTTACTACATATACCATGCAGATGGGCTACAGGGTCACCGTGCCCCTCATACAAGTCAAACTTTGGAATTTTAAACCCCGCAGGCAACTGAACAATGGGAAATGGACATAAGTCTTTGTAACTTTGGTATTGGGCAACTGAGGTCGATTTCCATGATATTGCAAATGGCGGATAGAAAAATGAAGAGGCCATGAGTATAATTGATGATGTTATTGTCCAAGTAGACAAATTTTCCTTGCCTGCTAGTTTTGTGATTCTCGACTGCGAGTTTGATTATGAGGTGCCTATAATCTTGGGAAGATTTTTCCTTTCTACTCGGAAGGCTTTAGTTGATGTGGAGGCAGGGGAACTTACCTTCCGCATGGGTGATGAAAAAGTGGTCTTTCATGTGTGCAAGTCAATAAAGCAACCCAATAATACTAAAGTGTGCTCGTTCGTGGATCATTCCACGGCAGTGATAGTTGATGATACTAGTGCAATAATCAATGTTGACGACCCTCTAGAGTCGGCATTGTTGAATATTGATGTAAACGAGGATGAAGGTAGGGTGGAGTGTGTCAATGCTTTACATGGAATGGGCTCTTACTCTTATGAGCCTCGGGAACTCTTTTTGGATCTTGAGAACAGGAAGATTCCACCAACAAAGCCCAGCTGGCATACCTATAAGCCTACCAGAACACACGGAACCAAAGAAACATAGAGGTTAGGATCCCAGGAGCAACCGGATATTGTTCTTTTAGTGAAATCTCATCATGTCTGATATACCCAGCTATCTCTTCCAACGTTGGAGTTAACTCAAAATCCGAGAAGTGAAAGATATCATATGCAGGGTCCCAGAAAGTAACCAATGCTCTGATGATGTCAACTCAAGGACTGATGTCTAATAAACCCGTGAGACCTTTAAGATGTTTCTTCACCTCATCCTGCCCCTCTTCATCCAAGTCATTCTACCATAATTTCAACTCGAAAGGGACTTTTGTTAATATTGAAAAAGGTTCATTTTCCATTATGTTCGTCCTGCACATATATTAAGGCGATTAAAAGAAGAAAAACTTATATTCGACTCAAAGAAAACAAACCAAACCATCTATACTCTTTTCCCAAAATTAAAAGAAAAAATTGGTTTTTGAAACACGGCCTCCGACTTATATGAATTTTTCATTTTCAAATTGAACAATAAACGACCCGGCATTGTAATCACGACCTTTTATCGCCTCGAGGATGTTGAGTTTAAGGCTGTGAGGGTCCATAAATCAAAATACGACCAAAGATAGCTGTTTATGCAAAGTCAACCTTTCGGTGTCCCGATTGGGGACATTTGGCTACTCTCGCAAAAATGACATCACCCAATTTTATGACTCTTTTCCCAAAATAACTGACCCTGCATTGCAAAACACGTCCTTTCATCACCTCGAGGACGAAAGAGTTAAGGCTGTGGGGTCGAAAATTAAAACATGACCGAATGTGGCTATTTATGCAAAGTAAGCCTTCAGGCATTCCGTTTGGGAACATTCGGCTATTTTGCAAAACGGTATCACATAATATCTTTATGACTCATTTTCTTGTTTGTTGTTTTTTTTCAAATTAAAATAAATGACCCGGTATTGCGAACCCGACCTTCCAGCGCCTCGGGGACGAAGATTTTAATGCTGTGAGAGTCAAAAATCAAAATATGACCAGAGGTGTTTGTTTATGAAAAGTTAGCCTTCCGGTATCCTGTTTGAGAACATTCGGCTACTTTCGACAAAAACGACGTCACCTGGTTTATTTATGACAAAAATTAAAATTATGATATTTTTGGCGATTTTTGTAGGGGAGGTTGGACTCGATGAGGGTTGCCTACGTATCTCACGCCGTGTGAGAATTAAACCATGCATAGTTCGGGAAAATTAACCGAACCATTTAAAGCAGGATGTTTTTAATTTTCTCTTTTGGCATTTCATAAGCAAATAATAAAATAAAAAGAAAATACTTTTAAAACAACTCTTTTTCTTTTTCTTCTTTTTCAACAATAAAACAACCTATTTTTCCAACAACCTATTTTTCAAATTAAAATAAAATACTCTTTCTTTCTTCTTCTTTTCAATAAGACAACCTATTTTTCCGAACTAAAAACAAAAGGCTCTTCTTTTTCCTTTTTTCCCATCAAATAGTAAACTATTTTAAAATAAAAATCAAGACTCTCTTTTTTTCTTTTCATATTTCATGGTAAAACAAAGTATTTTTCTATTTCTATTTTGAAAACAAGACAAAGTAACAATTTTTTCATTTTCAACAAAAAATCTATTTTTCCAATTAAAAACTAAAAACTCTTTTTTTTTTCATTTTTTAGAAACACAACCTATTTTCCAAAAAATAAAGACTCTTTTTCTTTTTCAATAAAACACCCTATTTTTCAATTGGCAAATAACTATTCTGAAACAACAAAAATCAAGAATTTTTTCTTTTCTCATGAAAAACTATTTTTCATTTTCCATTTTTGAAAACAAGATAGAATACTATTTTTTCTTTTTTTTTTTCATTTTCAGCAAACAAGACTCTTTTTCAACGAACACCTTCCCAAAAATAAAAGACTCTTTTTTTTCTATTTTTCCTTTGCTTTTTTGTAAAACAAAATAAAACATTTTCATTCTTTTTTTATTCATTTTCTCAAAATTTCGGCAGAATTTCGGCAGTATTGGGGTGTTGGTTTTGCTAAAGTAATCAATTAATTCCCTAACCGCTCTTTCTCTCTTTTTCTCTTTTCTCTTTTTCTCAATTTTCCGACATTCCCGAGATTCAGAAACCGGTCAACATGCAGGTTCGAAACAAATATATATACATAGCAAGTAGGATGGATCAATATGGTCTTTTTCATTTCAGGTTGCTAGCCCTAGACGGACCCAACCCCTATGTTGAGTTCCCCAAGTCAAATGCAGCATGATGCAAATAAGCCCTCCTACTAGGGATCCGGCATGAAGTCAAGTTATTCTATGTTCAAAACCTAGATCGGTGTTCTAGACAGTGTACCCGAGTGGACAACTCAAATCGAGGAGGGGGCATCTTACCGGTGATCCGCGGGGTCAGGCGGCTTAGTAACTTATCCGGCCTCTTTCTTATTTCAGGGTATGACACTAACAGAATATGGAGTCTCAACTAGTAAGCACATCCCTTGAGATAAAGAGAGAAGGGTATCGGTACAGTTCAGATAATATCAAAGCGGTAACAATTAGCACATTAAGCACAAAGCATGTAGGAAAATCAGATATAACAAAATACAACAATTTATCTAAGCTCGAATTTTGAACCCTAAACATAGCGTTCTGGGGTTTTTTCCCCAGCAGAGTCGCCAGAGCTGTCACACCTCCCTTTTCGCTATACACCCCCGCCAATGGGCGCAAAGGAGTTTTTCCACTTAAAGGACAATCGGAACATGATTTGTTTATTAATTATTCAGAGTCGCCACTTGGGAGATTTATGGTGTCACAAGTCACCGGTTTAATCCCGAACCGAGGAAATGATTGACTTCTGTTACAGTCTGCGAACCAGAAATCCGAGTAAGGAATTCGGTTAACCCGGTAAAAGGTGTTAGGCATTCCCGGATTCTGTGGTTCTTGCACGGTCGCTTAACTGTTGTATTTGATTTTTATATGATTTTTATACATGCTAGCTTATGTGCCTATATATACCACTTTTTCCATTATTTATTTTGAACGACTTGCGACGTTGTGAAAATGTATAGCTAATCACGTTTGCACCATTGGTCCCCACTTATTCTTCACTTTGACCACTAATTTTCTGACTTGTTTCCCAAGTATTCCCCAAGCTTTTGTTGAAATTTACACTATAATATTTATGTTCTATGCCCCTATAATTCCTATACTACCCCTATTTCATTTTAATAATTATTGATTCTCAATATTCTACCCTTTCCCATGCCCAAATTTCCCTTATTACCATCTGAAAATTACAAACCTTACAGAATTAACCTCAGCCCTTTTACTCTTAGTTAAACCTTAGTAAATTCAATTCAACTAAACTAATCAACTATACCCAATCACTAAACCTAACTCCAAATCAATACCAAATGACCCTGTTATTGAATTAATAGCTATTAAACAAACTTAATGAACTATTATCAACTCAAACCAATTCCAGAAGAACAAAATAGAAATCAGGACCAAATTCCAAATGGATACATCATGAACAGAACAAGGAGAAACCTAATTAAACTAATCGACTAAATAACAATCGAGCATTCAGCCTAGAAAAACTCAAGGCCGGATAAGAATTTAAGCAAAGAAATGAAAACTATCCTATAACAAATTAACCTAGACGATTATAGCAAATATAGAAATAAACTTAAGCTAATTAAAATTACAATTATGCTCGTTTTGAAACCAAGCAAAAACAATGAATCAAACTCCAAAGACAAAAGAAAACAAAACTTACTACTAATTCAATCTTCAAACGAAACTCCGAAAGCACTTCGAGTTAATATTATAGTCCCATTTCACAAGCAACAGACTTATGATATTAACCCAAAATTGCTCGTCCTAGACAAATCACAACTGTTTGAACATGCACAAACCCTAGATGGGGACTGAATTCGACCTGGTGAGATTCGAAGGAAAATAGCCACAGGCTCGAGATGGGGAAGTTTTATAGGCTATCTGGTATTAATTTGAGCTTATTTGGATGAAGTTCATGTTTGGGTCAGAACATTAATTTAAGATTCGAACATTTGGGCTAAGATTTAAAGGAAACCAAAGGTGGATATGAAATGAGGAGAGGAAGGAGAAGATGTGGTGTGAATTCGGGCCGGATTGTGTGAGTTTGGGTTTTGGCTAAATCTTTGATTTGATATTCGAAGAGCTGGGTGATGATTCGAGGGAAATGAACCATATATTAGGAATGAGGAGAGTGATGGGAATTCGGGGTGTTAATCTAGGGTCAAATGGATGCCGGCGCCGCCATCAATGGCGGTGGAGAATTAGGGAGGCGCTAGGGTTTTGGGGTTGGGGTGTGGAAAAGACGATGGAGGGAGGGGGCAGCGTTCGGACAACTTTATATTGAAGGAGGTGGGTTCCTGGCCGTTTGATTTGATAACCTCGACGGCCAAGATTGAGGAGGACAAGACGACGTCTTTTTGAGAGTAGGCTTGGTCCGGGTATGGTAATCAATTGGGCTGGGGCGAGACTTGGGTCATTTGGGCTGGGAATTAACATGAAATTTTGGCCCTAATCAAAAGCCATCCTTCTTCTATCTTGTTAAATCATTTTTATTTCATTTTTTGCTTTGCTTTTAATTTTAAAAATTGTAAAAGAAATGCAAAAATTAACAATAAAACCTACTTTGATTCTATAATTAAAACAACAACAACAACAACTAAATTATAAAATTATTTACAAACTATTTTATGACCAATTTCACAATTAAAATAATTAAGATGCAAAATGAACTACTTTTTGGTGATTTTCATGTTTTGTTCTAAAACAAATTAATCCCTAATTAATCCTAAAATATGAAATTAATTCCTAAATGTAAATGCGTATTTTTGTATTTTTATATGAATAAAAATGCAAAAAATAAAATGCGAACAATTAACAAGAATGACGCAAAAAATGCAAAAAATAATTTTATTTGAATTTTGGGAATTATTAATATATAGGGCAAAAATCACGTGCTCACAAATAGGACGACCCTCTTAAATGAAGACTAGCATTGTCCGGAATGCTAAATAACCAAAAATAAGATAAAAAAGGGGTTAGAGAGTAAAAAAAACTCCCTATGATTCCTCTATCAGTATGGGGTCCTGTGAATGGGTGCCTGGATCACCTAGCATGGGGTCTTGTGGCTGGCCTGAGGCACCTCCCTTTGGGTCCTCCAGCTGATCTCCACATTATTAACCTGGGGAATCACTCTCCTCCTCCTGGGCTCACCCTCAGTCTCCTACTCCTGAACTTGCTCTGCCTAAGCTGCTGGCACTGGATCCTCCAATAAAATCTCCAATGGTAAGTCACCAGCTGACTTTATCTTCTCCACCTCTCCCCTCAATTGCTTCACTGACTCCTTTTAGGCTCGAGTCTTTTTCAGCTTCTTTGTTTTCTTACTCATCTCCTTAATTACTTTTCCTTGAACTGCCACAACATCCATGATAAGCGTTTGGTTGTCTAGGATCTTCTTCTGTTAGTCCAGAAGCTCCTTGAGGGACTCCTTTACTGAAGGTGGCACCTGGGGTAGTACGGGAGCTGACTAGGCTGCCACTGAACTGGATAGTACAGACAGCTTAGAAGTGGCTGCCAGCATCTAGTTGTTGATGCTGTAGAGTGTTTGGTCTAGCCTATGAGCAGTCAATGGGTATACTGACAAGGAGGGTACTGAGGAAGGCATGAAAGTAGATGGCCCGGAGGCAAGATCTGGTGTAGCAGTGTGAGGCTGTGAAGTAGTGACTACCACTGCTGGCTCTTCAGATGGGCCAGTACAAGTACTAGCTTTGCCCATGGATTTGGGGTTGCCTAAGCACTGCAGGCTGTACCATGAGAGGGGCTGCTTGGGCTTCACCTTGATATCAAAATCCCTTTTCTCCACCTCATAATCTTCCAAGTACATGGTGAGGAAGTTCGAAAAGTGGTAAGATCTATCAACCTTGTTGACCGCTCTGGTGAACACCATAGAAATGATATTCCAAACATTGATCGAGAATCCCACCATGATGCCGCCACTATAATCGCCCAGGAAACCAACATGTCGCTATCATGAGTATTGGGGTCTAGCTTGCTGCACACAAATGTCTCATATCCCTTCCGCCTCCAAGTTCAGGGTGTTCCTCAAGATAGGAACCCTCGCTTCTACCCAAGCAAGAGTAGTATCTGGGAGAGCTAGTAGTGATGCCAAACGCAAGCGGTCTACCTCATCCATAGCCACTTTATCTATGTACATCGGCTCATCTTCATCATTGAATCCAAGATAATCATTTAGAGTCTTCCCATCAAACTTGACACAAATGTTAGATATAATTTTAACGATGCGAAAAATATATCTGTACAGGAAATCAATTACAGAAGAACATTGAATCAATGAGCTACTTAAGGAAGAACAAGATTGCACGAGTCAATCTGGATGCCCAAGGAAAAGAATCAATCAACAAAGATTACGAATCAATTAGTAAATCTGGATGCTTAAGGAACATAATCAATCACCACAGTTTGCGATGGAAATAATTAAGCAAGCCCAAAATTAAGGCATTAATCAAGACCATCACATTCAAATTCGGAAGATGGAAACAGTGAAAAAACATTGAAAGATTCTGTAAGAAGAGTTGATGGGCGGCTAATTTAGGAAGGATCAAGAATCAAGGAGTAAACCCTCAATCATTAAAAAATCTAGAAGGAAAGCTATTAATATCCTCCCATCAAGGAAGAGCAACAATAAGCAATCTTATTCTTGGAAAGAATCAATCTCTTTCCAAGGATCAAATCTCTTGGGTTGTCAAGTCTCATAAGCAAACGGTCTTCACCAAAGTATTTATATTCACCATCAAGCCTTAGATAAACATTCTTTGATCAAACCAAAAATCCTCTATTTATTCTACTGCAAACAAACATTATAGTTTTTTGAGACCTGCTGTGTAACAAGTTAGAGAAAGAGAAGAGTATAACACAGGTAAGGCATTGTATCAAAAGAGACGAGTGTTATAGGAACTGAGCTATCACATCAATTCCATTGTACTCGAAGAAACGCATTTACTAGAGAGAACTTCCTTGCAACCCAAGGGGACTGGACTAGGATTCACATTGAATCCAAACCAGTATAAAATTCTGGTGTCTTTAATTCCTACACTTACTTTTTGCATTTTATATTCTGCTATTATAATTGTTAGGTTATTTCATCTCGTTGACTAATTAAAGAACCAATAAACTAACAGAGATGATGATTAAAAAAATATACAATTCACCTTTCCTTGCACTTTCAATTGGTATCAGAGCAAGGCTCACATTCTATCTATGCTTAACAGCTAGTGAGAAAAGATTATGGAAAATCAAGTCATCATAGGAGCTCTCATCCAGGAAGGAACTTCACTAGTTAGACCACAATACTTCAATGGTCAAGATTTTCTCACTGGAAGGTGCACATGGAGATCTTTGCCAAGGCTTATGACGTTAAAGTTTGGAGAGTCATCAGAAAGGGAAACTATCCCTTACCTGCTATAACTCCATCACTTGCTGATCCTGAAAATATATATTCATATACAAAAGAGCAAATGGAAGTGGAACAAGTTAACAATAAAGTAAGAAATCTTCTTCACAATGCTATAAATGGTAAAGAAAATGAGAAATTCTCTAGCTGTGATACAATCAAAGAAATGTGGGATCAAGCTTGAGGTTACATATGAAGGAGCCAACAAAGTAAAGGAAACACATATCAACATATTGGTTCATAACTACGAACTCTTCTCAATGAAAGAAGCAGAACGTCTTGAAGAGATGTTTTCCAGGTTCAATAAAATAATTAGCAATGTAAAGGCATTTGGCAAGCTATATACCAGTGGTGACCAGGTCAGATAAATTCTCAGAAGGCTGTCAACAACTTGGCAGACCAAAATATGCACGCTTGGATATGAGGATCTAAACAAACTATCATATGATGAATTGTGAGGAGAACTCATAGCTTTTGAAAGGACACATCTAAAGAAAACTAGTCAAAAAGAGAAAAAGAAGATATTCACATTCAAAATTTCAACTAAAATAACTGAACATGAAATTGACGATGATCCTGAAGCTCTATAAGAAGAGATTGTTGATCAAGAAACATGCATGGGTTAGTGAGAAGATTCAAAAATATAAAGAAAGGAATAATTCCGCCCAGATGATCTAGGCAATACAACGGACATGCCAAGAGTGATGGAAAATGCTATGAGTATGGAAGATTTGGACACATTCAAGCTGAGTGCCTAGAACTAAAAATAATTTCTAGAGGCCTTAGCAAGAACGGATCTTTTGGAAGTTGGAGTGATGAAGACATTTCAGAGCACGGAGAGATAGTAAATCTTTGCTTCATGACGATTCTGGAAAATGAGATAAACAAATCCTTAGGATATTGGACAGATGAGGACATGTTTGATGATGAAGAAAAATATGAAAATGAAAATTGTTTCATGGCACGAGGTTAAACAAGTGAGGCAAGATCTTATAACTGTGAAAAATACAATGATTGAAGGATATTCTTGATTTAACTTTGAAAGAGTCTCAAACAATGATTAATGAGATTAAGAGAGTAAATAAATAATTTAAAGACAGAAAACTCAAACATGAAGTATGAAATTGAAAAAGAAGTACTTTAAGAAGAGTTTGAGAAATTGCAAATGCAAGTTAATGGCATGCACAAATCCACCAGTAACAGTTCTGTTAGGTCAAACCAAATGACTTACAAGTCAACTAAAAAAAGAGTAGCCAGAACAAAGTGCAGTAGTATTAATACTAATGAAAGACCTAAAGGTAGGTAAGAAGTTACATGTCACTACTGTAACAAAAGTGGATACAAATATTCTTTTTGTTGCCTTAGTAAAGCAAACTTGTCAAGATGGGTTTGGAAACCAAATGAATCTAGTAATACTAACCCTCCAGGAGCCAAGCAAGCTTGGGTACCTAAAAGAAAGTAATCACTATATTTTGTTGAAACACCACAGAATAAGCCGCAAAGGAAAGTGATATCTAGATAGTGCGTGTTCCACTCACATGATAGGTGACAAAAACCTATTCAAAGAAGTTACGAAAATTTTATGGTGGAGGTGTTAAGTTTGGAGATGACTCAAAATGTAAAATTATTGGTACTGGAGCAATTCCCTTCAACAACAATTGTGATATCACTGCAGTGTATCCCATCGATGGACTCAACTACAATCTCTTGAGCATAATTCAACTATACGACTCAAGATCATGCTCAAGAAACTTAGGAGACAAGCAAATATCAAGAGATGACTGATATATCGGCTACGATAGAGTCAACTAATGAAACCAACAGCAGTGTACCAGTTCATCCAATAGAGTCAACTACTAATGTAGTGCGTCCAAATGAATGGAGAAGCGAGACTGAATATCCTAAAAAATTCATCATAGGGGATCCAAATGAAGGAACAAAAACCAGTGGAGATCTCATAAAGAAAATTTTTGCAATAATCTCTCAGGTTGAACCAAAAAAGATAGAGGAAGCTCTAATAGTCTCTATCTGGGTTCAAGCAATGCAAGAAGAGTTAGATCAATTCAATAAAAATCAGTTGTCGAATCTGATACCCAAACCTGAAAATGTTTCTACAATCGGAATAAAGTGTGTCTTCATAAGCAAATTGAATGAGGATGAAAAGGTCGTAAGAAATAAAGCCAGACTAGTTGCTCAGGGATACTCACAGTGAAGAAGGAGTCGACTATTACGAAACCTTCGCTCTTGTAGCTCGCTTGGAATTTATACAAATTCTTCTAGCATACCCATTATTTAAAGTATTTAGGTTGTTTCAGATGGATGTCAAAAGTGCTTTTCTGAAAGGATTTATTAAGGAAGAAGTATACGTGAAACAACCGCTTGGGTTTGTAGATTTAAAGTTTCCCTACTATGTATACAAGCTCACTAAGGCACTATATGGGCTAAAGCAAGCTCCACGTGCTTGGTATGATAGACTTAATTCCTTTCTTGTTGATCATAGCTTCACAATAGGTAAAGTAGACACTACTTTCTTTATTAAAAGATCATCAAAAGGTAATCTCATTATTCATATTTATGTTGATGATATTATATTTGGTAGTTCTAACCCTTTTATGTGCAAGGAATTTTCAAATCTTATGCAAACCGAATTCAAAATGAGCATGATAAGAGAGCTAAATTTCTTCCTTGGACTCCAAATTCAACAATCTGAAGAAGTAAATTTTACATGTTAGACCAAATACACAAAGGAAGTGATTCAAAAACTTGGCATGAGCAATGCAAAATTCATTGGCACGCCAATGAGTCCCTCAACAAATATAGACAAAGACAAACAGAGAATCCATGTTGCTGAACGAAGTATCGTGGAGTGATTAGATCATTACTATATCTGACGAAAGTCGACCGGATATTATGTTTAGTGTGTGTAAGTGTGTCAGGTTTCAGTCAACTCCTAGGGAATCTCATCTAACTATAGTGAAAAGAATCATTCGATATCTCATTGGGACTGTAACTCATGGATTATGGTATCCTCACTCTAACTCTTTTAAATTAGAAGGTTTTTCAGATGTTGATCTTGCAGGTGATAAGGAAGACAAAAAAAGCATAAGTGGTACATGTCAATTACTTGGAATAGCATTAATATCCTAGAATAGTAAAAAGCAAGCATCAGTTGCATATCTACTAGTGAAGTTGAATACATTGCCATTAGAAAATGCTGCATGCAATTACTGTGGATGTCCCATCAACTAGGTGAATATGAACTCTCTTTAAAAACTATACAATTTTTTTGTGATAATTCAAGTGCTATTTGTCTTTCAAAAAATCATGTGCTTCATTCTAGAGCAAAACATATAGATATCAAGCATCAATTTATTAAAGATCATGTTCTTAAGGGAGACAATTGAAATATCTTTTGTTGGAACTATTAATCAGTTAGCAGATATTTTTACTAAGCCATTATTAGAGGATAGATTTTATTTTTTAAGAAAATTACTTGGCATTACTTGCTTAACTAATAACCTATAAGATCTATGCGTACTACATATATTTTAATAGATGTAATGATTGTATTTTACTCATGCATTAATTACGCCTCCATTTTTTCCCTCTCTTTTTCTTTTCTTTCATATCGGTTCTTTGTTCAAAGTTGGAAAGCCAATTATCACGTCCCTTTAACTGATGTGTTTTTCTTTTCTGTACTCAATCTTCAGAAGGCTCTCTTCATAAGTAGGAGAACCCCATTCAGTCACTTTCATCTCTTTCCTTTAGAAAACCATTCTCCAAAGCTCCGATCAAATCACTTTCCTTCAATAGCCAAACAACCCAGAAATCCCTCTATTTCCACCAGAAAAGTACCCATTCCAAAGCAAAACCCCCTTCCATGTCCCCAAAACAAGTAGACCTAGGATCTGACCACTCTGAGGGTTTTGCCTCTTCACATGGAGCTTTCTCTGATCACTCTCAAAACTTAGGAGAAAAAACTCTAGGAAAATGAGCCATGGAAGACCCCTATATTCCTCCACCCCAAAGAAATCTAGGATTCATTTTTCTGTCTCTCTAGAACTCGACTTAAATTTCAAGGATTATCCAAATAGGGATTTCTTCGTGGCTCTGAAGGACAAGCCGACCGCTCATGGAAGGGTAATCGACCTTGACAACATGGAAGCCCTAAATTGTAAGGTCAAAAACCTCTTTGTTTATCAAGGGTGGCTAAGTTTTTCTCTATTCCCCCTCCTAAAGTTCACGAGCCCCTGGTAAATATGTTTTACACCAATCTCCGTTCTAGTGAACCTGATAGATTGAAATCCTTAATGATATGTAAGCACATGGTTCTTGATTGTGCTCTATTTGATTCGCTTTTTCAGTGTCGATGTTCTAGTTTTCCTATGCTTTTAAAAAAACACATGGCCCGATGATTTTGAAAGTTTTCTTGATTAAGCTAAATAGTGTATTCCTGAGGGTCCCTCTGATTCCCTTCCCAACTAGTTAGGTCCCAGTGATGTTAGCATCAAAACTTGAGTTCTGGCCCATATTGTAGCAACTACTCTGCTTCCCCGCACTGGTTCCTTTTCCACATTCTCTCAATGAGATACTTTCTTAGTATGCTGCCTTGTATTCGAGCTCCAAATCAAGTTATCCTCCTGGGTCATTAATATTATGATTGAGAGTGCTGAAGATCCCATCAGTCTACCCTATGGCATGGCCATCACTCGCATTCTGGAATTTCATCAAAATTTCCAGTCCAATTATCACTTCATCACTAATTCTAAGTCTTACAACTCTAGAGACTTTGCAAGTATGGGATATGTGAGTGTGAAGGGCTCCTAGGTTAAGAAGCACGAAGGCGAAGCAAAACATGCTCTTATAGAGCACAAACCTAAAACCTCTACCTCTCATCCCAGCCCTGGTGATTCTGACCTTGAAAAAATTCGTGTTATTGACACTCAACTCTCAAAAATCAAACATATCCTCACATCCACTCAGTCTACTGTTGGTGACATTCATGCCATCTCCAAGGAAATAAGGCCTGATGTGTCAAAGATTAGAGTTGTTGTTCTCAGAGTTAGGGAGAATGTTGTCAAAGCTTATAAGGAGATTCATGACAGGTTAGATTGAGTGAGCATCTCAGCCAATGTTAGCTTTGAATAGTTGAAGGAGGCCATCTGCAACACTCTTACTTATTTCCTGCGTCATTAATATGGTTGCTTACGATAATTTTTTTTGCTGTGCTGTTTTTGGGCTGTTATCTCAGCCATTGGATAATTTCTATTTTTTGTGTTTTGGACTATAACTCTGCAATTTAATTTCTATATATTCTGTTTAATTCTTGGTTTGTTCCCCTTTGCTGATGCCAAAAAGGGGGAGAAGAATATATGTTGTATAGAAGAGTATATGTTGTATCTGTATAGGTGTGCAAGTATCGTCGTGTTGTATCTATTCAGGTATAGTGGACTGTGTGGCAACAATGACATCCTCTATGGTAGAAGCCGAATCCAACCAAAGAATAGTCAACTGCACGAACTAAGGAGGAGTACCATGAACCTATCAAACTGCATACATTAAGGTGGAGTAAAACACATGGAAGTCAACTGGTGTTTAAACATATCTATTATTTTGTCATCATAAAAAAGGGGGAGATTGTTAGATCTAATTTTAATGATGCAAATCTATGCAAGAAATCAATTATGGAAGAACAAGGAATCAAGGAGCTACTTAAGGAAGAACAAGATTGCACGAGTCAATCTGGATGCCTAAGGAAAGGAATCAATCAGCAAAGATTACGAACCAGTCAACAAATCTGGATGCCTAAGGAAGGTAATCAATCAGCACATATTGTGATGGAAAGAATTAAGCAAGCCTAAACTTAAGACATTAATCAAGACTAGCACATTAAATCCGGAAGATGGAAGCAATCAAAAAACATTGAAAGATTCTGTAAGAAGAGTTGCTGAGCGGCTAATTTAGGTAGGACCAAGAATCAAGGAGTAAACCCTCAATCATTAACAACTGTAGAAGGAAAGATGTTAATTTCCTCCTATCAAGGAAGAGCAATAACAAGCAATCTTATTCTAGGAAACAATCAATCTCTTTCCAAGGATCAAGTATCTTGGGTTGTCAAGTCTTATCAGCAAATGATCTTCACCAAAGTATTTATATTCAGCATCAAGCCTTAGATAATCATACTTTGATTGAACAAAAAATCCTCTATTTATTCTACTACAAACAAACATTATACTTCTTTGAGACATGCTGTGTAACAAGTCAGAGAAAGAAGAGAGTATAACACTGGTGAGACATTGTATCAAAAGAGACGAGTGTTATAGGAACTGAGCTATCACGTCAATTCTATTGTACTCAAAGAAATACATTTACTAAAGAGAACTCCCTTGGAACCCAAGGGGACTGAACTAGGATTCACATTGAATCCGAACCAGTATAAAAATTTTGATGTCTTTAATTTCTGCACTTACTTTTTGCATTTTATATTCTGCTATTATAACTGTTAGGTTATTTCATCTAGTCTATTAATTGAAGAACCAATCAACTAATAGAGATTAAGATTAAAAAATATACAATTTGCCCCACCCTCTCTTGCACTTTCAACAAATGTGGGAGGCGTATGCATAGAATTCCTTGACTTGGTGCTCATTAGCGTCCGACACCATGTTGGTGAAATATTCCCACCCTATTCTTTCATTAAAGTGCTGCTTCACATTAGGGCTGTGGGGGAAAAATATCCCGCTCATGTAAGAGTGACTTTTGAGGCCACCACTCCCTGGATTTGTGATATGCTAGCTCGCTGACAAACCTCTTTTGCCACACCTCTGAGTTTTTTTGTAATTTCCACACCTCCAGTCTAGGTATCACCCCTCTCTTGTTATCTGGTACCTTAGTATCTATATTTATTAGATCTTGTCTAGGTGACAAAGTTGTAGGTGAGGCTGACTATCCTTGTTGAGCCATCAGACGACTCAGAAGAAGCATGAGAAGTAAGAGAGGCTGGGGGTAAAGGCTCGCCTGTCAAGTGAAACCTCCCCGGAAAGTCTATTTCATGTGTGGGAACTGAGTCACCCTCTGAGGCCTCCCGGTAGAGGGCATAGTCACTTCCCTCTTAGTGGGATGCAACTTATCTACAGATCTAATATTTTCCTCATTTCCCCAAGTGATTTCCGTATTGTTGGGGTTAACTTAATATGTCCTGGTCCTCTAACCCGAGAGGAGTCTACTTTCCCCTTTTATTTCTCAACGCCACCTATAGATTTAACCATTGTATGTAAACATAATTAGTGAAAAATTATTAGTACTGCTGCTAGATGAAAAAATGAAGAAAAGTAGAAGAACAATTGACAATGCTTGAAAAAGTTGTAGACTGCTGACATCGGATAAAGGAGTGCGACCGCGGAATGAGCACCGCTGACCGCAAAAAAGGCATCACGGCCGTAGAGGTATGGGGATTAGACTACCCACTTTTTGACTCAATGTTACTATTGAGCACGAAAAATTTTGTGCGGCCACAGAGGTTGCACCACTATTCGTGAAAAAACAACCGCAGCCGCAGACCTTATTTTTACTTCTCTGAACCTGTACACCGCTGACCCGCAAAAATAGCACCACGGCCCTGGAGTTTGGGCCGCTGTCAGCAGAAATTGTCACGCTGACGATGGTCATCAAGACTTCCAACTCAGATATAACTTATGAATGTTCATTGCAGAAAATCATCCACGACCGCGGAATTCAATATCGGCCTATGCAATCCTAGGGTTTTAATTTTTTCATACATCTAGCTGTTATTATCAATACTCTTATCTCATCAACCCTAACTACTTAAACCGAATTTAATTAACACTAATGAAACCTAGGTCAAAAATAAAAGAAAAGAAGAATAAGAAGTAAAAACTAGTAACTAAAAGAGAAACAAGTACAAAATTAAAGACTAATGAAGGAGTGAAATTACTAGATATGAAATGAGTGGTGAAAAATGTAATTTAATTGTGTTTGTGCAGATGAAGGCTCAAATGAACACTGAAATTTTAGCTTTTAGAGAGAAAAGATCAAAAAATGTAAAAGGCTTCATGATCTTCTATTAATAGGAAACACACTCGGACTCACGACAACTCACCTGGAGCGGGCAGAAAATCACCGCGGTCCATTCTCGTAATGAAAAGAAGGCCTACTTGATTTGAACTACCACTGAGAGCGAAATATTGTATGTGGCCGTGGAAAGGCACTGCATATGAGGATGAAACTTCCCAGAAGTCTCATTTTGGACTTTTCAATCCTACGTCCGCCACCAATTTTTGCCTTCGTTATAAGGCCACTGCTGACCGCGAAAAACTAGAGTGTTGTTAGCGTCCAATTTCAAAGGGTGCCAAATTTTTCCAGCTTTGTCCTGCACTGCATCAAAATATTCCTACACATATCTTACAACTAGTTAGTTCAAAAACAAATCCTACACACCGAAGAAAAAAAAATATGAAAAACATATGGGTTGCCTCCCAAGAAGCGCCTCATTTAATATAGCGATACGACGCAAGTTACCATCTATCATTTGAGATGGATCATCGCCACCACATGAATATCATCAAACTTGAGAAGATATTGCTTTACTCTATTCCCATTAACTCTGAAGATTTCACCATTTTCAAATCAAGAGCGCCAAATGGAGTTACAAGCACCACCTCAAAAGGTCCACTCAATTTTGACTTGAGCTTTCCTGGAAACAGTCGTAACCGGGAGTTGAATAAGAGAACCAAGCCACCTACTTTGAATTTCTTTCCACAAGAATATTTGTCATGTAAGTACTTCATCTTGTCCTTATACAAGGATGAGTTGGAATAGGCATGAAATCGGAACTCTTCAAGCTCATTGTGTTGCTCCACCCGAAGATTTGCTACAATATCTAATTCAATATTCTCTTGATCTTCTGGAGCAATCAAAATCTGGTTTTAACCTAAGTATCCATCCATAAAACAATAGAAGGCACGCCCAACAAGTCTATCTAGCATTTGGTCAAGAAGCAATGGAAAATGAACCTTGCGGGTCGCTTTATTTAGCTTATCATAATCCATGCACACCCTCCATCCTGTGATAGTCCTGGTGGGAATCAACTCATTTTTCTCACTGGTAACAACATTTATACCACCCTTCTTCGGCACACATTCCACTGATGAAGTCCAAGAACTATCCGAGATCGGGTACACAACCCCTGCATCAAGCTACTTGATCACCTCCTTTTTGGAAACCTCTTGCAAAGCCTCGTTCAAACTCCTTTGATGTTTCACGGAGGGCTTGGCATCATCTTCAAGTATAATCCTATGCATGCAAAAGGCAGAGCTTATTTCCCCAATATCAGCTAGAGTCCATCCAATTGTCTTCTTCCATTTTGGAGCACAATCAATGTGGCATCTACCTGCATGTTAGTAAGACAAGAGGAAAGAATAGCATGTAAAGTTGAACTAGGGCCCGAAAATTCATACCTGAGGTATGCAGGCAAAGGGTTCAACTCTAAAACAGGAGGTTCATCGATTGGGGGCTTTGTTGTCAGAGTCTTTCTATTCTCAAGATCCAAAGAGAGCCTCGGGGGCTCATAAGAATAAAAGCCCATTCCGTGCAAAGCATTGACACAATCCACCCTACCTTCACCCTCATTCATATCAAAATTCAAAAATACTGCTTCTAAAGGATCCTCTACATTGATCATGACACTAGTATCATCAACTATCACCTCCATGACAAGATCCACTAAAAGAGCACACTTCAGTACTATTCGGCTACCTCATTGATTTGCACACATGAAATGTAACTTTTTCATTACTCCCCTGGAAGGTGAGCTCCCCAACTTTCACATCAACTAATGCCCTTTCCAGTTGAAACGAAAGATCTTCCAAAAATTATAGGCACCTCATAGTGGAATTGGCATTCGAGAATCGAAAAATCAGCATGCAAGATAAATTTGTCCACCCGGTCAAGAACTTCACCAATGATACTGGACGACCTCTTCATTGTTCTATCCACCATTTGCAATCTCATTAAAGTAGCTCTCGGTTGGCCGATACCCAAAGTTTTGAACACAGAGTAAGGCATCAAATTGATACTTTCTCCTAAATCACACAATGCCATTGTGAAATTCGCACTCCCAATGGTACATAGAATGGTGAAAGCGCCGGGATCTTTAAGCTTTGGAGCCATCGAGTGCATAATTGCACTTATTTGATGAGTCATTTTGATGGTCTCACTATCCATAGAACTCTTTTTTGTCACCAAGTCTTCCATAAACTTCGCGTAACCCGACATTTGCTCAAGAGCTTCCACCAAAGGAACATTTATTGACAAGCTTTTTATTATCTTAATAAACTTCTTAAATTGGTTTTCATTCTTTTGCTTCGAAAGTCTTTAAGGTGGAGGAGGCCTTGGCAAATGAGCCTTAGCTTTAGGCACAACCATTTCCGGAATGTCTATTACGTGTTCTCTAGACAGGTTTACATCATTTTGAGTCTCCATCTCATTATCATGAATATCAATTCTCACGTCCGCATTCCAGATTTCTTCACTCACTTGCTCATCAACTATAGGAATATCATCATCTTGCACTTCAACCTCATCACTTACAACTTCCTTTTACTTGGAGGTATTCACATCACCCCCTCAACCGGTTCTTGTGATCACTGCCATCGCATGCCCAATATTGTTCCCAATACTCGGTTTACTACCGTATCACTATGTAGATCTCCCTTAGGGCAAGTATTCAAAGATTGTAAATCTGACCAAGTTGAACCTCCAAGTTTCAGATTGAAGTATTGTGGGAAGCCAAGTGGGCATTAGAGTCGGTGTTCTTTTTTATTATTTGTTCAAACTATTAGAATATACGATTAACGCTAGAGTGGGGGTGAATAGTGTTATAATAAAAAAACAGCGTAAACTTGCGGAATTTAAAAATTGCAGGAATGAAATAAGTGCGATAAGTAAATAATAAAGAACGAACGCACCGATGTTATCCTGGTTCACCACAACCCGTGGCTAGTCCAGTCCCCGAGAGACTCTCTCGAGATTTCCACTAACTTTGCTAAGCTTACGGGTGCTTAATAAACCGTTACAAACTGAGAACTTGAGTTACACAAGCCTCAACAACCTTTGCTCGAAGATACAACACTTCAAGACTTCAACCAAAGGAATCACAACGTTCCTTCTTACAATACAAGGGATTAACACTTCCCTTCAAGTGTATATAAACACTTTGCACTCAAAACAAGACTCTCCTTAAGAGTAGATATGAGTAAAATAAATACGCTCAAGAACGCAACAACTTTCGTCATGAATTTGGCTCTCAAAAACTTATGTAATGAATAGAAAATGATGAATAAGAGAGTATGCAATCTTTAGCAATAGTATGATCAGTTGTTGTGTTTAGAAGACTGATTTGAAGATGTATTTATAGTGTCAAAAACATGCATAACCGTTGCCTAATTGCCAATTAAGAATTGCTGATTTTGTGCTACGACAATCGATTGTCAAGTTGGCACAATCGATTGTTTTCCAATCGTTCCAAAACTCATTCCCAGATTTTATGCAGCATAATCGATTATCTAAGACGTATAATCGATTACTGGCAACGTTCAAAAAATCATTTCCAGATTTTACTTAAAACAATCGATTATCAGAAATATACAATCGATTACTTGGCAACGTTCAAAAAATCTATTTCAGATTTTACTTCAAACAATCGATTATTAAAATCCTATAATCGATTATCCGACGGAGTTTGAAAATATTTTGGCAACGGTCATTTACATAATCGATTATGCTATATGGACAATCGATTATTTTTCAGTCTTGAAAAATCTAATAGACACTGCCTCAACACAATCGATTGTCATATGGTTCACAATCGATTATTTTGTATCTTTGAAACTCTGATAGACACTGCCTCAACACAATCGATTGTCATAAGGTTCACAATCGATTATTTTGTAGCTTTGAAAAATCTGATGGACACTGCCTCAACACAATCGATTGTCATATGGTACACAATCGATTATCCTGCAGTTTTGAAAATTCTGGTGGACACTGCCTCAACACAATCGATTGTCATTCGGTTCACAATCGATTGTCTTGCAGCTGCCTTTAATATAATCGATTATCATAAGTACATAATCGATTATCTTTGTCCAGATTTTTGAGGCATGTTTAAAAATCATTTTGGCTAACATAAATATGCATGATTTAAAATCATTTTGCTTTAAATTAAATATGCATGATTTGATAAAAATGATTTTACGAGAGAAGCCAAGTCTTGAGTCAATTGTCGGATCAAGATCACAATTAAAGAACGACTCATGTATAACTTTATTTAATCTTGATCTTTGTTTGTCTTGTGCTTGAACTTCGTTATGTATCAACTGCGCTCTTGTGCTTGGACCTCGTCATATGTCAATTGCGCATCGTTTGTCATTTATCAAAACCTACAAATATGAACACACGTTTAGTTTAGTGCCTTGAGAACGTGTTTCAACAATTTCCCCCATTTTGATAATGGCAAACCTTAATTGGGATATGCATATTAGATAATTCATAATGACGATCCAAGACAAGTAAAGGCAAGTATATGCATATGCAATTAGTTCCCCCTCAACATATGAATTCCCCCTCAATTTGTGCCAATAAGTATTAAGTGCATAGCCCTTATTCTTCCCCCTTTTGACATTAGCAAAAAAAATTGGTAAATAACTTGTTTATTGATTAATCAAAAATTTCAACTTCATAAAAGGGATAATAAAGAAAATAATGTCAACATAATCGATTATTGATACTTGATAATCGATTATATACTAAAGAGAAGTCGATTATTCTAAAGAGGAATCGATTATTCTGCACCAGTCTTTATAATTCCCCCTGCTTTTAGGGCGATACATGCAAAAACACGTTAGACGCCTCCGACGCTCAAGTTAGTAATCATGTGAAGGGAAAATGCAATGCATGACTTAGATCAATGTGGAGTCAAGAATCCCGAGTTCACTACGAATTCGGAAGAAGGACTCTTTCTCTAAAGGTTTTGTGAAGATGTCGGCTAATTGATTTTTGGTTTCAACAAATTCAATTTCGATATCACCTTTGAGAACGTGATCTCTTATAAAATGATGCCTAATTTCAATGTGTTTTGTTCTTGAATGAAGAACGGGGTTCTTCGTCAAGCATATGGCGCTAGTATTATCACATCTAAGAGGGATATGATCGATACTTAGGCCATAGTCCAAGTGTTGCTGTTTCATCTAAAGGATTTGAGCGCAACAACTCCCCGCGGCTACATATTCAGCCTCGGTTGTGGACAACGCAACACTTACTTGTTTCTTGCTAAACCAAGAAATTAGAGAGCTACCGAGCAAATGGCAAGTGCCACTAGTGCTGTTGTGGTCCAATTTGCATCCAGCGAAATCGGAATCGGAATAGCCAACAAGTTGGCATGAAGAACCTTTGGGGTACCATAGACCCACATTTACAGTACCAACAAGATACTTCAATATCCGTTTCACTGCAGTTAGGTGAGACTCCTTAGGACATGATTGATAACGAGCGCATAAGCACACGCTAAACATGATGTCCGGTCTACTAGCAGTAAGATAAAGGAGAGATCCAATCATACCTCGATACTTCTTGGTGTCGACTTCCTTACCTTTCTCATCTTTGTCTAGATGGTCGGATGTGCTCATGGGAGTGGCCATTGGTTTTGCGTTGCTCATTTCAAATCGTTTTAGCAATTCTTTGCAATATTTAGCTTGACAAATGAAGGTTCCTTCTTTCATTTGCTTTACTTGCGGCCCCAAAAGAAGGTTAGCTCACCCATCATAGACATTTCAAATTCGCTTGTCATTAAATCAGAAAATTCCTTGCACAAAGCATTGTTAGTAGCACCAAAAATAATATCATCCACATAGATTTGAACTAATAAAATATCATTGTTTTTATGCTTAACAAATAGAGTGGTGTCAACTTTCCCCCTAATGAATTCATTTTCCAAAAGAAATTTTCTCAATCGTTCATACCAAGCTCGGGGAGCTTGTTTGAGACCATAAAGCGCCATTTTAAGTTTGAAAATATGATTGGGAGATTTAAAATCTTCGAAGCCCGGGGGTTGTTCTACATAACCTTCTTCTTGAATAACACCATTTAGAAAAGCACTTTTTACATCCATTTGATACAAATTGAAATTCATAGAAGAGGCAAAAGCAAGCAATAAATGAATAGCTTCTAACCTTGCTACGGGTGCATATGTTTCTTCATAGTCAATTCCCTCTTCTTGATTATAGCCTTTTGCTACAAGACTAGCTTTGTTTCTAGTGATTACGCCATTTTCATCTAGTTTGTTTCGTAAAACCCATTTCGTACCGATTATGGTATGATTTTCGGGTCTTGGCACCAAATCCCAAACGTCATTTCGTTTGAATTGGTTAAGCTCCTCTTGCATTGCCAAGGTCCAAAATTCATCCCCAATTGCTTCGGAGATGGTTGAAGGTTCAATTTGAGAAACGAAAGCAGTATGTCCTAAGGTGTTCTTAAGAGTGTTTCGAGTACTTACCTGTTGTTCAATGTCTCCAATTACCTGTTCGAGAGGATGGTCTTTGATTGTCCTCCACGCGTTAGGCAGTTTCGCTTCTTTTTCCAGTTGTGGCGCTTCCTCCGATAATTGTTCCAAGATTTCATCTTGAATTTCCATAGGAGTTTCCTCTTGTACTTTGTCTTAAGGACTCATTGAGTTTAAACTACCTGCAAGTTCAAAACCAAAATCCTTTCTCGCCAAGCGAGCATTATTTTCGGAAAACACAATATGAGGGGATTCCTCCACAGTTTCGGTTCTATTATTGAATACTCTATATGCTTTGCTACGTGAAGAATAACCAATAAAAATTCCTTCATCGGATTTGGCATCAAACTTTCCCAAATTATCTTTACCATTGTTATGAATAAAACATTTACAACCGAATACTCTAAGATGGGAGATATTTGGTTTCCTTCCCTTGTAGAGTTCATAGGGAGTTTTCATGAGTATTGGCCTTATGACTACTCTGTTTAAAACGTTGCATGCGGTACTCATGGCATCCGCCCAAAAATGTTTGGGAATCTTAGCCTCATCGAGCATGGTTCTATCCATCTCTTCGAGACACCTATTTTTCCTTTCCACCACTCCATTTTGTTGTGGTGTGCGTGGAGCAGAGAAGGTGTGCTCGATACCGAGTTCGTCACAAAAATCCGCAAAGAGATTGTGATCGAACTCTCCCCCATGATCACTTCTTATTGAAGTGACGGTTGTGTCCTTTTCATTTTGAACACGTTTAAGAAACATTTAAAATTATGAAAAGCTTCACTTTTATGAGCAAGAAATAGTGTCCATGTAAATCTAGAATAATCATCAACAATAACAAAAGCATAACGATTTTTACCAAGACTTTCAATGCTAGATGGTCCAAAAAGGTCCATGTGAAGAAGTTGCAATGGTCTAGTTGTTGAAACAATATTTTTCGATTTAAAAGATGCTTTTGTTTGCTTCCCTTTTAGACAAGAATCACAAATGGAGTCTTTTTCAAATTTCAAATTTGGAAGACCGATAACTAAATTTTGTGAAACCAATTTGTTTAAAAGATGCATGTTGATGTGAGCTACTCTACGATGCCATAACCACATATCATCTTCTTTGCTCATAAGACAATTCACATACTCAGATGAAGAATTTTCGAGATCAACCATATAGATGTTATCCATTCCAAAACCACGAAGGATAATTTTAAAATCGCTACGGCGAAAAACTAAGCATTCATCCGAATCAAATAAAACAAGATTTCCCTTGTCACATAATTGACTTATGCTCAAGAGATTATGTTTTAGACCTTTAACTAGCAATATATGCTTAATGGAAGAAGGTTCATCCTTACCGACCGATCCAACGCCGATAGTTTTTCCTTTGTTGTTATCTCCAAAGATAACGCTTCCTCCTTCCTTGCGTTCTAGTTGAAGGAACTTGGATTCGTCTCCGGTCATGTGTTTGGAGCATCCACTATCAAGGTACCAAAGTACACTTGATCCCTTCAAACATACCTACAAGACAAATTAATGAGTCTTTGGTACCTAAGCTGTTTTGGGTCCTTGAGAGTTAGGTGTAACATGCTGTTGTGCTTGACATGCAGTTAAGTGTCTATGTCTAGTGAAGCAAGAAGGAGCAATATGTCCAATTCGATTGCAATAATGACAAATGACATTAGGATTATGCATTCGTCTAGGTTGATAGTAGTTGGACGGACGAAATTTGTTTATTCTATTTTCGACAATATGACTATTGCGCATTTCATGAAAATCATTTCTCCTACTATTTGTTCTAGGATATGCAGCATTTCTAGAATAGTTATTTCTAGGTTGAATGCCATTTCTAGGTGTCCTAAAATGTTCAAAGTTTCTTCTAGTGTTTGGTCTAGGATATGCATCATTTCTAGAATAGTTATTTTAGGTTGAAGGCCATTTCTAGGTGTCCTAAAATGTTCAAAGTTTCTTCTAGTGTTTGGTCTAGCATGCATGTTGATTCTAGGATTGTTATTTCTAGGATGAACATTTGTTTTATTTATCCTAGGTTGAACCTTAGGTGGTTGGGGTTTGGCTTCAACTTTTTCTTTAGGCTCGTTTTTAAAACCTATCCCATGTTTGGTCGATTTCAAATTAACAAGAACCTCATTCAAATTTTTATGAGAAGAATTAAACTTATCTATGGTGCCCTTAAGTCTTTTTACCTCATTTTTTAGATGCATGCAAGAAGTACAATTTCTACTAGAACTCTCGGGTTAGTCGGCGCTTCTCTTGCCGAAAAAATTGTTTTCTTCTTTCAACTTCTCATTTTCCAAAATCAGTTTTTCCAAATCCTTTTCTTTCAAAGAGAGTTTTTTTTCAAATTCTTTTTCTTTCAAAGAAGCATTTTCCTTAATGTTTTTAACAGTTTTGGAAGCTTTAATGAATTCACTATACAACTCATCAAAGGCATTTTGCATTTCCTCAAGGGAATAGAAGTTTTTGGAAGAAATTTGACATACCTCTTCTTGATTGTTTTCGTGAGCCATGAGACAAAGATTTTCGGTTTCGTCTTCTTCTTCCTCACTCGACTCGTCTCCGGAGTCGCCTCCCCAAGATATGTATGCTCGTTGTTTCTTGAAGGGTTTCTTTTCCTTTTTGACATTTGGGCAATTTGATTTAATGTGCCTGATTTCTCTGCACCCATAGCACTTTACTTGATCTCCTTGTTGTTTGCCTTTTCGTTCATACTCTTTTCGCATGAACTTTTGAAATCTCTTAATAACGAGTCCGAACTCGTTATCTCCGTCCTCGTTATTTTGAGGTTGGCTTGTGCTTGCCTTGAGGGCGATTCTTTGTTTCCTTTGATCATTAACAAGAGGGTTAAGTATAGTAGATCCATAAGTTTTAAGATTACCTCTTAATCCATCGATGGTGACATTTGAAATGCCAATAGACTCTTGAATCGCGTCGGCCTTGGAGAGCCATTCCGGAGTGAGACTTCGGAGAATTTTTCGGACAAGTTCCTTATCCGTGAAGGTCTTCTTAAGAGCATGTAAGTCATTAACGATTTTTGAAAATCGTTCGAACATGTCATCGACCCTTTCGCCTTCCTTCATGTGAAACAGTTCATATGCATGGGTTAGAAAATCAACTTTAGCCTCTCTTACCTGGTCCGTACCTTCGTACGTGATTTCCAGCATATCCCACATTTGCTTCACCGTTGTGCAACATGATATTTTTCTGTAATCATCAGCGTTTACAGCACAATTTAATAAGTTGATGGCTTTAGCGTTGTTCTGCACTTTTCGGATATCATCCGCATCGTATTCATCTTCGGATTTTGGAACCCATTCATTTTCAACCTTTTTGGTTGGAATTTGTTCTCCCTTCATTATAACTTTCCACAGATGAAAACTATTTGATTGAATGAATATTCTCATCCTTTCCTTCCAGTACGTATAGTTTGTGCCATCGAATAGTGGTGGTCGGGTGGAGCATTGTCCTTCACCTATTCCTGCAAAAGAGTCACTAGTAGAAGCCATGGATTGTTTCTCTCAAACGGTTAAGTTTTTAAGAGAGTTGGACTTTGATACCAATTGTTAGAATATACGCTTAACGCTAGAGGGGGGTTGAATAGCGTTATAATAAAAAACAGCGTAAACTTGCGGAATTTAAAAATTGCAGGAATGAAATAAGTGCGATAAGTAAATAATAAAGAACGAACGCACCGATGTTATCCTGGTTCACCACAACCCGTGGCTAGTCCAGTCCCCGAGAGACTCTCTCGAGATTTCCACTAACTTCATTAAGCTTACGGGTGCTTAACAAATCGTTACAAACTGAGAACTTGAGTCACACAAGCCTCAACAATCTTTGCTCGAAGATACACACTTCAAGACTTCAACCAAAGGAATCACAACGTTCCTTCTTACAATACAAGGGATTAACACTTCCCTTCAAGTGTATAAAAACACTTTGCACTCAAAACAAGACTCTCCTTAAGAGTAGATATGAGTAAAATAAATACGCTCAAGAACGCAACAACTTTCGTCAAGAATTTGGCTCTCAAAAACTTATGTAATGAATAGAAAATGATGAATAAGAGAGTATGCAAGCTTTAGCAATAGTATGATCAGTTGTTGCGTTTAGAAGACTGATTTGAAGATGTATTTATAGTGTCAAAAACATGCATAACCGTTGCCTAATTGCCAATTAAGAATTGCTGATTTTGTGCTACGACAATCGATTGTCTAATTGGCACAATCGATTGTTTTCCAATCGTTCCAAAAATCATTCCCAGATTTTACGCAGCATAATCGATTATCTAAGACGTATAATCAATTACTGGAAACGTTCAAAAAATCATTTCCAGATTTTACATAAAACAATCGATTATTAGAAATATACAATCGATTACTTGGCAACGTTCAAAAAATCTTTTTCAGATTTTACTTCAAACAATCGATTAATAAAATCCTATAATCGATTATCTGACGGAGTTTGAAAATATTTTGGCAACGGTCATTTACATAATCGATTATGCTATATGGACAATCGATTATTTTTCAGTCTTGAAAAATCTAATAGACACTGCCTCAACACAATCGATTGTCATAAGGTTCACAATCGATCCTTAACACAATCGATTGTCATAAGGTTCACAATCGATTATTTTGTAGCTTTGAAAAATCTGATGGACACTGCCTCAACACAATCGATTGTCATATGGTACACAATCGATTGTCCTGCAGTTTTGAAAATTCTGGTGGACACTGCCTCAACACAATCGATTGTCATTCGGTTCACAATCGATTGTCTTGCAGCTGCCTTTAATATAATCGATTATCATAAGTACATAATCGATTATCTTTGTCCAGATTTTTGAGGCATGTTTAAAAATCATTTTGGCTAACATAAATATGCATGATTTAAAATCATTTTGCTTTAAATTAAATATGCATGATTTGATAAAAATGATTTTACGAGAGAAGCCAAGTCTTGAGTCAATTGTCGGATCAAGATCACAATTAAACAACGACTCATGTATAACTTTATTTAATCTTGATCTTTGTTTGTCTTGTGCTTGAACTTCGTTATGTATCAATTGCGCTCTTGTGCTTGGACCTAGTCATATGTCAATTGCGCATCGTTTGTCATTTATCAAAACCTACAAATATGAACACACGTTTAGTTTAGTGCCTTGAGAACGTGTTTCAACACAAACATCATCTCGATCCTCCACATATCATTGTTTGATGATCTAGGACCTTGGGATGGAAATTGAGGTGGGTTGTTTGTTTGTTTATACATCGGAGGCCTTTGAAAGCTTTGCCCCCGATTCCCTTGATTGCCATTATTCCAAACCCCTTGGTTGTTGTTTCCTCACCAGTTATTGTTATTGCCACTCCAATTGCCCTGATTGTTCTGGTTGACCCAATTTTTATTGCTGTTCCCCCAGTTGTCATTTCCTTGTTGGTTTTGATTTCCCAAATTCCCTTAAGATCTCCACTATTGTTGTTGGTTAGGAGCATTGCCCCTTTATCCTTGATAACTATTCGCGTACTGCACTTCTTTACTTTGCTCATCATACCCATCATCTTGGTTGAAACCACCACTACCCTACTCATATTAATCTGGACTTCCTTGACTTTGTTGACCTAGTTGTCGCCTCTTGTGTACCAACATGTTTACACATTCCATAGCATTTACTTGTCTCGGCACTTGAACTTGCTGAAATTCACCTTTTGCCAACTGGTTCATTGTTGTAGTTAACTCTGCTATTGCCCGGCCATGGTCGTGGAGCTCTTTGTGCAGGTGAATGACAGTGGGATCACCCTGTGGAACATTATATTGACTTTTCCAAGCCGAGGAAGTATCTTCCATGTCATCTAATATCTTACATGCCTCAGCATAAGGTGTGTTCATAAAATTTTCCCCTGCAAGCTAGTTTACGACACACTAATTGGTCATGTTAATGGCATAATAGAATATTTGATGGATCATTACTTCGGCCATGTCATTTTTCGGACATTCTTTCACAATTTTCTATTACCTTTCCTAGATATCGTGAAGTGGTTCATTAGGTTACTATTTGAAGGCCAAGATCTCATCTCTCAAATTCGCCATATGCCCCAGCGAGAAAGACTTAGCTATAAACTTGTCCGCCAACTCGTCCCACATAGTGATGGAATGACTGGGGAGTCTTTTGAGCCAGTCCAAAGCTTTCCCTCTAAGTGAGAAAGGGAACAATCTCAACCACAAATCATCCTCTAACACATTTGTCTGCTTGCTTCCCCAACAGGTATCCACTAAGCCTTTAAGATGTTTGTATGTGTTGCATCTCGTGTTTTTGTACCTTAAAAGTTTCGTCTTCAGTTAATCGATGTAGTCTCATGAATGAGATTACCTTGAGGTTAGTGTAGTTACGCTAATTATAACAAGCGAGAAATAAGTGTGATGAAGTATAAAAGGGTATATGAATTAAAGAAAATGAGTTTTGTTGAAAATTGCCAATTTTGGATAAGATACGCGTCGAGCGATAATACCCGATAATTATGGACTAGTACCATACAAGATACCATATGGCTGTGATAATATGAATAGTAATTTTTAGGTAATTTGAGATAATTCTTAATTATAGGGTAATTGATTAATTATCGAATAATGGGACATTACCCAATTAACTAATAAGTGGATAAAAATTTATAAATTATCCCCCAACATGTGGCAAGAAGCCACAAATCAAGAAGTGACAAAGTAGTCACTTATGCCTAGGTGGAAACCTAGGCTTAAAAAGGAATGGATGATCATCCAAAACAAGACTTAGTCTTGTTATAATTCCTTATGAAACAAAAATGAGAACAAGTAACATAGTCATTCTAAAAATCAAGAATGCATTATTTCTCAATTTGAAAAACACGAAGACAGAACATAAGAAATTCGTTCAGTACTTTAACAAGCAAGAAGCTTGAAGTTTCATTCAAGAATTTTGGAGAAGCAGAAGTTAACCTCGTTAAACAATTTCAAAAAGCAGAAGCTTATTCTGATTTTTTAGGGTTCTAAGGTCAATCTACGAAGGTTTCCAACGAAATATTATACGGAGTTTTCCCTACTCCAGGTATGTGAAGGCAATTCCTTCTTTCTTTTGGCATGGTCCAAATTAAACAAAAGAAACGAGCACACACACAGTTTCTATAAATTACTCTATTCATAGAAATACTAGGGGCGTCTATATTCTTGAGTCCCCATGAGAATTATTATCATCTTCTATTTATGGGCCTCAGAATAATACACAGTTGAAAAAGGTTATCCAAGAGAAATATCGAGATTATTACGTATTTTTCATGTATTTCTCCTATTTATATATGTGTGTTGACCCATGACCACATGGCGTTATATACGCGTATATATGTGTATGCGATATGGGAAAATGTTACGGCGTTATGTACGCACCGCCTCCTAATCAGCTGGTATATGTTGATGATGTTGCCTAGTGGTCGAGAGGATATGATGGGATGCCCTCAGTGGCTTGATAGTATGTATACCCATACCTATGCATGGCACAACATTTATACGCATGTGCATGACATTATAAATATTTCAGAATTTAAAAAGTTTTCAGATTTAAAGATGTGTTTCTTTATTCCATATTTCATCTATGTCTTTTACGTACTAATTTTTATGACATACTTACTCAATGCCTCTTTTTGCATGCGTAGTTCGAGCACGTAGCCGGAAATCTTAAATATGAAATTTTGTGAAATATTGCTAAGTGTTAATATTAAAATAAATAAATTTGACGTTGGTCAACTTTTTGGATAAAAGGATCCAGTCCCATGATTTGACGATCACGGAGGGTTCGTAGGAAAATATGGGACTCGGACGTATGCCCGAAATCCAATTCCAAGGTCTTGAGCCCGAAGAAATGAATTTTTAAAAGAAATTTTTTTCCTAAAATTATTAAGAAAAACTGAAATGATATTTCATTGGTTACGACGCCTGGTACAGGTTTAATATATGAATAAAGATATTTTTTTAAAATTTGGTTGAAAATGGATGTCATTTGACGTGATTCAGACTCAAAGTTCTAAATTTGAAATTTGATGAAGTTTGAAAAAAATTCTTGATTTTGAGGTTTGATTCCTTATTTTTAGGTTATTTAGGCGATTTGATTGCATGGATAAGTTTGTATGATGTTATTGAGTTAGTGCATGTGTATGGTTTGGAGCCCCGAGGGTTCGAGAGTATTTCGGAGGTGTTTCGGAATGGTCTTTTGGCCTAAGAAGTGTTTCAGGTTTCTGCTGTTAGTGCCCAGGGATTTTACCCTTCGCGTTCGCATAGCCTCACTCACAAACGCGTAAGGCAAAGATCCCAGATGCCCAGTTTTTTCATCGCGAACACGAGATTTGGGACGTGAATGCGAAGCTCAGGGGGGAGACCCTTCGCGAACGTGATCCCTCACTTGCAAACACGTAGGGTACATGGGAAGGGGTAACTAGTTGTTCTACGCGAACGCGTTTGTGTTCATACGAACGCGAGGCTTCAGTAGAGTTACTCTCCGTGAACGCAAGCCAATATATGCGAACACAAGGCCTATTAAGCTGGATTCATCGCAATGCATCTAGCCTGTCGCGAACACGATGAGTATTTTTTTTGGCCAGTTATTGATTAAACTTCAAAAACAGTAGCTTCGGGATTCATAAATAATTTCACAAAACCTCTTCTTCTCCAAGCTCTTTGGCGACCATTGACGCGATTCTTCACCAAAACCTCTTAGGTTAGTAATTCTTAACTTATTTTCTTCGATTTCCTTCACAATCTAATGAATTTCTAGGCCTAAAACATATGATTGAGGTTAGAAAATTAGGGATTTGGGTAGAGTTAGGGCCTTTTAATTAATTGTGATTTACACATCATTTTGGGGTCGAATCTTGAAAATAGTTATATATTCGGGCTCGTGGATATATGGGTTACCATATTTTGTTTTGAACCTCGTATTTTGACCAAGAAGGGCCGGTTCGATTTTTGATTTTTTGGAAAAAATGTTGGAAAAGCTATAATTAGGCATTGGGTTCGCATTATTTAGCATTTATTGATGTATTCAAGTCATTTATGTATAGAATTAATTGAAATCGAAATAAAAAGCGGTTATTGAGGACTGAATTAACTTGGAAGTATGAGGTAAGTGTTTGGTCTAACCTTAGCTTGATGAAGGTCTGTAGATAGTATTTCTAGTTGGGTTGTACGTGTCTTTGTCAGCTTTCAATTTTGGATGTATATTGTTCTATAGCAGCCTTGCTAGCTCGCCTACCGTATTCAGTATATATACATGTACATATTCCTTGTTGGCAGGTTTCCTTCATATATGTTATTTTCATAATTCAGCAGATGTTATTCTGGTTCATATCTATACGCATGCTTAGGGTGTTTGATAGATAGAACTCAGGACCTCGTTGCGGTCCATCGATTTGGGTCGTGACAAAAGTAGTATCAGAGTAGTTCTGTCCTAGGGTTATCTATAGACTGTGTCTAGTAGAGTCTTGTGCATGGGTGTGTTATGCACTACACTTATAGATAGTAGGCTACAGTACATATAGGATGATATCCTCTCTTTTTATCTCAGATCATACGATACAAGAATTCATGTTCCTAATGATATGTTATATTTTCAGCGATGCCTCCAAAGAGTATGGTCACCCACAAAGGAAAGTCCGTGGCTGGTGAGACTACTAATTGATTGCCACGAGTTACCAAGGCTCGGGGAGAGTCTCATGATAAGGTTCCATATCAGACTTCACATACCCCGCCTGTTCCAGTAGAGCTCTGAGGGACACCAGCTCGAGCACCCACCCCTGTACATTCAACACCTCAACTGGATGCATCGGGTCAGGAGATGAGAGATGTTATTCAGCTGCCACTAGGCTCAACGTCAGGAAATAGGTATTGGTCATGCAGATTAGTCCGTTAGTGCTAGGGTTCATGACTTCATTAATTTAGTCCCTCCGGTATTCACTGGGGGCAGATCTGAATAAGGACCCTTAGGTATTTATTAATAGAGTGAAGAGGAAATTATGGGTAATGAAGGCCACTGTGACTGAGTCAGTCGAGTTAGCTTCCTATAGACTCCGTGATGTTACAATTTAATTTGTAGGAGTCTTGGGAATTGTCCAGAGGTGAGGATGCCCCTCTAGCAGTATGGTAGGAGTTTACATAAGCTTTTCTTCATCATTATCTGCCACCAGAGCTTAGACAGGCCAGAGTTGATAGGTTCTTGACCTTTAGGCAGGGTAACATCAGTGTTCGGGAGCACAATCTTTAGTTTGACTCATTGGCTAGGTATGCTCCAACTATTGTATCTAAGATAGAGGATCGGGTTCAGCAGTTCGTGATAGGAATAGAGCCTCACTTGCTTAACGATTATATGTCGGTCTCATTCTATCCAACCATGGATATTTCTTATATTCAGGAATACACTCAGGGTGTAGAGGAGTGTAAATAGAAATAGAGGGCCAATCATAAGCATGATAGGGCCCAGAATAAGAGAGCGAGGTCTTTTGATCCTTCTGGTGAGTTTTGAGGTTGTTAGAGACAGCAGTACTTGAGGTGTCCATCCCAGCCATCGTCTAGCGTGCCCCCTCAGTTTGGCGGTAAGAGATTTGATCGTTGTACATATTCAGGGTCTGGTTAGAATTTCAGATCGTTAGGTTCTCAGTATAGGGGTAAGTTAATCAGATGAGACCGCCCTTGCTACGATGTGCTCAATATGGTAAGCAACATAATGAGGAGTGCTATATAGGGTTAGGTGTTTGTTATACTTGTGGTTATCTGGGCCACATTATGAGGGATTGCTCAATGAGAGGTGATGAAAGCATAGCTCAGCCGTTGGGATATATAGCTGGTTTGTCATCATTTGTACGCCCCCTGGGCAAGGTCCCCAAGCACCAATGAGTCATGGTAGAGGCATAGGCAGAACATCTAGCTCGAGCAACCCTCAGAATCGCATGTATGCATTGGCAGGACGATAGGAACATGAGTCATCACCTGATGTTTTTACAGGTAAAGTATCTGTCTCCTCATATGATGTATATACACTAATTGACCGAGGTTCCACCTTATCATTCGTTACTCCCTTAGTTGCTTGTAAATTTGAAATAAAACCTTAATTGGTTAAATCTTTTGAGGTGTCTACACCTGTTGGGGACTCGGTGATAGCTAAGCAGGTATATAGGGGTTGTATAATAGTAGTTCATGGTCGACCTCCCGTAGTAGACTTAATCAAGTTATATATGGTAGAATTTGATGTTATAATAGGTATGGATAGATTGGCTTCTTCTCATGCCAACATTGATTGTAGATCAAAGATAGTCCTATTTCAATTTCCTATGGAGCCTGTTTTGGAGTGGAAAGGTTAATACGGTATCACCGAGAGGAAAACTCATTTCCTATATCAAGGCAAGGAAGATGATCAGAAAGGTATGTACTTATCACTTAGTTTTGGTTTAGGATGTGGGAGTGCAGTCACCAACAATTCAGTCCATCCTAGTGGTTAATGAGTTTCCCTATGTTTTTCCCGATGAACTTCTAGGTCTTCCGCTAGAGCGAGAAATTGAGTTTTCCATTGACCTACTACCAGATACTCATCCAATATCTATTCCCCCTATAGATAAGGGACTTTCTTGAAAAAGGTTTTATCAGACCTAGTACGTCATAGTAGGGAGCACCTGCGTTGTTTGTAAAAAAGAAAGATGGTTCCGTACGAATGTATATTAATTATAGGCAACTGAATAAGGTGATTATCAAGAATAAGTACCCGCTCCCGAGAATTGATGATTGATTTGATCAGTTACAAGGTGCCAAGTGTTTTTCATAGATAGACTTGAGGTCCGAGTACCATAAGGTAAGGGTTAAAGAGGAAGATATTCTGAAGACATCATTTAGAACCAGATACAGGCACTTTGAGTTTCGTGTCATGTCATTCAATTTGAATAATTCCCCAGCAGTATTTATGGATTTTATAAACCATGTGTTCATGACCTTTTTAGATCTGTTGGTGATATATTGGTGTATTCTCGTTTAGAGGCTGAGCATGTTGATCATCTGCATAATGTGCTCAAAGTTCTACAAGAAGGGAAGTTGTATGAAAATTTTTCTAAATGTGAATTCTGGTAGAACTCTGTAGCTTTCCTTGGGTATATCATTTCAGGTGAGGGAATCCAGGTGGATACACAAAAGATTGAGGCAGTAAAGACTTGTCCAAGACCCATAATACTGACGGAGGTTCGTAACTTTCTCGGTTTGGCAGATTATTACTGGAGATTTGTAGAGGATTTTTCTTCCCTTTCAGAACCTTTTACAAGGTTGACTTAGAAGGGAACAAAGATTCAACGGATTGATGTTTGTATATGTAGTTTCCGGGAATTAAAGGATAGATTAACTTCAGCACCAGTTCTAATGCTCCCAGAAGGGACTGATGGTTATGTTATCTATTGCGACAATTCATGCATTGGATTGGGTTGTGTGCTGATGCAGCATAGTAAGGTTGTGGCTTATGCTTCTAGACAATTAAGAAAGAACGAGAAGAACTACTTGACCCATGATTTAGGGTTAGCTACAGTGATTCATGCACTAAATATGTGGAGGCTCTACTTGTATGGCATACATGTTGATCTCTATACGGATCATAGGAGCCTCTAGTACATCTTCAAGCAAAAGGAATTAAATTTACATAAAAGGAGATGTTTTGAGCTACTTAAAGACTATGATGTTGAAATTTTATACCATCCAGATAATCTATGGGTAGTTTGTCATATTTATAGCTAGAAAAGAGGGGAACAACCCATGAGGTTCATCAACTAGCTAGTCTTGGAGTTTGATTATTGGACTCGGATGATATTGGAATTACTATTCAGGACACAACAACATCCACTTTAGTAACTGAAGTAAAGGAATTCCAGTACAAGGATCCTGTGTTAGTTCATTACATGGATACCACCTTTCAGAAGGAGAAGACACCGTTTGAAATTATAGAAGATAGCGTCCTCAGATATCAAGGGCGATTATGTGTGCCTAATGTTGCAGGGTTTGTATTGGCATGTTATGGTGGAAACTAACTATTATCATTATTCTATCCATCCAAGTGCGACAAAGATGTATCATGATATCTGGGAAGTATATTGGTAGGATAGAATGAAAAAGGATATAGCAGAATTTGTTGCTCATTGTCCTAACTATCAGCTTGTTAAGATTGAGCATAAAAAACCCTGTGGATTATTACAGGCTATGGAGATTCTGACTTGAAAATGGAAAATAATCAATATGGATTCCATCGTAGGATTACCTTGTATCTAGCATAAGTTCAATTTGATATGCGTGATTGTTGATAGGCTTACAAAGTTAGCCCATTTTCTGCCCGTTAGAACTATATATTCCTCAGAGGATTATGCAAGGCTTTATATTAAGGAGTAGTATGACTGCTTGGTGTTCCTGTATCTATTATCTCGGATAAAGAAGTTCAATTTACAGCTAAGTTCTGTTGGTCCTTCCAAAAAGGATTGGGGACTCGAGCAAGTCTTAGTACAACATTTCATCCCCAGACAGATGGACAGGCTAAGCGTACTATTCAGACACTGGAGGATGTGTCACGAGCTTGTGTGATGGACTTCAAATGTAGCTGGGACGATCATCTGCCGCTTATTGAGTTCGCATATAATAATAGCTACCATTCTAGTATTTATATGGCTCCATATGAAGCTCTTTACGGACGGAAGTGTAGGTCGTCTATAAGGTGGTTTGATGTTGGAGAATCTAGATTACATAGGCCAGACCTAGTAGCCATAGAAAAATATAGCTTATCCGGGATTGACTATTGACAGCTCAGCGTTATTAAAAGTCATATTATAACGTGCATCGATGATATATAGAGTTTGGGGTTGATGATTAGGTATTCTTAAAGGTGTCACCTATGAAGGGTGTGATGATGTTTGGGAATAAAGGTAAAATTTGATCAAACTATATTGAGTCTTATAGGACCACTCTAAGAGTGGTCCAAGTAGCTATGAGTTAGAATTGCCCTCGAAATTGGAGTCTATCTATTCGGTTTTTCATGTATCTATGTTATGAAAGTGCATTGTCGATCCTACCCAAGTGGTGCCCACGGAAGATGTATAGATTATAGAAGACTTATCATACGAAGAAATTTCGGTTCTCATTCTAGACTAACAAATCCGCAAGCTACAAAATAAGAAGGTAGCCTCCGTGAAAGTACTCTGGAGGAACAACAATGTGGAAGAAATGACTTGGGAGGCCGAGGAAGAGATGAAGTCTAGATATCCCTACTTATTTTCTCTTCTAGAGAAGGGTTCGATTGAAATGTCATATCCATAAGGTACATGTATAAATTCTTGTGTTGGTTATTGTCATTGGTCGTGTAAGGCCATTGTAATTATTCATAATTATGGCCCTATATGACATTGGGTTATTAAGCTTCTATGGGGTTAATGGGTAGTGGTGTGGTTACAAAGGCGACCCTGACAAAGTTATATAGATCACGAGGAGTTGATCAATTGAGGACGAATGTTTCTAAGAAGGAAGGATGTTACATCTCGCGTTTTCAAACGTTAAAAGTTTCACCTTTAATTAATCAACGTAGTCTCGGAGATGAGATTATCTTGAGATTAGTGCAGTTATACTAATTATAACAAGCGAGAAATAAGTGTCATGAAGGATAAAAGGGTACATGAATTAAAGGAAACGAGTTCTTTTACAAATGGCCAATTTCGAATAAAGTACGGGTCAAACTATGACGCCCGATAATTATGGACTAGTACCATATAAGGTACCATATGGCCGTGATATTATATATATATATATATATATATATATATATATATATATATATATATATATATATATATATATATATATATATATTAAAATGAGTATTATTTTTAGGTAATTTGAGCTAATTCTTATTTATACGATAATTGATTAATTATCGAATAATGAGACATTACCCAATTAACTAATAAATGGATAAAAATTTATGAATTATCCCCCAACAGGTGGCCTAAAGCCATAAATCAAAGAAGTGACTAAGTAGTCACTTATGCCTAGGTGGAATCCTAGGTTTTTAAAAGGGAACGAATGATTATCCAAAACAAGACTTAGTCTTGTTACAATTCCTCATGAAACAAAAATGAGAACAACTAACGTAGTTATTCCAAAAAGCAAGAATGCATTCTTTCTTTATTTGGAAAATTCAAAATAGAACTTAAGGAATTTGTTCGGTACCTCAAGAATTTTGAAGAAGCAGAAGCTAATCTCATTCAACAATTTCAAAAAGCATAAGTTTAATCTGATTTTTGGGGTTCTAAGTTCAATTCACGAAGATTTCCAACAAAATATAATACAGACTTTTTCCTACTCAAGGTATGTTAATGTCATCCCTTCTTTCTTTTCGCATGGTCCAAATTATATAGAAGAAACAACCAAACACAGAGTTTTCATAAATTACTCTATTCATATAAATACTAGGGGTGTCTATATTCTTGATTCCCCATGATAATTATTATTATCTTCTGTTCATGGGTCGCAGAATAATACGTAGTTGAAAAAGGTTATTCGGAAAGAATGTCGAGATTATTTCATAATTTTCATGCATTCACTCATTTATACATGTGCATTGACCCATGACTAGATAGAGTTATGCACATGTATATATGCAAAAATATGTATATGAGATATGGGAAAAGGCTACGGTGTTATACACGCACCACCACCTGATCAACTGGTATATGTTGATGATGTTGCCCACAGTGATCGAGACGATATGATGGGATGCCCTCAGTGGCTTGATGATATTATGTACATCCATAATTATGTATAGCACAACATTGATATGCACGTGCATGACATTATAAGTGTTCCAAAATTTACAAAATATTCAGATTTAAAGATGTGTATCTTTATTCCATGTTTCATCTATATTTTTTACGTACTAATTTTCATGCCTTACATACTTAGTATATTTTTCATACTAACGCCCTATTTCATTGGGCCTATGTTTCATGCCCGCAGATGCAAGTAGGCAAGCTGAGGGTCCTCTTTCTTAGGATCCTTGATCAGCGAGTGTTGGCGTGTTCCACTTGATCCGGAGCTGCTTTTGATTTTGGTACAATATATTTGTGTGTGTATATATGTGTATATATATATATATATATATATATATATATATATATATATATATATATATATATATATATATATATAGTTATAGTTCTATTACAGGTTTGTAGATAGTATGTCTAGTTAGGTTTTATGTGGCCTTGTCGGCTTTTAGCTTTGGATGTAAAGTTGTCTATAGCAGCCTTGTCGGCTCGCTTAATGTATTCTGTATATATGCTTATATATTCCTTGTTGATAGGTTTCCTTCATATATGTTATTTTTGCAATTCAGCAGATGCTATTCAGGGGAGAGCTTGTGAAGTACCTTTGCTGCTCCAATATATTCAATATCATATTTGTAATTTGAAAATTGCCCGCCTAGATCCGGGTGTGATAATTGGACTTGCGTTTCCTTCATTTAGAAGCACCCAACGAACAACTCTTGGAGGTGGAAGGGAGGTTCTACAATGTTTTCATTGGCCTGACGGCCTCTTCTTTGACCTTGAGGTACTAGAGGCACCTCATCTTCACCATTATCATCAACCTCCTCCCCTGGTATAACATTTCCAAAAGGATCATTGTTTTCCATTTTATACCTGAATTGATGACTCACATAAGTTAGTAAAATAGAAGAAAAGAAAAACAAGACACAAAACTAGTTATATAGATAGCCAAAACCATTTAGCTCCCCGGCAATGGCGCCAAAAAGTGATCGGCCCAACCCTGTACCACTATAGAATGCCAAGAGCGGTTGATGTAGATTTTACCCAAAAAGTAGGGATCGAATTTCACAAAGAGCTAAAATAGGTTTGGAATTGGGTTCCTATCTAATCTAGCAATGTGCGATGTTCTTAATTGCGTTTCCAATCATTCTTTGTTTATTTACTATTCTACTTTAATACTAATGAAGCAGGAAAATAAGCCAAAAGTGATATTTTTGTATGGGTTTTCTTAATTGATAAAAAGGGACTAGGGAACTGACTTATACCTAGGTGACTATGCAACGAGATCTAAACTTAGGGAAAAATTATTATAATTGGGATCATGATATAGCCATTGCACACAACTACTCACTTTATACCTCTCGGTAGTTTGAGTGACTTTGACCTAATTGTCTTTCTAATGAACAATTGGGTGTTGATAACTAGGGATTTTGACGTGTTTCATGCTGCTTCTTGCTTACAGATTTAATTATAAATTGTCACAAAATAGTCCCAAGAGGCTCATATGTTTTGCATGACTCCAGGTTTGATCTACAAAGTGACGAGATGTCAAAAATTAGCTCAAAAGGAATAAAACTTGCACAAGTACCAAAGACGGGGCAAATATAGGGCAAACAGGCCTAGTGCATCCGCACTACACTTTGTACGGCCTACACTAGGGAGGTTCAGAGACTGAAGAATTAAGACTTCAAGCAACATGGCCGCACAACACTATGTGCGGTCCATGGTGGATTTCTGCGGCCACACTACCATTATGTGCGGTTCGCAAAAAAGAAAATCAGAGAGATTTCCAGTGCACAACTTCATGCCCATGTGGTCCGCGATCATGTTTGTGCAGGCTGTGCAAGTTGCCTCCACGGCCGCGGTCCATTCTGCGGGGTCCACGAAGCCTGAGCTCAAAAAGCCAAAATTTCAAGTCCAAGAGCCTAGTGCGGCCGCAGTCCATTTTGTGCGGCTCGCACTGACCCGTAAGGGTATTTTTGTCTAGTTTTCCAGCTTAGTTTAAATAGAACCTTTTTCTATTTCTAGGTTATTAGATAATGTAGAACTTCAGGTGCGTTTGTGAGCTTATTGCCATTTTTGGCATTTTTACTTAGCTTTTATCATTGTATCTTTATATTGCCTTTAGCAATTAACTAATATGTCTTTATTTTCATCTATTTTTCTGATTTTATCTTCAAGCATAAGTAGCTAGACCCATTAGCTAGGGTTGTGGCTCAAACCTAGTGTGGGTAATTGATCGGTATTGCAATTTAAGGCTAGATTGACTATAGGTCTTTGTTATTTTGGTCAATTTTATGGTTTAAATTATGAATTGGTAGTTGCAAACACTGTTTTGTTCTAAGTTGACTCAGAAGAGAACCTTAGTCTCCAAAATTGAACCAACAAGGAATTAGGATGGAGTCCCAATTAAAGGCTTAAACCTCGAAAGAATAATTACACGACTTGAACCCTAGTTGCTTGATTAGATTTGCCTACCCATTTGGTCTTGAGAAAGTCAATTAGGCAAAATCACTCTCTACCGAGATGTGGGAAAGTGGGTAACATCCTGCAACGGTTATAGCATATTTCCCTAATCATGTAAAGCATGCCTTTGAAGAAATTACCCGTCAATTAGCCACCTAGGTGAAAGTGACTACCCTAGTGCCCTTTTATATATTAGAGACAACTCCTAGAAAAAGTCACCTAGCATAATCTAGTTGAAATTTATAATTAGTAGTTGATAATAGTAGATATTTAAAAAAATCCAAAATATGATTGGAAGTGACATTTGTAACAATTACACAACTCTAGCCTAGATAGATACTCAACTCCAATTCTAGCTCCCTGAGGAAATCGATCCCGACCTAAAATTGGGTAAAAGCTATTGCGACCCTCTCTTGCTACTCTTTAGTAGTGTGAGTTGGTAGCGATCACTTTTTGGCGCCGTTGCCGGGGAGCTAACAGTTTGGCTATCTGTTTAGTTTTTTTTGTGTTTTGTTCTTCTTTCCTTCTTTGTTACTTACTTGTTTGTGATATTACTCATGTACCAACTTGGTTTTAAACAATGCTAATCACCCTCTTGAAAACGTGATAGCGGGGAAGGAGGTAGATGATCTTGAGCAAGATGAGGTGCCTCTAACACCTCAAGGACAATGGAGTGGCCGGAATGCCAATTCAAATGCTATTTCAAATGATAATATTCCAAACCCTGCTCCGCTACCTTGAAGAGTGGCTCCTAGTGTATTACAAAACCAGGGCTACGCAAGTGCTTTTTTCCCACCGCGAATCCGGGTGGGCAATTTTCAGATAACCAATGTGATGTTGACCTTACTTGAGCAGTGTGGGTACTTCACGGGTGCTGCATATCAAAATGCCTACAAACATAAAGGGGTTTGTAGATACATGGTTTGGGAGCAAGCAGACGTATACATCCGAGGATGCGCTGAGATTGAGACTTTTCCCGTTCTCACTTTGGGGAAAAGCATTAGGCTGGCTCGAGAGACTCCCCAACTATTCCATCATACTTGGGATGAGTTGGCGGATAAATTTATTGGCAAGTTCTTCTCACTGAGTCATATGGCAGCACTTCGGGATGAAATTTTAGCCTTCAAGCAAGGGCCAATGGAACCACTGCATGAAATTTGGGAACGGTATAGGACTATGGTGAAAGAGTGCCCGAATAACAATATGACCGAGGCGATGATTCAACAAATATTTTATTGGGCCGTCAACACCACAAATCGATGCATTGTGAACCAATTGGTCGTGGGTAATTTTATGAAATTTGTTAGTGACAAGGCATGTCATGTACTTGATGAGATGGATAAAACTTCTTCGGTATGTCAAAGTAGAGCAAATATGCCCCTAGGTGACCCTACGATCACCCATTTGCACAAGGAATTTCATGATCATGATCATGATCAAGCTATTGCCAAGCTCACTATTAATATGAACCAATTCGCAAAAGCACATTAGCAACAAGTCCAAAATCCACACGAAGTCAATGCCATGGAAAGTGTCAATATGCTTAAGAGAAGACAAAGAGGACAACAATCTCAAGGGAATTGTGAACAATATGACAATGATGCTGGTTGTTTTTCAAATGAGTGTTATGTTGACCAAAGCAAAGAGGTTCAATATGTTAACAACTATCAAGGCAATAGAGGAAACTCTTCAAACCAAAAGTGGAGACCCTAAGGAAATTGGGGCAATCAACAACAAGTTGGTGGCAATTGGAACAACAACAATCAACAACAAGGTGGTTGTAATTGAAACAACAACAATCAACAACAAGGTAGTGGAAATTGGAACAACAACAACCAAAACAACAACCAAACAAATCGGAATGGAAATTACAATAATTGGAGCAACAACAAAAATCAAGACGGGTGGAACAACAATGGGAACCAAGGCAACTGGGGGCAAGACTTTCAAAGGCCCCTAATGTACCAATAACCGAGCAATCCACCCCTTTCCCTTCTCAAGGTCCTAGTTCTTCTAGAAGTGATATGGGCAGAATTGAAAGTATGTTCAAGCAAATGATGAAAAAGAACCAAGATTCGATGCTCAATTGGCTTTCCACAATACCTATATCTGGAACTTGGAGGTGCAATTAGGCCAAATCTCTCAAGATTTGAACACACACCCCAAGGGTGCTCTATCAAGTGACATGGTAGTGAACCCGAAGGGCGGGAACAACAATCATATGATGGCGGTTACAACAAGAAGTGGGAGAGGGGGTGATATGAATGCCTCATAGAGAAAAGAAAGTTGTAAATGATGATGTTGAGTTGCATGATGATGATGTACCTTTGATTGTTGAAGATTTGGCTGACGAAATGTGAACAATGATGTAAGGATTGACATTGATGAAGCTTAGGTAGAAACTCAAGATGCCGTGAACCCGTCTAGGGAAAACGTGATTGAAACGCCCAAGCCAGTTGTGTCAAAAGACAAGGCACCATTGCCTAGGCCACCTCCACCTTATCATTAAAGGCTCACAAAGCAAAGAAATGATAACCAATTTAAGAAGTTCATTGATATAAGAGCCTGTCCATAAATGTGCTTTTGGAGGAGGCCCTTGAAATGTCGGGCTATGCTAAGTTTATGAAGGATTTAGTGACAAAGAAGAGGTCTATGGATTGTGAAACAATAAAAATGACTCACCAAGTGAGTGCGATAGTGCATTCAATGACACTGAAGCTTGAAGACCCCAGAGCTTTTACCATCCCTTGTACTATTAGAAGTGCGGACTTTGCCAAAGCTTTATGTGACTTGGGAGCTACTATCAATTTGATGTCGTACTCGGTTTTCAAGACTTCAGGTATTGGGCAACCTAGACCAACTTCAATGAGGCTTCAAAAAGCGTATCGATCAATGAAGCGACTCTTGGGAATTATTGATCATGTGCTTGTCCGGGTGGACAAATTCATATTGCCGGCCGACTTTGTCATTTTGGACTGTAAAGTAGACTACGAGGTCACTATTATCTTGGGTAGACCTTTCCTTGCAATAGGGAAGACATTAGTTGATGTTGAAGCAGGTGAGCTCACTTTATGAGTGGGTGATGAAAAGGTCGTCTTCAATGTTTGCTAATCCATGAAGCAGCCCAATAGCACTGAGGTATGCTCATTTTTAGACCTTGTCACAGCTATGATTATGGATGATATCAGTGCTATGATCAACATGGAGGATCCTCTTGAGGTGGTGCTACTTAATATGGATTTTAATGATGATGCTAATAGAGTGGAGTGCGTGAATTCCCTGCATGGGATGTAATCTTATTCTTATGAGCCGAGAAAATTGTCTTTGTATCTTGAAAACTAAAAAACTCCACAACAAAGCCATCAATTGAGAAGCCACCGATGTTGGAGTTGAAACCACTTCCTCCACACCTCAGGTATGAATTCTTGGGCTCAAATTGTACTTCACCAGTTATTGTTTCTTCTTGCCTTGCTAACATGTAGGTTGAGGCCACGTTGGCAGTGCTTCAAAAATGGAAAAAGGCAATTGGATAGACTTTAGCTGGCATTTGGGGAATAAGCCCCGCATTTTGCATGCACAAAATTATCTTGGCGGATGATGCAAAGCCTTCCTTGGAGCATCAGAGGATATTTAATGAGGCTATGCAAGAAGTTGTGAAGAAAGAGGTGATCAAATCGTTGGATACCGGGGTTGTATACCCCATTTCTGAGATCATGGACTTCTCCGGTGCAATGTATGCCGAAGAAGGGTGGTATGAATATGGTGACCAATGACAACAATGAAGTTATTCCTACTTAGATGATCACCGGGTGAAGAGTATGTATGGATTATCAGAAGCTAAACAAGGTGACACGAAAGGATCATTTCCCATTGCCATTTCTTGACCAAATGCTAAATCGTCTTGGAGGGCGTGCTTTTTTTTATTGCTTTTCGGATGGTTAATCAGGGTACAATAAAATTTTAATTGCCCAATAGGATCAAGAGAAGACAACTTTTACTTGTCTGTATGGCACATTTGCTTTCTCTCGGATGCCGTTCGGATTGCGTAATGCTCCGACAGCCTTCAAATGATTCATGATGGCTATTTTTACCGACATGATGGAAGATATCTTGGAGGTCTTCATGGATGATTTCAGTACGGTTGGGGATTCATTTGATGAGTGTTTGGGTAATTTAGATAGAGTGTTGGCCTGGTGTGAAGACACGAACCTTGTACTCAATTGGGAAAAATGACATTTCATGGTTGAAGAGGGTATAGTGTTGGGTCACAAAATTTCAAAGCGAGGAATTGAAGTGGATAAAGCCAAAATAGATGTGATTTTGAGGCTTCCTCTCCCTATTTCTGTCAAAGGAGTGAGGAGTTTTCTTGGGCACTCGGGTTTTTACCGGAGCTTTATAAAAGATTTTTCCAAAGTGGTACAACCTTTGTGAAAGTTATTAGAAAATGATGCAAAGTTTGTGTTCAATGAATGTTGTATACAAGAATTCAAGCTTCTCAAACTCAAGTAGACAACGACCCCTATAATCACAGCACCAAATTGGAGACTGCCTTTCGAGCTCATGTGTGATGCAAGTGACGTCGCGGTTGGGGATGTTTTGGGTCAAAGGATTAACAAGATATTTCATAGTGTACTATGCAAGCAAGACCCTGAATGAAGCTCAAAGGAACAATGCAGTCACCGAGAAAAAATTGTTGGCTATAGTGTTTGCAATGGAAAAGTTTTGACCTTATCTCATGGGGGCCAAAGTTATAATGCACACAGATCATGTCGCCCCTTAGGTATTTGATGACAAAGAAAGACACTAAAGCAAGACTGATGAGATGTGTTCTACTACTTCAAGAGCTTGATTTAGAAATTATGGACCGGAGAGGTAGTGAGAATCAAGTGATGGACCACTTGTCCCGTTTGGAGGAGGAGGGGAGGCCGTGTGATGGCCTTGAGATCAATGATTCATTTCCTGACAAACAATTCTTTGTTGTGTCAGTAAGTTATATGCCATGGTTTGCTAATGTTGCCAATTACCTCGTTATCAGAATAATCCCGTATGAGCTCTCTTCTAACCAAAGGAAGAAGCTCAAGCGGGATAGCTTGGATTTTTATTGGGACGAGCCATATTTGTTCAATATTTGCATGGATGGTGTGATTTGTAGATTTGTCCCGGTGGAAGAACAATTAGGTATCTTGGAGGCATATCATTACTCTCCCTATGGTGGCCATCATGGCAGGGAAAGGACGACTTCTAAGGTGCTTAGTTATGGATTCTATTGGCCAACCTTGTTCAAAGATGCGGTTGATTTTCCTAAGAGATGTGATGAACACCAAAGAGCGGGCAGAATTTTCAAAAGGGATGAGATTCCTCTCAATACAATTCACGGAGTGGATATTTTTGATGTTTGGGGCATCGATTTCATGGGTCCATTTGTCAACTCTTGTGGGAACACATACATTGTAGTTGCAGTTGATTATGTTTCAAAGTGGGTTGAAGCCATGGCTTTGCCTAACAATGAAGCCCTGAGTGTTGTTGCATTTCATAAAAAGAACATTTTCACAAGGTTTGGCACTCCTCGTGCAATTATTAGTGATGAGGGTTCTCATTTTTGCAACAAATTTTTTGACATATTGTTTTCCAAGTGCGGTGTCAATCGTAAGGTTTCTACCCCTTATAACTCTCAAGCTAGTGGTCAAGTGGAAGTCTCCAACAGGGAAATCAAGACTATCTTGTTAAAGACGGTCAATGCTAATAGGACCAATTGTTCAAAGAAGTGGGATGACGATCTATCGCCTTATCAGACGGCTTATAAGACTCTAATTGGTATGTCTATGTATCAGTTGGTGTTTGGGAAATCTTGCCATCTACCGGTTGAGTTAGAGTATAAGTCCATATGGGCTTTGAGGAAGTTGAATTTGGAACGGGATGTTGCAGCCAATATTCATGTTGAACAACTCAATGAACTTGACGAATTTAGATTCCATGCCTACTCCAGTTCGTCCTTGTATAAGGACAAGATGAAGTACTTTCATGACAAATATGCTCGAGGAAAAGAGTTCAAAGTTGGTTATTTGTTTCTCTTTTTCAATTCGCGGTTACTCCTATTTCCGGAAAAGATTAAATCAAAGTGGAGTGGGCCACTTGAAGTTGTGTTTATTACCCCTTTTTGTAGTCTTGATCTCAAGAACCATAATGGGGAGGTTTTCAGAGTTATATGGCACAAAGTCAAGCATTATTTAGGAAAGATTGATGAAAACCACGTGGTGGCGCTTCTTCATCTCAAGTGATATCGCAACATGCGTCGTGCCGCGACATTAAATCAGGAGCTTCTTGGGAGGCAACCCATGTCTTTTTCTTCCTGTTTTCTTTGATTTTCTTTGTAGTATAGGATTAATTGTTGGTCTAACTGGTTGTGAGATGTCGTAGGATTGAGTTGATGCAGTGCATGACATAATTGCAAATATGTTCATTTTCTGAAGTTTCCAGTGAGGCTGCACTACACTTTGTCCGGTCCACACTGGCAAAGGATAACAAAAATTTCTCTCTGAAGTTTTCCACCATGGCCGTGGTTGATTTGGTACGGTCCACGGTGGGCCATTGTGATCGCAGTCCATTTTGTGCGGACCGCGATAGTTTACTGAGTTGGAACTGATAATCATAAACCAGTGCGGGTTGCGGTCCATTCTGTGCGGCCGCACTTATAGGTGAGAATGGGCCCCAGGTTATAAATAGACCCTAGGGACCCCCTTTTACCTTTTTTGCAAAATTGACTCTCAGAAACCCTAAACTACTGTTCATCCCCTCTCCAGTCCATATTTCTTGCTTAAGATTGCTCAATTACACTTCATCACATATTCGGGTAATATTTTTCCCAAATCTTAAGTATTTAATTTTGTAATTTCATTTTATTTTCATTTCTTTTAGCTTGTGGCTTTCTTCTTCCCGTGTTTCTTTGATTGATAGATTAGGTTAGTTTAATTGTTAAATTTTTTTATGCTTGGTGAATAGAATGAACTGGGTAATTAAGTAGGGACCCTAACTAGGGGAAAATTCTAACTAATTAGCTAAACCTCAAACCCTAACTCAGCCCAAGTCTAGACACCAACCACGGACCGATTTCATGTTTGTGTGGTCCGCGGTGGCTTCAGCACAGCCACATTACCACTTTTTGCACACCACCGTGTTGAACTTCTGAAAGAATGACCTTTGTCCAGTGCGGCTACACTATATTTTATGCGGTCCGCACTGGTCCAGCGCGGCTGCGGTACTACTTTGTGCAGGCTGCGGTAGTAAGATTCAAAGAGCTTATTTTTTGGTCCTTATGCCTGTGCAGACCGCAATTGTATTTTAGCGGTACGCGGTGGTTTCTGTGGGGCTGAACTCCTTTTAGTGCGGTCCGCACAGGCCATGTTCAGCAATTCCTGCAACATTGTAAGACTGTTCTGCATTTCTTTCTGCACTAATGTTCTCACTGCTTCTGCTGATACTAACAATGTTAGATGACTTGTTTATAGATAATGGTTAAACAACGAGGAGCAAAAGGATCTCAACAACCCGAGAGAGGTGATTCCTCCCGGGGAGGAAAAGTAAAGAAAATGATCAAACTCACTCCCCAAGCTCGGGAAAATATAAAGAAGACCAAGAAGCTGATAAAAGCTCCAGACATGGCTGCTTCCCATTCCTTGGGGAGTGAATATCAACCATCAAGGGAAATTTCTTCAGACTCCATGCTAGATATGTTGAATACTGGTCGAAGAGATTAAGGCTAAGAGACACTCCTCCACCATCACCCACTATCCGAAAGCCAACCAATGTCATTTGTGAGTTATCTAAGAGCTCAACAGTCAGCAGTGGGGACTACTCCACCTCTCCACAGCTTCATTATCTGGGGAGGGTGTAGAAGGAGGTGAGGATGAGGTATAGGGAGATGAGTTGTAGCTAATGGTTGTGAGCCTCAAGTGGGAGGCATTGCCCAAACTAGAAGGCCTGAAGTTTGTGAGGACAAGTTTGTGAGGCAGGTGGCATACCACAAGTTTAAGGAGTGGTGGCCGGTGAGACATTTGATACTGGAGCAGAGTTTCATTGACCAAGACTTATTATCCCATAACCCTAACATGCAGAGGCAATTTAGAACCAGAGTGGGCTAGAAACACTTCATGTACAAATTTATAGATCCCAAAGAACACATGGTGAAGGAATTTTTTCAATGTACCCCACATCAAAAAGGGCTCCAAAATGACCATAGTTCACAACAAGACTGTATTGTTTGAAAGGGTACACCTGAATGGATACTTGGGCTTCAATGAAGAGGATGAGACTCTATATCTGGCAAAGTTGGAGATGTGCGAGAAAGTCTGTCCATGGTTAGCTCAGTACCTAGCAATCCTAGGTACCTTTCTGAATTGGTTGACAGCCGAGGTCAAAATATTGTGAAGGACCCTGAACTTTGAGGCAAGGGGTTCGGTATCTTTCGTTCACAGCAGGTTGGACCCTACTACACATGACTAGACACTTCCTTTCCATCGGGTTGTATTGGTTGCGTCAATTATGATGGGATACCCTATAAATATGGTTAATGTGATATCCCGCATCATCTCATCAGTGGGAGTATAGACTGACAGAAACTACCCTTTCCCTAACACCCTCTATATGTATTTTCGGGAATTAGAGATGGAGAAGAAGTCCTATGATGTCAAGGTTAAGGGGATAGCCCCATTCTCCCGGTACAGCTTGAAGGGGAATTATAACCCCAATGACAATGACTACAGGGTACCTATTTCTGCCCCAACTGGCCAATCTAAGGAGCCGGTAGTGGTAGAGTCCCCCACTGAGCCTACCTCCACTGCTGCTGATATGCCTCCCAGACCTTCCACTTCTGTTGACCGGAGATTCCATCTTCCTAGGCCCATCTTGTCACTGCCCACTGGCTGAGCCATATGCTTTAGAGTCTAAACAACTAGATGTATACTGCATCATCCATGTTGACCACATTGACCACTACTATTGCAGCTCAGTCGGCTCCTCAGCCAGCACAGGTCCCACATTCTATAGAGGCTGCTTAGAAGAAGATACTTGAAAACTAGGTGAAGATCCTCTGTACTCAGGATGCCTTGGCTAAGGCAGTGGATTCACATAACAAGTCTCTCAAAGAGCTTGCTCGGGAGCACAAGAAGCTTAGAAAGTCACGGGCCTCCAAGGAGTCCATGAAGGAGCTGAGGGTGGATGTAGATAGACTGAAGGTAGACCAGCTTCCTTTAGACTTATTGTTTTAGGGCCCAACTCCATCAGCAGTTCCAGTAGTAGCCACAGATTCGAAGCAGACATAGAGGCCTCCAAAGAAGAAGAGGAAGATACCTAGAGCAGATGATGCCATCATCAGTTGGTGAACCCACCAGAGGCTTCCTCCAGTCAGCCACAGGATGTACCAGAACCACAGTCGGTCCAGGTCTAGTCCTAGGTCCCAGCAACTAAGCAGCAAGATACCGAGAACTAGTCTGAGGTTCCCGAGAATATAGAGGATCTAGGGACCACTCATGATCCTATGCAGACGGACGTGCTTTAGGGAGTATTCATATCTTTTCTTTATTAATTTTGGTGCTTATTTCCTTTAGTTGGCACTGGGGACAATGCCCGCTTTATTTGAGGGGGTATGCCCTATATTTTTGATTTAATGACTGTATATATACTGATTTACTTTATGCTTTCTTGATTTTAATTTTGTCTATATATAATTGTACATTTAGTTACTTTTATCGCACTTTTTATCTTTCCTTTGGTCTATGTATAAGGTTACATCATTGTATATATTTATTCCCCATTGTATATTCAAATCCCCTATTTTACATATTCATTCTATTTTCTATTTTCGCAAATTTTTTTTGTTTTTAGCTTCTTGTATAGGCTCATAGCTTTTTGTCTTTTTTTGGATGTTTTTAATAATCCTTTGATTTTCTTAAGGCCACAGTTTTTTCCAAAGGTGGAGTATTATGTGAACTAGGTGGCTCTTCCCAATGATAGATATCGTCACAACCTTCTTAAAGGTTTGAGTCTGTTTTTTATTTTTGTTTTTGGTAGTTTATAGTTAAGGGTACCTTAAGCAAAGCTTGTGTTTAGGATGGTGAAAATCGTGAACTTGAGAATCTTGTGTTGACCGGTAATCATCAAATGGTTTTTTGGGACCATTGTTTGCTCAAATCGTATCTAAGGTATTGTGTCCTGAGCCATTGCTCTAGAACTTGCCCTGAATGTTTGATAAGGCGAAATCTTAAGTGAAATTAGACTTGAGAAGTGATTATAGGCTCTCCTTAATCCAAATGATAGTTTGAACAATTCCATATCCTACCAATGATATGATCCCTAGTTAAATTTTGAGCCTTAGACCTTTTTCTTTCAAGAACCATGTTATAAGCCTATACCCGTTCTAAAAGATACCCTCTCTTGGCACTCGATCCTTCCTTGAGTGCATCGCAAAAGTATAAGTTTGGGGAGAGAGACGAGGATGACAACAAAGTGGTAAGAGGCACAAAAATGAAGAAAAGGAAAGGGAATGAGAAATAAAGAAAAGCAAAAGACAAAAAGAATGCTCAACGTGAGAAAAGAATAAAAAGGATTCAAGAAAAGCAAAAGAAATAAAGGTATGGAAAGTTGAAAAAGGAGAAATGATTTGAATTGCATAAGAAAGAGTGACAATGTGTCTCTATAACCCCTTAGAAAGAGGTGAAGTAACTCAAAGAGTCAAGTGAATTGTTCCAAATGAATCAAAAGAAGTGCTTAAGGGAAGGTGGAACCCACTTGAACAAAAACATGACCTACCCTAAACCAAAAGCCTTCACAGTGACTCGACAAAATCCCTATATGATCTTGAGTTGAATAAAGCTTGCATTAGTGGACACGTATATAAGGGGCAAGCATATAGTACTTAGAGCCGGACTTGTGACCTTTTCGTGAGAGAGATGAGTGAAATCCCATTAACCTTGGTTTGTGTGTCAATACTCTGAAATGTTAGGTTTGCTTAGGGAGAGTTGAGGATGTGTAAGTTTGGGTCCCACAATGACCAAAGTGACTGAGAGAGTTCTTTGATGTAATGACTCAACTCTTGATGCTCTTATGTCACACTTGATCCATGATTTTTCAAAGGTTAGATGTTGTTAATGATTCATTCATATTGAGGGCAATTGTTTGTCCCAATTGATGCTTGTTGAGGTTACTTTAGGATAGCTAAAAATTCTTGGATTTTCCCTCAAGGAGGTGGGTCTTATTTTGTTTTCTTGAGGACAAACAAGAGCTTAAGTTTGGGGGAGTTGATAACTAGGAATTTTGACGTGTTTCATGTTCCGTCTTGCTTACACTTTGATTATAAATTATTACAAAATAGTCCCAAATGGCTCATAAGTTATGCTTAACTGCAGGTTTGATCGACAAAGTGAAAAGATGCCAAAGATCGAATCAAAAAGAGTGAAACCTGCACAAGTACCAAAAGCTTCAAGCAACATGGCCGCAATACATTATGTGCGGTCCAAGATGGATTTCTGCGGCCGCACTACCATTATGTGCGGTCCGCATAGGAGTAGATCAGAGTGATGTCCAGTGCCCAACTTCAAGCCCATACGGTCGCGGTCATGTTTTTGTGGACAGCGCTAGTTGCCTCTGCGGTCGCGGTCTATTCTGCGCGATCCGTGGAGTCTGAGCTCAAAGAACCAAAACTTCATGTACAAGAGCCTAGTGCAGCCGCAGTCCATTTTGTATAGCCCGCACTGACCCTGTATGGGTATTGTTGTCCAGTTTTTCCGGCTTAGTTAAATAGAACCTTTTTTCATTTTTAGGGCATCAGACATTTTAGAACTTCAGTTGCGCTCGTGAGAACACCTATTGTAGCCATTTTGGCATATTTACTTAGCTTTTATCATTGGATTTTTATATAAATTAATTAATATGTCTTTGTTTCTCTTATTTTATTTTCAAGCATGAGTAGCTAAACCCATTAGGTAGGGTTGTGGCTCAACCCTAGTGTGAGTAATTGATGGGTGTTGCAATTTAAGGCTAGATTGATTATGGGTCTTTGTTATTTGGGTCAATTTTATGGTTTAAATTATGGATTGGTGGTTGCAAACACTGGTTTGTGCTAAGTTGACTTGGCTCTTCTTGAGAAAGAGAGCCTAAGTCTCCAAAATTGAGCAGATTTGCCTACCCATTTAGTCTTGAGAAAGTCAATTGGGCAAAATCTCTCTCTCTACCGTGAGGTGTAAGAGTGGGTAACATCGTGCAACGGTTATAGCATATTTCTCAATACTGTCAAGCATGCCTTAGAAGCAATTACCCATCAATTAGCAACCTATGTGAAATTCACTACCCTAGTGCCCTATTATATATTAAAGACAACTCTTAGCAACAATCACCTAGCATAATTTAGTTGCAATTTATAATTAGTAGTTGATAATAGTAGATAGTTTAAGAAAAACCCAAAATATTATTGGAAGTGACATTTGGAGCAATTATATAACTCTAGCCTAGATATATACTCAACTCCAATTCTAGCTCCTTAAGGAAATCGATCCCGACCTAAAATCGGGTAAAATCTATTGCGACCTTCTCTTTCTACTCTTTAGTAATGCGGTGTTGGTAGCAATCAGGTGTTCAAAAAATTTCAAGAAAAATTGTCTCAAGTCGGGTATTACTATCTCTAAGTTTAACCCTTTAATTGGTGCTATCAATCTCTTGACTGCATCTCAATTCCTTGCTAGCCTGAATTTCCTAGGCTTAGTCTCTTCAAAAAGGCACAAATCAGCGCTTGCAATCACCAATTCAACATTTAAAGCATAAATCAAGCCAAATATTGTTCATCCATAAATATTTAAGCCCTAAAATTGAAGACGCATTGGATACACACTCTAGGGTTCAGCGACAACCCTAGCTAATGGGTTTAGCTACTCATAATCAAAGAAGAAATCAAAGATTGGGATGAAATATAAACCATAAAAAGTAAATATAGGATTAGAATCTAAGATTAATTTCTAAAGATGTTCTAAAATTACTCAAAAAGGCTCAAAACGGCTGTTCAAGTGCTCTGCCAAAAATGGATGACCTAAAAATTTGAAAAAGAACTATTTATACACAACTAAATTTTCGAACAAAATTGCCCCTATGAGGGTTCTGCTGACAATGAAAAATGGACTGTCTCCACGCTTGAACTACCACGGCACTGCAAAAGCAAGTATGGACCGCGGTTATTCTCTTTGTAGCTAGTTCTAAACTTGAGTCCACTGGGAGTAGAAAAACTACCACCTTAGTGTTCCTCCAACCGCAACCGTGAAATATGAGCACGGATTTCGCAGTCTTCAATTTGAGCTCCAGACTGAGTTCTCTGATTCTCATTTCTATTGAGGGCGATTACTTGACCCTAGCCGCGTTAGAGACATTGTTGTCGTGCAATTTCACTGCGGGCAGCTGTACCCTGCAAGCCCAAAATGTAACTCTCTTATCCTTGCCACTGCTGAGAGAGTAGTCAAGACCACTTGAATGGTGGACCCTCCGCGTCCATGTTTGTTTCTTCGTTGTCAGCGCCTTTTTGACTCACCTTTGAACTTGTGCAGGTTTCACTCCTTTATGAGTTGGTTTTGAATTTTGTCTCTTTTTGACCAAACACTGCAAAAAAGCACAATAAGTTAGCTTTCGAGAATACTTATACGCATTTTTAATCCAAAATATTAGCAAAAAGGAGCATAATATAGGCTACATTAGTTATCATGCTTCACATGGTCTAAGTCACGAGTTTTATTTTCTCGCACCTTGGCTAACTTGAACAACCTCGTATCCCAACATTGGCCCACGAGTTCCTCATTCAAATAAACTAAAGTTGCAGTCTTGGCTGCCGTAACTACTAGCTTTGCCACTTGTTTAGACAACTTATATTGCTCCCTATTCGCATTCTTTTCCTAATTGTCTACACTTTCCACTAGCTTCAAATATAAAGCTTTCTTGGTTTCCACTATTCCTTACACCTTTCCATTCCACCGCTAGTCTCCCTAGTGACAACCAAATTAACCCTTTAAGACCCCTATTACCTCTCTCGCAGCTTCCCTAATGCACTGTGCAGTCATGCTCCACATAGAGCTAGTGTCCTCACTACTCCTCTAAGCCCTCATAATCTGCAACTTGACCCTCAGCTCTTGTGCTATAGCTTCTATCAAGGCTTCCCACTTGAACATATAGTGACTATACATCGCCCTCTTCCTCATCTTCCTTGTGATCTCAAGGTCCATGACTAGGAGTTTATGAAGGGTCGAGAGGTTCTCACTTTGGATGACCTTACAATCCGTGCAAACACCTATATCAGACTTTCGAAAGAGTAAATAATCAATCTGAGTCTCGGCCATCAAACCTCGCAAAGTGACAAAGTTCTCCATCTTCTTCGGGAAACACGAGTTTGCTATCACCAAATCAAATTCTCTAGAAAAGTCGAGCAGAGACGTTCCTCCTCCATTTCTATCTCCAAAACTAAAGACACCATGCACATCATCATACCCCCTAGAAGTTGATCCAATATGGCTGTGAAAATCTCCTCATATTAAAAGCATCTCGGTATAGGGTGTACCACACACCATTTGATCCAAATCCTCCTAGAAACGCCTCTTGACTTCCTCATCCAAGCTTAGTGCACCAGTGCTACTTGGATTTCCATGAGTTAATTTCGATATCATGCCACTTCTTATACAAGTTTTTTTGTCTTAATACCATTCTGCTATGTCAATAGCTTCAATTCTATTTAAATATCGATTTTCGCGTGATGAGCTAAGTTGATTCATGATGTTTGCTTGCTTCATAATTAAACTAAATTGATACTTGTTGCACCTTGTTTTGATTTCTTGTACTAAAACCCTTAGGAGACTATTTCCTTGCTCAGAATTTCTCTCCTCCTATTGAATCCGTTATGCATAACTTGTTGTTTCTCTGCAAATCATGTGACAAAACTGTCTAAATGCTTAGCCTAATATTTTCTCTTGCCACTACTAGATTTAATTCATGCCCATTATATATGTCCAAACTGATTGATTTATAATCAATATGTTATTGTATAGCGGATTACTTATAACTATTGTCACACCCCTTTTTCTCGCGAAATCGAGTTTTGAAATATGACAACTATTTTAAATGGAAGATAGAGTGTTAAAAGAGAAGACTCAACACCTAAAAATTTTTAAGGTGCGTTAGGGCACCTATTTGCAAATAACTCTGTTTTAACTAGTCAATGTCACCAAAGATCGGGTAAGGGCTCAAATTAACTCAAGAGAAGGTTTAGTCACTCTTTGAGGTCCATAATTGTGCATCCTGATAGAAATTAAGACTATGTGGATTGTAATTAGGCTAGAAGATCAAATAAACAAAGAGAATATAAAGGTCAAAGATTTCATTATAGCACAATTAGTACAAATCTTAGTACGACTATAAGGATACAAATAATTAGTTGTAATAGCAAATATATAAAGAAGGGGGGGTTAAGTTTTTAGCCTAAAGGATCACCCCGTGCAACATAAATAATACTTCACAACTCCTTTAGAGAGGAGTTGCTCATATTATTCAGCGAGCACGCACTATCATCTCCTGCTACCCGATTACTATGTTGAAGTTGTTACCTAAAGCGTTCTAGTTCAATTCTACTTTGTGCCTTACACGTGCGCTACCCGTCCCAAGCCTATGATCCATGAAGCGACCTACAATTTGGGTAGTTTTAGACTTTTCTTAGGTTTCTAAAAAATGATAAAAATAAGCATTTAAAATAGATAGGACTTCACGTAAATACAATTAAGGCCCAAGTTAGCCTCCACAGGTAACAAGAAATGCCCACAGGTAGATTCCATATTATGTATATGCAATTTTAGGTTCGCGGTGTCATTTTAAACTTATAGACATGGTTTATTAGTGTCCGCACAATATAAGAAAGTCACATGCCAGTGCTACTATTCAATTTATCGCGATTAGAAAACCTATAGACATGACCTCTAGGTGATTTGCGTAAGGGATTAGTAATAGCCATTGAAAAACTCAAAGTTACTTTCATTTGTTCTTGTTGGCATGCTTTATAAGAAGGGTAGCAATGTTTATATCTAGGTTCTTATAATTGGCAGGTATATCGCATGTTATCTAGGTGAACAGAGTAATAAGACAATATCAATGATCGATTAATCAATTAAAGCACTATAACCTTGGTATCTAGATGAGGATTAGTAGTGCATAAATTAATATAATCCTATAGGCATGTTATCAATTAAGTACACCGCAGTTGCACAAATTGAGTGAATAGTTATTGACACTTGATTCCTATAGGCCTTCTATCTAATAACACATATAAATAGATAGGAACACATATAGTACTTAAACTCATGCTTCTGATAGAAAAAAAAGTTGAGTGAGTGTGTGATTCCGTAAAGGCATGGTTTCCACTAGTGTACAATACATGAAAAACCAAATAGCATATATGGCATATTGGATAGAATAACAAGTAGATCACATAGACCCTATAGGCGCATTTTCTACCCTTTTATGAAAATATTAGAATATACCCATTTTCCCAATGTCACTAGCACCCTAATTGTTTGTTTATAGCTTATTACAAGCAAAAGAAAGAATGAAAATAAACTTCAGAATAACAATATCTAAATAATTACAGGCCTTACACGTAGAGCGTTCCCAAAGGAGATAACCAGCACTGCTTGGGCCTTCAACAGACTTATTCTTCCCACCAACAACAAACTAAGGCCCAATCTTGACTCAAATATTGGAGTTTACCAATTACAAACTCATGCATAGACCCATACGAAGAAAAGGTTGGGAATACACACATTCAATAAGGTCATATGAACAACTTAATCCAACCACTACTTATCTAAGTCCACACACTCAGCTCTTATAATTATTAATAGTTATAAAGCAAAGGCAAACAGATAAAACAATATTAAATGGAAAGAATATGAGACATATATGAGCAAGTTTGTGCTCACAAAATTTTTTAAAGCGGTAGTGTTTAGAAATATGAACTAGCAATCCATTCCTTATAGAGTGCCAAAATAAACATGATTTGCAACCAGCCTAAAGAACTTCAAATGTCAATCTAGTACAATCATAGGCAGGAGGAAAGTAGAGCACAAGTTTTACGTAAAGGTTCTAACAAGACAGTTCTAATGAGAATAAGGTCACAAACAACATATCAACATACTAGTGGTACATATTGGCGAACATCATGAAACTTAACATGATGAGAAAAGATCATAGCACAAAGGCTCTACATAAACTTGTAGCATGTTAAAAGATAGATTAGCTATACATTAACATGTCAGTTGACCATACATAAGAGAGAAAATGGGATATTTATCCTAAAGTCTTAGATAATCCTAAAGATCAGGATTACAACTAGCAAGGAAACATGTTTAGGCTAGATCTTAAGGCAATATTGTGACATGGGATCCATATAGTTATGGCCGATTTGCAAAGAACATTTGATTAAACACAATACTCAGCACAAAGGAATTCATTCAAAGCAAAGAGTTGTTTTCATGAGAGTTTCAGTATAAGAACCAAAGCAAGGCATGAAGGGATTCTATAACAAATAATGGGTAATCATTATAGTAAAATTAAAATAGTACACATATAATAGGCATGCGTTGAAACTCAAAGATCAAACATGTTCAGATGATAGGAAAAACAAAAAGGTACAGAACTGATTCTGACATAGAAGTGCAGGATATGGTGAAGAACACAAACTAAGAACAAGCTGGAATCTATCACATGTGCTGAAAATGCATTCAACAATTAAAGAAAATAGAATTATAGGGGAGAATAGAACGATATCATGGCAATATAGTATCAGGGATTTATAACTAACAAAGGTACTAAGTCATGCTCACGGAATTTAAATGTCCTTAGCACCTAGAACACATATAGCTATACAAAAGAATAAGGAGTTCAGAATACTGATAGCAAGAACCTCAAATCTCTGATACTTCAGAGCACACATGAGCCTCGCAAGGGTCCCGAGCCGTGCTTGCATCGGAGGAGATTGATAATATTATGGTATTGGCTTTTAGCTGCCAAATAGACAAGTGTTTTAAAGAAGATGAACGAGCGAGGAAAATATATTGTGTGCAATAGCAATGATGGTTATTTTAAAAGTGATTAGGGATGGGTTTATATAGTAGCAAAATTAAACACCCAAACAAGGAAAGATCATCAGTCAAACACAAGAAATGAAAGAATATCACATGCAATCGAAAATCAGTAAGGAAAGAAGGAAAATCTCAAACCCTAGTTAGGTCCAGTTGCTTGAAAATCAAATCAAATGTGCAAATCGCTCCTTGTTGAGCGTATCTAGATGGAAACCACCTGAAATCCAAAGATTCGAGTCTTTCCAGTCCACTCTTGTAAGTGGTACTTGCCATAGTTAGGCAAGTACCTATGTGATACCGTAAAGGGACGATCAATAACAAGATAGCTCTAATAAGGTAAGTAGATAGTGGGTGGGATCCATTTATGGGACTAAATCGGAAAGAATCATGCAACGAATACTATGGTTTAGAGAAGAAGGGGGAAGGTTTGAGATAGTGTAAAGGTGGCTGGCTAACAAGAGTGGTCTCTAGGGTTAAGGTCATAGGGATATAAGGAAAGGAGGGGAATTATTATGGGTCGTTGATCATCTGAGATCAACGGCCAAGATCAAAAGGAAAGTGAGGCGGGTCAGAAGATGTGTGCAAGATATAAGGCTGCCGGTTGGGCTAGGGAAGTTGGGGCAGAGATTTGAGGGATTTGGGTCACTAGTGTGGTCTGAAAAAATTGTATAATGTGGGCTATATTGTAAATGCACAAAATTATTTAAAATAAAATAATTAAATAATAAATTATAAAATATTAATGATGAATTAAAATGATTGAAAATAATAATTAATCATTATAAAATATAAAAAAAATACTATTTTGGCACAAATAATACAAATAAAACGTAATTATGCATCGACATAGGCTATTATTATAAATAGCTAAAAATACAAGCATAATTGTATAAAATGATGTAAAAATATTATGGACGTATATGTGGGTGTAAATAATAAATTTGGATGATTATGCCATCAAAAAAATTTTAAAAGTATAATTAATAAATATTTAAGTAATTTAAATGCAATAAAAATTAATTTTAGAGCTCTAAAAATTATAAAAATTATAAAAATATTTGTGTAAACCTTGTAAATTGAGTAATGATGCAGAATGATGCTTTGAAAATATATGTACTATTTGAAACAATATGATGGTAAAATTTAATATCAACAACTATTGATTGTTATGAGTCTATGCCTAAGATTCTTGTAAGGAACTAATTTATGCCCAGAATTTGTCCAAATGAACTACTTTTCTATCTAGTCCTTCATGTACAATATGCTATTTTCTTCAAGTCAATTCATGAGGAACCTACATGCAAATACTATCATAACTAGTCCTCTTTGTTGTTTAAAAACTCTAATGCCATGTTATCGTTATTCATTTTAACTTGTCAAATCACTATACTTTATTCACAGCATGTTGGCGTGAGTAAATGTTGTACATGTTTCCATGCTTTTGTACACGATTAGACAACATATATATAGGAACCAAACGCCAATAACTACTTGTTTAATTATTAGACAGCATGCCTATAGAATGTAACAACACATGCCTTTGTTAATGCTCATCTAGATACCATAACTATAGGGCTTTAATTAATTAACTAATCGACCACTTTTGTTGTTTTCTTATATTTCCCTCCTAGATGACATTCCTACAGGAATAAGTATGATAAAACCAAGTTCAAATACTGACTATTAAAAATACTGCCTATAGGATACGGTTACTCACCTAAAAGCATGTCACAAAATCCGACGATGGTAATCCCGCGTTTAAATGATTTTATTTCTTCATCGTGCAACAAATTTAGAAATCATGCCCATAGGGTTCGTAATACTGTTAATATGCAAATTTATTAGTCTAGAACAATAGTACTACTTGTATGACACTTGAAATCAGAATCACATAGAAGTTATGCATATAGGACTTAACGACTCTAATGCATCTTAAATTTAAAACTGTCTACTGCCTAATGTAAGAATCGACGCACGTGCATTTGTTGCTTATGTGTGAGAAGTTTTATCTTGTAGTTCATACAACTGACACTAGTTGTTTGAGCCTCCTTTTTGTCTCACAAATTTGTGAACTCCAATTTTACACTTCTGGGTCCACATAAATCTGCGTCCATAAATTAGTGAGACAAAAAGGAGACTCATATAACTAGTGTCAGTACTATAAGACACAAAATAAAATTTTTCCTTATGTGTGGAGTCTAACTTGAGCCACTTATTGTCTTTATGTGTAGTCCTACATGTTTTGAATGTGAGCCTAGTTCTATTATTTTTGCTCACCCTAAGTAAAGTCAACAACCACCCAAATAGTAGGTCCAAAGCCTCCTGGACCATAGGCATAGAACGGATAGCGCACGTATAATACACGGTTAGAATTGAAATAGAGCGCTCTAAGTATTAACTTTAACATAATAATTGGGTAGCAGGAGATGATAATCTATGCCCCCTGAATAATATGAGCAACCCCTACCTTAAGGGAGTTGCGAAGTATTATTTATGCTGCACAGGTTGATCCTTTAGGCTAAAAAACTTACGACCCTCCCCATTTGTATGTTTATTATTCGCACTTTTAGTAATTAAGTTGTCTCCTATAACTTCTAAAGACTTGCACTGAGTATTTATATATTTTAATTCTAGTGCGATTTTCTTCACACTTGTTTAGATTATTGAACAACTTTTAAATTCCTTGTCTTCCCTCACTTATGACTACATAGGATAGTTGTAATCTGATAATCCCACAGAGCATAAATTGCGGCTAGGACACACAGTAGTCGACCTCGAATAGTACCTAACATCTTCTCTTTGAGGTAATTTTAGCCCTTACCGGATCTTTGGTAACGTAGACTAGTTTAACAAAGTTATTTGTTCCATCAAGTAAAAAATTCAACTTTTGAGAAATGACCACTTTGAGCCGCAAAAAACCCCAGTTTTCCCTTCAAAACCTACCTTATTCCCTATATCTCCACAAGCATATTCTCCACCTAAATTGGACTACACCTTTTATATATTTCCATCTACCTCACAAAATCCAATCTCTTTCACCCAACTTTTAAAAGAAAAACATGATTTTGATATCGCAAAAATGGTTTGGGAAAGGAAAGATGCCCTTGTAGCACAGAAACAAACGAAGAAAAGGCGAGACCAAGGAGAAAGTTCAAAAGGATCGAACCCTGAAAATCTGATGATTTCATGACCAAAAGGCTCTTGACCACTATGTCTCCTATCCAAATGACATATTAGAAGAAATTACTTCATGGTCAGAATCTCTAAATTCATCAGAAGATGAAACAATGGAAGATAGATCTCAATGAAGCAATGAATCCACAACAAACTCTTCCGAAGACGATAACCCCCAATATTTGTAAACCAGCCAAGAGACATAGAAATATCTGAAGTACATGAGGAACACGAAGGCATGACAGATGAACCAATCCCGGAAAAAAGATATGAGCCCATCAGTTCAGATATTTCTGGGTCTTTTGGCTGGTTTACAAATATTGGATGGTTGTCGTCTTCGAAAGAGTTCGTTATGGATTCATTGCTTGATTGAGAGCTATCTTCCATTATTTCATCTTCTGATGAATTTAGAGATTCTGAGGTTACCTAATGCACCTCAAAATCCGTTAGATGATGACTCTCCTCTTTTATTACCCATTTATAAGAGTTTTCATATATCAAAACCCGTTTTCGAGAGAATAAAGGGTGCGATAGCATGGCGACTCTTCTGGGTATATACTTAGGTTGTTACCATAATGAATTTGACTTAAATGAATTAATGGAATGTTTGATGACATGTACTTTCCTTCATTTATTTTCCATTATTTTTTAAGTTGCTATGACATATACATCCCCTCCATATTTCCTTTACTTTCTTAAACTGCTATGACATGCCCATCCTCTCTCTTTTTCCTTTGTTTGCTTAAACTGCTATGACATGTACATCCCCGATCCTTTTTCATCTTGTTTAAGGATGCTATACCATGTCTCTCACTTCCTTATCTCCCTATTTGCTTCATTTAATTATGTTCTTGCACATTTTCATATTTAAACTGACTTCTCTCTTTTCTCTTTCCTTTTTCTTTTCTTTCTTATATTATTTACCATTTTTATGCACTTTTATCATGTAAATATCTGGAAACGTGTTACTCTTCTTGCATTAATCATGCTTTCAATATAATACTGCACTCAGGCTTATTATCAATATAGAAGCTCTTGATGAGTGTCCGCGATGTCCTAAAAAAAACCTTTTTCAACAGCAAAGGCTTATTATCGGTAGACTAATCGATTGGCGATGTAGTCGACAATCCCATGCCTTTCCCTCTCAAGTTGTCCACTTGAGAGTATCAGTGTAAACCTTTTTAGAAACAATAATGTGATTTGAAATGCACATGCATCAAGCTAAACCTAGTACAAATTGAGATGTCATTGACGCATCAACCCGTTTAGTTGAACTTCATCTAAAGTCCAGCAGGAGTTTCATAATACCAAAGGACACCATCATAATATGTGCATTATTTGGAGAAAACGTGCAAACATGTTCATCATTATTGCGTAAACAGTCAAATCTGGAGGGGGAAAAGGCAAACTTTTATTTGTTGCAGAAAAGGAAGCATGAAATCCCAGGTTTGGTATAGTCCAGAATATCCCGCCTCTACTAATTGATTGCTGGAACGACCTTGCACCTAGTGATAGAAACCATGTGAGGAAGTACTTGGTAACTTGCCATTTTTGCTGAATATTCAACCAACTGGGGACTAATTGAGGCAGTCACCATGTTATGGGATTAAAAGATAGTTGTTTTTGATTTGGCAATAGAGAATTGACTCATCTCCTGGAAGAAATAGGAGGCTTTGCCAAGTTACAATGGATAGTACGGGTCTATTGGTGCCAGAAAATTGCACCCAACGTGGTTTTCGGAAGATGGTGGGTTTTAAGAAGAATGTCGAACTGGTCTTCCTAAAGAAATCATACATCATCTTCGAATTTCTATATGAGTGGTATAAGCATATAATATCATATCGCTTGCATCATGGGGAGATATCCGTTACCTCTTTGGGATGGATGCACCCTCTGGTCTATGTCTTCATAGTATGTTTCTTGGATTTGTTGATCTTTTTAATGCAAGGGGAAAAAATTCACACTCGCTTAGCCATAGTCGCCAAGACCTTAATAAAGGGTACCGGGGGAAGAAATACACTATCATCCCGATGATCTTAGCTGAGATGTACCATGATTTGGATCGGTGAAAGCATTGGTTCGAACACTTTGAGGTTGTAACTCTCTTGCTACAAGTTTGGCTACTGGAACACTTTCAGAGGGTGATTATTGCCAAGATCATCTACTAGGTCATTGAACGACTACGTAGCTAGTCATCCAAACAAGATGACATTTATTCCAGAAAAGTTTGCAAAGCCTGGAAATGTTGTTGGCTGGGTGCATTTTTCAGTAATCTAACAGACGAGCAAGTACATTGGATGTTTGAGTGGTTTCCTAGTAGCGAGTTCATCATCAGGTCTAAAGAAATCACTCACTTAGTACTGATCGAGCTGCAAGACATCTACTCTTATGCTGCGGTAAGGGTAATGAGGCAAGCTGGTGAGGAAACAAGTCATACCTCGGGTTTTCAACATGGTTCAGTACTAAGCATATTTCAAAGAAGATGTCATCTCATTCAAGTTTGAAGCCCAACACATAAGGAACCATCATCGTGGAGGGAGAGATTATTGAGCCAGATATGTATCACGCCGCTCATATATACTACTATTTCTCATGGTTGGAAGACGAGCCTGGGATGACAAACGAGGGTCAATATGAAAAATATGATCATAGATGAGGTGGTTGAGGCACATCTAAAATACAAGAGGCTACGCAACAGAGCAATTAAATCTGAAGCTAAGTATCTAGAGCATCATAAGGTGGATATGGAGTCGATCAGAGAATAGAAGGAGATTGCAAATAAGTCGACAAAGAGGTTAGAGAATCTAAAATCAAGGATTGATGGATCTAGAAGGGAAGATGAGAAAGAGGCTTTGGGATTGTCAAGGCATGAATCCTGATGAAGGAAGGAAGCTGGCAATAGATTTCTTGCTTCTCGACATGCACGATTTGGGAAATAGGATTGATGGAGTCAAGAGATCCAAACATGGAGAAGGTTCTTCGAGGACCAAGTAGACTAGGAGGTTATGCTCTTTACTGCTTTCTAGATTAGATTGAGATATAACAAGGCTTAATGCCATTAGCGACTTTATAGTTATTATTTTGATTTAGTGAAAGATTGATTTGGCTTATTTTTGCATTAATGGAATGAGGAATTGTTTGCATGAATTTTATCCAAGTTTATATGTCACTTAGGCCTACCTTGGGAACAATAAGGTCCCCAAATTAGAATGTGAAATATTTCATGACCTTACGTGATACCTGCTTAAATATTGCAAACACTCTTTTACTTCGTCTCACTGGCTTGGTTACTTTTTGTTTTTTCTATTTTTTGATTACTCCCATTCCCAAAGGTTGGTTTGTGCATTATGGAATCATCAGCATACCACACTAGATCTAGATTTCCTCCACCCCTTCTGTTAGAATATACGCTTAACGCTAGAGGGGGAGTGAATAGCGTTATAATAAAAAACAGCGTAAACTTACGGAATTTAAAAATTGCAGGAATGAAATAAGTGCGATAAGTAAATAATAAGGAACGAACGCACCGATGTATCCTGGTTCACCACAACTCGTGGCTAGTCCAGTCCCCGAGATACTCTCTCGAGATTTCCACTAACTTCGTTAAGCTTACGGGTGCTTAACAAACCGTTAAAAACTGAGAACTTGAGTCACACAAGCCTCAACAACCTTTGCTCGAAGATACAACACTTCAAGACTGCAACCAAAGGAATCACAACGTTCCTTCTTACAATACAAGGGATTAACACTTCCCTTCAAGTGTATAAAAAATACTTTGCACTCAAAACAAGACTCTCCTTAAGAGTAGATATGAGTAAAATAAATACGCTCAAGAACGCAACAACTTTCGTCAAGAATTTGGCTCTTAAAAACTTATGTAATGAATAGAAAATGATGATTAAGAGAGTATGCAAGCTTTAGCAATGATATGATCAGTTGTTGTTATTAGAAGACTGATTTGAAGATGTATTTATAGTGTCAAAAGCATGCATAACCGTTGCCTAATTGCCAATTAAGAATTGCTGATTTTGTTCTACGACAATCGATTGTCAAGTTGGCACAATCGATTGTTTTCCAATCGTTCCAAAAATCATTCCCAGATTTTACGCAGCATAATCGATTATCTAAGACGTATAATCGATTACTGGCAACGTTCAAAAAATCATTTCCAGATTTTTCGTAAAACAATCGATTATCAGAAATATACATTCGATTACTTGGCAACGTTCAAAAAATCATTTCCAGATTTTACGTAAAACAATCGATTATCAGAAATATACGATCGATTACTTGGCAACGTTCAAAAAATCTTTTCCAGATTTTACTTCAAACAATCGATTATTAAAATTCTATAATCGATTATCTGACGGAGTTTGAAAATATTTTGGCAACGGTCATTTACATAATCGATTAGGTTATATGGACAATCGATTATTTTTTAGTCTTGAAAAATCTAATAGACACTGCCTCAACACAATCGATTGTCATAAGGTTCACAATCGATTATTTTGTAGTTTTGAAAAAATCTGATAGACACTGCCTCAACACAATCGATTGTCATAAGGTACACAATCGATTGTCATGCAGATTTTAAAAATCTAATGGACACTGCCTCAACACAATCGATTGTCATATGGTACACAATCGATTGTCTTGCAGCTGCCTTAACATAATCGATTATCACAAGTACATAATCGATTATCTTTGTCCAGATTTTAGAGGCATGTTTAAAAATCATTTTGACTAAAAATAAATATGCATGATTTAAAACCATTTTGCCTTAAATTAAATATGCATGATTTTATAAAAATGTTTTTACGAGAGAAGCCAAGTCTTGAGTTAAGTCGTCGGATCAAGATCACAATTAAAGAACGACTCATGTATAACTTTGTTTAGTCTTGATCTTGTTTGTCTTGTGCTTGAACTTCTTTGCGTGACATTTACGCGCTTGTGCTTGGACCTCGTCATATGTCAATTTCGCATCGTTTGTCATTTATCAAAACCTACAAATATGAACACACGTTTAGTTTAGTGCCTTGAGAACGTGTTTCAACAATTTCCCCCTTTTTGATAATGGCAAACTTAATCGGGATATGCATATTAGATAATTCATAGTGATGATCCAAGACAAGTAAAGATATGCAGCACGTATATAGATATGCGATTAGTTCCCCCTCAACATATGAATTCCCCCTCAATTTATGCCAATAAATATTAAGTGCATAGCCCTTATTCTTCCCCCTTTTGCCATTAGCAAAAAAAAATTGAATAAGTGAATAACTTGTTTATTGATTAAAAAATACGATTACATAAAGGAGACAAGAAAACATAGAACAATAAGCTAGAAAAGCAAAAAAAGAAAACTATTCATTATTATCATTTCCCGCCTCGTCATCCGGCACTGCTTCATAAGGGACACGTCCAGCATATGGATAGTAAATGTGATCAAAATATCCATGGATCTCATATGTCAATCTATTGACGGAGGTGGACAAAGAAGCAAGTTGGTCAGAAATAGTTTGGAGTGTAGGAGCTTGAGGCTGACGCATTTGACGAGTTGGAGGAGGAGCAGGAGCTGCATGTTCGCCGTCATGGGGAAAGGAGGATTCGGAAATTTCCCATTTCTTGGTGCTCTTTTTGAGAGGACCGATAGTGGTGTTGAACCCGGAGGCTTCAAGAAAATTCATTATAAGGAGGGCATAGGGAAGTGGTCTATCGTCCCCAATGGCATCAAGCATGTGAATTTTGACGAACTTACACCAATTGATGTGAGCCCCGGTTATAATGGCATGCATGAGTTTTGCATCCTCTTGGGAGAGAGTGGTATGATTATGTTTGCTTTGTTTGAGGACTCGGGTTATGAAGTAGAAAATTAAGCGATATTCGGGGAGCATGCCCGTAATGGTAGGACAACGAATGGACAGATTAGGGTCATAAGCTCCAAGTCCTATTTGGTTTAGGAGAATTCGTTCATCAAATAAGGCACCGGCTTCTCTAATGTAGAGAGAAATGTTTTCCCCACTTCGAGGAAGGTGAGCAACGGAGTGTAAGTTTTCGTTGGTTAAAAGAATTTCAACTCCATTAATGTTTGACACAATCTCACCATCGTCGTCCTCATGAAGATTGGAATAGAAGGCTTGAATTAAGGGAGGATTAATATGAGGATAGGTAAGATATAGAAAATCAAGGAGTTGGCATCCCCTAAGCATGTTTGCAGCTGCAGCGAGGGCGCTGGATTCAAGATATTTGCTGGTGGAAAAGCGAGGAGGAAGAATTTCACGCTTTTAGAATTTTGTCATGAATCGAGTTAACTCTGGTTCAGTGTTGAACCGTAAAAGAGATCCATCTTGGTAAGGAAAATTTGGAGGAGGAGGAGCAGCAGAAGAAGATGCACCATGTCTGTCGGAACGGGGACGTTTGGTGTGTCTGCTCGTCATTTTCAATAAGTAGTAATAGCCTTTGTAAGAAATTTGAGAGATTTTTGAAAGATTGGGAGATAAGATTGATGCTTGAGTGAGGAGATTGAAGACATATGGTACCTATTTATAATGAGAAGGATGGCATTTCATTTATGATGAGAATCTGCAGAAATTTAAGAGCCAAAGCAGTCAGAAACGGTAAAAAATTTGCACTGTCCGTTACACAATCGATTGTGGAATCGAAACAATCGATTATTATGGAGTTTTTGAATTGTACTCGGAAATGACACAAAATAGATTGTGGGAATCTTGCAGGACCCAAACGGTAACAAAGATTTGAATTACTGACTGAAAATAATCGATTGTTGAATTATGGTAATCGATTGTACTTACACAATGTGCACAGTGATTTTCTGACTCGGAAAATAATCGATTATACTTTTGAGACAATCGATTGTTTTAGGAATGCAGTAATGAATTGCCGAGACGGTAATCGATTAAAGAAAAGAATCGATTAGTAATTAACATCAAAAACCTGCAAGGCAAAAATGGTCAAACAATATGTTGATTTTCCGTCATAATAAGCATAACACATAAATAATCGATTAGTGATACTTGCTAATCGATTGTCCGGCACAGTAAGCATGAGACATAAAGGAATGATAATCGATTATTGATTGTGACAATCGATTGTTCTCTATCATTGCCTTATAATTCCCCCTGCCTTTAGGGCGATACCTGCAAAAGAGAATTAGACGTCTCCGACGCTCAAGTTAGTAATTTAAAAGAAGTAGAGCATGACTTAGATCAGTGTGGAGTTACGAATTCCGAGTTTACTACGAATTCGGAAAAGAACTCTTTCTCTAAAGGCCTTGTGAAGATGTTGGCCAATTGAGAACGTGATCTCTTAAGAAGTGTGTCCTAAGGTGTTTTTAAGGGTGTTTCGAGTACTTACCTGTTGTTTGATGTCGCCAATTACCTGTTCGAGAGGATGTTCTTTGATTGTCCTCCACGCGTTAGGCAGTTCTGTTTCTTTTTCTAGTTGTGGCGCTTCCTCCGATAATTGTTCCAAGGTTTCACCTTGAATTTCCTTAGGAGTTTCCTCTTGTACTTTGTCTGGAGGACTTATTGAGTTTAAGATACCTGCAGGATCAAAACCAGAATCCTTTCTCGCCAAGCGGCATTATTTTCGGAAAATACAATATGAGGGGATTCCTCCACAGTTTCGGTTCTATTATTGAATACCCTATATGCTTTGCTACGTGAAGAATAACCAATGAAAATTCCTTCATCGGATTTGGCATCAAACTTTCCCAAATTATCTTTACCATTGTTATGAATAAAACATTTACAACCGAATACTCTAAGAAGGGAGATGTTTGGTTTCCTTCCCTTATAGAGTTCATAGGGAGTTTCATGAGTATTGGCCTTGTGACTGTTGGAAATCATGTATATCTATGATATGTGCGCATTGGTTGTATAAGCATGATTTTCAGGTATAGGTTTTGATGAATGAGAAAACAATGAAGTCAAGTGTCAAACAACGATATAATATTACAATCAATCAAATGGCGAGAAGCATACTGATGACGAAATTGCATGAACGAGCCAAAGAGTTCAAGAACGAAGACCCAAGACATAGGTCGTTTGGTAGAACCAATGTAAGGATAACGTTTAAGTTATCTTATCCTTTGGCTCAACATTAGGTCATCATAAACATGCATAAAATGTTATATTAAATCATATTTATCATAAACATGCATCTTTGTGTTAAACCAAAATGATTTGCATTTTAGTCAAAATGGTTTTTAAACATGTCTTTTAAATCTGGACCTAAACAATCGGTTATATGCTCCTTACAATCGATTGTGTTTTTAGCAAACAATCGATTATACAGTTTTAACAATCGATTGTATTAAGACAGTGTGATCTGAAGTTTTTCAAAATAGCAAACAATCGGTTGTCTACTTTTAACAATCGATTATTTTGAGACAGTGTGCAACCGAAGTTTTTAAACATCTAAACAATCGATTGTTTTTGTTATACAATCGATTATATACATAAACAATCGATTGTCATTTTCATACAATCGATTATATTTTGACCGTTCCCACAGAATCCTAAATTGATTTTTGAACGTTGAAGAACAATCGATTATTCAGGGTTAACAATCGATTGTTTAGCCTAAAATCAGGAATCTGTTTTTTGAACGTTGGTCAAACAATCGATTGTCTACTCCAAACAATCGATTGTCTGAGCACAGAATTTATTAATCAATTAAGCAACGGTCAGCACCACTTTTTCACCTATAAAAAGAGGTCTTTTGAGGTGATTTTAAATACACAACTCCTCCATACATTGTTATACATATTGATCATTTTCAAGCATCATTTTAGAGCTTTTGTTGAGCCATTTGATAGACAACTTTGTGTTGTTCATAGAGCTTATTGTGTATCTCTTTATCCACTCTATTGAGAGAGTATTTTTTGTAAAAGAGAGTTGTTTGAGAAGAACATTCTTCTCATTTGTCGGGTTTGCTAAGTACCCAAAGTCTTAGTGGTTGAAGTCTTGGGGTGAGGTATCCTCAAGCAAGTGAAGTCTTAAGGTGTGGTATCCTTGAGCAACTGTAACGGTTTGTTAAGCACCCGTAAGCTTGACGAAGATAGTGGAAATCTCGAGAGAGTCTCTCGGGGACTGGACTAGCCACGGGTTATGGTGAACCAGGATACATCGGTGCGTTCGTTCTTATTTATTTACTTATCGCACTTATTTAATTCCTGCAATTTTTAAATTCCGCAAGTTTACGCTATTTTTTATCAACGCTATTGACCCCCCTCTAGCGTTAAGTGTATTTTCTAACAATTGGCGTCAGAGCCTAACTCTCTGAAAGCCCTAACCGGTTGAGAGCAATATATATTTTTTCTGTTGAGATTATTGAACGCAGGAACAATGAATGAAGGACAATCCACCACTTGCCCTCCATTTATCGATGGAACGAATTACTCATATTGGAAGGAGCGAATGATAATCTTCGTCAAATCAAACAACTTTCGTATATGGCAAATCATCATGCATGGTGAACAAATGACGACAAAAGTTGGGAAAGCCATGGTAAGTGAATACAACACCAAGGCAATCAATATGTTGTATAGCGCTTTGAATCAGGAAGACTATCGAAAAATTTCCCACTGCAAAACTGCCAAAGAGATGTGGGATAAGCTTGAGGTAACGTATGAAAGCACGTCTCAAAAAGCGGACAGCTCATGTGATGAATTGACTGCCCGATGCCTCATGGCCAACAAAGAAGAAGAGGTAAGTACTTCCAACTCTCACTCATTTGAAGAAATGCAAAATGCTTATAATGAATTATACAGTGAGTTTGTTAATGTTTCCAAAACTATTAAAGACTTGCAGAAAACATTTTCTTTGCAAGAAACAGATTTTCAGAAAACACTTTCTTTGCAAGAAAAAGAGTTTGAAAAATTGACTGGTGAAAATGAGAAGCTGAAAGAAGAAAATAAGTGTTTTAAAAATGACAATGGTTTTCTGAAAAATAAGATTGAAGTTTTGGAAAAAGAAAATAAATTTTTGAAAAATGACATTGTTGATTTCAAAATTAAAATCAAGGAATTGAATGAAGTCTCTTCGATTGATGAATGTTCCAGTTGTTCTTCTTGTAGTTCTTTAAAATTAGAGAACATAGAAGTTAGGAACGCACTAGAAAAACTTAGTGTTGATAGTCCTAAAATTAATGTTATCAAAAAGGATGATAGTAATGAGGTCGGACCACCTAGAAAGAATTCTAGGAACCTCGCTAATGAGTCTAAGATTAATTGATTTAGACCACCTAGAAACGACTCTAGGAATTTTGTTAATAAGTCTACAACTAATAATTTTAGACCACCTAGACACAATTCTAGGATGTTTATAAATAAGTCTAGAATAAATGACTTTAGACCACCTAGAAATGATTCTAGGAATTTCAACGATTCTAGGAAAAACAAATTTAGATCACCTAGAACGCATTTGGCTCAACCTAGACATATGCACAATCCTAATGCTATATGTCACTATTGTAATCTGGTAGGACACATTGCACCCGTTTGTCTTGCTAAACATAGAGATTTATATGTTGATTATGACTATTGTTATCCTAACCCCCAAGGACCCAAAAGAAGTTGGGTACCAAAAACCTATTTTTAGGTTCTTTTTGCAGGTGTGCTTGAAGACTACAATATTGTAGTGGATGCACCAAGCACGAAACCTTAATGCATTAAGGGGGAACGTCGGTTAGTTATCGTATTTTGCTTTATAAACGCAATGAATTGATATGTGCAAATAATCTATATCAGTTTTGGATGATACATGCTTTAACAAGTTTTATTTTTGAATAACAATTAGTATCAATTGGTTTTATAATAAATGATTGATTCATGTTTTGATGAATATTTTTAGTTTAAATAACAATTGGCATAGTTGAGAAAAATGATCGTTATTATTAGTATGCCATTTACTAACTTCTTATATGATCTTGTCTATAACGATTGGTATCGTCAATGGTTTAAATAACTTTTGGTATACTCGTTTTGCTAATGCCAAAAGGGGGAAGAATATGGGCGATATGCATGCTTTAATTGAGGGGGAATATTCAATTAAGGGGGAATTATATTGAATTGAATTGGTTGCATAAATTGTATGTTGAGATATAGCATCTATTTAGGGGGAATTCAATATGCATATCTTCCGTTGTTTGTCATTATCAAAAAGGGGGAAATTGTTGGAAATCATGTATATCTATGATATATGCGCTTTGGTTGTATAAGCATGATTTTCAGGTATAGGTTTTGATGAATGACAAACAATGAAGTCAAGTGTCAAACAACAATATAATATGACAATCAATCAAATGGCGAGAAGCATACTGATGACGAAATTGCATGAACGAGCCAAAGAGTTCAAGACCAAAGACCCAAGACGTAGGTCGTTTGGTAGAACCAATGTAAGGACAACGTTTAAGTTATCTTATCCTTTGGCTCAACATTAGGTCATAATAAACATGCATAAAATGTTTTATTAAATCATATTTATCATAAACATGCATCTTTGTGTTAAACCAAAATGATTTGTATTTTAGTCAAAATGGGTTTTAAACATGTCTTTTAAATCTGGACCTAAACAATCGATTATATGCTCCTTACAATCGATTGTGTTTTTCAAAATAGCAAACAATCAATTATACAGTTTTAACAATCGATTGTATTAACACAGTGTGATATGAAGTTTTTCAAAATAGCAAACAATCGATTGTCAACTTTTAACAATCGATTATTTTGAGACAGTGTGCAACCGAAGTTTTTAAACATCTAAACAATTGATTGTTTTTGTTATACAATCGATTATATTCATAAACAATCGATTGTCATTTTCATACAATTGATTATATTTTGACCGTTCCCGCAGAATCCTAAATTGATTTTTGAACGTTGAAGAACAATCGATTATTCAGGGTTAACAATCGATTGTTTAGCCTAAAATCGGGAATCTGTTTTTTGAACGTTGGTCAAACAATCGATTGTCTACTCCAAACAATCGATTTTCTAAGCACAGAATCAGGGATTTTATTTATCAATTAAGCAACGGTCAGCACCACTTTTTCGCCTATAAAAAGAGGTCTTTTGAGCTGATTTTAAATACACAACTCCTCCATACATTGTTATACATATTGATCATTTTCAAGCATCATTTTAGAGCTCTTGTTGAGCCATTTGATAGACAACTTTGTGTTATTCATAGAGCTTATTGTGTATCTCTTTATCCACTCTATTGAGAGAGTATTTGTTGTAAAAGAGAGTTGTTTGAGAAGAACATATCTTCTCATTTGTCAGGTTTGCTAAGTACCTAAAGTCTTAGTGGTTGAAGTCTTGGGGAGAGGTATCCTCAAGCAAGTGAAGTCTTAAGGTGTGGTATCCTTGAGCAACTGTAACGGTTTGTTAAGCACCCGTAAGCTTGACGAAGATAGTGGAAATCTCGAGAGTCTCTCGGGGATTGGACTAGCCACGGGTTGTGGTGAACCAGGATACATCGGTGCGTTCGTTCTTATTTATTTACTTATCGCACTTATTTAATTCCTGCAATTTTTAAATTCCGCAAGTCTACGCTATTTTTTATTACAACGCTATTCACCCCCCTCTAGCGTTAAGTGTATTTTCTAACAATGACTACTCTGTTTAAAACGTAGCATGCGGTACTCACGGCATCCGCCCAAAAATGTTTGGGAATCTTAGCATCATCGAGCATGGTTCTAGCCATCTCTTCGAGACACCTATTTTTCCTTTCCACCACTCCATTTTGTTGTGCTGCGTGTGGAGCAGAGAAGGTGTGCTCGATACCGAGTTCGTCACAAAAATCCACGAAGAGATTGTGATCGAACTCTCCCCCATGATCACTTCTTATTGAAGTGACGGTTGTGTCCTTTTCATTTTGAACACGTTTAAGAAAACATTTAAAGTTATAAAAAGCTTCACTTTTATGAGCAAGAAATAGTGTCCATGTAAATCTAGAATAATCATCAACAATAACAAAAGCATAACGATTTCTACCAAGACTTTCAATGCGAGATGGTCCAAAAAGGTCCATGTGAAGAAGTTGCAATGGTCTAGTAGTTGAAACAATATTTTTCGATTTAAAAGATGCTTTTGTTTGCTTCCCTTTTTGACAAGAATCGCAAATGGAGTCTTTTTCAAATTTCAAATTTGGAAGACCAATAACTAAATTTTGTGAAACCAATTTGTTTAAAAGATGCATGTTGATGTGAGCTACTCTAGATCCCATAACCACATATCATCTTCTTTGCTCATAAGACAATTCACATACTCAGATGAAGAATTTTCGAGATCAACCATATAGATGTTATCCATTCTAAAACCACGAAGGATAATTTTAAAATCGCTACGGCGAAAAATTAAGCATTCATCTGAATCAAATAAAATAAGATTTCCCTTGTCACATAATTGACTTATGCTCAAGAGATTATGTTTTAGACATTTAACTAGTAATATATGCTTAATGGAAGAAGGTTCATCCTTACCGACCGATCCAATAACGATAATTTTTCCTTGTTGTTATCTCCAAAAATAACGCTTCCTCCTTCCTTGTGTTCTAGTTGAAGGAACTTGGATTCGTCTACGGTCATGTGTTTGGAGCATCCACTATCAAGGTACCAAAGTACACTTGATCCATTCAAACATACCTACAAGACAAATTAATGAGTCTTTGGTACCCAAGCTGTTTTGGGTCCTTGAGAGTTAGGTGTAACATGCTGTTGTGCTTGACATGCAGTTAAGTGTCTATGTCTAGTGAAGCAAGAAGGAGCAATATGTCCAATTAGATTGCAATAATGACAAATGACATTAGGATTGTGCATTCGTCTAGGTTGATAGTAGTTGGACGGACGAAAATTGCTTACTCTATTTTTGACAATATGACTATTGCGCATTTCATGAAAATCATTTCTCCTACTATTTGTTCTAGGATATGCAGCATTTCTAGAATAGTTATTTCTAGGTTGAAAGCCATTTCTATGTGTCCTAAAATATTCAACGTTTCTTCTAGTGTTTGGTCTATGATATGCATCATTTCTAGAATAGTTATTTCTAGGTTGAAGGCGATTTCTAGGTGCCCTAAAATGTTCAAAGTTTCTTCTATTGTTTGGTCTAGCATGCATGTTGATTCTAGGATTGTTATCTCTAGGATGAACATTTGTTTTATTTGTCCTAGGTTGAGCCTTAGGTGGTTGGGGTTTGGCTTCAACTTTTTCTTTAGGCTCGTTTTTAAAACCTATCCCATGTTTGGTCGATTCCAAATTAACAAGAACTTGATTCAAATTTTTATGAGAAGAATTGAACTTATCTAAGGTGCCCTTAAGTCTTTCTACCTCATCTTTTAGATGCATGCAAGAAGTACAATTTTACTAGAACTCTCGGGTTTGTCGGCGCTTCTTTTGCCGAAAAACTTGTTTTCTTCTTTCAACTTCTCATTTTCCAAAATCAGTTTTTCCAAATCCTTTTCTTTCAAAGAGAGTTGTTTTTCAAAATCTTTTTCTTTCAAAGAGGCATTTTCCTTAATGTTTCTAACAGTTTTGGAAGCTTTAATGAATTCACTATACAACTCATCAAAGGCATTTTGCATTTCCTCAAGAGAATAGGTGTTTTTGGAAGAAATTTGACATACCTCTTCTTGATTGTTTTCGTGAGCCATGAGACAAAGAATTGCGGTTTCGTCTTCTTCTTCCTCACTCGACTCGTCTCCGGAGTCGCCTCCCCAAGATATGTATGCTCGTTGTTTCTTGAAGGGTTTCTTCTCCTTTTTGACATTTGGGCAATTTGATTTAATGTGCCCGATTTCTCCGCACCCATAGCACTTTACTTGATCTCCTTGTTGTTTGCCTTTTCGTTCATACTCTTTTCGCATGAACTTTTGAAATCTCTTAATAACGAGTCCGAACTAGTTATCTCCGTCCTCATCATTTTGAGGTTGACTTGTGCTTGCCTTGAGGGCGATTCTTTGTTTCCTTTGATCATCAACAAGAGGGTTAAGCATAGTAGATTCATAAGTTTTAAGATTACCTCTTAATCCGTCGATGGTGACATTTGAAGCGCCAATAGATTCTTGAATCGCGTCGGCCTAGGAGCGCCATTCCGGAGTGAGACTTCGGAGAATTTTTCGGACAAGTTCCTTATCCGTGAAGGTCTTCTTAAGAGCATGTAAGTCATTAACGATTTTTGAAAATTGTTCGAACATGTCATCTACCCTTTCGCCTTCCTTCATGTGAAACAGTTCATATGCATGGGTTAGAAAATCAACTTTAGCCTCTCTTACCTGGTCCGTACCTTCGTACGTGATTTCCAGCTTATCCCACATTTGCTTCGCCGTTGTGCAACATGATATTTTTCTGTAATCATCAGCGTTTATAGCACAATACAATAAGTTGATGGCTTTGGCGTTGTTGTGCACTTTTCGGATATCATCCGCATCGTATTCATCTTCGGATTTTGGAACCCATTCATTTTCAACCTTTTTGGTTGGAATTTGTTCTCCCTTCATTATAACCTTCCACAGATGAAAATTATTCGATTGAATGAATATTCTCATCCTCTCCTTCCAGTACGTATAGTTTGTGCCATCGAATAGTGGTGGTCGGGTGGAGCATTGTCCTTCACCTATTCCTGCAAAAGAATCACGAGTAGAAGCCATGGATTGTTTCTCTCAAACGGTTAAGTTTTTCAGAGAGTTGGGCTCTGATACTAATTGTTAGAATATACGCTTAACGCTAGAGGGGGGGTGAATAGCGTTATAATAAAAAACAGCGTAAACTTGCGGAATTTAAAAATTGCAGGAATGAAATAAGTGCGATAAGTAAATAATAAGGAACGAACGCACCGATGTATCCTGGTTCACCACAACCCGTGGCTAGTCCAGTCCCCGAGAGACTCTCTCGAGATTTCCACTAACTTCGTTAAGCTTACGGGTGCTTAACAAACCGTTACAAACTGAGAACTTAAGTCACACAAGCCTCAACAACCTTTGCTCGAAGATACAACACTTCAAGACTTCAACCAAAGGAATCACAACGTTCCTTCTTACAATACAAGGGATTAACACTTCCCTTCAAGTGTATAAACACACTTTGCACTCAAAACAAGACTCTCCTTAAGAGTAGATATGAGTAATATAAATACGCTCAAGAACGCAACAACTTTCGTCAAGAATTTGGCTCTTAAAAACTTATGTAATGAATAGAAAATGATGAATAAGAGAGTATGCAACCTTTAGCAATGATATGATCAGTTGTTGTTATTAGAAGATTGATTTGAAGATGTATTTATAGTGTCAAAAGCATGCATAACCGTTGCCTAATTGCCAATTAAGAATTGCTGATTTTGTGCTACGACAACCGATTGTCAAGTTGGCACAATCGATTGTTTTCCAATCGTTCCAAAAATCATTCCCAGATTTTACGCATCATAATCGATTATCTAAGACGTATAATCGATTACTGGCAACGTTCAAAAAATTATTTCCAGATTTTTCGTAAAACAATCGATTATCAGAAATATACAATCGATTACTTGGCAACGTTCAAAAAATCATTTCCAGATTTTACGTAAAACAATCGATTATCAGAAATATACAATCGATTACTTGGCAACGTTCAAAAAATCTTTTCCAGATTTTACTTCAAACAATCGATTATTAAAATTCTATAATAGATTATCTGATGGAGTTTGAAAATATTTTGGCAACGGTCATTTACATAATCGATTATGTTATATGGACAATCGATTATTTTTCAGTCTTGAAAAATCTAATAGACACTGCCTCAACACAATCGATTGTCATAAGGTTCACAATCGATTATTTTTTAGTTTTGAAAAAATCTGATAGACACTGCCTCAACACAATCGATTGTCATGCATATTTTAAAAATCTGATGGACACTGCCTCAACACAATCGATTGTCATAAGGTACACAATCGATTGTCTTGCAGCTGCCTTAACATAATCGATTATCATAAGTACATAATCGATTATCTTTGTCCAGATTTTAGAGGCATGTTTAAAAATCATTTTGACTAAAATAAATATGCATGATTTAAAATCATTTTGCCTTAAATTAAATATGCATGATTATATAAAAATGTTTTTACGAGAGAAGCCAAGTCTTGAGTTAAGTCGTCCGATCAAGATCACAATTAAAGAACGACTCATGTATAACTTTGTTTAGTCTTGATCTTGTTTGTCTTGTGCTTGAACTTCTTTGCGTGACATTTACGCGCTTGTGCTTGGACCTCGTCATATGTCAATTTCGCATTATTTGTCATTTATCAAAACCTACAAATATGAACACACGTTTAGTTTAGTGCCTTGAGAACGTGTTTCAACACCTTCCTCCTCCACCTAGCAACCTGAAAGCAAAGGAAAAGGCAAAGGCAAAGAGAATATGCATGATCTAAGTGGCAATCGAAAAGACAATACTACCATGGCAGAAAATGATGAAACCTCTAATGGAAGAAGTACGCTGGGATAAAATGAGTTGGTGTTACGTCTAGAACAAAAATTGATGGAGTTGCGGGCTGAGCTTGAGTAGGTCAAAAATCTCGCGAACCTCTCCCTTAGTATAAATGTTCCTGACATCGACCAGCAAAACACAACCACTCAGAACCAAACACCACCACAAAATACCCAAACCCAAAATCCACCACCCATAGCTTGACATAATCCACCCATAACGTACCAATATCACAATCCCTCACCTCCTTAAAACCTTAACCCGCCACAAATACAGACCCCTTAATAACAACACGATCATCCAACCCAGTATCCGCAAACCACCACATACCACACCCCTCAAAACATACCAAAAATCAACCCCCATCGCCCTCAAACTTCGATCAATGATCACCCATATACCCAAGTTCCAGGAACTCTCCAAGGCAACCCAATATATGTGGAAACCTTACCCCATACCCCGCAACAACCCCTATACACACCTAAATTGACTACAAAGGCCCGCTCATCTGAAAAATGGCAGAGGAACTCAAGAAACTGATAGAGAGAGTATATAGTGTTGAAGGCAGAAACAATATTGAAGGTTTGAACTACGAAGACTTGTGTAACCAACTAGATGTAAAATTGTCAGAGAGTTAAAAACCTCTTATGTTTTTGATATTGGGGGAGCATGGAATCTGATTAATTGGATATGATCAGGTTCAATATAAATAATGCACCAGATGTTTTCTATATATAGAACCTCAAGAAGAAGCAGGTGCTGCACAAGGAATGACCAGAACTGGCAGACTTTATACACCTGAAAATTATGGAGGAACAAACAAAGAGACCACATATAAGCCTTTTGTCATAGAGACGGGCACTCATGATCTTTGGTGGAAGGTACAAACGAAGGAATACTCTATTCTTGATCACCTGAACAAGACTCCCGTCCATATATCCATCTTGTCACTATTGCAAAATTCAGATGCACACAAGAATGCTTTGATGAAGGTATTAAGTAGAGCATATGTGCCCACCAGTATAGAGATGGCTCATGTGGTAGGGCAGGTACTTGAGATTCACAAGATTACTTTCCACAAAGACGAGCTACCGCCAGACGGGTTGAGTCACAATAAAGCATTGCACATCACTATGCAACATAAAGACAAGTTCATTTCCAGGGTTCTTATAGAAAAGGGTTCGAGCATGAACATATGCCTCCTAACTACTCTAAAAAGACTAGGTAAAGACTTGCACGAGATACATATGGGAAGCATAAATATGAAGGTGTTCGATGGATCTCAGAGAGCCACTATCAAAGAAATCAACCTTCTCTAGAGATGGGCCTGACCTGGTTCAATGTCGAATTCCACATGCTAGATATATCCACCACCTACAACTTGCTATTGGGACGAACATGGATACACGTAGCTAGGGCAGTCGCTTGTACTCTACACCAGGTTGTGATGTTTGAGTGGAATCATCAAGAGGTGATTATTCATAGAGATGGAAGTAGCCCTATCTACACCAATCAAACTATGCCAACTATCGAGAACTGAAGGAAATTGGGAAGAGAAACATACCACCGCATTGAGCGAGTAAATGAAATTTTTAAGGATTAATGGTGTAGCAAAAATATAGAAAGCATACTAATGTGGTTGGGGTATGAACCAGGTAAGGTTCTTGGCCCAAAACTCCATGGGATCATGGAACCAATATGGCCATAATATTATAGCATAACTTTTGTCCTCGAGTATGAATATACGTGCAAGAATATCAGGATTGGATACCACCGTGGCATGCTGCTTACTATCTACTGGAACAACCCACACCACCGTTGTACTAGACATTCTGCCAGACTGATATAATTTGTGGATCCGAGGAAGATTAGGTTTTTGCAGGTATGAGGAAGCTATTTATGGACGGGGAAGATATGGACTGGAGTGCGATCTTAGAAGAGGAGGAAGACCTTACTATTTGGACAATGGGATAGGAGTTGTTCTTAGAAACTTGATTGTTGCACTATCCCGGGCTCGCCAAGTACCTAGGTAGCCTTTGTGGAATTAGCATGATTTATTTTAAAATTGTTTTTGGGATAAGACATTTTAAGTATTTTGTTTTGAAATAATTACTCGAGATATCGAGTCATACTTGTTGACACTTTTAAGTTTTATGAATGCATTATTGCATTTATTATTATCTTTCTAAACTTTTCAGCGTAATTATTACATATCCTGATGAACCTATGACTCTGATATGTAATGAGATAACACAACATAAGAAAATTGATTTGGAAGATTATATAATACCTGAGGAAATTGTCCAAAGAGATAGAGAATTTTGAGAACTAAACCAAAGTCCAATTTGGAAGAAATAAAGGCAGTTAACTTAGGGGATTCTGAAATAGTCAAAGAAACTTGCATAAACATTCATCTATCGCCATCATAGAATCAAGAGTATATTAGGTTTCTAAAGGAATATGAGGATATTTTGCATGGTCCTACAACGACATGACTGGGTTAAGCACATCCGCAGTGGCGCATAAACTACCTACCAACCCTACATGTCCGCTGGAGAAACAGAAGCTCGGGAAATTCAAGCAAGATATGAGTGTGAAGATAAAGGAGGAGGTTACCAAAGAAATCAAAGTCAAGGTCTTTGAAGTGGTCGAGTACCCACCCTAGCTAGCCAACATTGTGTAGGTTCTAAAGAAGGATGGGAAAGTCAGAGTGTGTATTGACTATCAAGATCTGAACAGAGCAAGTCCCGAGTATGATTTCCCATTCCACAACATACACATACCGATCGACAACTACATCAAGCATGAACTCCAATCCTTTATGGATTGTTTTGCAGGGTACCACTAAATTTGGATAGACGAAGAGGACGCTGAAAAGACAACCTTTATCATGCCATTAGGGATATATTGTTACAAAATTGTTCCATTTGGTTTGAATAATGCTAGGGATACCTATATTAGGTCCATCACTACGCTTTTCCATGATATGATACAAAAGGAAATAGAGGTGTACGTGGAGGACGTTATTGTCAGTTCTAAGAGAAGTTTGGATCACATCACACTTGAGAAAGTTTTTTGACTGGCTTCGAAAGTAAAATATGAAGTTAAATCCTACAAAATTTGCTTCCGGAGTCCCTTCTTGGAAGAAACTGGGTTTCATCAACAGTCACCGTGATATTGAGCTAAACCCACCAAAAATCATAGCTAATTAGGACTTGCCACCGCCATAGAACAAGAAGGATGCGATGAGTTTTCTAGGATGCCTCAATTACATCAACCATTTTATATCACAGTCAATGGTGATATCTATGTCGATCTTCAAAATGTTGAGGAAAGATGATGCGACGAGATGGACCGAAGAATGTCGAAAAGCTTTCAATAAAATCAAGGAGTACTTGTCTAAGCCGCATGTGTTGTTCCGGCCAGAGCCAGGAAGACTTTTGCTACTTTACCTGTCCATGTTGGATGGAACCTTTGGTTCCGTCCTGGTTCAACATAATGAAACCAAGAGAAAAGATCAGGCTATATATTATCTGAGTAAGAATTTCACAACATACAAAGCCCGATACTCTTTGATAGAATTAATATGCTTTGACATGGATAGACCAAGAGTTGAGACATATCTTTTGTGCATACGCTATGTACCTCACATCCCGGACGGTTCCACTAAAATACATCTTTCATAAACCCATGCCTACGGGGTAAGTTATCAAAGTGGCAGATATTACTAATTGAGTTTGACATCATCTATGTGACTCAAAACGGGGTCAAAGAGAAAGCATTGGCCGATCACTAGGCGGAAAACCCTGTAAACGAGGAGTACGAACCATTAAAGACGTATTTTCCCAATCAGGAAGAATCATCTGTAATGGAAAATATTGCTGAAGCATATGGCAGTTGGAGGATGTTTCTTGACGTAGCTGCAAACTTCAAAGGAGTGGGTATCGGAGCTGTTGATCAGAAACCAATAAAGAATACCCAGTTTCCACTAAGTTCAAGTTTCCATGCACCGACAATATGATAAAATACGAGACTTGGATCTTGGAACTCATATTGGCCATCGATATAAATGTTCAGGGGTTGCTGGTAATTGGAGAGTCAAATATATTTGGTACACCAAGTACTAGGAGAATGGGCTACCATGAACACTAAAATATTTCCATTCTTGCATTGTGTGAAAGATTTGATCAAGAAGTTCACGAAAATAGAATTTAAATACGTGTCTTAGAACTTAGAACAAGTTCACAGATGTGCTGGCTACATTGTCTTCCATGATACAACATCCAAACAAAAATTTAATTGATCCTATCCTGATAGAGATTCATAAGAAGCCAAATTATTTTCCTCATGTTGAAGAAAAGTTTGATGGAAAGCCATGGTTTCATGATATCATGGAGTATTTGGAAAAAGGAGAATATCCAGAAAATGCTACACCCACTCAGAAGTGCAAAATTTGAAGATTGGCCAACCACTTCTTTTATAGCATAGGGATTCTTTATAGATTGACTCCTGACTTGGGATTGTCGATGCCAAGGAGGCATCTAGATTGCTCAAAGAAATTCATGTCGGAACCTACAAACCCCACATTAATGGGTTCATTATAGCCAAGAATATATTGAGGGCGGGGTATCTTTGGATGAATATGGAGTAGACTACGCCAAGTATGTACAGAAGTGCCACCAATACCAGGTACATCCTGATATGATATGGGTGCCACCCAATGAACTCAATGCAACGAGCTCACCATGTCCATTCTCTGCCTGGGGCATGGATGTCATCGAACAACTTGAACTCGCTGCTTCAAACGGGCAGAGGTTCATTTTAGTGGATATAAGTTGCTTCACAAAATGGGTTGAAGCCGTTTTTTAAAGCTATGACTTAGAAGGTCGTATTAGATTTCTTTGAGAACGTATTATTTGTTAATTCGGAGTACATGAGTAAATCATTACCGGCAACGTTGCTAATCTCAATAGTGGTATAATTAAAGCTATGTGTGAGATATTTAAGATCAAGCATAGGAATTCTACAGCATACATTGTAGATGGATGGAGCCGTGGAAGCCGCCAACAAGAACATCAAGAAGATATTAAGAAATATGGTGGACAACTACAAGCAATGCCATGAGAATCTATCATTTGCATTGCTCGGGTACCACACCAGAGTTTGTACGTCAACTGGGGAAACCCCTATCTACTGACCTACGATACTCAAGCTGTTATACCCCCTAAGGTGGAGATTCCTTCCCTAACAATCATACATAAGGCTGAGCTCAGCAATGTGGAATGGATACGAAGCCGGTACAAGAAACTAGCTCTCATTGACTGTAAGAGGATGAACAAAATGTGTCACGATCAACTCTATCAGGATAGAACGACAAGGGCTTTCAACAAAAGTTTAGATAGAGGCAATTCACATTGGGGCAATGGTGTTGAAGTGGATCTTCCCCCACCAGGATGAAGCAAAAGGAAAATTCTCACCTAACTAGCACCACCCTTATGTGGTTCGATGAATACTGACAGGAGGAGTGCTAATACTTGCATAGATGGATGGAGAAATATGGCCAAACCTATCAATTCCGACACAATCAAGCGAAATTATGTTTCAGATTATGTTTGCACTTTTTTTATGTAACCTAAATTACACTTGACCTGATTTCTCTTTAAGAGAGGATAAGTAGGCAATCCTATGGGTTCGATCACATCATAATAAAATCTCTATTCCCCTATACGACGAGGAACTAGAGCAAGATTTCGAGTTCTGTCAATCTCATTACATCAAGGACCGCTAAGAAATATATTACCCGAAGTATATATTTAAGCTAGGGTAGAATTTTGAGGAGGGTCCTTGAAATTCCGAGTTGAGAAGGTTGCAATGTCTCGAAACGTGTCACAGTCTCCGATTTTGATAAAATTATTTATTTTATGCGTCATCACATATTTTGAACAACTACATTTCTCATAAATGATTTATCACGGGTTTATATTTTCGAAATTTTCATTTTCTATTGTAGCTAGATGTGACCTGTCGTGCTCTCTTTTTCTACCCTTTCGCGGGGAGAGGTCTAGGTTTCGACATTCACGGGGTGTAAAGACTCATTTTCTTTTAAAAATTTGGTATTTGAAGAGTCTCCACCTTACGGATTATGGTGCATTAGGACCTAGAGTGATTAACTCTTGATTTGGTTTGCACTACCAGAGATTAGGGTAAGGGCTCAAAGTAACCTCAAGGGGAAGGTGTTAGGCACCCCTCTTAGTCCATAATTATGGATCCCGCTCGAACTTATTTTCAAAAATTAGTCCATATAAATAGTTGAATCAAATAAGTTGCTAGTAAGGCACATTGGATAGTTCAACTAGTAAGATAAAGGTTTGAACAAGTTGTAAAAGACGAAAGTTTAAATAAAGAGAGGATTTGGTAAAGAGGGGTCCTAGGTTGTTTGTCCTATAGGATCTCTCCACGCAATGTCTGGTAGACACTCTTCAATGAGGGGCTACACGTGACATTAATATGTATTCATCATATCACATGTCTACCCTTCCCAACCCCTTATTGGTCATGCAAAGTGAGTGTTTTGTCACTGATTCCTATTGCGTGCTGCTACCCGTCCCTTCTTAGTCGCCCTAGAGGGAGTTAGGACCTCTACCTATAGGTAGTTTTAGACGTACCCCAAAGGTTTAAAAAGGCGAACACTCTAAGGTGACAGTCAAAACAGGTAGGACTTTCACATAATTGGAGCAGATAAGAGGCTCAAAGTTTCCTTCTCAAGTAAACATACAAGCAGCACGACTCAAACACAGTCAAGGTCTTTATTAATCAAAGTCCTAAAGTAACATCTCTAAGCGACTATGCAGAAATAAACCAAACTTTTATAACCATAAGTTATAACCTAGCACTTGCCTAGGCATTCTTTTAAAAGTTATTAGAATTAGAAACGTTAAACGACATAGACAGCTTCAGGAAATGCAGTTTTTTGAAAATGCCCTAACGCTTGCCTATATGCAAAATACTGTGTCTATATTAATGCAAAAACAAACACGTTTTCGAAATAGACTCCTTTAATACCTACAAGCATGGTATCTAATGAGATTAATGCAATTTTGAAGGCACTTGTTTCAGGAAATATTAACGCTTAATAAAAATAGTTTTAAAAAAGAACTAGGCGTAATGAAATTGATTTATTAGGCTAAATTAAATTATCAGACGGAATTATGAGTATACATACCTATAGGCATGATATCTAGGCGTATTACTAATACGTTTTCGAAATAGACTCCTTTAATACCTACAAGCATGGTATCTAATGAGATTAATGCAATTTTGAAAGCACTTGTTTCAGGAAATATTAACGCTTAATAAAAATAGTTTTAAAAATGAACTAGGCGTAGTGAAATTGATTCATTAGGCTAAATTAAATTATCAGACGGAATTATGAGTATATATACCTATAGGCATGATATCTAGGCGCATTACTAATTTTAGTCGATTCGCAGCAACATACAGAATGACTTTTAGAACTGAATACGAGCCAAATCCTATAGGCATGGCATCTATATTTGAACTGATTTAAGATTTGGTTGTTTAGAACTTATAAACATGGTTTCTAATAAGAACATTAGGAACATGATTTCTGCTTTATGCAAAGGACATTAGAAGTGAAATCCATTAGGCATGATTTCTATTTGATGCAAACGAAATTAGTAGTGAAATCCTATAGGCATGATTTCTATTAGGCAAATGCAATAAGATTCAAAAGAGCAAACCAATGAGCATGTTTGTTATTGAGTAAAGCAGTCAGACATCAAAATAAGGTCCTAAGAGCAGGATTTCATCCTATATTACCCCGTGAAGTATTCATCTACCCCACCATTTTTACTAAGTACCCTAAATATTTGTTTACAAATTATTACAGGCCAATGAATGAATTACATAAGTGAAAATAGAAAATCAAGAAGCTATTCTACAGGTATCGTGCGATTAGGCCCAAGATTCCCAAAGCTTCCAATCGTCTCTTAAGCCTCAATTCCATAGATAAATCTGAGTCTAGGTGCATCAAAGTTCCCTAAAGGTCTCAAGGACCCCGAGAAATGCTTACACCTAGACTTAGTAACCAAGAATTGAACCGATGCGGTGCGGAAAGGCCATCCTCAGTATGCCAGAGTTCAAAGGGCTCTCAAGAGGATCCCAAGGCAGTACAAATACTAGAGTGGGCATAACTTATTGTCTAAGAGTAAAGTGGAAGTACAAGACACAAGTTGAAAAACGTTATTAAAGGCTGTATTGTAAAGTTTGTTTTGAACGGAATTTGTAAAGCAACAGAGATTTCTTGAAAAGAGGTTGGAGTAGCAAACAAGATTAACCACCTTAAGAAAATATCACATGCATCTAGTTTTCAGAATCTAAATGGATTCAATAGTCACCCAGTGGTCAAGGGGTTTGGGGATACATATGCAGTTGGTTGCATAACCCAGCAAAGGTCTTAAGATTAGTTTGGACATGCTCAGAAATAGTTGATACTTGCATAATCACAACCAGTCAGGAATTCAAACACATAGAAAGGGTGACAAGGATTTGGGGATTCATAGGATGGTAAGCACACAAGAAATAAAGACAACTGACAAGGCACGCTTTGAAACACACAAGGGAATACATTGATCTAAAGGGAATGAGAGACATAATAACAGACTGATAATGTAACTTAACTACAAGTTTCATAATAGAACCACAAGTAGAAGCAAGCTAGAAATATAAAAACTGAAACAATAAGAGAAGCATATTGTTGTTGTAGATTTTAATCAAATTTAGGACATATCGGTGAAGATAAAAGTAGGAAGATTGAAAGAATCAAAGAGCACAAATGATTAGCCTTGGCTTGCTGTCGACTAATAGTAGCAAATCACAAGAGAATGAGAGAGTAAAGATTTTTAATCAGAGGGGTGGTTTTGGAAAAACCAAGTTTTCTTTCTTTGTTAATGAAAGACTTAGAATGTATATAGATGAAAGTAGGTAGTGAAACAAGGTAAGAATCATAGTAGCATAATAATTGATTAGCTCAGAATTAATCAATATAGAGAATCAAGGAAGTACTTCCTTAAGTCAAGGGAATCAAATCAAACGGGAAGATTCAGTATCATATAAGGCAAGAAGAAAAATCAATGCATGACTAAATAAGAAAAGAATCAAGGTTCAGTAAGCATAGAGTAGTCAATTAGGACTAAATTCATAAAACCTTAATAAAGGACATGACTCAGTAGAAATAAAGTGTCATAGCAAATATGGTAATGAAATCAGTTAGCTTAAACATATGAGGTAAAGCTTTTAGCGCTTTAGAAGAAAATCTTTCAACCACCATCAGTTAAGGAAATCAGAATCGATCAAGGGGAGTCATAAATATGTATTTTCAACATATAAATAGAGACGAATGTACAGGCGTAGCAAACATGCAAGGTCAGCCATATGGACAGAAAGAAGTAAGAGAACAAATGAAATGAACACAGTCATACAGAAGTGACACGAGTAGTCTAAAGAATCAGTAGAAAACCCATTTGAAGTATGGTAACTAGCAGAAACTTATCAAAATCAAGTAGTCTTGGCTAACAAATGGAACCAAAGCAAAGAAGGCCTAAAAATTAAGGCTTTAAACAGAGTCGAGGAAAAAAATAGTAGAAACATAGGATTAGTTAAAATAAGCAGGGAAATAGGTTTTATCATAAAGAAATCGATTGAAACAAGTGCAGAAGGAACTCCAAGAAAACCCTAATTTTTAAAGAAAGTAAAATGATTTAAATTTGAAGATCTTTCAGAAGAAGTACGAGAATAGTGAAAATCATAAGAAGAAACAGACCTAAAGCGTTAAAAATAACACAAATCTTAAGAGACTCAAACAAAAGTTAGAATTTCAAAGGAAACCTAAATAGAAACAAAAGAACTTGTTGCAAACATCACCGATCGTAACATATATGGTGTGACTTTTCCCAAGATCACACTAAAAAGCCTCGAATAACAGAAACAGAAACCCTAGAGTCCAAATCGGCATGTCCCATGACCCTTGAAGGTATTAGAGATGATGAGCAAGGCGATGAGAGACCCATTGGAGGCTTGGGGTTGAAAGAAGGTCGCATGAGATGACCAGAGAATGAGGCGATTAATAGAGTTTATGGTTAGGTCAAGAGAGAAGAGAGGAGATGAGAGAGTTTGAGGGAGGCAGATTTAGAGAATGGTTAGGGTTTGGGGGTGTATGAATTAAAAAGGAAATATTGTGTGTGGACCGTTGATCTAGGAGATCAACGGTCAAGATTCAACTGTGTATGTGGGTTCTGGGTTTTGGTCGGGTTATTTAATTAGAAAATTGGGTTGGGGATTGGTCCAATTTTGGCTACAATTGAAAGCCAAATTTGACTATATTTAAATAGCCATTTTTCCTATTTTAATTTATATAAATAATAGGTAGTTTCTTAAAAAACAAATCCAAGGTGCTAAAATGGTTTAAAACACATAATTAATATTTTAATAATATAGTGACCAATTTTATGCATATAAAATACAATTATACCTTAAATGGGCTAATGTTGCAATTATATGCAATTTAGCTTAAAAATACTAAATGTCAACATAAAATGCATGAAAAATATATTAGCTATATTTTTACACAAGTATAGAGATTAAATGAGTAAATCATCATAACAATAATTTTGAAAATAATTATTGGGGATTTTATGAATAAAAGAGGAGAAAATAAATCAATTTAAACCCTTAAAAATATGAGAAAAATAATAAAATCCTTGTGTATGCTTATATATGCTATTTTGACAATATTTATGCATATTTAGAATATATAGGGAATAACTGGGTATAAACAATACCTATGGTGACTCGAACAAGGCATACAAGGAGCAAAGACGAAATGAGGAATCAAAGGTACGAACCAACCTTCCCCTCCCCAAAACTCACGATTTTCATTGGATACAGGCATAAGAACATATAAAGATCTATTATGCGAGCTCCACAAAGAATGACTTCGCTGCGTCACACGATTACCACAACATATAGCTCTTAGATGAGTTTCACCAGCCACAGTTGGAGAGTAGTGGGTTTGCTTCCTACATTGAGATAGGGATTGCCTATGCCAATACATTATTAAAAGTACTCGATAGGCAGGAAGTCCGGATGGATTCAAAGTATGGAAGACTTTTTACGAAGAAAAAGAATATTCCAGTTGTTATGATAGCGAATGAACTACTAGAGTGTGTTGCTGCGAATGGGTCTTTCCACAAGAGATTCATTTTCTTACACTTCCACGAAAAGGGTAAATAATCTCCTTGAAGAGATGGTGGTGGTAATGGGGCTGCGTACAACAAAGAATGGAGATAATTAACCTAGAGAAAGGAAGTAATCCCCAAGTGAAGATGAAATTTAGTGATGACGTACATAACAAGAATGCTATCTTCACTAACAGAAGTCACCAAGAATAAATGCGTCAAGCTACGGATCACTTTCCCTCTCATATTTCATCGTTTCTTTCTCTACATAGGGATAAACATTGCCTTCATTTTTACATAGGGCTAAACACTACCCTCGTCATTGCATTAGACTAAGCACTATCCTTATCACATTGCATGAGGCTAACCATTGTATCCACTATTGCATAATGCTAAACGCTGTCTTTCCTTGCATGAGACGAAGAACTGTCTCCATTACATTGCATAAGACTAAGCAATGGCTCCATCACATTGAATGAAGCTAAGCATTACCTTCTCTAATGCATAAGGCTAAACGGTGCTTTTCTTTGCATGAGACTACACACTGTATCCATTGTATTGCCTAAGGCTAAGCATTGCCTCCATTATTTCATAAGGCTAAATATTGCCTTTCTTTACATGAGACTAAGCACTATCTCTGTTACATTTGCATAAGGCTAAGCACTGCCTCTACTATTGTATAATCTAAATGCTGACTTTCTCTCCATAGGACCAAGCATTGCCCTCATCATATACAAGTCTAAGCATTGCCTTGTCTCGTTCTAGCATAAATCTGCGCATCACCTATTCCCTATATCAAACAATCAACATCACGCATATTTTGCATTTCATGGGCTGAACATCGCCATGTTGTCCGAAGGCGTCATATTCTGAAGGCATCATCCTCATAGACCAAAGATTCATGATATGGCTTGTGCGGATCTCTCAAAACTGCATGTCATTATTCAAAGGCATTACAGTCCAGGGACACCATCCTCATGGCTCGAGGACACCATTTCATTGCAGGCGAATCCCTTATCATACGCTTCATGGCCCATGACATCGTCTATGGACATGATCCTCATTGTCCAAAGACAACTCTCATGGTCTGAAGGAAATATGCATCATGTTTAAATTTCCGCAATAATCCTATATATTTGTGTGCATCATGTTTTAAGTTTAGAAGGTAGCTCGGGAGGTAACCATTCTACAAAAGGGAGCAATTCTCTCTCCGGTTTCTTTTCATGGCGTTCACATCCTTTGATTATCTTAAACGTAAGCGACAATCAAGAATTGTTTACTCTTTGTCCCATAACCACCCAAATGTTTATCTCGACCAACCGTAACGTTCAAATACGCATTCACTGGTCCACCCAAAATTATCTGTTACTTATGACACCATCATATTCAAAAAAATCTTTCCATGAAACGTATTACCATCCTTATAACAACTTGATCGGGTTCGTTTGTCGTTGGATCCAGAACTACATGAAGCCTAATTTTCATAACACGGGGGATATGTAGGCAACTCAAGAACCAAGGTTAGGCCCCTATTTTAAAAACACATCAACCACATTCATTTCGGACAAAATTGGTCATTATGTCTTTACCCCGACAATTCTTTCATCATTCTCACATAAAGATGGGCAGTTGTTGATACTCAATTTTGCCCTTATATTTTATAAAATATTAGATATACTTTCAGAATATCATTTTTCATTACTACCCAATTTACAAGAGTCTTATAAGTATTTTTTATGAGGTTTTATAACTTTTAAAGCTTTAAAATTGATTTTCTTGCATTTAAAGTGTTCAAATATTTATTATTTATTCATTTAAATTATTTTGTGATAATATAATCATCTAAATTTATTATTTACACACACGTATATATTTTATAACATTTTACTTCATTTCATATAATTACATTTGTGTTCCTTTAGCTATTTACACATTTTTTGCAATAATAACCTATATTTTATACATAATTGTACTTGTTACATTATTTATACCAAAATAATATTTTTATTTTGATGTTAAGTTATTATTCTCAAGTATTTTTCTACATAAATAATAATTTATTCTTTATTAATTACTTTTATAAATTATTTTTAATAAATTTCGTCTATTTAAACTATGGCCTAATTTTTGAGCTAATTTGGACCCAAAACTAGCCCAATAGCCCCAAGCCCAAACCAAACGACCCTTTAATGAACCCGGTTGGTACCCATTGAAATGACCCGCGCCACTCTTTCCTTCTCTCTCAGCTATTGATCTCAGAGATCAACGACCCACAAACTATTTCCCATTTTTAATTAACAAACCTCAAACCCTAACAGCCATTTCCGTCCAAACCAGCGCCCCCAAACACTCTCAACTCTCCCCTTATCTCTTCTAAGAAACCTTAGCAGTCGACGCCCTTATTCTCTCCAACTCTGACACTAATATGGAATCTCCTCATGATTTTCCTTTCATATATTCTCGATCTCTTCGTTACTTATATGGTTATGGTATCACTACGTACTTGCTTATTTTTGGCAAGTACCAGGTCTTGAATCAAGGACAACCATTTCCATATCTTCAAGATCTGGACGGTGTTTATAAGCATGTATAGCAAGGTTATATGGGTCCAATTCAGTGAGATTCTCTGACTATTTTATTCTCCATCTAGAACTAAGGTTTACCTGATTTTCTCCTAAATTGATTCTAAATTGATTTGCATGATTCTTTGTTCCTTATTTGTGTTTTATTAACTATGTTTCCTTGTTCATTCAATTGTTATTACTATATAAACCCCCTTCCTCGTTCCCCTTCTAAGTCTTAACAACGATTACTGAACTACTGTTACCACTACTATCCTCTCACTCTCACTCATTCTATACTATTCTAAGACTTTTGATTTTAGTCGGCTAGAAGCAAAGGCCACCCAACTCTGTTCACTAGCCTCCTCCAATGCAAGCACTGGTCGGAGCCCACTTCGAGGCTCGTGTGAACTCAGAAGCACTGGAGATTTTGGGTTTCATTGTTCTCCTTCAATCGCTACAATTTCTAAGATTTTGAGTTTCTCATTCTTTGTTCGATTTGGTTGAAACTGGTTAGTACTTCATACATACGCAATCCTACTTCTTTATGTTTGTGTTTATGATATATGCACAAGTGATACTTGGATTTTCTTGAGTTAATTTTTATATTATGCCACTTCTCATACAAGTCTATTCATCTTAATACCATTCTACAGTGTCAATAGCTTCAACTATGTTCAAATCCCGATTTTTGCATAATTACCTAAGTTGATTCATGACGTTTTCTTGTTCATAATTAAAAATGGTTGATACTTGTTGCACCTTGCTTTGATTTCTTGTACTAAAACCCTTAGGAAACTATGTACTTGCTCAGAATTGCTCTCTTCTTATTGAATCGTTTATGCATAACTTGTTGTTTTTCTGCTAATCATGTGACAATATCTTCTAAATTCTTAGCCTAACATATTCTCTTGCCACTACTAGTTTTAATGCATGCCCATTATATGTGTCCAACCTAATTGATTTCTAATCATTATGTTTAAGTATAGCATGTTACTTATATCTATTGTTTGCTATGGGTCTGATTATTGTAAGGAGCTAATTTATGCCTAGAATTTTTCCAAATGAACTACTTTTTTGTCGAGTCTTTCATGTACAATCTGCTATTTTCTTAGAGTCAATTCATGAGGAACCTATATGCTAATACTTTTCCAACTAGGTCTCTTTGCTGTTTATAAGCTCTAATGTCATGCTATCATTATGTGCTCACTAATTGCTTAAAACTACTAGGAGGAATCTCATTATAGTCAACTTATTTTTCCTATATGATCAGCTGGGATAGTCCTAACGTCTGTTTGGCATGTTAGTCTAGAGTTAATGTGTATTTATACTATGATACCTTTGGACTTGCGGTTATTTGTGTGACACTCAGCATGATTAGGCTCTCTATTGATTGTTTGCTTGCTTGTTTGTTATGTGTAATTATCATTCCCTGACTATGAGTTTGACCTTCATAACTAAGATTCCTGAGATTAAAATCTGTTTAGGTGTGCATATTATATATGTTTACCCTGTAATACCAAATGACATGTTTTCCCTAACTCTTTCTCCATGTGTTTTCCATGCTCAACATGTTATCGCATGCTAAGTGATTAAACATGTAATGTTAGTTTTCCAATATCAAACTTTCCATGTTGAAGCTAAGCGCTATTGATTTTATTAGTTTTCATGTTCTTTTGTTTAATTGATCCTATCACGCTTGCTTCTAAAATGCAAAATACATTTTCCTGTAAATTCTGTCATCTAGTCGATGTTAGTAGGTCCCAGAATCCTTTAAGTGATTGCTATGTACGGTTTGTTAGTTTGTCTAGATAAGTTGTTAAATTGCAGTTACTGGATAAGTGGATCTCCGTCTTGGCTTTATATGGGTCCAAGTGTGGGCATGGGCTGTGCGATCGATACACTGTAATGTTTGGGCTGATTTTTGATCTAGGTCTGCTACTTGTGTGAGGAGCGAGTCTGTCGAAAACCCGTGTAGTGTTGGGTTATTTCTTCCTGCATCTGCTCTATTTTTTGGGCCTATAGTCATTTGTATTTTGTAATATTTGAGTTTGTTTCTCCTTTAATGTTTAGGCCATTAATAATTTGTACACAAACGATGGGGGAATTAGTGAAAAAGGAAGTTGGGTATCCTAATTCTTGCATAAACAGGTAGAAAACGTGTCCATATGATTTACTTGCCTTGCCTCTTGTTTGCTTGACATGCTACACATAGAAATCATGCCTAGGAAATTACACACTTTACTTAACTTGTCTAATGCATGTACACTATTCACAGCATGTTGGTGTGAGTAAAAAATGTACCTATTTCTGTATACTACTGTACACTATTAGACAACACGTCTATATGATGTAACAATACATGCCTTTGCTAATGCTCATCTAGATACCATGACTATAGGGATTTAATTAATTAACTAATCAACAACTTCTATTGTTTTATTATATTGTTCGCCTAGGCAACATGCCTATAGGAATAAGTAATGATAAAATTAAGTAAGTTCAAATACAATCATTAGAAATCTTGTCTATAGGATATGGTTACTCGCCTCGAAAGCATGTCTATCGAATCAAACACTGGTAATCCTGAGTTTAAATAATTTTACTCCTTTATCGTGCAATCAATTTAAAATCATGCCCATATGGTTCATAATACCTTTAATATGCAAATTCTTTAGTCTAAAACAACAGTACTCCCAGTAAGACACTTGATATCAGAATCACATAGAAGTCAAGCGTATAGGACTTAACGACTCTAATGCGTCTTAATTTTGAAACTGTCTACTACCTAATATAAGAATCTACCCGGATACATTTGTTGCTTATATGTGGAGGCTAACTTGAGAAACTTATTGTCTTTATATATACTCCTACATGTTTTAAATGTGCACCTAGTTTATCATTTTTGAGCACCCTAACTGAAGTCTAGAATCACGCAAATAGTAGGTCCAAAGCCTCCTAGACCATAGGCATGGGACAGATAGCGCACACATAGGACACCATTTATAATTGAATTATAGCGCAATAAGTAAACAACTTTAACTTAGTAATTGGGTAGCAAGAGATAATAGTCTATGTCTGCTGGATAATATGAGCAACCCCTACTCTAATAAAGTTACGAAGTATTATGTATGTTGCAGGGAGGTGATCCTTTAGGCTAAAAAACTTAGGACCCCCCTCCTTTATATGTTTATTGTTCGCACTGTGGAAAATTAATTTGTATCTTGTAACTTCTAAAGACTTGTACTGATGATTTATATCTTTTAATTTCTTGTGCGATTTCTTTATACTTGTTTATATTATAGTAGAACTTTTAAATTCCTTGTCTTGCCTCACTTACATGATCACATAAGACAATTATTATCCAAAAATTCCACATAGCGTAAACTTCGGTTGGGCCCCATAGTTATGGACCTCAAAGAGTGCCTAACACCTTCTCATTGACGTAATTAGAGTCTTTAATCGATCATTGGTTACGTAGACTAGTTAAACAGAGTTATTTAAAAATAGGTGTCTGATAATAGGTGAATTAGACTATAATTATGCCCTAAAAACATAATTTTTGTATAGCTTATGGAAAAAAGTGATAACCAAATACTCTGATTAGTGCTATCCATGCTTTTCAGGCTATATCCGATAAAAGAAGTCGGTGGAGCACTTTCGGGATCAATTTCTAGAAAATGAGGCCAATCAAACAATACCCACGAGCTGCACCAAGTGAAGGGACAAAACTAGAACTGATCCTGGCCTGTCGCTGTCAGACCGTTACCGCGGTAAGACAACGGCAGAAAACTACCAGAGATTCAGATGACCATTTTGGCCGCAGTCCCGGCGTAACCGAGGTGGGATCGTGGCAGATCGCGGAAATTTCAGGGACCAAAGTGTCAAGTCGGGAAAAGTTGGTAAAAAAACCCTAATAAGATGTAGAAATTCGGCCACATTAGGGCAGACTTTTTTGGAGATTACTTTTGCAAGATACACAAGTGCGAGAGATCACCCAACAACACCATAGTTCTTTATCTCTTCTTTTTCTTGCAATTTTCCATGATGAATATTTTAGTAGTTTATCTTTACGTTGTTATGAGTAGCTAAATACTTTAGCCTAAGGTTTTGATAGAACCTATTGAAGGAAGAGCTTTTTGATTATGTTAATACAGTTTCTCAGTTAATCTCTATTTGTTCAACTACGTGTTTGTTGTAGTTAATTGATAGGATCCTCAATTAGTTGTGCTTATTTAGTATGCATAACTCGGGAGAGAGTGCATATTTAGGTAATTGTTGAACAATACCACTCCAAAAGTATAAGAGTGATATATAACTACGGGTTTAAAGGCATGATTAGGGATAACGAAGCCTTGGGTGCAATCCAAAGTGAGCTGTAATAAATAAAGTTAGCTAGCATATCCCAGGAGAGTGCGTCTAGTAAATTGTCGTGATTATTCGGGAGAGATTAATGGTAAAAGGAGTGCTCATGATTGTTTGAGATGATTTGGTGAATGTGTGCGAAGCGTAACCGGACGGGATTCCATCAATAGGGGAAATCACTATCTTAGAACCTTCTCATTACTGTTTACAACTCAAGCATATTTAGTTTACAAATGTTTATTTACTTTCATTCTTAGTTATTAGAAATACCAACAACTGTTGTTTCTAATGTTTGGGAAGTTGATTCTAAAGAATTTAGTACGTCCAACAAAAGTGATTGATAGGTTAATTCTCTGTGTATTCGACTGTGGGCATAAATATTCAGGCTATATTTGTAGTGCCGCGTGTCCTTTTAAAAGACATAGTTGGGCGTGATCAAATTTTGGGACCTTTCCCGGGGAATTAACGGTGTTTATCATTTACAATTGAAAGAAGTGCAAAAATTCTTAGTGTAGTCAGTTTTCTCTATACCCAATTTTTGTATTGAAATTTTAACGGTTGTTGACTGGGTTGCACAGGTGCATGCCTAGAAAATCATCGAGATCTGGCAAAGTATTTGAAGCATTATCAGATCCCGAGAAAGTTTTCAAGGCTTTGAATCGGGCCAACCAGAAAAACAAAAAACAACCAACATCTGCACAGTTCGAAACAATCATGGGAGACCACGAGGAAAACCCATATGTACCAATAGTGCCAGAGCCTGCTCTTTGTGACTGGGCACAACCCAAAGCTGAAAATCTAGCCACCACAATTTAGTCCCGCAAATACATGTTGAACCATTCCAAATCACAAACAACATGATGCATTTGTTGCAAAACAAGGGATTATTTTTGGGGTCACAATTGAAGATCCTGAGCAACACTTGAAGAATTTTCTATCTAGCTGCAAAATCCAAAGGCAGCCCAACGTAACTCAGGAAGCAATCAAGTTGTTGTTATTTCTATTCTCAGTGACAAGAGTTGCCCAGACCTGGCTAAACTCACTCCCCATCAACTCATAAAAGCTTGGGAGTATTTGATCAGGAAATTTCATAATAAGTTCCACCCAACCAACAAAATTGCTCAACAAATTAATGACATTTTGAGCTTCAAACAGAAACCAATGGAGACATTGCATGAGACATGGGAGCGTTTTAAAGGAATGTTAGTTATGTCCGCACCATGGTATTCCAGATTTGATGCTGGGGTAGCCGTGTTACGTGGGGTTGTCAGATAGTATGAAGAATATTATTGATGCTTCAGCTGGTGGATCCTTCTTGAGCAAAACATGCAGAGATGGTTAGAATGTGCTCGACAAAATGGCACTGAATTCGGGATCGACAACCAGGAATGCACCTATAACTCCAGTGGTGCACTCAGTGCCTCTTGATCCATCCAATTCTATGGCTGAAAATATGGCTACCTTATTGACACATATGATCATACTCACCAAAAAGGTGGAAGAGTCAGGGCAGAAACAGTAGGTACATATTATTGATACTACTAATGGAGGCTTGGGCACATCTTGCATTAGTCAACCAGCTGGTAACTAGTGGAATGAGGAACACGATCATCATCACTACCCTGAAGACATGAATTATGTGTCTAATTATGGAGGCCGGAGACAGGGTGGTCATAATTGGGGTCAACAGAATCAGCAATACAGGCCAGCACAGCCATAGTTCAACACAAGGAACATGGGAGGTATGAGATCCCCAACAATATGGCACCTTACCCAAGAAAACATTGATACCATAATCAGAATCAGCAGCATGGATATCACAAGCCTCAGTAGCAGCATAGTTGAAGGCAAGAAGATGGGTTTGCTAGACTTGAAGCAATGATGCAGCAAGTTATTGGGTATAATGCAAAAATTAATAGGAGAGTGGATTCACATGATGCAGCAATCAAGAATATTGAGGTGCAGGTGGGCCAAATTTTGATGTCTTTGAAAAATCATCCTCATGGGACACTACCTGCAGACACCTAGATAAATCCAAAAGATCAGGCCCAAAACAGCTGATGGCGGCGAGCCTACGCAATGGCATAGATTTGGATGTAGAGCAAGAAAGGGCTCGAGAAGCGAGACAGGCTGAGACACTCATACTAGTGCCCATTGAGTTGGATGAGTCAACGAATCTGACAAAGGTGACAGTCCAGCCTGCTCAAGAAGAACAAAATATTTAGAATGAGACCGAGAAAGAAGCTGAAACAGTCCAGGAGCCAGTAGCAGCTAATAAAGATCAGTGCCAATTGATTGGGAAACAGATTCCTCGTGCACCCTTCGCTCAGAGGCTGGCCATGCACAAAAAAGAGGAGCAATAAAAGAAGTTCTTTGACATGTTAAAGCAAATCCAGGTAAATATACCATTGATGGAAGCTTTGAAGAAGATGCCTGGGTATGCAAAAATGATGAAGGACTTGATGTCCCGAAAGTTTGATTTCCAAGACTTGGCCACAGTTACTCCTACTCAGACATGTAGTGCAGTGGTGACTAGACCAATTGCGAAAACGTTGTCTGACCCAGGGAGCCTTACAATACTATGCACTATTGGTAATTTTGCTTTTGCTAAGGCACTGTGTGATCGAGGGGCAAGCATCAATCTTATGCCCCTAGCAATTTATAAGAGTTTAGGCATTGGAACAGGTAGACCCACCTCTATGTTGTTGCAGCTGGCTGACAGGACTGTGAAACGACCCTTTGGAATCCTGGACAATGTGCTGATCAGGTAGGGAAATTTGTGTTCCCTGCAGATTTTGTGATCCTAGACTGCAAAGTGGATGAACAGATTCCCATAATTTTGGGAAGACCATTCCTTGCCACGGGGAGAGCTCTAAGTGATTGTGAGACTAGGGAGCTCAAGATGAGACTGAATGATGAAGAAATAACATTCAATGTGCAGAAATCTATGAGGTGACCAAGTGAATTCGCAAATTGCTCTCTTATTGATGATGTGGATGTAAATTTAAAGACTGCCCATGAAAGGCTAACCATTAAGGACCCCCTTGCTGCATGTCTAATGAATTTGGATGCGGTAAATGGAGAGGATCTGGCGAAATGGGTGTTGGCACTAGAGGGTAGAGGGTTTTGGGATAGAACTCTAGAATTTGAGCCCTTGCACATGGAAAATCGAGAAACTCCTCTAGCCAAGCCATTTAATCGAAGAACCAGCACAGCTGGAGTTAAAGCCATTGCCCGCCCATCTCGGGTATGAATTTCTTGGACCTAACTCCACATTACCAGTTATTATCTCATCTAGTTTATTAGATACGCATGCTCAACAACTGTTGCTAGTACTAAAGGAGTGCAAGACTGCAATTGGGTGGACCATGGCAGACATAAAAAAGATCAGACCCGCCTGCAGTATGCACAAAATTCTACAGGAAGAGGGACATAAACCTTACAGGGAACAAGGAAGTGGCAAAGAAAGAAGTAGCCAAGTGGTTAATGCGGGAATAATTTTCCCAATCTCTGATAGCAGTTGGGTTAGCCTAGTTCAATGTGTTCCAAAAAGGGTGGCATGATGGTAGTTAAAAATGATAATAATGAATTGATCGCTGCAAGAACCGTCATGGGCTGGAGAATTTGCATGGACTATCGGAAGTTAAATCTAGCCACCCGAAAGACCACTTCCCACATCCCTTCATTGATCAGATGTTAGACAAATTAGCAGGGAGGTCATATTTCTATTTTCTGGATGGGAACTTAGGGTACAATCAAATCTCTAATGCACTGGAGGACAGAGAGAAGACCTCTTTCACTTACCCGTACGACATTTATGCCTTTCGAAGGATTCCCGTTGGCCTATGCAACGCACCCGCCACATCCCAACGTTGCATGATGGCTATATTCACTGACATGGTAGAAGACATAATGGAGGTGTTCGTGGATGACTTCTCAATGGTGGGGAACTTATTCGATGAGTGCCTAATAAATCTAACTCGCGTGCTAAAATAGTATATCGAGACTAACTTGGTTCTGAATTGGGAGAAATGCCACTTTATGGTACAAGAGGGCATAGTCTTGGGACACCGGGTATAAAGCAAGGGAATTTCAGTGGATCAGGCTACGGTAGATGTGATAGCAAAGCTAACCCCTCCAACTTTAGTCAAAGCAATCAGAAGCTTCATCGGGCATGCCGGTTTCTATCAGCAATTCATAAAGACTTCTGAAAAATTGCCAACCCTCTTTGTAAGTTGTTAGAAAAAGATCAACCCGTTCTTGTTTTTTGATGATTGCAGGGTAGCATTCGAGGAACTGAAAAAGAGGCTGGTCACAGCACCTATTATAGTTTCCCCCAACTGGGAACAACCGTTTGAACTCATGTGTGATACTGGTGACTACATAGTGGGAGCAGTGCTGGGATAGCGGAAAGAGAAGCTGATGCATCCAATATACTATGCTAGTAGAACGCTGAGTGGAGCCCAACTGAACTACACGGTGACTGAGAAGGAGATTTTGGTTGTAGTGTTTGCTTTTGACAAGTTTCTATCATATCTGATTGGTTCCAAGGTAATTGTATATACTAACCACGCAGCTCTCAAGTACCTAATCGATAAAAATGAGTCTAAGTCGCGCCTGATTCGTTGGGTGTTGCTGTTGCAAGAACTCAACCTCGAAATTCGTAACCATAAGGGCATAAAAAAATCAAGTCGCTGATCATCTATCACGACTTGAAGGAGCTAAAAAATCAGTCGAGGTCGAATAGATGCTGGAAACCTTTCCAGATGAGCAGTTGCTCGCTACTAATCTTGCGGAAGCGCCATGGTATGCAGACTTTGCTAATTACCTATCCAGTGGTATAGTTCCTCATGACCTTTCATCTGCCCAAAGAAAAACGTTTTATCGTGATATCAGCATGTATTATTGGGATGATCCCTATCTATTTAGAATATGTGTTGACAATGTGATCCGGAGGTGTGTCCCCGAGATAGAGCAATCTTCTGTTTGCAAGTTTGTCACGCATCGGCATATAGAGGACATTTTGGAGGGGTCAGGACAGTTGCGAAGGTGCTTGAGGCCGGATTCTTTTTGCCAATAGTGTATAAAGATGCGCAATTATGGGTGAAGGGCTGCAGTGAATGTCAGCTAACTGGGAACATTTCCCATCGCCGCGAGATGCCCATGAACTCGATTCAAGAGGTGGAAGTGTTTGACGTCTGGGGGACTAATTTCATGGGTCCCTTTGTCAGCTCCTTTGGCAATAAAGACATACTTGTTGATGTGGATTACGTGTCCAAGTAGGTAGAAGTTGTAGCGTTGCCCACTAATGATGCAAGAGTGGTGGTGGGATTTTTCAAAAAGAACTTATTCACCCGATTTGAGACACCAAGAGCAATTATCAGTGACAGAGGCACTCACTTCTGTAATAGAGCCTTCAAAATGTTTCTTGCAAAGTATGATGTACGCCATAAGGTGGCCACCCCTTATCACCCGCAAACTATGGGCAGGTTGAAGTGTCCAATAGAGAGATAAAGAGTGTGTTAACCAAGACTATGAACGCCACAAGAATTGATTGGGCAAGAAAGCTAGATGATGCACTATGGGCCTACAGAACTGCGTTTAAAACACCAATTGGTATGTCACTGTATATGTTGGTGTTTGGAAAGGCTTGTCACCAGCCAGTGGAGCTTGAACATAAAACGTGGTAGGCATTGAAGCAGTTGAACTTAGATATTGAAACTGCAGGCACAACTAGAATCACTGAGTTGCATGAGCTTAGCAAGTTCATACATCTTGCTTTTGAGAGCACAAGATTGTATAAAGAAAAAATGAAGAGGTTACACGAGCAGCACATTGTTGAGCGACATGTCAAACCCGGGGATATGGTATTGCTCTATAACTCAAGATTACGGTTGTTCCCTGGTAAGCTTAAGTCAAGATGGTCTGGACCGTTTCGAGTGGTTGAAATTTTCCCTTCAGGTGCTGTAGCGATTGCCGCAGAGAAAGACTCTCATACATTTAGAGTCAACGGGCAGAGATTGAAACTATATATGGGCATGAACAAACAAAAGGAAGGGTCTGAGATCCAATTGACTGAACCCAGAGGTCGAGAGAGCCTTAAATGCTCACTTGCGTCGTGCCGCGACGTTAAATCAGGTGTTGCGTGGGAGGCAACCCACCAATGTGTTGTAAACGTAGTTTCTAATGGCATGTAAAAAAGGGTATAATTTCTAACATATTGTGTATATGCAAATAGTGCGGAGGACTTCGCATCACGAGCCTGGGCATAAAATGGGTAAGGTAGTCATTAAAAGAGGTAAAATTAGTGCCTAAGGGGCAAAACAATGAAAAGAACCCTAAAATTAGCATCCAGGAACTGGTTCACCGCGGTCGCGGCGTAACCGCAATGGGACTACAATCAGGGACACTCTCTGAAGATGATTCACCGCGGTCAGAGACCATGTCTGAAGTTGGTCCACCGTGGTCGCAGCATAACCGCGGTGGGACCGCGGTAGGTCGGACAAGGCCCATGTACGATCTGCAAAAAAAATTATTCTTTTTTTCTCCCTTTAATTACCCTAACCTAAATCCAACCCCCCACAACCGCCCAAACCCTATTTTCTTCAACTTTTCTCATATTTCTTCCTTTCTTCTTCTTCTTCTCCAACGCTTATTTCTTCTCTTTTCTTCTTCTCCAACTTCTATCTCTTCCTTTTTCTTCTTCCCATAACCCAAAACCCCCATTTGTCTTATTCCTTCTTCTTACTCCCTTCCTCCATCCAAACCCTACCTCAATAATCCCCCCCCCCCCAAGAAAAAGGCCCCATCCCTTGACCCCTCCACAACCTCCCAATTCATCCCCAAGACTCCATGGTAATCTTCAAGTAAGTCATTTTAATTTTTCTTGTATTTTATGTACTTTGCTTTATGTAGTGATTAGTGTGCAGAATTCTTGATTTTGGTTGCAATGGTGTTTTAAACCCCAAGTTGGGTGTTGTAGATGGTGTTTGGGGTTGATTTGTGTGCCTAGTTGACGACTTTTTTATGGGGTGGGTGGTGTAGCACTTAACTGTTATTAATTGGTGGGAGCTTGGGCGGAGGGGTCTTACATGGCGAAATTGTATAACTGATAAGTTGCGTGGGGACAATTGTGGATGTTGAACATATTGGGCACCTCACTAGTTGGTTATACTAGCCATGCTTGGCAAAAGGAAACTGTTTGGAGCCAACGGGTGGCAAAGTTTGAGTACCCATCCGACTGGCACATTTTTAGCTGCCCCTGATCGTCATGATGAATTAATTGCAGTTACTATAGCCCGAAAGAGGCGTGGGAACCCGGGAAGCACTTCCGAAGTGCTGACATATGATGCACCCGGTTCACGTCCAAGGAGGCACAAGACAGGTTTCATGCTAAAGCCACCAAAAGCTTTGTCCCTGAAATTGCTATTGACAGGGCTGCCCTCCGTGTAGAAAAACCGGACATGTACAAGGAAATCCGTCGGATGGGGGTGGAGTTTTTGTTTGAGGAACCTGAAATGGCCAACCCAATGATAGTCTGGGAGTTCTAGCGAACTTCCCGGAACATATGTGTCGTTCTGTGATTATGCGGGGAAAAGTGGTAGATGCCTCAGTCCTGAAGATTCGCCAAGTCTTGCAACTTCATCCGTTCATTGGTGAAACTGATTATTACCACAATTCTCCACGGGTCAATTGGGACACTCTAATTGAGTCAATATGCTCAGGGGGACGCCCAGTTTGGATACATGAGAACATGACCCTTCACTCCAAGTCGTTCACATGGAAAGCTAACTGCTGGTTCACTATGATTTGCAGCAGGTTATTGCCCATAGGCAACACGCCAGATGTGAACACCTCACGGGCTCTATTAGTTTGGTGCTTCATAACCAGGAAGGACATTGATGTTGCTAAAATCATTGGAGATGAAATGATCCTCCGATCACCTCTGATGACTAAAGGGTTTTACTTCCCATCACTTTTCACGAGGCTATGTCTGCTGGCCGATGTCCCAGGCAGTCTTACGGATGGCACTTACCCCCAAAAATAACATTCATAGCGTCAAAGATCAAAGTGGGCAGAGATGCACCCACCCCTATTGAACTGGATAACGATGATGCCGTCCCAGCACCCAGGAGATCTTATGATGATGCAGGATTCTCTCGGCAACCCCATACTGGGGCGGTGTTCTCTAGATCACATTCCAGCCGACCCATATTGCCGTCTTGGGAGGAAGAGATGGAAGAAATTCGCACCTTGGTGGATGGCCTGCATATACGTTTGGATGCCATGTCTAGACGGCAAGCTAGGTCTGAGAGTCAGCTGATGGCTTGGTTCCGTGCTATAGGGAGGGCCTGTAACATGGACCCCAATACCATCTCGGACTCTGACTGATGACCAAAGGAGTTCTCTTACCCTTCTGCGCTTTACTTATTTATGACATGGGGACATGCCATATTCTTTTTGTGTAGGGTGGGAGACTTGCTATCGTGTGTGTATTGTAGTGTAGATAGGCATTAAGTATGAGGTAGTTTTGTGAGTTTGTTTTTGTTTGCATTTATGTTTGACGTCACTGACTTGGCCCAATGAAGGACACTTACCGACGGGTTTCTTGAGGGCTAAGATCAGTTATATAAAAAAAAATATAGAAAAGGTAGGAGACTCTTCCTGATGACAGACCACTTAGACAGTATTCTTGAGGGAAGTAGTCTAACTGAAAAAAAAAAAAAAGCCAAAATAGATTTTTTAATTTTATTTTCTCTTTAGGTAGTGTAGTAATTCACCGTTGGTTTTTTTTTTACCACAGTTCTTTTCCAAAGGCTTTTCTTGAACCAGGTTAGGTAGATTTTGTTTTAATAGATTTTAGGACCCTTAGTACTCATTTGGGCTAAGATTGTTGAGGGCAAGAACGCATTATGTGTTGTACATACCTGCAAATACTTAAAATGAACTTGAGGGTGCGACGTCTAGGCTCACGTGTAGACTCTTAATCTTATGCCTTAATTTTGCACACCTTGTATTACTTGAACGCTCACGTGGATGTGTTGACAAACTAATTCGGAATGAGTTACATGCCAAGTGTGTGTGAGGTAATACACGTATTCTATGCTTGCATGCGAAACCTAGAACTTGCCCCGTGTGTGTGCAAAGCGAAATAGAAATTGTTTGACCTTAGAGATGATTTAGGCATTTCCTTGTGTCGCCTCTATAATCATGAATCTATATGTACATATTACCATAGTTAACCTCTTTGATCCTATAGTCCTTTTTCTTTGGCAACCACATTACAAGCCTTACCCATTTATTTGAATTAATCATCTATTTGAATCATTTCACCTCTCATGAGAACTTGAATTGTTATGAACCTAGTAAAAGTTAAAGTGTGGGGTGGTCGGTTTGGCTTTCGAGTGGAACTAGTGAATAAGGAGAGAGGTGCACTATTTGAAAAAAGGAAGAGCTACTTAAAAAATTAATAATAATAATAATATAATATAATATTATATATATATATATATATATAAACTCCTCGACAAGTGGTGGCTCTTAATGCAAGGGTGCTTAAAGAAGAATGGGGTAGTTACATTGCTGTGAAGGTGAAATTTTGGGGTGACATAAGGATAAGGTTTAATTGAGAAAATGTATGAGTTAAAGTGCTTAGGGGGGTGTAGTCACTCTTATATCTAATGTATCCTACCTGTCCCGCAGCCTACTTTACAACCAGATGAGCCCTATTGATCTCAGACTGAACAATTCAATTAGTAGAGTATTACGCTAAGGGCAAGCTTATGGTGTATATGTGGGGAATATGAATGTTCTTTGCTGAGAGTGACTGAATTCGTTCTATGTACGGTTCCTTGTTGTTTGATTTCATGTGTGTGGAATTTCTCTCAGAAAAATGTGATATGAGGGCATTTAACTCCAGAAGAAAAAGCAAGTCTTCACTTCTGTTTAGAGTACATAGAGTAAGCATGAGTGTAGCATGGCATTAAAGTCTTCATCTGAGGTATGGCTGTTGCACTACTTAGGTTGTTCTTTCATAATAGCAGGTGTGACGTAAAAAGGGTAATGCATCAAACGAATAGCTTAGAAGTGCGGTCCAACTTGCTCGAGGACGAGCAAAGATTTAAGTGTGGGTGTTGATAATAGGTGAATTAGACTATAATTATACCCTAAAGAACCACATTTTTGTATAGCTTTATGGCAAAAAGTGATAACCAAATGCTCTGATTAGTGCTTTTCATGCTTTGCAAGCTATATCCGATAAAAGAAATTAGTGGAGCACTTTTGGGATCTATCCTGGAGAAAAGGAGGCCAATATAATAATACCCACGAAGTGTACCAGGTGAAGGGACAAAACTAGAATTGATCCTGGCATGCCGCTGTCAGATCGTAACCGCAGTAGGACAGCGGCAAAACACTACCAAAGATTCAGAGGACCATTCTTGCCGCGGTCCTGGCGTAACCACGGTGGGACCACGGCAGAACACAGAAATTTTAGGGACCAAAGTGTCAAGTCGGGAAAAGTTGGTGAAAAACCCTTATAAGATGTAGAAATTCGGCTACATTAGGGCAGACTTGTTTTGGAGGTTACTTTTGCAAGATACACAAGCGCGAGAGATCACCAAAAAAAAATCATAGTTCTTTATCTCTTCTTTTTCTTGCAATTTTCCATGATGAATATTTTCATAGTTTACTTTACGTTATTATGAGTAGATAAATAATTTTTAGTCTAAGGTTTTGATGTAACCTATTGAAGGAAGAACTTCTTAATTGTGTTAATATAGTTTGCCAGTTAATCTCTATTTGATCAACTACGTGTTTGTTGTAGTTAATTGATAGGATCCTCAATTAGTTGTGCCTATTTAGTATGCATAACTTGGGATAGAGTGCATATTTAGGTAATTATTGAACAACACCACTCCCAAAGTATAAGAGGGATCTATAACTGCGGGTTTAAAGGCGGCATTAGGGATAACGAAGCCTTGGTTGCAAGCTAAAGTGAGCTTTAATAAACAAAATTAGCTTACGTATCTCGGGAGAATGCGTCTAGTAAATTATTGTGATTACTCGGGAGATATTTACGGTAAAAAGAGTGCTCATGATTGATATAGATGATTTGGTGAATCTCTGTGAAGCGTAACCGGAAGGGATTCCATAAATAGAGGAAATCACTACCTTAGAACCTTCTCATTATTGTTTACAACTCAAGCATATCTAGTTTACAGTTGTTTATTTACTTTCATTCTTAGTTATTAGAAATACCATCAACTGTTGTTTCTAACGTTTGGGGAAGTTGATTCTAAAGAATTTAGTACGTCCAACAAAAGTTATTGATATGTTAATTCACTGTGGATTTGACTCTAGGCATAAATACTCTAGTTATATTTGCAACGTTCGATGTGTCCTTTTATAAGGTAAAGTTGGGCGTGATAAGTATCCTAACGCATTTTAAAAGCTGTTAGGCGGTGGTTCTTCTCTTTAATACCCATTTAAAAGAGTTGTTACATATCTAAATCCGCTCTCGAAAGAAAAAAGGGCGCGACAACAATTGCACCACCAAAATTGATAGAATAGTTTTATCGCTCAAACTTGTCCCTTTGTGTCAAAACCCCTTAGGTTCTGACTCCAAACCATTAACACAAGTAATGAACATTAATATCAATCAATATTCATTCTCAAAAACACAATTTGGATCACAACTAGGGTTGTGCACGGATCAAATTTAGCATATTTTGGATTCGGATTTTGGAAAATTGAATTCTGAAAAGGCAATCCGAATCTGATATGAATTAATGTTTGGATTTTAAACTTTGGATCGAATAATTTTTCGAGTTGTCGGATCAGATTGTCACAAAATTGTTGTTTAGGATTAAGATCATTCATCTATTAAAATACCATTCAATTACAAAGCACCATTCATCTTCTATAGTTCCATTCGATCATAATAAAAAAAACTGAGTGAATAAACAAACACCATTCATCTTCTAAAATACGATTCAATCAGATTGAGATTCATTATTGTTGGTTGCGGAATTAGTTAAAGCATTACTTTCACCAAAATTTTCAACAATCTTAAATTCATTTGGTGTCTTTGTCTCATCTTCCATCTACCAAAACAAAAAATAAAGTCAAAATAAACTTAAAAGTTGAAGAATATAACATGAGAGAGACATAAAAGACAGAAAAGAAGAGAAGAGAGATGGAAGAAAGAGACATAAAAATCAAAGTAAAATAAGAAGTTTGAGACTTTGATGAGTTTTTGAGACTCTTCCGTCTTCATTGAAGAGAAGAGAGGCAGAAAAATCTAAGTGAGTGAGGGGGTGTGTGGAAATGAATAACCCTAACCTTAAAATTTTAGTATAGTATTTATATAGGTACATATAATTACGGATTTCGGATCGAATTATATTAAAATCATATCAACTTAAATCCAAAATTTTCTAAAAAACACATTCTGTATCCAATTCTAAAAATCCAAATCCAAAAATTCGAAGTAGAATAGATTGGATCGAATTTTGGATCTAATCACAACTACTCAAAATGAGGATCGACTTGTTACAACCATTTAAAAGAAACAATTTCATATTCCCAAAAATGAAAGCAAGAATAGAACGGTTAAGTTGCAAGAGAGTAAAAAATATAGGGGTTTCAGTGTAATTTTGTTTAACTGTACGAGCGCGTTCTTCTAATAATGTACAATTTTTTCCCCGTCTTCTTATTTTTTTCTGAGAATTTACTACGAAGCTGGTCTCCCAAAATGGAACAATCTAGAACCCCGATCTTCACCGTCAATTGTCAAATCCAACGGTTCACTTTCCATCCCACGCACACGCATACACACTCACTGCCAAAAACGAAAATCTTCATTGGAACTTAATAGGGAAGTAGCCAGAGAATTCCAGAGGCTTCTCCATATTCACAACATCCTACGGCCAGTTTCCCATTCCGACCATTATTAAGGTTTAATCTGAACCGTAATATTTTATATATACCCCTTTTGAAATATTCTTGGAGTAACTAATTGGTTCTTTTCTTTTTTTGCTACAAAGGAGTAAACGAAGATGTTTGGGAGAGGACCAAAGAAGAGCGACAATACGAGATACTATGAGATATTGGGTGTGTCAAAGAATGCATCAGATGATGAAATCAAGAAAGCTTATAGAAAAGCCGCTATGAAGAATCACCCTGATAAGGGTGGTGACCCTGAAAAGGTGATCTCTTTTTTTTCACCATCTCCTACTATTATATCCTTGTTTCATTCATTTCTTTTGTCGGTGGTTTTTAGCTGTTGTTATGCTGTTATGTTTGTTTAAGCTAGGAGATAGGATGGCTAAAGTTGGGGTTTTTGGCGTGTGAATGTTTTGAGCTGAGGTTCTTCTTAGAGTTGATGCATTCTTATGAATTTCTTTTTCTTTTCTATACGACGTGGTGTTGTATTAGCTTGCACCCAAAATTGGATGGATCGTGATAGTTCTATTCAACATAAGAAGAACAAATTTTGATGTCTTTTTTTGTTTGGGGTGGGGGGTGGGGGTAGGGGGGTGGGATAGGTCGGTGAAATCGGTTTGGAGTTGGCCTGGTTTAGTTGAAGCTTCATAGATGGGTCTGCCTAAAGCTTTTGCAACCCTGTTATTGCTTAGTGGTATTTGTAGGGACATCACTGAAGCTGTAAAGAATCATTTTTAAGAGAATTTTTTAACTTTGGAACAAAATGATATTTAATTGTGTGTTCGTGTTGTCTATGTACAAGTTTACCTCGAGATTTTGAGCTAAAATTATGAACCTCTCAAGTCAAAAAGGTTTGGATGGAAACTCGATCCAATGTGTATAAGTACTTCTCAGGATGGTATTTTAGACTTACCTATTCCCAAGTTGTTGGTTTTCTATGCTTATGGACCAGTAATTCTTGGTAATTACGATCAGAGTTTCCATCTGTTCGTGATGTTAGTCTTCTTTTGCTAGTGTTATTTGCTCTTTGACAGTGTGGATATGATCTAAATCATCTGATAGTTGTTATTTTCCGGCAGTTTAAGGAGCTTGCTCAAGCTTATGAGGTTTTGAGTGACTCACAGAAGCGTGAGATTTATGATCAGTATGGAGAAGATGCGCTGAAAGAAGGAATGGGCGGCGGCGGCGGCGGAATGCATGATCCATTTGACATCTTTGAATCTTTCTTTGGTGGCAATCCGTTTGGAGGTTAGATCTCACGGTGTTTGTTTGATGCTTGTTAAATATGTCATCAAGTTCTCTTGCTGAATTTAGTTTCTGCATCTTTCATGTCCTGGAAAGTTTAACACAAATGTTGATGCTGAGCAGGTGGTGGTAGCAGCAGAGGAAGAAGACAGAGAAGGGGTGAGGATGTAGTGCATCCACTGAAGGTCTCTCTCGAGGACCTTTACAGTGGGATAACCAAGAAACTGTCCCTTTCGCGCAATGCAATTTGCTCCAAGTGCAGTGGGTCAGTATTTGTCTTTTGTCATTGTCTCGCTTTTATTTTATATGCGTGTACTCTTTAAAACAAAATAAAGTGTTTGGTATGTATCATGTGTCATCAAGGACAGCGAGCCATGGTCACAGGTTTCTTATGTGAAAATAGCCTATTACAGAAATGCGAAAGGTTGGGCAGAAATGCAAGGAAAAATTGGTAAATTCTGGATAGTGCATATAGTAGGAGCTTAATGCACCAAACTGTCCATATAGTAGTGGAATTTGTAGTTGTAAATATTCATGACTATAAAAGGACGTTAAGGGTTTAATGGAAGTTTATTATGTGTTGTGGAAAAGTCTAAAAATAGGATATTGAGACGTGTCATGAGAAATGAGAAGAGGTAATTTTTTTTGAGAAATTTGAGTTTACAAATCATTACTTATATTGTTTGTATTGGTGTTTCTGTAACTGCAGGAAAGGATCAAAGTCTGGTGCTTCAATGAAGTGTTCTGGTTGTAGAGGTAGTGGTATGAAGGTTTCAATTAGACAACTTGGCCCGTCAATGATCCAGCAAATGCAGCATCCTTGTAATGAATGTAAGGGTACTGGAGAGACTATTGACGATAAGGATCGGTGCCCTCAATGCAAAGGTGAAAAAGTGGTTCAGGAGAAGAAAGTCCTAGAAGTTCATGTTGAAAAAGGCATGCAAAATGGACAGAAAATTACATTCCCCGGAGAGGCTGATGAAGCGGTAAGATGACGTATTTTCCCTCTTGTATTCGTATATATCAATCTTACCGAAGCCTACGGTAGTTGCTTACTTGGTTATCTATTGTTGCAGCCTGATACAGTTACTGGAGATATAGTTTTTGTGCTCCAACAGAAAGACCACCCAAGGTTCAAGAGGAAGGGCGATGATCTGTTTGTAGATCACACATTGAGTCTGACTGAGGCTTTATGTGGCTTCCAGTTCATAATAACACACTTGGATGGCAGACAACTCCTCATAAAATCAAATCCCGGGGAAGTTGTTAAACCTGGTTAGTATTACCTTGATTTTTACCTGGTATTTTCGACAAGGAACATAGATATACATGTGAAAAATCAGTAATCAATCCATGAAGTTTAAATCTTGAATCAGCCTTTTGCTTGTTCGAATTATTCTTATTTACTTTGGTTCTTCGTTCTTGGTTCCGACTGCTGCAGATCAATTCAAGGCAATCAATGATGAGGGAATGCCAATGTATCAGAGGCCATTCATGCGGGGTAAATTGTACATTCATTTCGTCGTTGAATTCCCAGAGTCGTTGAGCCCTGAGCAGGCCAAGGCTCTCGAGGCAGTTTTACCACCAAGACCTCAATCACAGTACACAGACATGGAATTGGATGAGTGTGAGGAGACTTCATTACATGATGTGAATATTGAGGAGGAAATGAGAAGGAAACAAGCAGCTCAACAAGAGGCATATGATGAGGATGATGAGCTGCATGGTGGTGGACAGAGAGTACAATGTGCACAGCAGTAACAACAACAACAACAACAACAACTACCCAGTATACTCCCTCCAGGTGGGGTCTGGGGAGGGTAATATGTAGGCAGTCTTACCCCTACCCAAAAGGGCAGAGAGGCTGCTTCCATGCGACCCTCGGCGCATAGGACAGAATGAAAAGCTGCATTGGAAAAACAAAGACAAAATTAGTAACCAAGGCAAGACAAAACAAAATAACAAAACAAAGCATAAGTAATCCTGCAGAAATAACGTAAATGGTTATGTAAACATAGGGAACATAAATACCGTCGCAACCAAGAGGGGACCTAGGCTAAAACACTAGACATTGATGGGTAACCCTACTATCCCACCCCCAACCCCGGGTGAGGCGAACGAAGGACTCTAAGAGCCCCTATCCTGCAACCCTGATTCTAGACCTCCAGACTCCCCTATCGCGGGTCATGTCCTCGGTAACCTGCATTTTAGTCATGTCCTGCCTAATCACCTCTCCCCAATGCTTCTTAGGCCTCCCTCTACCCCGCCGACCACCAGCAATCTCCAGCCGCTCGCAGCTCCTCACCGGGGCATCGGGACCCCTCCTCCGTACATGCCCGAACCACCTCAGCCTCGCTTCCCGCATCTTCTCGTCCTTTGGGGCCACCTCTACCTTCTGACGAATAACTTCATTCCTAATCTTATCCAGCCTGGTGTGCCCACACATCCACCTAAGCATCCTCATCTCAGAAACCTTCATTCTCTGGACATGGGAGTTCTTCACGGGCCAGCACTCTGCCCCGTACAACATCGCTGGTCTAACCACGGCTCTGTAGAATTTCCCTTTGAGTTTGTGTGGGATTTTCTTGTCACACAGGACCCCAGAAGCAAGCCTCCACTTCGACCACCCTGCTCCTATCCGATGTGCACAGCAGTAACATATTTATATAAAGAGGCTCTTGTGAAATAGCAGAAAAGATATAGTGGAGGGCAAGAAATAACCAGCTTGAACTTTGGTTCTGGCTTGGTTTGGTTGTTATGGAAAAACAATGTGCTCTGCTAGTCGCTCTATTGAAATAGAAATGTATATCATGTTTCCTTCTCTTCCAATTTATTGAGTTGATCTTATTGTGTAATGTTAACATCAAATGAAAAACCTTAACCTGTTTTGCCTGAATCCTTGAGAACATTGATTTAGTCATTGTTGAAGTTCAACTGTGAATCTTGGACAGCTTAGCTAGTTGCAGAGTTGGATGGAATTCAATCTATAGTTGGCAGGCAAAAGAAAAGGGAAAAAGAAATCAACACACTTCTGATTTTGCACAACGTGTCTTGTTTCTTCTGCTTCTACAATCTGAGTAGATTAACATACATGCAACTGAAGATGTCTAAAGCCTATGAGACTAATGAAAATTCTAGATAAGCCCCAAAACTAATTACAGAAAAAATCTTGTGTGTACTCACAGAAGCAATGAGTGCCATTCGTTCAAGTTTTGCTACTTGAGGCAGGAGGCCAATTTAATCCAATCTCTTATAACTTATTAGTGTTGGCAATCACAGCAAATGTCCAGTCATTGGGGAATTCCTTGGCTGATGCCCAGTTTCTTTTGTAGAAACCACAAAATTTGAGGGGTCTTTATTGTTGGCTTATGAATGGATTGGACACACATCTTTGCAACTGCCAAAAGACCTTTGAGCTCTCTAAAATCATAGCTGTCTCCTAGATCTGGATCTATCATCTGGTGAATGGACCTTCTCCAGAGACGAGAATTTTGGACCCACTGAACTAAGTCAACACCTCCGTCCTCCGAGGATTGACCCGTGACTAACTCAAGAATCAACAAACCAAGCTGGTAGATTGTATGTTTGCAAATCTCATCTCTACATTCTGCAAGATAAGCAATGCAAGAACTGAAGAGAGGCTACAGCCTTTATGCTCTGAGGTGATACCAGAAGACATCATACCTTTGGAGCATTTAGATTTTGGCTGTTGAATGTTGTTCTCAATTGAACAAAGAAGGCTGACATCACAGAGCTGTAACAAGGAATCGTACATAATGTCATTGATTTGTCGACTGTTGACTAGTTTAACAAAAGATGATGCAGGTCTGAAGCGGACATCAAATATGATGATGAAGTAATTCTACTGTAATAGGCTTAAGTTTGCAACTCTTACTTTAGCTGTAAAGTTCTCATCCAGCATGATGGTACTTGAACTGATTGAAACGTGGTACATAGGTGGATCACAAAAGAAATGGAGATATTCCTACATCAGGATGAAATCAACCATCAGCGAGTTTAACATTTTGGCAGATGAAGCAGTATAATAATCATATCTTACAAGAGAAAAATAGATTTATGTCGGCAAAATAATTTAAATCACTTTTAAACTTAGCTAAGATTATTAGTATCCTCCCCGAACTATGTCCGGTCTTAATTACCCTCAAACTTGGCCTTTTGAGAGTCATTATCCCCTTAGACGCTAATGTGGTAAAAACTATGGGTGCATCACTCGCCACGTGGATTTTTCCGTTTATGTGGCATTTTTTAAAAAAATAAAATGTTTTTTACCTTTTTAAGAATATTACTTTTTTAGATACATTTTTTTATAATAAAACTTGGATATAACTACATTATTTAGGCTCAATATTTTTATTTGGCAAAAAATGATAAAGTTATAGTTAATTTTTTTTTGAATTTCACCTAAAAATAAAGATTTCAACAATTAAAATAAATAGTCAAGGCATCTAAAAAGTTATAAAAAATACATAATTGAAATATAGTCATTGCATTTAAAGAAGAAATAAAAAGAGTGTATACAAAACAACAACAACAACCCAATATAATCCCACATAGTGGGGTCTGGGGAGGGTAGTTTGTACGCAGACCTTACCTCTACCCTGGGATAGAGAGGCTGTTTCCAAATAGACCCCTGGCATCCTTCCCTCCAAGAACATCTCATCTTGCTCTTGGGGAGACTCGAACTCACAACCTCTCGGTTGGAAGTGGGGGTTGCTTACCATCAGAGCAACCCCTCTTGTCTTCTTTCTGGGGAGGTAGTATGTACGCAGACCTTACCCCTACCTTTGGATAGAGAGGCTGTTTCCAAATAGACCCCCGGCATCCTTCCCTCCAAGAACTTCCCACCTTGTTTTTGGGGAGACTCGAACTCACAACCTCTTGGTTGGAAGTGGGGGTTGCTTACCATCAGAGCAACCCCTCTTGTTCTAAAAAGAGTGTATACTTGTAAGAAATTATAAGTAGCAATTTTACGCTATCTTTATTTCTTATTTTGATGCAATGACTATTTATTTCAACTGTATATTTTTACTTTTTAGGTAAAATCGTAAAACAAAAAATTAGAGAATCGTAATTTAGAGCTATATAAAATATTACAGCCAAAATAATTAATTTCAAACTATGTATGTTTTATAACTTTTAGATGTCTTGGCTATTTATTTCAATTGTATAAATCTTTATTTTCAGGTCAAATTCAAAAAAAGATTAACTAAAACTTTATTATTTTTGGCCAAATAAAAATATTTATCTTAAATGATGTAGTTCTATTCAAGTTTTACCATAAATTGTATTAGAAAAACTTATCTAAAAAGTAATATTCTTAAAAAGATAAAATCTTAATTTATTTTCAAAATAATGCCACATAGACAGAAAAATTCACGTGGCATGTGAGTGCACCCACACTTTTTGCCACATCAGCGTCAAGAGGGGTAATGGCTTTCAAAAGGCCAAGTTGAAGGGGTAATTAAGATCGGGCATAGTTTAGGGAGGATACTAATAATCTGAGCCAAATTTAGGGATGGTTTAAGGTGTTTTGCCGATTTATGTCCAATCTATGGCATACATTTTGTTGTATTACTCTGAGCTAGAAAGTGATCACAAGTTGGACTCCTGCCATCTCTTATAGGTTGTAACAGAAACATGCAGTTCTTGCACGATCATTATATAATATACGGTACAATCTATATTGGTGTATGCTCCACACCTCCTGAATGGAGCTGAATGACTACAGTCATTTTAGATCTTCAATGTATCCTGGAATGAAAACTAAGACAATCTTGTCAACTGCTTGAGTTTTAGGTTCAAGATTATCTTCTTTTATAACTGAGAAATCCCTAAGGGTTAGCTGGCGCACAGTTTGCTACTGGGGGGATAATGAATTGGCCATCTACCTTTCTCTATTTAAATATTAGGCTTATGTCCGCAAAAGGATATGAACTTGTGACATGCGCCTGACCACGTATAATACAAGACTACAGAAAATTTTATCTTTTATGACTGAATAATTGGGAAGTTTTTCTCCCCATCAGTGCAAGACTACACGACTACAGAAACTTATGTCTTCTAGAACTAACTAATTAATATGTCTGTACTACAAATTGTTCTCCAAAGATCAATTTTTTTAGAAGAGGTACCATCTTATGCATATTTTTAATATATATTCAGCTTACTTGAAAGTTCAGTTTTCCAGGAAACAACTTTGGAACATAGAAGTTCAGTTTATTGGAAGCACCAAAATCCATAAGAGGTTAGGTCACAACCTGGAAAATCATGAGCATGTTAATTTCAAATGTCATGAAGAATAGTATTGTGTGCAAAAGACTACTCGGAATTTAATGCCGTTGGCATCACATATTTGCACAAAATTTGCAGCCTAGGTAGGTCATGACTCGCAGCTTAGGCCTCCTGGCCTCCTCTTCTCCGTATTCACTTTCCCAACCACCCGCACCTCGAGAAAAGCTTTTTAAATGACATAATATTTCTAGTGGTAACAGAAGGGAGGACTGTTTGTCACTACTTCAACAAAAGGTGAATCTAAAACCAAATAGGCCAGGAAATATATATAATGCTAGCATCGTTCTCCATACTAGTTGCTCAGAATGAGTTTAGTGCTCTATCAAAAGCACCGTCTACCATCACGAATATCAGTTCTGGTCAGATTGCTAGGTTTAACAAGAGAATAATTACTTGACTAAATGGAATGATGCCAGCAGAGGGCTCAGAGTCTATTTTTAATACTTTTTGGGGCAGTGTCAAAGTGTTTGGCTGTTCGAGTTAGCCTAGCAATAATCTTGTGAACTCTAGTTAGTTATAGTTAGTTAGAGCAGGTAGTGGTTAATGCCAGCTCATAAGTTAATGGTTAGTGTAGTTAGGCTTGTATAAATACTCCCCTGTATTCCAGAGAGGAGATAGAGAATCATTTTGCAATGCTTGCTTCTTCTTCATTTCTGTGCCCTAGAGGCTTCTGCCATTAGAGCAGTGCAAAGCTTTGTGAATCTGATCGTCGTGAGAGCAGATTTTAGCAAATAACTACATCTTCAATTATGGTAATTCAAAATTGTTAAAAGCATAATATGGAAATATTCAACATAAGTACAAGATATGCAGCTTCAGGACCATACCACAGCAGCAGCAATGCCAACGGCGATCTGCAACCGTATTCTCCAGTTCAATGGAGTCTTCAGAGGATCTGCAAGGACCACATTTAGTCAGAGGAACATCCATGAAACTCAACACGAAATGGCAGAAGAAAAAAGAAAAGAAAAAAAAGAAGACTTAAAAACTTACCAGAGAGGTGTTCCTTCAGACTTCCTTTTTCCATTTCTTCAAAGACTAGAAACCTGAAAGTAGACAAGACCTGCTATCAAAGAGTGGGAAAAAGGCCAAAAGAATAAAAGAAAAGAAAACCGAAAAAGGCAACAAATGAAAAGAAAGAAAAAAGGAAACTCTGCACTCAGAAACCGTAGGAAGTAAAGAATATCCACTGCAATTCAGCAATAAAGCTCTCCGATGATATTTTATTTAGTTGTATTATATGAAAGGATGTGGCTAAATTATATGCAGTATCCGTATTACACGATCGCATGATATTATCAGATCAGGCAGAAAGGCAGAAATCCTAGGTCAGACTCCAATCAGAACCATCAACGAGATACTTTCATTTTCTTTGGAATAGCACTGTACTTTCTCTAACAAGACAGTCTGTACAAACAATTCAGCATGATATTGTCATCAGGCAGAGAGGCAGAAATCCTAGATCAGACTCTCATCAGAACCATCAACGAATACTTTCATGTTCTTGGCGTATTAAAGAAAAGCAGGTTTGCATGTGAGGAGCATGTTGCATATGTAAAAGAAAATATTAAAGTTTCTTGTCTCTAACTGTATGGTGGTTAGTACAATTCAACAAACTAGAACAGTAAATATGGGATGCATGTTCCATTTGGAATATTACAATGCAAAGCATTGAACACATTCATACAGGTTACTAAAAAACTGTTTGAAATGAAGCACTATCACAGCAAATAAAGGCTTCAGGCTTAAATATCAACTTATTGGAGACCAGGGAAAACAGAACTTAACAGAAACTACAAAGAGCTTCAGAAAAAAAGTGAGATGCCGTGCATACCAAGGGGCAGAATGTCATGCAATTCAGGAATAAACACAGTAATAAAGAACAAATTTTCCAAATATGGGTGCTCCCAAATTACAGCTAAGTCTTTGAAAGTTATAAGGTATTTCTTGAGAGTAATATGATGGCTACCATCCATCAGTAGACCTACATGTTCAGAAAATATGATGGATATTTTTTACTTTTTGCCAGATAGGAAAAAGAGCTAATAATCTGGTTTTAGAATGTGCAATAGAACAGTATTATATTCTAATAGGTAATATGTTCACGAAACAATCAACTAGTCCCTTCACTCACTCTATCTCATAGTTAGCTTAATAATCAACAAGACATAGGACCTTTCCACAATAAAAAATCTCCGTCAAGCCAAAGCTTAGGAATTGACCTCTTAGGGCCACTAGAGAACCCACTAAGTGCAGCAATATGCCGATGATGCAAACGACCGAGTAACTGTACCTCCCTATAGAAGGCAGTATCATCTTGATCTTCAGCAGCTCGGACTTCTTTTACTATCGCAACATGGCCATTTCGAAATTTGGCTCTGTAAGCAACTCTTTTGGAAGAGATATAAACAACTCTCCTAAAACCATCAGTTGCTTTCTTTATATCTTTATAAGAAAAATGTTTCACCAAGGATATTGGACCTGAAAATTGACTAAAATTGATAAACAAAAAATCCCATGGTTTTCAATGCTAACTTTAAATCTAGCAGTAGACACCATAAAAGAGTTTCTAATATTAGTTGAAATATAAATGTCTTTTAGTTCAATGTTCAAACAGTCAAGTAAAACTTTCTAATTTTTCTTTTTATTCTTGTTTTTCCTTCCTTTTAGCTTCTTTGTATCACCAATTGGCAATGAAGTATAAGAAGAAAAAAGAAAAAGAAAAATAAAAATCACTAACAATGTTGCTATCCCCACTTCTCCAGTCAGCACAACAAGACAAGTCAAAAGCTTTACAACTCACAAAGTAACAATTTAATTTAATTCACATCAATTTCAACTTCAGGTTCATTACAAAACTGCAGCTGATACTCCTTCAGCCAGCAGAAAATGACAAGTCCTGATAACTTACTATCAATTCACAAAATTACCACTTTACTGAAAACCCACTCAAATATTAATTTCAGGGTAATATAAAACAAAATTTTCAATAAACTACCACACAATTACACATAATCTTGGACGCAAGAACTACCATAGCACAATTTGACTAAACCAACTAAAGCTAAAATTGAACAAATGCAAATTTCATATAATTTGGGCCAGCTGGGGTTACCTGAATGGGAAAAAGGCCAAAAGAATAAAAGAAAAGAAAACCGAAAAAGGCAACAAATGAAAAGAAAGAAAAAAGGAAACTCTGCACTCAGAAACCGTAGGAAGTAAAGAATATCCACTGCAATTCAGCAATAAAGCTCTCCGATGATATTTTATTTTTGTTGTATTATATGAAAGGATGTGGCTAAATTATATGCAGTATCCGTATTACACGATCGCATGATATTATCAGATCAGGCAGAAAGGCAGAAATCCTAGGTCAGACTCCAATCAGAACCATCAACGAGATACTTTCATTTTCTTTGGAATAGCACTGTACTTTCTCTAACAAGACAGTCTGTACAAACAATTCAGCATGATATTGTCATCAGGCAGAGAGGCAGAAATCCTAGATCAGACTCTCATCAGAACCATCAACGAATACTTTCATGTTCTTGGCGTATTAAAGAAAAGCAGGTTTGCATGTGAGGAGCATGTTGCATATGTAAAAGAAAATATTAAAGTTTCTTGTCTCTAACTGTATGGTGGTTAGTACAATTCAACAAACTAGAACAGTAAATATGGGATGCATGTTCCATTTGGAATATTACAATGCAAAGCATTGAACACATTCATACAGGTTACTAAAAAACTGTTTGAAATGAAGCACTATCACAGCAAATAAAGGCTTCAGGCTTAAATATCAACTTATTGGAGACCAGGGAAAACAGAACTTAACAGAAACTACAAAGAGCTTCAGAAAAAAAGTGAGATGCCGTGCATACCAAGGGGCAGAATGTCATGCAATTCAGGAATAAACACAGTAATAAAGAACAAATTTTCCAAATATGGGTGCTCCCAAATTACAGCTAAGTCTTTGAAAGTTATAAGGTATTTCTTGAGAGTAATATGATGGCTACCATCCATCAGTAGACCTACATGTTCAGAAAATATGATGGATATTTTTTACTTTTTGCCAGATAGGAAAAAGAGCTAATAATCTGGTTTTAGAATGTGCAATAGAACAGTATTATATTCTAATAGGTAATATGTTCACGAAACAATCAACTAGTCCCTTCACTCACTCTATCTCATAGTTAGCTTAATAATCAACAAGACATAGGACCTTTCCACAATAAAAAATCTCCGTCAAGCCAAAGCTTAGGAATTGACCTCTTAGGGCCACTAGAGAACCCACTAAGTGCAGCAATATGCCGATGATGCAAACGACCGAGTAACTGTACCTCCCTATAGAAGGCAGTATCATCTTGATCTTCAGCAGCTCGGACTTCTTTTACTATCGCAACATGGCCATTTCGAAATTTGGCTCTGTAAGCAACTCTTTTGGAAGAGATATAAACAACTCTCCTAAAACCATCAGTTGCTTTCTTTATATCTTTATAAGAAAAATGTTTCACCAAGGATATTGGACCTGAAAATTGACTAAAATTGATAAACAAAAAATCCCATGGTTTTCAATGCTAACTTTAAATCTAGCAGTAGACACCATAAAAGAGTTTCTAATATTAGTTGAAATATAAATGTCTTTTAGTTCAATGTTCAAACAGTCAAGTAAAACTTTCTAATTTTTCTTTTTATTCTTGTTTTTCCTTCCTTTTAGCTTCTTTGTATCACCAATTGGCAATGAAGTATAAGAAGAAAAAAGAAAAAGAAAAATAAAAATCACTAACAATGTTGCTATCCCCACTTCTCCAGTCAGCACAACAAGACAAGTCAAAAGCTTTACAACTCACAAAGTAACAATTTAATTTAATTCACATCAATTTCAACTTCAGGTTCATTACAAAACTGCAGCTGATACTCCTTCAGCCAGCAGAAAATGACAAGTCCTGATAACTTACTATCAATTCACAAAATTACCACTTTACTGAAAACCCACTCAAATATTAATTTCAGGGTAATATAAAACAAAATTTTCAATAAACTACCACACAATTACACATAATCTTGGACGCAAGAACTACCATAGCACAATTTGACTAAACCAACTAAAGCTAAAATTGAACAAATGCAAATTTCATATAATTTGGGCCAGCTGGGGTTACCTGAATGAGATCTGAAATGGAACCAAGCAAGAATAAGAAGCCTGATCTTGAAGATCAAAGCTTCCATTGACAGATTGTGCAGAGAAGGACAAGAAAAGGAAGCAGCTTTTAATAATACTAAGAGTCGCAAGTGGGTCAGATAATTGATTATGACCCATTGTTGCTTCTGACTTTAAAAATCGAATATATGCCCCCCTTTTTCTTTAATAAATTGGGGAACTTTTACTGTCCTTTTCATTTTACTTTTGCTCTGTTAGGTAAAAATTGCTAGTATTGTTAACAGTTGGAGCATAGAATAAGATTATATATCTGATTTTCTGTTATTCTATATGATTGCGAAGGAGTGAAAGAGAGGATGCTAACGGGAACGGCAGTGGTTAGGTCGTTAAGGTGGGGGACCCACGGGGTGAAGGGTAAAATAGTAAATTGGAAATTTTGTTTGAAAACCCTGGCATGTGATTAAATGTAAGTTAGATACTTATTAATAGATGACCTCATTTTGTCATATAATTCCTTGGCTTGAAGTCAGTGTCACACCTCAAAAATCAACTTCCAAATTCCAATCGTAAAGATTTCTTTTACAATATTTCTGTTGAAAACAGCTTACACTATTTACGTGTTACTATTAAGATCATTAGAATGATAAGCAACCAATAAATAACTAAAATGATAAATATTTTAAACCAAATTGCGCAACCAATATATGAATTAGATCATACTCATAACGTTGGCGGTAGACATGCTTCCTCACGAAGAGGGAACAATCATGGTAGAAGACGAGAATTTTCCAACCGTGGATGGGATAATTACACGATTGGAGAGGTTAGATCGGACTTCAAGAATCCACTTGATGGCGACCCTGAATCTGTTGTTTCAGAGATGGATACGGCGACGCTCGTGGCGAATCCAGACCCACGTCAAACTTGTCCCTGCTAGTAGCGTTGTCGTGCAGGTACACCACCCAGGGTACTATGCATTATACGTGTACCGGTTCATCGTCGATTATACACTTCCTCTTCCATCCACGGCGGAGGATTTTTGCCGTTATTATAGTATGCCCAGCTCAGCTCTTCCCGTACATATACAAGCTTTTCCTTATTATTATCAAGTACGCGGAGCTGGCCAACCGTGGTATTTCTCTCCGCCATCTGCTTCACCTCTTTGCCCCAAGTTTTCAGAGGGGTACGATGATACACTTGCGCCATCGTGGGACCAAGGTACTGGTGGTGAAGATAGATGATAAAACTAATCGCCATTTTTGGGAAAATTTCTTCTATTTAAGGACGGAGCACGTGGTGTCGAACCCCAACGGGTTCCCTGAGGAGTGAAACTTCGCTCGTAAGTGTTTCTCTCAAATGGATGTTGTTTCTTTTTGGTGTTCTGATCGTTCATAACCCCCCTCCATTTGTAGCCGAGAAGGACCCTCCTTCGCTAACATTCGTGATAGGGTGAGCAAAATTTTGCCCCATACAGTGGGGATTTGTGAGTGGTCGCCCTTTAGTGAGAGGTTTGGGCATAGACCTCGACCGCATAGTCATCTTGCTTTGATCCTAGTAATTTTGGCCGTTTTGGCCTTTGTACCATCCTTCCTTTCCTTTCATTTTTCACTTATCTTTATTTGCTGGTAGGTCGGAGGGCTTCGAGAAGGGTGAGGGCTCCTACTCCTGCCTTTAGACAGTCGAGTACTTCGACCGGGCCTATACTTGTTGTGGTCACAAGCAAGCCTGCTCAGATTGCTACTATCTCTCGGACCCCGGAGGTGCGTGTATCTAGCGGCCAAGACGTTTCCCTACTAGTGGGGATTCTGCCCTATTTAGTTTTTCATTTGGTGGACGAGTCATCACAGGGCAAAGATGAAGAGGCTCACCTGAAGAGGCAAAGGGTAGAGGTTAGCGGCAGAGCAATTGAGAACGAGAAGTCTGCGAGGGGGGGACGGGTGCCTGAGTTGACCTCGGTTGAACCATTGGGTGGTATGGATTTGGGTATAGTGGTCGTACCTCATTTGGAAGTGGAGGTCGACTTCGTGGAAGCAAGGGAGCGACCAGAGGTGGCTGCATTTGTTCCGAGGAATGATTTGTCAACGTCGGAGTCGATCGACGTTCCTTCTTTGGACGAGGAGAAGGCAAAAAGAGTGTCATGGATGATTACGAATCCGACTCTAACGTTGATCCTGAGGAGGTAAAATATTTGACGAGGGCTTACTCGGGTGGAGGTGAGAATGGATGGCTCCTCTCGCTCAATCATAATCCATTTGGACTGCGATTTGTTGGAGATACGATGAGCATGGTCACTTTCTTTGCCCTTATCTGCTCTGCCGCCAAAAACAGGACCCTTCAGGTGCTCTAGGATTCTGACCTGTTACTGGGCATATCTGGGATGGTTCTGAGGGTGAGTTCCTTTCATCGTTTCTGCAATTTTAATCTTTTCCTCTTTCTATATTTATTAATTTTTGGTCTTTCTTCTTATCCTCTTTTTAGACTTTCATTTTGGAGATCGAGAGTGCCCTCCGAGAGAGTAGCGGAAGGTAGTTTTTCAGAAGATGGTTTCTAAGTACGTCCATTATCGTGAGCTACATGCACAGTTTAGAGTAGGTGGTAACCTCCAGCCCCTTAGAGAGAATTGGGTCAGAAGGACGAGGAGCTTGTGCAAACTATTGGTAGATGCAATGAGCACGAGGGGTTGCTCAGGGCCAAGGATGACGAGCTCGAGGTGAGCAAGGGGGTCATGGCCGAGTGCGTCGACCTTCAAGCACAATTGGCGACCCTGCGGGATGAGCTTGAGCAGAGCTCAATTAGAGTTTCCGGCCTGAGTGGCGAGTTAACTATGAAATGGCATAGTTGGTGAGGGTCGAGGAGGTTTGGGTAGCGGCTTTGGTAAAGGTGGCGACATTAGATAGCTTTATCCGCGTCCTTAGGTCTGAACGTGCAACTGATGCAGAGACAATTGCTCTAAGGGAGGCGCAACTTACGGAATTGGTGGTCTTGAGAGAGATGTCTCGGGCCTAAGTGAGCAAGTTGTCGCTCTTGAGGCTGAGAAGGCACGGTTGTTGGCTCAGCCTTCCTCCTCTCATGCTTCTTCTTTCCCTGACATTCCTCATGATTTATGTGAGATGTGGATCCATGCCAAGTCTCAGCTGGACATTTTAGGAACTTGTAGATGGTGAGGAAGATTCTTGAGGCCGACTTTGAAGATGCCCATGTTAAAGCACGTGAAATCAGGCTTGCCTGTTTTTATGACCCCGCCATGCTGTGGATCGGCGATGATGAAGAGCACTTGGACGGGCTTGCATCTGATACTTGGTATGACAATAGTGCAGGTGGAGAAGATGTAGTGTGATACTCTTTTACGTAATTTGGTTCTTTTCTTTCTTTTTCTTTTTGTTTTTGGTGAGAACATCTTTCTCCCTTTGTAAGATATTTTTTATTTTATTTTTTGGAATGGAATGGCTATGACTTTTTCTGTATGCCCTTGCTTCTTTTTGCTTTTCTTCAAATGATTTTCCTTTGTAAGAGTTCTTGATTCTTAGTTGATTGGAACGTGGCCGAATGTTAGGTAATTGTAACGAAGACGAATGAGAGTCGATTCGAGCGAGATCGAATTTGACTCTTAAGTGATTCGAACGAGGTCAAATGTTAATAAATTGGAATGGGGTCGAATGTTGTCTTTATGTTATTCGAACGAGGTCGAATGTCAATTAATTAGAGCGAAGTACAATGTTGACTTTTAAGTGATCTGAACGAGGTCAAATATGAGTCGATTCGAGCGAGATCAAATATTGACTCTTAATTTTGGTGTAATGTATGAACTTGGTAGAGATGAAAAACTCGTGTCTGCGTATTTTTCTTTGTTTATACATTCATTGGAGAAGTTTACATGTTTTTGCTCTATTCATGCATACATTGTAGAAGTCCTAGTATATCTAGTCCCTTCATTGGTCCACCTGAAAAAGTAGTTGAGAGGTCGAGCGATAAACTTAACTTCGAGACGCTCTCTTTGTCGCCTCGTTAAAAACTTTCCCGAGAAAATCCAATTAGGACAAAACTTGGGTGTCATGTTTACATGGGAAAAAGAAAATAAGCCTATGTTACTTTTTAAGAATTGGTGAAATTTACCTGGATCTTGGAGCTTATGGACAATGAAAGCTTTCTTCCTGCGATCGTCATCATCTAATTAGACGGGGTCGAGATTCTCTACGGTTGACCTTGTGGCTTCTACGATTTCGGGATATCTGATGACGACTTTCCATTCATCGCCATCTGACCCCAACTCTGTTAATTGATATGCTTCCTTATCCTTTCCTTTTAATTGTTGGGTGTATGTGCAGTCTTGGGTAATGTAGTAGCATTATCAGGCTGTGCGCTACTCTCCTGGGATGCAGAATACTTCTATGGGGTTAGAAATTTAATGACTTTGTATAAGCTGGAGGGGATGTCTTTCATGGTGTGTATCCAAGGTCGGCCTATGATGGCATTGTACATCGTATCCTAGTCCATGATGTGGAACGTGGTCTCCAAAGTGATGCTGCCGTCCAGGACGGGCAGTGTGATTTCTCCATATATATGCTCAACTGCATTGTTAAAACCTGTTAGAGTAAGGCAACATAGAATTATATTGTCCTTGAGCTTTATTTGGGTAAGAAATGAGAATGGATGATACATGCATCGCTTCCATCGTCGACCATAATACATTTTACATCAGTATTAAAAACACGTAAAGTAATGACAACGGCGTCATAGTGAGGAAAGACCAAACCGTGGGTATTTGACTTATCGAAGATAATACTTTCTTCGAGTTCGTCATATCGTTTGTGGTGATCGACCGCTTGAGTTTGTTGGTGGTTGTGAACTTCACATTGTTGATAGATTGGTCGTCGTTGTCACGACCCAAACCCGGTCGTGATGGCACCCAGCCCTAAAGCTAGGTAAGCCTGACAAACATTCGCTTCCAACGTAACATTTAAGTCTCAAACTGAGAATTTAACAAAATAATAATCCAAGAATATAAATAAGGTAGTATAGGTAAATACGGAAATCGAAGACACACCCATATGATCTGGGGGTCACGAGTCTAGAGCCTCTAAACAAAACTGAGTAATAATAATAGTATCTGAATACCAAAACCAAAATCTGGGGAAGTATATAATAATATTAAAATGAAGAAATAATGAAGAGCAGCCGGGTCCTGCGAACGTTATGCAGCTACCTCAACGACTCTGAAATATCTATGGAGACTACGAGAATCAGCTACGCCTCCGGTGCACCTGAATCTGCACACAAGGTGCAGGGAGTAGGGGTGAGTACTACCGACTCAATGAACAATAAGTATAAAAAATGACTGAAAGCAGGAAATCCACAAAGTACCACAACGCAAAGCTATAACTAACAATCCTATAACTTCGCTACAGGCTAACGGCATAACCGTATCACAACAACAACCAAGTATCAGATAAAGATGAAAAAGTACTCACCTCTAACTGGTTGTAGCCTCGTCTGCAATGCCTTTTCCCTCCAAATCTTCTCCTACGAGCGTCGAATCTATTCAAAACCACAACGAATAGGTTATTATAGGCTACTCAAACATAACCCAATTGAAATTATTCGAAAAACATTAAAAATCACGAAGTTGGTAAAACCAGAGCCCCGTGCCCACTTCTCGAAAATTTCTGAAAATTACATCTTCGGATTCCTCGTTTCGCCACGAGTCCATACATATAAAGTTCACCAAAAGCAGGATCTGTTTGACCCTTCAAATCCCTGAAATTCGTTTTCTAAACACTAAGCCCTAGTTCTTCACAATTTCTACACAATTTCATGGAATTTGAGGTTGATTCTTTCTAAAAATGATGTTTTATTCCAAGAGACTTACCTCTAATCGATAACCGCTGAAACCCCACTTCAAATCGCTCAAGAACCTCTCTTGGCGGAGTATGAATGGTGAAAATATTATGAGGGTTGCGTATGAAATTTAGCCCTTAAACTGTTTTGCACAGACGTCTCCTTCTATGTGAACGCAACCCAAGGCACACGATCACGGAGAACAAATTCCAGACCCTTAAGGTTCCTCTTACGCAATCGCAGGTGAGACCACGCGATCGCAGAACTCTAACCAGCGATCCTACGCGATTGCACACGCTCCTACGCTATCGCACTGACACACCACTCTAGCCTACGCGATTGCAGACCAAGATACGCGATCGCAGAGACCAAATTAGCACCCCCTCAGAACCTTCTATGCGATCGCAGTCCCAGGCTCGCGATCGTAGAGGGCAATTTCTGCTCTGCAATTTCTGCTGCACTATTTTATTCCAAAAATTCCCATTAGCCATCCGAAATCACCCCGAGGCCCTCGGGGCCTCAAACAAAAGCACAGACATATTCTATTACCTCATTCAAACTTGCTCATAACATAAAACCATTATCATAAACATCAAAACCATCAAATTACCACGGATTCAAGCCTAAGTTAAACTAAAACTTCCGAAACTTGCATTTGCTCCAAAACCCGACATAAACACCTTCGAATGATCTAAAAATTTGAACACATATCAAACATTACCTAACACAACTACAAAAACTATCGAAATTTCATTTTGACTCCCGGATCAAAATATCACCTATCAACCGGACTTCGCCAAATTTCTAACTTAGCCAATTCAAGCCTAATTCTACACCGGACCTCCAAATTCAGTTCTGCTTTCGCTTCTAAATCACAATTCACCGTCCGAAACTAGTCGAGCCATCAGAAATCCATTTCTAGCTCTCTAACTCAAAAGTCAACGTCCAGTTGACTTTTCCAACTTAAACTTTCCTTAAAGAGACTATTTGTCTCGTTTCAATCCATATTCAATCCGAAATACTTCAAACTCATCAAACACATATAATAACACATGAATAATCATATAACGAGGAAAACAGGGCGAAACTCACGTGACGGCGGGTCGGGTCGTCACAGTCGCCTCCTCCGATGATCATTTAAATGGTCTGAACTAGGGAAGGTGGTTTGGTGGCCCTTGGTGTTGCTCTCTCCCAGGGGAAAAGTTGGTCCTCCCACAATTGATCATCAATTATTTCATGTGCCCTTGGTGAAGAATGTTCTTGACCTCCTGTCTAAGGGTGATGCAGTCCTCGGTTTTATGACCCCGCTCATGGTGGAATTCGCAGAGGCCATTTGACTTTTTGGTGCTCGGGTTGGATTTCATCTTCTGTGGCATTTTACTTTTGGACCGAAATTCTACAGTATGTAGACTATTTCTGAGGGAGAACCACAAAAATTGTGAGCTGATAACAAGTGGCATACCTTTTTCATTTCGGTGGATTCCCATTCACGGCCTGGATGGACCTTCATCGGCATGGAGGCAGTATGAGGGTGCCTTTGACATAAAGCTGGTGTCGTTCTCGATTGGGTTGGGATTCCACTAGATCCCTCCTACTGCCGTTTCTCCGATCTCTTCTAGACTCCATTTTGATCGAGGTCAAACGTTGGGTAGATCCGTTGAGATCGTCCTTAACGGCTCTTACCTCGGAACAATAGGCATTGTGTATCTCATCCCAAGTGGTTGGAGTTTCATGAGTTGGCTCAACAACCTTTTTATCGCCCGTGATCCTCTTGTACTTAGACCATTTTGGAAAGCGTCTACCGCCATTCCTTCATATACATTCGGAAGGGTCATTCTCACAAGGTTGAACTGGGCGAGGAAGTCTCTTAGCCCTTCGCCAGGCGATTGCTTAATGGAGAATATGTCGTTCACCTTCGCTTATGCTTTTTTGGCCTCGACATGGGTGGTGATGAACTTATTTGTCGTTTCCTCGAATGTTTCTATGGAGCGCACAGGTAGCTATGAGTACCAATTCAGGGGTCTGCCTGTTAGGGTCTCTCCAAACTTCTTCAACAATATGGATGATACTTGTTCTTTTGCGAGGTCATTGCCTTTCACTGTAGTGACATAATGGGTCACGTGGTCCTCCGGGTTTATCGTGCCATCATATATTTTCAAGTATGGCGGTATTCTGAAGGTCTTTGGTATGGAGTTTGGTGTAGCTTCGTTGCTATATGGTTGCTCGACAAACCGATTCAATTCTCTTTTTGGTAGAAGTTTTCGGGCACCAGGTAGTTTGTCTACCCTTTCTTGGTGCTCTTTCATTTGGCTACGGAGCATTTTTTTTGCTCTCCATCTCCTTTATTTTTCTCAAGATAGTTGTACGGGTATCATTACATTCATCACTAACAGTTTGAGTAATACTTGGTGTGGGGGGAGCTTGCTGTTCATCAGCTACTGATGTGATGCCATCTCTTCTTTGGTGCCTATTCGACATACAAGCGGCCTTTCGAGGAAGACGGTTAGCGTATTTTTCAACCATGCCTCAAATAACCTTTTCACTACTGGTGGTGCCTCTTTTGTTATAAAGGTCGAGGCACCCTTTCGGTGAGAGGTCGTGACACTGTTGGGAGGTCGAGGCGAGATGTTTCGCCTGGGAGAGGTGTTTGGTGTTATGTCTTCACCCTCCAATTCGTCCACTTCATTGATGATGTTGAGGATATTGGTGGTGAGATCAGCTATCTCCTTTCTCTTTTCCTCTCTGTTGCCTGCTATGTCAGATTTGTGCAAACAAGAAAATACGTGATTTTGCAAAGCTTTGTGCATTTTCTTAGATCTATAAGAAACTAAAACTTTAAATAGAAAATCCCCATAGATGGCGCCAAATTATTTGACCAAACAGTATTAAGCCTTTTTGTTTAACTAATTAAATAAAACAATGATGAGTAAATTCTGGTTAAATATAATATATCCTAAATCTGAGACAAAAAGATGTCAGCAATGCAAATTACGTGTTCAAGGCTATTAAATACCAATAGGGTATTTAATGATATTGATGTGAATAAATGAGGGAGTAATGATAATCAATAAATATGATTAATGGCAATAAATGTAAATAGAGAGATTGATTCACCCAAATGTTCAATAAAGTGGACGATTCTCTCTCTTACAATATGTATAGCAATTAAACGTAGGTATATAGAACACTTTCTCGGATCTGATGTGGGAAAGCTTAGGACTAACAACAAATTGAATCTTTTGTAAAAATCATATTTATAGTTACTTGAGAGTCAACGTTTCTAGAGAGATTATTATATAAAATCTTACCTATCTTTTTTCTCTCTCTAGTCCTACTTATATGGGACATATCCCTTACCTACCAAAAGTACAAGTGCAGAGAATATTCTATTGAATATTCCTTTGAAATATCGTATTGCTAAACTAGTCGTTTTTGGCCGATTTGAATGTCAGACTTCGACTTTAGCTGCTCGGCACACCAATGGTACTTCTTATGCATGACCTTGGCCTAATCGACTCCTAATTGTCCTCTATTAGGTGAGGTTCACTTGATCTGATTTTGTCCCATACACCTATGCTCGCGACTATATAAATACACTTAAGGTTTCAATCCATGTTAAGGTTCCCATGATTAGCTAGTCCCGCGTACACAATACCCTCCCCAAGCCCCACGATATGAAATAATACTGGGTATATTGTTGTTCTTATTTTGTGTGGCCCATTGCATGGTTCAAGGTATGCAATTTTCTTCCTGAAACTGGCGATCATCAAAATAAAGATCATAGAATCATATAAGAATAATAAACATGTATGTATTAGTGCATTTTAATATTAAAATACATTATTTATTGTGAGATAGTGATTATAAATTGTCAAGAAAGTGGTCATTACTTTGGTGTAATTCATGAAATCACTAATACCATGATCCACCACATTACCCACTAAAGCTTATATTTTGTAACCACTAACCCGTGTTCTATTATTTTATTATCTCATTATCTTATTATTTATTTCATGGAAGAGATTTTACACCTATAAATATTAGTGTTTCTTCATTGTGTTTGGTGTGTAGAAGTATAGTAGTGTGTACAAAATAAAATGAACTTGGTGTAGTGTAAAAGAGAGTTAAGAGAAGGAGAAAATCTAAGTCTCCAACTTATTTTAGAAAATATTATTTTCTGGAAGGACGATGTTCATTTTTGGTGGAGCTTTGGACTTAACAGTTTGTCCAGAGTTTGTTTGAGTCATACAGTGTTGTCGGGTTGTTGTATCCTGGAAGGGACAAGTCAAGAGAAATACCGCTGAACCAGTGAAGATACTATTGCAGTGGACTTAAATCTCCTTAAAGAGAATGAGATATCCGCGCTTCAGACTCAAGATATTTATTTATTTTTCTTCATCTTATTTTCAACTATAGTTACTTGTAATTTCACCAACAAAACATGACTAAGATAGTTTCAGACCTTGTCATGTCGATGTCTGTAGTGTAGACGAAGCCCGCAACAATAGAAATAATGAGGTAAGGAGTAGTTAGGAATTTGAAAAAATTCATAACGCAAAGAGTTGGGTCAGAAATAACAACAATTGGTACTAATGTTGTTAGAAAATTTACATGAACTCACCAGGGACCTATTTACCTATGCGGAGGGACAAACCAGACAATACAAATTACAGTAGTCATCTAATTCATACAAGACAATAGAGAGGAGCCATAAGCAAAAAGTAGAAAGCCACATTCCACTATTCACACAAATTCTTCCAACTCTGTATTTAAGTTAAACACCAGAATAAATATCCATATTTTACATGTAGCATCTTTTTATTAATTCAATGTTAGCTGAGAAATTACCCATTAAACAGTCTCTGGATGAATCATTATTTGTTCCATGACATAATGTTAATCACCACTGAACTTTACATTAAAGTCTCCCACATTGCATTTAAGATCTGAGTCATTTAATTAATCGATGTTTTCCCAAATCTTAGGAACAACTTTAAGATTCTCTGGTTATATCTGACCTAAGACTTGATTGTTTCTACAGTAAGAAATGGTCATGTAAGGAGGACTGTATTGAGAGAAATTGAGTGTATATATAAAAATGACGTGTTAAGACATGTGGAATAGTCAAAGAGTTATTACTCGCAAAGAGACACGAATAGTAACATACACAAATAAGGGAAAAGGAAGAGGCACGAGTAGCTATTCAAAAGACTCATTACCCGTACCTATTCAAGTCATTTACACCCGCGAATCAAGGGGAATGAATCTGACGATATATGGGAGTACAGATACAATATTTAATGAGCATTGAATATTGAATACGTTAGAAAATCTATATGAAATATAATAATTGTGTAACGTAGCATTTAACATTCTTAATTACTCATAATAGCCTTATTATGACAAATGCAAAACGTATGTTTCTCAAATAGCTATAAAAGAGAGACAACTGATCAATTGTAGACACAACACTATTTGAATATACCTTGGTTCACTTATTTCTTTCGATTATATTCTTGCTATTCAAAATACTTCCTTATATACATTCTTTCGATTATCAATAACTTGTGTTCTTCTAAATTATAATTTTAATCAAAATTTTATTTTTTGGTTAAACAAATTGGTTCCATTATCGGGAATATGATAATCTATTTTCTTTTAGCCTAACTTCTCTTGTTACATTAACCATGTCGACTAACAACGACAACATTCGAGGAAACCAAGAGAACCAACAGCATCAAGCCAATCCACAGAATATTAATACTCCATTCCCTTCACCACAAGGCTCTCCACAGCGATCTCGTGAGAGTACTCTTGATGGATCTCATACAAACGAACATGCTTAATTTGAGATCCATAACGAACATGCTTAATTTGAAAATGTTGATGCTATTGATGAAGCTTTGCAAAAATTAATTGCTACACAAGTCAATAAGGCTCTTGAAGCATTTGCTAACTATTTACCAGCTGCGACACCTGCACCTACTCTAAATAATAACACTTTGGAGAACTCTCGTCCGGGGCTTGTTAACTCAAGTAGCGGTGGAGCTCCTAGTGAATCACAGGAGGGAGAACCATGTAATGTAATTAATGCTGATTTATAAAATTTAGTACTAACATTGCAAAAACAGCTCAAGGAGCAAAGTGAACGCATAAAACAAATACCTGGGGTTCCATCCGTAATCAAAAGGGTAGATATGGATAAATATTCACAGCAACCCTGGAAGCCAAGTGTTGATCCCCTGCCCATTCCAAAGAAATTCAAAATGTATGACATTCCAAAATACGATGGAACAACAGATCCACGTGACCACATGGCAGCATTCACAACATACATATAAGGCAATGATTTGACTAACCAAGAGATTGAATAAGTATTAGTTAAAAAATTTGGTGAAACACTCACCAATGGAGCGTTAACATGATATTCTCTTTTACCCGAAAATTCTATAAACTTTTTTGCTGAGCTTGCAGATTCTTTCATCAAAGAGCACTCTGGAGCTCAAAAAGTAGAAAAATAAATAGAAGATATTTTCAAGATCAAGCAAGGGGACTCAGAATTACTTAGGGAATTCATGGACAGATTCTAACGAGAAAGAATGACATTACCACACTTGAAAATTGGGCAATTATAGCTTTCACGAGCAATTTGAATGAAAAGAGCTAAGAAGCTACGAGGCAACTTAAGAAAAGACTTCATGAATTTCTAGCCATAACATAGAATAACATTTACGACATGTATAGCACATAGCTGAGGATAGAAGAGGATATTGTTCCATGATTTCAAAAAGAAGAAATAGTAAGTTCGAGACGTGTGGAGACCGAAAAGAGATCGGTAAAAACACGTACGATCCATATATGGGACCTGCGAGAAAAGATTTACGGTCAAAGAAGGATAATCAAAGGTATGATAATAAGTCTAGAAATAGAGAATCAGGTTCTTCATCAAGATCTAGGAACGAGCAAAAAAATTATGAGACACGAGATGATGATAGAAATTTGAAAGCAAGATTCGGCAGTTACAATTTCAACGTGAGCAATTCTGAGCTCATAGTTGTTCTAAGAAGCATGTGAGATAAGGTACGATGGCTAAAAGAGATGAGATCAAATCCAAACTGACACAACTCGGATCATTGGTGTGAGTTTCATAATGACCACAGGCATTAAACGGCAAAGTGCAGGTTTCTACAAAGTGAAGCTGATCATCTATTAAAACAAGGGTATCTCACTGAATTGTTTAGTGAGAAAGGTAGAAAGTTTATATGAAAAATAGACAGGAGTCCCCGAAACCACCTTCTCCCAAAAAACTGTCAACCTTATAAGTGGGGGTGAGGACATCAATGGCGTATCATATACTGCAGCTAACAATATTTTCAAAATTACTATTACCCAAGGGAAACAGGTGCGGCATGTCTTAGAAAAAGATAACATTACATCCAATGATGCAGATGCAGATGGCGTGTTAAGTCCTCATAACGACGCACAACATAAACCTCAACTGAGCAAGGACAAACAGATATGGATTCGAGGCCTGATACCATTCAAGAACCAGAGATAATGAAAGCATCAACACAATAATTGAAGAATTGGAGCATGTTGTATTATTTGTTCAATGTCCTGATAAGAAAGTCTACATAGGGGCTAATCTTAGCCAGGGCATGAGAGGTAAATTAATTGAATTTTTGAAAACTAACGTAGATTGCTTTGCTTGGTCTCATTCTGACATAATAGGGATACCACCAGAGGTAATGACTCATAAATAGAATGAGGATCTATTATATCCACCTGTCAAACAAAAGAAAAGAAAGCAATGAGCCTTCAAGAATCAGGTAATTCAAGAAGAGGTTCAAAGATCATTAAAGATTGGATCCATTTGCGAGGTAACATATCCTAACTGGTTAGCTAATACTGTTTTAGTTCCAAAGAAGAATGGTAAGTGGAGGGTCTGTGTGGATAAAACAGATTTTAATAAAGCTTGTCCTAAAGATTCTTTTGTACTACCACATATGGACCAATTGATTGATGCAACTGCAGGACATGAACTTTTATGTTTTTTAGATGCATATTCAGGTTATAATAGATCAATTGGATCTAGAAGATGAAGAAAAGACTTCATTTATAGCAGACATGGGGACTTACTGTTATAAAGTAATGCCCTTTGGTCTAAAGAAAGTAGATACAACATATTAGAGGTTGGTAACTAAAATGTTTCAAGAATATTTGGGAAAAACCATGGAAGTGTATATAAGTGTTATGCTTGTTAAAACTCAACATTTAAAAGATCACATATAACATTTTTCTTATGCATTTCAAATTTTTGCGCAAATTCAATATAAAGTTTAATCCAGAGAAATGTGCATTTGGTGTTGCATCAGGTAAGTTCTTAGGTTTTCTTGTTTCGAACCGTGGTGTTGAGGTGAATATCACATAGATTAAGGCCATTGAAGAGATTCCTGATATGCTTTCGAGAAAAAATGAAGTTCAAAGGTTTACAGGAAGGATTTCAACCTTGGGAAGATTCATTTCTAAATCATCAAAAAATGCTTTAAATTCTTCTCAGTTCTTAAAAAGCAGGATCATTTTGAATGGAATAAGGAATGTCAGCAAGCACTTTGTAATCTGAAAACATACTAATCAAATCCACCATTGCTGGAAAAACCACAGTTTGGGGAAAGACTACTTATTTACCTTTCTGTTTCAGAAGTAGCGGTAAGTGCCGTTTTGGTCCGTGAAGACCAAGGTAAACAATCTCCCATCTATTATGTTAGTGAATCTTTGTTAGATGCGTAGGCACGGTATCCTCAACTAGAAAAGCTTGCACTTGCATTGGTCATGTCATCTAGGAAATTAAGGCCTTACTTTTAGTGTCATCCTATTGCTGTAGTAACTGCTTATCCCTTATGTAATACATTACATAAGCATGAATTATCAGGTAGGTTGGCTAAATGGGCTATAGAAGTAAGTGAGTGCAAAATCACATACCAACCTAAGACTGCTATAAAATCTCAAGTTTTACCTGATTTCGTGGCTGATTTTAGCCATGGGATACAACTATAAGCGGATAAAGAATTACAGGTGCTCAATGGAGCTAACCCAAGAACTTGGACTTTATATACAGACGGTTCATCTGAAGTAAAAGGTGCATGTTTCGGGATTGTTTTGGTGCTACCTACTGGTGAAACCATTCGAAACCTATCAAATGTCAATTTATAACTAGCAATAAGGCAAAGTATGAAGCTTTGACTGCAGGTTTGGAATTGGCATGAGAACTTGGTAAAAACCAAATTATAATCAAGAGCGAGTCTCAACTTGTGGCTAATCAAATTCTGGGGACTTATACGGCCAGAGAAGCAAGGATGCAATTGTACCTAGGAAAGGTACGGGAATTAATAAAGCAATTTCAAACCAGGAAGGTAATACAAATACCAAGGGATGAAATTGTTGAAGCAGATGCCCTAGCTAATCTCACATCTACGGCTGACGTGACAAGTGATGCAAACGGCTCAGTTATTTATTTATTTCATTCAGTTCTTGACCCTGATAAAAATGAGGTAAATTTTAATAACTTGAGTTGGGATTGGAGGAACGAGATTGTTACTTTTTTGCAGTATGGTACCGTCCCTAATGATAAGAAGAAAGCTCATGAGCTTCAAAAAAAGGCTGCTCGATATTTCTTAAAGCAAGACAACTTATATCGTAAAATGTTTGGTGGTCCCTTAGCAAGATGTCTCGGACCTTCCCAAACGCAGTACGTAATGAGAGAGACTCATGAGGGGCATTGCGGGAATCATGCTGGTGGAAGATCATTGGTAAGAACCCTAATTAGAGCAGGCTGTTATTGGCCTAAAATGGAAGAAGGAGCAGAAAGTTTCGTTGCTAAATGTGATAAATGATAAAAATACGGTAACAATATGCACAGACCTGCGCAACTACTACATCTGATAATTACACTGTGGCCATTTATAAAATGGGGAATGGACATCGTGAGTCCATTACAATAAGCAAAAGGACAGGTAAAATTTTTACTCATACTTACTGATTATTTTACTAAATTGGTAGAGGCCGGAACATTCAAACATGCACGAGAGAAGGAAGTCAAAGATTTTATTTGGTGGAATATTATATGCCGATTCGGTGTACCAAAGGAGAACGTGTGTGATAATGACCCTCAATTTATAGGAGCTCAAATCACTTAATTCTTTCAAAGTTGGCAGATTAAAAGGATTACGTCTACACCTTATCATCCGGTGGGTAATGGGCAGGCGAAATCAACAAATAAAATCATCTCAACAATTTGAAGAAGCGATTAGAAGATTTAAAAGGGAATTGGCCTAAAGTGATACCTGTTGTTTTATGGGCATATCGTACAACAGCAAAAACAAGTACAGGAGAAACACCATTTTCATTGGTTTATAGTGCAGAAGCTCCAGTTTCCGTTGAGATAGAAGAGCCAAGTACAAGGTTTACTCAGGCAACAGAAGAATCTAATGATGAGGAAATGCGCATAAATCTTGATTTTCTTGAAGGAAGGAGAAAAGATGCACTAATAAGAATGGAAGCACAGAAGAAAGTCGTAGAATGGTATTACAACCGGAGAGCACGCCTCAGATTCTTTAAAATTGGGGACTTCGTGCTTAAAAAGGTTTTTCAATCTACGAAGGTAGCTAACGCAGGTAAATTAAGTCTAACATGAGAAGGACCCTACAAGATTCATGGTATCGCAGGTAAATGAGCATATGAATTGGAAACAATGGATGGAAAAATACTACCTTCACATTGGAATACTGTTCATTTGAATAGATATTACTTCTAAGAATACCCACAGTCAGGTAACTTTGTTTTAAAATTCTATTTTTTAATTGTTAAAATTTTACTAACGATTTTAGATGATAGACAAAAAGCTAACCCGAACTAAATGATGAGTCATGACCTGCAAGGCGCGTGGAATATGTTAAACTTCCCGGCCTAGGGTTACAAATATTCTGATAGAAATTCAACGGGTTAAGCAGTCTTCATCTATAATCGTACCATCGAGCCCCATATGTTTTTCCTTTTTCAGGGAAAGGACCAAATGAGAGGAATAACCAAGTACTCGAGGCTTCATACTTCAAAACTCAAACACTTGGGGGACTATATAATATACATAAGCATGTGTATAAAGAAGGCAAAAGATTGAAAAAAATCAAAGACCAAGTCTGAAAAAATCAAGTGCAGAGTAAAAGTCATGAAGTCACAAGCTAAGGCCAAAGAAAACGTTATAGTTAGGGTGAAGGCTATGTAGTGAATTAGGTTATAAATAAAAACCTCGCATTTATTATTATTTTTCTTTTTAAATATGTTACAAGAAAAACAGTTACGAAAAAGGTATAGATGTAATTCAAATATATGTAAAGTACCATTCAAAAATAGACAATGTTTAAATAAAAACTTGTCAAAGTTATTTCAAAAAATATGTGTGTTCCTATTTCTTTTATCGTACGTTAAACACCATTATGAAGTTGAGACATCTTCTTCATTAAGTATCGAATATAAACGGGATCTCTTTTATAAAATTCATGTCTAATTTTTCATGAAGTTACCAGAAGCATTTTCTAAGAGTAAAAATGCAGATTATTCTATAAGCCATTAAAAATAAAGGCAAGAATAAACTAAATGGAAGTTCAAGATAGTAACGAGAAAACTTCTTAAAATATTAAAAAGCTTAAGACTAAGTAAGAACTTAGTCATAAAACTATAAATTATTTATACAAATTGCCCCATGAAAGGTCTGGGGACTTACATTTCCAAAATAAACCCTCAGATGAAACTAAGGGTTTGATTATAATTTTCCAAATAAAAAACAAAGACAGTCAAACAACTATGACTAATCATTGAGAAGTTGGAGGAGCATCAACATTAGCAGGTTCAACTTGGGCAGGTGTATCAACAGTTGGGGGTTGAACTTGGCTTGCAGCAACTGGGCTTGAAAGAGTTGCGATACCCATATCAACTTCAGCATTCATAGAAGCTTCAGCCACGGGAGAAGAAAAATCTTGAGTTTGCCTAGCTTTCTCACTGGTTGCATCAACCTTAGCCAACTCAGACTCTAAGTTGAAATTTTCTTGGCCAGCTTCAATTAGGGTATCATGTCAAAAAAGCCCAACTCACCTCAAAAGCATTTTCTTCCTCAAGGAACCCATAATCCCTTTCCCTATCAGCAATCTCATTCCTTATCTTCTCATTTTCAGCCAAGGCAACGGTGTAAGAATATTGAAGAGAGGTATGGGAGCTTTCTAAAGCACACACCCTATAAGAAGAAGCTCGAAGGTATTCTTGTGCTTGAGTCAAATTTTTTACGAGCTCCCCAACGTAAGTCTCTTTTTCACTCAAGAAAGCCTTCAACTATCTAATTTCCTCACTAGCCTTGGATAGCTATTCTGAGAAGGAGGTTTCGAGGTGAGTTTTTTATTCATCTGCTTTGATCGAGGAAGCCTTTTCAACCGCCAGTTCTGAAGTCAAACTCGTACCTTTTGCTCCAAAGAACTCTTGCTTTCTTCTAAAAATAATTTGTAAAATTTCATATTGTTCCTTCCAATTGCATGTCTCCAGCTGAGAGTCACATGCAATCTGCTCTAAGGAGGTAACTCTTCTCATCATCTCCGTGCCAATAAGATTGGCCTAAAAAAAGGGAAGTAAGAATTCCAAAGATAGAAAAACCATAAATTAAAAGGAGAAAAGTGAGGAGGTAAATACCTTCAAAGTGGCGTGCACGATATCATTCATCAGTGTCAATAAACTGTGGCTTTAAAGTTTAGCTTTTTCGATTGGGCCAATCAAAGGCTCTATCCGTGCATCTGATTGACTTGATTTCCTCAAGAGACTACTCTCTGCAGGAACTTCAATGACTACTCTCCTCATAGCAGCGCTCCTACTTGAAGAGCCAGCTTCAGTATGATGGACGATTGGAGGAGGAATTGTCAAAGGAGGAGCAGCAGATGAGGTAAAATGGTGGAGGAAGGAACAAAAACAACAAGGGTCGATAAGGAAGGTACGGAAGAAGTCATAGATACGGGTATCAGAAAGGAGGCTAAGGGATTTTCATCTAAAACAGGCCCTAAGCCTTCACTACAAAATCCACTGTCAAAAAGAAGATAAATGGATTCATGGGTATCGATGGGATCAATGTCATCATTGGGAATTACAACCAAGGCCTCAGTAGGCTCGGCAAGAGGAATAGAAGGACGGGGAGATGCCTTTGCTTTGTCATCGGAAATGATACATCTTCGGGTTCGTGGCCTTGTCTCCAAAGAGTCCCCATCTTCCTCTTCTTCAGAGTCTTCTTCAACAGCTTTTCTCTTGGACGAGGAACAAACAATCTCTTGAAATCTTTCTAAAGATATGCGGGTCCTCGAAGAGCCACGGGAAGCCACAACTGCCTGGCTGTAACTCCTTGAATAGCGAATCCTGATAAAAAGAGGGCTTGAAGTTAGTAAAAAAAACTATATGAAAAATGGAATAAAATAGAAAATTCTTACCATGAGTTTTTACTTTCAACCAAGACCAGCCGTCCATAGGTGCGGTATTCAGTAGCTGATCTACCCAATCAGGAAAGTTGGAAACACTCTCCACAACTCCCATTGTTGCTAAAAAAAGAGCAAGATTAGAAAAGTTGGCAAACTTGAAGACAAAAGGCACAAGAAAGTTAATAAAAACATACGTGCAAAATTCCACTTCTCAAGGAAGGGAACGTTATCTTCACCCACTAAACCAATAGTGGGGACAGCAACAAATCTGGCATACCAGCCACGGTCCTTGTCATCCTCGAGACTCATTAATACCCTCTTGCTCCTGGCTACTAGTGTGAAAATGCCATTATGGAAGAGTCTGGGGAAGTAAAGGTGAATGAAATAAGGGAAAGTGAAAGGAACGCCAGCTGTATTGGTTAAATGCCTCAAATAAGCAATAGCCCTCCATATGATTAGGCCAATTTGACCAAACAGACATCAAAGAAACGACAGAATTCAAGAATGACCAAATCAATAGCTAGTTCGAACTTAAGGTGAAAGGGTATGTATAAACAAAAGAGAATCCTATTAAATAAGAAGTGATTCTTTGATTTGGATTGGGGAGTAATAGGAAAATTACTACCCCAATGGCATTCTCCACGAACTATAGGAGCTAAAACCTCCGTAATTTGGATAGGACATATGTCAACATGATCTAAACTAGAGACTTGGTTCCTAAGGGATTCTTCGTTATGGTAAAAGGATAGTTCCATGGGAACTATCTCTTCCACTGTGAGTTCATGAAGAGGCTCAAAAGATTATTTGCCTCTTGAGGAGATCTTTGATAAATTAAACCCTTAGTTCTAGAAGAAGCGCCAGAACTAGGAGAAGGCATAGCAGAACCACCACGAGCGGAACCCAAATTATGAAGTCTACCTCCCCTTCTACCCCTGATAGGGGAATTAGGGAAGATATCAACTATGAAAACTTTTCTAGGGTTGCGGTTTGATGAAGACATAGTGAAGAAGAGAAGTATGATGAAGAAATAAGCAGGGATTCAGGAAATTGAATATTCAATAAACTTTATGTAGTAAAGACAAAGGAAGAAGTTATATTTATATTGATAAGCAACCGCCGAAGGAAAAAGTGCAATAATGGAAGTACTATAATAATGATTGTTGGCGCTTCGTGAATAGCAGAGCCGTAAAAAATCTTGAAAAGGGCTTCAAAACTACAGAGTTAATAAAATCGCGACACGTGTGAAGAGCATTAAATGAAGGTCACAATTAAAGCGTCAATTCTGTCATATCATTAATAGTGACAAAATTCTCGTTCCACTTTCCAAATATTCAACTGATGAATATATGGCAAGTGGCGGGACTATCTGTATTGGGAGAAATTGAGTGTACATATAAAAATGACGTGTCAAGACACATGGAATAGTCAAAGAGTTATTACTGGCAAAGAGGCACAAATAGCAACAAATACGAGCAAGGTTAAAGGAAGAGGCACGGGTAGTTATTCAAAAGACTTATCACTCATACCGATTCAAGTCATTTAGATCTGCGAATCAAGGGGAATGGATCTGATAATATACGAGAGTACAAATATAATATTTAATGAGCATTGAATATTGAATGCATTATTGAATCTGTATTAAAAATAATAATTGTGTGACGTAACATTTAATGTCCTTGATTACTCATAGTAGTCTTATTATGATAAGGAAAAAATATATGACTCTCAAATAGCTATACAAGGGAGACAACTGATCAATTGTAGAGACAACACTATTTCAATATACCTTGGTTCACTTGTTTCTCTTTCGATTATATTTTTGCTATTCAAATTACTTCCTTATATATATTCTTTCGATTATCAATAACTCGTGTTCTTCTAAATTATAGCTTTAATTGAAATTCTATTTTTTGGTTAAATAAGGACAAACCTGTATTGGGAAAGAGGTTTGCCTATCACACGATGACTTCCTCATTCACTAATTTAATTCTCATATACCTTCGGTAATATAATGGTTAATTTATCAACAGTTTCTTCCATATAGAGTCGTAATGGAGACAAATTTCACGGACAAATGGCAGAACGTCTCCAAATGATTCAAATGCCATCCTATTTCTCTCAAGAGGTACATGCATCTCTTTCTCGTAGATAGCCTAAACAGCTTTTATATCTCACTGTCAAATAAAAAAAATTATGGTGCACTAAGCTTTCGATATATGCGGAGTTCGGGAAAAGAGCAGATTATCAAGATTTATTTTATATAGTTTTACCCTGTATTTTTGTAAGAGACTGTTTTAAGGCGTGAACCCGTAAACTTTCGATTACATAACATCAACTTTACCAGTTACGTCAAGGCTCATCTTCTCACTGTCAATATAGCTTTATCAAAATTACCTAGTCAAGTCTGAGTCCGTTTCAGTTTAAGTGAACCTATTTCCTTTTTGGTCCGTTCCAAAAAAAATGTCTCCTTTGTAAATTCAAAAATAATTTAGCTTAAACTTTTAATTCTACCCTTATGAAAAGTTTTTATAACCACATAAATACTCTGAATCTTTTTTAGCTTGTTTAAGAGTATAAATTCTAAAATTATTCTATTTTCCTTAAATTTTATTCTCAATCAAACATATTTACATATATTTGAACGGAGGGATTAATTTTTACTACTCCGATCTTGAATAGAAATTTGAGTAGTAATAGTATTCCCGCCGTAAGGCCAAAATGTGGATAAATAACAGTTAGGAAATAACATAACTACTGCCATATCTTCTTGCTTTGGTTTGCGCATTTAATTAGAGCTAAACAAATCTAGCTTTTGTTTAGCTCTAATTAAAACATTTCTCAGCCCCAACCTTTCATTAAATTTTTAACTTGCAATCTATTTTAATCAAACCACATCTTATAGTGTAGAATAATATTAGGTATGTTATAGTTATAATCTATTTCAATTAATAAAGTCATAAAGTTAAATATGTAAATAGAATTTAGGAGCAAGAACAATAAATGGTGTGTACTTTGATATACGTCGCGAAAATTGTTGTAGTTGCTACTAAGATAATTGCCCCAAATCTACTTTGAATCACTAGGAAATAATGTTTATTTCACAAACTAAAGCCTTCCTTCTTTGTACGTGTGTTTTGTTGGGAGAAGAAGACAAAGTTCTTTTCACTTCTAGAGACTTCTTCTATTGAATAGATATATAGAAGTGGAATAGAAGAAAAACTACGGATGAAACACTCCGCATTCTCACATCTCTCAAATAACGTGTGGTAGTTTTTAGTATTAATAAAACCTTGTTAGTAACCTCCTTAAGTTTAATCTCTTTTATAACAGGCCGAGTCAGTCCACATAGTCGACCCATGACCCAAACCTAATATCCAACATATCCCACTTCTCACAGGTGGACAAGATCCAAACTAGTAACTACCACGAAAACAACACACATAATTCATACTGGCAAATAGTTTTTGCGACTTGCGAGCATTAAGAGCCACAATATTCTTAAACCCTGTAAGTTTGTTTAACAGCTCTATGTAGAAATCCAATCACATGCTGAAAGGATTTACTACTAACATGAGGATCTTACTCGCAATACCCCAGACATCATTTACTATTCATGTAGTTATTTATATGATCCCTCATCCTTGAAATAGATGAACTCGAGTTCATATTTCACTTTGTATTCCTAATTACGTTCGATATCCTCATAGTGTAATGGTCGACCTATGAATATAAGTTAAATAAAAAAACTTATTTATTTATCTTTCTCATCTACTCGAATCTTTTCATTCCAAATTAACTGCTTTCCTATACATGCACTGCATTGCCGAATCACTCATATCTATTAGCAACATGCTAAAGTAGCAACACCGATTGGCAATTCAAGAAATAGTAAAAGGTAAAAAAATATTCCAATAAAAGTTAATATAACTTTGGGATCTCACACAAAAAGAAGCAGGGACTCATTCTTCCATTATCCCATTGGTCGATAGCACATGTGGTATAAAACACATATTACTGTGTTCTCACCTTATATTGGCGCGTGTGTCTTATTCTTTTAATCATTCAACACCGTACAGATCTTAGTCTAGACATCTTCAAGTGTCTAACCCGAGTTTCTCACTTTAATAATCCTCAAACCATATACTTAGAGAAACTCGCATCTGGTTTACAAAACAAGTCATAATCGAATAGTGAAATTCGTAAATTGTCAAGAACGACCTGTTTAAGTAAATATAACCCACGCGCCCACATCTCGAAATTTGGTAATATTTATATCAATAGACTCCTTATCTCCACACGAGTTCATACATATCAAAAATTTTAAAGTCCGACCACAAATGACTCCTCAAATCCTTACTCAAAAATCTTACCTCAATGAAGCTCCCTTGAATTCCCTATTCAAAATCCCCCAAATAATCTCCAAAAGTGACTTGGCCCGGGCTTTTCACACAAATAATCTCCAAAACCGACTTGGCCCGGGATTCGAAATAGCTCAAAATCGCGAAGGATGTCATTTATACATTCTGGCCCGGGCTTTTCGCACCTGCAACCCAAATCCCGCTCATGCGGTCTCGCTTCTACGATCTAGAGGAACGCACCTGTAGTTTTCACTTAAGTGCTAAAATTATGCATCTAGGATGCACAACCCACAGATACGCCATCGCAGGTGTGGTTCCTTAATCTCTTCACGGTTCCTGCCTTCCTTGGCTCTTTCTGCTTTTGCGGCTGATCTTCTGCATCTGCGGGGTTTGCACCTGCAGCCTCCCTACTGCATATGCGGTTATGACAGTAGTCTTAAAACTTCAGCTGTCATTTCCAAATTCCTATCTTTTTGTCAACTATCCAAAATCACTCCGAGGCCCCTGGAACCTCAAGCAAAAGCACAAACAAGTCATATACTTCCATCCAAAATTATACCAATATTCAAAACACCTCAAACAACATCGAATCAACCAAAACACATCGGATTCAAGCCTAAGGTTCTTAAAATCTTCCGAATCACTCTTTTGATCAAAGAGTCTATCAAACAACGTCTGAATGACCTGGAATTTTGCACATACATCCCAAATGACACAACAGACCTACTGAAACTCTCGAAATTTCATTCCGACCCCTATATAAATATCTTGCCTATCCACCGAAAAATGCCAAAATTTGACTTTCGCCAATTCAAGCCTAAATCTACTACGGACATCCAAAATATTCTCCGATCACACTCCTAAGCCCCAAATCATCCCCCAAAGCTATCCAAACCATCGAAATTCACATCTAAGCCCTTTATCACATAAGCAAACCTTCGGTTGACTTCTCCAACTAAAGCTTTCTCAAAAGAGACTAAGTATCTCAAACCATACCTAAAACCTCTCCGAATCCGAACCACTTAACTTGGTAACATAAAATATAGATGAAACAAGCATAAATAAGCAAAAATAGAGAAATAGAGTGGTATCTCATGAGACAACAGGTCGGATCATCACACTGTCACAATATAGAGTCATAGGACCCTAAGAGTTCTTTGTAATATCCAAATGCTCAAAGAATATCTTCAACAAAACAACTTCTTGAACTGTAGACGCACAAGCCACGAACTCATCTTCCATTGTTGAAAGGACTATACATGTTTGTTTCTTACTTAAATAAGAAGGCATAACTGGATATTGATTTTCTATCATTCTGATCACCAGCCCAATCAGCATTTATATATTCTCTTAAGTATAAATCATTTCCATTATAACATTGTGAATACTCTGAAGTTCTCTTATGGTATCTGAAAATTCTCTTCACAACTTTTCCATGATCTCTTCCAGGATTGGGTTGATACCTGCTAACCATACTTACGACATAACAAATGTTTGGGCAAGTACACATCATATCGTACATCAAGCTCCTAACAACATTTGAATATGGAACTCAAGACATGTCTTTCTTTTTATTTTCAGTCTTGGGACACATTTCAAGGCTTAAAGTTTCACCTCTCGCTATAGCAGTATCCATGGATTTGCATCTATTCATGCAAAACCGCTCCAAATTTTTCTTTATATAAGTTTCTTGAGATAGACTCAATAGCCTTTTGGAACAGTATCTTTGGATCTTAACTCCAAGTATATAGTCTGCATCACCCATATATTTCATGTCAAATGACTTTGAAAGTCATAACTTGATAGTTTCAAATACTCCAAATTGTTTTCGGCCAATAAAATATCATCGAAATAGAGAAAGAATTACGAACATTCCATTGGGCTTCTTCACATAAATGCAATGGTCTTCATTAATCATGGTAAATTCATACAAGATCACTTCGTTGTGAAATTTCAGATACTATTGCCTTGAAGATTGCTTCATGTCATAAATAGATCTTTTTAATTTACAGACCTTCTTTTCTTGGCCTTTAACAATGTAGCCTATAGGCTGTTCCATGCAAATTTCTTCATTTAGTTCTATATTGAGAAAATATTTCTTCATGTACATTTGATGTAATTCCAAATCCAAACGTGCAACAATAACCAAAAGTAAGCGAATTGAGGTAAACTTCTCGACTGGTAAAAATGTTTCCTCATAATCTATTCCAGCTTCTTGAGTAAAGCTTTTTTCCACCGATCGTGCCTTGTGTCTTTCTATTGACCCATCTACTTTGTATTTAACTTTGAGAACCCATTTGCTCCCAATGGATCTACGCTCAAGCGGAAGGTCAACTAAATCCAAGAGTTTGTTGGTTTTCATGGACTCTAATTCTTCTTTCATTGCATTCATCGACTCATCTTTTCCAGAGCTCGATAAAGCCTCAGTCACGGACTTTGGCTCATCCATTTCTGTGGGAGATACCAAGAAAATATAATCTTGATCTTCATAAGTATGTTTGGGTATATTTTTCCTGGCACTATTTCGTAGTTGAATTCAGGTTCGTTTGAAAAATTTTGAGATTGAGAGTTCCCACTCCCACTCATATCAAGAATAAGATCTTGATCAATTTGTTTATCAAGTGTGTCAGAAGACATTTACTGACTATCTGAGTTCAACATTTCATAAAGAGGCTCTCCATTCTTTACCTCGCCCTTCTTTGGAAATCATTTTCCAGAAATGTGATATCTCGTGATTCAATATTAATAACACTTCCATCCTCTAATTCACCAATGAACACATACCCTTTGGAGTTTTCTGAATATCTTATAAAGATATATTTTTTTCCGTTTGGACCTAATTTACCAAACTTGCTAAAGGAATCTTATACATATGCAGCACAACTCCAAGGTCGTAAATCCTTTAAGTTTGATTTATGACTAGTCCATAGCTCATAAGGAGTGGAAGAAACTCATTTAGAAGGTACTTTATTCAACATGTAAGTTGCAGCCAATAACGTATTTCCCCAAAAGGAGATTGGTAAATTTTTCTATGCCATCATGGACATTATCATGTCCACTAGTGTTCTATTCCTCCTTTCTACTATGCCATTTTGTTGAGGTGTCTACGGATGTCTGGTGATTCCTTTTTTATTGCACAATTCTTCAAATTCTTTTGAAAGATATTCATGCCCTCTATCGATTATTAAGGTCTTAATCCTTTTGTCTAATTGATTCTCAACCTCACTCAAGTATTTCTCTAAACATTCAAGTGCTTTAGATTTATAAGAAATCAAATAGACATAACCAAAGCGTGTGAAATCGTCAATGAATGTAATGAAATATAAAGCACCAGATCTAGCCCTTACATTCATTGGACCACAGATATCTGAATGGATTAATTGCAATGGAAAATCAACTCTCTTATCCTTTCCAAATAATTTACATGTAATATTTCTGGCAAGACAATTTTCACAAGTTGGAATTTCAGTTTTAGAGAAAGAACCTAAATATCATTTATTAGCCAATCTATTCATTCGATCCTGCCCTATGTGACCTAATCTTGCATGCCAATATAATAACATCAACATCATTGTTACTAAAATAACATTCCGTAGCACAACGATCAACATAATAGTTATACGTAGAAGATTACAATTATCAAACACAATAAAACCATCATAACGATGTCCAAAACCATAAAAAACATTGTCTTGAGTAACTCTAAGACCATTACGACTAAAGTTCAAATTAAAATCTAATTCTAGAAGAACAGACACAGAGACTAAGTTTTGTCGAATCTCTGGAACATATAGGACATCATGCAACATCAAAGATCGGCCACCACGCATGTCCATTCTGCAAGTTCCTACCCCTTTGACTTCAAGCTTTGCATTATTTTCCACATATATATGCTTTGATCCATGTGGAACTCGACGAAACACTATAAAGGCTTCTCTATCGTGGCTCACATGGTCGGTGGCCCCTAAGTTTACAATCAACATAGGATAAGATTCAGTTAGTAAAATAATGCTAGAAACATATATAACACTAAGAGATGTATTTTGAAATGCTACCTTTTTCGGCTCAGTGCATTCACGAGCAAAATGCCCTAGGACTTGAAAATTGTAGCACTTCATTTTGCTCTTGTCTTTCTTCTTGTAGAACCATTTTTCTTTCTTGGAATTTGTCTTGTTTCTTTTCTTGGAGGATCCTTCTCCGGTCTCCTTACTTTTTCTGTCATTTTCAAGTTTCTCTTGTGCTTGAAGCTTGATCTCTTTGTACCACTTGATTCTGCCACAAAGGCATTAGGTATAGCTTTAGCAGCACCAAGCCACTCGTCTTCAAGCTCCACATGACATGCACATCGACAAAAGTTTTGATGCTATCATTGTGGGTCAAGTTAACCTTCAGATGTTCACAATTATTGGGAAGAGATTGAATCACTGCTTGAACTTGTTGCTATCAGAGAGAACACGACCAACACTTCTGATTTGAGCAATCATATTTGACATCACCCTTAGATGTTGCTTGAAAACGTGATAATGACATTTTTTGTACGTGTCAAGCTTGATTGTCAGCTGTCTCAGGCGACTCACAGTCGTACCCCCATATATGTTTCATAAATGTGTCCACATGGCTTGAGCAGTAGGATATTGCTCATATTATGGATGAGATCATCATCAACTGAACTTACAATAATTCCAAGTGCGGTGCAAAATTTCTTTTTCCAAACATTATAAGTTTCTAGATCCCTCCTGTGTTGGGTAGTGTTACCCTCCTTTGGGTGACTTATAACATGGTTAATACTATCAAGTGCATCTTGCTCTTCGAATACATAACATATCTTACGACTCTTGATGTCGTAATTTTCACCATTTAATTTGTCACCCTTGTTCAAGTCAACAATTATACTTTTCGATACCATGTCTGTTATTAGAGACAATATTACATGTTTAACACATCAATATATATATATATATATATATATATATATATATATACATATATATATATATATACATATATATATATATATACATATATATATATATATATATATATATATATATATATATATATATATATATATATATATATATACATATATATATATATATATATACTAAAGTAAATTTATTTCAATAGTAATTCTATATTTAGTATAGAATCGAAAAGTTACTACGTTTCCATTCATCATCTGTATCTTAATATTTTAATTAATATTAAAATCACTTCTTAGTGTGTATTTTATTTGAAGTCTCAATCCATTAAAAAAATTTAATAAACAATGTATGTAACTTATGAGACAAATAACACAATTTAAATTTCATTAAGATAAAATGCATAATAACAATTTACATGTTTGCTAGGACATACATGTACCAATCGAACACTAATTCTTGAACATACACTCTAAAAGGTGCACTAGGCCAAATATCATGATAATTCTCAGTTAAAATTTCAAACCAAGGCTCTTGAAGAGAGTCTCCTAAAATAGCTAATGCTTCCCAATCAGTAATTTCAACGTAATCCGCCAATTCAACTCTTTTTAACTGAAAAAGGTGTACATCTTCACGAATAGAAACATCAGGAACCATTTTAAATTCCTTAAACTCCTTAAATTTCTTTTCTCTTTTTCTTCGTTTAGCCCTTCGATCCTTTAACTCATTTTGCCTCGCCCTTGGGACATTCCTGATGACTTTAGGCTTCGAGTCTGAACCATTAAAGAAATAAGTCCTGCGGCAACATATCTTTCTACGTTATACCCTTCCTTGACTTCAAGTGCTCCCATTTAGAGTAATTCGAACTTGTCCCTGTTCAGCCATATCTTAAGTAGGACCAGGAAAACAATAAAAATGGCTACAACTATTCAATGTGACAACATATATCACAGTTACTTGTAAAAGAATATCAATTGAGGGAATAAGACTAAACTTTGTTTTTTTTTTTATACTAAGAAGGCAGTAAAATTATTAACATCTTCAAAATTTAAAAATATGTTGAAATATACAAAGTACTTCACTTCCTCTCTTGTTTGGAGTAAGAACTAAACCTTCATCTTTTTCGTGCCTTCCTTTTCTTCGCAAGAGATTCTCCGTTTACAAATGATGCGTTCCGGATAAAGCCAACATTTTTAGACAACTTTTCGTTTTAAAGCCTCGTGGAATGAAAATTAAAATGTCAGAATGCAGAAAGAAACAAGCTCTCTTTTATGTTAAAATATACAAAGTACTTCACATTAGAACATTATTATTATTATATGTTTGAACACCAATTATCAAAATTACATATATATTCAGCAATATAGATAAATGCACAACAGATTCTTCCACCAGAATATACCAACTGGCCTCTTTTATTATCACGAACCAAAAACCTCCTAGTTGTGATGACACCTAACTTTACCTTACTAGGTAAGACAATTAATAATTATTTATTTTAAATTAATATAACAAAATAATTAAACAAAGAAATTATCTGATTTTTATACATTTCTCAAGGGCTAGTAATACAAATCATAAGCTTCTAAGAATAAAGTTTACAAAGCTGATATTAAGAAAATATATCTTCTATTTGAAAAGTACATAAACAGAGTTTTACAAAATTAAGGCTACCATGAACAAGAGACAGCTACAACAGGAATGAGGTACACCTTCAAATCTAGCTCCCACCATGCACAACAATAACGACATCCGAAATCTGCATGCAATGTGCAGGAAGTATAGTATGAGTACAACCGACCCTATGTACTCAATAAGTAACAAACCTAACCTTAGGTTGAAAGCAGTGACAAACTCGAACATGGGTCGGGTCTAACACCAATAACTGTTCATAACAACGTAAAGCAAGTAAATAAATAAGTAGCTAAGAGATAAAATACTCAGCCTTTTCATAGTTTTCTGAAACAGTTCCGCTTTTCAAGTATATTAGTAAAAATCCAAATTCTTTACCGAAATCGCCAAAAGTATGAGTAAGTTTGAAAACTGTAAAAAATTTTCAAAAATTTTTTCATCACGTAAATGTTTATTTTTCAGATAACATGAGGAAAGTACATCTCTATGCATACATGTCAAAATATAGGTAAAAAATTATGAATGTCACCAAAACCGAGCAGCAAAAGAAAATGCATCGTTATGCATGTATATCAAGTACGCATGTCAAATGCAATGCCTCTCAGTGATGAACTCATGTACTCACATATTCAGAGTACTCAACCTCATTTTCTTTCATTATCTCTTACCGTGCCTAATACTCAGCACACTCAATCACTCAACACTGTACAATATTCGTTATGGCATGCAACCCGATCCATATACATATATATAGTCAACTGCGCTCACTAGGTGTATGCAGACTCCGGAGGGGCTCCTTTAGCCCAAGCGCTATATCGCTGCATCACGTAGCCTGATCCTAAAAGTGTAATCAATATAACATGCTGCGACATGCAGTCTGATCCCACAATATCACTCTCACTCAGGCTCTCAGCCTCACTCAGTCATCAATATCTCCAGTCTCACTCACGGGCTCACAATGTCATTAAACTAGCCTGATAACAATAATAAGATATATCAATAAACAACAATTGAGACTGAGATATGATATGAATGCATGAATATTACTGAGTACGAAATATCAATGAAAACAGTAAGATGACAGCAAAAAATGACCACTATGGACCTAACAATATCAGCATACACCATAAACATGATATCTTGAAAGATTGATAGCTCAGTTACTTAATCATATGGTGAAAACACATATATCAATAAAATTGGATCACTATTCAATGCCCTGGAAACAACAAAGTCATAATTCACAGGGTGCACGCCCACACCTCTTTCACCTAGCATGTGCGTCACCCAACATCAATCACATAACACATAATTTGGGGTTTATATTCTCAACACTAAGTTTAGAAGAGCTATCTCAAACAATCCAATTCCAATATTGATCAAGGCAAGCGATGCTCCAAAAATTCTATTACGCACGTAACGACCTCCGAACGCCTCAAAACTAGCCAAAAGCAACTCAAATACATCAGATAAAGCCCAAGGAAAAAAATTACAAATGATATAGATTGAATTCTACATCAAATCCCAAATTGGCAAAAAATCACACCTGGGCCATGCCTTGAAACTCGACAAAACTCACAAAATCCGACAACCAATTTAATTACGAGCCCAACCATTCTAGTTTCACTCAAATCCAACTCCAAATCAGTGTTCAAAATTCAAAAATTCATATGATGAAACTTTAATCCAAAACCTTCAATTTCCTCTTTAAAATTCATCAACCAATCGCTAAAATCAAAGATAGATTCATGGAATATAATAATAACCTAATACAGAACATTTACACCAATCCTTGTGATGGAATTTGCTTCAAAAATTGCCTCAATCCGAGCATGGGAATGTTAATCGCGAACACTTGTATTTATTATTCTGCCCAGCATTTTCTTGTTTGTGGTCAAATTTTCGCATTTGTGATGACCTTATTTACGGTCAAAGCTTCACTTCTGCGACCATACTCACCAGCCAAACCCTCTCACCTGCGGAATAAATTCTACTCATGCGCACTCGTAGGTTTGACTTTCCTCCGCATCTGCGATGATCTCCGACCAAGACTTCTTGGGCTTCTGTGACCAGTTATATGTATCTATGGACTCGCATTTGCGCCCATAGTTCCACATATGCGTAAAAACCAGAACCAACAATGATACACTTTAGCCAAAATTTCCAAAATCCTCCAAAATCAATCCGAGACCCGCCTGAGCCCCTTGGGACATGTACAAACATACCAACATGTTCAATAACATAATATGGACCTACTCGAGGCCTCAAATCTCACATAACAACATCTAAACGACAAATCACACCTCAATTCAAAATCAATGAACTTGAAACTTCGAACTTTCACAACCGATGTCGAATCCTATTTAATCACGTCCGATTGACCTCAAATTTTTCACACAAGTCACATTTGACATTACTGACTTGCTCCAACTTCTGGAATTGGAATCTGGCCTCGATATAAAAAATTCCACTCCCAATCACAATCAAACCATATGCACACATCTCGCAGTCACATCATACTCATCACGTAGCCATCCAGCCACAAATTCAACTAATAAGGACACTACCGGACATATAAATCCGAAAGCACATGCTCACACAATCAACGCCTTTGTGCTTAAGCTACAGTCAAAACCCAGCCTAATGTCCTTTAGAGTGGTCCATCATTAACACACATAAATCACATCTTGCACCTCATCCAGGGAATCAAAAGCCATCGATTCACATTTGATACCGAGTGCTCAAGTGCGCATACAAATGCGTGGAAGGAATTCAAAGGATTACGCTTCAAGCTGAATCAATGCCTCACGATAAGGAAAGAAAGATGATAAGTATATCCTAAATGTCTTGTAGCCTATCAAAGAAAGGTATGGACGTTATCACACTGATCTGTAAGACTATACTAGACACTTGCTCATGACTTGTAGTTTCTATGATCCTAGAGCTCTGTTACCAATCTGTCACGACATGAAACCCACTTGTCATGATGGAACCTAACACAACCCGCTAGGTAAGCCAATTAATAATTATCCATTTCAAGTTAACGTAATAAAACAATTAAACAAAGAAATTATTTGATTCTTATATATTTTTTCAAGGACTAGTAGTACAAATCATGAGCTTTTAAGAATAGAGTTTACAAAGCTCATATGAAGAAAATACATCTTCTATTTGAAAAGTATATAAACAGAGTTTTACAAAACAAAGTCTACCATGAAAAAGAAGCATCTACAACAGGGACGCAGGTACACCTTCAAATCCATCTCCCTCCATGCACAACAATATCGACATCTAAAATCTGCATGCAATGTGCAGAAAGTGTACTATGAGTATAACCGACCCATTTACTCAATAAGTGACAAACCTTACCTTAGGCTGAAAGTAGTGATGGTCTAGAAGATGGGCCAGGTCCAACACCAATAACAAATAGCAGTTCGTAATAATGTAAAGCAAGTAAATAAATAAGTAGCTCAGAGATAAAGTGCTCAGCCTTTTCATATTTTCCGAAACAGCTTCGCTTTTCGAGTATATAAGTAAAAATCCAAATCCATTACCGAAATCATTAAAAGTATGAGTAAGTTTGAAAACTATAAAATTTTCCCAAAAATTTCATCAGGTAATGTTTCATTTTCAAATAGCATGAGGAAAATACATCTATATGCCTACATGTTAAGATACCGGTAAAAATCAAGAATGACACCAAAACCAGGCAGCAAAGGGAAATGCAGGCATGTATATCAAGTATGCATGTCAAATGCGATGCCTCTCAGTGATGAACTCATATAATCACACTCTCAGAGTACTCAACCTCACTGTCTCGCATTATCTCTTACCGTGCTCAATACTCAGCACACTCAATCACTCAATACTTGTTGCGGCATGCAACCTGATCCATATCTATATGTATATCTATATAGTCGACTGCACTAATTGGAGGTGTGCAGACACTCTAGGGGCTTCTTCAGCCTAAGCGCTATATCGCTGCAGCTCACGTACCGATCTTAAAAGTGCATCCCAATCACATAATATGCCTCTCACTCAGGCCCTCGGCCTCACTTAATCATCAATCTCTCAAGTTTCACTCACGGACTCACAATGTCATTAAACTAGCCTGACAAGATATGATGTATTAATAAACAACAATTGAGACTGGGATATGATATGAATGCATGGATATGATAGAGTAAAAAATATCAATGAAATCAGTGAGATGAAAACAAGAAGCGACCACTATGGGTCATAACAATATTGGTATAAAGCCTAAACATAATATCTTGAATGATTGAGAGATCAGTTACTTAATCATATAGTGAAAACATAGATATCAACAAAATAAGGTCACTATTCAGTGCCTTGGAAACAACAAAGTCATAATTCACCGTGTTCACGCTTACACGCCCGTCACCTAGCATGTGTGTCACCTCCACGTCAATCACATAACACATTAATCAGGATTTAGACCGTCAACACTAAGTTTAGAAAAGTTACTTATCTCAAACAAGTTAATTTCAGCATCGAGCAAGCCAAGAGATGCTCCAAAAATGCCATCACGCATCCGAACAGCTCAAAACTATCCAAAAGCAACTCAAATACATCAGATAAAGTTCAAGGAAGCAATTACCAGTGATAAAGATTGAATTTCACATCAAATCACTAATCTAGCCAAAAATAGACCTGGGCCCACACCTCGAAACTCGACAAAACTCACACAACAACCCATTCAATTACGAGTCCAACCATACTAGTTTTACTCAAATCCGACTCCAAATCGGTGTTCAAAACTTTCATATGATGAAACTATAGGTCGAAATCCCCAATTTCCTCTTTAAAATGCATCAACCAATTGCTAAAATCGAAGATAGATTCATGGAATATAATCATAACCGATTAAAGAGCACTTATCCTAATCCTTGTGATGCAATTTTCTTCAAAAATCGCCTCAATCTGATCTTGAAATGTTACATTGAAGCCAAAATCGCAAACCCTTGTATCTATCATTCTGCCCAACAGTTCCACATTTGCCATTAAATTGTTGCATATCTGACTACCGCATCTGCGGCCTAAGCTTCATTTCTATGACTGCACTCACCAGCCGACCCCTCGCACCTATGAAACAATTTCCGCTCCTTTGCACTCGCAGGTTCAACTTTCCTCCGCATATGCGATGACCTCTAGCCAGGACTTCTTGCGCTTATGTGACCAATTGTCCGCATCTACACCCATGCTTCCACAGATGCGGAAAACCAGAACCAACAATAATGCACTCTAGCCAAACATTCCAAAATGCTCCGAAATAAATCCGAGACATGCCTGAGCCCCTTGGAACCCTTGCCAAACATATCAACAAGTCCAATAATATAACACGGCCAAACTCGAGGCCTCAAATCATGCATAACAACATTAAAACAAAGAATCACATCTCAATTCGAAATCAAAGAACTTGAAACTTCAAATTTCTGCAACAGATGGCGAAACCTATCAAATCACGTCTGATTAACCTCAAAATTTTCACACAAGTCACATATGACATCATAGACGTGCTCCAGCTTTTGAAATCGGAATCCGACCCCAGAATCAAAAAGTCCACTCCCGGTCAAACTTTTCAAAATTCCAACTTTTACCATTTCAAGCCAAATTCTCTATGGACCTCTAAATCACAATTTGGACGCGCTCCTAATTCCAAAATTACCCAACTGAGCTTATAGAACTATCAAAAATCCAATCTGAGGTCAAATACTACAAAGTCAAAACTTGGTCAAACATTTCAAACTTAAAGCTTCTACCTAAGAATCATTCCTCCAAATTAATTTCGAATAACCTGAATACCAAAATCGATGATTCACATAAATCATAATACATCATATGGAGCTACTCATACCTTCAAACGATCGAGCGAAGTGCAAATGCTCAAACGATACTGGTCAGTCTACATGGGCGACCCACGACCCAAACCTAATATCCAACAATCTCCCCAATACAATAAGCATGTGTATTTTCCCTTCGAAGCACCTTACTTTCTTTCCTTCCATATCTCCCCAATACTCTTAGTAAAAGAATATATTTAATAAATCCTCCATATTTTTCATTAAAGAAACTCCAAAGGAATTTAGAAGGTAAAAAGCTATAGTTCACTTTATTACTGAATAGATTCCACCTCTAATAAACTACCTTCCTCTAAAATTGACAACAATTTAATGTTCGATTTTTTTTTGTATTCCACCAAAAGCAATATATATGATCCTCCATAATCCGACTAATATTCAGGTCATCGCCAAGATAGATATCAATATGTAAATAATACTTTACCAGGACAAAAAGAAAACCACTTTTTTGTAACATCTTTTTTAATAATTCAACATTAGCTAAGAAATTAAACTACCCATTAAATAAAATAATCTCTGTATGAATCATCACTATTCCAAGACATCATTTTAATCTTTTTTTTTTTGCTCAGCTTGAATTTCTGAAACATAGATCTTTGAAGTGACCCTGCTCTTCTTCAAGCAGAAATAAATTTAGTTATTGACATCTAAGATAATCTACGTGCTAAATAATTATATAGTACGTACAATTTAGCTCTACACTAAACAGAAAGATCTTAATAGCTAAAATATGAAATGAGAGAATGACCAACTTCTCTCTAACTATACACTAACCACCCATCCAACCAGGTATGACCTCATCCCCACTCCCAACTAGTGGCCCTCCCAAGAAGAAAACACTAGAACCCTTCGGTATACCAACTTTAGATCCAAACTCTCCTATAGAGGAAGACAAAGTAGATAAAAACTCCTTTAAGAAATCCATACTCGATTAAAAGCTGGCCTCCTCCACAAGTTGTGATCCTTTTCAATCCGGCTTAGACATATGCCTTTGAATTAAACCCGAGAAACATACCAATTCGATTGACAATTGAGGATAAAAGCAGACTCTACAAACCATGGAAACACTCCTTGATTATCAAACTATTTAGGGAAAAAATCCCATATCACTTAATTAAAGCCAAACTATCCAATCTATGGAAACCAAATGAACCTCTCACCCTAATCGATCTAGGATGGGATTTCTTCATCGTGAAATTTAACAAAGAGGAAAGTATGAGCAAAGTCCTAAGTGAGGGGCCATGGTTTGTAGTTGTGCACTTCTGATCAATCCGTAGATGGGAATCAAACTTTATTCGAGCAGAATCTAAATTATCCATAATGGCAATGGATAAGACTCCCGCAGTTTCCAATGGAATTCTACGACAATGCAATTAGAACAAGTAGGAACCTAATGGGAATGCTTCTGAAAATTGATTCCTGCACCTCCTCTACCCTATGAGGAAGGTACGTCAGAATATGTGCCCAGGTTACTCTGAACATTCTGGTAACAACGAACATCACTATTGGCATCCACAACTAATTTCTTGTTTACGAAGCGGAATGGATACTTTGTACGTGATGTGGAAGAAATAGCCACACTCTAAGAAGGTGTGATTTTCTATTAGCTCCCTCCCAAGAAAGCAGCACCGACGACATCAAAAATGAAGGTACCACAAGGGAACATATCTTTTAATGGTGTACTATCCCTTTTTCAAAATACAGACGCCATACAAATAAAGCCACTCAAGTTAACACCTAGGCAAAGAGGTTCAATGCCTCCTCAGGTATGTTCCTTGACCCCCACTAAAGATCGGCCATGGATTCCGGCAAATAAAATCCAAAACCAAAAGGGACTATAAATGTCGTGGGACCCAATGGACAACCATCATACCCACCCAAAAGCGGCAAACAAGAGGAACAGAAAATACACCTTATCCACAATGGCTCATCTCCTACCAGCTCTATGGGAAAAACATACGCTAGCCCAAACCAAAGATACTATAGGTTAAAAAGGAAATTATATGCCTTCGATCTATTGACAAAAGATCAATTTTTTGGAAACAACTACTTACCAAGGATAAGGGAAAAGGGTGGAGCCCACCCAAAATTTGGAAAATGCCCTCTCTCTCAAAATCAAGTAATATCCTAGCATCTGATACCTCTCCAAATTTAGGTAATTATGACAAACACAACCCCAAATAACTTTGCTACAATGGGCTGCACATCCAACCCAATGGCCCAACCTAGATCTATATCTCAAACCAATACTCTAACAATGCCCATAACCACTCCGACTGCCTCTCTCTTAATAGAGTCAATCGATTACTTGGGAAAAATAAAACATACCATCTCAATCGTTAAATGATACTAAGTGTCTTCCCTCAATATTTATCAAATATATCAATCGTGCCAGTATAAATTTTAACAGCCTCCAAACGGATTATATACAGGAAACTGAAGAGATGCCTCTGATTTCAAGCTCAACTAGTGATCTCCCCTCAAAACCCACCTCTTAATGGAGAATCCAAAAATTTCTAACCCTCTGTAGAACAACAACCCCCTCACAATGTTCACCCTTCCACTACCTTCGGATTTGATGTTGGAATCATGGCTAGAGATGGCTCTACATGGCCATTTTCAAACCCTGCAAATAATGGTTGGACCAGTTCTGCATCATCATCCAAGACACACACTATCTAGCACATCTTGCGATCCACCTCTTCCACCAGATTTCGTCCAACTTCAGCCACCAACTATGCAGGATGGGTGAGTCATTGTATATGTTTCACGTCAGTTGAAGGCCAATGAGAAGAATTACTGTGTGCATGATTTGGAGTTGGACCTGATAGTTCATGCTCTTAAAATCTGGAGGCACTCTCTCTATCAGGTTTTCACCAATAGCTTAAAGCAATTGTTTAAGTAGAAGGACCTTAATATGAGGCAACATAGATGGCTTGAGTTATTTCAGAATATGATATTACGATCCTTTACCATCCAGGTAAGGCGAATGTCGTTGCGGATTCCTTGAGTAAAGAGTTCGAGATTATGGGTGGTTTGGCCTTCATTTTGGTAGAGTAGAGACCATTGGCTTTGGACATTTAGTCCTTAGCTAAAAGACTTGTGAGTTTGGAAATTTTAGAGCCTAGTGGAGTTCCTGCATGTATTGTGGCTCAGTATGCATTACTTGAGCGGATTAAGGCTCGCCAGTATGATGATCCGCACTTGTTGGTTCTCTGACACACAGTACTATAAGGTGGTGCCAAGGAGGTTTCTATTAGTGGGGATTGTGTTTTGTGACTCCAGGGTTGCCTATGTGTTCCTAATGTTGATGGCTTGAGGGAGAAAATTGTAGATGAGGCATATAGTTCTCAGTATTCTACACATCTAGGTGCTATAAAGATGTATCACAATCTGAAGCAGCATTATTAGTGGCATCGGATGAAGAAGCACATAGTTGAGTATGTCGCGAGATGTCTGAATTGCCAGCAGGTCAAGTATGAGCACTAAAGGCCGGGTGGCCTACTCTAGCAAACGGTTATACTTGATTGGAAGTGGGAGGGCATCACTATGGACTTCGTAGTTGGGCTTCTGCGGATATTGAGGAAGTTTGATATTGTTTGGGTCATTGTCAATAGGCTGACCAAGTCGGCATACTTTATTCCGATGGTGACTACTTACTCTTCAGAGAGGTTGGCCAGATTAACATTTAGAAGATTGTCTGGTTGCATGATGTGCTTGTTTCTGTCGTACCAGATAGAGACCCTCCATTCACTTTGCATTTCTATAGAAAAGTACTTTGGTACTCGAGTGGAGCTCATCACAGCCTTTCATCCGCAGACCGAGGGGCAGTCGGAGTGGACAATTCATATTTTGGAGGATATGCTCAGAGTATGTGTTATTGACTTCAGTAGGCAATATGATAGATTCTTGCCCTTAGCTGAGTGTGCTTACAAAAATAGTTATCGGTCCAGAAATAACACAGCTTCTTTGAGGCTTTATATGGTCGGCGATGTTGTTTTCCTATCGGATGGTTTCATCCCGGTGAAGCTAAGTTATATGGAATTTAGTGAAGGATGCCTTGGAGAAGGTAAATTTGATTCAGGAGCGCCTTCGCACAGCATAGTCCAGACAGTGGAGTCATGCTGATCAAAAGGCGCGTGATTTATCATTTATAGTGGACGACAAGGTTCCTTCCAATAAAGGGTATCATGAGGTTCGGGAAGAAGGGAAAGTTGAGCCCAAGGTTTATTGGCCCATTTGAGGTGCTAACACGTGATGGGGAGGTTACTTATGAGCTTGCCTCGCCTCACGGTCTATCATAGTTCTTCTGGTCTTCCTAATGTCTATGCTCCGGAGGTACCATGTCGACAGTTTGTATGTGCTAGATTATAACATGGTTCAACTAGATGAGAGTCTAGGTTATGAAGGGGAGCCAGTTGATATTGTTGACAAGACGGTTTACCAGTTGAGGTCCAAGAATATTTTGCAGTAAAGGTCCAGTGGAAGGTTCAACCAAGTGAAAAAACAACTTGGGAGGCCAAGGTGGACATGAGGAGCAGATTTCTGTACTTATTCAGCACTCTGGATATGATTCTAGACCCATTCGAGGATGAATAATTATTTTAAGAGGTGGAGAATGTAATAACCCGACCAATGTTTTTGCTTTATATATCCATATTCCCTAAAGGCTCCCCATATTTTCTTTTACTAATTTATGACTTGCAGCAATGGTTGATTTAGGTTTGTAAAGGTTCGGGTTGAAATCAGAATACTTAATTCCTTAACAGTAGCCTAAGGTGGCCAAGTTTGATTTGAATCAACATTTTCAGTAAACAACCTCATAACCGGGATTTGACGGTTTCAATAGGTTTGTATGATGATTTTGAACTTGAGCGTGTGTTTGAATCGAGTTTCGAGGTGATCTGGGAGCATTTCAGTGCTTGAAGGTTCTCTAGTTCTTTAAGTTTGGTTTGGAGTAGACTTTGGTATTATCGAGGTTCCTTTGGTTTTTCAGAATAGTTCCGTATGGTTATTTAGGACTTGTACGCAAAATTTAGCATCATTCCCAGTGGATTTGACAGGAATCGGACGAACGAAAAGGTTTTTAAAAGTTCTTGAGTTTCATGCTGAATTCATGCTTTTTTGCATCCGTCTCGTGATTCTTGATTCTATTTTTGTGTTTCGCTTGTGCGAAGGAGTTCGTATGATGTTTTTATACTTTTTTGGATGTTTGGAATGGAGACCCCATGGCTCAGGTGAGTTTGGAACACGATTCGGAGTGTTTGGAAGAACTTTAGTTTTGTTGGTTTTGGTCTGGTGCTTCAGGTCTTGCAAATGTAAGATTTTGTCTGCATTTACAAACCCCGCATTTGCAAGGAGGGCCGTGCATTTTCGAGGTTGGGCCGACATTGTTGGTTTCGCATTTTCGAATGAAGTTATTGCATTTGCGATGTTATTAGGTAGCATTTTTTGTATTGCCATTCTTTTTTCGCTTTTCCGAGGTATCTAGTTTTGCATTTGTGAGATTTTGTGTTGAATTTTTGAAGTAGGTAGAGTTTGCCAGGCTTCGATTTTGCGGCACTATTGTTGACTTTGTGACCTCTGCGACATATGCGACTGGTGCAAGGGCTTTTATTATGGGACTTAGCCTCTTTTCCCTCATTTTCTACTTGGTCTTGGTCTATTTTGAGAGCATTTTGTGGGGGAATTTCATCAACATCAAGAGGTAAGTGACCCCTATCAATACTTAAGTTAGATATATAGATTATGGATAGATTTTGTAATGATCCAACCGGTCGTTTTGAGAATTATAGCCCCCCCCCCTCATTTACTTTTTCCCCCATATCTATTTCTACTTATGTGACTTTTCGAGAGGCTTGTTTTGTTTTTTGGAGTATTTTGGGACACTTGGTCCCTAAACGGAAGCTTAAGCCTTAGGATTTGGCTGTAGATGGAACTATTTGATGATGACTCCAGAATTGAGTTTCATCAGTTCTATTAGCTCCATTGGGTGATTTTGGACATAAGAGCGTGTACGGATTGTATTTTGGAGGTCTATAGCTTATTTAGGCTTGAAATGGCAAAAGTCAAATTTTTGGAGATTTTGACCTGTAGTGGACTTTTTGATATCGGGATCAGAATCCGATTCTAGAAGTTGGAATAGGTCCTTAATGTTGAATATGATTTGTGTGCAAAATTGTAGGTCATTCGGACGTGGTTTGATAGGTTTCTGTATTGATTTTAGAAATTTGAAGTTTCAAGTTCTTTAAGATTGAATTGGAGGGTGATTCGTAATTTTAGCATTGTTTGATGTGATTTGAGGGTTCAACTAAGTCTCTATAGTGTTTTTGACTTGTTGTAATTTGAGAGTTCAACTAAGTCTCTATAGTGTTTTATGACTTGTTGGTATGTTTGGTCGAGGCCTAGGGGCCTCGGTTTGATTTGGGGATGGACCTTTTGGAAGCACCTGGGCAGATTTAAAAGTTCAAAATCGAGGTTTATGTCATTTTTGCACCATTTGGACTTGAGAGGTCGGAATTAGGCAACCTTTGGATAGATTTTCACGTGGGTGTTTTGGGTAAGTGATTCTTACCTAGTTTTGTTTAATTTCTATGATTATATCTTTAATTTCATCATTAAATTAGTGATTTGGGGTGGAAAATTGGGAAAGTTTTGAGAAAGGTTCTTAGGCAGAATTTTAGGGTTTTGACCGAGATTTTGGTATCAGATTTGAGTAGTTTTTGTACGATTGAACTCGTGAGTGAATGAATGTTCATATTTTGTGAATTTTACCCAATTTCTAGACATGGGCCCGGGGAGGCTTTTTGGTTGATATTCCAATTTCATGCTTTAGCTTTGATTTCATTAGCTAGATTAGTTTCTTGTAGTTATATTTATATTATGTAATTGATTTTGGCTAGATTTGGGCCCATTCAAAGTTGGATATTCGTAGGAAAAACATTGTTACAGATTGATTTGAGCTTGGTATGAGGTAAGTGGCTTGCCTAACCTTGTGTGGGAGAACTCCCCTTAGAATTTGGTACTGATTTTGATATGTGAGTGTTGTGTACGTACACGAGCTAATTATCGTAAAAACTCGATTTCTATTGAGTAATAACCTGTTTTCTTCTTATTTGAGTTATACTAGTCTGTGTAGTATCCTGTTAGCCTAGAATAGCATGTCTACGTGCCTTAATTGCTTATCTGGACTCTGTGCAGCATGCTTAATGGATTTCCTCCTAATTCATTGACTTGTACTTAGTCTAAACTGTAGGTTCCTTGCAGTAGCTGTTATTTCTATTGTTTGAGCTGCAAATTTACTTTGGGACTATAAAACGATATTTTAGGAGATCCCCATATGTCGTATATTTTCTTTGGGACTATGGAACGGTATTCCGGGATCCCCCGATCTTGCATATTTACTTGGGGACTGCGGGACAATATTTCGGGAGATCCCATGTAGATTTACATTTAAAATGGAGTCTTTGTTTTACTGTGATATACTTGTTCCGTCTTACTTTATATACATATATATACCAGCAGCGCCCTGACCTGACCTCGTCACTACCCGACCGAGGTTAGGCTTGGCACTTATTGGGTACTGTTTTGGTGTACTCACACCTCTTCTGCATATGTTTTTAGTGTTCAGATCTAGGTACCTCTTACCAGCCTCGAGTTTAGTAGCGCGATTGTTGTTGTTCAGTAGACTTCAAGGTACATTTTCCCGTGTGCACAAACCTCGGAATCCCACTCCATCCCCTTATGATAATTCTTCCCTTATTTCAATAGACACTTATGTATAAAATAGAAATTTGTAGAAGCTTGTGACTTGCGGTGTCCGGGTCTTGGGAGTGTTATGTACATTTCGATAGTTGATTACCCAAGCGACATCCCAACTGCTTATTGAAACATATGTTATTGTTAGTTGCTAATTTTTACGCTTTGCGTTTCATTTTCGTAAATATTAGGATTATCTAGTTGTAGAGACTAGGTGTCGTCACGATGGTTCACAGAGGGAAAATTTGGGTCGTGGCAGATTTAGCATGAAATTTAGGGAAAAATTGTGAGATTTTGTTAGAACCTAGGGTTTGGTAAAAAATTATATTTGGCCACTTAATTGATTATGTAATTGGGAATAACTTATATATTTGATTTCTTGAAGTCATGAGTAACATTTATATTCGAAAATTTCTAGAATCCAAACGCGTGGGTCCCGAGGTGAATTTTAGGAATCTTCCAAATTGGGTTGGGTAATTAGTCTAATAGCTAAATTATGAACTTTTGAGCATATGTTTATTAGTTTATATGACTTGTGGTTAGTTACAGAGTCCTTTGACGTTGTTTGAGGAATTCTATGTGAGGCCGAAGAGCCGGATTGAGAACTTGGAATCGAGATAAGTCTCTTGTCTAACTTTGTAAGAGGGAAGTTATCCCCTTAATTGAATAATTATTGTGTGGTACTTGTTGTGGATAACTATGTATGCATGAGGTGACGAGGGTCCATACGTAGCTATATTGATGATATGTCCGGGTACACTTAGAATTGCATCATACCTTTAGTTGTGCTATTTTATCCCTTTCATGTGTATTAATTGTCTTGAAAAGGACTGAGATGGATGATTCAAACTAGAGATATCGACTAGGTCTCTTCTTTATAAAAATTGGGAAATACTTCATAAACTATAAATTCATGTCTTCTCGCAACTCAAGTGTTTCCACGAGCGAGGTAAATTCCTATACTCTTATGGGATCAGACCATTCACCTCGACAGTGAAATTAATTACTCTTATGGGATCGGGCCATTCACCTTTCTGATATGGTAACACTACTCTTATTGAATCGGGTCATTTTCCTTATCAGGTTGGAAATACTATTCTTATGGGATTGGGTCTTTCGCTTCAGCAATACGAAGCACCATTATTCCTTAGGGTTATGCATAATTTGGTAAATACCATATTACGCTACCGAAACCGAAACGTTTGGTATTTGATATTTTGGTATTTGGCATATTTTGTTCAAGTTTGTAAAGTTTTTTGGTATTAGGTATGGTATTTGATATTCATAAAAATAATACCACAATATTGATACCATACCAAAATATGTAATAAGTTACACAATGCACATATTATTAATTATAACATACTTACTTACATAATACTTTTCTTTGAGAAGCATGTTAAATCTGGCAATAACGCTTATGTAATTCTTTAGCAAAATAGAGGAACAATGTAGGCTATAGATTTTGACTGTTATTCTCTAGGATGGAAAGCATCTTAATGTAATACTGTTTTAGGGTGTTCTTCTCGTGTATTGAATTTCATCTGTTTGATAAGTGTTTGTTGCATTCTCTAACTTCAGCAATTAGTTCTGAACAAGTAAGAAGATATTTTCAATAACTAAATTTATTTTTTTATGTACCTTTTTCTCTCTATGGGTTGATACTTACTGGTTTTGCTAGTCATGTAAGCTTAGAACGTTTTTATTTTTATATATGAGAATATTTTAATTAAAAAATATTACAGTCTATGGCTTTAGTTAATATTGAAACCGAATAAACCAAGGTTACCATACTAATAAATCAAAATCGAAAAGAGAAAAATCGAACCATACCTAATATAATTAGGTACGATATTGGTATAGAATTTTATGAAACCGAATACCGAACCGAAATGTCTTAGGCCTCATTTGTTTCTTTTAAGATTAAGACGCATGGATCTAAATATCAAGATGTGTATTAGATTAATACATCTAAATCTTAATACACGTCTGAATAGTAAGATGTGTGTTAAGATCTGAATACCAAATGATTAAGACTATTTGATTTTTAATATCTAAATGTATATAGTTTATCTTTATTTGAAAAATAATAAACATAAAATTCGAATGAAATACTAATCAATCTAATATTCTATCAATAAAATATATATATATATATATATATATATATATATATATGTATATATATATATATATATGTATATATATATATATATGTATATATATATATATGTATATATATATATATATATGTATATATATATATATATATATATATATATATATATATATATTTAAAATATAATAGTTGCTGGTGGTTATGGCTGACGGTGGTGCTTGTGAATTCCGACTAGAGGCGATAGTTGGTGGTAGGTTTGTTTGATGATGGTGGTTCATGGTAGTAGCTAAAGGTGATTAGTAGTGTACGATTATTATTCAAGATGGTGGTTCATGGTAGTAGCTAAAGGTGATTAGTAGTGTACGATTATTATTGAAGATGGTGATGGTGAGTGGTGATAATTAATAATGGCGAGTGATGGTGGTAGTTGTAATTCAAGAAGGTGATGGCGGGTGGTGGTAGTTTATAATGATAGGAAGTGCTGGTTATGATCATTGATGGTGATGGTGTGGATAGTTGTGGTAGTTGAGGTGGATGTGTATTTTTGGTTGAGAATGATTGTGGTGGAACTGGTGCGGGTGGAAGGTGGTGGTAGTCGATTATGGTGACGACTATGATTGAGGATGGTGGTGGTGATGGAGGTTGAGTATGGTTGTTGATGTTGTGGTGGTATGGTGGTATTTGATGATGGTAGGTGGAAGCGACAATTAATAATGATTATGAATGATAGCATCTTAATAAAATTAAGTCTCTGTTATGGATCTTAATCATAAAGACTTATTCAGACCCATTAAGTGGCTATGAAGTAAAAAAATAAACATACTTAACGCTTAAGATCTGAATAATTAAGATTAAGACTTTTTAAATAAACACACTTAATGTTTGAGATCTTAATGATTAAAATTTAGACCTCCATTAAATGGAAACAAATAAGGCCTAAATATCGTATCGTGCCGATGACGAACACCCCTATTATTCCTATGGGATCAGGTCCTTCGCCTCGATAGCTTCGTCAATTATAGGAACTATATTTGGTTTAGTAATAATTGATTTAGTGCCTTCACGGTCAGTTGTGATATGTTTAGTGATTTAATATACTTATGTATGAATTTACTGTAGTTACTTTTATTTGCTTCATTGTTACTTGTTGTACACTCGCCATGTCTACTTTATGTATTCATATTATTATTTGACCTTTAGTAAGTGTCATGTCGCTCCCTCATCACTACTTCTTCGAGGTTAGACTAGATACTTATTGGGTACGCATATTTTTCCGTATTCACGCTGCTCTTCTGTACTAAAGTTGTAGATGCTAAGAAAGGTACTATGTGAGGTCACGCGGGCGCGTAGTCGATCATCTATGGAGACTTAGTGGTGAGCTTCTTGCCTTGCTACGATCTGCAGCATGGGAGTCTCCCTCTACCTTGTTTATTATTTCTGTCTATCACTTTCAGACACAAGTTTTATCAGCTTTGTGTATTCTCTAGATTGCTCATGTACTTGTGGCACCGAGTTTTGGGGGTTTGAAGCATTTATGTACTGTTGTATTTATCATTAGTATCATTACAATGAATGTTATAGACATGTACTTTTTGAAGCCAGAATCTTTTCATGTCCCATCTTGATCCAAAAGCTGACGAAAAATGAACCAGCATTCGCAACTAACAAACATCTAGATTCAGATCAGAGTTCGCATGAAGAACCAGCAAAGACTCAAGATCAAGTTTCAAAAGATTTATAGATAGGATCTTGTAACTCGTAGCTGGTAGGCTTACTTAGTCTTTTTAATTTGGATTTTGATGTAATAACGGGACCGTGGACTGGAGCCTCAGATGGAACCTCACTCGATTCTCTCATCCTCCTCACACACTCCATCACCTCATTCACTTTTGAATTACACGTGGTCTGATTCCTTTATAGCCAAGGATATGTAGGCAGCTCAAATATCAGGGCTCAGTCATATTCTCATTTCTTTTAGTTTTTGGTGTATCTAAATAAGGATCGGGTCAAAAACTTGTCTCATCGTTCTTTATCTGAAAACTCTTCGTGTTTCCAGTCAAAGAGGGGCAGCTGTAGACGTGTAATTTTTGACCCTCCCCGATATTTTATATTTTTTAGAATTTAAATATTTAGTTTAGGTCTAATATCTCTATTTTAACTAGTTTTGACTCTTTTACTTTATTTTATCTTAAAAATCAATAACTACAAAAATATTTTCCCTTGGTTTAGCTAGTTGATATTTTTTATAGTTAGTTTTACTCTTGAAAAAAATACAAAAAATAGCCTTGACATTTTATTTTCCAAAAGTAAGAAAATTTTCAAAAAAAAAATAAATGAATATATTTACTTAGTTTTGTTTTAAAGTTGTAGGCCTTTAATAAATATTTGTAGTGTTAAATTTTTTCTAATTTGGCTATTTTGTTTTATTTTTAGTTATTTCCTATTATTTAGATAATCAGTATTTTTTGTTTAACTTTAGGAAAAAGTGGAAAAAGACAAACAAAAGGAAAAAAAGAAAAAAAGAAGAAACGAGAATAGAAAGTTGGAAAGGTAAAAGTTAGAAAGAAATTTAAGTGGTTCCCTTCCCTTTAATTTTTGCTCCATATCACCGGTTCTTTCCATCATTCTTCATTCTTGCTTATGCAAAGATTCTTTTTCTTTATCCAATTGCTTTGTGACACCTAGCCTCCTCCATAACTATATTTATTCCCTCTTATCCAAATTTACGTAGAGAATCCCATTAAAATACACAAGGCACAAACACAAAATAAAAGGAGATTTTCTGCACATCACGTGAGCTAGACAAGAAAGAAACAAAAAGAAGCTATCACAAAATTGGGGGTAGGGGAAAAAGAGAGAAACAAAAAATAGAAGAAGGAGAGTCAATGTCACTATCCCAGTTCGTCCTCCGTAAACTGTAGTGATACCACATATTCTTTACGACTAGGTAAGCCTAACAATGCAGAAAATAAATAAAATTTGCGAAAGAAATAAAAGCCAAAATAACCGAATGGAACAGTATTAAAAATGCCGCTCAGCATATACGATACAACTTCACCAAAAACTGATACACTTTCCCAAAACCCGGAATCTCATAAATCCACAAGCCTTAGAATATCCAACAGTGTCTAACTCAAGAATATCTAACAAAGAAAATAAAATACTGAAGGGCTAATACTAGAAAACGAGAATAGAAGGGACTCCACAATATATGGACGTGGCAGATATACCTCGAAATTTTTCGAGCAGTTGCCTCGCCTCAATGGTGAAAGGACTGAGTAGAAGTACCTGGATCTGCACATGAAAAACATGCGCAGAAAGGGCACGAGTACACCACAGTGGTACTCAGTAAGTGCCAAACCTAACCTCAGTGGGGTAGTGACGAGGAATGTCCGGGCTCTACTGAGGTTAAATAAAAATATGAGGTATTACAACGTAGAATGATACAATATAATTGAGTGCAACAGTAAGAAGTAACCATAATAGAAGAACAAGAACAAGTAGAACAGAGACAAGATAATCATGAAAAGGAAATACAACTCAATGCAGAGATAACAACCGGGGATCTTCCACGATACTATCTTGTAGTCCCAATCACAACTATTCAGTAGATCTCCCGAGATATATTCCCATAGTCCATCATATATGTTCGAAGGATCTCCCGTATCCCAACTGTCAATACGGGGATCTACCGGAACCCCGATCCATAGTCCAAAATGTAAATACCCAATATTGAGGGAATCTACAGGGTGTATTCCCGTAGTTCCATATAACTATGCAGGGAGATCTAGCGGAATCCCACATCTGTAGTCCCAAATAAAAAAACAAAGGCGATCTATCGGAATCCCACGTCCATAGTTTCAATGTAAACACACAACAACAAGACGAAGAATAGTCATAAATTATCAACTTCATATCAAGGCTAAACATGTATTCTAACCTAGCATGATGCACATTATTCAGATAAGGCAGTCTAAGTAAATACACAATTAAGTTATTTAGACATGTTTTCCTAAGCTAACAACAAGCTTAAACTCCAAATAGTGTAAGCAAGAAAGGAATAACACAATTAAGGCAATTTTAATAAAAATAGGATTTTTAATAATTAGCACAAGTACACATTCATCACCTCACGTACAAGGTATCACAATTATCACAATACCAATCCTAAGGGGAAAGTCCCCCACACAAGGTTAGACAAGCAACTTACCTCGAACCAGCTCAATAAACAAACCAATATCACGTTCTGCCATGATTCTCGACTCCAAATGGCCCAAATCTATCCAATTAAATTTCATACTGTAAATAACATTTCAAGTAACTGATTCTATAAAGAAATTCTAAGCTAATACGTGAAATTAAGTAAAATAACCAAAATGCCCCTCGGGTCCGCGTCTCAAAATCGGATAAAAATTATATTTTCGGAACCCTCATACTCTCACGAGTTAATGCATACCAAAATTATTCAAATGTAAGGTCAAATTCCCAATCAAAAGTCGAATTTTAGGTATACGAACTTTCTTCCAAATTTTCCCCAATTTTCATCTGCAATCCGAAATTAAATGGTAAAACTAACTATAGCTTGATGGAATATAACTAGAAAGGATTAATGAATTATTACCCAATGATCTCATCTTCAATTTTCTCTCAAAATCGCCCTCTCCCGAGCTCTACATCGAACTCCCAACTTTTGAAAACAAACCCTCGAAATTTCATATTTCTGCCTAGCTTTTTCCATATCCGTGATCCTGGGATCACTTCTGCGGTTCTGCTGTTGTGAAATCACTGTCGCATCTGCGACTTAAGGCCCTATTTTTCGCATCTGCAGTTATCCTTTCGCAGATATGGGGCTGCTTCTGCAGTCCTTACCACCTTTCCTCTTTTTTCACTGTGCGGTTACTCCGCCGCTTCTGCGTCTCCACACCCGTGGAACCCAAACCACAGCTGCAGTTCTGACAGAAAATAGCTGAAGCTGCAACTTCAAAACCCCAAAATCCTTCCGTCAAACATCCAAAATAATCCCAAGGTCCCCGGGACCCCAATAAAACCTACCAAAAAATCCCATAACTTCATTTAAACTTGTCCAAAACTTCAGAATGCTCAAAACAACATCAAAAAGCCTATTTTTCATTGGATTCAAGCCTAAGAATCCCAAAAACTCTAGAATACTCTTTCGATAAAAAATTCTATCAAACCTCGTCCGAATGACCTGAAATTTTGCACACACGTCACACTCAACACTATGGAGCTACTTTAACTTCAGGAAACCCATTCCGACCTTCGGATCAAAATTTCACTATCGAACCGGAAACTTAAAAATTTGACCTTTCCGTATTTCAAGCCTTAATTAGCTACGGACCTCCAAAATACAATTTGAATACGCCCCTAAGCCTGAGATCACCCAACGGAGCTAATAGAACCATCAAATTTCTATTATGAGGCCGTCTTCACACTGTTCCGACTACGGTCAACTTTCCAACACTTAAGCTCTCATTTAGGGACTAAGTGTCCCAAAACTCTCCATAACGCAAAAATCAAACATCTCGTCAAATCAAAATCGCAGAAATAAACACGGGGAAAATAGTTAATAGGGGATCGGGGTGTTAATTCATAAGACGTCTGGCCAGGTCGTCACATCCTCCTACACTTAAACATTTGTTCGTCCTCGAACGAGCACAGAGACATACCTGAAGTAGTGAAAAGATGAGGATAATGGTTGCGCATATCCTGATCGGTCTTCCAAATAGCCTCCTCGACCAGCTAACCCCGCCACTGAACCTTCACTGACGCTATGTTATTTGACCTCAGCTTTCTAACCTGCATGTCCAATATTGCCACGGCTCATCAATATAGGATGTATCCTTCTCAAACTGAACTAAACTAAAACCCAACACGTGCGATGGATTGTCGTGATACCTCCTAAGCATCGAAATATGAAATACCGGATGAACTCTTGCCAAGCTGGGAGGTAAGGCAAGCTCATAAACAAACTCCCAAACACGCCTCAATATCTCAAAAGGGCCAATAAACCTCGGACTCAACTTCCCTTTCTTCCCAAATCTCATAACGCCCTTCATAGACGAAACCCAATGCAGAACCCGCTCTCCAACCATATAGGAAACATCACGAACCTTCTCATCCGCGTAACTCTTCGGTCTGGACTAGGCCGTACGGAGCCTATACTGAATCATCTTAATCTTCTCCAAAGCATCTTAAACTAAGTCTGCGCCCAATAATCTAGCCTCACCTGGCTCGAACAAACCCACCGGAGATCCATACCACGTACCATATAAAGCCTCATATGGTGCCATCTGAATGTTGGACTGACAACTGTTGTTGTATGCAAACTCCACCAATGGGAAGAACTGGTCCAAGACCCTCCAAACTCAATCACACATGCATGGATCATATCCTCAAGAATCTAAATAGTGCGCTCGGACTGTCTATCCATCTGAGGGTGATATGTTGAACTCAACCCAACTCATGCTGAACGGCTCTCCAGAATTGTGATATAAATTGAGTACTTCTATTCGAAATGATGGAAACTATAATTCCATGCAGACGAACAATCTCCTAGATATAGATCTCTGCCAACCGCTACGAAGAATAAGTAGTACACACAGGAATAAAGTGAGCGGAACTGGTTAGCCGATCCACAATCACCCAAACAACATCGAACTTTCTCAAAGTCTGTAGGAGCCCAACTACAAAGTCCATAGTGATCTTCTCCCACTTCCACTTTGAAATCTCTATCTGCAAAAGCAACCCACCTAGTCTCTGGTGCTCATACTTCACATGCTGACAGTTGAGGCACCAAGCTACAAACCCAACAATAACGTTCTTCATCTGCCTCCACCAGTTGTGTTGCCTTAAATCCTGATACATCTTTGCGGCACCTAGATGAATGAAATACCGTAAACTATAGGCCTATTCCAGAATCAACTCCCGAAGCCCATTAACATTGGGTACACAAATCTAACCCTGCATCTTAAATACACCATCATTACCCATGTCACATCTCTGTAATCACCATGCTGAACCTTGTCCTTGAGGACAAGCAAATGAGGTCTATTATATTAACGCTCCATGATAGTCAAATGAGGAAGACCGAGAAACCATGCAAGCTAGAACCCTACTGGGCTCCGAAAGATCCAATCTCACAAACTGGCTGGGTAAGGCCTGAACATCCATCGTCATATACCTCTCTGATGCTGGTAAATAAGCCAAACTCCCCAAACTCTCTGCTCGGTGACTCAAAGCATCGGCTACCACGTTGTCCTTGCCCAGATGATAAAAAATAGTGATATCATAGTCCTTCAGCAATCTAACCACCTCCTATGGCGAAAATTTGGATCCCTTTGCTTGAACTGATACTGTAAGCTCCGGTGATCAGTATAAATCTCAGAAAGCACACCGTACAAATAATGATGCCAGTTCTTCAAGGCATGAACAATAACAGCTAAATCAAGATCATGGACATGATAACTCTTCTTATGTACCTTTAACTGTTTTGACGAGAAGGAAATCACCCTATCGCCCTGCATCAATACCGCTCCATGGTCAATCCTCGAGGCATCACAATAGACAGTGTAAGACTCCAAACCTGTCAGTAATATCAAAACTGGGGCTAAAATCAAAGCTGTCTTGAGCTTCTGAAAGCTTCCCTCACACTCTTTATTCCACTAGAATGGAGCACCCTTCTGGGTCACCCTGGTCATAGGGGCTGCAATCGATGAAAACCCCTTCACAAAACGATGGTAGTAACCCGCCAAACCAAGAAAACTACAAATCTCTATAGCTGAGAATAGCCTGGCCCAACTCTGCACTACCTCTACCTTCTTCGAATCCACCAGAATACCCTTACTTGGTTCCACGTGGCCTAAGAATTCCACGGAATCCAACCAAAACTCACATTATGATAACTTTGCGTATAACTTCTTTTCCCTCAGAGTCTGAAGCACTGTCCTCAGGTGCTGCTCATTATCTTTCCGATTCCGGGAATACACCAGAATGTTATCAATAAAGACAATGACAAAAGAGTCAAGATATGGCCTAAATACATTGTACATCAAATGTATAAAGGCTATTGGGACATTGGCCAGTCCAAATGACATAACAAGAAACTTGTAATGACCATACTGAGTCTTAAAAGCAGTCTTAAGGATATCTGGCTCCCAAATCTTCAACTAATGGTAACCTGAGTGCAAGTCAATCTTAGAAAACACATGTGCACCCTGAAGCTGGTCAAACAACTCATTAATACGAGGCAAAGGATAACAGTTCTCCATTGTAACCTTGTTCAACTGGCGATAATTAATAAACATACACATATAACCATCCTTTTTCTTCACAAACAAGATAGGAGCACCCCAAGGTGATACACTAGGCCGAATAAAACCCTTATCAAGCAATTCCTGTAACTAATCCTTCGACTCTTTCATCTCATGAAGAGCCATACGATACAGAGGAATATAAATGGGCTGAGTGTCTGGCAACAGATCAATGCCAAAATAAATATCTCTATCAGGAGGCATGCTTGGAAGATCAACTGGAAACACATCAGGAAAGTCCCGTACTATTGGAAATGAATCAAGTGAAGGGGTATCAATACTGATATTTCTCACATAAGCTAAATATGCATCACACCCCTTCTTAACCAAACGCTAAGGTTTAAGAAAACAAATAACTCTACTGGGAGTGTGATCTAAAGTACCCCTCTACTCAACATGCGGGACACCTAGCATAACTAGTGTCATGGTCTTGGCATGACAATCAAGAATATCATAATGGGGCAACAACTAGTCCATGCACAAGATAATATCAAAATCTACCATGCTGAGTAACGCTAAATCGGCTCTGGTCTCAAAACCACTAAGAGCAACCAAACACAATCGATAAACACGGTCCACAATAAGAGAATCTCCCACAGAACTAGAAACATAAACAATAGAACTCAAAGAATCTCGAGATACACCCAAATGTGAAGTAAAATAAGAAGACACATAAGAATAAGTGGATCCTAGATCGAATAGATCTGATACATCTCTGTGACAAACCAGTATAATACTTGTGATGACACAATCATAGGCAAAATCCTCAGTACAGGCAGGAAGGGCATAATATAGCGCCTGGCCTCCCCCTCTAGGGAGACCTCTACCTCCCCGACCTCCACCTCTAGCTGGCTGAGTAGGTGGGGTAGCAACTGGATATGTAACCATAGTCTGAGAACTCTATGGGGCACGCTGTGGCTGAGAAATCTATGCAGGTGCACCCCTTCCAAGTCCGGGAGAGTCCCTCACCATGTGGCATATGTCACCACACACAAAACAAGCTCTGAGAGGACGTGGTGGCTGTGACTGGCTCGGGCTAGGTCTGCTGGATTGACCTCTGAAAGAACCTCGCGCAGGAGATGCGCTAGAGCCGGAGGTACATAATAAGACTCCTTGAGGTCTAGGAGGAGCTGGAGCACTACTAGCTGCTGGAAGAGCTAAACGAACAAGGTAACTCACATGGCCCCTACCATGACGATTTGCAGCTGGGGCACGAGCACCAGAATAATGGCCCGACTCGTGAGACCTCTTTCCCTCCCTCACCTGTCTCTCCCTATCATGCATACCCTCAATCCTCCTAGCAATTCTCACCACCTGCTGATAAGGAATATCCATCTCCAACTCATGAGCCATGCTAGACCTGATGCTGGGAATAAGCCCCTCAATAAATTGGTGAACCCTCTCGTGAACAATAGAAACCAAGGCATGTGCATGTCTAGCCAAGCAAGTGTAACGGACAACATACTCTGAGACAGTCATAGCGCCCTAGCGCAAATGCTCAAACTCAGCGCGCCATGCATCTTTGAGGCTCTAAGGAAAAAACTCTCTCAGGAATAGATTTGAAAATTGGGTCCACATCCGCGAAACAACTTCATCTGGAGTGCGTAACTCATAAGTGCGCCACCACTCATAGGCGCCTCCTCAAAGCTAGAAAGTAGTGAAGGAAACCCCGTTCGATCCTGATATACCCTTGGTATGGAGAATACGGTAGCACTCCTCTAGAATCCCAAGGCATCCTATAATGCTAACCTACTGAATACAGGCATACTTCTTGAACCTCTCAAGTCTTCATTGCTAATCCTTTGAAGGCGCTGCCCTTTTCTTGAGATGGCCTGGGGCTATAGACTACACAGGGATAATCTCTAGGAACTGATCAACATGCACTCACTGCGCATGAGTGCGGGCAACTAGAGTCTGTGCTCCTCCCCTAGCTTGGGATATAACTGCAGTAAGGGGAAGCAACCCTGCCTGAGCCAAAGTGGTGTACATGCTCATGAATTATGCTAGAGTCTCCTGAAGTGCTAGTGTGGTATTAGCAATAGGCGTGTCAGGTGCCTGGACTTTGACTGGCATTGCTGGTGGCTCCTCGGTGGCAGCTCGTCTAGATGCTCTAGCTGCACCGTGTGCGTGTCCTCAGCCTCTACCCCGACCCCGGCCTCTGACGGCTACAGTATAGGGCGTGGGTGTCTGATCATCTCGGGTAGTACGTGTCTTCACCATTTGTGGGAGAATAGCAGATAGAAGTTTAGAATTGTGATGTCAAATCTTGCACGACAAGAAATCAAATGAAATGGACTTTTCCTAATAGTTACATAGCCTCTCGTAGATAATTACAGATATTTCTGTACCGATCAGTGAGACTCTAATAAACTGGCTTGTGATTCATGAATCTTATGAACCTAGAGCTCTTATAGTAACTTGTCATGACCCCAGTTCGCCTCCGTGAGATGTTGTGATGGCACCTAGTCTCTACGATTAGGTAAGCCTAACAATCCGAAAAAAAAACAATACTTTCGGAAGAAATCATTAAAATCCAACATAACCAAATAGAACAGTATTAAAAATGTCGTTCGGCATATACAATACAACATTACCAAAAATTGATACACTTTCCAAAAATCCGGAATCTCATGAAACCACAAGCCTTAAAATATCTAACAGTGTCTAACTCCAAAATATGTAACAAAGAAAAGAAAACACAGAAGGGCTAATATTGGAAATCGAGAATAGAAGGGACTCCTCAGTCTGCGGACGCAGAAGATATACCTCGAAATCTCTAGAGCAGTCGCCTCGCCTCAAGGGTGATAGGACTAAGCATAAGTACCTGGATCTGCACATGAAAACATGCGTAAAAAGGGCATGAATGAACCATAGCAATACTCAGTAAGTGTCTAGCCTAACCTCGGTCGGGTAGTAACGAGGAAGGTCCAGGCCCTACTAAGGTTAAATAAAAATATAAGGTATGACAATGTAGAATAAGACAGTATAATTGAGTGCAAGAGTAAGAAGTAACCAAAATAAAAGAACAATAATAACTAGAACAAAGACAAGATAATCACGGAAAGGAAATACAGCTGAACACAGAGATAACAATCAGGGATCTTCCAGGATACCGTCCTGTAGTCCCGATCACAACTATCCAATTGATCTCTTAGAATACGCCCGTAGTCCATCATGTATGTCCAAAGGATCTCCCGGGATCTCGTCCTGTAGTCCAAATGTCAATGCGCGGGGATCTACCAGAAACCCGATCCTTAGTCCCAAATATAAATATCCAGTATTGGGGGAATCTATCGGGTGCATTCCCATAATTCTGTATTACTATACAGGGGGGGTCTACCATAATACCATATTCTTAGTTCCAAGTAAACAAACAAGGGGGATCTACCAGAATTCCATATCCGTAGTCCCAATGTAAACACACACAACAACAACATGAAGAATAGTCATAAATTGTCAACTTCATATCAAGGCTAAATAGGTATACCTTACCTAGCATGCTGCATATAATTCAGATAAGGCAGTCTAAGAAAATAAGTAATTAACTCATTTAGACATGCTTTCCTAAGCTAATAACAAGCTTAAATTCATAGTAGTGTAAGCAAGAAAGAAAAAACACAATTCAGGCTATTTTTAATGAAAACACGATTTTCAACAATTAGCACAAGTACACACTCATCACCTCACGTACAAGGAATTTCAATTATCACAATACAAATCCTGAGGGCAGAGTCCACCCATACAAGGTTAGGAGAGTCACTTATCTGAAACCGGCTCAATAATCAACCTGATACCACATTCTTGTCATGAGTACTCGACTCTAAATGGCCCAAATCTATTCTATTAGATTTCATATAATAAATAACACTTCAAGTAACTGATTCTATAGAGAAATTCTAAGCTAATACGTGGAATTAAGTAAAATGACCAAAATGCCCCTCGGGTCCACATCGCAGAATCGGATAAAATTTATATTTTGGAACCCTCATACTCTCATGAGTTCGTGCATAACAAAATTATCCAAATCTAAGGTCGAATTTTAGGTCTAAAAACTTTATTCAAAATTTTCCCCCAATTTTCATCTCCAATCCGAAATTAAATGGTGAAACAAACTATACATTGATAGAGTATAACTAGAAAAGATTAAAGAATTGTTAGCCAATGATCTGCTCGTCAATTTCCTCTCAAAATCGCCCTCTCCCGAGCTTTAAATCGAATTCCCAACTTTTGAAAACAAAACCTCAAAATTTCATATTTCTCCCCAGCTATTTCTGCATCTGCAGTCCCGGGACTGCTTCTGCAGTCCCGCTTTTACAGAACCACTGTCGCATCTGCGACTTTCACTTGAAGCCCAATTTTTTGCATCTGCAGTTATCCTTTCATATATGCGGGGCCGCCTCTGAGGTAAAGACCCCGCTTTTGCGGTTCCTACTGTCTTTCCTCTTTTTTCACTTTTGCGGTTACTCAAACGCTTCTGCGGCTCCACCCTCTGGAATTCAAACCGCATGTGTGGTTATGACAAAAAAACAGCGAAAGCTGCAACTTCAAAATCCCAAAATCTTTCCGTCAACCATCCGAAATCATCCTGTGGCCCCCTAGACCTCAACCAAACCTACCAACATATCCCATAATTTTAGCTAAACTTGTTTCAACCTTCAGAATGCTCAAAAAAAATATCAAAATGCCTATTTTTCATCAGATTCAAGCCTAAGAAACCCAAAAACTCTAAAATACGCTTTCGTTCAAAAAGTCTATCAAATCTCGTCTGAATAACCTGAAATTTTGCACGCACGTCACACTCAACAATAAAAAGCTATTCCAACTTCCAGAACTCCATTCCGACCCTCAGATAAAAATCTCACTATAGAACCAGAAACTTCAAAATCCAACCTTTGGCATTTCAAGCCTAAATTAGCTACGGACCTCCAAAACACAATCCGAATATGCCCCTAAACCGGTAATCACCCAGCGAAGCTAACGAAACCATCGGATTTCTATTCCGAGGCCGTCTTCATACTGTTTCGATTATAGTCAACTTTCCAATACTTAAGCTTTTATTTATGGACTAGGTGTCCTAAAATTCTTCAATACATAAAACAGAACATTCCGACAAATCAAAATAGTAGAAACAAACATGGAAAAAGTAGTTAACAGGCGATTGGAGCGTTAATTCTTATGATGATCGTTCGGGTTGTTACAGTCAAAAAATCTCGTGTGCTCCTCTTCCTTTAGCTGAGACCAGCCTCTAAACCCACCATGAAAACCAGTGAGAAACCTCTATTAAAATGCTCCAAACTGTCATGAAAAAACAACTGCTTCTTCTTTCCAAAATACACCATCTTTAGCTCCAAAACCAGCTCAAGAACGTCCCTTTCTCAGCCTAAAAACGCAACTAAAATAGCTGCGAAAACAACCGAGAAAAGTAGTGAAAATCAGCTGCAAAACAGGTCCAAAATGCTGCCCTTTTTCCAGCCGAAAATCACCTTTAAATCAGCCCCAAATCACTGCAAAACCCCCCAGCAAATCACTTTATTTTCAGCCCAAAATCGCTGCAAAACCCTCAGCAGTTCACCTCCCAAATCATCCTTCAAAACCATCCTTAAACAAACTGTAAATCATCTGTTTTAGTTGTGTAAATAACAGCGACAGGAGCTCACAAAATCAGCCCCAAAGCAGCCCTCAAATGCATCCAAACATCATCATTTTCACCCTGAAAATCTTGCTAGTTGCAGCTGGAAATCACCTTGCTAAGCAGCTTTCAAAATCAGTTTCGAAACTATCTTTAAAGTGAGGTGATGTTCGAGTTCGCCGGTTCAAGGTTCCGGCGATGTCACCTGTAGAAGTCTCTGATTTTAGTTCAGATCTTTAGCAAAAGTATTAAATCGGATCTCTTCATTGTGCGTGGATTTGAGAGCTCTCATTTTAAATAAAAATTGCGGCTGATTGAGGTCTGTTCTTGCCTATTTCGATTTATATTTTTGGTCGATCTATTTATTATATTTGTTTATGAATCACTGTTTATGTGTTTGCTTATGGTATTTATTGAAGAATTTTCATTGGTTCTTTTCCTGATTTGTTATGAGTTTTTATTGTTTGCTGGTTAGATTTAAAGCTTTATATTTGGTTAACTAGTCTATAAATTAGGCTATGAGTTTTGCTTGTAAATTTGTCTTAGGCCATGGTTCATGAAAATCTGGCAATTTTGTTGGAATCGGTGAACATATGACACTTTAATTTTGGATTATAATGAAAGAGAAGAATTTGGACTTAATTGAAAGAATGATGAATAAGCCTTTATCGTTAGATATTGTTGATTCGGCTTTAAAGTTAGGTATTATTTTGAATTAATCTAGATCCTGTGGTTTTAAAATTCTTAGTTTTTACTCGTAAACTAGAGTACATCCTTGCTTCTTCCATAATAATTCCATAACTCTTAGCCTTGCAATATTCTCAAACAAACTTAGGAAATGAACAACCTTGAATGCGCTAGCTTGCTTTAGGCTTGACTTAATCTATCACCGTAATTATGTATACGTTTGCGTGATATGATTATGATCCTAGTCACAAAATCGAGGTATGCGTTGGCACAAATTCGACCGAACTTTCTTGATAATAATAAAGTATGATTAATTGTGGACATGTACTCGTAGCATGATTTTTGATACGCCAAACGAAATCACAAGCATGCATGACTCCTTTTAAGATGATTTCAAAATTATGAATAATCAAGCAATTTAGAAGTGTAAAAGGTAAAAATGTGCATAGGTCCTAAAATGTGCAGTTAAACAATTGAAGCCAAGTATAAATTGCTAAGTGACCGTGCTAGAACCACAAAACTCGGGAATGCCTAACACCTTCTTCCGAGTTCACAGAATTTTTTATTTAGAATTTCTGGTTCGCTGACTTTTAAATAAAGTCAAAAATTTCCTCGATTTGGGTTTTAAAAATAAACCGGTGACTTGGGACACCAATTAAATTGTTCCAAGTGGCGAATCTAATAAATTAAATTAAATAATCCCATTTTGATTATTGTTATTTTGATTGGAAAAACTTCCTTATATCCCCCTCTCGGGTGGTAAAAAGGTGGTGTGAAACCTCTTGCGACTCTGTTGGGGAAAGGAACCCAGAACTTCTGGTTCAGGTTTCAAGAATTCGAGCTTGTAATGTGATTTTTATTTGGCTTTATTTATTATTTATATTATTGTATTTGAGTACCTAATGTGCTAATTGCATTTATTTACCGCTTTAATATTATTTGAACTGTATTTAAATGTCTTCTTACGCCTCTTTTCTGAGTCTTCTAAAAAATGATGCTCAGGTTCGCGTGACCCACTTTTCTATTAGAAGTTATACAAAATAGAATGAGGATAAGCCAGCAACAAGGGTGGGAAGACTTTCGTGCTCCCAGTAAGTTGCCCTCTCTTCGGCTCGAGTTTGTTCGCTCGGGTAAGCCAGGTCTAGAACATAACCCCAGGGTTAAACTTAAAATAATGCAACTTCATGTCCGATCTCCAGTAGGAACGTTTGTTTGCATCATGTTCATTTGACCTTGGGGACTCAACACAAGGGTTGGGTCCGTCTAGGACAAGTGTACCCAAAACTTAAAAGACCATCGTGATACATCTTACGTGCTACTTTCACATTTGTTTGAAATCCCGAATCTCTTCCAAATTTTGAAAATAAAAAGAAAAAAAGAAAATCATTTCAAAATGTGCCAAATTTTCAAGTGTCATGTTTTCATGTTCCGTCAAAACGAAGGAAACTACGCAGGTCTGATAATCACCGGATGTGAGATATGTAGGCAAATCTCATCGGTTTCGCCCCACTTTTAAAAAAATCTAAAATATTTTCCTTTAGACCCTTCTTTATAAGCATTTCCTTAAAAAATTTAAAATTTTTTTTTTTTAAACTCAACAACTAGTTCCCTTTTCATATGAGAAAAAAAAAATAAAGAAAAAAATCAATCAAAATTCAAAATCCAAAATACAGCTTTCTTTTATTTTGAAGTATTTTCCCAAAAAAATCCAAAAAAAATTCAAAAAATACTCTTTCTTATTTAGAAGTCTTTCTTTTGTAAATGTTCATAAAAATAAAATTGAGAAATAACAGTCCAAATTTTTTTTTGCTTTCCTTTAAAAGTACTTTCTAAATTAAAAAAGAAAAAAAAAAGAGAAACTCGGAAATTTGAAATGTTTTGTTAAATGTCCTTTTGACATCCACAAGTTAAATCAAAATTCAAAAAATAAACTATTTTTATTTCTACCTTTTCAAGAAGTCTTTTCCCAAAATTTCACAGAAAAAAAAACAAAAAAGTATTAAAAAAATTCATTTCCTTGATTAAAAGTCTTTCTTAAAAAAAAATTGAAATATTGAAGTCCAAAAATATTTTCGTTTTTATTTAGAAGTACTTTTGTATATAAATTAAAAAATATCAGAAATCCAAAATATTTTCTTAAAAGGTCCCTCTTTCGAAAATTTAGAGGCAACATCCAAATTCAAATATTTTCTTTCTTCTTTAGAAAAAGAGAAAACAAATAAAAATTCATAGAGAAATATTTCTTTTTACTTTTAAATTTCCAAAGTTCAAACTGAAAGCAAATGAATTTTTAGAAGTCTTTCTTTAAAAAAAAAAGAAAAATCAAAATTAAAATTTAAAAAAAAAGAATTTTTTCTTCCTTTAAAGCATTTCTTTCACAAATTCCAAAAAAATTACAAAAAGAATATGTTTTTTTTCCTTAATACTTTCATTGTCTGAGTATTAGTAAAAAAAAAAATAGAAAAAGAGTTAGTTTATTTAATCTATTCTCGATCTTCGCAAACTATACAAGATCTTATTCATGCGCGGCCATGATACGTAGGCAATCCTCCATCGAATTTGATCATAGCCATAAATTAGTTGAGTGAAAAAAAACTAAACAAAAGAAAAATGAAAAAAGAAAATTTTGAGTGAAGAAGAAAGAAAAGAGTTGACAAAAGAGTAGAGTGCAAAAACAAATTCAAAAAAAAAAAAAAGAAAGAGAAAGAAAAGAGGTACATACTGAAAGGGCTAGTTATGGCCAGGATGAAACATGCGATCGTTCAAACACATAATAGAACCATTTAACTGTTTAGGTATATTGTATCCCAACGTGCGATTTTCTATATATTAAATGTCTCAAAAACTAATAAGGTTGTTGTGTGTGCAAATAAGCCAGATTCACACCAGGTTTTGGTGTTTGGTTTTGTTGGTAGTCTAGCCTCCCCTCCTTCACAAAATCCAAAGGCACAAATAGCCTCCACAAGCAATCTATCAATCATCGGTCTTGAGGATAGCCTCTCATGGGCTATTTGCAGCTAGCATCAGCAGCTGCTGAAGAGAATAGGATATTGAGTCTCCGCATATTGAAAATATGAGACGCCTGGTCTAATGGCAGGGAACCGCAGGGTGCAATCCCTGGGTTCCATGAGTTGATCCCCATGTCAGGTGAGGTTACCAACGCCCCTGTGCCCAAACCCCTTATCCCATGCGGGCTCCCTCCATTGCCATTCAATGATCTTGGCATGACTTCTGTGGTTTGCTCCCAGGCGCCAGTTTCCTAAGCACCTCCAATATTGTTCTCTACAGCATTAGTTAGCACCAGAACACAATCAACTTTACCACGGTCGTATGTTGAGCCTCTAATGTTCAACTTTCAAGGTCAGAAATATCATAGGTGATCCCGTACACTTTCATTCAACCTCTGCAATATGATCTCTCAATAGAGAAAGAAAAGGTTGTTAAAATCCAGAGCAAGAGGAAATGGCTCGGAAGATGAAAAGCCTGGAACAAAGCATAAAAAACATGCAAGGTTTGAGTGGCAAAAAGAGTATCTCATACTCTGACCTCTATATGTTTCCCTATGTCCACTTGCCAGATGGCTTCAAGATGCCAAAATTTGAAAAGTACGATGAGCATAGAGACCTGGTCGCTTATCTAAAATGATACTGTAACCAGTTGAGGGGTGCTGGTGGAAAATAGGAGCTGCTAATGGCCTATTTAGAGGAAAACCTCACCAAAATCGCTTCTGAGTGGTATACGGATCAAGAAATTACCAATTGGCATGTGTGGGACGATATGACCCAAAATTTTGTCCGCCAGTTCTAATATAATGTGGACATCGCTCCTAACCGAAACTCTTTGTCCAATTTGAAAAACAATTACAGAAAGCTTCTGTGAATATGCAGTCAAATAGTGTTAGCAAGCTGCCACGGTATAGCCAGCAATGGACGAAACTCAAATGGTCATGGTTTTTCTACAGGCCCAAGAGGCTGACTACTTCCATAACATGATGTTTGCTGTGGGTAAGGCGTTCGCTGAGGCTATCAAAATTTGGAAAATGGTTTAAAAACAGTTCGAATCTTGAGTCATGCTGCTTATAAGGCCACATCACTGTCTGCTCAGAATGGTTCGGAGGGTTTGATGAACAGAAAATTGAGTGAAGAGGGAGCCATGATTGTTTTAAGATCGAGGGGGGCCCACAGGTCATTCAGCCAATCATATGTGCCTCCTATCGTCCCACAACACTATTATCCCCTTCAAGATGCTACTTACGCCGTGGCACGGCTTCCCGATGCAGTGATGAACACGCAACCTTATACTCGGTCACAACATTATCTATAAAAACAAGCTCTACCTCCCATAAATGTCCATCCTTACCGAGCTCCATACAATCCTCAGCGAAATGATCCCCAATACAATCCTCGCCCAAGTGAGCCTTTCAGAAAGCATCAGTTCATCTCTATTGGTGAATTGTATTCAAGCTTGTTGTAAAAGCTAATCAGGATAAATCTATTGCAACCAGTGGCTTCGAACCGGCCAAATACTGAGTCCCCCTCGTACCGAGCTGATGCTAGATGTGAATACCACTCTAAAGCAATGGGACAAGTATAAAGGAATGTTGGACCCTTAAAAAGGCAGTTGAAGACTTGATTGAAGCTGAACGAATTATTTTTTGGATGAAGAAGCTCATGATGTGATGAACAATCCGTTGCCTACTCACAACGCTGGGCCAATAGTCGGAATGACTTGTAAAGATGAGGAATTTGATCCATCATGGAAGGCTATTGCAGCCATTGCCAAAACAGAAGAAAAGTTGATAGAAGGTCGCCAAGCCTGAAAGTTTTCCATCAGACGAGAGTCTTGGTAGCCAGTCTTGCTATCCTTTCTGTGTCCGGATTATCTCAGGATATGATCCAAATATTTTACTTTATTGTCTTACTTTCCGATGTAAACCATTCTATCTTCAAAAACTAGAAAAAATCAAAAATCAAATAAATCAAATGAAATTAATATTTCATTGTCCAAGAATGTCTCTTTTCTTATTTCATTTTACTTACTCTCTTTTAAGTTTTGTTAAATGCGGATTTAAATAACATGACATGCTTGCGGACTTCATGCCCAGATCTTCAAACGCTGTCAGACCTCGAAATAATGAATCAAGAATTGGATCGCAATGAAGATAAGTTTAAGTAAATTAAACAAAGAGTTGGAACAACTGTAGGAAAAGTGGTTCCAGAATTGGAAATGTTCATACATTACAACAAGAGTACTGCCAAAAGAGTGCGTTGTACTTGGGACACATCAAAAGAAATGACCCTGAGACAACTGTCAATGCAAATACAGTCGAAACGTACTATGTTTGATCCTCCATATAATATTAATATTCTCCGGTTGGGATGACGAAGGCTTTCATTCTCGCTATCCAAACACTATCAACCCTTTGCAAACCATTTGAGTCGGTTACTCTTCTTTGATTACCCTCTTTGCAACCTAAAAGTGTTATTAAAAAAATTGAGAAAATGAAATCAAAAAAATGAAAAGAGAATAAAAAGAAAATACAAAAAAATAAAAGGGAATAAATGACAAAGAAAATGGAATGAAAAATGAAAAACGAGAGGAAAAGAAAAGGAAAACAAAACCAAATAGAACAACAAAAGAAATACAAAAACAAAGTTCCCTGAACTACGTTCGACTTCATTGCGAAAGGATACGTAAGCAGCCTCTCTCTTGAGTTCAGTCACACCAAAATAAAAATCCAAATTCCCCTAAAAGTGAAATTGGGGAAGATCTTATAATGGTTCGGCGATGATTTTGCCCCAAAGGTTCCAAAGTTGTAGCTCAATCCAAATCCTTTTTTACCCAAACCCTGTTAAAGTCCTTCCGATCAATCGGTGAGATGTTCAAGGACTGAAGAATATAGTTACTTGGATCTGATACAGTCAAAATGAAAGAAATAAAATGGAAGAGTCTTATTGGTGAAAACCCACACAGGCATCGTGAGGCGACAGTAAGTAGAGGAATGAAAAATGAGAGAGTCTTGTTAGTGAAAACTTGTAAAAAGCACTATAAGGCGATGATGAGAAGAGAAATTAGAGAGGTCAGCTTATGAAAATCCACAACGAGCGCCCTTGATCAAAAAGTGGATCTTCACAGCCATCGACATTGACAAAGTCTAGTCAAGGTTTCAGGATTTTGAGGCAAGAGTTGTGATGAATTTCTGAGAGTCAGGTGGTTTATGCAGATCAGGAATCCAGTTCAAAAGGCATGTCATGTTCATTGAACTCCGCATGTACTCTAGATAAGTCCTTCTTTCCTTTCCCCGAAAGGGACACTTCTTGTTATAAACCTATTCTCCATTCCATTATTTATTTTATTTGAATCCCTTTTGGTCTAACGCTATTATGAAACTAAGATAAAGAAAGAATGATAAGACTGATTTACAAGGTTCTCTTTTGATACAAGATAATATGCAAAAAGGCACCAACCTCATCGGGTGCATCAAGTCAACCTCGACCAGCTATGGCGGCTGATGTTTTGAAATTGAAAAACTCCTAAAAAGAAAGAAAATCAAAGTCAAATGCAAAATAAAGTTAAAAAGGTTGATTCCCACGTGGCTAACCGTCTTGGCAAAGGTTTGAAAATCCAAGACACCCCAAATGCTCTGAAATTGAAGTTGGAAGGAAGAAGCCAGAAATGAAAGGCCAATAAAGGCGAAATAAAGTTGAAAAAATGTTAAGTCCCATGCGACTAGCCGTTGCAGCAAGTTTGAGGAGCAAAAGGTTCCCTAATGCTACGAAGTTTAAAAAAAAGAGTAGATATAAGGCAAAGGCGCGTGAAGGCAAAATAAATTCGAAAAAGTTGAGTTCCACTGACCAACCGTCATGGCAAAGTTTGGAAAAGCCAGAGCATCTCCAGATCCTGAAATGAAATCGGTCCTTAGGGAACGAGCAGTTAAGATCTTCATCAAAAAATTCGGGTCAAGATCAACTGATTGAAAAAGTCAAGGCCACAAAACTAACCACCGCTTCAAACTAACAATTGTTCTTTATTTGAAAACAGAAAATAGGTGTAATCCAAAAGCAACCATGCAAGAAGCAGGTGCTACAAAAAGAAACTGCGCCAGGACTAGAAACAACTTTGCAGCAATAATCAATCTAAAAGGGATTTCTCCTCCAAATTCTTTCCTTCATTTTATTTATTTTTCATAAATTACAAAAAAAAAGAAGAAAAATTCAAAATTATGGTAGCCTAGGATCCCCAATCTCGAGCTATATTTGTCCAACACAGGGTCCCACTCCCGAGTTGATCTCCGGCATAACTCGAGGACCTTTTCACGCATAATCCGATGACTTTACCGGCATAACCCGTGGACCTCCCCGGCATAACCTGAGGACCTTTTTCCTGCATAAACCGATGACTTTTCCGGCGTAACCTGTGGACCTCCCTAGCATAACCCGAGGAACTTTTCCGGCATAACCCGATGACTTCCCGGCATAACCGTGGACCTCCCTGTATAACCCAAGGATATTTTTACGTCATAACCCGATGACTTTCCCAGCATAACCCATGAACTTCCCAAGCATAACCTGGCCTCCCGGGCATGACCCAAGGACCTTTTTCGTCATAACCCGATGACTTTCCCGGCATAACTGACGGACATCCCCTGCATAACCCGATTACTTTTTCGACATAACCTGTGGACCTCCCCGGCATAACTCGGGGGACCTTTCCCCCGCATAACCCGACGACTTTTCCGGTTTAACCTGTGGACCTTCCCGGCATAACCTGAGGACCTTTTCCGGTATAATCCGATAACTTTTCCGTCATAATCCGTGGACCTCCCTAGCATAACCCTAGGACATTTCCGAGTTGGCATAATCCAATGAATTTCCTGGTATAACCTGTGGACCTCCCCAACATAACCTGAGGACCTTTTCTGGCATAACCAGATGACTTTTCCGGCATAGCCCGTGGACCTCCTCGGCTTAACCCCATGACCTTTTTTCTGGCATAACCCAATGACTTTTCCATCATAACCGGCAGACCTACCCGACATAACTCGAGGACCTTTTTCCGATTTAACCTAATGATTTTCCTAGCATAACCTGTGGACCTCCTAGGCATAACCAGAGGACTTTTTTCTGACATAAACCGATGACCTTTCCCGGTATAACCCGTGGACCTCTCCGGCATAACTCGAAAAGCTTTTCCGGCATAACCCGATGACTTTCCCGACATAATCAGTGGACTTCCCCGGCATAACCCGAGGACCTTTCTGGCATAACCCAATGACCTTCCCCGGCATAACCCGAGGAACTTTTTCCAGCATAACCTAATGACTTCCCAGCATAATCTGAAGACTTTTTTCCTGCATAACTCGATGACTTTCTCGGCATAACCGAGGACCTTATTCCAGCATAAGCTGGTAATATTTTCAAACATAGGATCCATTCCCTAACAAATACCAGCATAACCTGGCAATTTTTTCCAACATAGGGTCCCACTCCCTAGCTTTGTTAGCATAACCTAGTAATCTTTTCAGGCACATGGTCACATTTCTTAGTTGATGCCAGCATTAATCTTTCATACATAGAACCTATGATCCCCATTTGATTTCATTTTAGATATAGGTCTCCACTCTCTAATCTCTCTTCTCCGAAGGATACACAATCCTGATTTTATTGCTTTCAATAAAAAAATAGTTTATATTTTTGTTACAATAACTTTAGTTTAATTTTAAAGTTGTAGGTTTTTAATAAATGTTGATTGGTATTAAAATTTCTCTAATTTGGCTATTTTATTTTATTTTTAGTTATTTTATATTATTTAGATAATTAGTATTTTTGGTTTAATTTTTGGAAAAAAAGAAAAAAAACAACCAAAAGCAAAAAGAAGAAGAATAAAAGAGAATAAAAAGTTGGAAAGGTAAAAAGTAAGAAAGAAATTTAAATGGTCTCCTTTCCCTTAGTTTTTATTCCATAGCACGTGCCTTTTTTATTATTCTTGCTTATTTCAAGATTTTTTTTTTAGAATCAATTGCTTTGTGACACCCAGCCTTCTCCATAACTATTTTTATTTTCTCTTATCCAAATTCACCTATTTTCTCTTATCTTTAAAAAGAAAGATCAAAAGGCGCTCACTCTCATCCATCAAATTTTGGATAAAAAGATATTTGAGAAGGTGGCAAATGCAACCACTTCAAAACAAGCATGGAAGATTCTTCAAACTTTCCTTAAAGTGAAAAGAGTTCGTCTCCAAACCTTAAGAGGAGGGTTTCAATCATTGCATATGAAAGAATATAACTCCATTTTGAATTATATTTTAAGTTTTTTGGCTATTGTCAATAAAATGGAAATATATGGTGAAGACTTAAGTGATGATAGGGTCATTGCAAAAATATTACAATCCCCGTGATTATAATAATATAAATATTAAAGAGTCATAAGATTTGAATACCATGACCATTTAAGAACTCACGGCTTCTTTACAAGCATATGAAGAAAAGTTGAAATAACCGAAAGAAGAATCGGTTGAACAAGCGTTGCAAGCAAAACTTTCTTTCAAAGAAAAAGATGAAAGGCGTAGCTTGCAACAAAGAGGTAGTGGATGTGGACAAGGTCGTGGTGGAATAGAAAGAGGTGGTAGTCAACCACAAAACAAACAAAAAAATAGGAGCCAAGATTCTAATAAAGGAAGAGGTAGAGGACGAAGGCACAATCAAGAAAGGTATGATAAGCTTAATATTGAATGTTATACTTGTTATAAATTTGGTCATTTTTCCTATAAATATAAAAATAATTTGAAAGAAAATAATAATTTTATAGAAAGAAAAAATAAAGATAGAGATGACATTTTAGTTTTCGCTTGCAAAGCAAAAGAAAGTGTAGAGAGAAATTAGTGGTATCTTGACTCCAATGCAAGTAACTATATCTGTGGAAAGAAGAATATATTTGTAGAATTGGAAGAATTGAATGGTGATAATATATCACTTTTCGAGACTCTTCACGGGTTAAAACCAAAGAAAAATGTATCATTTTAATTCGATTGAAAGATGGTAATCACCAATTAATTTCTGATGTTTTATCTGTACAGAAGATGAAAAGTAATATTTTAAGTTTGGGACGACTTTTGGAGAAAAATAATGATATTCATTAGAAAGAATAAAAATTATTCATAAGAGATAAAAATGGGAGATTGTTAGCCAAAGATACTATGAGTAATAATAAAATGTTTGTTTTGAATCTTCAAAGTGATGTTCCAAGGTGTTTGCTTTTATGTGCCAAAGACACATATCGGCTTCGATATACGAGATTTGGTCACGTGAATTATGATAGTCTAAGGTTGATGAAGAAATAAAGCATGGTAAATGTATTACCAACTATTTATCATCTAAGTCAAATTTGCGAAGGATGTCTTTTTGGAAAGAAAGTATCACGATCCCGATTTTCCATCCTCAGGAGTCGTGATGGTGCCTACTAGTGGGAGCTAAGCAAGTCAAAACATAAATACCTAAAACACTTTCATTTTTTTTATTTTTAACAATTACCAGACGATAATTCAATAACAACAAAATTAAATAAATATATGGAAGTCAACAATATTTATAGCTCAATACTGCGTCTATTACAACTTTCAAACCTCAATACCTCGAACTTGATGTCACAGTGTCACAGACTGTCTAGAAGTCACTACAAATAAAGTCTGAAGGAAATAAAATAAGCTGTTTCTGAACAAAATAAAATAAAAATAGAGAATAAGGATAGAGGGAGACACCAGGGCTCGTGAACACCTGCAGGTCTACCTTGGGTCTCCGGAAGGACTGAAGGAAGCCCTCCAACTACTGCTGTTTTCCGATGCCTGAATCTGTGCGAAAAGCACAAAGTGTAATATCAACACAACTGACCCCGTATGATGGTAACTGTCTAGCCTAACCTCAGCGAAGTGGTGATGAGGCAACGACAAGACTAGCAGGGGAACATGCGGTGGGGTGGAAGATAACCAGAATATCAAAGAACAATAAAAAACTATAATTTAGCTTCTAACACGGATAAAGAGAAATAACGGCAACTTTCACTTTTAATTTGTTGCAGGTGTGCAACCCGATTGCATTTTTCATATCTCATGGTAGGCGTGCCTCCCGCTCCCATTTCATCATATCTCGTGGTAGGCGTACAACCCGCTCCCATTTTATCATATAAACAGTTCGTACAAATGAAATTACTCCAATAACCACAACAATTAATACAAATTCATAGGACAACAAGTATGCAATAATTATGATTCACTGAGGAAAACAAATAATGACAAGTAGCAACTAATTATGGACTTTAAAGAGCAAATAGGAAAATTTAATGTTTAGTATGCTAAGTGTCAAGTAGCAATTAAGTCGCATCAACATGTAGCAGTTATAGCATAAATTCAATAATAACTAGTAACACGATAAAGCAAAATGCCAGCATGAAGAGTCACAGTAATTGTGGAATAAGACAATTTATACACTCGAATTGATAACAAGAAATTATAACAAACGGCAATAAGTGCACGGCATCACCCTTCGTGCTTTAACACTCTCATCAAAACAATACACGACATAATCCTTCGTGCTTTATACTCTTACTCACCCAAGCAACAGTAAAAAAGTAATTAGGCCAAGGGAATCAATGACATCACCATAAAGTCAAGTAACAACTGAAAATCAGTAAAATGAACATAAAAAACAACGTAACTCAATTATCAGCAAGAATCAGAGAAATCAAGGACAAGTGCACAGCATCACCCTTCGTGCGTTTACTCTCATCCTCACCAAGTAGTGATATAATAAAAATATGTACTACATCACCCTTCGTGCTTTTACTCTCATCCTCACCAAGTAGTGATATAATAAAAATATGTACTACATCACCCTTCGTGCTTTTACTCTCATCCACACCAAGCAAAGATTTAATATAAATGTGCACGGCATCACCCTTCGTGCTTTTACTCTCATCCTCACATATAATCAGTAGAATCGACATAGAATGGTACATCGTGCGGCACGACATCACTCTTCGTGCTTTAAAACTCTTTTCTCATAATAACAAATAATACAAAGCATCACCCTTCAAGCAAACACAAATAAAAGGGCAAGGGCGTAAACAAATAATAAAAGAAATCCTGGCAAGGGAACAATATAAATAAATCTCAGCATCCCGACAAGGGAGACAATCAACAAAGTCACAAACATCCAGGCAAGAGAACAACTTAATAACTCTTTCTCTTTCTTTTACATTTACTTCTCAACTCAATTCACCACTTGAGCCAATGCTTCAAAGGGTTCAGTCATCTCATATACTTTCACAATTTGTAATATACTCGAGCCAACGCACCTCGATGTTCAAAGGTCACAATTTCTTTGACCAGCTTTTCACAGCATTTAGAAATCATCACCAAAGCATGAAAGAAACAATAAAATCATGATATTCACAGTATAAAGACTCACAGTCATGCTAAACACCAACGCATAGATAGTCATCACCATGTCTATATGTCGTACTTAACCATTATCACAGAGCAAATAGGGCTCAACTTCTAATCTTCAAGCTAAGGTTAGACCAAACACATACCTCAATGCCTTGAACACAACTCACGTCTCAATTATAGCTCCGCCCCTTGGATCCACAGCCAATTCGTTCGTATATAATAACAAATCGCTTATTTACATCAATAAACGATAAATGAATCAACCTTAATGTGTGAAAATGAGTTTTCCAAAGTTTTACCCAAAAAGTCAAAAAATCGCCCCTGGGTCCATATTGTAAAAACCTAAATGAATCAAACGACGTCCGTTTTCAATAAAATTTTACATAAACATCTTAACTCATATATAAGACCTGTATCGAGCGTCGGAACCAAAATGTAGGCCCGATACCAACACATTCCAAACAAATATAATTTCAATTTTCCTTAATAATTTCATAAAAACAATGTCCCTTAAGAATTTATTTCTCGGGCTTGGGACCTCGAAATTCGATTCTAGGCATGCACCCAAGTCGCATATTTTCCTACGGAACCTCCGGGACCATCAAATTACGGGTGCGGGTCCGTTTTTCCAAAACAATTACGAAAGTCAAATTTATTTATTTTAACAATTAAGCTTTCCGGCTATGTGTCCGGATTGCACACGCAACTCGAGGCGGCTATAAATAAGGTTTTCAAGGCCTCAAAAGCACAAAATTGGTTAGATACAGGTGTTGACCCTTTGGGTCGTCACATTCTCCACCTCCGAAACAATCGTTGGCCCTCGAATATACAGAAGAAGGAAGTACCCGAGTCCGAAAAAGATGTGGATAACGGCTCTGCATACCGGACTCGGACTCCCAATTCGATACCTGAGGAGGCTGACCTTTCTGCTGAACACAAATAAAGGAAAACTCTTAGATCTCAACTAACGAGCCTGTCAATCTAGAATAGCCATCGACTCCTCCTCGTTAGACAAGTCCTTGTACAATCGGACAGTGCTGAAATCTAACACGTGGAATGGATCGCCGTGATACCTCCGAAGCATGGACACATGAAACACTAGATGCACGGCTGGCAAGCTCGGCGGCAATGAAAGTCAATAAACCACCTCTCCCACTCGATCAATAATCTCAAATGGACCAATGAACCTAGGGCTAAGATTTCTGTTCTTCCCAAATCTCATCACGCCCTTCATAGGCGACACTCGAAGCAATACCTGCTCACCGACCATAAAAGCCACATCCCGAACCTTGCGGTCTGCATAACTCTTTTTCCTGGACTGAGCTGCACGAAGCCTATCCTGAATGATCCTAACCTTGTCCAAAGCCTTCTGAACCAGATAAATTCCCAACAATTGAGCCTCTCCCGGCTGAAACCATCCGACCGGAGATTGACACTGCCTACCATATAAAGCCTCATAAGAGCCATCTGGATACTCGACTGGTAGCTTTTGTTGTAGGCAAACTCCGTTAAAGGCAAAAACTGATCCCACGAACATCCAAAGTCAATGGCACAAGCTCGGAGCATATCCTCCAAAATCTGAATAGTTCGCTCGGACTGACCATCTGTCTGAGGATTAAATGCTCTGCTCAAATCAACCCTTGTGCCCAACTCTCACTGAACTTCTCTCCAAAAGCGCGAGGTAAATTGCGTAGCCCGGTCCAAAATGATAGATGCGGGCACACCATGAAGACGAACAATCCTTCGAATATAGATCTCAGCTAACCTCTCGGACGAATATGAGAGTGCCACAGTAATGAAGTGCGCTAACTTAGTTAGCCTATCAAAAATGACCCAAACTACGTCGAACTTCTTCCAAGTCTATGAAAGGCTAGTAACAAAGTCCATCGTGACCCGTTCCCACTTCTACTAGGGAACCTCAATCCTCTGAATCAATCCACCATGCCCCTGATACTCATACTTAACCTGTTGACAATTTAAACACCGAGCCACGTATGCTACAATATCCTTCTTCATTCTACTCCACCAATAATGCTACCGCAAATCCTGATACATCTTAGCGGCGACCGGATGAAGGGAATACCGAGAACTATGGGCCTCCTCTAAAATCAACTCTAGAAGGCCATTCACATTAGGCACACAAAATTTACCTTGCAACTCAAGACTCCATCATCACCTAAGGTAACCTGCTTGGCACCTCCACACTGCACCATGTCTCTAAGGACACACAGATGGGGACCATCAAATTGCCGATCACATATGCTCTCCAAGCGGCCTCTCGTTGACCGCAATGTAAGCAAGGGTGCCCTTGCTGGCTGACTTCCTACTCAAGGCATCGGCCACCATATTGGCCTTTGCCTTATGATACAAAATGGTGATATCATAATCCTTCAACAACTCCAACCACCTCCTCTGCCTCAAATTCAACTCCTTTTGCTTGAACAAGTACTGAAGACTCTTGTGGTCGGTGAACACCTCACATGCCATGCCATACAGATAGTGCCTCCAAATCTTCAATGCGTGAACTATGGCTGCCAACTCAAAATCATGAACTGGATAGTTCTTCTCGAGGATCTTCAACTGATGTGAAGTTTAGGAAATGACCTTTCCACCCTACATCAACACTGCACACATCCCAAAACGAAAAGCATCACAATAAACTGTATAAGGCCCAGAACCTGTAGGCAAAACCAACATCGCTGCCGTAGTCAGAGCTGTCATTGAGCTTTTGAAAGCTCGCCTCACACTCGTCCGACCATCTGAACTAAGCACCCTTCTGGATAAACCTGGTCATCAGGGCAGTAATAGATGAAAACCATTCCACGAACCGGCGATGGTAGCCTGCCAATCCCAAGAAACTCTGAATTTCTATAGCTGATGCAGGTCTAGGCCAGCTCTTGACTGCCTTAATCTTTTTCGCATCAACTTGAATACCCTCTACTGACACTACATGACCCAGAAATGTAACTGAACTCAACCAGAACACACAACATGACCTAGAAATGTAACTGAAATAATCTAGAACTCACACTTTGAGAACCTTGCGTATAACTGAATATCCCTCAGGAACTCACAAACAACGGGCACATAATCAGTAGAAGGAATCTCAGACATAGAATCACGAACATATGCCAATTATGCCCAACACCCCTCCTCGACCATATGTCGAGCCTTCACATATAAGATAACACTACGGGTAGAATGACCAGGAGTCCCTCTCCACTCTAAACAAGGCATACCCAGTAATGCTAAGGTCGCAATATTGGCATAACAGTCCAAGATAACATGGTAAGGTGATAACCAGTCTATCCCTAATATGACATCGAAATCAACCATATCCAGAAGAAGCAAATATACACGAGTCTCAAGACCTCCAATCACCACTATACATAATCAATGAACACGATCCACTATGATAGAATCACTCACCAGCATAGACATATAAACAGCGGCACTCAAACAATCACTAGGTATGACCAGATACGGCGGAAGATAAAATCGAAGCTTCTCTACCACAACTAGAACAATACATGCACCTCCACCTCTAATACCTTTACCTCCACTTCTACCATATATACCTCCACCTCTAATACATCTACCTCCACATCTAGCTAACTGAGCGGGCTGGACGAATCCCTCAATGAACCTCCTCACTCTCTCTCACGGTGGGAAGTATGATAAGAGCATGACGAGCCAAGTCAATGAATCTGATCTCGTACTGAGTATTGGTCATAGAACCCTGCTGTGGATGCTCAAACTGCCTCAGATAGACCTCTCTCTGAGTGATCGGAAGAAACTTCTAAAGAAATAGCTGCGTGAACTATTCTTTAGTCAAAGCTGGCGATTCGGCTGGTCTAGCTAAGAAATAATCCCTCCACCTAGTGTTGGCGGATCCAGCCGAGCGAAATGTAGCAAAATCGATCCCATCGCTCTCCACGATTCCCATGTCCCTGAGAACCTCATGGCAGTCGTCTAGAAAGTCTTGGGGACCAACAGAATATGCACTACAGAAAGTAGTACTAAAGAGCTTGGTGGCACCTATCCAACCTCCGCAAAACCTCCAAGCGTAGCCAATATATCACCTATCTATGCTACTGCTCGGCTGAAGAAGCGGTACATGACCTCGCCATTCGCAAAAGAACAGATTAGAAATCCAATTAGCATCGAGAAACAAAACCGCACGACAATTAAGAACAAACGTAGAATTTTCCTAACTCTGTAGCCTCTAGGGGATAAATACATACATCTCCGTACCGATCTGTCAGACTCTACTAAGCCCGTCTGTGAACTGTGACACCTACGTAACCTAGAGTGTAATACCAACTTGTCACGACCCGGAGTTCCTATCCTTGGGAGTCGTGATGGTGCCTACTAGTGGTAGCTAGGCAAGCCAAACCTTAAATACTAATACACTTTCATATTTTCTTCTTTTTTACAATTACAGGATAATAATTCGATAACAGCGGAATTAAATAAATAAGTGGAACTCAATAATGCTTATTGCTCAATACTACGTCTATTACAACTTTTAAACCTCAATACCCCGAACCTGCTGTCACAATGTCACAGACTGTCTCAGAGTCACTACAAACAAAGTTTGAAGGAAATACAATAGGTTGTTTCTGAACAAAATAAAGTGAAACACGGAATAAGGATAGAGGGAGACGCCATGGCCCGTGAACGCCTGCAGGTCTACCTTGGGTCTCCGGGAGCACTAAAGGAAGCCCTTCAACTACTGTTGTTTTCTGATGCCTGAATCTATGCAAAAGAGCACAGAGTGTAGTATCAGCACAACCGACCCCATGTGCTGGTAAGTGTCTAGCCTAATCTCGGTGAAGTAGTGACGAGGCTAGGACCATACTTTAGATAAACCTGTGCAGTTATATAATATTTGGCAAAAAAGTAAATAGGTAATAAGCAATTAATGTTGGGGAAGGGGAACATGCGGTGGGGTTAGCAGATTACAAGAATATCAAAGAACAATAAGGAAACTGTAATTTAACTTCTAACACGATTAAAGAGAAATAAAGACAACTTTCACTTTTAATGTCATCTTGTTGCAGGCGTGCAACCTGATTGCATTTCTCATATCTCGTGGTAGGCGTACCACCCGCTCCCATTTCATCATATCTCGTGGTAGGCGTACCACTTGCTCCCATTTCATCATATTAACAGTTCTTACAAATGAAATTACTCCAGCAACCACAATAATTAATACAAATTCATAGCACAACAAGTACATAATAATTTTGATTCACTGAGGAAAAACAAATAATGACAAGTAGCAATTTATTATGGACTTTAAAGAGCAAATAGGCAAATTTAATGTTTAGTATGTCAAGTGTCAAGAAGAAATTAAGTCGCATAAATATGTAGGAGTTATAGCATAAATTAAATAATAACTAGTAACACGATAAATGAAGATGCCAACATGAAGAATAATTGTAGTATAAGACAAATAACGCACTCGAATTGATAACAAGAAATCATAGCAAACGGCAATAAGTGTACGAAATCGCCCTTCGTACTTTAACACTCTCTCATCAGAACAATACACGACATCATCCTTCGTTCTTTATAATCTTCCTCACCGAAGCAACTATTACAAAGCAATTAGGGCAAGGGAATCAATGATATCACCATAAAGTCAAGTAACAATAGAACATCAGTAAAATGAATGTAAAGAACAACATAACTCAATTATCAGCAAGAATCAGAGAAATCAAGAACAAGTGCGCCAAATCACCTTTCGTACTTTTACTCTCATCCTTACCAAGCAATGATATAATAAAATGTACACGACATCACCCTTCGTGCTTTTACTCTCATCCTCAACAAGAAATGAAATAGTAGAAATGCACATGGCATCACCCGTCGTGCTTTTACTCTCAGTCGTGCTTTTACTCTCATCCTCATCAAGCAATGATATAATACAAATGTGCACGACATCACTCTTCGTGCTTTTACTATCATCCTCACATATAATCAGCAGAATTGGTACGGAATGGTACATCGTGCGGCACGACATCACCCTTCGTACTTTAACACTCTTTCCTCATAATAACAAACAATATACGGCATCACCCTTCATGCTTTAACACTCTTCCTTACCCAAATAGCAATCACAAACAAAGGGGGCAAGGGAATAAACAAATAATAAAAGAAATCCCGGCAAGGGAATACAATTTAACAGTTAAATCCCGGCGAGTGAACCATATCAATAAATCTCAGCATCCCAGCAAGGCAAAGAATCAACAAAGTCACAAACATCCCGGCAAGGGAACACTTTAATAACTCTTTCTCTTTATTCTACTTTTACTTCTCAACTTGTTCACCACTTGAACCAATGCTCCAAAGGGGTTAGTCATCTTATGTACTTTTACAATTTGTAATATACTCGAGCCAATGCTCCTCGATGTTCAAAGGTCACAATTTCTTTTACCAGCTTTTCACAACATATAAAAATTATCACCAAGGCATGATCGAAACAATGAAATCTTGATATTCACAATATAAAGACTCATGGTCCTTCTAGACACCAATGCATAGATACTTGTCACCATGCCTATGCGTCATACTCAACCATTATCACATAGAAAATATGACTCAACTCCTAATCCCTCAAGCTAAGGTTAGACCATACACTTACCTCAATGCCTTGAACACAACTCACGTCTCAATTATAGCTTTTCCCCATGGATCCACCGCCAATTCACTCGTATGTAATCCCAAATTGCTTATTTACATCAATAAACGCTAAATAAATCAACCCCAACGCATGAAAATGATTGTTCCAAAGTTATACCCAAAACGTCCAAAACTGCCCCCAGGCCCACGTGGTCAAAACCTGATGTTCGAACCAAAACCCGTTTACCCATTTCCACATGAACTCAAATATGTAATTTGTTTTGAAAACAGACCTCAAATTGAGGTCCAAATCTCCAATTTTTGAAAAACCTAGGTTCTACCCAAAACACCAACTTCTCCCATGATAATCTTTGATTTTAAGTTGAAATCATGTTAAAAAATGTTAATGATTGAAGAAAACTAGTTAAAATAACTTACAATTGATTTGAAGAAGAAAGGTTGCTTGAAAGATCGCCTCTTATGTTTTTGGGTTTTGAAAAATAAAAAATAACTAAAATTCCCGTTATTTATACCCACGGCGGCCCCCTGTGCGGATTGCACTAAATGGACCGCGTCCGCACAATCTCATATGAAGACCTGCGGTTCAGCACCCACCGCGGACCGCACAAAGGCGACCACGGCCGCGCTTCCTCCACCGCGGACCGCACAACGACGACCTCAGCCGCACTGGCCCCTCCAAGGTCGCACGTGATTTCTCGCGGACCGTACAAAAGGGGTAAGAGGCCTGCAACTTCCTGAACCTGCAACATCTGATATCTAAGCCTAAGACATTTTGGAACCTACCCGAAACTCACCGAGCCCTCAAAACTCCAACCCAAATATATATAACACTTCAAAAATATTTTACGAACATATTCTTGTAATCAAATTACCAAGATAACATCACGAACATCGAATTAAACCTCAAGACCACTGAAATTTGTCAAAACTCCTTTGAACGTCACATTTCACAATTAAGGTCCAGATCACGTCAAACGACGTCCGTTTTCAACAAAATTTATAGAAACATCTTAACTCATATATAAGACCTGTACCGGACGCCGAAACCAAAATACGGGCCCATACCAACACGTTCCAATCAAATATCATTTGAATTTTCCTTAATAATTTGAAAAAATAATTTCCTTTAAAAATTTATTTCTCGGGCTTGGGACCTTGGAATTCGATTCAAGGCACACACCCAATCCCATATTTTCTTAAAAACCCTCGAGGGCCGTCAAATCACGGGCCCGAATCCGTTTTCCTATAATATAGACCAAATTCAAATTTATTTATTTTAACATTTAGGCTTTTTAGCTACGTACGCGGACTGCGCATGAAACTCGAGGTGGCTCTAAATGAGGTTTTTCAAGGCCTCATAAGTACAAAATTAGTTAGAAACAGGTGATGACCCTTTGAGTCGTCATATAAAGCAACAAAAATCTTTCCTAAAGAGTCTTTGACTAGAGCCTGATGCCCATTGGAGTTGATTCACATGGATATATATAGACCAATCAAGCCATCTTCACTTGGTAAAGGTAATTATTTTTTACTTTTCATTGATAATTTTCTAGAAAACTTGGGTGTATTTTTTAAGGTGAAATCGAAGGTGTTTGATATTTTTAAGAAATTCAAGAGCATTATGGAGAAACAAAGTAGCTATCAAGTTAAATAATGGTGGAGAATTCACTTGAAATATAAAGTTTTTTTGTGAAAATAATGGAATTCGTCACTTTTTAAATGTTCCAAGATTATCACAACAAAATGGCATCGTGGAAAGAAAGAACCAGACTATTCTCAACATAGCATAGAGTAAGTTCAAGAGAAAATTTGCCAAAAGATTTTTGGGCAGAAGTAGTTCCGTGTGCAGTGTATTTGTCAAATCGACGTCACACCAAGAGTACTCATGACAAAATTCTTCAAGAGGCTTGGAGTGATTTCAAGTAAAATATTGCTCATTTGCGAGTTTTTGGGAGCATTGCCTATGCACATGTGCCGAATAATAAGAGGGCCAAGCTTGATGGTAAAAATGAGAGATATGTTTTTATTGGCTATGATAAAAGTTCTAAAAGTTATAAATTATATGAACCAAAAAATGGCAAGGTCCTCATAAGTAGAGATATTGAGTTTGACAAAGACAGTGCTTGAGAATGGAAAACCAAAAAGCAAGATTAATCATTTAGTCCTTTCTCTGATAATGATGATGATGAAGAAGTTGCGGAGCAGTCTATGTCACCACCTTCAACAACTCAAGCACAAGTTCAAGAAGAAGACGAGTCAAGTTCAAGCTCTGCAACTGAAGTTCCTCCAAAAAACTAAAAGTCTTCATAAGTTATATGAAAATATGAAAGTATTTATTTGGTTTGGCTTACTTTTATTTGTTAGTGAATAGTGAGCATTTAACTTATGAAGATGTTGCCTAAAATGCCAAATGGAGAGATGCGATGGATGAAGAAATCAAGGCAATCACGAAAAATGATACTTTAGTATTCGCCATACTTCCAAAAGGCAAAAACACCATTGGTATCAAATGGGTGTACAAGTTGAAGAAAAGTTTTATAGGTAAAGTGGAAAGGAACAAAGAAAGATGATTGCCCAGGAAAATAAGCAAAAGGCCGGTATTAACTATGATGAGGTATTTACCCTGGTTGCCCGTTTCGGAATAATTCGTTTAATATTTCTTTGGAAACTCAAAATAATTGAAAAATTTATCAAGTGGATGTGAATTCGGCTTTCTTGAATGGTATTTTGGAGGAAGAGGTGTACAGTAATCAGCATATGGGCTACAAGGTTGAAGAACATGAAAATAAAGTTATGGAGCTTGAGCACATAAAGTCACAAGACCAAATTCCTGATATTTTCACCAAACCATTGAAGATTGAGCTTTTTCCAAAATCTAAGGCTTGGAGTGATAAAATAAATTTAAGGAGGGATGTTGAAATGTGAAAATAATAAACTTATTTTTCATTTGTTTGTATTTATTTATATTGGTTCATGAAGTAGAATACTAAGTTAGTATATGTATTAGAGTATGAAAACATTGATACACATCGGAAGATACAATATTTAGAGGTGTTATCCATGTATCTTGAAAGATGTGAGATGTGGACTTAGTTGTTATGTTTTAATATAATGTAGGCTAGATACATAAAAAATTTATCTTATAACTAGCCCTGTATTCCTAGCCATTTGAAGCAAGTCAAGTTGAATAGAAATCATCCTTTCCTCCAATTTCTTCTTTATGAATTTTGAGTATTCTTTTGTGTTATCTTGCTTTCCCAAATTTTCTAACAAATTGTTGCTCCTTCTTCAATCCTTCTCCTTGGGCCTTTTGGTGTATATGCTTGTTTCAGTTTTCAACCCTTGAAGTAACTTCTTTATCTATTTCTATATATGAGAATCATACTTATAGTACCTTTAATATAATTTTGCATTTAAATTTTTATTAAAATATGAAGGAATCTGGTCTATAATACCTAAGAGATTTTATTAAGTTGATTTTCGCCAGCAAATAGTGCCAAATGAATTGATGGTGAAAGGAGATTTTTATGACAAGAAAAAAGGAATCAGATTCTCAAGTAAACAATAGAAAAGGTTCTACACTCGTCTTTTATAGTTATATGTAGAATTTTTTTGGATAAATTAAATCTTTGTGCAGATAAAAAAATACTTTTTCCTTCATTAAACGAGACATATAACACAGAAAATGAACCAAGAAAATCCATCAAAAAGATATGGGCTAGAAATAGAAGACTGGTGCCTAGTGTAATAACGATTTTCATGTTAGCTTCCACATTATGAAGAGAAAGAAATAATCCGCTTGTTGACATTACCAGCTCGAACCATCCCTTTTATCATCAACAGAGAGCGCCGCTCGAATAATAAACTCGGCCTTAGAAAATAATTATTTATTTGTCGAGGGCTAGTTAAAGTAGTAGAAAAGGACAATAAACAAATAGTGAACGCGAGCTTTGTGGTCGTTAACGAGAACAAATAAGGGAAATCTATTCAAACTATTATTTCATAAATAATTGGAATTTTTTCTATTCCTATACACCATTTGAAATTTATTTTTTGTTATAAATACACTTCTATTTAAGGTGAATGTCTTTAATTAGAGAGATTCTAGAGTTCTATTCTTGGTAGATAAATCATCCTCCTCCCTATAAATAGAGGTGCCCTCTACCATTGTAAATCACTCCTAACATTCTCTAAGTAGCAATAAGAAGAACTCTCTCTACTCTTCTCTCTATTTGCTCTTGTTCTTGCGTTATTGTTCTTGTCTTTTATATTATTTCATAACACGTTATCAGCACGAGACTCTACCGTCTCAAGAACCATTCTCGAAAAATCTAAGGTATTTCCCTCTTCCTAATTTAATTTTCGATTATGTCTGACATTACGAAAAGAAAGTTCGTTGGCCTTGAAATTTCGGGCAAGAACTATATGACATGGGTGTTGGATGCTGAAATCCACTTAGATGCTATGGGTCTCGGAGACACCATCAAAGATAGAGAAAAAGCATCCACCCAAGAATGTGCGAAGGCCTTGATTTTCTTGCGCCATCACCTTGATGAAGGTTTGAAGATTGAATATCTCACCGTCAAGGATCCACTCATCTTGTGGAACGGCTTAAAGGAGAGATATGACAACCTGAAGTTGGTCACTCTGCCACAAGCACGATATGATTGGGCTCATCTGAGGCTCCAGGACTTTAAGTCCGTTTCTGAATATAATTCTGCAATGTTCAGAATTACTTCTAAATTGAAGCTATGCGGGGATAATATCTCCGATTATGATATGCTTGAGAAAACGTTTACAACGTTTCATGCCTCCAATATGGTACTGCAACAACAGTACAGAGAGAAAGGCTTTACAAAGTACTCTAAACTGATTTCTCTTCTACTAGTGGCTGAGCGAAATAATGACCTGCTCATGAGAAATCATGAAAATCGACCCACTGGGTCTACACCACTGCCTGAAGCAGATAAGGTGCACTCTCATTATGCCAAACATGAAAAGGGCCATGGTCATGGTCGTAAACGGGGTCATAGCCAGGGACGTAGACAAGGAAGAAATTCCAATGAAGTCCGTCAACCCCCAAGGAGAGATAACCGCCGAAAGCAGAAACGGGGTCATGAAGATCCTAAGGCAAATGGTTCAGAAACTATATGTTATCGTTGCGGTGGGAAAGGGCACTGGTCAAAGACTTGCCGTATACCAAGACACTTGGTTGACCTTTATCAAGCATCTCGAAAGAGAAAAGGCCCTGAAACAAATTTTGTCTATGACGACAATGAGGACATCACCCACCTGGATGTGGCAGACTTCTTTGAGCAACCCGAATGGAAAATAGACCACCTAATCGGCGATGGGTCCGTGATGAAAGAAGATGGAGTTATTTGATTTTATTCTACTTATTTGTATTAGTTAGTGAATAAACTAATAGTCATTAGTATTAGCTCGTATTAGTTAGTTCATGATGCAATGTTAGCAGTAGTTCTTTAGAATATCTTCAATATGCTCAAATATCAATAATATTTTTATTTTCCAGTAGGGGTAATCGACTAGCCTGAAAAACTAGTCGATTATCTACTATTTTCGCATTAAAGCTGAAAAATAATTGATCAACAATCGATTGTCTTTGTCTAACAATCGATTGTCGTTGAGACAGTGTAATCTGGAATTTTTCAAAAATCATCCACAATCGATTGTCTTTGTCTAACAATCGATTGTCGTTAAGACAGTGTAATCTGGAATTTTTCAAAAATCATCCACAATCGATTGTCTATGCATAACAATCGATTGTCTTAAAACAGTGTGTTCTGGAATTTTTCAAAATAGCCAACAATCGATTGTCTATACTTAACAATCGATTGTCTTAAAACAGTGTGCTCTGGAATTTTTCAAAATAGCCAACAATCGATTGTCTATACTTAACAATCGGTTGTCTTAAAACAGTGTGCTCTGGAATTTTTCAAAATAGCCAACAATCGATTGTCTATGCATAACAATCGATTGTCTTAAGACAGTGTGATCTGAAGTTTTTCAAAATAGCAAATAATCGATTGTGTGTGTTTAACAATCGATTGTCAATGTTCAACAATCGATTGTTTGTGTTTAACAATCGATTGTTTGAAGAAAATGTTTAAACTGAAATTTTCAAACTGCAAAGTAATCAATTATGGATAACATATCTGATTTTGTTAGTCAACTGTTAGCAGCAGATTTTGAAAATATTATGTGACACAAACGAATTGAACTTGTTTATTCTTATGTTCGTGTATCTCTTTTGTATGTCAAACTATGGGATAGCAAATATGGATATCTCACAAAGCGAACTTGGATCAAAGTCCAACTGTAAAAGTATTTGCCTAGTTGATTCATGTACTACACATACAATACTCAAAGAAAGGAAATATTTCTCTCAACTAAATATGTGTAAGGCAAACGTTACTACAATCTCTGGAAGTAGTAAATTGATTGAAGGCTCCGGAAGAGCAATTGTAACTCTGCCCAAAGGCACGACGTTAATCATAGAGAATGCAATGTTCTCCTCCAAGTCTAAGAGAAACTTGTTGAGTTTTAAAGATGTACGCCGGAATGGCTATCATATTGAGACAATGGATGAAGATAATCTTGAATATCTCGTCATCACAAAGAATGTCTCCGGCCAAAAGAGGGTTATTGAGAAATTCCCGTCTTTATCTTGTGGCCTGTATTGGACAAGAATTAATGCAATTGAGGCACATTCAACAGTAAACCAAAGGGTTACTGATTCCAATACCTTTGTACTTTGGCATGATCGATTGGGACACCTAGGATCGGTCATGATGAGACGGATTATAGAAAGCTCATATGGGCATCCGTTAAAGAATTTCAAAATTCTTTCGAATAATGAATATCCTTGCACTTCGTGTTATCAAGGCAAGTTGATTATCAGGCCATCACCAACAAAGGTTGGGACTGAGTCACCCACATTTCTGGAACGTATACAAGGGGACATTTGTGGACCTATTCACCCACCTAGTGGGTCGTTTAGGTATTTCATGGTCTTGATAGACACATCCTGTAGATGGTCTCATGTGTGCCTGTTGTCATCATGCAACCTTGCGTTTGCGAAATTAATGGCACAAATAATTCGACTACGAGCACAATTTCCAGATAATCCAATCAAGTCCATTAGACTGGATAATGCTGCTGAGTTTACATCCCAAGCATTTAATGATTATTGCTTATCAATCGGGATAAAAGTTGAACATTCTGTAGCTCATGTTCACACTCAAAACGGTCTTGCAGAATCGTTAATTAAACGCCTGCAGTTGATTGCAAGGCCATTGCTTATGAGAACGAGGCTGCCCACTTCGGTATGGGGTCACGCCATCTTACATGCAGCAATGCTAATTCGTCTCAGACCGACGAATTACCACAAGTATTCCCCGTTGCAATTGGTTTTGGGTCATGAACCCAATATATCCCATTTAAGAATTTTTGGATGCGCAGTATATGTGCCTATAGCACCGCCATCCCGCGCCAAAATGGGTCTGCAAAGAAGGTTAGGAATATATGTTGGGTTTGAATCGCCCTCCATCATTCGCTACCTCGAAACATTGACAGGCGACTTGTTTACTGCACGATTTGCAGAATGTCGATTTGATGAGACACTTTTCCCAAAATTAGGGGGAGAAGTTGGTGAAACCAAACGGGAAATTTTGTGGAAAAATGCACCATTATCTCATCTTTATCCACATACCTCTATTTGTGAAAGAGAGGCACAAAAGATTATCCATTTGCAAAGAATAGCAAATCAAATGCCTGACGCATTTACGGACTTGAAGAGGATAACGAAATCCCACATTCCCGCGGAAAATGTTCCAATCCGTATTGATGTCCCTGTTGGACAATCATCTAGTGTCATATCCAATGAGTCAAATGCACGCCTGAAGCGTGGCAGACCATTAGGTTCCAAAGATCGAAATCCTAGAAAGAGGAAAAAGAACGATCAAAATGACACCACGAAAGAATCTCATGATTTAACAAATTCTGAGATTCATGAAGAATCCATTGAGCCCGAGACTCTGGAAAATACGGAACTATCCATAAATCCAATTAATATTGAGGCAAATATTAATCGAGTGGATATTGTGGTGGATAATGCCTTTGCTTATAATGTAGCATCTAGCATTATGCAAGAATGTGAGGATCTCGAACCTCAATTTGTTGAAGAATGTCGAAAAAGACATGATTGGCCAAAGTGGCAAGAAGCAATTCAATAAGAATTGAATTCGCTGGCAAAACGTGAAGTTTTTGGCCCTATAGTTGAAACACCTAATGGTGTTAAGCCTGTCGGCTATAAATGGGTCTTTGTACGCAAAAGAAATGAGAAAAACGAGGTACAAAGATATAAGGCACGCCTTGTTGCACAAGGTTTTTCTCAAAGGCCTGGTGTCGATTATGAAGAGACATATTCGCCTGCAATGGATGCGATAACCTTTCGTTATCTCATAAGTTTTGCTGTCCATGAAAAGCTTGACATGCGCTTAATGGATGTGGTTACTGCCTATCTTTATGGCTCACTTGATAATGAGATATACATGAAAATTCCCGATGGACACAAGATGCCAAACGCGCATAATTCAAAATCTCGGGAAATGTTCTCAATTAAATTGCAAAGATCCTTGTATGGTCTAAAGCAATCTGGACGAATGTGGTATAATCGTCTTAGTGAGTACTTGTTAAAAGAAGGCTATATAAATGACGCCATTTGCCCGTGTGTTTTTATAAAGAAAACAACATCGGAATTTGTTGTACTTGCCGTATATGTCGATGACATAAACCTTATTGGAACCCCTATAGAACTCCAAAAGGCAATTGATTATCTAAAGGATGAATTCGAGATAAAAGATCTCGGAAAGACTAAACTATGTCTTGGTTTGCAAATTGAATATTTGGCAAACGGAATTTTTGTTCATCAATCTACCTATACAGAAAAGGTACTGAAACGGTTTTACATGGATGAAGCACATCCTTTAAGTACACCGATGGTTGTTCGATCACTTGATGTGAACAAAGATCCATTCCGACCACAAGAAAGGAATGAAGAGCTACTTGGTCCTGAAGTACCATATCTTAGCGCAATTGGCGCACTAATGTATATTGCAAATACTACAAGACCTGACACATCCTTTTCAGTTAATGTCTTAGCAAGATTTAGCTCGGCTCCTACGAGGAGACATTGGAATGGGATCAAACACATATTGCGGTACCTAAAGGGAACTACCGATATGGGCTTATTTTATGGCAAGAATTGCAGCCCGGATCTTGTTGGTTATGCTGATGCTGGATATTTGTCCGACCCACACAAGGCTCGATCTCAAACGGGTTATGTGTTTACCTATGGAGAAACCGCCATATCTTGGCGATCGACTAAGCAATCAACTGTGGCTACTTCATCTAATCATGCCGAGATAATTGCTATTCATGAAGCAAGTCGTGAGTGTGTGTGGTTAAGGTCGATAATACATCATATCCAAGGCAAATGTGGTTTGAAGTGTGATAAACTACCCACAACTTTGTATGAAGACAATGCAGCATGTATAGCTCAATTGAAGGGAGGATTCATAAAAGGAGATAGAACGAAGCATATTTCACCAAAGTTATTCTTCACACATGATCTTCAAAAGAATGGTGATATCAATGTTCAACAGATTCGTTCAAGCGACAATATGGCTGATTTGTTCACAAAATCTCTACCAAAGTCAACCTTCAAGAAGCTAGTTCACAAGATCGGGATGCGAAGACTTAAGGACATAAATTGATGTTCTTATCAGGGGGAGTTAAGGCGCGTTGCACTCTTTTTTCCTTACAAGGTTTTGTCTCACCGGGTTTTCCTTGCGAGGTTTTTAATGAGGCAACCAATAGGCGCATATTCAAACATGTGTACTCTTTTTCCTTACTTTAATTTTTCCCATTGGGTTTTGTTTTAAGGTTTTAACGAGGCACATCATTGAATAGACATTCAAGGGGGAGTGTTATAAATACACTTCTATTTAAGGTGAATGTCTTTAATTAGAGAGATTCTAGAGTTCTATTCTTGGTAGATAAATCATCCTCCTCCCTATAAATAGAGGTGCCCTCTACCATTGTAAATCACTCCTAACATTCTCTAAGTATCAATAAGAAGAACTCTCTCTACTCTTCTCTCTATTTGCTCTTGTTCTTGCATTATTGTTCTTGTCTTTTATATTATTTCATAACATTTTTAATGTTTATATTTAATTATTTACCTCGCATAAATAAGTTTTATTTACAAAATTTATACAACCCATCTTAAAAGGTTCCCAATCTATGATTTGTGTCTTCAATCAAGGAAAGTTGTTACATCCTTTTTCTTTTTCTCTCCTCTTTCTCCTTTTCTTATCTTCCACCCACACTCCAAATAATTTTTGCATGACTTTTAATAAATATATCTTAAATATGTTTTCCTTATGTTAACATTACAGTACGTGTATAAACATCTCTTAGTTTTAGGTTTACAAAATCTTTTTCTGCCAACTACTTCTTTTGTCAGTTTGGACGCAATCTTACGGGGACATTCTTTCGAATCTTGGCTTTTTCTAATTAATATTAATTAATAAATTAGCTCACTTAATAACTATTCTAATATGGCGTCGAAATTATCTGCCCAAATAGTCTCTAGGTTTGATCTCATGCATTCTTTTTTTCTCAACAATAATTATTACAGTAGTAATTTGACAACAAAAATCGTAAATTCAAGAAACCAACTCAAGTAAAGAAAGAATTAGTCTGAGAAAACTATTATTCTTTTATCCATATATGATTTTTTAAAGTAATTTTGTATATATATAACAAATAAAATCTTAGTACCTGTTAAATTTTGCAAATGAAAAAATCTGAAGACAGAGAAACACTTCAGAAGGACGTATTTAGGACCATAGAAAGTTGTGAAACACTAACATTCTGACGACATAAGATATTTAAATGCTAAAGAACAATAGAAAACTTATATTGTCAGTAATTTGATCTTTTGAAGAACCAAATATAAAAACCAAAAACGCCAAAAAATGAAAAAAATTAAAGTTATCCGAAATCAAACAATAAACCAATTCATTGTTTCCATTCAATTTTGGTTTTCGATTTTATCTGGATGATACACCCCTAAAGTTATATCTCATTTGCATAAGGCCATGAGATCTGTAGAATTGAACAGATTTATTGTTACAAAGGACCTTTAATTCGCTTGTGTTTTGCACCACAAACACCAAAATTGAGTTTTTATGCCGTCTGATAATTAAATTGGTCAAATCATGAATCCAGCTTACTGGATATTAGTTAGTACTAAGAAACAAAACCATCATCCTGTTGTTTGAACTTAAATACAAATTTTATATAAAATTTACACTGTAACGATCCGACCGGTCGTTTTGAGCTTTTTCATTTTGTTCGCCAGTTCTTGGGCATAACTTGCCCTGTGTAATATATGATGACTTATGTAAATCATGGTTTTTGATTTTCAGGGTAATCTGAATGAATTTGGAAGAATATGTTTCAGTTTGAAGCTTGAAATTGAAATGTTTGACTAAGTTTTGACTTATTGGTAAACGACCTCGATATGCAAATTTTATGGCCCGGATAGCTTCGTTAGGTGATTTGGGACTTAGGAGTGTGTTCGGAATACTTTTATGATGTCTGGTGTAGAATTAGGCTCGAATTGCCGAAAGTTAGTTTTTGGCAATTTTCGGCCGGCAGTGGAAAATAGGCTATCAGGGTCAAAATAGAATTCCAACAGTTGGAACAGGTTCTTAATGTCATTTTGGATATATCTGCAAAATTTCAGGTCAATCGGAGTTATTTTGGATAGTTTCGATGTCGTTGGTGGAATTTAGGATTTTCGAAGTTCATAGGCTTGAATTTGATGTGATTTTGGTGTTTTGATATTTTTTTGGTGTTTGAAAGACTCAACTAAGTGCGAATGATGTTATGAGATATATTGGTATATTTTTTGATATTTTCGAGGGCCTCGGGTGAATTTTGATAGGTTAACAGATCAATTTAGACTAGAAGAAAAGCTGCTGCAACTTTTTTTCATGGCAGCATGAATAGTAACTCGGATGAACAATAACTCGGGTGAACAATAACCCGGTGGGTGAATAGTAAAATGCTTGAATAGTATTTAAATAGACCCTCCACGACCATTAAACCCTTTTACACTATTTTTGAACGGGAAAAGAGCTTTGAGGCAATTTTTAGAAGAGGAAATTATTGTTCTTCATTGAGATAAGAATTTTGGACCTAAAACTCAATTATTTATGATTAAGGAACAAAAGTTCAATGTTTAATTCATGAAAATCAGTAGAAAAAGGTGGAGTTAGAGCTTGAGATTATGAGACCTTCTAGGGATGATTTGAGGGGTCAAACAAACTTCGATTTTTGAGTTCTTTATATACGGACTCGTGAGATGATGAAGTCCATTTTGATATAAAGTTTGACTAGTTCCAGGATGCGAGGTTTTGATTGATTTCGGGTTTTGTGCTTAAAATCGATATATTTCAATTGGAATTCATTCGTTTAGTATAGTTTGACGATAAAAATCTGAACTTGGTAGATTTGGAGCACTCAGAAGTTGGCTTGAGAGGCAAGCATGTTGCAGAGTAGCTTTTCGGGCTTGTTCGAGGTGAGTAATGATTTTAAATGCTATTCTGAGGGTATGAAATCCCGGATTACACGATGTCCGACTGTATTGAGGTAACGTACACACTAGATGACGGGCGTGGGGTCATGCACTGTTTGGGATTGTGACTTAGTCCATCCCGAATGATTATTTTATTATGTATTTGATAGCTAATTGTTTGATATTATTATAGTTTGGGCTAAATGTAATATTTGGGTTTGTGCCAACTGTTTGAAACCTTAGGGGATTTTTGCTAATATTTTCCTCACTATTTGATTTCATATGTGTACTCAGTCATGCCATATTTTACTGTCTTCAAAAACTTAGCTAAGTTATTCTGTTGTAAACACCTTAAATGATATTTTAAAAGATGTTTTGAGCTGAGCTTCATATCTTATTGTTGCCCTAGGGGCTTATGAGATTCTGACTGAGTAAGGCCAAGAGCCAGTATTGTGAGGATACTTTTAGATCAGGGTGCACGCTGCAAAGGTGATATGCTGATTATGATGATGAGGACGAGGGCCTGAGATTGTATGCCATGAGGTGGCTTGTGATTGATATAAGGTCGAGAGCCTGATTATGATGCCACGAGATAACTTGATATTGAGCTTGGGCCATAAGGGGCCCCTCCAGGAGTCTGCACACCCCAGTGAGCACGGATACCCATTATAATATGAGATATAGCCCGACGGGCTTGTATTGTCCTGTGATATTTCCCGATGGGTTGATTTTGATGTTATTGTGTCCGAGGGACAGTTCTTATGTGTTTACCTTTCTAGTTGTTTTTCATATATATTATTGAATGCATAAAGGTGTTTATGAGATTTCCTTGCTTAATTATATTTATTGACTGTTGTTATGCCTCTTATAGCTTAATGTTGTGTTTAACGTGATTTTATATCGCTCAATCTTGATTTATTTTTATTACTCACTGAGTTGGAAGTACTCACTTTACTCCTTGCACCTTGTGTGCAGATTCAAGTATTTTTGAACCCGATAGCGAGTATTTGTTGCTTAGAGGCAGAGTCATCAGAGTTTAGCGAGGTAGCTGCCCGACGTTCGCAGCATTACTTTTTCTCTCTCTCGATTTCATTAGACTGTATCTAGTACATTTTAGACTTTTGTTTTATTCGGACCTTAGTAGATTCTTATGACTTGTGACACCCCGGTATCGGGCTATGTTGGGCTTGTTTTCCGTATATTATACTATTAACTGCTTATTTTTGAGATTTTATCATGTTTAAGACTTAGTACTTATTATTTTATTTCTTAAGCTTGAAATGGGAATGTTTCGGATGGCCTTGTCTTCACGAGAGGCGCCATCACGATTGGGTTTCGGTTTAGGGTCGTGACAAGTTGGTTTTGGAGCCTAGGTTACATAGGTCTCATGAGTCATGAGCAGGTTTAGTAGAATCTCACGGATCGGTACAGAGATGTGTGTATTTATTCTCGAGAGGCTGCATAACCTTTCGGAATAAGTTTATATTCTTGAACTCTTATCATGCTTCCTTGATTTAGCTTGAAAAGTAACTCTTTGAATTCCTTCCACGCATTCTTATGCGTGCATGAGCCCTCAGTATCAGATGTGCATCGACGGTTTGTGATTCCCTGATCGTGGGGAAGATGTGATCTCTGTGTTTGACGACTGGCTAGTTAAGAGGACTTGAGGCCTGATTTTTACCTATAACTTGAGAACCGAGGTGCTGATTCTATGAGCCATGTTTTTGAACTTATATATTTAGTAGTGCCCCTATTAGTAGAAGTGATGGCTATGCAATGAGTATATTATGACATCGAGATGTGATCATATGATTTGGAAGCGACGAGAAGGGTCTGCTGGAGGATAGTAGAATTATTAGGCACTTAATTTCCATCTTGATTCAAGGTTATCCCCGAGTTATGGGGCTTTGAATAATCTTTTCATATTTCCTAGTTGGGAGTGAAGTAAACTTCATGTTGCGGTATGATTTCAGACTCAGGAAGACTAAATGACTGCGTAATGTTTATGATGATGGAAGGTGTACAGAAATGTTAGTTTGAGGGAAAAAAAGGTGGGTTATCTCCTGCGGAGTGTTCTGAAGTTGTGTGATCCTTATGTTGTCTGTTAGAAGCTCTCATTTACAAGTAAATTATATGTGTTGAAATTTAAACTTAGGCCGCTTAAGAGAGTAGGTTTAACTATTGCGGGAGTGAATGCGAGAATTGCAGATTACTTAAAGTGCTTGATTGTCTAGAATATATGCATGATGAGTTATGGTGTGCGCTTTGATCTATGGATTTAAGCAAAGTAGGGGAATCTGATCTTGATTAGTGGATTGCATAGTTATGTGCCACGTTGGTTCCAATTTGAGGCGTACAGGTGAAATAGTTATGGCTTAAGGGGGATTGAAACCGATGATGGCTCAAGTAAAGGAAAATTTCGACAAAGGTTATGTTATGCTTCATAGGGGTATGAGAAGCACATAGTGTTTGGAGTGGTTATTAGTGAAGGATGCTCGGTGCATGGGGAAGGAAATTCTTGGTTGCATTAAGGTGAGGTTATGTTCTATGTTGTCGGAGTGCAAATGAGGCAAAGGTTGTTCGGTTCATTTGATTAGGATAATTGCAATTCGAGTAAAGTGGATGACTCTAGAGAATGGTTCCAACCTGTTCAAGATTTTACATGCAATGATATGGGGATTTTCAAATTGTACTTTTGGCTAGAAACTGAGGTTTGCATTTTGGAGGATGTCAAGACTTGTGTCATTTTTATATCAACTATGGGATTCAATTTATCAGCATCAGGAAGGTGAAAGTAACAGATTTAGATTTGCAAGAAAGTCTCTTCAGAGTAAAGTATTTTGAATGTGGTGTTTTTAGGGACGTTTAAGGGGGTATTCAATAGCTTATGAGCCTTAGTCGGTGTGGTTTATGCTTGGGTCTCGTGTAGGAAGTCTGGCTTGGGGAGTTGTGGTGTTATAGCAAAAAAGAGTATCAAGTTGAAGGAAAATTAGAAGGAAACTCGGATATATGGGATAGCTTGGTAGTAGGCCGCATCGGCATGGTAAGCATATGATTAGTTCCTTGGGTGTGTACGGGGTAATGAGTTCCTACAGGTATTTCGCGGCAATACTTTTAGGTTTTGATGGCTTGTGTAGCTTGGTCAAGTTAGAAGGATTCAGTCCTGGAAGGTCTGGTTTGTGCAAGTGGAACTCGGAGACTTCTTGATGGTTTCTACCTCGGTAGATATGTTTATTTTCCATGGGCATGAGGTGCATGTGATGTAAAGTGACTTTTTTGTAGATGGTATCAATAGAAAGTTCTTGACTAGTTGGTACGTACATGTTTATGGCTCGGAAGGGAGATAAAGTTATCATGTTATCCTAGGATGGTATAGTATATGCGGTATGTTGTGGAGGATTGAGATTTGCATGTGTAAGGTTAAAGTTCAGTTCTAAACGGAAGGTCATAAAATTGTAAGGTAGCACGTCCAGTATCAGAAAATTAGTATTGCGGCACTTTCTTATTGGATCGACTGCTGATATTCAGGTTTGCTTGGTGGCACGGAAGAATCATAAGAGTATCTCTCATGGGAATGATTGGGTATTAGAGGTGTGTTGTATACTCGGACGATGGAATTGGGATTGGATATAGTGATCTGTGTGTTGTATGGAGTTGGAGACTAGGAGTTCTCATATTCAGACTTTGTTGTAGTTGTGGGTCGTCCGTATCAGCATTGTTTGGTTACTATCGTGGTTTGGAGACCCGAGTGTATCTTTTGCTGCTTGGTATATTAGATTTTAGATATGATATTGGGTATAGACAGGGGTAGCAGTGTTGTGTCATTCTGAGCTATTGCGCTAAGGCGGCGATGTTGGTTATGCCGAGAATGCAACGGATTGAGTTGCAAGGTTTGATGGATTACATTCTTAGTAGGGTAGTTTTATTTTTGGAAGACCCAACGGATTGCTGGGAAGGATTGTCTTTCTCATTTGGGCTTTCGTGATGGATTTCAGTGTAGAGACTCATAGCATTGATTCAGTTTCGGTGGTGAGGGACTTTTCAGATGTGTTCTTGTGATTGAGAAATTCGCGGGGCAAGGTTGTTGATTTCGATATTAATTTGATGCTGGACACCACAACATATGGCACCGGCAAAGTTAAAGGAGTTGAGGGAGCAGTTTTAGGGTTTTCTTGATAAGGGTTCCGTTGGCAGGCCAACATGGATGTGTGTTCTAACTTGAGTCGACTTGGTTGGCTCCGATTTATATTGTTGAGGGATGTGTGATTCGATTGTTATTGAGCTTTTAGTGTTCTGGGGTGATTTATAAGTTACCCTTACATGTTGCAAGGGCGTTGGGATTTGTTAGTTATAGGCACATGTATTGTAGTTCTATTGGGATCTCGTGGTAGAATTTGCGCTAGGAAAGTATTGGGTATTGCTCGGCGCATGGCGTATTGGTTATGTCCTTTTAGGTTGTGTAATGTTATGTCAAATGCTTTGGGTGGTTACGATGATTGCTTTGCCTTTAGACGTAATATTGTGTATGGTTATCAATTCTGAGCATAGTGATTTAAGGTATTTTATGTGGACGGTGTTTGGATGAGGTCGCGCATTCAAAGAAGCTATGTGGAGGCATGATTCTGCAAGTTGGATTCGTGTATTCTCTTTCTATGATGTGTGACGGGTTCTCAGCATTGTATGTGGTGGTACAAGTGAGCTTACGATACTGCTCTTTCATTTCAATCATTTTTCATGACTTGGGTATGTTTGGATTGTTGCTTATTCGTACATGGATTGTACAAGTTGCGGCTATAGCCTGTATTGGTGTGTCATGTCACCGGAGTAATTGTGAGCATTTGATTTTTGCCCCGAATAAATGGTTCCTATAAAAGTCTTACATTTAGGATATTTCCTTTTAACTGTTGAGTTTTAGTAATAATTGCATAATTTTCATGTTTGTTAGCATTTTTGTTTGCATTTTTGTTTAGATAGTTCTTAAAAATACAAAAATTATGTTGCATGCACATGTTAAAGTTTATTTGATCAATTTTCAATAATTAATTAACAATTAACCATTTGGTAAAAGGAAAAACCAAAAATAGGTTCAATTTGCTCTTTTAATTTTAATTTTTGGATATTCAGGTAACTTTTCCTTTAATTTTGTTTAGTTAACAACTATATAGGGTTGGTTTACATTTTATAGGAAAAATTGGAATTTTAAGATTAATTTAGGATTTTAATAATTTGTGAAAAGTAGAGAAAAACGAATAAAAGAAATGCAATAATTGAAAAGGAAATAAAGAAAAGAAATAAAGGAAAGAAGAGGCAGGCCTGATCTGGGCCAATCATGGACATAATTACCAGGCCAAACCAACTACCCTTTGAGATCGGATCCCCAAGCCCAATCCAAGAAACCTGGTCCAGTCCTCTATAACAACAAAACAATGTCGTTTTAGGGTAGGATCAATCCTGACCGTCTAGGTTTCTCAATCTAACGGTCAGAAACTGATGGATTAATACCATATATATATATATATATATATATATATGTCCAAATAAGCACCTAAACCCTCCCCCCCCCCCACTTTCCATCGTCTCTCATATCACCTCTTTATTTCCGGCGTAACACCATCGTTCACCACCATCCCATGCCGTGAGCCGCCGGCCAGAAATCGCCTCCGCCGGCGGCGATTGGCCAATCTCCGCCAGATATACACAACGGCCTCCTCTCATCCTCCTCATTACGGATCCCAACCCCTTTCACTGAAATCCCACTCGATTTGTTCAAATATACGAAACCTTAGCACCGCCTCCGCCGTGTGCGACGGCCGCCTCCAAACCTAACCAAAATCATACCCCACGGCCTCTTTGACCCCCTCTTCCTGAATCCTAAACCAATTTATTTCAAACTTAGCCAGAATTGCTTGAATCCTACATCTAGGGTTTGGATTTGGGGTCTCAAGGAATTTCAGCCTGCTTGGATGTTTACCAGTGGGCGATTGATCTTCATATGATGTTGCTTGCTTAATCTTGGCAAAGAATAGGCAAATAACATCATTTGGGAATCAAGTTCTAGAGAAATTCAAGATTAATTTTGAATTCGTGTAAGTATCTTCATCTTGTAGCCTTCTTTACTGTTTTTGCTTTATTTTTAAACTTTTTTCTAGTTCCTATTTATTTTTCTTCTCCAGTATGTAATTTAGGGAATTTAAATTAGAATTAATTTTGTCATGTTCCTTGTTTGTTCTAGGATTTTATTTCTTATTGATTTAAGTTTAGTTTGGTTAATTAGTATTCCTGCCTGCTCAATGATTTTTGTTTGCCCGTATTCTGATATTTAATTTCTTATTTTAGTTTTATTTTTTCAATTTTTGGGTTTTTATGTTAATTAAAATCCTGTTTGGATATAGTTGAGTAATTCCCAGCCTTTGATTAATTAACTATGGTCATTTTTTACCAAGTTCAAAAGAGCTAGGGTTAGTTTGACATAGGTTAGTAATTTTAGGATTAATTCAAGGGTAGTATAGGCTTTTAGATAAAAGGAATCTTGCAGTAACAGATTAGGAACACCCTAGGACCTTCTAGATAGGGTGCTAATCTGAAAATTCAACAAGTAAATGCAGTAACTTGTGAAACAACCCAAGAGTTTAGGGACTAATGTATAAAAACTGGAAATAAAAGACTGGGAAAATGGGTAATTAAATCTAGAAGCTTCCCTTTGATTTTTTGCCTATAAAATGCACCCCCGTGCCTTCTTTCATAAGTTTTTAAAACCCCGAAAAATTCCCAAAAGTTCGAACTCTGAAAAATTTCCCCTATAAAACACTCCTTAGTCAAATCTCTGCAATTTGAAGTTCAAAATCCGAAAACAAGCAACTGAAGTTCAATCTCTATTCTTCAAAAAGTTCAAAAAATAACAAGAAAAACTCCAAAAAAAGTGCTATTCTGTTGTAGTTCCTAGTTCAATTTCAAATTTTAGTTCCTACTTCAGACTTCTAGTTTACTTAAGGTCAAAGTAGCTTAGATCTCCCAGCTTGATCAATAATTGAGGCTCCTGGGTTAATTACAAGCTGATCATGGTGTTGTTCGAGTCCATTTGGTTGCATACTATTTTTCCATCGCTGAGGCCAAAGATGAAATTACTATTTGTTGTGATTTGCTGTTTGAACTGTTGCTGACCTTCTTCATCTCCTTGTTTCATTACAAATTCCAAGTATTTCCCCTAACTCAGGAGATTTGGAAGTACAAATCTATGTGTATGCACAGCTTTCAGAGTTAAATAATGAAGGAATATTCAGTTATAATATTGAAATTGTAGATATAAATGTTATAAGCTTTAGTAATAGCGGTAACACTCATTCAACAATTTTGGCTTGTCATTAAACTGGACAGACTTTGGACTGTTTGAGACTTTGGTTGATGATTGTCATCTAGTGTTAGTTTCAAGTCGATTATTCCTCTAATTGAGGACCGTTTGAGTATGAAACCGATGTCGAGGTCGTAAACATGCATCTGTGAGCAGTAACTGAGTAATCAGTGTGTTATAAGAAAACTAATAAGAGCATCATTTGTAGTATGTGATTTGGAAGTCATTATTAAGTTAATTTGTATTATTTGTTATTGCGATTGATGGCTACCTTATCTACTATTGTCATATGGATCTATTAGATACTTGAGCTTTAAGCAGTTTCAAAAATCGATAATATAGCTAGTGGTAAAATTGATCTCATATGTTTAATAATGAGTTGAGGTCAGTGCCAAAACAGCATATGTTACCCTACTATCTGTTTGTGATTTGGACAATGTCATTATACCTGGATATGAGTGGATATTTGAAGCACTGTAAGAGAACTGGAAATCTTAATTTATTCTAATTTAGCAGTCTAATGGTTTCATTCAAAAATCAATAGTTACATTTTATGTCTCATCTGGCTTCATTTTGGATAACAATAGGTTCCTGAGTTCGCATATTGATTCAAATTCGTAGGCCTTAATTCATAGTTTAACGTCAAATAGATTTGGGCTTTCGAGTTAGGTAAAAGGTTCAAATTAAGAGGTCTTCCCTTTTGTTTGAATCCGGAGTTGAAGTTGAGGCCCGAATTTTATAATATTAATTAATTAAGCCCCCTTTCCAATAGAAAATAATAGTTTTCTCTAGGGTGGCCTTTTAAAAAGAAAATAAGGTGCGTTGTGCCAAATAAAACTCAAATATTGCGTGGCGCTCTTTAAAGGTTTATATTAAAATACGTAGATTTTGGGACGAGTCGCTTAGCGGATTTCCATGGAGTCCCACAAAGTTAATAGCACGTTAGTCGCTTTTGGCGCGCTTTTAATAATTTTACCTTCCTAAATTCGGGTGTGCATTTCATGTGACCCAAATCAAACTCCTAAAATGTCGAATAAAATGTGTCAAGGATCCGGGTGCATTTCATGTTACGTTATCCAAAAATATGTTTTAAACGACAATTTCCTAAAAAATTATTAAGTGGTAAATAATCCTAAAAATGGCACTATAGGATGACATGTATTAAAATCAAATCTTTAGCTAATTATAATAGTTTATGCTACCGTGCCAGAACTACGGGATCCGATGGTGCCTAACACCTTCCATCGGGTCAACAGAATTCCTTACTTATAATTTCTAGTTCGCAGACTCCATTTGGAAGTCGAAAAATTTCCTTGATTTGGGATTCAAAACAAACGGTGACTTGAGACATCAAACGCCAAGCCTATCCCAAGTGGTGACTCTAAATAAATAAATAATCTCATTTCGAATAATGTCACTTAAATTGGAAAAACTCCATTATACATTTATTCTTCGGGGTAGGTGTGTAAAAAGGAGGTGTGACAGCTCTGGCAACTCTGCTGGGGAACGAACCCAGAATCTCTGGTTCAGGGGTTCAAGAATTCGAGCTTAGAATAACTGTTATATTTGGCTTTTCTGAATTTTCTACATGTTCCATGCTATGTGTGCTTAATGTTTTACCGCTTTGATACTTGTTGAATTGTCTATAAACTAATACGAAAGCCTTCCTCTCTCTAAGTCCTCTACATCATGGAGAAAGGGTGCACTTCGTGTGACTTCTCTTCTGCTTAGAGTCTTTTCCCATTTAGAACGAGGTTCGGATAAGCTGCTAAGCTGACGGAGCTTCTGTATCCCTGGTATGCTGCCCCATCGACTAGAGTTTTCCGCTCGGGTAAGCCAGGTCTAGAACGATAAACTCAGGGTTTAAACCTAGTATATCAAAACCTCATGCCAGATCCCTAGTAGGAACGTTTGTTTGCATCACGTGCATTTGGCTTAGGGGACTCAACACATGGGTTGGGTCCGTCTAGGACACGTGACCTAAAACGAAAACACCATCCTGGTGCATCTTACGTGCTACTTGTGCATTTATTTGATTTGGATTTTCATGTTGACCGGTTTGCAATAAGGAGAGAAATTGAGAAAATAGCAGTGTTAGGGCTAAATAAGAGTAACAGCTTGTTTCGGAAAATCAATGTTCAAATAGTACCGAAATGCTGCCGGATTTTTTAAAACAAAGAAAAAATAAAAGGAAAAGAGACTTTTTTTAACAAATTTGGTTTTGACAAAATATTTTGCCCGAACTACGCCAGTTTGATTCCCGCCGGATGTGGGATACGTAGGCAACCCCCATGTGGGTCCAACTTTCTTTTGAATAAGTTAAACCAAAATAATAAACAACAAAAATTTTGTTTTTAGCCTCAAATAAGTCAGGTGTTGCCTTTCTTGTCGAAAATAAGTCAAATGTCCCCACAAGGGCGCGGGAAGACTGTTTTGCAAGAATAGCCACCTTGAATTATTTTTAACAGTTAGCAGGCATAGCCTTAAAATCTTCTTCCCCGAGGTGCTAAAAGTCCATATTTAAAAGCCGAAGTCTTGTTTTGGAATAAAGAATTGAGAAATTTTTGACAAAAAAAAAGAGAAAGAAAAAAAAAGAATGATGTTGTTTTCTTCCATCTGGATCACAGTCAGTTTTTAAAGCACCCTTAATAAATGTGCAGGATGAGCACAGACAAAATTGAACCCTTCACGGCCTTAAAGAGATCCCTTTGAAGCTCCACATGTGGTGGGATGACTTAGGATCGGGTAGAAAAGACATAGTGACTAGAGTTCTGGGAGGCCTCATCAATTTATTAAAAGTCAAACCAAGGTTGGACATAGTCGAGGCTCTCATACCCTTATGGGACCCCACTCGCAACATGTTTTGCTTCTCTGATTTTGAGCTCACACCGATGTTGGAAGAAATAGCTGGTTATGCGGGCGTAAGCGGAAATATTAGAAGTTGTTATCCATTGACCAAGACCGATGACTCCCCACACGTTCCTAGACTTGTTAAGCATTAGCCAGGATGTTCGGGACGGAAATATACTGAAAGGGTTTTGCTATTTTTTGTATCATCGATACGGCAATCCCCGCGGTTTTGAAGAGCCAAACACCGGTCTGACACATGCCGGGAACAATGATAAATGGGAGGCCCGGCGGGGATTGGCATTCATGGTAGCTTTTCTAGGAATCGTGGTCTGTCCAAGAAAAGACGGTCACATAGACATTGGCCTTGTAGGAATGTTGGATGTTGCCATAAAGAAGCCTACTAGTGGTTCCTTTTATTTTGGAGAAAATGTATCGAGCCTTTACCATATGCCGAGAAGGGGAAACGTTCTTTCAGCATTGCAACTTGTTGCTACAATTGTGGATGCAAGAGCACCTTTGCCACTGAACTGGGTACATGAACTATGGTTTGACCGGGTTGAGTTGCATTGAAGAATTTGGGACCTGGATAACTGATATTGAGTTCCCTGAGGGCACTGAGGCTTGGTTGTCGTGCTTGATATCTTTAACTGCGGATAAAATGGAATGGGCTTTCGGATGGCTTCCCGCTACCGAGGGTGTGTACACATCAGCAGAAGTGCCTTATATTCTTTTGATGGGCGTTCGGAGCATCCAACCCTATGCTCCTTACCGAGTCTTGCGGTAGCTAGGAAGATTCCAAACTATCCACGGTGACGAAGATGTAAACAAACAAGTCATCGAACTAGGCCCAAAAGCTGCATTCCCAGAAAGAAAGATTTGCCAAATATGGAATGAATGCACATACCTTGAGCCTAAAACCATAGTGCGAGATCGAGATAGGGGCGAAGTAGACCCCAAATACTTGGTCTGGTTTGGCAGAAGATTTCAAATTCCGGAGAGGCCCGCCAAGAGGCCACACGTCCAACACTTCACTGAGGGTTTAGCCAAGGAAACCGAATACATCGCCCGAATAGGAGCATTGGAAAAATAGGTTCAGGATCTCCGGTTTGAAAACAGCTTGCAAGCCGCGGCTGATGAAGGTGACAAAAAGAAGATGATCTAAGAGAATGAGGCTCTCAAGGCTCAAATCCAACAAAAGAAAATAGCAGTTAAAAACCAAGAAATAAGCCTGTCCAATGAGAGATTGATAAAAGGGTTGAAGAAGCAAGTCTTAGAGTGCTAGGAAGAGTTGGAAAAATCTGAAGGGAATATGGAAAAAATCTGGGCACAGTAGGCAAAGAAGATAGAGGAAAGAGCCCAATTTTTGCGACAAATGAAAAGAAATTATGAGGAAACCATTACTAACTTTCGAAGGAAAATTACCACTCCCGAGAATAAAGCATCCAAACATACGAAAGACTTTAAAACCGACAGGGAACATTGCTACGACTTAATGGCCCAAATGGAGGAGGAAATACAATAATTACAACGTCAGTACCTTCATGTTTCCCAAGTTTTGGAAGCCATGAACGATCAGATAGGGCGGTTGCTCCAACAAAAGGGCAGAATTAGAGAGAGGATCATGACCATTACTCATTACATCATTAGGAAATGCCAAACGGGCGAGGATGACTTGCACTACCTTTTTTGCGGCAGTAATGATATTTTTCAAACAAGTAATGAGTGACCTGGATAGGCTTTAAAAGAATCTTGCATTTAGGCCTCCGGCGAGACCGAACGATGTCCCGCAGGCACCAGAAGCTTTAATGTATTCATGCTTTTCATATTGAGTCTGTATTTCTTTTTTTTTTCACTAGTGTCTGTACTTTTATAGAGTCTTTCAAATTTGAGTCTGTATTTTCTTTTGAAGAAAGATGTTTGCATTTTGAATTTGAATTTCTTTGTTCATGTTTTAATCTGTGAAGCATTGAGTCTTTGTAATCAAAGTATTTTGCCATCTATAAAACTTGGAAATCTCAAAAAGAATTTTGTTTCTATTCACACTTATTTTTCATGAACTACGTTTTGCGTGATTCATGCTGGTCATGATACGTAGGCCATCTTCATAGGATTTGAACGTAACCCTAAAAACGAAAAAAAAAAAGAAAAAGGGAGGAGAGAAAAAGAAAAGAAAAGAAAACCCTAAGAGAAAATCAAAAGAGGGAAGAAAATAAAAGAAAAACAAGAGAGGAAAAGACACAAAAAGAGAGAAAAGCAAGAAAAACAAAGAGTGGAAATCAAAAGAAAAATGGAATTGAAAAGCTAGGACAACACATGCAACCATTGCAAACATGTAGAAATCTGTTTAAATGTATAGGTGCATTACACCTCAATGTGCAATTCCTTACCTGTTACTTGTCTCAAACAAACCGTTTGTTGCTATGAATTCCAGCTTCGGTTTTTAGAAACGGTGGTTGGTTTTTGGTAAGCTGGCATCACATCGGTATATTACCAGATCAAAAGGAAGTTAGAAATGTCATCTGAAATGACCTTGCCAGCAATACCTATCTTGGAAGATAGCCCAATTTCAGGCATCTCGGCCTCAGAGTTGCAGCAGCCGAGGAAAACATGATCCTACGCCTTAGGGTCATGGAGATGTGGGACGCATGGACGAACGGAAAATAGCTTCCGAGCGCCATCCATGGATTCCCCGAGCTCTTCCCCAGATCAGGGGGTACCTCCACTATTCCCATTAGTAATCCAAACATCCAATTGGGACAGCCTACCATACCAACCAATTTTGTTGGAGCACCTTTTGAGGTTTGCCCCCAGGGGTTCACATCTGACACAGTCCCCAAAATCTTTACGTCTCCCCCATGCGCGGCCACAATGTAGCCCTCATTGCCTAGACCTACGTTTGATCCATCGGTATTTACATTCCAAACACCTACTTACCAAACTGAGCCTACTCAATACCCCACCTACACTTATCCCCAACCACCATTTGAGTTCACACCAAGACAAGATAAAACTCCCAAAGCTCCTGAGCAAGATGAGATGGTGAAAATAATGAGGAGCCTTGAGTAGAGTTTAAAGAATATGCGTGGTTTGAGTGGGAAAAACAGTGTTTCTTATACAGATCTGTGCATGTTCCCTCGCGTGCACCTACCCATGGGATTTAAACGCTAAATTTCAAAAAGTATGACAGGCATGGCGATCCCACAGCTCACCAAAAGAAGTATTACAACCAATTGCACGAAGCTGGCGAAAAAGTAGAGTTGTTGATGGCGTACTTCGGAGAAAGATTAGTAAGCATTGCCTCGGAGTAGTATATGGACCAAGACGTCTCATGATGGCACATTTGGGACGACCTTTCCAGGGCTTTTGTAAGGCAGTTTCAATACAAAATCGACATCGCACCTGACAGGAACTCCTTGGCAAATCTAAAGAAGAAGCCTTCAGAAAGTTTCAGAGAATATGCTATTAAGTGGCGCAAACAGACATCGAGGGTGAAACCTCCCATGGATGAAATAGAAATGGTCACTGTTTTCCTTCAGGACCAGGAAGCAGATTACTTTCAAAACATGATGACGGCCATGGGCAAGCCTTTTGCTGAGGCAATCAAGATTGGTGAAATGGTAGAAAACAGTTTGAAAACGGGAAGATTTTGAGTCAGTCGCCCATCAGAGCAACCTCCCAAGCCATCCTAGGCAGGTCTGGAGGAGTTACAAAGGGCAAAAAGAAATAAGAAACCTCAATGGAAGAATCGGGTACGAGAAGACATTATGCTCCTAGGCCCATGTTCTCGGGAAGAACCCCTCTACATTATTATCTTCACCAAGAAATTCCTTATGCTCCTAAGCCATATGCGATTATGAACGCTCAGCCTTTTGCACGACCGCAGTAGCAGGCCAACAGAAACCAAGCTTTGAGAAACCATCCTCCTCACCACTATTACCATCGCCCTCCTCGAAATAACTTTCGTCCCCGTGAGCCACCCAGAAGGCAAAACTTTACGCCAATCAGGGAGTCCTATTCCAGCCTGTTACCAAAACTTGTCCAGTTAGGTCTGTTGCAACCCGTACCGCTTAACAGACAAAAACCGAAATTGCCTTCCTACCAACGCGGTGCCCGGTGTGCTGATTACTTGGGGGCTGAGGGGCATGACACAGAAAATTGCTTCAGTTTGAAGCGAGCTGTGGAGGATCTGATAGAGCAAAGGAAAATAGTGTTGAGGGATGAGGATATCCCTAATTTGACTAACAACCCGTTACCGGTCCACAACAACGGACCGATAAAAGGGATGATCTGTGAGGATAAAGAATTCGACCCAGCTTTGAAGGCCATAATTTCCATTGTTGACGTGGATAGAAAGCCAAAATCTTCCCTCAAGAAGGATGAAGGGGAAAAGAAGAACAAAACCACGCACCCTGAAATTGAAAAGAAAGTTGAGGTTAAAACTGAGGCGACACCCGTCAAAGAAGCTGTCCTTTATGTCCCACGAGGTCGCCGGGAAAAGCAGTTGAGTATGAGTCCCCCAAAGAGATTCGAGTTGAACAGGACTTCTCAGATGTACGTGCCTAAAGGAACCTATATGGTGCGGGTGCCAACTATTCCACCAAGGCTGAGTAAGCCCGAGGTGGTTGGCAGCATACCTTAGAGGCCTATGACAGACCCCACCACAGTCCCTTGAAATTATTATGAAACGGTGGTGACATATAAGGGCAAAGAAATCTTTGGAGAGACTCAAGAAAGTTACCCGGTGAAGAAATACTCTGACTTGGAAGAAGTAAACAGCACAACTAAGAAGCTATTCTCACCCAAGAAACAAGTTAGTGGCGAAGAGGCGGAAGTTTTCTTTCGGAAGATGAAACTGGCAGACTATGAAGTATGGACCAGCTTCGGAAATCCCCTGAAAAAGTCTCTTTGCTATCCTTGCTGATAGAATTTCCTGAGCACTAGAGGGTACTAGCCAAATATCTTAATGAGGCCTACGTACCAGCTCTAACCTCTATGGAACAATTAGACAGGATGGCGGAAAGATTCTTCGCTGTCAATCAGATAACATTCAGTAAAAATGACTTGCCACCAGAAGGAGCAGCTCACAACAAAGCCCTGCATTTAACTGTCAAATGTGAAGGTTATTATGTCAAAAGGGTAATGGTAGACGGAGGCTCTGGGATAGACATATGCCCACTTTCAACATTACAACGAATGGAAATCAAGACGGAGAGGATTCGTCCCAACAATTTATGTGTTCGAGCCTTCGATGGAATCAAAAGGGACACAATTGGAGAGATCCACTTAGTCCTGACCATTGGCCCAGTTGATTTTAAGGTAACCTTTCAAGTGTTAAATATGGACACGTCCTACAACTACCTCCTGGGAAGGCCATAGATCCATGCAGCAAGAGTTGTGCCTTCCACTCTTCATCAGATGATAAAATTTGAACATGAGGACCAAGAAATCGTAGTCCACGGGAAAAATGAGCAGTCAATTTAACATGATCCCTCCGTCCCCTCCTCAAATTTAAAGAAGGTAGTGAGCATATAGTCTATCAAGCCTTCAAAATTGTGGTGACTGATCAGCATGAAGAGGAGAAAACTCTATCCCCAGCCTTTCCTCTCCAATGCCTCAATTATGGTGGCTAGAGAGATGATACGACATGGATTCAAATCGGGGAAGAGACTTGGAAGTTGCTTGGAAGGGGTAGCTGAGCCAATTTCTTTGCCCACTAGAGAGATTTTCTTCGGGCTAGACGTCCACCCGACGCTAGAGGATATAACACGGGCGAACCGTAGAAAGCATGATGGATGGGCTATGCCTCAACCACTGCCACACTTGTATGAAACATTCGTAAGGCCAAAGTATAGTGAAGAGGAAGAGGATGAGGCCTTCACAACAGAAGAAATCGAGGAAATATGTGGGGCAATGAGAAAAATACTATATGAAGCCCACATGGTTCAGCCAGGAGAAGGCTTAAGCACCGCTGAGGTGCTATACATAGGACCGGACGCCAAGTTACAAAATTGGAAGGCTACGCCGTTTCCAATAAGGCAGGAGCCCCCGTAGTCCTGTCTTGCCATATTTTCTGCATCACAAGTTATATCAGGGTGTAACTCGGATGTTTTTCTTTAGTGTTTTATCCTTTTAATTTTCCAAATGTAAACCCTGCTATCTTACAATTCCAAAGAAATGAAATCAATATTTCATCGTCTATGTTCCTGTATTCTTTCTGATTTTTGCTATTTTCCTTTTATTCATTTCTTTCAGTTCTAATAATGCGGCTTTAAAAAACATGCCATGCTCGCGAACTTCGTGCCCTGATCTAAACATGCCGCCTAATTGTGAAATAATAAACCAAGAACCGGAGTACGACGAAGAAGAGGATTTTAGGGAAATCAATCAAGAATTGGAACATTTCGAACACAAACCTAAGCCAAATTTAAATGATACTGAGCCGGTTAACTTGGGTGGTCCCGAAGAAATCAGGGAAACCAAAATAAGCATCCACGTAAATGAGAAAACTCGGGACGCACTGATCCAACTCCTGTTTGAATTCAAAGATGTGTTTGCTTGGTCGTACGATGATATGCTAGGGCTGAGCGTCGATTTGGTAGTTCATATGTTGCCTACTTACCCCGAGTGCCCTCCAGTCCAACAAAAACAGAGAAAACTCAAAATTAATATCACCGATAAGATCAAAGAAGAGATCACAAAACAGTTGGGGCGGGAGTAATCCGAGTGGTCCGGTGCACCACATGACTAGCCAATGTAGTTCCACTTTCAAAGAAAGATGGGAAAACCCGAGTGTGTGTGGACTACAGAGATTTGAACAAGGAAAGTCCCAAAGACAATTTCCCTTTTCCCAATATCCACATCCTTGTTGATAACTGCGCCAAACACGAAATACAGTCTCTGGTGGAATACTACGTAGGATATCACAAGGTATTTATAGATGAGGAGGATGCCGAAAAAATTTCCTTTACCACACCATGGGTGACCTATTGCTATAGGGTTGTGCCTTTCGGGTTGAAGAACGTTGTGGTAATGTTTATGAGAGCCATGACCACTATCTTCCACGACATGATGCATCAGGAAATAGAAGTATATGTGGACGATGTGATTATCAAGTCTAAAACTCAGGATGATCATGTGCGGGACCTAAGAAAGTTCTTTAAAAGGCTGCGCAAGTACGATTTAAAATTGAATCCAGCCAAATGCGCATTCGGGGTCCCGTCAGGCAAACTTCTAGGGTTCATAGTCAGTCGAAGGGGTATTGAGTTAGATCCAACAAAGATAAAGTCCATTCAAGATCTACCTCCTCCGAAAACCAAGAGGGATGTAATGAGCTTGTTGGGGAGGCTGAATTATATTAGTCGATTCATCGCTCAGCTGACTTTCACATGCAAGCCCATTTTCAAATTGCGAAAGAAAGGCGCAGCAATCAAATGGACGAATGAGGGTCAAGAGGCTTTTGATAAGATTAAATAATATCTGTCCAATCCACCGGTCTTGGTCCGGCCGGGACCTAGAAGGCCATTGTTCTATACCTGACAGTCCTGGGAACTCCTTTGGTTGCATTCTCGGGCAGCATGATATCACTAGAAATAAAGAACATGCAATATACTACCTGAGCAAGAAGTTTAGCAGTTACGTGGCCAAGTACACTCTGCTAGAAAGACCTTGCTGTGTCTTAACTTGGGTCGCTTAGAAATTGAGACACTACCTACAAGCCCACACCACCTACCTCATAACTAGGCTGGAACCTCTGAAGTACATATTTAAAAAACCGATGCCCATGAGTTCGACATAGTCTATGTCACTCGTAGAGCAATAAAGGACAGGTGTTAGAAAACCATTTAGCCGAGAACCCGGTTGATGATGAATACCAACCCGTGAATACTTATTTCCCTGACGAAGAGGTGAATTCGGTGGAGGTAATGTCCGAAAACACTACTGCTTGGAAAATTTTCTTCGACGGAGCGGTAAATGGAAAAGGTGTAGGAAGTGGGGCATTCTTAATTTCAACCACCGGTCAGCACTACCCAGCCACGGCTCGGCTTCAGTTCTTTTGCATGAACAATATAACCGAATATGAAGCTTGCATCATGGGCATGAATATGGTTATCGACCAAGACGTCTAGGAACTATTGATCATGGGGGATTCAGATCTAATCATCCAGCAAGCCCAATGGGAGTGGTAAACTCGAGATGTCAAACTCATCCCTTATCGAAAGCATGTGTAATATCTCAGCAAACGGCTCAAGACAGTAGAGTTCAGGTACATTCCTTGCTGTCACAATGAGCTAGCTGATGCACTTGCTACCTTGGCCTCGATGTTTTCTTATCCAGGAAACGCTACATTCATCCCTTTGAAATCCAAATTAGGGAAAGGCATGGGTACTCTAATGTGGACGAGGCAGAACCTAGCACTCAGCCATGGTATCATAATATCAAGAGATTTCTGAAAACACAAGAATATCCCGAGCGAGCCACTCGAGATCAAAAGAGAACAATTAGACGACATGAAAATGGTTTCTTCTTGAGCGGTGATGTCTTGTATAAAAGGACCCTGGATCTCAAATAATAAGATGTGTTGATGTCGAGGAAACCAAAAAGATTATGCATGAAGTACACGCGGGAGTGTGTGGGTCCTATATGAACGGGTATGTGTTGGTGAAGAAAATACTTCGGGCAGGGTATTATTGGATAACCATGGAGAAGGATTTCTTCATCTTTGTTCGGAAATGTCATTAATTTCAGGTGCACGGCGATTTGATTCATGCACCAACAACTGATTTGCATCATATGTCAGCACCTTGTCCATTCGTTGCCTCGGGCATAGACGTCATTGGACCAATCGAGCCAAAACCCTCAAATGGACATAGATTCATATTGGTTGCTATTGACTACTTTACGAAGTGGGTTGAAGCCATCACACTTAAATCAGTCACCAAGAAAGGTGTGGTGGACTTTGTGCATTCCAACCTCATTTGCCGTTTTGGCATCTCAGCCACTATCATCACGGACAATGCTGCAAACTTGGACAACCGATTGATGGGGGAGATATGCGAACAATTCAAAATAACACATAGAAACTCCACTCCCTACCGGCCCAAAGTCAACAATGTCGTCGAAGTAGCTAACAAGAACATCAAGAAGATTCTAATAAAGATGATTCAAAGCTCTAGACAATGACATAAAAATTTGCCTTTTGCATTACTTGGATATCGCACCACGGTGCGCACATCGGTAGGAGCAGCCCCATACTTATTGGTCTACGGAACGAAAGCTATTATACCTGCAGAGGTAGAAATCCTTTCACTCCGGATAATCGTTGAAGTAGAAATTAAGGATAGTGAGTGGGTCAAGACTCGGCTAGAACAGTTGTCATTAATTGATGAAAAACGAATGGCCGGTGTATGTCACGGGCAGATATACCAACAAATAATGGCCCGCTCTTGTAACAAGAAAGGGCGCCTCATGAATTTTGAGGTTAGACAGCTTGTATTAAGGCACATTCTCCCTTACCATCAGGAAGCTAAAGGAATATTTGATCCTAACTAGAAAGGCACATACCTTATTAGAAAGATATTACCTAAAGGAGCATTGTACCTTGGCGACATCGAAGGGGACGATCCCGAGACAACAGTGAATGCAGATGCAATAAAAAGCTACTACGTCTAGGCTCCTCTCAGCAATGATTCAGTTCGGTTGAAATGATGAAGGCTTTTCCTTCCGCCTATCCCAAACACTATCAATCTTTCGCAAATCCTTTGAGGAGGTTAGATTTGTTTGACCACCCTTTTTGGAACATGGAAATGCTATTCAAAAAAAGAAAAAAACAAAAGAAAAGAAAAGAAAAGAAAAGCAAAAAAGAGAGAAAACAAACAACAAAAGGAAAAGAAGTGATGAAAATGAAAAAACAAAACAAAAATAGTTTAGGAAAAACTTCCTGAACTACGTCTGACTTGATATCGAAAGGATACGTAGGCAGTTTCTCGGTGAGGTTCAGTCACACCAAAACAAAATCTCAATTCCCCAAAAATCAAAAATTGGGGGAGATGATATAATTGTTCGGCCATGAACCCGCCAAAACGGTTCCAAAGTTGTAGTTCCCTCCGAAATCCTTTTACCAAAGACCTTGTCCAAGTCCTTCCGGTCGATTGGTAGAGGCGGGGAAGTTAATACTTCATCGTTGGAATCTGATATAATTCAAATTGAAAGAAATAAAATTAGAGAGTCTTATTGGTGAAAACCTTCGAGCACAGTAAGGAATTGGTAAGTAGAGAAATTGAAATTGAGAGAGTGCCTTAGTGAAAACTCATAAAGAGCACTATCAGGCGACGGTGAGAAGAGAAATGAGAGAGGTTGATTGGCGAAAACCCCCAAAGGGAACTGTCAACCTAAAAGAAGGCATCTCGCCACTAAATGAGTCCTGCCAAGGTTCCCTACTTTTGAACTGTGGAAATGCAGTTCATGAGAAGTTGGAAATTTTGTGTGGGTCAGGCATCTAGTCCGAGAAGCATGTCATGTTCATTTGAAGTCAGCATGCACCCCCAGATAAGTCCTTCTCTTTCCCCCAAGGGGACGCTTCTCATTAAACTCATATGATTGCTTTTTTATACTTCTTCACTTGAATCTCTTTCGGTTTAACTCTGATTCTATGAGTATTACAAAAGAAAAGGTAGCAGGACTGGTTTCACAGGGCTCGCCTGGCAAGGGCCAAAGAAAATACCTAGTCTCAGCAGGCGAATCTACACGATCATGACTAGCCATGATGGCTAATGCTTCGAAAGCAGAAAGGTTTTGAAAAGAAATAAAATCGAAGTCAAAATTCCTACAAAGGAAAAATGAAGTTAGAAAGTTTGAGTACCGTGGGCTAATTGTATCGACAAAGTTTCAAAAGCCAAGGCACCCAAAGGTTCTGAAATGGAAGTTGGGGCAAAGAAATCACAATTGAAAGGCATACGAAGGCGAAATAAATCTGAAAGATGAGTTCCCACGACCAACCAACAAGGCAATGTCTGGAAAGTTAGAGGTCTTTTCAACAGAAGCGGGGCCGGGATCAAGAAATCAAGGCCACAAAACTAACCATCGTTCCAGACTAACAATCGTGTTTTGTTTGAAAATCTGAAACAGGTTTAATCCAGAGCAATTGGGCAAATAGCAGATGCAATCAAAGGAAATGCACAGGAGCTAGGAACAGCTTTGCAACAATGATCACCCCCCCAAAAAAGGAAAATTCTCTTCTAATCCTTTCCCGCAGTTTCAATAAAAGAAAGAAGGAAAATGAGAACAACAGAAATCATGGTAGCATAGGGCCCCCAATCCTTAACTCCATCCCTCCAAACTTAGGACCACATCCCCTAGTTGTCCCCATCACAACCTATGGACCTCCCCCACATAACCCGAGGATCATTTTCCTTTCTCCCCAGCATAATTGGAGGACCCTTTTATTTCATTCTATGGCATAACCCGAGGGTCATTTTCCTTTTATCCCAAGCATAACTTGTGGACTTCCCCGGCATAACCCGAGGATCACTTTATTTTCTCCCTATTATAACTTGTGGACTTCCCTGGCATAACCCGATGATCATTTTCCTTTCTCCCCAGCATAATCTGAAGACCCTTTTCTTTCATTCCCCGGCATAACCCGAGGGTCATTTTCCTTGTATCCCCATCATAACCTGTGGACTTCGCCGGCATAACCCGAGGATCATTTTCTTTTCTCCCAGCATAACCTGTGGACCTCCCCGGCATAACCCGAGGATCACTTTCCTTTCTCCCCGGAAAAACCCATGGATCCCCTAGCATAACCCAGGAGCCTTTTTCTTCCCATCCCGGTATAACCCGTGGATCCCCTAGCATAACCCAGGAGTCTTTTTCTTCCTATCCTGGAATAACCTAGGAGTTTTTTTTCCTATACCGGCATAACCCGTGGATCCCCTAGCATAACCCAGGAGTCTTTTCTTCTCAACCCGGCATAACCTGTGGATCCCCTGGCATAACCCAAGAGTTTTTCTTCCTATCCCGGCATAACACGCGGATTCCCCTTGCATAACCCAGGAGTTTTTCTTCCTATCCTGGCATAACCCAGGAGTTCTTCTTCCTATCCCAGCATAACCCGTGGATCCCCTGGCATAACCCAAGAGTCTTTTTCTTCTTATCCTGGCATAACCCGCAGATCCCCCTAGCATAACCCAGGAGCATATTACTTCTTATCTCGACATAACCCGTGGATCCCCCTGGCATAACCCAAGAGGCTTTTCTTCCTATCCGGCATAACCCGTGGATCCCCCGCCCCAAGAGACTTTTTCGTCTTATCCTGGCATAACCCGTGGATCCCCCTGGCATAACCCAAGAGCCTTTTTCTTCCTATCCCGACATAACCTGCGGAGCTCCTTGGCATAACCTAGGAGTCTTTTTCATCCCGGCATAATCCGCGGATTTTCATTTTCATCCCCAAAAGGGACCCTTTATTCCTATCCCGACATAAACATGTATCCTCCTCTTATCCCCAGCAGGGACCCTTTTCTTTCCCGGCATATCCCGACCATCTGCCAGCATAACCTAGCAATCTTTCCAAAGGATACACAACCCTAATTTTTATTATTTTCAATAAATAAATAGCTTAGATTTATTTTGCAAATAACTCACGAAATTTCCCAGTGAAAACTAGGGCAGAAACTTTCGCTTGTTTGTTTTGGTGTTCGAACAAACCTCAAGGCACAGGATTCAGATGACCGGAAAAATGAATCCCAATCTAGAATAAAGAAAAGAACAAAATAACAAAAGAAGAAAATTCGGAATGATGCAAGAACAAAGGTGCGGACTGCTCAAATTTGATTCAAAATCACAATTTTTGCGTGTCCCGCTCTGCTAAAATGCTGAAGAAAGAACCGGCACTTACAACTTACGAGCATCAAGATTAAGATCAGAGTCCATAGCAAAATCAGCTAAGACTCAAGATCAAGCTTCAAGATATTTATAGATAGAAATTTTGTAACTCATAGTTGATAGGCATAGCTAGCTTAGCTTTTGATTTTCCATTGGTGTAATAAGAAGGTCACCAGCAGTAGCAGCAGCATCAGTAGTGAAAGCACAGCTTTGATAGTCCAAACTACCAAACACTCCTGAACTACACTGACATGATTCCTCTTTAGCCGAGGATATGTAGGTAACCTCTTAAGCAGGGTACGGTAAAACTTTTCAAATGCTTCTCATGGAGTACTCAAACGGGCAAAACACGCTCGTGTCCGCTCACTTATCTTTGTACTAAAACTCTTCATGTTTACGCAAAAAGAGGGGCAGCTATGAGTATGTGATTTTTGCCCCGCATAAATTATTCCTATAAAATCCTTAGATTTAGTATATTTCTTTTTAACTGTTGAGTTTTAGGAATAATTGCGTAATTTTCATGTTTGTTGCATTTTTGTTTGAGTTTTGATTTAGATAGTTCTTAAAAATACATAAATATGTTTCATGCACATGTTTAAGTTGATTTGATAATTTTTCAAGCATTAATTAGAAATTAACCATTTTGAAAAAGGAAAAACAAAAAGTAGGTTCAGTTTTCTCTTTTAATTTTAAATTTCGGATTTTCAGGTAACTTTTCCTTTAATTTTGTTTTGTTGACAACTATATAGGATTGGTCTATATTTTATAGGTAAAAACTGAAATTTTATGATTAATTTAGGATTTTTAATAATTTGTGAAAAGTAGAGAAAAACTAATAAAAGAAATGAAATAATTGAAAAGGAAATAACGAAAAGAAATAAAGGAAAGAAGAGGCAGGCCTGATCTGGGCTAGTCTTGGACATAATTACCAGCCCAAACCAACTACCCTTTGAGACCGGATCCCCAGGCCCAATCCAAGAGCAACCCGGTCCAGTCCTCTATAATAACAAAACGACGTCGTCTTAGGATAGTATCAATCCTGACCATCTAGGTTTCTCAATCTAACGGTCAGAAATTGATGGATTAATCATACATATATATGTCCAAATAACCCCCTACCCCCTTCCATCGTCTCTCATATCACCTTTTTAAGTATGGCGAAATACTACCGTTCACCACCATCTCCCGCCGTGAGCTGCTGGCCGGAAATCGCCTCCGCGGACGATGATTGGACAATCTCTGCAAAAAATACACAACGTCCTCCTATCATCCACCTCACTATAGATCCAAACCCCTTTCCCCTCAAATCCCACTCGATTTGTTCAAATATACGAAACCCTTGCACCGCATCCATCGTGTACGACGGTGCCGCCTCCAAATCCAACCAAAATCATACCACATGGCCTCCTCGACCCCCTCCTCCTGAATCCCGAACCAATTTCCATCAAACCTAGCCATAATTGCTCGAATCCTAGATCTAGGATTCAGATTTGGGGTCTCAAGGAATTTCACCCTGCTTGGATGTTTACCAGTGTGCGATTGATCTTCATATGATGTTGTTTGCTTATTCTTGGCAAAGAATAGGTATATAAAATCATTTTGAATTCGTGTAAGCTTCTTCATCTTGTAGCCTTCTTTACTGTTTTTGTTTTATTTTTTACATTTTGTCTAGTTCCTATTGATTTTTCTTCTCCAGTATGTAATTTAGGGAATTTTAATTAGAATTAATTTTGTCATATTCCTTGTTTGTTCTAGGATTTTATTTCTTGTTTATTTAAGTTTAGTTTGGTTAATTAGTATTCCTGCCTGCTCATTGATTTTTTTTGCCCGTATTCTGATTTTTAATTTTTTATTTTTTGTTTGATATTTTCAATTTTTGGGTTTTTATGTTAATTAAAATCCTATTTGGATATAGTTGAGTAATACCCAGCCCTTGATTCATTAACTATGGTCATTTCTGACCAAGTTCAAAAGGGCTAGGGTTAGTTTGACATAGGTTTGTAGTTTTAGGATTAATTCAAGGGTAGTATAGGCTTTTAGATAAAAGGAATCTTGCAGTAACAGATTAGGAACACCCTAGGATCTTCTAGATAGGGTGTTAAACTGAAAATTTAACAAGTAAATGCAGTAACTTGAGAAACAATCCAAGAGTTTAGGGACTAATGTATAAAAATTGAAAAAATAAAATAGGGTGAAAATGGGCAATGAAATCTAGAAGCTTCCCTTTCATTTTCTGCCTATAAAATGCACCCCCTGCCTTCTTTCACAAGTTTTCAAAACCTGAAAATTCGCAAAAGTTTCACCTCTGAAATATTTCCTCCAAAAAAAACACTCCTAATTCAAATCTCTGCAATTTGAAGTTCAAAATCCAAAATCAAGCAACTGAAGTTCAATCTCTATTCTTTAAAAAGTTCAAAAAGTACCAAGAAAAACTCCAAAAAAGTGCTATTCTGCTGTAGTTCCTAGTTAAATTTAAAATTTTAGTTCCTACTTCAGACTTCTAGTTTACTTAAGGTCAAAGTAGCTTAGATCTACCAGCTTGATCAATAATTGAGGCTCCTAGGTTAATTACAAGTTGATCCTGGTGTTGTTCGAGTCCATTTTGGTTGCATACTAGTTTTCCATCGCTGAGTCCAAAGCTAAAATTAGTGTTTGCTGTGATTTGCTGTTTGAACTGTTGCTGACCTTCTTCTTCTCCTTGTTTCATTACAAATTCCAGGTATTTCCCCTAACTCAGGAGATTTAGAAGTACAAATCTATGTTTATGCACACCATTCAGAGTTTAATAATGGAGGAATATTCAGTTTTCATATTGAAATTGTAGAAATAAATGTTATTAGCTTTAGTAATAGCTGTAACACTCATTCAACGATTTTGGCTTGTAATTAAACTGGACACACTTTTGACTGTTTGAGACTTTAGTTGATTATTGTCATCTAGTGTTGGTTTCAATTCGATTATTCTTTAATTGAGGGCTGTTTGAGTATGAAACCGATGTAGAGGTCGTAAACATGCATCTGTGAGCAGTAACTCAGTAATCAGTGTGGTATAAGAAACTAATAGGAGCATCATTCGTAGTATGTGATTCAGAAGTCATTATTAAGTTAATTAGTATGCTTTGTCATCGCGATTGATGGCTAGCTTATCTGATGTTGTCAATTGGATCTATTAGCTACTTGAGCTTTAAGCAGTTTCAAAAATCGATCCTATAGCTAGTGTTATAACTGATCTCATATGTTTAATAATGAGTTGAGGTCAGATCTAAAACAACGTATGTTACCCTACCATCTGTTTCTGATTTAGACAATGTCATTATACCTGGATATGAGTTGATATTTGAAGCACTGTAACTGAACTAGAAATCTTAATTCATTCTAATTTAGCAGTCTAATGGTTTTATTCAAAAATCAATAGTTACATTTTATGTTTTATCTGGCTTCGTTTTGGATAACAATAGGTTCCTGAGTTCGCATATTGATTCAAATTCGTAGGCCTTAATTCATAGTTTAACGTGATATAGATTTGGTCTTTCGAGTTAGGTAGCGGGGACAAATTAAGAGTTCTTCCCTTTTGTTTGAATCCATACTTGAACTTAAGGCTCGAATTTTAAAATATTAATTAATTAAGCCCCTTTTTCAACAGAAAATAATAGTTTGCTCTAGGGTGGCCTTTTAAAATAAAATAAGATGCGTCGCGCCAAATAAAACTCACAAATTGTGTGGCCCTCTTTAAAGGTTTATATTAAAATACATAGAACTTGGGACGAGTCGCTTAGTATATTTCCATGGCCTCCCATAAAGTTAATAACACGTTAGTCACTTTAGGCGCGCTTTTAATAATTTTACCTTCCTAAATTCGGGTGTGCATTTCATGTGATCCAGGTACATTTCATGTGACGTGATCCAAAAACATGTTTTAAACGACTTTCAATTTCTTAAAAATTATTAAGTGGTAAATAATCCTAAAAATGGCACTATAGGATGGCATGTATTAAAATCACAGTTTTATCTAATTATAATAGTTTAAGAGACTGTGCTAAAACATCCGAGGGTGCCTAACACCTACCCTCAGGTCAACGGAATTCCTTACTTAGAATTTCTAGTTCGCAGACTAAATTTGGGAAGTCAAAAATTTTTCTCGATTAGGGATTCAAAACAAATAGGTGACTTGGGACACCAAATGCCAAGCCTATCCCAAGTGGCGACTCTAAATAAATAAATAATTCCATTTCGAATAATGTCACTTAAATTGAAAAACTCCCTCATACATTTATCCTTCGGGGTAGGTATGTAAAAAAAAGGTGTACAGTAATTGTGTTGGATTAGATGAGACTGTTTGGGTCTTTAATGAATGCAAACAAATTCAATTTCAATATGTAAGAGGGATAATATCGAGGTTCTGCACAAAAAATTGCTATGGTCCTTAACAAAGGAGAAGTGGTTTCATAATTGGTTGCTCTGAGAAATGGTTATGGCTTACTACGTGTTTCATTATCATTGGAAGTATATGAAAGTGTTGGATAGGCTTTTGTTGGTAAGAGGTTATCTATCGATATTCGGTTGTTGTCTGCGGCTGTTGTGATTAGAAGTTATCGCTACAAGTGTTTGAGTTATGTGGTGGATCATGTAATTGCACCTGAGGTTGCAGGTATGGGTTATTACAGCCTTTTCGGGCTTATTCAGAGTATAGATATGAGATTTTGATCTTGTGGATGATTTGGGAAGTGATTATGTGGTTCTAAGGTTGAAGGACTAGGTTGGATTGTGAAATTTTAGCTGCATTGTATTATCAGACCTATATGAGATAGGGTGACGTGGAATCACCCCCGGGTATGTGCATGGTATGTTTATTTGGTGGTTGGTTGGCTTTTGGAATAACTTTGGACACATTTGGGGATGAACATATGTTTAACTAGGGAGGATGGAATGACCTGACCGGCCGTTTTGAGCTTTTGCACTTTGCTCGCCCGTTCTCGAGCATGACTTGCCACGTGTAATGTATTATGACTTATGTAAATAGTTGTTTTTGGTTTTTAGGGTAATCGGAATGAAATTGGAAGAATAGTTCTCAGTTTGAAGCTTGAAATTGAAAGGTTTGACCAAGTTTTGACTTATTGGTAAATGACCTCGAAATGCAAATTTTATGGCTCAGATAGCTTTGTTAGGTAATTTGGGACTTAGGATTGTGTCTGTAATATTCTTTTGATGTCCGATGTAGAATTAGGCTTGAATTGGTGAAAGTTAGTTTTTGGCGATTTCCGATCGGCAGTTGAAATAGGTACGTAATGTCATTTTGGATATGTGTGCAAAATTTTAGGTCAATCAGAGTTGTTTTGGATAGTTTCAGCATCATTGGTGGAATTTAGGAATTTCAAAGTTCATAGGCTTGAATTTGATGTGATTTTGGTGTTTTTACTGTTTCGAAGGCTCGACTAAGTTTGAATGATGTTATGGGACGTTTTGGAATATTTTTTGAGATTTCCAAGGGCCTCTGGTAGATTTCGGAAAAAATAGCTGTATTTTTTTCACAGCAAAACGAACAGTAACTCAGATGAACTATAACATGGGTGAACAGTAATCGGGTGAATAGTAAAATGTGTGAACAATATTTAAATAAATCATCCGTGACCATTAAACCCTTTTACACCATTTTTGAACGGGAAAAGAGCTTTGAGGCGATTTTGTAGAGATGAAATCATTGTTCTTCATTGAGGTAAGGATTTTGGACCTTAAAACTCGATTATTTGTGCTTAAGGAACAAAATATCTGTTTAATTCATGAAAATGAGTAGAAAAAGATGGAGTTAGAGCTTGAGATTATGAGACCTTCTAGGGATGCTTTGAGGGGTCAAACAAACTCCGGTTTGTGAATTCTTCATATGTACGGATTCGTGAGATGATGAAAAATATTTTGGTATAAATTTTTTCATGTTCTGGGATGCGGGCCCGGGGGTTGGGTTTTAACTGATTTCGGATTTTCTACTTAAAATCGATATCTTTCAATTGGAATTCGTTCATTTAGCATTGTTTGTTGATAAAAATTTGAACTTGGTAGAGTTGGAGCACTCGGAAGTTGGTTCGAGAGGCAAGCGTGTTGGAGTGTAGCTTTTCGGGCTAATTCGAGGTGAGTAATGATTTTAAATGTTGTTCTAAGGATATGAAATACCAGATTACACAACGTTCGGTTGTATTAAGGTGACGCACACGCTATATGACGAGCGTGGAGTCGTGCACCATTGGGGATTCTGACTTAGTCCATCCTCAATGACTATTTTACTGTGTATTTGATAGCTAATTGGTTGATATTATTATAGTTTGGGCTAAATGCCATATTTGGGTTTCGTGCCAATTGTTTGAACCCTTAGGGGATTTTTACTGATATTTTCCTTATTATTTGGTTTCATACGTGTGATCAGTCATGCCATATTTTACTATTTTCAAAAACAGCTAAGTTATTTTGTTATAAACACCTTAAATAATATTTTAAAAGATGTTTTGAGCTAAGCTTTATATTTTACTGTTGCTCGAGTGGCTTATGAAATTCTAATTGAGTAAAGCCGAGGGTCTGCTTTGTGAGTATACTTTTGGTTCAGGTTGCACGTTGCAACGGTGATATACTGATTATGATGATGAAGCTGAGGGCCTGATATTGTACGCCACGAGGTGGCTTGTGATTGATAGAAGGTCGAGAGCCTGATTATGATGCCAGGAGATGGCTTGATATAGTGCTTGAGCAGTAAATGGCTCCTCCAGGAGTCTGCATACCCCTAGTGAGCGCGGGTACCCATTGTTATATGAGATATAGCCGGAGGGGCTGGTATCGTCCTATGATATTGCCTAAGGGGCTGATTTTTATATGATTGTGCCCGAGGAGCAATTCTTGTGTGTTTACTTTTCTAGTTATTTTTCCTATATATTGTTGAATGCTTAATGGTATTTATGAGATTTCCTTGCTTGATTATATTTACTGATTGTTGTTATGCCTCTTATAGCTTAATGTTGTGCTTAACGTGATTTTATATCGCTCAGTCTTCATTTATTTTTATTACTCACTGAGTTAGAAGTACTCACTTTACTCCTTGCACCTTGTGTGCAGATTTAGGTATTTCTGAACCTGATAGCGGATATTGGTTGCTCAGAGGCAGAGTCATCGGAGTTTAGCAATGTAGCTACCCGACGTTCACAGCACTGCTTTTCTCCCTCTCAATTTCATTACATTGTATCTAGTACATTTTAGGCTTTTGTTGTATGAGGGCCTTAGTAGATGCTCATGACTAGTGCACCCAAGTATCGGGCTATGTTGGGTTTGTTTTCCACAAATTATACTATTAACTGCTTATTTTTGAGATTTTATCATGTTCAAGACTTAATACTTATTATTTTATTGCTTAAGCTTGAAATGAGAATGTGTCGACTAGCCTTGTCTTCATGAGATGTGTCATCACGACTGGTTTGGGTGCTTTTTTTTTGGTAATTAAATTTGTATTAATCACCAAAGTGGTTGCTTTACAAAATCATAGGACAGCTTTAGCTCAGCTGCCTATCAAACTGGACAGCAAGGATTACCTATACTACTCGAGCCAAGTCAGCAGTTATAACATGAACTGCTGAATATATGAACTAAGCTTAGGAGGAGCTCGAACATTACTTATGTAGGCTATACTACTGAGGAGCTTATCACAGTTACAATAAGTGTTTTCAAAGATTCTCGCATTTCTTTCTAACCATAAACCATAGAGCATTTCAGTAACTGTCATCTTGATTATGTTAGCTCGAGGAGATTTCCCTTTAGATTGCACAATGAACCATTGGCAGAATTGTGATCAATCCTGCCCAGTGAAATCTTCAACTCCAATCCGTTGTAGTGTTTGGTATCTCAGCTGGGATGCAAAGGTGCATTGCAAGAATAAGTGATCTCTAGTTTCCATAGTTTGCTGGAACATAACACAGTTGCCTGATACATTCAGATTCCATTGCAGCAGCCTATTCTTGGTAGGAAGTCTATCTTGCAGTAACAGTCACAAACTGAAGATTGCTTTAGGTCGAGCAGCATTCTGTATTACCAAATTCTTCCAAGGGACTCTAGCTGTCTCTTCAATCTGTTGTAAGTATAGTTTCCTTATGGTGCAGTCAGATTTATACAGCAGTTGATGTTGTTGTAACATCTTAATACCCTCCACTATCTTCCTGACCATTCAGCTAGCATGTGTTGGGACAGTAAGGTTCTCCAAAAGTTGTTGTTTGATATAGACTGTATGAATCCATTTCACCCACAAAAGATCTTTTTTATGTGCTAAATCCCAACTAAGTTTGGCAATAGCAGCCTTATTCCACAGCAAGATACTGGTTATATTCAGCCCTCCAGTAGATTTTGGCATGCATACCTTTTCCCAGGCCACATAAGCTTTCTTTGAGATATTAACTGAACCAGACCAAATATAGGATCTGCATATTGACTCCAGCATTTTAATAACTTTTGAAGGCATGATAAATAATTGAGCCCAGTAGGCTTGAACACCAAATATAACTGATTGCACCAACTGGCTTCTGCCTGCATAGGATAGATACCTAGCCGTCCAGGAAGTAATTCTGGCAGAAATCCTATCAACCAGAGGTTGCCATTGTGCAACTGACAACTTTTTGGTAGTCAAAGGCACTCCCAAATATTTGAATGGGAGGTCCCCTCGAACATAACCAAGACTGGTTTGGGTTTAGGGTCATGATATATACAGCATGTCTTTTGTATAATTTATATCTGATTTATACATAGTAAAAATAAATTCATACAAATAATTATATATTGTACAATTTATCTACAACTTATTTATAACTTATCTACAGTTTTCATACTTTATTTCTACTAAGTTATATACAACTACAATATATTACAACTACAAATTCTACACAAAATTTATACAATGCCTTTTGTATATTTTGTATCTTATTTATACATGATAAAATAAATTTCATACAACTAATTATATATTATACAATTTATCTAAAGTAATCTCCAATTTTCTTACATTATTTCTACTTAGTTATATACAACTACAATATCATACAACTTAAATATAATTTTTATACAATATTATTTAATTTTCGTACAATAGTTAAATAACACAAACAGAGCTTCCTATATATATATATATAGTATGAAAGTTATAGAAATAATTTTTTCGGGTGAATTATATAGCAAGATGAAAAGTTCAAGTTATGTTATTTTTAAATTAGAATGGCGTCATTCATGTTGGAAGAACTAATTAAAGAGAAAAAAAAACGAGAAAAAAAACTAAGGCTGTATCTATAATTTTTAATGTTTGTTTGCTTGTGCTTGAACTAGAAAACGGTGAAAAAGAAAAACAAACAAAAATAGTATTAAATAACACTCTCCTTATACCAGATGTTAGAGGATCTTTATCAGAATTCTAAAGTTCACAATTGTCATGAGACAAAAGAAAAAATAAGCTAAAAACAATGGAGAACTGTGAAATGTTTTTTTTCTTACGACGACTAAATTTGAAAGTACGTGGGGATGGTGATACGTCGGGGAGTAGGTGTAGAGAGAAACGTGGTGTGTGGAAGATACGATACAGTAATTTTCGAACATTAATTATTATTATTATTAATTTCTTAAAATGAACATAAATAGTAATAAAATATATAAAATATAATTATAGTAAAATTTGAATAGAAAGAATAATATAGTTTCATATCATATATAGAAATGTAAAAATCTCTAAACAATTTCAACCAAAACTAGCCCAACACAAAATATTTACCAGAAAAAGCCCAAATGTCATACAAATACAAACAATTTTCATTTAATATTAGTTTTTAAAGCATATTGAGTTTCAAAGAATCGAAGACCTTAATTAGATTTAAAAGTTACTATTAAACGTTAATTTGTAGGATTGGCTCGAAGGATTAAACCGAAAACGCCATGGACATCCATTGAGACTTGTTTAATTCTTAATTCAAAATTTTGAATTTTCAAAATCGGAATTTGTTTCAAGCGGGTGTTATTAGAATATATTGGGTACATCGTAAGGAGTGTGAATCTCAATGGATTTGAATTGAAATTTGAGCAAAAATTCGAAGCACACAGATGAACATGGAAGATGATATGTGTATCTCGCTATGTATCTTTTGTGTATCAAATATGTATCTCTTGAGTATCTTATGTATATCCATGCATACATGTATGTGAGATACATGTTTGATTCATATGCCATAGAGAAATTTTTAAACTCGATATCAAGTATGAATTTTTACATAAAACTAGTCCGAAACACCTCTAATCTACCTTAAATTTTGTATATTGACTCATCTATATGTTTTCAATGAATTTCAACAATACCCATTTTTTGCTTTGGTTTTTAATATCTTATATATATATATATATATATAGAGAGAGAGAGAGAGAGAGGGAGAGAGAGAGAGTTTTATCTTTGCTACCTCATTTATGAAATTTTCTTTTCGTCTTGCATCTAATGTTGCTGACCACACTTTAAAATTTGGAAGGAGATCTTTGGTGAGAAATTATTTATCTAGGTTTTAAATTTTGTTTGCGCGTAGCTAGTTTTATTAAATAAGTGATTAATGACGGGATATTGATAAGTTTAAACTTATTATGGATATTTTCATAAGATACCCGACAAATAAAGAGGAGCATAATTGTCACGACCCCAGTTTTCCCTTCGTGAACTGTCGTGACAATACCTAGTCTCTACGACTAGGTAAGCCTAACAAATGCGGAAAATAAATCGAAACTTACGGAAATATAAATTCAAAATCAAGAATAACTAAAAAGGAATGGTATATAAAATGCTGCTCCGTCTACACGGCACAATATCTCAAACTTCTATATCACTATCCCCAAAACCCAAAAACTCACAGTAGCACAAGCTAGAAGAAATACAGTAAAGTGCTCTAATCTCCAGAATGTCTACATCAACAGTACAATAGAAGGGTTAACACTACAAGATAAAATAAAAAAGGAGACTTTTCGATCTGTGGACGCGGCAGATGTATCTCGAAGTCTCCAAAAACTCTCCTTGCCTCAAGGATGATAAGCCTGTACAGAGGTACCTACATCTGCACATGAAAAACGTGCACAAAAAGGGCATGAGTACACCACAACGGTACTCAGTAAGTGCCAAGCCTAACCTCAGTCGGGTAGTGACGAAGAAGGTCAGGGCCCTACTGAGGCAAATAATATTAATAGTGACAGTTGAGATAAACAATATAATTGAGAAGCTCGAGTAAGAGTATACATGATAATAAGAGTACAATATTGGAAACAGAATATAAAGACAAATCACAAGGTAACACCAGTCTTAACAGGGATAATAACCAGGGATCTCTTGGTATCCCGAGGATCTCTTGGTATCCTCGATATATATACACTAGGGATCACTTGTTATCCCGAGGAACTCTTGGTATCCTCAATACATGTCGGGGGTCTCTTAGTATTGTTGGAAACACGTTCTCAAGGCATTATACTAAACGTGTGTTCATATTTGTAGGTTTTGATGAATGACAAACTATGTACAAATTGACATATGATGAGGTCCAAGCACAAGCGCAAAATTCATATATAACGAGATTCAAGCACAAGACAAAGATCGAGATTAAGTTTTATATGAGTCGGTATTTACTTGTGATCTTGATCCGACAACTTGAACTCAAGATTTGGCTTCTCTCGTAAAAATATTTTTAACAAATCATGCATATTTAATTTAGAGCAAAATGATATTAAATAATGCATATTTACTTTAGTCAAAATGATTTTTAAACATGCCTCTAAAATCTGGACTAAGATAATCGATTATGTACTTATGATAATCGATTATGTTTAAGTCAGCTGCTTGACAATCGATTGTGTTAAGGCAGTGAGCATCAGATTTTTCAAATCTGCATGACAATGGATTGTGAACCTTATGACAATCGATTGTGATGAGGCAGTGTCCATCAAAGTTTTTCAAAGCTCAAAATAATCGATTGTGAAGCTAATGACAATCAATTGTGAAGAGACAGTGTCCATCAGATTTTTCAAAGTCACAAAATAATCGATTGTGAACTTATGACAATTGATTGTGTTGAGGCAGTGTCTTCCAGACTTTTTTAAAGTTATTAAATAATCAATTGTGAACCTATAACAATCGATTGTCAAGAGGCAGTGTCTAAATTGATTTTTCAAGACTGATATATAATCGATTGTTAACTTAGTATAATCGATTGTATAAATGACCGTTGCCAAAATGTTTTCAAATACCGTCAGGTAATCGATTATTGATTTCTTATAATCGATTGTTTTAATTAAAATCTGGAAAGGATTTTTTGAATGTTGCTGAGTAATCGATAGTAGATTTCTGACAATTGATTGTTTTACGTAAAATCTAGAAATGATTTTTTGAACGTTGCCAGTAATCGATTATTGATCTTAGATAATCGATTGTTAAGCGTAAAATCTGGGATTGATTTTTGGAAGAACTGGAAAACAATCGATTGTGGTAATTTGACTATCGATTGTCACAGAGTAAAATTAGCAACTCTTAATTGGCAATTAGGCAACGGTAATACCAAGTTTTTCAGCTATAAATACAGCTTCAATTCAGTCTTTTAAGCAACAACAACACACAACAACTGATCATACAATTGCTAAAGCTTGCATACTTTATTGCTTATCATTTTATATTCATTACATAAGCTTTTGAGAGCCAAATTCTTGTCGAAAGTTGTTGCGATCTTGAGCGTATTCTTTTTACTCATATCTACTCTTAAAGGAGTGTCTTGTTTGAGTGCTAAGTGTTTTTGTACATTTGAAGGGAAGTGTTAGTCCCTTGTGTTGTAAGAAGGAACTTGTGTTTCCTTGGTTGAAGTCTTGGAGTGTTGTATCTCCGAGCAAAGGTTTTTGAGGCTTGTGTCCTCAAGTTGTAGCGGTTTGTTGAGCACCCGTAAGCTTAACAAGTTAGTGGAAATCTCGAGAGAGTCGCTCGGGGACTGGACTAGCCACGGGTTGTTGTGAACCAGGATATATCGGTGCGTTTGTTCTAATTTATTTACTTATCGCACTTATTTATTTCCTGCAATTTTTAAATTCCGCAAGTATACGCTAATTTTTATTATAACACTATTCACCCCCCCTAGCGTTAAGCTTATTATCTAACAATTGGTATCCAAGCCCAACTCTCTGAAGACTTAACCGTTTGAGAGAAACATCTATGGCTTCTACTCGTGATTCTTTTGCAGGAATAGGTGAAGGACAATGCTCCACCCCACCACCGCTATTCGATGGTACAAATTATACATACTGGAAGGAGAGGATGAGAATATTTGTACAATCAAATAGTTTTCATCTTTGGAAGGTCATAATGAATGGAGAACAAATTCCAACCAAAAAGGTTGAAAATGAATGGGTCCCAAAGTCCAAAGATGAATACGATGCGGATGATATCCTAAAGGTGCAAAATAATGCTAAAGCTATTAATTTATTATATTGTGATGTAAATGCTGATGGTTACAGGAAGATATCTTGTTGCACAATGGCGAAGCAAATGTGGGACAAGCTGGAAATTACGTACGAAGGTACGGACCAGGTAAGGGAAGCCAAAATTGATTTCCTAACCCATGCATATGAATTGTTTCACATGAAGGAAGGCGAAAAGGTCGATGAGATGTTTGAACGATTTTCAAAAATCGTAGATGATTTACATGCTCTTAAGAAGACCTTCACGGATAAGGAACTTGTCCGAAAAATTCTCCGAAGTCTCACTCCGGAATGGCGATCCAAGGCCGACGCAATTCAAGAATCCATTGGCATTTCAAATGTCACCATCGACGCATTAAGAGGTAATCTTAAAACTTATGAATCTACTACACTTAACCCTCTTGTTGATGATCAAAGGAAGCAAAGAATCGCTCTCAAGGCAAGCACAAGCCAACCTCAAAATGATGAGGACGGAGACAACGAGTTCGGACTCGTTATCAAGAGATTTCAAAAGTTCATGTGAAAAGAGTATGAACGAAAGGGCAAAAAGCAAGGAGATCAAATAAAGTGCTATGAGTGCGGAGAAACCGGGCACATTAAATCAAATTGCCCAAATGATAAAAAGGAGAAGAAACCCTTCATGAAGCAACGAGCATACATATCTTGGGGAGGCGACTCCGGTGACGAGTCAAGTGAGGAAGAAGAAGACGAAGCCGCAAATCTTTTTCTTATGGCACAAGACGACAACAAAGAAGAGGTATGTCAAATTTCTTCCAAAAATTTCTTTTCCCTTGAAGAAATGCAAAATGCTTTTGATGAATTGTATAGCGAATTTATTAAAGCTTCAAAAACTGTTAAGAGTATAAAAGAAAATGCTTCTTTAAAAGAAAAAGATTTTCAAAAACAACTCTCTTTTAAAGAAAAGGAATTGGAAAAACTGATTTTAGAAAATGAGAAGTTGAAAGAGGAAAACAAATTTTTTGGCAAGAGAAGCGCCGACAAGCCCGAGAGTTCTAGAAATTGTACTTCTTGCATGCATCTCAAAAATGAAGTAGAAAGGCTTAAGGGCACCTTAGATAAGTTTAACTCTTCTCATAAAAATTTGAATGAAGTGCATGTTAATTTGAAGTCGACCAAGCATGGCATAGGTTTTAGAAATGAGCCTAAAGAGAAAATTGAAGCCAACCCCCAACCACCTAAGGCTCAACCTAGGATAAATAAAACAAATGTTCATCCTAGATAATACAAACCTAGAAATGATTTTCATCAATCGCAACCTAGAAATAATCATGCTAGAAATAATGCACATTCTAGGCCAAACACTAGAAGGAATGTTGAACCTTTTAGAATACCTAGAAATGACTTCCAACCTAGAAACAACTATTCTAGAAATGATGCATATCCTAGAACAAATGGTAGGAGAAATGATTTTCATGATTTGCGCAATAGTTATATTGTCAAGAATAGAGTAAATGAATTTCGTCCGTCCAATTACTATCAACCTAGAAGGATGCATAATCCTAACGTGACTTGTCATTATTGTAGATGAATTGGACATATTGCTCCTGCTTGTTTTACACGACATAGACATAACACTCAATCACATCACTATGATTTGTCTAACCCCCAAAGACCCAAAATGGCATGGGTACCTAAATCTCATTAATTTGTTTTGTAGGTATGTTTGAAGGGATCAAGTGTACTATGGTACCTTGATAGTGGATGCTCCAAGCACATGACGGGAGACGAATCCAAATTCCTTCAACTAGAACACAAGGAAGGGGGAAGTGTTATTTTTGGTGATAACAACAAAGGAAAGATTATCGGCATCGGATCGGTCGGTAAGGATGAAATTTCTTCCATTAAGCATATATTACTTGTGAAAGGTTTAAAACATAATCTCTTGAGCATAAGTCAATTATGTGACAAGGGAAATCTTGTTTTATTTGATTCTGATGAATGCTTAGTTTTTAGACGTAGCGATTTTAAAATTATCCTTCGTGGTTTTAGAATGGATAACATTTATATGGTTGATCTTGCAAATTCTTCAACCGAATATATGAATTGATTAATGAGCAAAGAAGATGATTCTTGGTTATGCCATCGTAGAGTAGCTCACATCAACATGCATCTTTTGAACAAATTGGTTTCACAAAATTTAGTTGTTGGTCTTCCAAATTTGAAATTTGAAAATGACTCTATTTGTGTTTCTTGTCAAAAAGGGAAGCAAACAAACGAATCTTTTAAATCGAAAAATATTGTTTCAACTACTAGACCATTGCAATTGCTTCACATGGATTTGTTTGGACCATCTCGCATTGAAAGTCTTGGTAGAAATCGTTATGCTTTTGTTATTGTTGATGACTATTCCAGATTTACTTGGACTTTATTTCTTGCCCATAAAAGTGATGCTTTTCAGAATTTTAAAAATTTTCTTAAACGTGTTCAAAACGAAAAGGAAACAACCGTCACTTCAATTAGAAGTGATCATGGGGGAGAGTTTGATCACAATCTCTTTGCGGACTTTTGTGACGAACTCGGTATCGAGCATACCTTTTCCGCTCCACGAACACCACAACAAAATGGGGTGGTGGAAAGGAAAAATAGGAGTCTCGAAGAGATGGCTAGAACCATGCTTGAAGAGGCTACGATTCCCAAACATTTTTGGGCAGATGCCGTGAGTACCGCATGCTACATTTTGAATAGAGTAGTCATAAGGCCAATACTCATGAAAACCCCTTATAAACTCTACAAGGGAAGGAAACCAAATATCTCCCATTTTAGAGTATTCGGTTGTAAAGTTTTTATTCATAACAATGGAAAAGATCAATTGGGAAAATTTGATGCCAAATCCGATAAAGGAATTTTTATTGGGTATTATTCACGTAGCAAAGCATATAGGGCATTTAATAATAGAACCCAAACTGTGGAGGAATCCCCTCATATTGTGTTTTCCGAAAATAATGCTCGCTTGGCGAGAAAGGATTCTTGCACTGATCTTGCAGGTATCTTAAATAGTTTAAAAGACAAAGTACAAGAGGAAACTCCTAAGGAAATTCAAGATGAAATCTTGGAACAATCAACGGAGGAAACGCCACAATTGGAGAAAGAAACGAAAATGCCTAACGAGTGGAGGACAATAAGAGATCACCCTCTCGAACAGGTAATTGGCAACGTCAGAGAAAAGGTAAGTACCCAAAACTCTCTTAAGAACACCTTAGAACACACTTCTTAAGAAACACGTTCTCATTGCATCATTTCGTTTCAAATTACTAACTTGAGCGTCGGAGACGTCTAATTCTCTTTTGCAGGTATCGCCCTAAAGGCAGGGGGAATTATAAAGAAATGGCATAGAACAATCGATTGTTACAGCAAATAATCGATTATTTTACTGTGCGGACAATCGATTAGCAAGTATTACTAATCGATTATTTATGTTTGATGCTTATTATGCATTTGTGTTTATAATCGATTTTTTAACTGTATAATCGATTACCGTCTCAGCCATTCAGTACTGCTTTCCTAAAACAATCGATTGTTTCATAAATATAATCGATTATTTTCCGAGTCAGAAAATCACCGTGCTCACTGTATCACAACAATCGATTATCATAATTCAACAATCGATTATTTCTTGTCAGCAATTCAAATATTTGTTACCGTTTGGGTCGTACAATCGATTTTGTGTCAGTTCCGAGTTCAAATCAAAATCTGCTCAACAATTGATCATTTCGTTTCAACAATCGATTGTCCAACGGTCAGTACAATTTATTTTTACCGTTTCTGACTGTTTTGGCTCATAAATTTCTGCAGATTTTCATCATAAATGAAATGCCATTCTTCCCATTATAAATAGGCATCATAAGTCTTCAATTTTATTCACTCAAGCATCAATCTTTGCTCCCAAACCTTCAAAAATCTTCCAAGTTTCTTACAAAGCTCATTACTACTTTTTGAAAATGTCGGGCAGACACTCTAAACGTTCCCGTTCAGGTAGACAAGGTGCATCTTCTTCTGCTCCTCTACCTCCAAATTTCCCTTATCAAGATGGGTCTATATTGCAATTCAATACTGAAACCGAGCTTACTAGATTTTTGACAAAATTCGAAAAGCGTGGCATTCTTCCTCCTCGCTTTTCAACAAGCAAGTATCTTGAATCATATGCCCCCGCTGCAAACATGCTTAAGGAATGTCAACTTCTTGACTTCTTATATCTTACCTATACTTATATTAATCCGCCATTGATTCAAGCATTTTACTCAAACCTTCATGAGGATGACGATGGTGAGCTTGTGTCAAATATTAATGGTGTTCAAATTCTTTTGTCCAATGAAAAGTTGCATTCCATTGCCCATCTTCCTCGAAATGGCGAAAACATTACTCGCTACATTAGAGAGGCCGGCGCCTTATTTGATGAGAAAACTCTCCTAAACCAAATAGGACTTGGAGCTTATGATCCTAATCTATCTACTCGACGTCCTACCATTACGGGAATGCTCCCCGAATATCGTTTGATTTTCTATTTCATCACCCGAGTCCTCAAGCCTCGGAAGCATAATCATACCACTCTTTCCCAAGAGGACGCTAAGCTCATGCATGCCATTATAACCGGAGCTCACATCAATTGGTGTAAGTTCGTCAAAATTCAAATGCGTGATGCCATCGGAGATGATAGACCTCTTCCCTATGCCCTCCTTATTATGAATTTTCTTGAAGCTTCCTAGTTCAACACTTCCATCGGTCCTCTCAAAAAGAGCACCAAGAAGTGAGAAATTTCCGAATCCTCCTTTCCCCATGACGGCGATCATGTAGCTCCTGCTCCTCCTCCAACTCGTTGATCGCGTCAGCCTCAAGAACCTACTCTTCAATCCATTTCCGACCAAATTGCTTCATTGACCACCTCTGTTGGTCAATTGACACATGAGATCCATGGATATTTTGACCATGTTCATTATCCATATGCCGGTCTTGTTCCCTATGAAGCAGTGCCGGATGATGAGGCGGGAAATGAAGATGAATAATTTCTTTATTTGCTGTTCTATTTTATTGTTCTATGTTTTTATTGTTCCCGTTATGTTATCGTTTTTTTAATAAATAAACAAGTTTTTTTTAAATTACTCTATATTTTTTGCTAATGGCAAAAGGGGGAAGATAACGGGTATGCACTCTCAATACTTATCGGCATAAATTGAGGGGGAATTCATATATTGAGGGGGAACAAATTGCATATCTATATACTTGTTGCATATCTTTACTTGTCTTGAATCGTCATTATGAATTGCCTAATATGCATATCCCGCTTAAAGTTTGCCATTATCAAAATGGGGGAAATTGTTAGAAACACGTTCTCAAGGCATTATACTAAACGTGTGTTCATATTTGTAGGTTTTGATGAATGACAAACTATGCGCAAATTGACACATGACGAGGTCCAAGCACAAGCGCAAAATTGATATATAACAAGATTCAAGCACAAGACAAAGATCGAGATTAAGTTTTATATGAGTCGGTATTTAATTGTGATCTTGATCCGACAACTTGAACTCAAGACTTGGCTTCTCTCGTAAAAATATTTTTAACAAATCATGCATATTTAATTTAGAGCAAAATGATTTTAAATAATGCATATTTACTTTAGTCAAAATGATTTTTAAACATGCCTCTAAAATCTGGACTAAGATAATCGATTATGTACTTATGATAATCGATTATGTTTAAGTCAGCTGCTTGACAATCGATTGTGTTAAGGCAGTGAGCATCAGATTTTTCAAATCTGCATGACAATCGATTGTGAACCTTATGACAATCGATTGTGATGAGGCAGTGTCCATCAAAGTTTTTCAAAGCTCAAAATAATCGATTGTGAAGCTAATGACAATCGATTGTGAAGAGACAGTGTCCATCAGATTTTTCAAAGTCACAAAATAAACGATTGTGAACTTATGACAATCGATTGTGTTGAGGCAGTGTCTTCCAGAATTTTTCAAAGTTATTAAATAATCGATTGTGAACCTATAACAATTGATTGTCAAGAGGCAGTGTCTAAATTGATTTTTCAAGACTGATATATAATCGATTGTTAACTTAGTATAATCGATTGTATAAATGACCGTTGCCAAAATGTTTTCAAATACCGTCAGGTAATCGATTATTGATTTCTTATAATCGATTGTTTTAATTAAAATCTGGAAAGGATTTTTTGAACGTTGCTGAGTAATCGATTGTAGATTTCTGACAATCGATTGTTTTACGTAAAATCTGGAAATGATTTTTTGAACGTTGCCAGTAATCGATTATTGATCTTAGATAATCGATTGTTAAGCGTAAAATCTGGGATTGATTTTTGGAAGAACTGGCAAACAATCGATTGTGGTAATTTGACAATCGACTGTCACAGAGTAAAATCAGCAACTCTTAATTGGCAATTAGGCAACGGTAATACCAAGTTTTTCAGCTATAAATACAGCTTCAATTCAGTCTTTTAAGCAACAACAACACACAACAACTGATCATAAAATTGCTAAAGCTTGCATACTTTATTGCTTATCATTTTATATTCATTACATAAGCTTTAGAGAGCCAAATTCTTGTCAAAAGTTGTTGCGATCTTGAGCGTATTCTTTTTACTCATATCTACTCTTAAAGGAGTGTCTTGTTTGAGTGCTAAGTGTTTTTGTACACTTGAAGGAAAGTGTTAGTCCCTTGTGTTGTAAGAAGGAACTTGTGTTTCCTTGGTTGAAGTCTTGGAGTGTTGTATCTCCGAGCAAAGGTTGTTGAGGCTTGTGTCCTCAAGTTGTAACGGTTTGTTGAGCACCCGTAAGCTTAACAAGCTAGCGGAAATCTCGAGAGAGTCTCTCGGGGACTGGACTAGCCACGGGTTGTGGTGAACCAGGATATATCGGTGCGTTTGTTCTAATTTATTTACTTATCGCACTTATTTATTTCCTGCAATTTTTAAATTCCGCAAGTTTACGCTAATTTTTATTATAACGCTATTCACCCTCCCCCCCCCCCCTCTAGCGTTAAGCGTATTATCTAACAAGTATCCCGGGGATCTCTTGGTATCTTCCATATACGTGCCAAGGATCTCTTGGTATCACATATCTCGGTCCATATCATAGTTTCATACAGGGGATCTCCCAGGATGACGTCCCATAGTCCCAAATTAAAATACACTACAATAACAGAAGAATATTAAATTTAATGCCAACTTCGTACAAGTAAACAGTTAGTTCTAGCCTAACGTGCTTCACGTAATGTAATTAAAGCAGTTAAGAACATAGGCAATTAAGTCAACTAAGCATGCTTTTCTAGCTAACAACAGGCTAAGTTTGCTAGTAGAATAAAGCAGGAAGCAAAGGAACTTTTCTTAAATACTTAAAAGTAAAAACCAGATTTTTCAACAATTAGTTCAAGTACGTGCTCGTCACCTCATGTACAAGGCATTCCAGTTACCAATTATCATATTCTAAGGGAAAGGTTCCCTACACAAGGTTAGACAAGCTACTTACCTCGAACTAGCTCAAAATCATGCTTTTGCGACAAGTACCCGACTCCAAATAGACTAAATCTATTCAATTCCCTTTTATAATATAGAAACTACTTTAAGAAACTGATTCTACAATTAAATTTAAAGCTAATACGTGAAATTATGCAAAATGACCAAAACGTACCTCGGGACCACATCTCGGATTCAAGTGAAATTTATATTTTCACAATCCTCACATTCACACGAGTCTAGTCATATAAAAAATTTTCAAATCGGCTGTCAATAACCTAATCAAAACTACATCTATAGGTCTAAGAACTTTTCCCCCCAATTTCTACCAAAATTTAAGGATGAACTTAAGTGAAGATTCAGGGAAACTAGTCTAAACTGAGTAAAAATCACTTACCCAAGTCGCCCACGTGAAAATCCTCTCAAAAATCATGATCTCCCCAGCTCTCAAGTCCAAAATATAAGTTATGGTCTAAACCCTCGATTTTGGGTTTTAAATTCTCTGCCCAGATATTGTTCAATGTGATCGCAAGAAATCTTTTGCGATCGCGAAGAAAAAAAGTGAGGCTCCAGAAATGGCCTAAGTGATTGCGACATGAAGAATGTGATCGCTGAAGAGGAAAAGTGAAGGGTCCTCGAACTGGCCTATATAAACGCAGCACAAGGCACGCGATCGCAGAAGAGGGAAAAACAACCATATGCACTCGCGGTCGAAGCCACGCAAACGTGAAGACTAAAAAGTTACTGGGCCACCAGCTCATGTTTCTACTACGCGAAGGCGAAGGGGCAATTGCGAACGCGAACGAGGAAGGGGCAGTGCTATGCGATCGCGAGCCAAGTCATGCGATCGCGAGCCAAGTCATGCGATCACGAAGATGGAATTAGGCCCCCACTTGAATTACACTATGCGAACGCGGGAAGGAGGATGTGATCGCCTAGAAGCAAACCAGATACCAGCTGTTCAACAATTCAACAAGTTGCAAAAATAATCCGTTGAGCATCCTAAATACACTCGAGGCCCCTACCTCAACAAAACCAATGAACATAACCCATAACATCATTCAAACTTGTTCCAATCTTTGAAACGGTCAAAACAACATCAAAACACCTGTTTTTCATCGGATTCAATCATAAGAATTTTAAAAACTCTAAAGCACATTTTTCGATCAAAAAGTCAACCAAACCCTATCCGAATGACCTGAAACATTACACGCACATTCCAAATGACATAACAGAACTACTGCAACTCTCGGAATTCCTTTCCGATCCTCGTATCAAAAGCTCACTATCAAACTGGAAACTTCAAAATTAAACCTTTGGCATTTCAAGCCTAAATTAACTAGGGACCTTCAAAACACAATCCGAACACACTCCTAACCCCGAAATCACCTAACAAAGTTAACAGAACCATCAAATTGCCATTCCAAGGCTGTCTTCACACTTTTCTTACTATGGTCAATTTTCCAAAACATAACCTCTCATTTAGAGACTAAATGTCACAAATATCTTCGAAACTCAAAACCGAACATCCCGGCAAATAAAATTAGAAGAAATAAGCTTAGGGAAAGTAGTTAATAAGGGATTGAGGCATTAATTCTTAAGACGACTTGTCGGGTCGTCAAATCCTCCGACACTTAAATATTCGTTCGTCCTCAAAGAACATAGAGACATACCTGAAGTAGTGAAAAGATGAGGGTAGTGGCTACGCATATTATACTTGGTCTCTCACGTCGCCTCAGCAACCGGCTGACCCCGCCACTGAACCTTTGCTGAAGCAATATACTTTGACCTCAACATTCTGATCTACCTGTCCAGTTTAGCAACTGGCTCCTTAACATAAGATTGATCTTTGTCCAATTGGGCTGAGCTAAAATCCAACACGTGAAATAAATCACTGTGATACCTCCGGAGCATCAAAAGATGAAATACCGGATGAACTCCTGCCAGGCTGGGAGGAAAGGTAAGCTCATAAGCAACATCCCTAACTCGCCTCAATACCTCAAAAGGTCCAATAAACCTCGGACTCAACTTCCCTTTCTTCCCAAATCTCATAACGTCTTTCATAGGTAAAACCTGAAGCAAAGTTCGCTCTCCAACCATATAGGAAACATCATGAACCTTCCGGTATACATAGCTCTTCTTTCTGTACTAGTCTGTATGGATCCTATCCTAAATCATCTTAACCTTTTCTAAAGCATCCTAAACTAAATCTGTGCCCAATAATCTAGCCTCGCCCCGCTCGAACCAACCTATTGGAGATCTACACCGTCTACCATACAAAGCCTCATACAATGCCATCTGAATGTTGGACTGATAACTGTTGTTGTAAGCCCACTCCGACAATGGCAAGAATTGATCCCAAGAACTACCAAACTCCATCACACACGTACGGAGCATATCCTCAAGAATCTATATAGTGCGCAGGGATTTTCTGTCCGTCTAAGGGTGAAATGACGTGCTCAACTCTACTCGAGTACCTAACTCCTGCTGAACGGCTCTCCAGAACCGCAATGTGAACTGAGTACCTCTGTCTAAACTGATAGAAACTAGAATACCATGTAGATGGACAATCTCCCGGATATAAATCTTTGCCAACCGCTTCAAAGAATAAGTAGTACATACAGAAATGAAATGAGCGGACTTGGTTAGCTGATCCACAATAACCCAAACAGCATCAAACTTCATCAAAGTCAATGGGAATCCAGATACAAAATCCATGGTGATGCGCTCCCACTTCCACTCCGGGATCTCTATCTGCTGAAGCAATCCACCCGGTCTCTGGTGCTCATACTTCAACTGCTGACAATTGAGGCACCATGCTACAACCCAACTATATCTTTCTTCATCCGCCTCCACTAATAGTGTTGCCTCAAGTCCTGATACATCTTCGCGGCACCCGCATGAATAGAATATCGCGAACTGTGGCCTCGTCTAGAATCAACTCCAGTAGTCCATCAACATTGGGTACACAAACCTGATCCTGCATCCTCAATACTCCGTCCTCGCTAATGGTCACATTTCTGGAATCACCATGATGAACCTTGTTCTTTAGGACAAGCAAATAAGGGTGATCCTGTTGCTGCTCCCTGACACAATCAAATAATGAAAACCGAGAACCATGCAATCTAGAACCCGACTGGGATCCGAAATATCCAATCTCACAAACTGGCTGGCTAAGGCATGAACATCCATCGCATTAGGCCTCTCCGATGTTAGTAAATATGTCATACTTCCCAAACTCTCCGCCTAGCGACTCAAGGCATCAACCACTATATTGGCCTTGCCCGGGTGATATAAAATAGTGATGTCATAATCCTTCAACAACTCTAACCACCTCCTTTGGCACAAATTTAGATCCTTCTGCTTGAAAAAATGTTGCAAGCTCCGATGGTCAGTATAAATCTCACAAGGTACACCGTCCAGATAATGGCGCCAAATCTTCAGGGCATGAACAATGGCAGCTAACTCAAGATCATTAATAGGATAATTCTTCTCATGCATCTTCAACTGTCTGGATGCGTAGGTAATCACCATACAATCCTACATCAATACTGCTCCAAGGCCAACTCTCGAGGCATCACAATAGACAATGTAAGACACTGAACCTGTAGGCAATATCAAAACTGGGGTCGTAGTCAAAGCTGTCTTGAGCTTCTGAAAGCTTGACTCGCACTCTTCCGTCTACTGGAATGGAGCACCCTTCTGTGTTAGTCTAGTCATAGGGGATGCGATGGATGACAACGCCTCTACAAAACGACGGTAGTAACCCTCAAAGACAAGGAAACTATGGGTCTCTAAGCTGAGGATACCCAACTTTGCACTGCCTCTACCTTCTTCGGATCCACCAGAATACCCTTACTCGATACTATATGGCCCAAGAATGCCACAGAATCCAACAAAAACTCACATTTTATAAACTTTACATATAATTTCTTTTCCCTCAGAGTCTGAAGCACACTCCTCAGGTGTTGCTCAAGATCTTCCCGACTCCCGGGATATACCAGAATGTCGTCAATAAAGACAATGAGAAAAGAGTCAAGATAAGGCCTGAATACACTATGCATCAAATGCATGAAAGCTACTGGGGAATTGGTCAGCCCAAATGACATAATATGAAACTCGTAATGACAATACCGAGTCTTGAAAGCAGTCTTCGAGATATTGGCTCCCGAATCGTCAATTGATGGTAACCTGAGCGCAAATCAATCTTAGAAAACACTCGTGCGTCCTGAAGTTGGTCAAACAAATCATCAATACAAGGCAAAGGATAACGGTTCTTCACTGTAACCTTGTTTAACTGGCAATAATCAATAGACATATGGATAGGACCATCCTTTTTCTTCATAAACAAGACAGGAGCACCCCAAGGTGAAACACTTGGCCGAATAAAACCCTTATCAAGCAATTAATGTAACTTATCCTTCAAATACTTCAACTCAAGAGGAGACATACGATACGGAAGAATAGAAATGGGATGAGTGCCCACCAATAGATCAATGCCAAAATCAATATCTCTATCAAGCATCATCCCTGGAAGATCACTTGGAAACACATCGGGAAAATCATGCACTACAATGATTGAATCAACAAAAAGGGTATCAATACTGATATCTCTCACATAAGATAGACACTTGTCACACCCCTTCTCAACCATACGATGAGCCTTATGGAAGGAAATAACTCTACTGGGAGTATGATCTAAGGTACCCCTCCACTAAACATACAGTATACCTAGTATAGCCAGCATCATGATTTTGGCGTGATAATCAAGAATAGCATAATGGGGCGACAACCAGTCCTTGCCTAAGATAATATCAAAATTAACCATGCTGAGTAACAAAAAAATCGGCTATGGTCTCAAAACCACGGAGAGTAACTAAATACGACCAAGAAATGCGGTCCACAACTAGTGAATCACCCATAAGAGTAGAAACATAAACACGGGAACTCAAAGAATCCCGAGGTACACCCAAATACAGAGCAAACTAAGAAGACACAAAAGAGTAAGTAGAGAATAGATAAAGTAGAACCGATGCATCTTTGTGGTAAACCAAAATAATACTTGTGATGATATAATCAGAGGTAACTTCCTCGGTACGGGCAGGAATGGCATATTATCTGGCCTGGCCTCCCCCTTAAGGGCAACCTATACCTTCTCGACCTCTACCTTTAGCTGGCTGAGCAGTTGGGGTAGCAACCGGAGTTGGAACCATGGACTGAGAACTCTATGGGGCACGCTGTGAATGAGAAGTCACTGGAGGTACACTACTCCCAAGTCTAGGGCAATACCTCACCACGTTGCGTGTGTCACCACACTCAAAACAAGCTCTGGGAAGACGTGGTGGCTTTGACTGGCTAGGGCCAGGTCTGTTGGACTGGCCTTTCAAAGCACCCCGCACAGGAGGCGCGCTTGAAACCGGAGGTGCATAATAAGGCTCATGAGGCCTAGGAGGAGCTAGAGCACTACTGGTTGCTGGAAGAGTTGAATGAATAGGGCGACTCATATAACCCCTACCATGACGACCTGCAGCTGGGGTACGAGCACTAGAATAATGGCCCGACTCTCGAGACCTCTTGGCCTCCCTCTCCTCTCTCTCCCTAGCATGCATACCCTCAATCCTCCTAGCAATGCTCACTACCTGCTAATAAGAAATATCCATCTCTAACTAAAGAGCTATGCTAGATCTTATGATGGGAATAAGTCCCTCCATAAACCGGCGAACCCTCTCATGAACAGTAACAACCAACGCTGGTGCATGCCTAGCCAAACTAGTGTAACAGATAGCATACTCTGAAACAGTCATAGTACCCTGGCGCAAGTTCTCAAACTTTGCACGCCATGTGCCCCTTTGGCTCTAAGGAACATACTCTCTAAGGAACAGATCTGAAAACTAAGCCCAAGTAAGTGAAACAGCCTCATCTGGACTGTCCAACTCATAGGGGCACCACCACTGATAGGCGGCCCCTCGAAGCTCTACTGAAATACCCATGGTACGGAGAATGGGGGTAACACTCATCAAGAAAACCTAGAGCATTCTCCGATACTAGACCACTGAATACAGGAGGCTAGTACTTCTTGAACCTCTCAAGTCTCAGCTGCTCATCCTCAGAAGTCGCTGCCCTGTCCTCCGGCTGAATGGGCACTATAGGCGGTACAAGAATAATCTTGGGAACCTTCTCAACATGAACTCACTGCTCCGGAGTGTGGGTGGTAGTAGTCTATGCTCCTCCCCCGGCGTAAGATGTGGCTGCAGCAAGGGGAAGCAACCCTGCCGGAGCAGAAGTGGTGTACATACTCATGAACTATGCCAGAGTCTCCTGAAAAGCTGGAGTAATAGTAGCAGTGGTAGGCATGTTAGGTGCCTGGATTCCAGCCGGTACTGTTGGTGGTACCTCGGCAGAAGCTCGCATATGTGCTCTTACTGCACCATGTGCACGTTCCTAGCCTCTACCCCGGCCCCGCCTCTGGCGGCTGCAACAGGGAGCGCGGGCTCCTGATCCTCTTGGGCAGTACGTGTGCTCACCATCTGTGAGAGAATAGAAAGACAGAAGTTTAGTGGTGATATCAAAATCTCGCACGACAAGGAAATCAAATGAAGTGGAATTTTCCTAACAGTTACATAGTCTATCATAGATAAGTATAGACGTCTCTGTATCGATCATCGAGACTCTAATACACCGGCCTGTGTTTCGTGACTCCTATGAACCTAGAGCTCTGATACCAACTTATCATGATCCCATTTTGCCCTTCGTGAACTCTCGTAATGGCACCTAGCTCTACGACTAGGTAAGCCTAACAAATGCGGAAAATAAATCGAAACTTGCGGAAATTTAAATCTAAAAAACAAGAATGACTAAAAAGGAACGGTATATAAAATGTTACTCGGCATACACAATATCTCAAACTTCTACATCACTATCCCAAAACCCGAAAACTCACGAGAACACCAGCTAGAAGAAATACAGTAAAGTGCTCTAATTTCCAGAATTTCTACATCAACAGTACGATAGAAGGGCTAACACTATAAGATAGTATACAGATGGAGACTCTTCGGTCATTGGATGCGACAAATGTACCTCGAAGTCTCCAAAAGCTCTCCCTGCCTGAAGGATTGTAAGACTGTGCAGAGGTGCCTGGATCTGCACATGAAAAACATGCACAGAAAGGGCATCAGTACACCACAGCGGTACTCAGTAAGTGCCAAGCCTAATCTCGGTAGGGTAGTGACGAGGAAGGTCAAGGCCCTACTGAGGTAAATAATATTAATAGTGACAGGTAGAGATAAACAATATAATTGAGAAGCTACAGTAAGAGTCTATACATGATAATAAGAGCACAATAACGGAAACAGAATATAAAGACAAATCACAAGGCAACACCACAAACAACAGGGATGATAACCAGGGATCTCTTGGTATCCCGATGATCTCTTAATATCCTCCATATATTTACAGTAGGGATCTCTTGGTATCCTCAATATATATACACTAGCTATCTCTTGGTATCCCGAGGATCTCTTGGTATCCTTAATATATGCCGGGGAACTCTTGGTATCCCAAGGATCTCTTGGTATCCTCAATATACGTGTCGAAGATCTCTTGGTATCCCACACCTTTGTACAGATCATAGTTTCAAATAGGGGATCTCCCGGGATGGCATCACGTAGTCCCAAGTTAAAATACACAACAACAATAACACAAGAATAGTAAATTAAATTCCAACTTCGTACATGTAAACAATTAGCTCTAGCCTAACATGTTTCACGTAATACAATTAAGGCAGTTAAGAAAATAGGAAATTAGGTCAACTAAGCATGATTTTCTAACTAACAACAGGCTAATTTTGCAAGTAAAATAAAACGGGAAGGAAAGGAACTCCACTTTTAAAACTTAAAAGTAAAAATAGGGTTTTTCAACAATTAGCTCAAGACACGCTCGTCACCTCACGTACAAGGCATTTCAGTTACCAATTATCATATCCTAAGGGGAATGTCCCCAACACAAGGTTAGACAAGTCATTTACCTTGAACCGGCTCGAAATTAGCGTGAAAATCATGCTTTTGCCATGAATATCCAACTCTAAATGGCCCAAATCTATTCAATTCTATTTTATAACGTAAATAATACTTCAAGAAACCGATTCTACAATTGAATTCTAAGCTAATACGTGAAATTATGCAAAATGACCAAAACATACCTTGGGCCCACATCTGGGAATCGGTTGAAACAAGTCTATTCATATAAAATTTTCTCAAATCGGATGTCATAACCCAATCAAAACTCAATCTCTAGGTCTAAGAACTTTTCCCTCCAATCTCTACCAAAATTCAAAAATCTAAGAATGAATTTAAGTGAAGATTCGTGAAAACTAGTCTAAACAGAGTAAGAATCACTTACTCAAGTCGCCTAGTGAAAATCGTCCCAAAATATGAGTTATGGTCTAAACCCTCGATTTTGAGTTTTAAATTCTCTGCCCAGATGTTTTTCTATGCGATCACAAGAAATCGCTTACGATCGTGAAGAGAAAAGGTGAAAAGCTCCAGAAAGCGATCGTGACATGAAGAATGCGATCACAGAAGAGGAAAAGTAAAGGGTCCTCGAACAGGCCTATGCGAAAGCAGCATAAGCCACGCGACCGCGGAAGAGGGAAAAACAACCTTACGCGTTCACGGTCGAAGCCACGTCAACGCAAAGAGTAAAAAGTCATTGGGCCACCAGTTCATATTTCTACTACGCGAACGCGAAGGGGCATTTGTGAACGTGAAATAGGAAAGGGCTAGTCCTATGCGATCGCGAGCCAAGTCCTACGATTGCGAAGACTCCCTCCAGAATTACACTACGCGAACGCGGGAAGGAGGATGCGATCGCGTAGAAGGAAACTAGATACAAACCAGCAATTCAATAAGTTCCAAAAATGACCTGTTAAGCATCCGAAATACACCCCGAGGCTTCCCGAACCTCAACAAAACCTACGAACATAACCCATAACATCATTTAAACTTGTTCTAATCTTCAAAATGCTCAAAACAACATCGAAACACCTTTTTCATCGGATTCAACTTTAAGAATTTCATAAACTCCAAAAAATATATTTTCGATCAAAAATTCAATCAAATATCGTCCAAATGACAAGAAACCTTGCACGCATATTCCAAATGACATAACGAAACTACTACAACTCTTGAAATTCCATTCCGACTCTCGGATCAAAATCTCACTATCGAGCCGAAAACTTCCAAAATTCAACCTTCGGCATTCAAGCCTAAATTATCTAGGGACCTCCAAAATATAATCTGAACATGCTCCTAATCTTGAAATCACCTAACGAAGCTAACGTAACCGTTGTATTTTCATTCCGAGGTCGCCTTCATACTATTCTGATTGCGGTCAATTTTCCAACACTTAAGCTCTCATTTAGGGACTAAATCTCCCAAAACTCTCCGAAACTCAATATCAAAAATCCTGACAAATCAAATTAGCAGAAATAAACTTGGAGAAAGAAGATAATAAGAGATCGGGATGTTAATTATTAAAACGACCTGACGGGTTGTCACAATAATACTCTCCGCACTTGATTGGATAATTAAAGTTTAAGCAGCTAATTTTTGGATCATCAATAGAATCTTCGGTTCGTTAGAATTAAAAAAATCAAGGCAAAAAAAATAATAAAAAATTTCATTTTATGCCCATTAATTCCAAACTATTTACCTTTTAATGTCTAGACCAAAACTATTTACTACTACCATGTTCCCCAAACTATTTACCGGCCTTTCTTCTTCTTCCTCCTCATTTTACCTTACTCACTTTATACCCATCGGCTTTTTTCCTATATAAAAAATAATCTGGTAACAAGTTTGTACATCATACATAGAAAATGAATATGAAAAGGTAAAGTTACTGCATATAACTGTTTATTTCAGCATCTCAAGGCCACCAAATATTCGGCTGGGCAATAAACAGATTAGGAATTGTAGCCACTGTAGATAAGGCCTTAGATTTCATGCATGAAGGCCTCTAGAATGATGATATTCCTCATCGAAATTTGAAATCCACCAATATGTGTATTTGAATATCCACCATTGTTGGACTTGAAGCTCAATTTTATTTTTGAATATTTCTTATTCAATTCAAAGTGGGTGCTGTTCAATATTACTTGTAGTGCCTTCTGAAAGATCATACTGAAATTTGATAGCATTTGGAGCTAATTTAAGATGATTGAGCTCGAAATTTTCACTTGAAAATCAAAGAAGAGCACAGCTACAGTATACCGCTACAGTATATAATATACTGTAGGAGTATATAGCTATACTGCAATAGTATACTATTATAGTTTACAGTATAATGCAACGGTATATTCTAATATTCAAAGAAGAACACAGTTACCTAACAGTATACTGTTACAATATACAATATACTTTGGGAGTATACAGTTATGCTGCAACAGTATACTATTATAATATATAATATAATATAGTATACTCTAATAATATTCAATATAGAATAATAATATAATGTAATAGTATACAATATACTGTAATAGTATACTTATTACCCGTAAATTCACTTGTCTTTTCTCTTTTAATTTGCTTTAAGCTTTTACCCAGCGCGAGAAGCAAATTGAAAATATAAAAATAGAAAAAATATTATAGTATGTTATATAATGTAACGGTATACTCTTACAATTATATCCTTTTAGATTCTTTTTGAAATTTTTATTGACAACTGATATTTTTTCAGTTTAACAATTAAATTAAACATTTTTTCAATCTTTGTATATAATTGTATACCTAGTTGGTATAAATATACACTATACTTGTGTCAAATGTTCGTTAATATTTTTTCAGTTATATTAGCTACATTTAATAAGTACAAATTTAATTTTTTCGTAAAAATATAAAAAGAAAATAGAGAAAATAGTAAATAAAATTACATTATGAAGAGGAAAAGAATATAAAAGAATTTAAATGAAATTAAATAGGAAAAAAGAAAAAAACAAGAAAAGAAAAAAGACGAATAGAAAAAAAAATAAAAAGAAGTATAGAAATAAAAAAATTAAAGAATAACGAGAAATTCCTCATAAAATCTATTATGAGTAAAAAATATAATTACTCTATGGATAAAAAATAAATAAATACACAAAAATAATAATTTTATTTTTATAAATAACTATGTCAAAACCCAAAAAGAATAAAGACAAAGGCAAGACTAATTAAGACATCACGTGAGATAGGTGGCAAGTAGAATAGTTTTGTGGGCTGCATGTATGCTGTCATGTCCATATATTTCACGCACCTATGACGTATTATGCGACAGCTTAAGAACTTTATGTGTATTTGTGTTCTTTTTAATTAAAAAAATAAATATCTATGTCTTTTTCTTGAAAGTCAATCTTCTCTTTTTAAATTTTTCCAAAGAGTTTTTATGTGTGCATATTTTCTCTTAAATAAATTTAGTTAAATAGAGCGACGGAACCAGAAATTATACACAAGAGAAGATATTCAGAAAATCCTATAATGTCACACTTAAAACTTGAACTCGTGAACTAAAGTAGTTTTAACACCTCATTGGCTACTGCTCTAAAAGATTTCCTTGTTTCAACGTTTATTTACAATAAATATATCATTTTTGTCTTGTTAATTTTGCCTCCCTGATTCAGCAATAACAAGATCTTTAATAGCTCTTTCCCTCATGGATAAATTTTCTCTGAAATTCATCAGATATTACACTTCTTTATCATTTTGTATTTATTTGGAAAAAAATTAAATTAACGCTTAAATCTTGAAATCTCTCTATATATTTCAGATTTTATAATTTTTATTAAATGAAGAATTCACCCCCATAGTATGACGTAATTAAATTAATTGCAATAATAATTTCTCTTTATCTTTTTTTTTTCATTTTGAAAATATTTTCAGGTCATAGGTGATAGAGAAAACTTGATTTTAGTTAATGATGCTGGGATGGCCCCATCTTTTATTCTTAACTTTGACAAGTCTCTCTCACTACAACGCAAACTAACAATGAGAGGTGGAGATCACAAGGCGAAGAAATCCTATTAATGTCACAATAACTCATGATATGGTGGATAACAATTGTTTACTTTGTTAACTTTTGTCTTCTCTTTAAATACGAACAAAATAGAAATTAATGTTACTCTAACTGATCATTTTAGAGTAATTTGATATGTACAATTCTTTACATTATCAATGTTTAAAACATATACCTTTTTTTATTTATACAATAGACTTCTTCTTAATTAATTGGAAGTGTTAATAATTGGTCTCATTTAATTGGAACACATAAAAATTGTTGCATCAGCATAAACTAGGGTAAAAACTTATTGTCACCAATTTTTTTTAATTAAATCAAATAATTTAGTGCTAGCAGTTAATCATTATAATTAAAAAAAAGTATCACAAATCATGCTTAAGTATGAAATATATATATATATATATATATATATATATATATATATATATATATATATATATATATATATATATATATAACACGATAAACACAAATTTAGTTCTCATTGACAATGACAACAACAATATAAACCGGTATTATATTACAAACGGGATATAGAAAGGCTATTATGCGCACACAAATTTATCTCTACTTTCAGCGTATAGAGAATATGTTTTTGATAGGGTGTATATCTGGTTCGAATTTTTTTAATAACCAAATCAAATTAGAGGTGTCGGGTTTGTAAATCTATAAACCAAATCAAATCATAAAAGTGAGGTTTTTAATCTCGTTTCTTTTGGACTTTTCGGCTTATTTCGGGTTTCCCCTAGAAAATTTTCATACCACAAAATTAGTAATTTGTGCTTTAAATGTGTTTTAATCTTGGTAGGATACAACTATATAATATACTTTTCACAAAAAAATAACATAATAATATGAGATGAGTGAAAGCATTGTATTAAAATATCCAATAATAAAGAGAACAAAAGCACATAAAATAAATATTACCAATTAATAAGTTATAATAAAAATAAACATAATCTAGAAGTAGTATATATGTCACGCTAAAAAATCAAAGTAGAAGGAACATCAAGTAATATAAAATACCAAGTACTCCCTCCGTCTCTTGTTATCAGGTATGGTTACTAAATATAGTTGTCTCAAATTATTTGTCACTTTAAAAGTAATTCAAGACAATACCGATTATCTTTTTCCCTTTTAACCTTAATAATAATTATCCTTGAAGATTACAAACATCTCAATTATGGATAACTTTGTTCAAATATCAATGAAGAAATATTAAATATTAAAATATAAATAAAGATAGAGTAGTCAAAATTTCATCCAAATTAAAGAGATTCATGACAGATAATATGTGCCGGATAATGTTAAGTGTGAATAAGTTTTAGCATAAGCAAGCGTGGATAAAAGTAGTGTAGCAGCAGCTAGGCCACAATTGCTCTTACTTCAACATCATCGATCTTTGTTGAATAGAGCGTAGATAGAGAAATGACTTTCTTGCTCAGAGTCTCTCTTTCCCTAATTTCTAAAACATTCCGAAGCATTAATATCTCTCTGTGGAGTCTCGCCCCCCTTGTCCGCTTCAACATAAAGCCAAAAAAAGGTCAATTAATAACCAGATGACTCCCACCCACCTACTCTTTCAATCATGACACCAAAACTATTTCCCTTTCTCTATAATCTACAATTCCCCTATCATATATATATAAAAAATTATATTGAGAAAATTACATTAAATATTTATGCACATTCATTTTAGATGATAAATGAGTTCGAACTTTAATACTTTCGTGTTCTCATTTAGTTGTCACGATAAGCTTTTACACGCCCTTTAAAAATTTATTAATAAGAGAGTAATTTGATCTTGTTAGTTATTTAATCTTTGACCACATTAATATATATATCTTCAGTAAATAAGTGAACTTTGTTTGACCAAATAAAGTATTAAACTTTTTAGCTAAACCAATCAATAATGAATTAAAGAGCGAGTTTTAATCGAATTTAATAAATTCAAAAAATACTTATAAGATGAGTGGTGCTTAAGAGTATTAAATAATAGATTTAATACTCGATGATTGGCAATAAAAATGATAGTATGAATGTGTAATAAATATAGGTAATGATAGTAAGTGTAATAAGAAAGGATCTACTACCTAATTATTGTACGATTGGAATATTCCTTTCTTCTGCCAACGGCATGGAAAAGAGAGAGATGAAGAAGGATGCGGCATCTTTGGGTTTTTTGACCAAAAATTGAACAATATATGCTTGAATAAATCAATGAATAAGACAACTTTTGGATATTCTCTTTTGTTAACCTTGCAATATGTTCTTATCAAAAAGTAAAAATCCCACTTTTGTTTCCTATCTCTTCCTATTTATAAGAGATATTCCCAAAGAATATCCAAGGGAATATTCTTTATGTCCACTTCTGAACCTATGCTACCGTTATTTTCTCATCACGGTTGCCTGATTTTGGCACCAGCCTTTGTGAGAGTAACCTTCAATCATTATATCATGGCCGACCCCGTCTTTTGTCTTACTTATCTGTTATAACCGAGTCGTCAAATTTGGACCAATGCAGTCAATCCTTCCACTTATTGAGGTCGCGGCCCTGCACGCCCTCGATAAGCAAACATGATTTAACTTTGTCTTGGGAGAATTTGGCTGTTGAATAAGTCGAGCCAACCAAGATCGAGAGAATGACATAACCAGTGGAGTCATGATTGGTGTGGTTTCCACGGGGTGACGTCACAACCACGCGCATCATCATTATGCATCTTCCTAAGATAGCATTTGTGTGCATGTCACTTCGATTTTAGTGCCATTAACAATCATTTGCCTCGATTCTCATGCCATCCAACCCTATAAATAGATGGGGGTTTTGTTTTTTTAGAAGTTTTCACCATCCATTTCCTTGCATGAACACTGTTTTCCTTCCATCTTCTTTGCTAGTTCTTGTTATTGACTTTGGTTTCAAGATTCGGTTTCTCTACTCCTTACCTAATTGTTACCTCTTTCTTCAGGTTTAGTAGCCCATCTTTTATCATTGAGATGTCACAAACCCTTCGTATTCATGATGAAATTTCTGACGCCACTCCATTATCAGTGGTTCCTCCTTCCGGGAGTGAGGATCCGTGGCTGAAGAGGGTGAGAGATTTCCTACCGTAAAGGAGATAGTTCCCATAAACCCCTTGCTAGAAGTGATTTCCATAAGGAACCTGCTCCCGCTCCAGTTAAGATGATCTTCGAGATAGGGCCATCTCATATATTTGAGCTCCGATCTACATCATATCCCATCTCATGTCGAGATAGTGCTGGCTGGTGGTGACATCGTCGAGGTCCATCGACCTGGGTACTGTGCCTTTTATGTCTATCCTTTCTTAATCGGTTATACTCTCTCGTTTCTCCCGTTGGCGGAGGAATTTTACCCATTTTACAATGCTTGCCCGGCACAACTATCCCCATATTTGTATAAAGCATTCCTATGCTAAGAAAGTATGTGGAATTGGCTGGTTGCGAGGTCGGTATCCGCCACCTATTACACTTGTTTTCACCAAGTTTTTACAGAGGCACTATGATACATATGAACCATCGTGGGACCATAGGGCTGATAGTTGGAATGGACGACATGACGAATCGGAGGTTTTGGCATACGTACTTCTTTATCAAACCGAACACTTGGTATCAAACCCTGTTGCCTTTCCTGATCACTGGAACCATAATCGTATGTGTTATTATCATACGCTTGATGTCTTCTTTTTGTCCTTTTGTTTTTCATTCATTTGTGGTTTCTTTGGTTTTTTAGCTAAGAGTCCTGCACCTTCTCCTGTCATCGGTATTGAAGACTAGGTGGCTCACGCGTTGCCCCATATGGTGGGTATTTGAGATTTGGCAATTTTCTAAAAACGTTTTGGACTGATGGTCTCGTATAAGCTACTTTTGTTTTGGTCTTATTTTGTTTGCCTCTATTTGTTGATACGACCTTCTTATGGTGAAAGGTCGACGGGCTTCCAAAAATAAAGCTCCAGTGATGGCTTTTCACCAGGCTATTACATCATAATGGATGCAAATTACTTCGGCAAAGTCCGTCCGCTGAGTTCGTACTCAAACTTCGTCAATTAGGGACTCCCCTGCTCAGAGTTATGTTGCAGGGGATGAGATATCTTCCCGGCCTATCTACCACCTTGTAGATGATTCGTCTAATGGAGAGGAGTCGCCATCAAGAAAGAGGAAGAGAATGGAACTTGGGAAGACCATCTCTACCAGTGTTGAATCAAGGAAGGTCACTGCCTCTAGAGCGACGTCCTCTCTTGTGTCGGACACATCGACCGTTTTTATGGCAGAGAGGTCCCCTAGGGGCCGAGAGGGTACATCAAAGCAAGGAGTTTGTATGGGACACTAAGCGACGCATCATCGGCGGCCGAAAAAGACGGAGCGGTGCTCGTAGAGGACAATAGTTCAGGCTAGGACATTGATCTTGAAGAGGTGTGGGCTATTTTGGAGAGAAACACCTGCATGGAAGTGAGGGAGGAGTGTTCTAACTGGCACGTAGTCATTCCCGTAGGTTACAACCTTTTGGCTTACTCTGACTAGGTGGTGACGTCCTGCGCCCCCTCGTGTGTTGCTTCTAAGAATGCGACGCTTCAGACGATGAGTGATGCAGAGCTATCATTGAGTATTTCTAGCACGGATTTACGAGTAAGTTTTTTTATCTGTTAGGATTTATTTCGCATGTGTAATTTGCTTACTGACTTTCTTTCCTTTGCATGTCAGACTCTTATCATGGGGATCGAGCTCGATCGGTAGGGTGAGCGGCCAACAATCATTTTTTAAGAAGGTGACCTCTAAGTACAAAAAGTATTGTACCAAGAATCCAATATTGGCCGACGTCTTTAACCAAGATAGCGAGTTTTAAGTATTTCGTGATGGGCTCAAATAGAAAGAGGAGGAGTTGATGAGGAAAGTTGAGAAGCTGAAGGAGCTGGATGATGAGTTGATGAAGACCAAAGGCCGATGCAGCAAGCTTGAGGCGGTTCTTAAGGACAATGAGGATGAGCTCGAGGTGAACATGAGGATGATGGCCAAAAACGCGAACCTCCAAGCTCGAAGGGCTTCCTTAACTATTGAGCTTGGGCAGAGGGTAATGGAGGCTACCAATATGAGGGGTGAGTTGAGCATTAAGGTCGAGGAACTGACTCATGCAAAATAAGGTAGGGTGGCTCCATATCTAAAGTAGCAGACTTAGATGACGCCCTTCGTTTTTATAGGTCTGAGTGGAATAATTATGTGGAGACGTTAGCGCTCAACGTGGACAAGTTACAAGAGCGGATCCAAGATCTGGAGGCGGAGTTGTTCAGATTAAATGAACAAGTTTTTGCTATGAAGGCTGAGGAAGTGCAACGACAGACGTCTACGTCTCGTACTTATGTCGATCCCATCGTTCCGCGAGAGTTGTATGAGTTGTGGGTTCATTTCGAGGCTTAACTTGATGTGTAGAAATCCCTAAAGGCAGACAGGAAAGTTTCTGAGGCAGAACTTAAGGGTGTCCGTGTTAGACCACGTGCGGCCTATGGTTATGACCCAGGTATGCCTGCTAGGGACGATATTGATGATGATGCGGACTGGCTCGCCAACAATTCTTGGTATAGTGATGAATACGCTGAAGGGGATGACGCGACATAGGGCAATTGTACTTATTTTTATTTTGCCCTATTATTTTTTTGACGGAGTCTTCGGGCCCTTTGTAAAATGTTTTTGTAATATGACAGTTGTAATGGAATAATTACCTTTTTACTGTGTATTTATAGATTATCATTTTTTATTTTCTATGTGGTGAAGTCCCTGGCTTTTTGGTCGCTTCAGTGTAGTGTTTTGGCGTAGGCGATCATAGATCTTAAAGTAACTTGAGCAAGGTCTTGTATAAAGTAACTTGAGCAAGGTCGAGTGTAACGTAATTCGAGCGAGGTCGAATGTAAAGTAATTCGAGTAAGGTTGAATGTAAAGTAATTCGAGCGATGTCGAATGTAAAGTAATTCGCGATGTCGAATGTAAAGTAATTCGAGCGAGGTATAATGTTAAGTGATTCGAGGGAGGTCGAATGTAAAGTAATTCTAGCGATGTCGAATGTAAAATAAAATAATTCGAGCGAGCTTGAATGTTAAGTAATTCGGGCGATGTCGAATGTAAAGTAATTTGAGCGAGGTCGAATATAAAGCGATTCAAGCGAGGTTGAATGGGCAATGTGAAAAAGAACCTTGATGGAGAGTAAAAATGTGTCTTTATTTCATTCATTAGAGAATATTTTGGTGGAGAGTACAAAATTCTTCTTTATTTCATTCATTAGAGAATTCTATACATATCTGTTTCATATATATATTGGAGAAGCTTCCATGTACCAAGTCCCTTCATCGCTCGGCCTGGAGAAGCAATTGGTAGGCGGGGTGATGAATCATACTTGAACTTCGAGACGTCCCCTTCTGCGCCTCGTGAAAAAACTCCCTGAGAAAACCCAATTTGGACAAAACTCAGGTTAGGGAAAAAGAGTACGACTTGAGGGGCATCCTTTTTCAAAAGTTGAAGTATTGGAAGTGGGCGACATTCCAATTGTTTTGTAGTAGTTTTTCTTCAATTGTATCTAGTTGGAATGCTTCTTTGCTTGTTTGTTGCCGTGATTGTGTATGGCTCGTCCCAATTGGTTCCTAGTTTACCTTCTTTCGAGTCCTTGCTTGCTTGTGTTTTGGCCTTGAGAACATAGTCTCCGAGTTTGAGTGGTCATATTTTGGATTTTTTGTTGTAGTAACTTTTTGCTTGATATTTTTGGGCTACCATTCTTACGTAAGCCATGTCTCTTCGCTCTTCTGCCTCGTCGAGGTCTTTTTATCAATTCTCGTCATTGTTTTGTCTACTTTCATTGGAGTATCTCAGTCTAGGCTCCCCGCCCTTGACATGTATCTTGGCGTCAATCTCGTAGACTAGTGAATATGGCATTTTGCCTATGCTTGTTTTTGCCGTAGTGCAGTAGGCCCATTATACCACTGATAGCAATTCTGGCCATAGCCCTTTGGCGCTCTCGAGATTTTTCTTTAAGATGTTCAATATTGTTTTGTTGGAGGATTCGGCTTGATCATTACCAGCAGGATGATATGGCATGGAGAGTGTTCGCTTAATGTGCCATTTAACAAAGAACTCGACGGTCTTTTTCCTGGTGAACTAGGGCCCACTATCACAGCTGATTTCTTTAGGGATGCCGAAACAACATATGATGTTTCTCTATATGAATTTGACGACTTCATGTTCGCGTATTTGGGTGAACGCACCTAATTCTACCTATTTTGAAAAGTAGTCAGTTAATACCAAAAGAAAACGTACATTACCTCGCCCTGCTAGTAGGGGTCCGACGATGTCTATTCCCCATTTTATAAATGGCATAGGTGCGTACTTTTGGCACTATTTGCATCTATTGACGTAATCGGCGGCTTCCTTCTTCATAGTGGGCCAATAATAACCTTCCCGAGCGAGGCATCTGACGAGGGCTTGGTTGCTTGTATAGGCACCTTAGTGGACTTCGTATACTTCGTCAAGCACGCGCCTTGTTTGATTTGGCCTAAGCATTTCGCCGAGAGGCCCCTAAACATTCTCTTGTACAGGTTGTGATTTATGATGTTGTGCTTGGCCGCCTGCATTCAATGCTTTTCGGCTTCCTTTTTTTCTTGTGGGAGTACTCCCTCCTACAATTATGTTATAATGCAGCTGCACCAGTCCCAAGTTAAATATATAGAGTGTACCTCAAGTTAGTCTTTTGAAGAGTGGAGGAGGGTGACCATATTTTCTTTAGTGATGTTTTTGGTAGCCACTGCTAATTTAGCGAGGCCATATGCCTCGATGTTTTGTGCTCGAGGTATCTAGTCGAGTCGACATTCATCGAATTCTGGCAGTAATTTATGAATTTCTACCTAGCACCTTTGTAACCTTTGCTCTTTAATTTGGAAGGTCTCTATGACTTGGTTGATAACGAGTTGTGAGTTGCAAATAAGGACAACTTGTTATGCTCAATATTCGAGAGCTAGCTTTAATCCTGCAATTACAGCCTCATACTCGGCCTCATTGTTAGTCATATCAGGGCACCGTATGGACTGGCAGATAACTTCTCCTATTGGGACCTCGAGCACGAGTCCCAGTCCAGATCCTGACGTGTTGGATGCGCCATTGGTATATACGACCCATAGGTCAGGTAGCCCAGGAGGGGTACGAGAGATTTCCTACTCGACCTCGGACATTATTTTGGCACTAAAATCAGCGACGAAGTTGGAGAGTACCTACGATTGTACCACCGTTCGCAGCAGCTATGTTATATCGCGCTCACTTTCTATGGCCCACTTGGACAGTCGTTCCAAAAATTCAGGTTTATGTAGGATGCTCTACAAGGGGAAGGTCGTTACCACCGATATGGGATGGCACTGAATATAGGGTCTAAGTTTTCGTGAAGCTATAACCAATGCTAAGGTAAATTTATCAAGGTGGGGATACCTCATTTTGGTGTCGACCAGGGTTTTGCTAATATAATAAATTGGAGATTGCTTACCTTTATTTTTGCGGACCAATAAAGTGCTTACCGTGATTTTTAAGATGGCCAGCTATATTAGGAGGAATTCTCCAGGTTCTTCATTGGCGAGCAGGGGCGAGGACAAGTATGCCTTTAGTTACCTCATGGCATTGATGCATTCTAAATTTCAATGGAGCCTGATGTCTTTTTTCAGCACATTGAAGAGCTTGTGGCACCTATCGGATGACCGTAAGATGAATCTCGAAAGGGCGACTACATGGCCAATCAATTTCTGCACCTATTTATTGTTGGTTAACAACATTACGTATCCCTTCAATGGCTTTGATTTGACCTGGATTGACTTCGGCGCCTTTTTGTGATACCAAGAAACCAAGAAATTTGCCCGAGGTTATGCCGAAGGCACATTTTTTGGGGTTCAATTTCATGTCATACTGCCTTAATAAACCGAAGACCTCTATCAAGTGGTCGATGTGGTCTTCTTTCCTTTTTAATTTGACCAACATGCCATCGATATAAACTTCCATAGTTTTGCCGAGTTGATCCTTGAACATCTTGGTGAGAAAACTTTGGTACGTTGCCCCTGCATTCTTCAACCCGAATGGCATGACTCGGTAACAGTACATTCCCTGATGGGTGATGAAAATAGTTTTGTCCTAGTCCTCCTCCTCCATGAGGATTTGGTTGTAACCCGAGTAGGAATCCAAGAAACTTAAAAATTCCTGTCCCGCTGTTGCGTTGATGAGCTGGTCGATGTGAGGCAATGGAAAGGAGTCTTTTGGGCATGCCTTTTTTAGGTCTTTGAAATCTATGCACATCTGCCATTTCTCATTTTTCTTTTAACCATGACCACATTTGTGATCCATTAGGGGTATTTTGATTCCCGGATGGAACATTTGGCGAGTAGCTTATCCACTTCATCACTAACGGCCTCGTTGATTGTGGTATTAAATTTTCTTCTTATTTGCCGCACTGGTGGGTAGCGTGGATCGGTGTTCAACTTGTATGTGGCAAAAGTTTTTGGGATACCCAGCATATCTGGATGGGAGAAGGCGAACAAATCGGCATTTTCAATTAAAAACTTATGAAATTTACCTGGTTATGAGAGTTTATATCCAACGTAAGACTTTTTGCTGCAATTGCTACTGTCTATTTGGACGGGATGGAGGTCTTCCACCGTTGACTCAATGGCTTCCACGATGTCACGCTCCCTGAATATGTATTTATGCACCGAGTCCGGTCCCCGACTTTGGTAATTGTTATGCTTATGAGTTTGTTCCTTTTAGCTGTTAAGTGTATGTGCAATTCTGGACGACACGATAACATTCTTAGGTGGTGCGTTGTTTACCTTGGATGTTTAATATCCCCCACAGAGTAGGGAACTTGATCACTTGATATAGGCTTGACAGGATGGCTTTCATGTCGTACATCCATGGCCGCCCTATGATGGCTTTGTAAGATTTCTATTGGTTCATGACGTGGAACATTGTTTCTAGGGTAACATCCCCGACCAAGATGGGTAGCATTATATGCCCAGAGGTTCGCTCAATTACACTATTAAAACCTGTTAGTGTTGTGCAACATGGTACTATCTTGTCTTCGAGCTCATTTGTTTGAGGACTCGAGGGTGGATAATACACACGCCACTTCTGTCGTCTACCATTATTCTTTTCACAAAAGTATCTAAAATATGTAAAGTAATAACAAGAGCATCAAAATCGGAGAAAGTCAAACTGTCGATATATGACTTATTGAAGATGATATTGTCTACGAGGTTGTCATACTGTTCGTGGGTGATCGACTGTTTCAGTTTGTTTGTGGTGGTGAACTTTACATGGTTGATTGTTGCTTCATCGCCTCCGCTAATGATCATTTGGATGGTGCAGGCATGGGAGGGTGGAATTGGAAGGCCCTAATGTTGTTCACGTTCACGACGAGGTTGGATCGTCCATGGTCGCTCATCAGTTCCCTCAGGTGCCCTTGTTTCAGTATGTTTACTACCTCTTGCCGTAGAGCTATGCAGTCCTCGGTTTTGTGACCCTACTCCTAGTGAAATTCACAGAGGATGTTCTACTTTTGGGTACTTGGGTCAAACATCATCTTTTGTGGCCGCTTCACCTTTCTGTCAAGATTCTCTAGTGCGTACACTATTTCTGAAGGGCAAACGCAAAAATTTTGAGCACATAAGAGTGGAAGCATACCTTTTTCATTTTGCTGAGTCCCTATATGTCGATTGGACGACCCTTCCGCATGTCGAGGAGACAGTGGGATGGCTATTCTGACATAGGGTTGATGTATTTCTTTGTTGAAACGGGGACCTGACTGATCCCTTCAATCGTCGTTATGACAATGTTTTCTCGACTCCATTAGAACTGATGTCACTGTTAAGGTCTTCCTCATCATCTCTAACCTCGGCGCAGTAGGCATTGTAGATTTCTTCCCAAGTGGTGGTAGGGTATTTCATGAGCCTTCTTAATAACTTTCTGGTTGCACTCCATCCATTCTTGTTCAACCTGTTCTGCAAAGCTGCTATCACCATCCTTCTGATACATTTGGTAGGCTCATTATCTCCCTATTAAATCGTGTGAGGAAGTCCTTGAGTTTCTCGCCAGACGATTGCCTAATGGAGAATATATCATTTACGCTAGCCTTCACCTTTTTATCCCCGACATGGGCGATGGAGAACTTGTCGGCCATTTCCTCGAACGTTGTTATTTATCGTGTCAGCAGTTTTGAATACCAAGTTAAGGTTCCCCCATTAGGGTTTTGCCAAACAATTTCAGTAACACTGATGGTACTTGCTCCTTCGAAAGGTCATTGCCCTTCACCGCTGTGATGTGATCTTTGGGGTCTTTGTACCGTCGTATATCTTCAAGTACGATAGAATTTTAAAGGTATTGGGAATGGCATGTGGAGTTTCTTCCTCGCTGTATAGTTTTTAAACGAACCGAACAACGTCTCATTTTGGTAGCAACTTTGATGTGCTCACTATCTTATCGATCCTTTCTTGATGCTCCCTTATCTGGTCGCTGAGTTCTTTGTTTTCGTTTTTCATTTCTTCCATTTTATTTAGAGTGGATGTAAGTGCGTCATTACCTACATCAACAATGGTGTAAGTGTTATATGTTAGGGGGCGGGATGCTCGCCAGTGATCGTTGTGATATCTGTTTGCGCGGTGTCACTGTTCTCCCTTTTAACGGGTTTATGGCGTATGTTGTTTAGAGCACTTGTCATCCACTCTTCCAGTAATTTTTTCACTACTAGTGGTGCCTCCCCAGCTATAGACGTGGAGCCTCCCTTTTCGCGTGAAGCTGTTACGCTTTCATGAAGGAGAGGTGAATCACTTCGCATGGGTGTAACACTTAGCGTCATGTTCTCGTTATCTTCCATGTTTGTTGATGGTGTTCAAAATATTTGTAGTGATGCCTGCTATTGCTTTCAGTCTTGCATCTCCTTTTCCTGCCGTTGTTAGTTTGTGGAAATGAAGAAGAGATGGCTGTTTTCTTTTTTGATCTACAAGGAACTAAAATTTCAACCAAAACCTCCCCATAGACTGGTGCCAAAATTATTTGACTAAAAAAGTATTAAACCTTTTAGTTACACCAATTAATGATGAAATAAAAGACGAGTTTTAGTCGAACATAATAAATTCTAGACCGAATGCAACAGAATACTTGTAAGATGAGTGGTGCTCAAGAGTATTAAATAATAAATTTAATACTCAATGATTGACAATGAATGTGATAGCATGAATGTGTAATAAATATACATAATAGCAATAAGTGTAATAAAAAAGGATCTATTACCGAATTATTGTATGGTTGAAATGTTTATCTATTCTGTCAACGAGTTGGAAAAGAGAGAGATGAAGAGGAATGCAAAATCTTTGGGTTTTGTGAACAAACATTAAACAAGGCGTGCTTGAATAAATCAATGAATAAGACAACTTTTGGATATTCTCTTTTGCAAATCTCTACAATATGTTCTTATCAAAAAGTGAAGATCCCCCTTTTGTTCCCTATCTCCTCTATTTATAAGGAATATTCACCAAAAATCCTAATAAGTAAATCATAAAAGAATACTCTATGTCCACTTTTGAACTTATGCTAACGTTATTTTGTCATCTCGGCTGCTCGCTTTTGGCACCAGCCTTTGTGAGAGTAACCTTCGATCGTTATATCATGGTCGACCCCGTCTTTTGTCTTACTTATCCGTTACAGGAGAGTCGCCTAATTTGGACCTACACAGTCAGTCCTTCCACTTATTGACCAAACAACTAACAAATTCAAAAATACCCATTTTCGAAAGCAAAGCTTTGAATGATCTTCAATGGTGTACTTCTACTCTTTAATTTTCTTACATTGCAATCAAGTGACACAAGAGTAGAACCAAAAAATACACGATCTCGTGAATCATATGTAGAACGTGTGAGAAAAAGAGAGAGTAAAAGCAATGGTTGTGAGAACACAAATTTAACTCCACAGATGTTAGAAGCAATGGTTGTAAGAATACATATTTTGAATTTGCTAGTACTTTCAAAATATATATAATGTAGGCTATATCGGGCAAAACTTAAAAATATAGACCATTTTCTGTTATGGTGTAAAATGACAATATTTTCTTGTAATTCTTTCTATTACCAACGAATTTGGATGAACTTTGTGTGAATATTGCATTTATATTAGAAAATTTGTTATATGTATATACATAAATTTGATTATGAACCGAATAAGTAAAATAAACTTTAAGTTATCACTCCTCTTTCAATAGATATTTTTCTCTAATACCACTATAGCACTCTTAACATTACTATACCAATCCGTACACCCACTACTTCTCTCACTCACTTCTCTTTAACCCACCTACCCCCAACACCCCCCAAGTCATCCACCTTTGGCCAAATACCGACCAGACCACTCCCATCCCATCCATCCGCTCATTTCTCTGTGTGTTTCTTTTGTACCCTTACTTCCTTTTCTTTCTTTCTCTCTAATTGAACCAAATATTATCTTTACCTCTTCAGTAGGCTTTTTCTTCCCCTTTACGCTTTATATATTTTTCTGCTTAGTCCCTCTTTTTGTCTTTCACTCTTCAATTCTATAACTTCACTGCTTATATTCATGTTTCTTGATTAGGATATACACCTTTCTCTTCTTCTTCTTTAGCTTGTTTTATTTTAAAGAGTAGCCTGTACTTTGATCCAAGATTCTCGGCCAAAAACTAAATAACTATAATGTCACTCGACATGACATCTTCGATTTCCTCGGAATGTGTTTGTTACGTGCGCTGCAACTTTTGCAACACCATTCTTGCGGTAATACTAGCTACTTCTATAATTCATCCAACTTCTTTCAATTTGATTTTATTTACTTAATTACAAGTTTTTCAACCTTTTGAAGTTGCTTTTACCATGCATGTTAGCCACACCAAAATTGAAAAATAGATCAAAGACATCAAGGAGCACTTCATTTTAAGCTCATATGGGATGGTTAGGGGCATAGATTTGGAAAAAAAATGTTTTTGAAAGAGGATGTCTTTTTTGGGTTTTGAAGTGAAGTAAATCTTGCTAAAATTCAACTTAAAAGACATGAAGTCTCTTCTTCTGAATTATAGGGCTTATTAAAGATGTATATGATTGAAGAAAATTCTACTCGAGTAATTTGTAACTTTTACTCAATATTTTATGTTAATTTTTACAAGATTTCACTTGCGACAGAAAAAATAAAAGTGGTTTTGTTTGTTAGGAGTCTTCGTCTGTTAGAATAATTTTACAAATTGAACTTCAAATGGGAATTGGGAGAAAAAAATGAAGAATTGTGATCCAATACCCTAATCCTATTCAAAGCCCTGGATGATGAATCCAAAAAAGTCGGTAGGAGAAAAAAGAAAGTTGTAGTTTTTATTTTAGTTTGCAAATAATTATTTTTTTTTCTCCAGAAATTCACACATCTGATTTGTACTTCTGCACTGATCACAAATAATAATTGTACTACTCTAATTTTGATGCCATTAGATCTCTTTCCCTGCAAAATGAAGAAAAAAAGATGGTGGGGTTTTCTGTTCACACATTTCGACGCATCTGCCCACTGAATAATCAACTCAAGATATTTTTTTAATTTTCTATTTTTCTTTTTCCCAGTTCTTGGGATAGAATTTTTGTTGCTATTGTTCAAGAAAATCATGCTTCAAGCAAATATTGTTTTATTACTCTTCTTCCTCCTGTCTTATAGCATGAATCATTAAAAAAAAAGACCTTTTAATCTGGATACATAAATAGAATTGTAGTTCTCTACTATTGAAAGAATTTAAATAAGAATAGATTATATAGTTTGATCTTGGTTTTTCATCCTCTACTTTGTATCATATTTAATTTCCTTATATTTTTATTTAGAATTTTTTATGATTCCTTGTAATGGACTGTGATTTCTGTTCTAGTCATGTCATTTTCCTTGTTATCTCTCTTTTTCTCACTTTTCTAGTGACTGAGCAAAGTCAGAAAAAAGTCAGAAGCAACAAAAGAAAAGGGATTAAAGACATAAAAGAAGAAGACGGAGAAAATTGATCTTTGAATATTTTTGCAACGTGAAAAAACTATACTAACAAACTCCAACACATAGAGGAAGCTTATTACTATGTGAAAATACAGAATTGAGTCTTAGTTGATCGTTTGCTGCACCTGTTATCTCGTCATTCTACGACGTGTTGTAAGTACAAAGGCGAATTAAAGATAAAATGATGAGTTCAAGGTTTTGAGTTCTTTGAAAATATGTGTGTAAACTTAATATTTATACTAATTTTATGAACCTTCACATAGGTCTAATAAATAAAAATTTGTGGTTCAATTATATTAAACCCCTCCCTTATACTCCCCTCCTCAAACTTTTAACCTCCAACAAACTTTTCTCCACATTGTGTCAATAACGTACACACTTCCTCAACTCTCAGCCTCCTCATTCTTCTTCTATATTGGGATGATATAATTTGTAACAATGGGAGCAAATTCTAGAAAGAAGTCTATAGCTAGATTAGTAGAAAGTTGACAAAGTGTGTATCACTATTTGCAAATTATTGTATTACTAGTTTCTTTTTATTGCAAATGGTAAATAGTGAGTAGAGATGGGAAACTTATCAGTCCTTTCTTATTGTCAAGAATATGATATAAAACTTTTGTTCCATTTAATGAATCTTGTGTTTTTTTCAGGTTAGCGTTCCATGCAGCAGCATATTTACCGTAGTTACAGTAAGATGTGGGCACTGCGCTAATTTGCTTAGTGTTCCTATGCAATCTTCACTTCAGGCTCTCCCCCTTCAAGATCCACAGGTAACTAAATATTACTCTCTCCGTTTCATATTGAATGACCTACTTTTCTTTTTAGTCTGTTCCAAAATAAATGACACATTTCCAAATTTGATAATAAATCAACTTTAAACTTCCATTTTATCCTTTTTGCTCTTAATGAGAAGCTCTTATAGCCACACAAATGATATGGCCTCACAAACTTTTTGCCCCTTAAACTTTTAAGATCACAAGTTTCAAAAGTCTTTTTCTTTTTTCTTAATCTCCGTGCCGAGTCAAACTATGTCAAACAATATGAAGGAGGCAGTAGTATATTTTATCCGTTTTATTTGATGTGACACTCTTTTCTTTTTTAGTTTTTTTCGAAAAGAATGAACATATATAATTTAACTTTATGCTTGTTCTTTGAATCTTATTCACATGATTCTATAGCCACGTAACATCTGTTAGGTGTTTGTCATAATTTTCTTACCATATTTGATTTTCCTATTTTTTGAAGGAAAAAGGGCAATATAATTACCTTAATTGGGTTTTCCTTCGTGTAGAGGGATATTACAAATCTCCCATACTTGGCTAGTCTTTTTTCTTGTAGGAAAAGGTTTGGACTTCTATAAATTGAGGATCCTTCCTTCTCATTCAGTAGCATCCACAATCATATGGGTTTGAAAGTAGTGTTTAGGGGGAGAACTTTACGGGACAAGTATTAGTGTGTCATTTATGTTTGCCTCTTCGTGAGGTTGTTCTCTCGTTATTTTGTACTCTCTGTTTATATAGTGGATTGGTCATCTCCGTAGTGGATGTAGGTCAGTTGATCGAACCACGTTAAATGTTTGTGTCTCTTTTGGTAGATTTCTTTTTTGTTGTTGGATTTATCGTCGCTCAAGGTTTGCGTTACTAACTTCCGCATGACACCTGATTTTTCCGATCCTAACAACGTCGTAGCATATTCAAGAGCATAAATTTAAAAAATAATCTTTTATTTCTTAACACAGCACCAAGTCAAATAGCTTCAAATAAAATAACATGGGGGGAGGGGAGCGGGGGGAATTATTTCAAAATCTTTTGGTTATGTGTTTGTTTTTGGTTTATTCCCTTTTGTAGTCAAACAAGAAAGTGAAAAATAGTTTAGAGAAATTACTCTTTCTTTGGGTCATTCATAATCTCTTCCACTTTGATTTATTTCAGTTTTGTTTAAGAAAAATAGTATTTGTATGTTTCAGTACTTCTAATTTCTCCGTGGTTATTCCAGCCTTTTGGTTCAAAAAGCATCTTGGAGGAATACAAAGTATCTGAATTAATAAACGGAATCACCGGAATTTACTTTTAGGTCAAGTTTTTAACATATAACTTAAGTTTTAGAAGGAGAAATTTGGAGCAACGGTAAATTTATTTTCTGTATGACGTATGTATTGGAGTCATAGAAGCAACTAATAATGCCTTCAGTAGAATCGATTATTTTACATCATACTTTTGAGGTACGGTCCTTCTCCGAACCGTGCATAAATACAAATATCTTGTGCATCATATTGCACTTGAAGTTTTAAAGTAGTAATATAGGTTCAAGCTTCAACATTTTAGTTTTGGCTAATTCCACAAAAATAAATAGGGATGGATTTTTCTCATCACTTTTTGTTGGTGGGGAAGGAAAGTGTTTTATAATGATCATGTGTTTTTTCTTTTTTATCTGGCAGAAGCAGCAAAGACAACAGTCAAATGTTGAAAATGGCAGTAAAGCCTGCGGGTCATCATCTTCCAAGTGCAACAGATTTTCTGCCATTGATTATTCTCCTCAAATTGAACCTCGCATCACTCCTATTCGCCGTGAGTTCTCTCTCTCTCACACACTCACACACTCAATAATCACGTTTACGTACATATTTTACTTTTTATTAAAAGTTTTCGCTTCTATATATTGACTGTATAAATGAATTTATAATAACTACATAGTTATTATAAAATAGCTCTAATAACAGGAAAATAGAGGGATAACATGCTGCAACATATCAAAATACATCCATAGTCTAATAAATCTTACATTGTCTATGTTGAATATATACTTAAGTAATTATAGCACTAATAACTTAGAAAATAAGGTGGATAAGATGCTGCAACAGGTCAACATGCATCCATACTGTAATAAAAATCTTACATTGTCTTTGTTTAAAGGCATTATCTCTTTAAAAACTTAAACTTTTAATTTTGAGATTATTAGAGAAGGCAAAAGTTTTGAGTTTGAGTCTCACAATCACCTATTATAAAAAATTTAAAGAGCATAGAGAATTGACCGTACTCGAAGATATTAGAGTTCAAAATTAGAAAAGTGAGAGTTGGGGTAAATTATTGTATAAATTCACCCTTACAGTAGGGGACCAAACCAATTTGTTTGAGATAAACAATAACAATTCCAATGAAGAAGCTAAGGTATCGATCTCTTCAACCAAATGAGAGCGATTTGTCAGACTCTAATGAAATTTCCGGTTTCACTTATGACATCTGAAGTTTGATATTGACATTACACCACCAGAACCTTGAAACATAGGTTAAGTACTTCTGGATATCCCCTTGCATATCTTTTTATATATACTTGAGGTCCTTTCTTGATTAGGTTAGTGAGGTCAAAAGTATACATGCAAGGTTCACATCATTGCATGAACAATTCCTGCATTATAATTTCGCTATGCATAATTAGTACTAGTAAACTAAGTGACCCCGATACGTGTGTGTGTTTATAAATATATATATATATATATATATATATATATATATATATATTTACACACACCAAGTGGATGTACATGATCCAACAAAATATACAGTTGTTCTATCAGTGTGAGATTTATAAGTTCTCCTAAATAAGAAAAAAAATGATGGATAGGGTTTTTCTATATGTATATAGATCACTTCTGAGTTTACTGAGAGAATGAATGATGGTTAGGGGGCATCAAAATTCTCAACCTTTGAGGTGTTGATAGAGTTCAAAAGTTGTGACAACTATACTCCCTCTATTTCAAAAAGATTGGCACCATTACTATTTGGAAAATCTACAAGGTTGTTCTTTTGACCATTTTTTATAATATTTTGAATTATGAATTATTATGACTTATAGTACTTGTTATGTATTTTCCGCAAATGTAATTTTATTTTAAAAGACTTAGAAGAATTTATATCCAAATTCGTAGTTAAACTTAAATATTTTGACCCTCGTACTCTACGTCAATCTTTTTTAAACAAAGGGAGTACTAAATAAGTACATATCTGAATTTTTTTTTTAGATCAATACATACTACCACAGATTTTCCAAGTTCAAGTTATCCATTGAATGTCACAGCTCAGTAAAATCGGGGACAATAATTATGCATTAGTCCCAATAAGATGGGATCGGCTATATGATCCCCAGTTTCCATTTAAGCTATCGATTACAAAATTATAACCTCAATAAAGTGCAAAAAGTTTTGAGATTTCTGATTTGCATACTGCAAGCAATGGTCGAAATTTTCCTTGTAGTAATGACATGAGGACATTACTTTCTTAATTTTGTTAAGGAAATCTGTCTAACTCCATTTTTTTTATCATATCTCAAACCATGCAGCACCGGAGAAAAGACAACGTGTTCCTTCTGCTTACAACCGATTCATCAAGTAAATTTGATTTACTTTTATAGTGTTTCTGTTTTTTCGATATTAATCTGAAGCTAAGAAAAATAATAAACAACTCAAGAGCCATTCAGGGCGATATTTTACCATAAAATTCAGTAGATGTTAAGAGTTTATCGTGTTAGTGCATGTACTATATGTGTTGTGTTTTAATGTGTAGGGAAGAAATCCAAAGGATAAAGGCAAGCAATCCTGATATTACTCACCGGCAAGCTTTTAGCACTGCTGCCAAAAATGTAAGTCCTGCCTGCCCTAAAAAGAAAAAACGCAAAATAATACTATTAGTTTTTTATCAATTGACAATTGGAAATTGTATAGTATATTGTTTTAAACAAGTTTTCTATGTAGATTATCTGATTAGTTTGAAAGAATTAGAGGGAATGAATATAAGAAGGAAGAATATAGGGTATGTTTTAAAGTTTATACAAATATACTAATAAAGGCGGGGAAAAAAGTAAACCCAAAATATATAGACCATAAAAAGAATAGGACTATGTGATGTTGAAAAAGACATTAAGCCAAACACCAATGTAAAACCTAGCTCTCAAATGAAAAACTGAATTTCTTCCTCAGCAATGTAAAACCTACCACTAGCTCTCTCGTTTGTGCCAATATCTCTTCTAATCAATTTACTTAATTAATTTCTTGCTTATTTCACTTTCTTTAATTAATTATCTTAAAGTTTTCGATTGGATGTTCAGATTCTTTTACAAAGAAGGGCAAAAACACCTTAAAATCCCTTTTAAGTCATTGGCCTATGAATTTCATTGGTAGCTATAAAATGAAGAAAAATGAATGCTTAAAGGTGGGATTTGGCGATGTTAATGATTTATTTGTTTCTTCAAAAAGCCAAGAGGAGAGAGAGAAAAAAAAGACAAGTAATAAAACAATATATGGTGAAATGAAAATAACCTGTTACATGTGGGGTTTTTAATCTGTCCACAAGAAAATGCATGGTAGGGACAAAAAATGGGATGGTTACTAAACAGAAAAGAAAAATCTGAAGCTATATATCTTTTGGTATTTGCTACATTTTGCAGTGGGCACATTTCCCTCATATCCACTTTGGACTCAAGCTGGAGAGCAACAAGCAAGCCAAATTGGACCATGCAGTTGCAGGAGAAGGTCCTCATAAATCACTTGGTCTTTACTAAGATCAACACTTAGCTTGAACCAAAACTTAAACATATATATATTTCTAAATATTGTTTTCAAGTTGTAAAAGTCTCTCAAAATGACGCATACAGTTTGGCTCTGATATTGTATCTTTCATTTTCTTTCTTTTTTTGCCCTTTTCAGTGTGTTCCCTTTTTTCAAGGCTGTGGGGTTCTTTGTTTGTGGCTAAATATCATATATTCTAACTAGCTACATCCAATGTTTACTCCAATAACATACACTTGCTCTTGTGACTTTTATAAATATCTATTAATTTTTTGTTTTGTTTCTTCTACATTGCAAGTAAGAATCAATTTGTAAAACATATTATGCACAAACGGATGAAATTTCTAAGTAAATTTATCGCCTAAACAAGTAAGTGGGGCTAATACTTCCAATAAGTAACTTGAAGCCAAGTTAACTCTAAATATAATTTTCGTGATATATCAGAGATTACAGATATGGACCTACCAAACACGTTTTCTCCAAGAATGTATGGTATTCTTTAATTTTTTATTTGATCTAAAAAGAATGATATTATTTTATATAAATTTTTTTGTTAACTGCAAACTTCTCATTTGTCCTTATGATATATTCTTATCACCACAAAAATTTCAATTTATAACGACAAGCAATGGCTAATCTACGTGGAGACTTGTGGGTGCTTTTACCCAAATTTAGTATATTTATATAGGCAATTAGTAATAAATATAAATAAGTACTAATTGAGCAGCCAAATAGCATCCGTGACCTTTAAATCTTGATCCATCGGACCATCACTAACCACAAATTTTAAGGGTATTTCTGGTATCTGCAAAAAGTAAATTTTTAAAGCTTCATGCCTAGTGAAATTAAACAACGCTACAAAAATAAAACGGATGAAATTTAAAAATTTTGAGGTATAGAGAAGAGCAAAGCTGGTTAAGACACCAGGTCACGTGTTCCTAGATGATGTAGCTAACAAATCATGGGTTTAATTAAATTCATTAATTTTGTCGGGAATAAACCCCCACAAAAATAATATTCACAGTACTAAAAGCGGAATAATAATGTAGCACCGAGATACGAGAAAAGCAACTGATATCACTATAGTAAGGAATTTTACACTTTGTAGTTCCGAGTAAAATACTCCAAAGACCACTACAACACTCAAAAGAAATAACCCTCTTTTGATATTCCCACCTTACTACAATATAACTCACTCTCTATTTTTCTCACAGACTATTTTCTTATACCTTACTTGTGAAACCTCACTCTTTCTTTCTCTCTTATTTGGTGTATGGAAATGAGAGTTGAAGCTCTCCTTTTATAGCCAAAGCTTCACTCTCTAAAGCCTACAATATTTGACAATTTACATACGCTTTTCACAATTCAACAAAGTTGGCTACCAATCCATAGAAATTCAACAAGGTTGGCTACCAAACCAAAGAAATTCAACAAAGTTGGCTACCTAACCAAACCAAGTCAACAAGGTTGGCTACCAAACCAAAAGAAACTTTTATTAGGCATATGCCTAATACTTCTTCAATGAGATGGACATCATCAATCTCCCCATCCAGTCTCATTCATCTAGAGGAGGTAGCACTATCTTTTAGTTTGAGTGCACGCCGACAAGTTCTTTGCATAGCTCGAACTTGTTCCTTGGTATAACCTTCGTCAGCATATCTGCGGGATTCTCACTTATAGAAATCTTCAAGACTTTTATAGATTCATCATCTACCATTTCTCGAATCTAATGATAACTCACGTCAATGTGTTTGGTCCTTGCATGGTACAGAGAGTTCTTGCTAAGGTCTATTACACTTTGACTATCACAATAGGCGATATACTCCTTTTGATGCAATCCAAGATCTTGAAGGAACCGTTTGAGCCATACCAACTCTATGCCAGCTTCAGTAGTGGCAATATATTCCGCTTCAGTTGTAGAGAGTGCGACACACTTCTGCAACCTCGAATGCCATGATATAGCTCCCCCTAAAAATGTAAAAAAATATCCAGTAGTGGATTTTCTGTTGTCAATGTCACCTTTCATATCAGCATCTGTATAGCCCTTCAAGATTGGATCAGATCCTCCAAAGCACAAACAATCTCCCGCGGTGCCTCTCATGTACCTGAGTATCCACTTGACTGCTTCCCAATGTTCCTTTCCTAGATTTTCAAGAAACCTGCTGACAACACCAACTGCGTGAGCAATATCAGGTCTAGTACATACCATTGCATACATCAAGCTTCCGACTGCTGAAGAATAAGGAACTCTAGCCATATTCCCTTTCTTCTCCTCTGTTGTAGGACACATCTTTTACTCAATTTTAGATGACTAGCAAGAGGTGTGCAGACTGGCTTTGCATTCTTCATGTTGAAGCGTTCTAGTACACGTTCAATGTACTTCTCCTGAGATAGCCACAACTTTCTACTTGTTCTCTCTCGAACTATCTTCATCCCTAGAATTTGTTGTGCTGGGCCCAAGTCCTTCATATCAAATGACTTGGACAGATCTCCCTTCAACATTGCTATCAACCCCTTGTCTTTTCCTACAATTAACATGTCATCCACATACAACAACAGTATAATAAAATTATTCTCAGAACATCTTTTTGAAGTATACACATGGATTAGAATAGGTCTTTATGTATGTTTGACTTTTCATGAATGAGTCAAACTTCATGTACCACTGCCTTGGTGCCTACTTTAATCCATAAAGACTCTTATTCAATTTGCACACCATGTATTTCTTTCCAGCTACCTCAAATTCTTCTGGCTATTCCATATAAATCTCTTCTTTCAAATCTCCATGAAGAAATGCAGTTTTCACATCCAACTGCTCCACTTCAAAATCTAGGCTAGCTCCTAAGCTCAAAATTGTTCGAATAGAAGTCATTTTGACAAGAGATGAGAAAAATTCATCAAAATCAATTCCTTTATTCTGTTCGAAGCCTTTAACCACCAATCGAGATTTGTATTTGACCAGCTTGCCATTTCCATCTTTCTTGAGTTTAAAGACCCATTTGAATTTGAGTGGTGTTTTACCCTTTGGAAGTTCAACCAGCTTGTATGTGTCATTTTTCCGTAGAGATTGCATCTCTTTTTGCATAGCTTTCATCCACTGGTTCTTTTCTGGATGTGACAACACCTCCTTAAGTCATTCTAGCTCCCCCTCATCACTGATGAAGACATACTCTGTGGAAGGGTACCTGGATGACTCTACCCTTAGCCTATCCGATCTCCTCAAAGGTTGAGGTTGTTCTTCTTCTTGAGTGGGGTGCTCCACTTCCTCAACACCTTCATTAAGTTGCTCTCCCTGCTCAATAACCTCACCAGGTTGCTCCCCCTGCTCGGAAGCCTCGTTGGTCGTACTTTTTTCACTTGTGGGATTGTTATAAATTGAAGGAATAGGAACAAGGTTAGGAATTATACTATTATTCGCCTTTTCTAACATATCGGCAGCAGTTCCAACTTCACTTTCTCTGAAGACTACATCTCTGATTCTGATGACCTTTTTCTTTGCAGGATCCCACAATATTTACCCGAACTCTTTATCTCCGTATCCGACAAATATGCATGGAACAGATTTATCATCCAGCTTTGTTCTCTGCTCTTTCGGTACATGTGCAAAAACTCTGCAACCGAACCCCTTCAGATGCGAGTAGGACACCTCCTTATTGGGCCAAACTCTCTCTGGGATGTCAAGCGCCATTGGAACTGATGGACTCCTATAGATCAGGTAACAGGTTGTCTGAACTGCTTAACCCCAGAATGACTTAGGTAATTTAGCCATTCTGAGCATGCTTCTCACCTTCTCCACAATAGTGCGATTCATCCTCTCTGCTACACCATTATGCTGTAGGGTTCCAGGAAATTTCTTTTCATGTCTGATCCCATGACTTGAACAGTACTCTTCAAATTCCCTTGAAGTGTACTCACCTCCATTTTCACTTCGGAGATACTTTAGCTTTTGACCTGTCTCCCCTTCTACTAGAGTATGAAACTTCTGGAAAACATGAAACACCTGATTTTTGGTTTTCAAAATATAAATCCACAATTTTCGTGAAGCATCATCAATAAACGTAACAAAATATTTGTTACCGCCCATTGATTCAATTTCCATTGGGCCACCAACATCAGAATATACTAAATCAAGTATATTTAATTTTCTTTTAGACGATGTCTGAAATGAGACTCTATGTTGCTTACGAAATAAACAATAGTCACAAGGTTTTATTATTGTACCTTTGGCATAAGAAATAAGTTATTTCATGGCAAGAATCTGCAATCCATTCTCGCTCATAGGACCTATTTTTTTATGCCACAAATCTGCAGAAATCTCATCGTGTGTCGCATTCAATTCACCTTGGCATATTTCTGCATCTGTCCTATACAACGTGCCACGAGAAACTTCCTTTGCAATCGCCAATGATCCCTTGGTGAGTCTCCATTTTTGATTTGCAAAATAGTTCTCGTATCCATTTCGGTCCAAAGCAATCCCCGAGATCACGTTTATCCGCAAATCAGGTACATGTCACACATCCTTTAAAATCAATGTGCATCCGACATTTGTCTTGATGCAAATGTCACCAATCCCCGCAATCTTTCAGTAACTCGTGTTACCCATTCTCACTGTGCATAAATCACCTGCTACATATCTGCAAAAAAGATCTCTTACTGGTGTAGCATGGTAAGATGCCGCTGTGTCAACCACCCATTCCGACTCTGGACCTGACAGGTGCATGCATTCGTCTTCCTCATTTATAAAGAGGACAACATTGTCATTGTTTTGCACCATGGCGGCTGTGTTGTCGTCATTCTTCTGGCCACTAGTTTCACCTTTGGCCTTCCTTGGATTTGGGCAATCTCTTTTGAAGTGGCCTGGTTGATCACAGTAGTAGCAATTTATGGCTTTTGATTTGGATCGATTCTTTGACTTTCCACGAGCTCTGGATCTACCATAGTTGCTCGAACTCCTTTGATAACTCCTGCCTCTACCTTATGTGATAAGAGATTGTCCTTAATTTTCAGGCTTCTTTCTCATCTTCTCGTTGAGTAAAAGAGCCGATGTGACATCTTTCAACTCAATAGTAGTCTTATCGTGCAGGATGGTTGTTGCCAAACTATCGTACGAAGATGGCAACGAGTTCAATAGCAATATGGCTTTATCTTCCTCCTCGATCTTCAGTCTGAGGTTGGCAAGCTGTGTGATTAGTCCGTTAAACACATTAAAATGTGACAAAAGATTCATACCTTCACCCATGTGTTGGGCGTATAACTGCTTCTTCAGGTATAATTTATTTGTCAGCATCTTGGACATGTATAGGCTTTCCAACCTTGTCCAAATTTTACGTGCAGTGTATTCATCAATGATGTTATTTACCACATCATCCGATAAGTGCAACCTGATTGCACTAGCAGCTCTTTCATCCAAGTCAGTCCAATCCTCAGCTTTCATGGTATCAGGCTTTTTGGCATCAGCATCCAGTACCTTGTGTAATCCTTGTTGGATGAGCAGATCCCTCATCCTTCTTTTCCATGTTGAGAAACCGTTCTCCCTGAATTTTGCTCTCTCGTACTTTACTCCGGACATTTTTATTTTCACCGAGTATAGTACTACCGATAGTGAATAGTATTTCAGTGAACGAGCAAAACCTGTGCTCTCAGACCAATTGTTGGGAATAAACCCCCCACAGAAATAAAAGAGGAATAATAATGTAGCACCGAGATACGATAATTAAAAAGAGTAACAACGACACCAAGATTTTACATGGAAAACCCTTTTGAATAAGGGAAAAAACCACGGCCCCGAGAGAAGCAACTGATATCACTATTGTAAGGAAATTTACACTTTGTATTTCCGAGTAAAATACTCCAAAGACCACTACAACACTCAAAAGAAATAACCCTCTTTTGATATTCCAACCTTACTATAATATCGCTCACTCTCTATTTTTCTCACAGACTATTTTCTTATACCTTGCTTGTGAAACTTCACTCTTTCTTTCTCTCTTTGTTGGTGTATGGAAATGAGAGTTGAAGCTCTCCTTTATAGCCAAAGCTTCACTCTCTAAAGACTACAATATTTGATAATTTACATACACTTTTCACAATTCAACAAAGTTGGCTACCAACCCAAAGAAATTCAACAAGGTTGGCTACCAAACCAAACTAATTCAACAAAATTGGCTACCTAACCAAACCAAGTCAACAAGGTTGGCTATCAAACCAAAGAAACTTTTATTAGGCACATGCCTAATACTTCTTCAAGAACATCATCAAATTTAACTATCGAGCCTAAACCCAGATAGTATATGGAAAATATCATCAAATTTCAATAAATATTGCATTCCCATAGTTGTAGCAGTTGAACGGTTTCAATTATAAAAACATAAATATCAAAAAAATTAAACCGCCAAAGAATGTGATGCAATGAATAAAATATTTTTTCTTTAATGAGAGATATTAAATTTGAGTATTGGATATATGAAAATTATTTATAGTGAGCGCTCCTTCTCGAATAGTGTCCTACACGGCACAAATCAAAATATAATTGAAATTTAATCCGAGGACTAAATATCTACTGAAAAACGCAAAAAAAAAAAAATTAAAAATTTAAATTTCCCTCTGCTTACTCCCCTTTTTAAAGGTCATCTGCACTTAACCTATCTTTATCCTAAATTAAACGGTACAACCACTTTTGAAATGACATAGAGATGACTGTGTATGCATGAAAGTGAGCACACACACAGAGATATAGATAGAGCATGTGAGGTGATAGTAACGGTTCAATTGTTCAAGTTTTGTTCTTTCGTCATTGCTAGACAGAAGACGACAAAAAATTAATAAATCAAGAAATTAAGACCTCTATTAAACCGAATTTAGTGTTACTGCCAAAAATATGAAAACCCTTTTCATGAAACATAAACAAAACTATAGCAGCTTTAAACGAATGATTTTCTTGATTTGTTTGTTGCCAGCATTTATCACGCAAGCTACTGCTATATAGTAGTTCCCAGCCTTCTCCTCAAATTTACTGCTGAAGTATATTCCTCCCTCTCTTCCTCTTCAATTTCCTTTTTATTAGTCTATTCCCCGTTTTAATTTATGTGAATCTATTTAACTGGGCTAAAAATTTAAAAAAAGAGATAAGATCTTAAAATTTGTAATGTAGAATAAAGCACATATATTTTATGTGGCTATAAATCATTACATAAAGATAAATTGTTTCTAAATAGGAAAAGTTGTCATTCTTTTTGATACGGACTAAAAAAAAAATAGGTTCACATAAATTAAATCGGAGGGAATATAAAATAGAATTCTATAGTACGTAAAAAAAAGCAGAATTATGATAGTGAATCAATATCTTTTACGGGAGGCAAGATTATTATTTTAAAATCGTAAATTTTAAAAGTTTAAAGTTAATTTATTAAATTTTATATTGGATCAAATACCGTTACATAAAATTAGAGAGGATCAGTAAAATCTGCGAGATCTCACTGTTTGACTCAAAAAATATTAAAACTTTTTTAAACAAATCAATCAAAGATGAAGGGATAAATCGTTGCTGAAGATAATAATCCCTAGAATGAACAATAACCAATAAAGAGAAGATAGTTGCTAGGTTTCTTTGCATTCAAGAGTGGTAAGGTTTCCAGAGTACTAACCGCCCATTACAAGGTATTTTTGTCCCATTTATATGCTGGAGAGAAATTCTTCTGAATTGTAAGAAATAAAATACAAGTAATATTCTTAATGTCCCCTAATAGGTTTACACTACTACAAGGGTCGTACAGTCTCTTCTTTCTCCATTAAGTCGTCTCCTTCGGGACGCCGATTCGAAGGTACCCTGTCGTTTTTCATACTCGTCATAGGCCGTGGTCGGTCAAATTTTGACCCATACAGTTAATCCCTCTGCTTGTCAGAGTCGCGACCGGATGCGTCCTCGATGAGCAGACTTCATGCATTCTTTTGGAGAAAATTTGACCTGTATGGTTATCATGCTCAACGAAACGTCGAGTGGTACACTTTTCCGGGAAGAGATGTTAGCTTTATGTGCATCATCATCATTATGCAGGTTTTCGAGGCAGGGACAGACGACTTAGTGCTTCGATTCTTGCGCTGCTTTGAGACCTCTCTAGGTCTCACGTCGATTCTGGCACCACCCAATCCTATAATTATGTGAATGTTTTGTTTTTTGAAAACTTTAGCCATTCCTTTCTTGAAGACCTCTTTCATTCTTCCTCACTCGCTCTCATATCCTTCTGTTATTCTTTCGTTCCTAACCTGAAACTTCTTCTTACTTCCTCGTTTTGTGTTGATATTCCTTTAATCAATATTATGTCGAGGTATCGTCATTATCACAAAGAGGTTCCTGAAGCCACCCCATCATCCTCGGTGCCTCCTTCTGACGATGGGGATGTGGTGGTAGAAGAGGGTGACAGGCCCCCTACGGTGGAGGAGTTACTACTGAGACACCCTTTATCCCGGAGTGACTTCCTCAAAGATCCCCCTTCCACCCCAAGACCCGTATTTTCTGATACTGAGGAGGTCCATATCGATGCCCTTCATGTAAAGTATGACATTCCTGCTCATATAGAAATGGTTCTAGTAGGGAGAGATTACGTAGACGTCCACAGACTGAGTACTGTGCTTTCTATTGGTACCCTTTTATGATCGGCAATACTCTTCCTCTCTTCCACTTAGCGGAACAATTCAATAGATTTTACCAAGTTTTCCCAGCACAACTTTTTTTATATACGCTCAAGGTGCTTCTGCTACTGACCAAGTATGCAAAGTTGGCGGAGTGTAGCATTTCTGTCCTCCACCTTTTGCACTTGTTCACGCCTGGATTTCTCAGGGGTACCATGGTGCATTTGAGGATTCTTGGCACGAAAAGGCTTATGGTCAGGATGGATGATAGGGCAAGTCGCAAGTTTTTGCAAAAATACTTCTTTGTCAAGATCGAGCACGCTGTTTCTGACTCCGCCAGATTCCTCGAGCGGTGGAACGAGGCTCTTAAGTGTCATCACTCATTTTGTTCCTCTTTCTTCTGTATTCACTATAGCATTTATTCTCTTAATGTTTTGCAGCTATGGGCCGTCCGCATCGCCCAATTGTGGATATCAGGGATTGGGTAGCCCATCAGTTTACTAATGTAGTAGAAACTCAAACTTGGCCTTCATGAAGCGTTACAGCCCTAAAGTTCCCTCTAGTAAATATCATACTTACTACTTCGTTGGTCGTGCGACCATATTTAATGGTATGGCCCTTTGTGATGACAGGTTGAGGAGCTACCCAATGAAGGGCGGCAGTCCAGCCTTTCGACAAGACGCTACTACTGCAGACACACGGTTTATTTTGAGTGAGTCTGTTCGAGAGGGTCTCGCTCAACCTATCAATTGGGAGATTCTTCTTGAATCGTGGCCGAGAAGGAGCAGGCTTCTTCGTTATCGGTCTCACATCCTTTGGATGAATCCACTAATGGGTATGAGCCGTTGTCGAGACAAAAAGGAGGTTAGATCTTGGGAAGGGTGTGGACATGAATGCTGATAGAAGCAGGGTATCTCGGACAACCCCTATACCCATATTCATAGTCGACGCCATTTTGTTGGAGAGATCTCCTCAAGTGGAAGGAGTTTGTCCGGGAGATAGCCTAGTGTGCTTTATTGAGGGTAATGCTTTGTCCAACATTGGAGAACGCCGTGTCGAGGGTAACGGCTCTGGTTCGTCCATTGACTCGGAGGATGTTAATGAGTTCGTGGGTTGCCACATCCATGTAGAGGTTAGGTAGGACAGATTTGACAATCATATGGTCGTCCCAGAGATTCTAAATTGCTGTTGAACAGTAGGAAAGTGGCGTCTGCCCTAGCTCCCCTATATGCCGCTCCTTAAAGCAAGATTCTTAGGGTGATTAGCGATGTGGAGTTATCTCATAAGGTCGCCGGTATGGCCCTGCAGGTAGATGCTTTTTCTTCCCATTTATCATTGGGTTTATGTGATAATCGTCAATTTATACTTTTTTCTGACTTCTTCCCTTCTCTTTTTGGCCAGACCCTCGTCATGGAGGTTGAGAGAGAGTGTCAATAGAGGAGAAGGACATGCCTTTATGAGAAGATATCATCCAAGTATCATCAGTATCGGGTTAATCACCGGGCGATGATCGACATTTATCATCGGGACCCTGAGGTTCAGGTGTTTTATGAGGGGCTCAAGCAACAGGAGGACCCATTGGAGCGTAAGGTTTAGGAGCTGAGGGATAGGGACGAGAAGCTCATGAAGGTTTTCGCCTACAATAGTGAGCTGGAGGCTTCCCTTATGGCGAGGAAGGATTAGCTCGAGTTGAATAAGGGGGTGATGGCTGAGAATGCCGTCTTACTGGTGAAGGTGGCCGACTTTACCGCCGAGGTGAGTACTAAGGAAGCAAAGATTGAGGGGCTTAAGGGCGAGCTAGACATTAGTGCCGACATGTTAGCATGGGCTATTTTTGAATCGGTATCTTTGGAAGATACCCTTTGCATTTCTAGATCAGAGCCGACTGAGGAGTAGAAGCCTCTAGTTGTCAGGTTGCAGGGCTTGAAAGGCATGTCAAAGAGCTGTAGGTATAGTTGGCTGCGCTGAATGGACAAATAGCCTCGGTGAGGGTGGGGGAGGCGAGTCAATGTTTTCAGCCTACTACGTCTCGTGCCTCAGCCGACCCGACTGTGCTCCACTATTTTTATGAGTTGTGGGTCCATGCAAAGGTAGAACTTGATGTGTATTAGGCTTTTCACACTGAGAGAAGGGCTATTGAGGCGGAGGTTCAGGCTGTGCACGCTGAAGATCGTGTAACTCGTGATTCATGCGAGTACAACCCCCTCACAGCTGATGGGGATGATGTCAACTCTGATGATGCAAACCACCTTGCTTCAGATTCATGGTCCAAAGATGCTTATCCCGCTGGAGATGATGTGTAGTCTCTTTTTTGTACTTGTTTTTGTTTAGGGGTTTTTACACGAGGCGTACTTGAGCCCATTTGTAAGTTTAAATAATATTTTGCTGTTATGTAAAATTTACTCTTTCATCTTATTCTTTCTTGCATTTATGGAACCCATGGTATTGTTGATGCCCTTGGCTATTGGGATATTGCTTCGAACTATCGTTGAAGTGGAATCTCGTCGTAGCACGAACGAGGTCGAGCTTATATTTTCGTTGATGGCCTTAAGCAATAGGGTGTTACTTCGAACTGTCGTCGAAGTAGAATACTACTGTGGTTCGAACAAGGTCGAACTTATATTTTCATCGATGGCTTTGGCCATTGGGATGCTGCTTCAAACTATCATCAAATTAGAAACCCGTTATGGTTCGAATGAGGTCGAACTTATAGTTTCATTGATGGTCTTGACCATTGGGATGTTGCTTTGAACTGTCGTCGAAGTAGAATCTCGTCGTGGTTCGAACGAAGTCAAACTTATATTGTCATTGATGGCCTTAGACATTGGGATGTTGCTTCGAAGTATCGTTTGGGATTCGAACAAGGTCAAACTAATATGTTCGTCGATGGCCTTAGCCATCGGGAAATTGCTTCAAATTTTCGTTGAAGTACAATCCCATCGTGATTCGAACGAGGTCAAAATTATATTATCATGGATGGACTTGTCCACTAGGATGTTGCTTCAAACTGTTAATGAAGTAAAATACCGTCGTAGTTTGAACAAGGTCAAATTTATAATATCGTCGGTAGCCTTGGCCATTGGGATGTTGCTTCGAACTATCATCAAAGTAGAATCTCGTCTTGACTCCAACAAGGTCGAACTTATATTATCGTAAATGGCCTTGGCCATTGGGATTGCTTCAAACTATTGCCGAAGTAGAATCCCTTTGTAGTTCGAACGAGGTCGAACTTATATTTTTGGATATTTGAACGTATTCCCAATCACATGTCGACTAGTGGAGATCTGGTTCTGCACATACAATGGATATTTGATTCCTTACATACATTGGAGAGTTGATTTCATACATATAATGGATATTTGATTCCATACATACAACGGAGTTTTGATTATCTATATATAGTCCCTTCATTACTTCGTTCTGGGATCATATCGATGGGTTGAGGTAATGAACATTGTTTTGATCTTTATGGCGTCCTCCTTGCCGCCTCATTATAAAACCTCTCTAGGAAACCTGATTGGGACAAAACTCGGGTGAGGGAAAAAGAGTACGACTTAGGTGATGCCTTCTTTTAGAAGTGGAAGTACTTGTGATGGGTGACGTTTTAGTTGTTTGGGAGTAGTTTTCTCTCCATTGTTTCTAGCTGGAATGATCCTTCTTTCTTGCTGCTACAATTTTGTATGGTTCGTCCCAGTTCATTCCCAATTTTCCTTCATTAGGGTCTTTTGATGCTTGTGCTTTGGCCTTGAGGACGTAGTCTCCAACATTGAGTGGTCGCACCTTCGCTCTCCTGTTGTAGTATCTTTCTACTTGCTGCTTCTGGGCTACCATTATTATGTGGTCCATGTCTCTTTGTTCTTCGACTTCATCTAGATCGTGTAGCATACTTTCTTCGTTGTTTGGTCTGCTCTTGTTGGAGTATCTCAAGCTGGGTTCCCCGACCTCGACGGGTATAACTGCACCGGTCTTATAGACCAGTGAGTATGGCGTTTCTCCTGTGCTAGTTTTTTGCATGGTGCGATATGCCCATAATACTTCCGGTAGTAGTTCAGGTAATAACCATTTAGCTTCCTCAAGCTTCTTTTTCAATATATATGCAATATTACTTTATTGGAGTATTCGGCTTGACCGTTAGCGGTAGAGAGATATAGCGTGGAGAGTATTCGTTTGATGCGCCAGTTTTCAAAAAACTTAGTCGTTCTTTTTCTAATGAACTGAGGTCCGTTGTCATAGCTGATTTATTTGGGGATGCAAAAACGACAAATAATTTATTTCCATATGAAGTCGATGACCTCCTGCTCACGTATCTGAGTGTATGCACCTGCTTGCACCCATTTAGAGAAGTAATCAGTTAAAACCAAAAGGAAGCGCACCTTACCTCGTCCTACTGGGAGGGCCCCCACTATGTCCATTCCCCACTTTATGAATACCCTTGGCGAAGTGATTGAATGAAGGAATTCCCCCACCTGAGGTATCATAGGGGCGTACTTTTGATATTGTTCACATCTTGTGACATAATCAGCGGCTTCATTATTCATAGTGAGCTAGTAGTACCCAACGCAGATGAGGCATCGGGCAAGGGCATGGTTTCCTATATGGGTGCCACAGTGCCTTTCATGTACTTCTTCCACTACTCGCCTTGATATATGTGGCCCAAGACATTTGGTTAGGGGGCCGTCGAACATTATTTTGTAGAGATACCATTTACTAGGCTGTACCGGGCTATCGACACCCGGAGTTTTTTGGCTTCTTTTTTATCTTGAGGGAGTGTTCCATCTTGCAAATAGGCTACAAAGAGGATACGCCAGTCCCAAGTTAAGTTTATAGAATGTATCTCGACGTGGTCTATTGCGGAATGAAGAAGGGTGACCACATTTTCCTTGTCAATATTCTTGGTGGCAACGACTAGTTTAGGGAAGCTGTCTGCTTCGATGTTTTGGGCCCTGGGTATTTGGTCGAAACGACAATCGTTGAATTCTTGCAGTAGTTTGTGGATTATTGACTGGTATGTTTGTAGTCTCTGATCTTCGATTTGGGAAGTCCCGATGACTAAGTTCACCAGAAGTTGAGAGTCATAATGGAGGACGAGTCGTCGAGCTCCATATTTGAGGTCTAACTTCAAACCTGCAATCACAGCTTCATACTCGGCCTCATTGTTGTTTATTTCAAGGAATCATATGAACTGGAGAATTACTTTGCCTATAGGGACCTCGAGGACGAGTCCTAGTCCCAATCCCGAGGCATTAGAGGCACCGTCGGTGTAGAGGACCCAGAGGTCGGTCTGTGTAAAAGTGCGAAGTGCTTCCTATTCTACCTCGGACAACATTTCCATGCTGAAATCAGTGACAAAGTCGGCGAGCACCTATGACTTAATGGTAGTTCGCAGCTGGTACATTATGTTATGCTCACTTAGTTCTATGGCCTATTTGGCAAGTCTACCCAATAGTTCGGTTTTGTGTAGGATACCCCTTAGGGAAAGGTTGTCACCACTTTTATGGGGGGACATTGAAAGTACGGTCAAAGCTTCCATGAAGCTACGACCAATGACACAGCTAGTTTTTCAAGGTGGGGGTACCTCGTCTCGGCATCGATTAAAGTTTTACTGATATAGTAAATTGGAGATTGCATACCTTTATTTTTCTGGACCAATACCGCGCTTACCGTAACTTCAAAAACTGCAAGATACACAAGTAGGCATTCACCTGGATCCGCTTTGACGAGTAGTGGTGGAAAGGATAGATACGTTTTCAACTTTCTCAAGGTGTCGTCATATTCATCGTTCCGTTGTAACCCGTGTTCTTTCCTCAGTACATTGAAGAATTTATGGAATATGTTCGACGATCGTGAAATGAACCTTAATAGGGAGACTATTCGTCTTGTCAATTTTTGCACATGCTTTTTGCTGGTCAGTATCTCCAGTATTGTATCGATGGCCCTAATTTGATCTGTTTGACCTTGATTCCCCTTTGTAATACTAGGAAATGAATGAACTTTCCAGAAGTCGCGTTGAAGGAGAAATTTTGGGGATTTAGCTTCATCCCATACTGCCTTAGTATTTGGATGGCTTTCCTCACATGACCAATGTGATATTCTTTCTTTGCTGACTTCACTAGCATGTCGTCGATGTAAACCTCCATTGTCTTTCCGAGTTGTTCTTTGAACATTTTAGCGACTAACCTTTTATACGTGGCCTCTTGCATTATTAAGCTCGAACAACATCACCTTATAGCAGTACGTACCTCGGTGACTGATGAAAGTGGTCTTTTCTTGATCTTCTTCCCCCATTAGAATTTGGATATAAACAAAGTACGCGTTCAAGAAGCTCAGCTGTTTGTGCCCCACTATTGCATCGATAAGTTGGTCGATGTGGGGTAGCAGGAAAGAGTCCTTTGGGCATGTTTTGTTTAAATAGGTAAAGTCAACACACATTTATCACTTCCCATTCTTCTTTTTGACTATGACCACATTGGCGACTCATTAGGGGTATTTAGATTCTCTGATGGAACCGTTGGCGAGTAATTTATCAACCTCCTCACTGTCCGCCTCACTGATCATAGTGTTGAACTTTCTCCTCATTTTTTCGTACTAGTGGATCGACATTCAGCTTATGTGCAGCGATCTACCTTAGGATTCCTGGCATATCTGAGCGGAAAAAAGATAATAAATCAGATTTGTTAGTTAAATACTCACGATACTCACCTATATCCGAGATGTTGTCTCTAACATAAGACTTTTTGATGCAGTCGATATTATCTAATTGGACGAGATCAAGATCTTCTATGGTTTCCTTGCAAGCTTTTACAATTTTCGTGTCTTTAATGGCCTCTAATTCTATGTCGTGTTTGGTGCCCGATATGGATGACTGATATGCTTCCGCACTTTCCCCTTTAAGCTGTTTGGTATGTGTGCAATCTTGGGAAATCCAGTAGTATTCTTGGGTGGTACGTGGCTCACCTCGGATGCTGGATATCCCCATGGGGTGGGAAATTTGATCACTTGATAGAAGCTTGAGGGGACGGCTTGCATAGCGTGTATCCATGGCCGTTCTATGATGGCGTAGTAGGTCGTTTCCTAGTTCATGACGTAGAATGACTTTCCAGCATAACCCCTCCTGCCAGGACAGGTAGTACTATTTCTCTAGATGTTCTCTCTACTGCATTATTAAAACCTGTTAGTATTGTGCAACGTAGTATTATTTTATCCTCGAGCCTCATTTGCATGATGAATCGCAGGTGAATAAAAGACGCGCCGCTTCTATTATCTACCAGGATTCTTTTTACATCGGTATTAGCGATGCGTATAGTTATAACCAAAGCACCATAGTGAGGGAAAGACAACCTGTCACTATCTGACTTATCGAAGATGATTCTATCTTTGAGGTTGTTATTCCATTCGTGGGTGACTGTCCGCTTACGTTTATGCGTAGTGGTAAACTTCACATGGTTGATTACCGTGTCTTTGCCACCGCCAATGATCATTTGTATGGTGTGGTCTTGTGATAGTGGCATTAGAGGTCCTTGAGGGGGGGTCTCACCCTCGAGCAAAGTGTTCCCTTCCCTTATCGCTTAGCAGTTCCTTTAGGTACCCCTGGTTTAACATCCTAACTACTTTTTGCCGTAGACCTATGCAATCTTCGGTCATGTGTCCCCTTTCTTGGTGGAATTCACATAGGACGTTCTACTTCCTGGTGCTTGGATCCGAATTCATCTTTTGTGGTCACTGCACCGTTCTCAGTTTCTCCAGTGCATACACTATCTCTGAAGGGGAAACACAAAAACTATGAGCAGATAGTAGTGGAGGCATACCTCTTTCGTTTCTGAGTGGTGTAGTGTGATTCAACATGACATTCGTATATCGCAGAGGGGGTGGGTTGGGTGTGAAGATATATGGCTGATGCCTTTCTCGATTGAAACGTGGTGGTTGATCACTTTTCCCGTTGATACGTCGATCTTTCCTTGTCTCGGTCTGGACTAATGTTAATCACTGAAGCGAGCCATTCAAGTCATCCTCGTCTGTCCTTACCTTGATATAATAGGTATTATGGATCTCTTCCCATGTGGTAGGGGGTACTTCATGAGTCTACTGAGTAGTTTTTTGGTTGCCTTTGATCTGTTCCTGTTTAACTCATTTTGAAAAGTTGTTACTTCCATCCCTTCTGACACGTTCGATAACGCATCCTTATTCTGTTGAATAGGTCTAGGAAATACCAAAGTCCCTCGCCCGTTGTTTGCCTGATGGTGAAGATATCATTGACCTTAGCCACGTCCTTCTTCGCTCTTACATGAGCAGTGGAGAATTTATCTGCCATCTCTTCGAACGTCGATATTGATTGTGCTGGTAGCTGGGAGTACCATATCAATGCTCCCCTGTCAAAGTCTCACCTAACTTTTTTAGCAGCACAGACGGTACCTGCTTTTTTGATAGATCATTGCCCTTTGTTGCAGTAACATAATGGATTAAGTGGTCATCTATGTCCGTGGTCCTGCCATATATTTTCAAGTATGGCACAATTTTGAAGGTCTTTGGAATAAAATGGGGAGCAACCCCTTTACTGTATGGCTGTTCGATGAATCGTCTCACATCGTATTTTGGGAATAGGGTTGGAGTGCTTGGTATTTTGTCGACCCTCTCCTGATGTTCCTTCATCTGGTTACAAAGTGTTTTGTTCTCGTTTTCCATCTCTTCCATTTTCTTTAGGATGGCCATAAGTGCATTGTCATATGCATTAATAATAGTACATGTGTTACATGCTCGTGTAGCGCTTGGCTCATTAGCAGTAGCTGCGATTTCTATAGGTGGTATGTCTTCGACATCTCTTTTAGTGGGTTTCGCGAGCATGTTGCTCAAAGCACTCGTTAAACATTCTTCTAGTAGCCTTTTGACTGGTGGTGGTGCTTCCTCCCCCCCCCCCCCCCGGATGTTGAGGCTCCCCTTTCGCGCAAGATTGTTAGATCCTCGCATGGAAGAGGTGAGATCTCCCTCTATGGTGTTGTGCTTGGTATTGTATTCTCATTGTCTTCTCTACCAGCTTTGTTGAGGAAGTTCAGGAGATTATTCGATAGATCTTCTACCGCCTTTAGCCTCGCTTCCTTTCCCACCATTGTTGGTTTTTATGAAGTTTGAAGAAAAGTAATTATCACTTTCAGGAATCTAGATGAGAATTATTATTTCAGCTATTGAAATCCCTACAAACGGCACCAAATTATTTGACTCAAATGATGTTAAAACCTTTTTGAACAAATCAATCAAAGATGAAGGGGTAAATTGTAGCTGAAGATAATAACCTCTAGAATGAATAATAACCGATAAAGAGAAGATAGTTGCTAAGTTTCTTTTCATTCAAGAGTGGTAAGGTTTCTAGAGTATCGACCACAATTTACACGGTTCTTCGTCTTCCTTATATACTAGAGAGAAACCCTTCGGAATTGTAAGAAACAAAATACAGAGAATATTCTGCAGAATATTCTTAATGTCCCCTAATGCGTTTACACTACTACAAGGGTTGTACAATCTCTTCTTTCACCCTAAGGTCGTCTCCCTTGGGATGGCAATTTGAATGTACCTGATCATTTTTCGTACTCGTCATAGGTCGTGGTCAGTCAAATTTGGACCCATGCACTCACTACATCATTTGACCAGTGGAAAAAAGACCTTTTTTTCCTCTTTGGTTCCAAATATTTTTTTCTCATGTAGAATTTAAAAGTAGACCAAAGTCCAGGCTTGAAGTAGTCATGAAAAAGAAGCTACAACATTTCAACATGACATATGCATGGCCCTAATCTAGTCATCAAATAACCCTTGATACATCACTAACATACTATTCGCTATTTCAGTTTATGTAAACTTTTTTGACAGAATACATAGTTTAAGAAAGGAGAGAACATTTTTAAACTTATGATGTAAAATAAGGCACATATATTTTTTGTGGTTATTAATCATTATATGACCGTAAATTGTTTCCAAATAAGGAAAATGGTCATTCTTTTTGGCAAGGACAAAAAAGAAAATAGGTTCACATAAATTGAAACGGGGAGAGTATTAATTAGTATATTGTTTACCTCAAAAATACGAGTAACAATTAAATTTTATTTGGGGTTTTGAAGATACGTGATTTAGTTCAACACCATTTAATAATCAAGAAATATGAAATATAGATGAAGGAAACAAACAAGACCAAACTAGTAGATAAGAAAGTAGGTGTTTGACCAAAAGATGTCAAAACCATTTTGATTTAAGCAATTAATGATAATAATGAGGTCAATCTTAGTCGAACATAATAAATCCCATATCTGAAAATGAATCGGAAACTAATGAGTAGAATAAAATAAAAGCGAACAATATTTATTCATCTTTGTCATTTCTTCTTTCTTGAGACAAAGGAGGTGATCAATTTTACATCCTTTTTGGAAGAAAATAGAAGGATGGGATAGAGAGATAAAAATAGAAAAAAAAACCCTTTTCTTTGGGAATTCCTCCCCTAAATATAGTTCTGAGACCCTGGCTACCTTCTCGAGTCGGTGTGCCTTGACGCTGTGACCTTTTTTCATTACTTGAATATTTTCTTTGACTTATCGTACACTATAGGTGCTTAGATCTAAGTTGGTAGTGATGTTCCTTGCTATCCCGCCCCTTAGGCGGGGTTTCTAGCTGGGTTGGATACTGTGGACAAATTTTGACTATACAGTTAGTCCCTCCGTCCATCGGGATCTTCTAGTGGTGGGCCCGACGGGCGAATTATGATTTTGAATAGTTAGGAGAAATCTGACTATTCATTCCTTAGACGTAGGTTTTTCAATCGGGGCGATGGTACGATGCTATAAAGGTGTCTTTGGACCGCTGTGACCGCTCGGAATCGTGACATTTTTTCGATTTGAAACGTCATTCGTGGCTACTATCAGTATGACACATGTTTCATGGGGATTGAACTATTTTGTGCCTTTATCAAATTCGATTAGCGACTCTTGGGATTCATGCTTGGAAAATTGATGTCCCTATAAATAGAGGGAAAATACCATTCGATTGGCACATTTTCTTGCCTTTATGAGAGAACTTTGTGGATCTTTCTCTTTGCAGATACTTTCAGATTTATGATCCTCTTCGGTTAGTCGACAATTTTCATCTCCATCTCTTCTTTTTTAATCCCTTTTATTCTATCAAATTGATATAAATGGCTGGTAGTTCTTCCCGCACGCTGATAATATTACCGCAATTCTGGCATCGGAAAGTGATGCTATTTCTCCCGAAGGAGTGAAAGTGATAGAGGATGAGTGGATTCCAACAGCGGGCCGAAATATTTCCTCACCTTGGAAAGCCGTGGAATGATTTCTATAGTCCTGTCGGAGAAGAGCCGAAACATGCTCCCTCTGTTATGACTGAGGCGGGGATTGCGGAGCTGAGGGCCAAACGGGGGATCCGTCACCCCGTTGAAATGATGCTGGCTATGGGAGATGATATCATACATTTCAATTGCCCTGGATATTGCATGTTTTGCGCCTATCCCTTTATTGTCCAGTATATGCTTCCTCTCCCTTTCTCGGTGATAGATTTCTGCCATTTTTATGAGGTGTGTCCGGCTCAACTTTCACCGTTCTTGTATTAATAATTCCTTATGTTTCTCATGTTCATGGAGCTTGCTAGTCGGGAGGTCACTCTGAGACACATGCTCAATATCTTTTCCCCTCAACTCATCTGAGGCACGATGATCCACATGCACCATCGAGAAACGAAGAGTTTGGCGGTGAGGATGGACGATAGGGCCAACTTTCGCTTTTATGAAAACTATTTTTATATACGGACCGAGCTCCTTATGGCGGATCCAGTAGATTCCCTGAGAGATGGAACTTTGCACGTAAGTTTTTGTACCTGTAGTTGGAATGATAGTCGGCCAATTTCCTTTGGGCGGTATTGAAATATTTTTACTTTTGCAGCTGCTAGACCACCCCATGCACCTGTTGACGATATTCATGACTTGGCAAAAGTCATTCTTTCTCATGCGACAAGAGTTCGCGAATGGTCGTCTTTCTATGAGAAATATGAACGCAAGCCCCTTACCATTAAGCAGTTCTACCGCGGTCTCTACTATTAATTGTGCAATTCAGCTTTGTTGCTTATATGACCTTTATCAATAACAGGGAGAGTACGAAGGGCGAGGGCTCCTCCGCTTGCATTTCGTCAGTCGACGTCCTCTGTTTGGCTCGTACCGTAGCCTACTGCCTGACCTACAATAAGGGTTGCTCAAGTTGAATCTTCGACTGTAGCCATGTGCACGGAAGATATTCCTAAATTTGGGCTCCGATTTCTACAATCTGTCCAATAAGGAAACCTTTCTGTACTGAATATGGTGAGGGGCCGTCAAAGACACGATGAGTGGAATTCGAGATAGCTCCGTCGGCCGTGGTATATTTAGGGCAGCATCCCCTTAACGGAGTTGAGATGGGGAATGATGCTAACCCATTTGTAGAGGTAGAGCCGATCACGGTAACCAACCTTCGATAGATACTCCAACCGCTATAAGTGATCTACAGACTTTTGAAATGGGGAGTCGGAGTCTCGAGCCCACTACTGTTACTTTGGGCAGGCCTTCATCTTCTGGATTAGGTTGTGCTTCTTCTTCGGCTACAGAGAGGGGAAAGCGCATTGTGGTCGAGGACTACGAATTTGAGTCTGATCATGATCCTGATGATGGTAGATATTGAGAGTTCTCGTAGGGCCGACACTCGAGCTAGATTTTCATGACGATGTTGGAGAAGTATCGGTGCTACCGCAACAAGTGTCATGAGATGCAAGAGCGGCTGAAGGAAAAAGCTGGTGATCGATCCCTTGGTGAGGAACTGGAGAAGAGGGATCATGAGTTGATGATGTCTATTCGCAGGAGTAGTGTGCTCGAGGAGCAAGTTCGTCCAAAGGATGAAGAACTTGAGTTGGGCAAAAGGGATTGTGACAGAGTGTGAGCATCTTCAGGCTAACGTGCGGTCGATGTAGTCCAAGGTGGATCAGAATGCCATCAAGGTCGAGGTGATGAGTACGGAATAGGTGGGAAGTTAGTCGAACTAGAAAGAAAGGTTTCTAGGTTGGAGAACATTTAGAGTGCTTAGGCGTCAGCTTTAGAGGACACTATCCGCTTCCTTCAATCTGAGCAGGAATCTGAGAGGGCGACATCGACGCTTAGGGAGACGAGGCTCAAGAGCGTATTGGTGACATCGACTTTGGGGGGTTGGGTCACTGCTATTGAAGCTAAGAAGGTGCAATTGTTGGCCCAAGTTGAATCTGTCTCCGCCACTGTTCCCTTTCATCTGCACGAGCTCTAGGTAGAGGCCGAAGCCCAGCGGGACATATATAAGATTTTATGGAAAGTAGGCAATGTTTCTGAGGACACATATGAAGGAGCTCAGGAAAAGGCGTGAGAGGCTCGTGTTTATTGTGGATATGATCCTGTGACACCAGAAGCCGATGAGAATGCTGATGCTGAAAAGAGACTTCCTAGAGATAGTGATGAGAAGGACGGCGACGATGACGCCGAGTGAAAGAATTGTTTATCTTTGTTTGTGTTGTTCCCTTTTTTGGTTTGTTGCCTTTATGTTGTTCTTTTTTCTCCTTTGGACCTATCCGTCTTTTATTCATGTGTAATTTGTGACTATTTGCGCAACCGCTTTAATTAAAAGGAAATTTTCATCAGTGTATGCCTTTTGCACTTCCCTTCCTTTTCCTTTGCACAATTTTGGCATGAAATTTTGGATTCCCATATGGTCGATTCCTGATTTTCAAGAAATTTAATCTCAGCGGACTGGGTAGGATTCGTCTTTTAAGTACGAAAAGAGTCATAAATATGGGCGAGGTCAACATGTGACTTATTATTTTGAGCAAATTCTCTCTTGATTCAAAACGGGATATATAACATATTCGTTATTTCAGACGAAGCCAGTCATGACTTGGGTCGTCTGGATGGGACCAAACTGGGGTTGGTTGGCCTTAAGGGTGTTATTTCAAACATTTGTCAAAAAGTTAACGCGTTGTTGTTCGATCGGGGTCGAACCCTTATCTTTAGCGATGGCCTTTGGCCTTATGGGTGTTATTTTGAAGTTTCGTCGAAATGTTAACCCGTATTTGTTTGATTGAGGTAGAACCATTCTCTTTGGCCCTTGGCCTTGAGGGTGTTTTTTTCGAACTTTTATCTAAATGTTAACTAATCGTTGTTTGATCGAGGTCGAACTCTTCTCTTTGACGATGGCCCTTGGCCTTGAGGGTGTTATTTTTAACTTTCATCAAAATGTTAACCCATCATTATTTGATCAAGGTTAAATTCTTCTCTTTGGCGATGGCCTTTGGCCTTGAGGGTGTTATTTCAAACTTTTTGTAGAAATGTTAACCCGTCGTTTTTCACTCGAGGTCAAATTCTTATTTTTAGAGATGGTCATTGGACTTGAGGGTGTTATTTTAACCTTTTCAGCAAAATGTTAACCTGTGATTGTTCGATTGAGGTCGAACTCTTCTCTTAGGTGATGGTCTTTGGCCTTGAGGGTGATATTTCAAATTTTTCGCCAAAATGTTAACATGTGGTCGTTTGATCAACGTTGAACTATTCTCTCTGGTGATGGCCGTTGGCCTTGCGTGTGTTATTTCAAACTTTCGTCAAAATATTAACCCGTCGTTGTTCGATCGAGGCCGAACTCTTCTCTTTGGCGTTGGACTTTTGCCTTGAGGATGTTATTTCAAACTTTTCATTGAAATGTTAACTCGTCATTTTTCGATCGAGAATGAACTCTTCTCTTTGGCAATGGCCCTTGGCCTTGAAGGTGTTATTTCAAACTTTTCGTCAAAATGTCAACCCCTCGTTGTTCGGTCAAGGTCAAACTCTTCTTTTTGGCGATGGACCTCAGCCTTGAGGGTGTTATTTTAAAATTTTTGTTGAAATATTAACCTGTCGTTGTTCAACAATGGTCAAACTTTACTCTTTGGCGATGGCCCTTGGGCTTGAGGGTATTATTTTGAACTTTTTGTCGAAATATTAACCCGTCGTTATTTGATCTAGGTCGAACACTTCTATTTGGAAATGGCCCTTGGCCTAGAGGGTTGTTATTTCATACTTTCATCAGAATGTTAACCCATCTATGTTCGATCGAGCTCAAACTCTTCTCTTTCGAGATGGCCCTTGGCCTTGAGGTTGTTATTTCGACTTTTCATCGAAATGTTAACCAGTCATCGTTGGATCGACGTTGAACTCCTCTTATTGGTGATGGCCCTTAACTTAAGGGTATTATTTTGAACTTTCGTCTAAATCTTAACTCTTCGTTGTTCGATCGAGGTCGAACTCTTCTCTTTGGCGATGGCCTTTGGCCTTGAGGGTGTTATTTTGAACTTTCATCGAAATGTTAACATGTCGTTGTTTGATCGAGGTCAAACTCTTCTCTTTGGTGATGGCCCTTTGCCTTATGGGTGTTATATCGAGCTTTCATCGAAATATTAACCCGTCGTTGATCGATCGAGGTCGAATTCTTCTCTTTGGCGATGGCCTTTGGCAGTGTGTTATTTCTAAATTTTGTCGAAATGTTAAGCCGCTATGAGTCCCACTTTTTCTTTTAGGGTTTCGGGTATTCTTTGTAGGAGTCGCAGTTTTGCTCAAACTCCGTGTTTCCTGCGTGCGTCCCAGTTCGCTTGATTTTGTTTGCATCGAAGAGTATGATGTTGGGGTATAAAAAATTGCTATTTCGCTCACATTTGTTTCGTTCATATGTTGGAGTTTTGTTGTCCAATCCTTCTGCTTTCCGGTATGAATTATGCTTTGGAATCGAGGACGTCCCCGTCGTCTTCTTGGTCCACACCCCCGAAAAGAACCTTATTAGGATAACTCCTGGGTGAGAGAGAGAGAGAGAAAACACGACTCAGGTGGGTGATATTTTGGTTATTTTGTTGTAGCTTTGCATTCTCTAGCTGAGATGTTTTTTATTTGGATTACTCTCCCGCGCAATGCTTGTGTTCCTGTTTGAGCCAACAACTGAAGGTGAGCCAAAATGATATTTTCCTTACCCCCAATCCAGTGAGTCGGTGAACAAGGGTAGATCTATAGCGTTGCTCGCTTTGCCTGGCGTTTAAATGGTTGATGGGGTGGTTTTTTCTGAATTCAGTGGCCGTATTCAACTCTATTTTCCCCTTTTTTGTGCTCTAGATTTGCGTGGGTTGGGCTTGCCTTAGCTTGTTCATGGACCACCCAATGTGTGCGGGAGGATGGTAGTTATAACTTCTACTTTCTTGCATCATCATGATCTAAAATTAGCATGTAAGGTTTATTTACCGCTCTTTTTTGTGAATGATTATTTTTCCGATTTTGATTTGGAAGAGACAAGGGAATTTGACTAAGAAGTTCTCACAACCGGCGCTAGACTGTTTGACCAAAATATGTCAAAACCTTTTTGATGTAAATAATTAATGATAATAAGAAGGTCAATCTTAGTCGAATATAATAAATCCCTGATCTAAAAAATCAGAAATTAATAAGTAGAATAAAATAAGAGCGAACGATCTTTATTCATCTTTGTAATTTATTCTTTTATGAGACAGAGGAGGTGATCAATTTTACATCCTTTCATGAAGAAAATAGAAGGAGAGGATAGAGAGAGAAAACTGAAAACCCCCTTTTCTTTGGGAATTCCTCCCGCATATATAGTTTTGAGACCCTGGCTACGTTCTCCAGTCTTTGTGCCTTCATGTTATTACCTTTTCGTCGTTACTTGAATATTGTCTTTGACTTATCATATACTGTAGGTGCTTAGACTGAAGTAGGTCGTGATGTTCCTCGCTATCTCGCCCCTTAGGCAAGGCCCCAACTGGGTCAGCTACTATGGTCAGATTTTGACCTATACAGTAGGCAGTATTGACCTCGAACCCAATGGCCTCAATATGGGTTAAGTACAATGAAGTAGAACAGTAAAGCAACAATAATAAATCTAAAGACAATTCTGATGAACAATGAACGAAAAAGTAAGATAGGATATACTTCGCCAAAGGGTTAGATGATTACAAATGATTGGGGTAATCTTTATATAATAGATAAACCCTAAATAAGAAACATTTCTATTTACAGTAAGAAACCCAATTGGAAAAGATGTCTAATCACCTAGTACGGATTCATACTAGGTCGTACGAATAAATTTCATAGTTTACGCCACGATCTCGTGGATGTGGTGGGAATCTTGTCCTTCCGTAACAAACTCATAAAGACATTATATCGAGGCCAATCGCGTTCAGCCTCGATGTTCATCGGTTACTTTGATCTTCAAAGCCTCCCATCGGGCTTGCTCGTGGTCTATTTTGATCTCGCTCTTGAAGTGACCATCGAGCCTACAAAAATGGGTAGCCCTGATTTTTACCATATATAGACAGTCACCGCATTTCTTAGAGTATAATTACAAGAAATTAATTGAGTCATTGATCGTTACCCCCATTTTCTAAAATATCATGATCATAACATAAGCTACTAAAGAAACGAAAACTTGGAAGCAGGCGTTTCCTAAGGAAAACCCCGAAAACTATTAGCGAGTCCGACAATGGGGAAGGTTCTGAGGGTTAAGATACTTCTGCTGATAAGGATCGTCCTGCTTAGCTTTCGTGCTCTTAGTAATTTTTTACTTTCGAGGCTGATCAGCCCTTGCAAGAAACTCTTGATTGTGACCTATAGATCTTGTAAAAAGGTTTATACAAAGCCTTTTTTCCTTCTGAATCTGTTAGCCTTTTGTGCGGATCATTGCGCCTTATCATAAAATTCCTTTTAAATGTCCAAAGTTTTAGTAGCTCTTAGGCTCAACCATCAATAAGGTAAGGTAACTCTTGGGCTTGATAGTTGAGTGAGTGCACACTCGAAATCGAAATGAAAATAGCCCTTAAGCCTTATGGCCAAGTGAGGACATGCTCGAACTTGAAATGAGGTGGCCCTTTGGCTCAAAAGATAGTCCCCGCGGGAAAATTTCCTCGAACTCGTGTAGCCCGTGGGCTTAGTAGTTAAGTGAGTACTTGTTCGAACCCTAAATAAAAATAGCCCTTAGGATTTGTAGCCGAGTGAGGATTTGCTCAAACTCGAAGTAAAGTTAGCCCTTAGGCTTCATAGATAATCCAAGGGTGAGAATTTTCTCGAACTGGGGTAGCCTTTGGGCTTAGTGTTCGAGCGAGTACTTGCTCGAACTCAATATGGAAATAGCCCTTAGGCTTTTTTATATTAGCCCTTAGGCTCTTTTAGATCAGCCCATATACTCTTTAAGTTGGGCCAATTCGGCCTCTAAAATAGTTATATTTTTTTTTCAATTTTTGTCTAAAAGACTTACTAAATTTTTTTTATGCCTTAGCATGTGTTTTTTGTTCCCACTGAGTTTTTCGAGGGTTCAATCGATCAGAACCCATTCGTGTTAATACTTCTTGAGGCTTTTTCGAAAGCTGATATGATACTTTAAATTATTCAAAGGCTGATTTTATCGAAGCCCTTTTTGCTTTTGCCGAGGGTAGCAGAGTTTAACAGATTTTTCGATGTATTTGAAGGCCTTTAATTTATGGCAGAAGTCGCGCATCTCCGAGCCTCATTATTTCAGCCGTTGCTTTTTATATGACTGTAGTCTTTAATATGACCGTAGTCTTTTGTTAATACTCGATTTTTACCTCACATATTTTTAATATATGTATATATTTTAATATACTTTAAAAATAGTGTATATGGAGTTATAAGCATGCTAAAGTATTTTTATAATTTTTAAAATAATTTTAAAGGCTCCAAATTAATTTATTTCTAACCTTTTATTATATAAATATCTAATAATTATCATTCATACTATTCTTTGTGATGATCTAACCATCTAACTTTATTATTTATTCCAACATAGTGTTTAAATATTTTTAGTGCATTTTTGTAATGACATTTGTATTTTTAAATCTAAATTGTACATTTTTGTAATAAATAGCCCATATTAAAGTGTAATTACATTATTTATGCATAAAATATTCTTTTATATTTTTAAAATATTAAATAACTATTTAAAAATAATTAGTGCACAAAGGATTGTTTTCGTACTCATATATTATTTTTATAAATTTCTTATTTATTAAAATTAGGTATTTAAAATTTGGTCACATTTCTATTTAATTTTGGACCTATATCTGACCCAATGTCTAGCCCAACCCCTCAAATACCAATCCAAATGACCCCTGTAATTACCCGATCAATAACTCATTCCATAAACCCGACCCAACCCTCTTTTAATCATGGCCATTGATCTCAAAGATCAACGGTCCATATCGAACCCACCCTTTTAAGTCCTAAACCCCCTAACCTTAGGATCATTATCCCATTCCCGCTGCCCTTGAACTCTCCTTGTCTCACCTCTCTCTAAAGAACACTAAACGCATCCTTTACCAAATTCTCTTGCTAATCCCTTTAGGTATGGGGTTTACCCGTTATTTACTTTCCATACTCGTGCTTCTTATCTACTGGTTCGTCTGTGGTGTTACCTAGTCCTCTTGCCTAAATATGGCACACAAATCTCCTATAAATCGAACCTAATCTTGTTATATTACTTGATATTTTCTGTCTGCATTCGTTCTTGTTCTTTTATCGTATGAATCTCAATAAATCTTTATGTATCTTTGAGATTCTTACTTACCCTACAATCAAAATTTTCCTGTTTTCTGTAATTCGAACCAAAGATGGTTCAGACCTTTGATTTAAAGTATTATCTTGCTTATATTCTTTTTATTATGTGTATATTTTCATTTTTTGATCGATTTTTACTTATCCTGAATAAGGATTCCGGATCCTTTCTATATCATAGCAAATCTGGAGTGATTGTTTGGTTTTGAATAGTATTTTTGTTTATGTTCATCCTATTTTATGCACCATGTGATTATTATTTTATTTTTATCGGTTGGTGCACTTCGCCCAAAATTAGGGTTTTGAAATTTCGTCTTTTCCTTACTGGTTTCGATTGCTTTCCTTTATAGTGTTTGACTAATGACTTTCCATGTTTATGTATTGATCTCTGTCACTATATAAACCCCTCCCCTTCCCTTTTAGGACCAGGTCGGAATCACTACATCTCACTGAAAACCTTAAGTTCTAATTATGTGTTTTCTTTGCTATTTCGTTCTCTCTGGTTATGGCTGGCTGAAAGCTAAAGACAAATATTCTGGGTTCTCTATTGTGGTGTTATTCACGTTTTCTCACTTAATGGTGAGTTTCTATACCTCTTCCGGTTTACCCTTACGTAGATGTGGTTTATGTCTTTGATCTTGTGTGTTTAAAGTGTGTTTTTATCGAGCATGATTATGTCAAATTGCAATGTTTATTCGAGCTTCTTTAGTTCTCTAATTCATATTGTTAGTTCTAAGACTGTTCTTTTAATAATATGAATTTTCTTAAGTGTTTAAGCTTAATACCCTCTGATTGGTTTCTTGTATGCAATCTTGTTAATTTTATCATTCATGTTCCTGATAACCTGACTTTCAACATGCCTTTAGTTTATTTGATCTCATATGACTATTTAACTTTGGGTAACTAGGCTATATGCATATGTTACAGTTGATGCTAGCATGTACAACTTTTAGGTTTTAACTTATTCAATGCCATGAATGTAGAACTTTTCAAAATTGCCAATTTGTGTTTTAGATCTTGCAATATAACTCAGCTCACATGTCTAGATTTTTCAATCTATTACTCTATGTTCTGAACTCTGCTATGATGTCTCCCTAAATCAAGTCTGTCTCTTAGAAAATCTTCCGTCTTTCATCATGGCCTCCTCTTATATACTGCTTATGCTATCCTGAATCTCCATCCTTAGGTTTTCTGTAAGTTTGGTCCTTGACCTCCTCAGCATAAGCACTACTCGGGGTCCATGTGAGACCCTTGTGAACTCTGACACGCTGGGGTTTGGTCACTAATCCCTTTTCAACTATTTCTGAACGCTGGGGTTTCGAGAACCCAGGACTCGAAGCCCTTGGGAAATCTGATGCACTAGAGATTTAGGTTTTTTGTGCATTGCCAATTGTGAATGTGTATCTGTGAGCCTTGAAGCTGTTATGGTTTGAAGGCATGTGTTATCCGGATGCATTGGGCCTGCTGCAAGCTTCCTATAGTTATATACTTTATAATTTATTTATTTGCTTAGGGTCTGTAATAATTACTTATAATAACGACTGGCAATAGTGAATTGGGAAAATTGGGCCTAGTTTAGCATTTGCATGAAAATTGGGCAGAAAACATGTTTTAGGTGTCCGTTTCTTTGAAATGTTTTCACTGATATATGCTAGATATCTTTCTTATATGTTATTTATATTCTGTTACTGCATGCAACAAATAGCATGCCTATAGGTATTTGTTTCAATACATTCTATTGTTGTGCACGGTAGATAACATGCCTATAGGACTTAATTTGTTCAACATGTCCTGATCTATTTTTAGATGTTATGCCTATAGGACCAAAATAATTCTAAATGTCCTTTCAAGATTCACACTACTACATTTAGATAACATGCCTATAAAATTTTGTCCAGCTATCACTTAGGCAATATTGTAGGCTAATTGGATTGTAGGTATAAAATTGCTATCTTCCTGCTGCTTGAACGCGCCCAAATATGAGAAGTAATAAAATCAGTAGGCAAACTAATTAGGTATTTACTACCTCACCTTAATGAAAATGTTGTATATATTGTGCTCATCTAGATATCCTGCTACAGGACTTTAAGTCGTTTAAAACTATTTATTTGAGGCGTGCAATTGTATGTTTATTTGTGGAGGTAATGTGAACCCCTTTAACTGTTCCTTTTGTGACAGTTCTACCTGTTTTTATTTGACGCCTAGTTTTCTCCTTTTAAACACCATAGGTAAGTCTAGAACCACTTTAACTAAAGTTCCTAAGCACCTCCAAGACCCTAGGAAAGGGACGAGCAATGCACACAAAAGGCATGTACTTGATATTATTAGAATGCTTAGGTAGCAATAATTAAGGGGAGGGTAATTGGGTAGTTAAGAATATGATGAAATATGCACTAATGCTATGCGAAACACCTCTATTTGGGGAAAGTTTACCAAGTATTGCACAGAAATGATCCTATGGACTAATAAACCTAGGACCCCATTTATTCCCATTTAAATAATCACTATTTGTTTAAACTGCTTAAGACTAATTCACTTAAGTTGAGTTTGGCCAGGACCCACCGTTGTGGACCTCGAGGGGTTCCTAACACCTTCCCATAAAGGTTATTTCGAGCCCTTATCTAATCTCTCGTAATGCAAATTGGTTTATGAGTTATTTTCTTTAGGTTGCCTAACACACCCCAAATACATTAGGTGACAACTCTTCTAATTCCATACCCTTTCCCAATGGAAACGAGTTGTCCCAAAAAAATATTGAAACCTGAATTTGGAGAGGAAATAGGGAGTGCAACAACATGGTGACTCTACTGGAAATATTTTAGGCTCTTACCGTAACGAACTTGTTTTTGTGAATTACTCATAAGCATGCTTTATTATATTAATACATGCGCACCTTTCCCTTTCCCCCTTATTTGGATTTAATTGCCTGTTTTTAAGCATTTATAATTTTCTTCACTACAGAAATTGGCTGTATCCCTGTTTTCTTTCTTAACGTTTTTCAATTATTCAATACTACATTTATCATTTTTTAACGTGCAAATACGTGACAACATGCTATTTATTGTTGCATAAATTATTCGCAAAATCATATGTCACTCTTGCGTAATCAATCCTATAGCAATGCTTAATGAGTGTTTGTGCCTTTCTTATGTATCACCGTTTAAATTCGAAAAGGTGTATTTGTGGTAAAACTAGTCGATCGGCGATACAATCGACGGTTTCATGGCTTTCCTCCTCAAGTTATCCACTTGAGGGTACCAGTCTAGACCTCTCTAGAAGCATTACTCTAATTAATTGTACATGTATCATGGTAAAACCTAGCCTGGTTAATATGTTATCCGCATAATAACCTTTTAAGAGAAGCCTCGTCAAAAAGTCCATCGGGTTTTCCATAATCCAAATGGAGGCAACCACGATTATGAGCATTAATTTTTGAGAAATAAGTGCCAATATACTAATCATTTTTGTATAAATAGTCGGATCTGGAGGGGAAAAGGGCCTAACCATATTTGTTTTGCAAAAAATAAGGCACGAAGTCCCCAGATTCAGCATGGTCTGAAACATATTGGAGGGAGGATCTTCCACCTAGTGATTAGAATCATATGAAAAGGGTCTTGGGAAATTTGCCTTTTTTATTGGGTCTCCAGCCAAACAACATATTAATTGAAGCTGCTATAATGTTCTGGAATAAAGAAAACGCCATATTCTGCTTTGTAACATAGAAATGACCCCATTTATTGGAAGAAATAGGGTGATTTGCTGGGCTACCTTGGGATAGTCCTGGTTTATTGGTGGCGGAAAATCGCTCTACTAGGGGGTTTCTGAAGATGGTGGGGTTAAATAAGAATAATGACTTGGAGTGCCTTAAAAATTCCTGCATAACCTTCGACTTCCTATATGAACAATACTGTCATAGCAGATCTTATCATATTCTCCACCACTTCCTTGAGATGGATCCACCACATGGTTTTTGTGTTCATTGTTTATTTCTTGGGTATGCTAGTATTCCCAATCCAATGGGATAGAATTCACACCGGATTGGCCATGGTAGACAAAACCTTGATGGAGGGGATCGAAGGGCAGACATATATTATTGTCCCTATGATCATAGCAGATATATGCAGGGCATTGGGGCGCTGTTAGAAGGGGTACAAATACTTCGAATGTTGCAATCTGCTTCTGCTAGTTTGACTTTTAGAACATCACCAAAAAGGTCAATACCATCAAGAGCTTCCACGAAGGCCGTGGGTTGACCATATAGCTTTCCATCATCCTAAGAGAATAACTTACATCCCAGACAGGTTTGCTCAACTAGAGAATGCTATAGGATGGGTGTTATTTATAGCAATTTGAACGAGGATCAGGTTCAATGGATGTTCGAGTGCTTCCCTACCGATGAGTTCATCATCAAATCGAGGGACGTCCCACACTTGGTAGTGATGGAGTTTTGGGGCATATACCCTATGCTCTCATGAATGTTATGAGACACGCAGCAAGGAAGCAAGTCATACCACGGGTTGCTAAAATGAGTCACTACAAGGCCGATTTTCAGGATGACGACGTCCCATACAAATGTGAAGCTCGGTACATGTGGCATTTGAAAATTATCATGGAAAAGGACACCATCGAGACAGATCAATATAATATTGATTATGTGTACTTTTATCCATCATGGTTAGAGGATAATATAGTAGGAATATTCGAGCCAAGGGTTAGCCCAGGAAATATAGTCATAGATGAGGTTGCCGAGGCACAAGTAAAGTATGACAAACTACGGAAAATAGTTCACGAGTCTGAGGCCGATCACATGGAGTGACACAAGACCAACATGGAACTAATATGAATTGAGGGAGATGGCTATTAAATCAAGCGAAAGGTTAGAATATTTGAGGTATTGTCTGATGGAATTGGAGGGAAAAATGAGGAAGAAAGTCACCGATTACCATAACGATGAAGCAAAAGAGGGAGGACATTTAGCAAGGGAATACCTATTATTGAACATGCGTGAACTTGGGAATCTGATCGACAAGAGCATCTAGCCCGGAAAAGGTCCTTCAGGGACCAAGTAGATTAGGTTTATTGTCTTTTTCAAATGTAATAAGTCCAAATTCCATTAGTGACTTATCTTATTTAGTGTCATTTTAGATTCATCTATTTATACATTACTGAAATAAGACAATTATTGGCACTGAAATTCTCCAAATTTGTTGTTAGGCCTACCTCGGGCACAATGAGGCTCCAAATTTAGAACGCAAATTTACATTCCCGTAATATACGTTTAAATACTACAAACATTTTAGAATCCTTACTGACTTGTTTGCCTTTTAATTTTCTTTATTTTTTGTTATTCCTATCCCCTAAGATTAGTTCACACGTACTGGCATAATCAGCATATCACACCAGATCTAGAGGCTATCTACCTCCTCATCCTCCGAGTAATTCGAAAAGTAGAGGAAAATCAAAGATGGATGACTTAAGTGGTATTCGAAAATAAAACATTAAGAACATCAAATCTTCAGACTTTCGAAGCACTCCGACCCAGAATGATTTGGTCATGCGATTGCAGAAGAAATACTAGAGTTACAACGAGAACTTGAGCAGGTCCAAAACTTGGCAAACCACTCCCTTACCCTAAACATCTCAGAGGTTAGCCAACAAAACATTCAAAACCCAGCATCTCCTCAAAATACGCCAAACCAACGTCCACAAATCCTCCCACACCCCATCAGTACGCCATACTACCTCGAAACCCCAATCCTCTACCGATACCAACTCCTCTACAACAACATCATCAGCCAACCCAGTACCCAAAAACCACTACTTATCACACTCCTCAATACATATCACAACCTATTCTTGATCCTCAAAACTCAACCAACGACCACCACTACACCCAAATCCCTGGCACCCACCGAAACAACCTCATATACGTGGAAACAATACCCCACTCCACTCAACTAATCTTCTATACACCAGAATCCGCTGAGAAGGACCTGCTTATCAGGAACATGGCCGAGGAGCTCAAGAAGCTGACAAGTCGAGTTTAGGGTGTCAAAGAAGGTAAAAGGATAGAAGGTCCGGACTACAAGGTTTGTTGCATACAATCAGATGTAAAATTGCTGAAGCGTTACAAACCTCCCATGTTTGAGATGTTTGATGGAACAGGTAGTCCCAAGGTTCATTTGAGAACTTACTATGACAAGCTCGTGGGGATTGAAAAAGACAAAAGGATGTGAATGAAGCTTTTCATGAGAAGTCTTATCGAAGATACCTTGTCTGGGTGGCTCATGAGAAGTCTTATCGAAGATGCTCTGTCTGGGTACATAAGTCATAATCCTAAGACGTTGGCTAATTGGGTGAGCATTGCATCAGAATTTATCGATCGATTCAGGTTTAATACAGAAAATGCATCGGATGTCTTTTATATTCAAAACTTATAGAAGAAGCCAACTAAGATTTTCCATGAGTATGCTACTTGGTGGAAGTCAAAAGCAGCCAAGGTCGGTCCATCATTAAAAGAGGAACAGATGAATAAGCTCTTTGTTAGGGCACATGACCGACAGTGTTATGAAAGGCTAATGGACATTGATAATCACAAGTTCTTCGATATTATCAAACTCGGAGAAGGATTGAAGAAGGTATTAAAAGAGGGATGGTAACAAATTTTGAGATATTGCAAGCCACGAACGAAGCATTGCAACTAGGTGGTATATCAAAGAAGAAAGATGTGGGGGCAGTAATGGTGGCTCAAGGCCCAAAATCTCCTCTCATATACCAAACACTTTCACCACATACCAAACACTCCACCTAAATACCAACCCTCACCTCCTAGATATTCTCAACCCGCAACTGCCTATCACACTTATAACACTCAGGCATCTTACTATCATTCACCTCCAACTTGTCCAAATTACCAGAAACCCCAACCTAATTTTGATCGCAAACAACCAAGACAATACATTGCCATTGCTGAACCCATCGACCAATTGTACGAAAGGTCGAGGGCTGCCGGTTATGTCACCCATATTCCTTCTGTGGAAATAGAGAATTCATCTCAATGGTTCGACCTGAATAAAACCCATGCATATCATTCTAACATGAAGGGGAACACCATTGACAAATGCCATACATTGAAGGATTAGATTCAGACATTGATTGATAACAAGGTCATATAGGAAAAAGAAGCCGCACCCTACGTCCGCAACAATCCTATTCCAGATCATAGGGAAGAAGGGGTCAATGTGATAGAAACTAATGAGAAGTGGAATCCTGAGAGATCAATTGGAATAATCAAAGAGGGTGACAATCCTATAACGCCCACAATCACTCTCAATCCTATTCCATTGGTGGTCTAAGTACAGCTGCTAGTTGAGGTTGAGGTAATTGCATCGGTTCCATTTGAGGTGGAAGTAACACCACCTTCAGCCACACCTGTTCCATTTGAGTTAGAAGTGGATACACCTCTCACAGTGACAGTAGCAACCACACCCCCTTCCAAGTCCAATGACATACCTTGGGATTACACTATCAAGATGGAAGAATCTAGTGTCGCGCAGGGAATGACCAGAACTAGAAGGATCTATACACCCAAACATTTAGGAGGATGGAACAAGCAGTCTACTACTAAAATACATGTCATTAAACTACACCGAACGATCTTTGAAGGAAAGTACAAGCAAGGGAATACTCTATCGTCGATCATTTAAACAAGACCCCCGCCCAGATATCCATCCTTTATCTATTGCAACATTCAGAGGTGTATAATAATGCTCTGATGAAGGTGTTAAATGAATCTTATGTGCCTAAAAACATCAACTGTAGAGAAATATGGTAGGGAAAGTGCTTTAGAGTCATAAGGTCACCTTCCGCGAGGATGAACTACCGCCTGAAGGATTAAGTCATAACGGGGCACTGGATATCACGGTATAGTTTGAAGACAAAATTGCAGGGGTCCTAATAGATAGGGATTCAAGACTCAACATTTGTCCATTGGCTAGTCTGAAAATATTGGGCAGAGATTTCCACGAAATACAAGTAGGAAGTATGAACGTGAAAGCCTTTGATGTGTATCAAAGGGCCACAATTAGGGAGATTAACCTTTGTCTGCAGATGGGACCAACTTGGTTTGATGTTGAATTCTAACTGCTAGACATATCCGCTACATACAATCTTATGTTAGGTCAACCTCGGATACATGCCGTTGGGTCGTGGCTTCCACGCTACACCAGGCTATGAAGTTCGAATGGAACCATCAGGAATGTCACGGAGATGGAATTAATCATATTTACACCAATCAAACAATCCCGATTATCGAGAATAGAAGAAGGCTAGGTGGAGAAACTTATCACCATATCAAATGTGTCAACGCGATTGAGAAGTACAAGTGGTGGAGTAACAAAATAGAAAGCTTACTGGCGTGGTCTGGGTATGAACCCGGCAAAGGGCTTGTGAAGGATCTCCAAGGCATTACCAAACCAATACAATTGAAACATCACTGTACAACTTTCAGGCTGGGATATCCATACACCTACCAAGAGTATAATGATTAGTCGCCTTCATGGCATGGTCCTTATCACCCTCTCGAGCAGCCGGTACCACATTTGAGTGAGACTTTTCACAAGGTCAATATGACATGGGGATCTACAGAAGAAAAAGCTTTGGCTGGGTTGAGGAACCTGTTCCTGGACGACAAGAATATGGATTGCAATGTGATAATTAAGGAGGAGGAGGAAGAAGGCCTCACCATTCAGACTGTAGAGAAGGAAGCTATTTTCAAGAATTGGACCGCCACACCATCCTAGGCCCGCGATTCCCTAGGTAGCTTGGCGTTTAGCCTGATTTATTGTTATAGCCATGCTAGGCATTTCAGATGTTTCAGTAATTTTGTTTTAAAGATGCATTTTGTTCTGAAATAATTGCTCGATTCATCGAGCCGTACTTGTTTTGATATTTTCAAAATTTAATCAATGAATTTTTATTTATTATTCATTATTATCTTTCACGTTTTCTTTCTACAACGTTATTATTACTTTTCCTGATGAATCGATGACTGTGACATGTAACGAAACAACACAACATAAGGATAGTGACTCAGAAGAAGGAGATTAAATACCTAAGGAAGTTGTCAAAGAGGTTGAGAATTTTGAGAACAAACCTAAGTCCAACCTGGACGAAACCAAAGCAATAAATTTGGGAGATGCCGATACTGTCAAGGAGGCTCGCATAAGCATTCACTTATTATGGTCATCTGACGACATGACCGGTCTGAGCACATCCATAGTGGCTCATATGTTTCCTACCAATCTATATGTCCGCCGGTAAAGCAGAAACTCAGAAAGTTCAAGCTAGATATGAGCCTGAAAATCAAGGAGAAAGTGACTAAGCAAATCAAAGCCAAAGTCCTTAGGGTAGTTGAGTACCCAACCTAGTTAGCCAATATTGTACCGGGTCCGAAGAAAGATGGGATGGTAATTAAATAGAGCAAGTCCCAAGGACGATTTCCGACTACTAAATATACACATCCTAATAGACAATTGCGCCAAGCATAAACTCCAATCTTTAGTAGATTGCTTTGTTGGTTATCATCATATCTGGATGTACAAAGGAGACGCAGAGAAAATAACTTTCATTATACCATGGGGAGTTTATTACTACAAGATGATGCTATTCGATCTAAAGAATGTGGGGGCTATTTACATGAGATCCATGACAATCATTTTCCATAATATGATACATAGGGAAATAGAGGTTTATGTTGACAATGTCATCATCAAATCCAAGAAGGCTGCAGATCACATAGAAGACTTGCTAAATTTCTTTCACAGGCTAAGGAGGTACAACCTAAAACTGAACCCCGCAAAATGTGCATTTAGGGTCCCCACAGGAAAGCTATTAGGATTCATTGTCTGCCACCGAGGAATTGCTTTAGACCCGTCCAAAGTTAAGGCTATCCAAGAGTTACCACCACCAAAGAGCAAGAAGGACGTGATGAGCTTCTTGGGATGTCTCAACTACATCAGACGCTTCATAGCACAGTCTACAGTCATACGTGAACCCATCTTCAAAATGTTAAAGAAAGATGCTGAAACTAGTTGGACATAGGATTATCAGAAGACTTTCAACAAAATCAAGGAAAACATATCCATATCGCCAATCCTAGTCCCGCCAGAACCTGGAAGACTTTTATTGCTATATTTCTCTGTGCTAGATGGAGCTTTCTGATGCATTTTGGGACAGCATGACAAAACGGGAAGAAACGAGCAATACATATACTACTTGAGTAAGAATTTTACACCTTATGAAGCACGATATTCTTTGCTAGAGTGCATTTTCTATGCTTTTACATGGACATATTAAAAATTTAAGCATTACTTCTGTGCCTATACCACATAACTCATATCTCCCTTTAAAGTACATCTTTTAAAAGCTCATGCCAACCAAGAAGTTAGCCAAGTGGCATATATTGTTATTTGAGTTTTATATCGTCTATGTAACTCAGAAGGCGGTTAAAGGACAAGCATTGGCAGACCATATTGCTGAAAATCATGTGGGAGGAGAATACGAACCATTAAAAATGTGTTTTCCCGATGAAGAAACATCATTCATACGAGAGGACATTGTTGAGGCCTACGACGGTTGGAGAATTTTCTTCGATGGAGCTACAAACTTCAAAGGGGTGGGCATCAGAGCAGTTTTGGCATTGGAAATAGGCCAACATTACCCGATATCTAAAAAGCTTATGTTTTTGTGCACTAACAATATGGTAGAATATGAGGCTTGCATCATGGGGCTCAATTTGGCAATTAATATAAATATACAAGATTTGCTGGCAATTGGCGACTCGGATCTTCTAGTACATCAGGTTTAAGGAGAATGGGCGTTGAAAAACACCAACATACTACCATACTTGTATTATGTGCAAGAATTGATGAATAGTTTCACAAATATAGAATTCAAACATGTACCCAGAAATTAAAATGAGTTCGCAGATGCACTGGCCACTTTGTCATCAATGATACAACATCCAGATAAGAATTTCATCGATCACATCCCGATGAGGATCCACAATTAATCGACTTACTATGCTCATGTTGAAGAGGAATATGATAGAAAACCTTGGTTCCATTACATCAAAGATTATTTGGCGAGAGGAGAATATCCAGAGCAGGCAAACCATACTCATAAACACACTCTACGGAGGCTATCCAATCACTTCTTCAAAAATGGAGGGACCATGTATAGAAGAACTCCTGATCTGGGGTTGTTAAGGTGTGTTGATGCAAAGGAGGCTTCCAGATTGCTCGACGAGATACATGCCGTAACTTGTGGACCACATATGAACGGTTATGTTCTAGACAAGAAAATACTCAAAGCTGGATACTTTTGGTTGACTATGGAAACAGATTGCATATAGTACATACAAAATGCCAACAATGCCAGGTACATGCAGATATGATAAGGACACCACCTAATGAGCTCAATGCAGTAAGTGCACCTTTGTCTTTTGCTGCTTGGAGGATAGATGTCAATAGTCAATCGAGCCCACCGCTTCATACGAGCACCGGTTCATTTTAGTGGCTATTGACTACTTCACAAAATGGGTAGAGGTTGTACCTACAAATCTGTAACCAACAAAGTCGTCATAGAGTTCATCAAGGATCGTACTGTTTGCTGATTCGAGGTTCTTTAGTACATTATCACTGATAATTCCACCAATATCAACAGTTATTTGATGAGAGCCATGTGTGAAACCTTCAAAATTAAGCACAAGAACTCTACAACGTACAAGCCTCAAATGAACGGAGCTGTGGAAGATTCCAACAAAAAAAATTAAGAAAGACTAAGCAAGATGGTAAAAAATCACAAGCAATGACACGAGAAGTTACCCTTTTCCTTATTGGGATACCGTACTACGGTCCGCACAGCAACCGGGGCAACCCCCTATTTACTGGTTTATGGTACTTAAGTAATCATTCTAGCCAAGGTAGTTATTCCCTCTTTAAGGATCATACAAGAAGTCGAACTCAGTGAAGTGGAATGGACAAGGAGCCGCTATGTGCAACTGACACTTATTGACGAAAAGTGAATAAACATGGTATGTCACGGCCATTTTTATTAGAATGAAATGTCTAGAGCTTTCAACAAAGGGGTTAAACCAAGTCAATTCACACCAAGACAATTGGTGTTGGAAAAGACCTTCCCTCATCAAGATGAAGCCAAAGGGAAATTCTCTCTAAACTGGAAAGGTCCTTATATGGTTCAACAGGTGCTACAGGAGGAACACTCATACTTGCAGAAATGGACAGAGAAGTCTGACCAAAACCAATTAATCCAAACGCAATCAAGATATACTATGTTTAGATTGTTTATATTCCTTTATATGATGTAACTGAACTATGCTTGAACTGATTCCCATTTAAGACTGGATACGTAGGCAGACCTGTAAGTTTGGTCATATCTTAATAAAATATTCATTCTCCTATAGGACTAGAAACTGGGGCTGAATTTTGAAGAGGACCCTCAAATTTTCAGAAACAAGTCCAGCCGACGCCATCACAGTCAGGAATCGGTTACGCAACCGGGGCAGAATTTTGAGAAGGATTCTCAAAATTCTAAAACAGGTCCAACACAAGCGGAACAACTAAAAGATCAATCTGGGGGAGAATTTTGAGGAGGACCATGAAAATTATATCGCAACGAAGCTACAATGTCTCTAAAAAGTGTTTCAGTCTTTAGTTCATCTAATTTACTTGTTATTACGTATCACTATGTTTTCTAAACTAAATCTATTTCATCAATAAGTGCATATTTTCAAAAATTTATTTTTATGGCAGCTAGGTTTTACCCAAGGTAACTCAAACATGGCCTTTAAAGCGGAGCAAAGCAAAGCAAGCAGACAAGGGCACAAACCAACCTCTCCCTACGAAACTCACGATTTTTCTTTGAATGTAGGAACAATAAACATAATATGAGTATTATACATATATCAAAGTCGTTATCCTCATAAAAATCAGTCCATCAGACGCAAATATATCACCAGCTAAGAAATATTCTATCCTATCTACTATTCATTCATTACATAAGGCTAAGCCCTACATTCTCTTTTCATGAGACTAAGCCTTGTCTTAGACCTTGCATAAGGCTAAGCCTTGCCTCCACATTTGAATAAGGCTAGGTGTTGCCTTCTCCTTGCATGATAATAAGCCCTATCTCAAATATTGCATGAGGCTAAGCCCTTCCTCCCTCTTTGCATGAGGCTAAGAAATTCCTTCTCCTTGCATGAGACTAAGCCTTGTCTCTAATTTTGCATGAGGCTAATCCCAACCTCCCTCTTTCCATAAGTCTAAGCATTGCCTTCTCCTTGTATGGGACTACTCAAATATTACATGCGGCTAAGCCCTGCATCCATATTTGCATAAGTCTAAGCATTGCCTTCTCATTGTATAAGACTAAGCCCTGTCTCCAATCTTGCACAAGGCTAAGCACGACCTCCCTATTTACATAAGGCTAAGCATTGCTTCTGTTTGCATGGGACTGAGCCCTGTCTCAAATCTCGCATGAGACTAAGCACTGCCCCTCTATTTGTATAAGACTAAGCGTTGTCTCTCGTGAGACTAAGTTTTACCTCCCTATGCATAAGTGTTGCTCTATTGTAAACATTGCATTATCTTCTTCCCTCGGGACTAAGCTCTGCCCCCAAACTCCACACTTTACCATTAAAATTGATTCCCATCAATTACTTGAATTTACCCCACAATCGTTTGCATAAATACCCTGTGATACATCCTACATACTTCAAACTCATAAGCATAACTCCATCTGATATTTCCATTTACAAAAGAACCTTTTTGAAACTTTCTACCAGTCCCGTAACAAAACTATCGGCCTCATTCATCGTTGGGTCAGAACTACACGTGACCTGATTCCTATAAAACCAGGGACATGTAGGCAGCTCAGGGTGTGGCCCATACTTTTAAAAACACCCATTTGGTCAAAATCCGTCGTCATTTCTTTACCGAGCAACTCTTTTATCATTACCTGGTAAAAAGTGGCAGCTGTTGATACAATATATATATATATATATATATATATATATATATATATATATATATATATATATATATATACACACACACACACACGCACTCTTTTAAAATAGTGCATATGTAGTTATAAGCATGCGTAAGCATTTCTATATATTTTTTCTATAACTTTAAAGGCTCCAAATCAATTTATTTCTACCCTTTTATTATATAAATATCTAATAATTATCCTTCATACTATTCTTTATGGTAATCTAACCATCTAAATTTATTATTATGCCAACATAGTATTAATTATTTTTGGTGTATTTTTGTAATTACATTTGTATTTTTAAAGCTAAACTGCACATCTTTTCAATAATAGCCATATTAATATATAATTATATTATTTATGCATAAAATACTATATCATATTTTTAAAATATTAATTAACTATTTTAAAATATTTTAGTGTACTAAAGATATTTTTGGTACTCATATATTATTTATAAATTATTTATTTGTTAAAATTGGGTATTTAAAATTTGACCCCATTTCTAAATAATTTTGGACCTAAATCTGGCCCAATGTCTAGCCCAACCCCTCAAAGCCCAATACAAACGACCCCTGTAATTACCCGAAAAGTAACATGTTCCATAAACCAGGCCCAACCCCCCTTTTAATCATGGTCGTTGATCTCAGAGATCAACGGTCCATATCAAACCCACTCTTTTATGTCCTAAACCCCCTAACCCTAGGGATCATTATCTCATTCATGCTGCCCTTGAACTATCCTTGTCTCACCTCTCTCTATAGAACACTGGATGTCGTCTTTTCCAAATTATCTTCCTCAATGGAATTTACTAGTTATTTACTTATCGTACCCGTGCTCCTTATCTACTAGTTCGTCTGTTATTTTACCTAGTCCGCTTGCCTAAATATGGTAAGCGGATCTTCTAGAAATCGAACCTAATCTGTTTGAATTACTTAATCTTTTCCGTTTCCGTTTGTTTTTTATCTTTTATGGTATGAATCTTTATGTATCTTTGAGATTCTTACTTACCCTAAAATCAGGTTTTTCCGATTTCTTATGATTTGAATCAAAGATGGTTCATACATTTGATTTTAAGTATTATCTTGCTTATATTCATCTTGTGTATATTTGTTATTTTTTGACCGATTTTTACTTACCCTGAATTAGGGTTTCAGATCTTTTCTAAATCAAACCAGATCTGGCTCAATTCTTTTGTTTTGAATAGTATTTTTGTCTATGGTCATCCTATTATATATAGCATGTGATTTTTACTTTATTTCTGTCAATTTATGCACTTCACTTAAAGGTCGGGTTCTGAAATTTCCACTTTTCCTTACTGATTTCGATTGCTTTCCTTTCTAATATTTGATTAATGAATTCCCATTTATATGTATGATCTTTCTCACTATATAAACCCTTCCCCTTTCCCATTTATGACCAGACTATAATCATTATATCTCACTGAAAAACTTAAGTTCTAATTTTGTGCTTTCTTTTCTATTTCATTCTATCTTTGGGTTTGGCTGGCTGAAAGCCAAAGTCAAATATTCTGGGTTCTCTACTATTGTGGTGTTATTCTCGCTTAACTGGTGAGTTGCTATACCTCTGCCAGTTTACCCTTACGTATTTCTGGATTATGTTTATGATCCTATGTTTAAACTATGTTTTTCTCCAGCATGATTCTGTCAAATTGCATGTTTGTTCGAGCTTCTTTAGTTCTCTAATTAATATTGTTAGTTCTGAGACTGTTTGTTTGAATAATCTGAATCCTCTTAAGTGTTTATGCTTAATACCCTCTGATTGGTTTCTTGTATGCAATCTTGTTAATTCTTTCACTCATGTATCCTGATAACCAGTCTTTCAACATACATTTAGTTCATTAGATCTTATATAGCTATTTAAGTTTAGGTAACTAGGCTAAATGTGTATGTTATGGTTGATGCTATCATGTACACCTTTCAGGTTTTAACTTATTAAATGCCATGAATAAAGAACTTTGGAAACTTGCCAATTTGTGTTTTAGATCATTCATTTTAACTTTATTCTCATGTCTAGATTTTGCTATCTATTTCTCTATGTTCTGAGCTCTGTTATGTTGTCTCCCTAAATCAAGTATGTATTTTAGAAAATCCGCCCCCTTTAACCATGGCCTCCTTTTATGTGCTGTTGATGCTACCTTGAATCCCAATCCTAAGATTTTCTGTAAGTTATGTCCTTGACCTCCTCACATAAGCACTACTCGTGGTCCATGTGATACCCTTCTGAACTATGAAATGATGGGGTTTGATCCCTAATACCTTTTCAACTATTATTGAACACTTGTTCTCTCTAAGTATGAGCACTGCACCGGGTTCTAAAAGCCCTTGAGAATGATGATGCACTAGAGATTTGGGTTTTTGTGCTTCGCCAGTGGTCACTGTGTATCTTTGAGCCTTGGAGCTGTTATGGTTTGAAGGCATGTGTTATCCAGATGCATTGGGCCTGCTGCAGGCTTCCTATAGTTATATACTTTATAATTTATTCATTTGCTTATGGTCTATAATAGTTATTTATAATAACGATTGGGCAATAGTGAATTGGGAAAACTGGGACAAGTTTAGCATTTGCATGAAAATGGGGCAGAAAACCTATTTTAGGTGTCCGTTTATTTCAAATATTTTCACTGATATATGCTAGATATCTTTCTTGTAGGTTATTTATATTCCGTTACTGCATGCAACAGATAACATGCCTATAGGTATTTGTTTTAATGCATTTCGTTACTATATGTACACGCCAATAGGATGTAATTTGCTCAACATGTCCTGATCCATTTTTAGATTTTATTCCTATAGGACCAAAATAATTTTGAATATCCTTTCAAGATTCACAGTACTACATTAGATACCACGACTATAAGGCTATCAAATTAATTTATGCATTAAAATACCATGTCTGCAAAGTTTAAAAATTAGTTCTGCACTTTAAAAATCACGTCGATTATTTCTGTATTTAGATACCATGTCTATAGGAAATTTCAAAATCAGTTCTACATTTAGTTACCATATCTATAGGAAATCCATAATTATTTCTGCATTTAGATATCATGCCTATAAGGTTGTAAGATCAACTTTTGCACTTAGAAATCAGGCCTACATGGTTTCAGATAAAATAGCCTGCCAAAATCAGTAACTTTTTGCAGCTTAGACATTAGGTTTATAAAATTATGTCTGGCTATCACTTAGGCAATCTTGTAGGCTAATTGGATTTTGGGTTTAAAATTGCTATCTTCCTGCTGCTTGAACGTGCCCAAATTCGAGAAGTAATAAAATCAGTAGGCAAACTGATTAAGTATTTACTGCCTCGCCTTAATGAAACTGCTGCATATATTATGCTCATCTAGATACGTTGACTTTATTTATTTGAGGCGTGTAATTGTTTGTTTATTATTGAAGGTAAATGTGAGCCCCTTTAACTGTTCCTTATGTGACAGTCTTACTTGTTTTGTTTTACGCCTAGTTTTCTCCTACTAAGCAGCATGGGTAAGTCTAGAACCACCTTAATTAAAGGTCATAAGCACCTCCAGGGCCCTAGGCAAGGGACCGGCAATGCACGTATAAGGAACATATTGGATACTATTAGAATGCTTAGGTAACAATTATAACGGGGAGGGTAACTGGGTAGTTAAGGATATGATGATCTATGCACTAATGCTATACGTAACACCTCTAATTGGAAAAGCTTACCGAGTATTGCATAGAAGTAATCCTATAGGCAGATAAACCTAGGAACCCCTTTATTCCAATTTAAATAATTTCTATTTATTTAAATTGCTTATTACTAATTCACTTAAATTGAGTTTGACCGGAACCCACCGTTGTGGACCTCGAGGGGTACCTAAAACTTTTCCCTCAAGGTTATTTCTACCCCTTACCCAATCTCTGGTAATGCAAACCGGTTTATCAGTTATTTGCTTTAGGTGCCCTAATGCACCCCTAATCTGTTAGGTGGCGATTCTTCAAATTCCATACCCTTCCCAAAAGGAAATGAGTTTTCCCAAAAAAATGTCAAAACTTGGACTCCGCGAGGAAAAAAGGGGGCGCGACATCTTTAATATGGATGTAGTCTTTAATATGGTCGTAGTTTTAAATATTTCCATAGCCTTTAATATGGTCGTAGCTTTTGAGTATATCTCTTTGAAATGTTTTTCGATAACCTTGCAAACATGTCTGAAAGGTTGGTCCCCAAGTATGATGGCCTTGGACTTTACATCGAGGGATGCCTCTATTAGGCCTTATAAATTCGAGTTCAGGTACTCGAATGCGTTGATTTCGATGGCGGTCCCTGAGTATTCGGGGTATATTTTTGTTTTGGCCCTTGAGCCGTTTCTCGTGGAATCACAAGTATGATGTTCGTATAGTAGCAAGTTTCTTTGATACACAAAGTGTTTTGATATAGAATAATTCTTCTTTGGATATTGATACATGCATACATGTTTTGCATAGGGGCTCAACTATTTTATACGAACTCAGTTCAACTGACCGTTTGGCCCATTACAAAGTTTCCCGATCGAGACTCAATGTCCTGAAGCAATTTTATTTCAACAAAGTAGACATTTGAGGGCGATTCCCTTTGGTACTCGAGGCTTATTATAGGAAATCAAGATACCGTTGAATTACTCAAGTTAACATAATAATTGTTGTCTCGCTAAAATCCTCGCCGGAAAAACCCATTTGAAAAAAAATTGGTCTACGAGAAAAAGAGTGCAACTCGTGCTTTAAGGTCCAAAGCTTCGTACCGCTCCTTGTCAAAAACCTACAAGTGTTAGTTGAACAGATAAAAAGGATTAGACAGGGGTCATACCTTCATTCGAATGTTGGATATTTAACGTGATATGCCTCGGCATCAAGCCCCCGTGAATATTGACCTCGATCATTTCTCCTCTCATTTTAAGTAAAGCTTTGCCTAGATCCGATGCCTCTTCAGTTTTTGTTATACGGTTGATATCGATTATTCAACTCTAACTCTCGATCGACGTCTCCTTTGATCCTACCCATGGGATTGCTAGGATAAACGGTCCCTGAAGGAGTCCTCAGTTGATCATCCTCGACTCTAATCTTTGATTGGTACCGATTATATACATCGGCCCGAGTGACAGTCGGGTACTCGGGTTAAATTTGCTTCAACCGATGTGGAACTATAGAACTCCGAGTATTGAGACCTTGAGTGAAAGCTTGAATAGCCCAGTCATCGGTAACCGGAGGCAAATCCATTCTCTCCGCTTGGAACCGGGATACGAATTCTCTGAGCATCTCATTATCTTTTTTCCTTATCTTGAATAGGCCCAACTTCCTCGTTGCAATTTTAATGGCTCCGACATGTGCATTTACAAAACAATCTACAAGCATAACAAACGAATCAATAGAATTAGGGGGTAAGTTGTGATACCATATCAAGACTCACCTTGGATAGAGTCTCCCCGAACTTCGTCATCAGTACAGATTCATTTTCGTCATCTTCCAAGTCATTTCCTTTGATGGCGCATGTTTACGAGGTGACGTGTTCATTCGGATCGGTCATCCCGATATACTTGGGAATCTCGGGCATACGGAACTTTTTGGGGATTGTCTTCAAAGCCGCACTAGGGGTAGAGGTTTTTTGCACGAACTATTTTGAATCTAGTCCTTCTAAGATCGAAGGCACACCCGATATTTGATCAACACGGGATATATAAGTCTTCACTTTTTTGTCATTATCCTCAATCTTATTCTCTTTGGACTCGATTCTCTTGGTGAGTTCCTCGAGAAACATCCTCATAACTGGGGGGGGGGGGGGGGGTCAGTCCCCAAGCTATTATTGTTTGATCTATCCGGCACCGGCTCAGTACGTTGAGTAGTCCCTGGTTCGACCATACTTGGAATTTTATTTTGACTTTGATGGAAATCTATTGAGCTTGTAGCATCTCGTATATTACTTGGAGGCTGATTCTCACCTTGTGTTCCTTGGCCACCAGTTCTGCCTTCCCTACATACTTCCTCTGAGATCTGTGCCTAAATCTACATTTAAAGAAATGTGTGAACTAACATCGACTTGTTCCACATTTGGCACTTCTCCAAGGTTAATGGTGGCACACTGGCTCCTAGAGTACCTACATTTTCGTTTTTCCTATGAAATCCAAGACCGTCATCGCTGTGCACGGGCACATTTTGTTACATGTTTTACTCTGAAAACAAAGAATCTTTGACAAGAAAAAGTGTGAAAATAATGTATGCTATCAGAATAAATACCGAAATAACCAATATTATCTTTAGCTCCACGGTGAGCGCCAAACTGTTTACCTCGAAAATACGAGTAACAGTTTAAATTTGATTTGGGGTATTAAAGATACGTGATTTAGTTCAATACCAATTAATAATCAAGAAATATGAAGGACAGATGAAGGAAATAAGCAAGACCAAACCAGTAGATAAGTTAATAGGCAGTATCGACCTCGAGCCCAGTGACCTAGTGGGTTAAGAACAATGAGGCAAGAACAGTGAAGCAAGAATATTAAAGCTAAAGGACAATTCTAATGAACAATGAACGAAAAAGTAAGATAGTATATTCTTTGCCAAATGATTAGACGATTACAAATGATTAGGGTCGTATTTATATAATAAGGAAACCCTAAATAAGGTACATTTCTATTTATAGTAAGGAATCTAATTGGGACAGCTGTCTAACCGCCTAGTACGGATTCGTACTAGGTCGTATGAATAAATACTGAAATTTATGCCACGATCTTGAAGACGTGACGAAAATCTTGCCCTTCCGTAACAAACTCATAACAGCATTATTCTGAGACCAGTCGCGTTTGGCCTTGATGTTCATCGGACACTTTAATCTTCGAAGCCTCCTATCGGGCTTGTTCCTGGTCTATTTCGATCTCGCTCTTGAAGTGATTCTCGTGCCCACGAAATTGAGTAGCTCCGATTTCTATCATATACATATATGTTGTTTTTTTTTATGGTTAAAAGGAATTTATTATCACTAAATTTTTTTCTTGTTTTGGGTGTTTTTCAACAAATGAAATGACTACGTACTAGAAATTGTCTATTGACTTCTGTTTGGTGGACACGTTCATCGTCCTGCAACCAACCACCTTTATTTGCTCTTTAAGGTCAATGTTCTGATTGCTAAAAGAAAAAACAAAACCAAGCTTATTACTCGCGTTTACATATCCTTCTCAGTATACTAACACTACGTCAACTTTATCCAAGGAAAATTTAACGATTTCATAATAGTGCGATAAGATTTCTAAATACGTGTAAAATCTTATAAATTACCTTTCTATATTTTCTTTACTAAGATTATTTGGAGAGTCAAAAAGATTTTTCTTTCTTTTGAAAGATTTTAAATAATTAACTTTGTTGTTTATAGTAAAAATTTATGAATTTTTAAATATATGAATTATATTTGAAATACTTAAAGAGTTCATGTCCGAATCCGTTAGAAAGAATAAGTAAATGGATTACCGTTCTCAGAGTTCTAGTACATCAAATGGAACATCCGGTATCAATTCGGATTTAACCGTACATTAAGGTATCAAATATCTCATCATAAATTAAAAAAACCCTCATATATTCCTCTTACTAAGGCCCTGTTTGTTTATAAATTCTTTTTTATTTATATTTTTTTAAAATGTATTTGTCCATGAAATTTTGTATGTTTTTGATTTTATTTTTTTATCACTTATTTTTTCAAAAATTTTAGAAATTTTTTTTCGTCACTCACAAAACTGCAACATTTTATTAAAATGAAATGCTCTAAATGTAATTTCAAATTCTAAATATTATTTTCAACTTAATTCCAAATACTATTTTTCTTCAAAAATTATAATTTTTAAGTCCAAACCCCTTCTAAATTATACGAAAACTCAACAATTCTTTTTCCTCTTCTTTTTTCTTTTAAGTCTTTTCGTTTTGGTTTTTTTTTTTTGGTGGGGGTGAATTGAATAAGTTGATGCCTGTCTAGTGTTTTGTGTAGGTTAGGAGCAGGATCTGATATGTCAAATCATGTAGTTGGATTTTTGGAAGTTATTGGATGGAGCTGTTGGGGCAACCTTATATATTTGGCTCTCAATGATATGTGCCCATCTGGCTCACACTTGGCTTTGCTTATATATTTACTGGCTCCACATTTTTATTTTTTATGGTCAGTCAGGTATTGAGAGTAGTCAGCGGTAGTCTGTCTTGTCAAACACAGTACCCAAATACTAGTTGGCACTCCTAAAGCTGCAGCAGCAATACTGTGGGTAAACCTAGAGGTGTCAACCGGTTCCACCGGTCCGGTCCGGGTCGATTTTTTTTCAACCCGTCGGTTACCGGTCCGGGCCGGGCTGGTTACAAACAATAACGGTTTTCACTGGGCTGGGTTGAGACAGGCTTAGATTGAACCGTACGAGTTATGGGTTGTAATGGTCCGGGCGGGGCCGGATTGCGTTATTTTGTATTATTTTTTTTTAGAATTATGTATAAATATTAAGTTATATTAATACTTTGTAATAATTGAATGAACATAACAAAAGATGGGAAAAAAATTGCACTTATTGCAAGTGCTACTTTATTTCTTAAATTCAAATCGAAAAACTAAAATGTATCTTAAGTAGTAAAAACTTTACATCTTTTGTAACAAGTAGTATACTAGTAGTAATCCGAATCATCAAATTCTTTGCATTGCCCTAGCAAGTTCATCGTAATCAATATGAACCGATTGACCTTCTTCTGGCGTGTTAAATTCGGATGGGTTTCCATGCGTTAATATATCTCCAAGTTCTTCGTCTTCTGGGCTATCAAGATCTTTCTTTCCTTGATTTCTTCGTTCCGATCTAATCCAATCTCTTAAACATACTAAAACTTCCAAAGCATTGCTTCCCAATGAGTGGCGTGTGTCTCCAAGTTGTTGTCTTGCTTGGCTAAATCCACTCTCGGATGCAACAGTGGAAATTGGCACATTCAGGACATCCCGAGCCATAGCGAAAAGAACGGGAAATTGCTTTGCATTTTCATGCCACCAGCCTAACGGTGAGAATTCCTTTGTGCGAGGCTCCTTTTGCTTCTGCAAGTAAAATTGAAGTTCATCAATATTCCTACTACTACTTTGTGTGTTAGAAAAAGTTGAAAATATATTAAAACTATCAATGCCTTCTTCATCATCTATATTAGAACTGCTACATTGCATAGCGGGATTTACATCTGTTGAAGTACGAGAATTATCACATTGAGTTGCATAATAATTATATAGATGTTGTAAATGTTCATTTAGCTGGTTCATAGAATCATACAAATTTGGGCTTTCAGTGGGCCCAATCTCCATATAAGTATATAAAGCATTCATTAATTGGTGACAATCAGACATTTTAATAGAAGGATTTAAAACTGCACCAATTAAGTAAACTGGAGGAATTGGAAAGAAATATTTTTTGAATTTCGCTTGCATATTTACAACAACATCCGTATATCTATCTTTCTTCTTAAATTCATATAGTAGCAAAGAAATTTCAGCTATATGTACTAAAGCCATAGTAACAGTTGGGTAATATGCGCCAGAAAACACAACAGTAGCAGTATAAAATTTATGTAAAAATTTAACAACATCACTAATGACCTCCCAAGTATCAGTTGTTAACATACGCCTAGGATCAGTACAATGTGCATTAGCAACTTCAGTTATTGGAAATCTATATTTGTAGCAACATTTTAAAAATATATACGTATAATTCCATCTAGTAACTATTTCGTCTGGCATGAATCTAGGTGAAAGGTTATACTGCATACACTTATTCTTAAATTCTCTTATTCTAGATTGTCTATTATTTCCCTAAATAACTCCAACTGCTCTTCTAACTTGAGTAATCTCAACTGAAAATAAATCGAGCCCACTTTAACAATTAAATTGTAAACATGACATGCACACCTAACATGAAAAATATCATCAAGAAGTGGTTGCAAATTCAATTTTAAAATTGAAACTGCAGCATTATTGTTTGAAGCATTATCAAAAGACATACACAAAACTTTTTGGTTTAGATTATAAAATTCAACAACTTCAATAATTGTACTACTAATAAATGCAGCAGTATGACTCTGATCTTCATCATATTTAAAAGCAATAATACGTTTTTGCATACAAGTATTATCATCTATCCAATGACATGTAATTGTTAAATAATCATTTCCATTAACAGCATGGCCAATATCAGAAGTTAGACATACTCTAGAAGAAAGGTGACTAAACAAATAACGTATGTATGTTTGATATTAGCCGTGAAGTCTAAAGATGTCTGCTCTACAAGTACTTCTAGGGATACCTTTAAACAAAGGATTGTATATCCTTCGAATATATATAATAAGATAAGAGGAAGAAGCAAAAGAAAAAGGTAGACAACCCAAAGCAATCATTTTCGCTAATTCCTCTCGATCCCTCATTTTATCATATTTTAGGAGACCTCCGGTAGTAGGGTTAATTGTTGTTTGACTTCTATCCCCATTAGCTCCCCATTCTATAGGATGGTTAGTCGAAAGATGTCTAATAAGTGTCCCAGTCCCCCCTAAATTACCTCCGATCAAATGTTTAAACGTTTCGCTACAAAGTTTGCACTTAACTCTATCAGTACCTTCTACTATATCAGAAAATTTCCAAACAGGACTTCTTTTTTTACGAGTAGAAGTTGGAGCCACTGGTGGTCTTCTACCGCTTGTTGCACTAGCAACTCCAACTCCAATACTACCAACATTTCCACTACTAGGTGTAGGTGGTATCTCATCTGCTATTCCAATTTCATTATCTTCTACTCCGTAATCTTCTTGTAATTGTTCATAATCAATATCTACATCTTGCAAATTAGGCGATGATTCAGAAACATGTGTTATTGGGTCATTACTATTACTACCAGAAGCTACAGGACTACCTCTTTTTTTACTTCCACCCCTACCAGTAACTTTTCTACACGCTCTTTTAGCAGCATTTAACATATTGTAAAAATGAAAATATAAGCTAAATCAAATATGCAATTAAATTATTAAATAAGAGAAAGAGTTGGAGAGAGTACACCGAATTCGACAATAAATTGAGCACTTGATTACGCAAATCCGGTGTTACCACGAACAAACGTCAAGCAAGTATTTCAATGTTGAACACTTGAGCTTCAAGCTTAGAAGAATGAGAAATTACGATAAATTAAATTGTGGAAAACAAAGACAATAAAATTATAAAATTAGAATATGAATTCTTGAAAATTGAAGAGAAGAGAGTGATTGTTAATTTGAGAATTGAGAGAGAGATTGATAATTTTGAGTGAGGAAATGAAGAAGAGGGGAGGGTATTATAGATTTTAAGAAGGGTTAATAATGTAATTTAATAAATACAAAAAAAAACAAAAAAGTGGTCATTTCTGAAAATACTCCCGTTGGCCAACGGTTCTGGACCGTTGCCAACGGTCCTGTGGGGCCCACATGCTCAGAAAATTTTTTTTTTTTAAAAAAATTTTTGACCGTTGTATCGGTCCGGGTCGACCGGTTCAAGCACTGTTTTGCTTACCGGGCCGGTCCGGTCATGGGTCTTAATCCTAAAATCCTAACCGTTCTAACCCCTCCCCCCCAACCCAGCCCAGCCCACCCCTTAAGAACCGGGCCGGTCCGGTCCCGGTTTATACCGGGCCGGTCCGGTTCGGTCCCGGGTCAACCCGGACCAGTTGACAGGCTTAGGTAAACCTTTACACAGACATGAGCCGAAAGGTGTAGGTCACCTCTCTTGATCCCTTTTTTTGTTTTGTTTCTTTTCCCTATCTTTCAAAGTTTTGGGTACCTGAAAGGCGAAGGACTCCAAATATTTTCTTTCAAACTTCGACTCCTCACTACAATTTAAAACCTAAGCTAGATAGGTGGATACGTGATATTTCACACCTAATTTAGTTGGAATTTTTTTATATGAGTTTGTTCTTTGTTTTAATCAATGTAAAGGTTGTAGAAATAGTGTATACTTGCCACTTTTCCATCTTCTTTATGAAAAATCGCCATTGTTCTCAAGTTTCAAATTTCGTAAGTGGAACTCCTAAGTATTATCCTGGAGTTTCATTGTTATGGAGTTTTTTTTTTTTTTGGTCGAAAAGATATAGCTATATTTACAGATGATTAAACAGGTACAGCATAACTATTACGTAGATGCCTAAGAGGCATCATTTGTACAGTACTAGAGTTTGTGACAGGCCTCTCATATGGGAAACAATACCAGAACTAGAGCTAGTAGTTAGTAAAATATTACTATCACCGGCGGATCTAGGATTTTAAGATCGTGGGTACTCACTTTTCTTTAAGTGCACAATTATTCGAATGCAAAAGTAAAAGACTTAATGTGAAAACTACTAATAATATTATCATTACCAACAGAACTTCTAGTCACAATTCACAATTTTGATCAACGACTTTTCATATGTTGAAAACAGATGAATAATGGCATCGTTGTTTACAGTTGAGAATATCTTACGCTCTACACAGCAAACTAAACAACTATTTAAAAATCCATCACCTATGCTATTACGAAGCTCATTTTTTATGTAGTTCATGGCTGAGAAAGCACGTTCCACAGAAGCGGTAGCAACAGGCAGAATGAGAGTCAACTTGATAAGTAAATACACTAGTGGCCAAGTTTGATGCAGGTCTAAATTAACCAACACTTTAGAAAGGTCACTAATTCCCTTCATGTTGATGAACCTCTTGTCATGACCACGAGCATAAACTATAAAACTATCAAGCTGGAAACTACGATCCCGGAGCTTGTTACTATCAAACTCATTCAGATAGTATTGAGTCAACTTCATTATTCTGTTCTTGTCAAAATTATCAAATGAATTAAGTGGATTTAAACTAGCCATACCGAGAAGTAAGTCGGTACACATGGCATCAAAACAACTTCTAAGCTCTTGACGATGCAAATCAATAACACCATTAAATATCTCAACGTGCAAGTGATGAGAGTATGTAACATCGAGTGCTCTACGCTTTGACTTCCCAAGAAAATAGAGAGCATCCATCTTTGGGATCAATATCTCATGTTTATCACAAAATGAAGAGACATCATCCATTAATGATTGAAATTCACTATTCCTCATCCTTTGTAATCTTTGCTTTGTATGAGTGAGGAGTCCCATAGCATTGACAATATCTTGATCCATCCTTTGTAATGAGGAGCTCAAATCATTTGTCATCATTAGAACTTTCCACATCAAGTTCAACATAAAAACAAATTCAAATTCCTTAATCTTAGTCACAAGACTTTTAGCAACAAGTCTATCAGCATAATTTGGACCTTCATGAGTAAAAAATTCAAGAACATGAACAATTGATGAAAATAGGACAATGAGGTTATCTAACGTTACGAGTATCACCTAGTCGTTGAATCCCACGTTCTTGATTTAGTCCACGTCCAGTATGCACTTTACCTGATATGAGCAACTCCTCTAATTTTTCAGCTTGATGTTGTCGAAGCAAATCCCTGCGCTTAAAAGATGAGCCAACAATATTTAACACATTAATAACTATACAGAAAAAGTCATCTACAACTGAATTCTTCTTTGCAAGAGCCACAAGTGTTAATTGCAATTGGTGAGCAAAACAATGAATGCAATACGTCGGTGGAGTTTCATTCAGAATCAAAGTTTTAAGACTACGTAGCTCTCCTTGCATGTTACTAGCTCCATCATTACCTTGCCCACGTATTTAAGATGGACTCAATGAGTGATACGAAATAAAAGAGTTGATTTCCTTCTTCAATGATTGAGCAGATGTATCATTGACATGAACAATACCAATATCTCTCAATTACTTCCCCCTTTTTGATAACATATCTTAAAACAAGTGTCATTTGCTCCTTGTGTGATATATCCTTCGATTCATCAACTAGTATCCCGAAAAAAACCCATCCAAGTCTTCAATGATAGCTTTGATTGTTTCTTTGGCACAAGCATAACAATATATTTCTGAATCATTGGGGAACACATCATTTTATTTTTTGGAGCATTTTCTAATATAATACGTCCAATATCTGGAGCGATATCTCCATACCATTGCAAGAGTTCAAAAAGATACCTTTATTTGTAGAAGATTGACTCTCATCGTGCCCACGAAATGGAAATCCTTGTCTCGAAAGAAACCTAGACACATCGATTGAAGCACTCAAACGATGTCGCGACTCACTTTTTTCTTTCTAGGATTGCTTTCCAAAAGAAGTGAGAATTGATTGTGATTGATTCATTAAATCAAGAATCCTATTGAAACGCTTATTGTGGATGCTATCTACCTCTCCAACATGAGCTTTAAATCTTTCTATAGCCTTGTTCCAACATTTAAAGCCATTTTTTGTAAAAAGCATCCCCCATATTTCCATGAATAATGAATTTCATGTTCATTTTTGAATAAATAACAACACAAACAATATGCAGCATCTTTTGATATACTGTACTCCAACCACTTTGAATGCTGACCCTTAAACCAACCAGGATAAAACTGACGCATTGTCTTCAAAAACTTAGTTTTAGGAAAATCATTACTCGTAGGCTGGCAGGGTCCCATTTGAATATAATATCTTCTAATTTTATCTCGTATATTAGGGCTATATTCTACAATGGACTTCCTATCCCTCGGGTCAGTATTGGAAGATCCTAAATTATGATCTGAAGAGATATATCCCTTTGAATTTCTGGGGTACGGATGATGCAACAGATGAATGAGTAGAACTAGAACTTGATTGCCCAACTTTTGATCTTGTGACAAACTTATCCATCTCGACACAAAAGATTGATGAAATATTCCTACAAACAAGATTTAGTTCAATTTAATTTCATTCGAAATTTACTACACATAATTTAATTAATTTATATTGGGAAAACCATTCCCCTCAAGCAATAATACAAACAACACGGTAATAATGATATAACTATTTAATTTTTCGAAAGACAAGATGAAAACTTACAATTTCTTAAGCAATGAGCTGATGAACACAATTTCATCAATCGCACAATTCTCCAATATTAATAACCTACATATATTTTCAAAATTAAGTTTTGGAATCAAGCAAGTTGGTGACAAAGTTAATATTTTTCATTGAATATGCTTTCAAAGAATAAGCGATAAGCATGAAAAAAAATTCAAAATCCTTCTAAGAATATTTTAAATTTCTTACTTCAATAAAAATACCAAATCTTATTACCTTGTATTGTGTTCTGATTTTGAGATTGTTGTGAATGACGGGAGAGTTTGCTAATTGTGTCGTCTATTTTATTCTTCATTTTTCCCTCCTCCACGTTCTTAATGAGAAGAAGGGTTTACTATTAAAGTTTTATGTAAGATGGTCAAGATGACATTTCTTATATTTAAATCTAATTAATTATTGATATAGTAAAGCCTAAAGGTGAAATAGAGTAGGAAAAGGAAAAAATAAAAACAGAAAAAGGAAAATTTAGTTCAAAAACAGAGGAATAGGAAAAGTATAACTTTTCCACAAAAGTCAAAAAGCTAACAAAAAAAATACTAAAACGTAAGAATCAGCCTAAACTAAAACCTAAAGGGAATAGGATAAGTTTTTTTTTTGGATAACAAACTTATCATTACAAATTTATAAAAACATGAAGTTGAAGTGTAAGAACATCATACTTCTCACTTCTAACAAACCAATAGGGGAAAAAATAAAACTAAAAAGCAATTTATGCCTTTGAATTTAATGCTCTTTGGCTATATTTTGAGACCAAAAATTATTTTGATTAAAGAAAAGAAGATCAAAAACCTTGAAATCCATGATGTCTGATCCAAAATCTTGAAAACAATAGAGAAAAGAGAATGAAAGCTTTGATTCAACATTCAAACTGCTGCACTTTTGCACACTTGACATGTAATCTTCTGCATAAGCCATTTCTTTATGCACTCAATATGATGGTAGTGTCCACATTCAAGTCTTCCTATTTCATCATCAACTTTGTATCCTTCTTGGCAAACAATACATTTCCAGGCTTCATCAATGGGGATGAGAAGTGAAGATGAGTTAATTGTTGAGAGCTTAAACTTTCTTATATATTGTCCTATCTTCTCTTCTGCTAAACCTGAATAGGAAAAGTTTAAATTTTCCACAAAAGACAAAATCTGACATTCAAAAATATAAAAAGAAGTGCAGTGAGTCAGTGACGAAAATCGAAAGAGATATATCCCTGTGAATTTCGCGGCTATGGATGATGCAACAGATGAATGAGTAGAACTAGAACTTGATTTCCAACTTTTGATCTTGTGACAAACTTATCCATCTCGACACAAAAGATTGATGAAATATTCCTACAAACAAGATTTAGTTCAATTTAATTTCATTCGAAATTTACTACACATAATTTAATTAATTTATATTGGGAAAACCATTCCCCTCAAGCAATAATACAAACAACACGGTAATAATGATATAACTATTTAATTTTTTGAAAGACAAGATGAAAACTTACAATTTCTTAAGCAATGAGCTGATGAACACAATTTCATCAATCGCACAATTCTCCAATATTAATAACCTGCATATATTTTCAAAATTAAGTTTTGGAATCAAGCAAGTTGGTGACAAAGTTAATATTTTTCATTGAATATGCTTTCAAAGAATAAGCGAGAAGCATGAAAAAAATTCAAAATCCTTCTAAGAATATTTTAAATTTCTTACTTCAATAAAAATACTAAATCTTATTACCTTGTACCGTGTTCGGATTTTGAGATTGTTGTGACTGACCGGAGAGTTTGCTAATTGTTTCGTCTATTTTGTTCTTCGTTTTTCCCTTCTCTACGTTCTTAATGAGAAGAAGGGTTTACTTTTAAAGTTTTCTGTAAGATAGTCAAGATTGCCTTTCTTATATTTAAATCTAATTAGTTATTCATATAATAAAGCCTAAAGGTGAAAGGGAGTTAGAAAAGGAAAAAGTAAAAAGTAAAAGGGGAAAATTTAGTCAAAAATAGAGGAATAGGAAAAGTATAACCTTTTCACAAAAGTTAAAAAGCTAACAAAAAATACTAAAATATAACAATCAGCCTAAACTAATACCTAAAGGGAGTAGGAAAAGTTTAACTTTTCCACAAAAGGCAAAAATCTGACATTCAAAAATATAAAAAGAAGTGCAGTGAGTCAGTGACGAGAATCGAACCTGGGTCTTGCTTTCAGCAAAGACTTTAACTCCCACTTCGGAACCACAACACCCATCAGTCGTTTTGTTTAATGGGTGATCACTATAATATTATATCATATTTCTTATATTTTTGTTATAGCTATACCTTGTTTACGTCAAGGTCAATGGGTGCTTGAGCACCTAAAATTACCATGTAAATCTGCCCCTGATTACTATTAGTAATTGGTAGAGTCATTGCTAAGGAGCTGCTATTACACATAATATTTAAGCTAGAGAGAGATTGCGTTGAATGCGTAATATCCTTCTTAAACAGCCTTCTTTGGAGTGTGCCCTTGTGATCTCGTTGATAAGAATACATAGCAAAAGTTGGTGATGTCGCAAAAAGTAAGCATTGCTCCTGTGCATGCATGGATCCATATCTAGCTAAGCTATTTGCAGCACAGTTCTGCTCTTTGCAGGTATTTTGTAAATGTGGACTATTCAGTTGTTGGAGCAATAATGTGCAATCATTAATGATATTAAATGCATTGTAGGTGATTTAGACATAGCGATTATTGCATATCTATCCGTCTCAATAATGATTGGTTCGAGATGTTTCTGTACAACACTTTTCAGTCCCACGAGGAGTGCAAGGAGTTCTGTTTAAACACTGTTTCCTTCGTTCACAGATCCTGCAAAGCCTATAATTCAGTTGCCTTGGTAATTGCGAAAGACAGCACCAATACCATAATTGCCTCGTTAGGGGAGCAAAATCCATAAATGTTTAATTTATAAGTGACTTGATTGGGTGAATGCCATTTGATACGGAGAGGTGATATGGAATAAATTTTAACAACATAATTTGTTAAGAAATAATATTCAACAACTCTTTTTAAAATAAAAGGTATATTTAAACTTATTTTTTGATGGTCCAATGTACGTTTATTTCGTATAATCCAAAGCTGTCATAAAGCAAATGGAATGAGTGTTGTTTATGGAATTTTGTAAGGTATTGATACTGGGGGTGAGGAGGGTTATGTATAAGTTGATACCAACTCATAACATCATTTTGTGATGTTGGAAAAGTTGTAGTTGTAATTGAAACCCTAAGGACATTCCAAAGTTGTAGTGCATTTGGACATTGTTGAAATAAATGGATAATTGTTTCAGTGTTCAAAGTACACTGTAGACATGTGGTTGAACTGATAATACCTGGTTTTGTGGTGAGATACACAGCTGTTAGAAGTCTGTCATGATAAATTAATTAAAGGAAAAAAGAAATTTTTAGAGGTATTAGAAGTTTTCAAATCCACTTGTGGAGTTTATTGTGTGTGTATCAATAGGAAAAGTGGATTTTATTAAGGTATTGTACATTGATTAAACAGAAAATATATCATTTCTGTTAGGGCCCAATATATTTCAAGGGCAACGAACTTTCTTATCATAATGTCAGACATAATTAAAACAAAATTAGGAGGAGCAAAAATACCTTAATTTTCTCAAAGAGATTCTTGAGATAGTAGAGCTTCGTGCTGATAACGTGTTATAAAACAATAAAAGAACAAGAGCAATATTGCAGAGAAAGAGAGAGAAAATTCTTATTGAATTTTGGGGTGGTCTACAATGGGGTAAGACCCCTCTATTTATAGGAGGAAAAATAACTTAGCGTCAAAGTAAAACTCTCTACAAGATAGATATTCACTCTAATTAGAATTCTATTCTTAACACTCCCCCTTGAGTGTCTACTCAATAAGTAATGTGCCTCATTAAAAACCATAACTAAAATAAAATCCAATGAAAAAAATAATTCTAGAAAAGGAAAAAGAGTACACATATTTAGTAATGCGCCTATTGGTTGCCTCATTAAAACCTTGCAAGGAAAACCCAGTGGGACAAAATCTTGTAAGGGAAAAAGAGTGCAACGCGCATTAACTCCCCCTGAAAAGAGCATCAATTCACATCCTTGAGCCTTCGCATTCCAAGCTTGTCTACCAGCTTCTTGAAGGTTGACGTTGGTAGAGATTTTGTGAACAAATCAGCCATATTATCACTTGAACGAATCTGTTGCACATTGATATCACCATTCTTTTGAAGATCATGTGTGAAAAATAACTTTGGTGAAATATGCTTTGTTCAGTCTCCTTTTATGAATCCTCCCTTCAATTGGGCTATGCATGCTACATTGTCTTCATACAAAATCGTGGGTAGTTTGCCACATTTCAAACCACATTTGTCTTAAATATGATGTATTATAGACCTCAACCACACACACTCTCGACTTGCTTCATGAATAGCGATTATCTCAGCATGATTAGATGAAGTAGCCACAATTGATTGCTTAGTCGATCGCCAAGATATGGCAGTGCCTCCACAGATAAACACATAACCTGTTTGAGATCGAGCCTTATGTGGGTCAGATAAATATCTAGCATCAGCATAACCAACAAGATTAGGACTGCAATTATTGCTATTAAATAAGCCCAAATCGGTAGTCCCTTTTAGATACTGCAATATATGTTTGATTCCATTCCAATGTCTCCTTGTGGGAGCAGAGCTATATCTTGCTAAGACATTAACTGAAAAATTTATGTCAGGCGTTGTAGTAGTTGCAAGATACATTAGTGCGCCAATTGCACTAAGATATGGTACTTCAGGACCAAGTAGCTCTTCATTCTTTTCTTACGGTCGGAATGGATCCTTATTCACATCAAGTGATCGAACAACCATCGGAGTACTTAAAGGATATGCTCCATCCATGTAAAACCGTTTCAATACCTTTTCTATATAGGCAGATTGATGAACAAAAATTCCGTATGCCAAATATTCAATTTGCAAACCAAGACATAATTTTTTCTTTCCGAGATCTTTCATCTCGAATTCCTTCTTTAAATAATCAATTGCCTTTTGGAGTTCTATAGGAGTTCCAATAAGGTTTATGTCATCGACATATACGGCAAGTACAACAAATTCCGATGTTGTTTTCTTTATAAAAACACATGGGCAAATGGCATCATTTATATAGCCTTCCATTAATAAATACTCACTAAGACGATTATACCACATTCGTCCTGATTGCTTTAGACCATACAAAGATCTTTGCAATTTGATTGAAAACATATCCCGGGACTTTGAATTATGAGTGTTTGGCATTTTGAATCCATCGGGAATTTTCATGTATATCTCATTATCAAGTGAGCCATAAAGATAGGCAGTAACCACATCCATTAAATGCATATCAAGCTTTTCAAGGACACCAAAACTAATGAGATAACGGAAAGTTATAGCATCCATTACGGGTGAATATGTCTTTTCATAATCGACACCAGGCCTTTGAGAAAATCCTTGTGCAACAAGGCGTGCCTTATATCTTTGTACCTTGTTTTTCTCATTTCTCTTGCGTACAAAGACCCATCTATAGCCAACAGGCTTAACACCATTAGGTGTTTCAACTATAGGCCCAAAAACTTCACGTTTTGCAAGTGAATTGAATTCTGATTGGATTGCTTCTTGCCATTTTGGCCAATCAAGTCTTTGTCGACATTCTCCAACAGATTGAGGTTCAAGATCCTCACTTTCTTGTATAATGCTAGATGCAACATTATATGCAAAGACATAATCCACCACTATATCCACTCGATTAAAATTTGTCTCAATATCGATTGGATTTATTGATAGTTCCTTATTTTCCTGAGTCTCGGGCTCAATGGATTGTTCATGAATCTCAGAATTTATTAAATCGTGAATTTCCTCATGAGATTCTTTCGTAGTGTCATTTTGATCATTTGCTTTTCTTTTTCTAGGATTTCGATCTTTGGAACCTAATGGCCTGCCATGTTTTAGGCGTGCTTTCGACTCATTAGATATGACACTAGAAGATTGTCCAATAGGGACATTGTTGGAAACACGTTCTCAAACTAACGTGTGTTGATTCATGTAGGTTTTGATAAATGCCAAACATTGAGGCAAGCATCGGTGATGGAACAATAACAGTCCAAGTACAAGATGGATAGTACGCGTTCAAGAATAGAAGATGAAATCCACTGTTGAGTAGGTCTTAATTTGTAATCTTGACTCAACGACTTATTTCTAATATTGGCTCTCACCTAAAATGATTTTCATAAAATCATGCATCATAAGTTTTTAAAGAAATAAGTTGCATATTTGCCAAAATGATTTTTAAACTCGTTTTGAGAAAATTGGGTTTAACAATCGATTGTCTTGAAGAAACAATCGATTGTCAAGTTCTATACTTAGTTTTTAAAATGTTGTCTTGAGACAGAAACTTCGTTTGAAATCATTTTTGAAGCAACAATCGATTGTCACTGTTCAACAATCGATTGTCAGATTTTATACTTAGTCTCAAATTTTTGGACAACTTACAGAATGTTTTCAAAATCTTCAAAAATGAAGAACAATCGATTGTCACTATGTAACAATCGATTGTGCTCAGTGATATTTCCAAACGGACTTCTTCCAACGGCTTTATCTATTTATGGTATAATCTTTACTCAATCTTTTAGTCAAAAAGTTGCCAGAAATATTTTGGATATTTGAACAACAATCGATTGTCTAAAGTTAACAATCGATTATCATTCTTTTTAAATTCAACAGAAATCTTTTTAACCAGATTTTAAGGAATCTGTCTGTTGAAATTTTGCTTCAACAATCGATTGTGTAATATCAACAATCGATTGTCAGGCAGATTTTCAGGAGTGTTTTCTGGAACTAAAAGCAACGGTCTATTGATCTAATTTCTCTATAAAACACTCTCTGAAAATCATTTTTAAAACAACAACACTGCAGAAAAATTACAAAGCATACATTACATTCTTGTGATTCAAATTTCATATCTTACATTGTGTTTTTGAGAGCCAAGATTATTGATTAAGTTGTTGTGTTCTTGAGCCATATATTTTGTACTCATAATCCACTCTTTAAGAGAGTTCTTGTAAAGTGAGTAAAAGAGTGTTCTTGTTAAACACTTGTAGTAAGAAGAAGTGTTATATTTCTTCTTGTAAAGTCTTAGGGATAGGTTTCCTTAAGCGGGTTGGTTGAGGCTTGTATTGTATCAAGTTCTCAAGTTGTAAAGGTTCGTTAGGCACCCGGAAGCTTAACAAGTGAAGTCTTTGGGATTGTATCCCCGAGAAATTGAAGTCTTTGAGGTGAGGAACCTCCGAGCAAATTGAAGTCTTTGAGGTGAGGAACCTCCGAGCAAATTGAAGTCTTTGAGGTGAGGAACCTCCGAGCAAATTGAAGTCTTTGAGGTGAGGAACCTCCGAGCAAATTGAAGTCTTTGAGGTGAGGAACCTCCGAGCAAATTGAAGTCTTTGAGGTGAGGAACCTCCGAGCAAATTGAAGTCTTTGAGGTGAGGAGCCTCCGAGCAAGTGTTTGAGATTTGTGTGATTCAAGTCTCAAGTGTAAAGGTTTGTTGGGCACCTTAAGCTTGACAAGGTTGTTAGTGGAAATCTCGAGAGAGTCTCTCGGGGACTGGACTAACCACAAAGTGTGGCCAACCAGTATATATCGTGGTGTAATTTATTTTTACTGCATTTGTTTATTTCCTGCAAAGTTTAAATTCCGCAAGAAAACGCTTAATTTTATTAATACGCTATTCACCCCCCCTCTAGCGTAGAGCGTTATTTCTAACAATTGGTATCAGAGCCATACTCTCTGAAAAACTTAACAGTTTGAGAGAACCATCCATGGCTTCTACTCATGATTCTTTTGCAGGAATCGGTGAAGGAAACTGCTACACCATGCCTCCAATATTTGATGGAAACAACGAAGAAGAGGTAAGTATCTCTAACTCTCACTCGTTCGAAGAATTACAAAATGCATATGAAGACTTGTATGGTGAATTTTGTAATGTTGTCAAAATGATTAGAGATTTGAAGAAATCACTTTCCCAGCAAGAATTAGATTTTCAGAAAAATCTCTCTTTAAAAGAAAAAGATTTTGAAGAACGTCTCTTATTGAAAGAAAAAGATTTCAAAAATCAACTTTCTTTAAAACAAAAAATTTTTGAAAATCTGTCTCTTGATAACGAGAATCTTGTAAAAGAAAATCAGTTTTTGCAAAATGATAGTGTAGAACTTAGACAAGTCGTTAAGACTATGCATGAAGCTTCTTATGTTGATAAATGCTCTACTTGTACTTCCTGCGATTCTTTGAAGTTAGAAAACGCAGAACTTAGGAAAACTTTAGAATCACGAAGTATAGATGTCCCTAAGGTTATTGAAGAAAAGGAAACGTCGAGGAACAATCAACGGCATAAAAGCAGAAATCCCATTAGAAATTTTACTGATCCACCTAGAAATAATTCTAGGGCTGTAAATGAGTCTAGGACAAATTCCTTTAGACCACCTAGACATTACGCTAGGATGTATGAAAACAAGTCTAAAACTAACGCCTTTAGATCACCTAGATACAACTCTAGAAATTGGAATAATGAATCTAGAGTTAATCACTTTACATCGCCTAGAATCAATACTAGGACTATTGTTGATAAGCCTAGAACGAACTACGTTAGACAACCTAGAAATGACTCTAGGATTCTCAACGCCTCTAGGAATGACTCTAGATCACCTAGAATGTATTTGGCGCAACCTAGGCATTGGCACAATCCGAACGTAGTATGCCATTATTGCAATCGGATAGGTCACATTGCACCTGTGTGTTTTGCTAAACATAGAAATTTATCTTTTGGTTATAATTATCATTTGCCTAACCCCAAAGGACCCAAAAAGATATGGGTACCAAAAACCTCTCCGTAGGTATTTTTGCAGGTGTGCTTGAAGACTACAAAATTGTAGTAGATGCGCCAAGCACGACACCCAAAAGGCATCGAGAGGAATTTCGGTTAGCTATTCTTTTTTTTATAAAACTGAATATGTGCAAATTATTAATGTTGACAGTTTTGTTGATATATGGCAGCTGGTGTTATTAACATATAAGTTGTCAACTTGATTCTCACCCTGAAAAACGTTGACATGCGTTAATTGTAAGAATCAATTTGTGAAATTTCTTGTTGACTATACTTGTTGATTGACATGCTGAAAATTCATTTTTGATTACTAGTATCAACTATTTAAATGCTTGATCCATGCTTTGACAAATGTTGATTTGTGCATTGAATGAGTACCTACTAAATCATGTTTAGTTGAATTATGTCTTGACAATTTTTTTTAAACAGCAAAGTGTTTTAAATCATGTTTTAATATATGGTTTGATAAATGCCTTTAGCATACTCTCATAATCGATTTTCAGAACTTAAAACCTTTTTGGTCTAGTCCACAATCGATTGTTCACAGGCACAATCGATTGTTCGTGTTTTTCTGAGTTTTCAAAAACTCTCTGCTTCTTGCAGATTTTTCAGGAACTAAGTGTCAAATAGTTCAACAATCGATTGTCCCCTTTCAACAATCGATTGTCAATCGGTAAAAATCTCAAAGATTTGTTACCATTCTGAATTCTGAACTCAACAGCTATCATTTAGCATCGTGTCAGTTCAAAATAGGCATAAACGCTCTTGAAATTTTTTAAAGGCTAGGCTTTCATTTTTATCATGCCCAATTGTATGTGTTGATATGTCTTTGTTAGCCATCCGTATCAATTCTCCTTGAATCATGCTTTGTTTTGGTTCTCATTATTGCAAATGCGCTTAATGGAAATATTTGACATTTGTTGCAATATGGATCACTGAAAATAACCTTGTGCATCACTGTTAATAAAATAACATTTGATGCATTTGTTATGCTCTCCGTCAAATGGATTTTTCATTGCTTGTGTAACAATCGGTATTTCCTGTAAAATGTCAAATTGATGTGTTTTGCTTAAACAGGTGATAAGATGGTTGATTCATGATTTGACTATCTATTTGAAACAGCATGCGATATATGTTTTGACAAATGCCTTTCAAAATAACAATAGTTTTTTTGATAAAATTGATAAATTTATAGAAGTCGTCATATTTTATATTCCTCAATATCCTTCCTATTCTTTTGTGAATATGGTAAAAGGAATTAGCCTTAATACAATCTTCTTATCAAAAGAAGAAATGTTTTAGGCAATTTGTTACAAGTAAGAGGGAACTTGTGCTTTGAAAGAATTGATTGCATAAATTTTATTGATGATATTTTCTTAACAAATATCTGTTTGGTTTTTGAATTGTTATTATGGTGATAAATTGTTTATATATATATATCGGAAATGGCTTCACTTGATTAAATGTTGGAAATGCAAATGTGCTCGCTTGAAGCCTTCAATTCAATTTCTAGCAAATTGAGATGTCAACGATGGAGGATGACATCAAGACAAACCGGGTATGATCGTTCCTTACTCTACCCTTTAGCTAGTTGAATTGGTATTATATGTCACAAGTATTGATATGAATGTTATTTTGATAAATTGCATAATTGATTAAGTGCATAAATTGTATTGAGTTTTGATTTTCTAAATTGGTATTTATAACAATTGGTGTTGATTATATGTATCCATGATGGAAAATCTATTTTCATAAAAACGTTTTCATCCGAAGAATCATTATCTTCCTCCATGTGTTGATGACGTTGTTTCATTCATAATCAATTGTCATAATTCCAAAATTGATTATAATATATTCAAAATTGATTACCATACTTCCAAAATCAATTTTCAGGACTTAGACCATTTTTTTGCCCAGTACACAATCGATTGTCAAATTCAACAATCGATTGTCACTGATTTTCTGAAATTTCAAAAACATTCTGTTTCAAGCCAATTTCTCAGAATCTAAGTGTCAAACTTGACACAATCGATTGTCAGACGGTATTAATTCAAAAAATTCTTACCGTTCTGCTCTGCTGACCCCCTTTAATCGATTGTCAGTTTCCTTTTCAGAATTCCAACGGGCATATCTGCTCAACAATCGATTGTCTCCAGCAAACAATCGATTGTCTCCAGCGGTCTTCTTAAAATCTGACCGTTTTTGAGTCTTCAATTCAGCCATGAATACCATATCTTCTCCCACTCTATAAGTAGAGATGTATTCTTCATTCTTATCACAACAAAATCAAGTCTAAGTCTTCAAATTCTATCAAAAGCTCTCCTTGCAAATTCTTTGTCTTCTCAAGTCTCTTTCAATCAAAATGCCAAGAAAATCTAGAGCTTCTAAGCAAGATGCCTCTGCCTCTGCTCCTCCTACTCCCGGACTGTTTCTATACCAAGATGGAGATGTGTTATTCTTCAGAAGCGAAGCTTCACTAAGTCGCTTTGTTACAAGATTCGAAAAACGGGATATTCTTCCTCCTCGTTTTTCCACAATGAGGTATCTTGAAAATTTTAGTCTTGCTGTACACTTTCTTCAGCAATGCAATCTTCTAAACTTCCTTCTCCTTTCTTTTGACTTTATAAATGCTACACTCGTTCGGGCATTCTATTCAAATCTCCGCCAGAACGATCAAGGTGATCTTGTCACCTTTGTAAATGGTGTTAAAATTATCATTTCTGATGAATCCCTAAACACCATTGCGTATCTCCCAAATGATGGAGAAGACATTTCTCAATATGTTGGAATAGAAGGAGAATTATTTGACGAAACCTCCTTTCTTCGTCAAGCTGGTCTTGTTAACTATGATCCACGTCTCACTTCTCGTCGTCCTACGATCACGGGAATGGATCCGAACTATCGGTTGATATTCTATTTCATCACCCGAGTTCTCAAGCCCCGAAAAGCAGTCACACCACTATCTCCCAAGAAGATTGTAAACTCATGCATGCCATTTCTTCCGGAGCTCGATTAAATTATTGTAAATTAATCAAGCTTCACATGTGTGATGCTCTCGCCGAAGACAAACATCTTCCATATGCACTTCTTGTCATGCATTTTCTTGAATCCGCCGGCATTATCACGGCAAATGGTCCACTTAAAAATCGGACCAAACACTGGGAAATTTCTGAATCTTCATTTCACAGTGGTGGCGATCATGATAATCAACCTCCTCAAAATCCTCCACAAAATCCGCCTCAAAATCAAGATCCAAATGCGGAGATAGTAAATCATCTTACCCGTATTGAAACAAAAGTTGACACTTTGTCCCGCTATGTCCTAGGATATTTTGACCATATCAACTATCAATATGGCAATCTTGTCCCATTTGAGGCACCGCCGCAAAACATGGACGAAGATGATGATAACGAGGATTAAATATTTTCTTGTATTTTTTCATTAAATGGCCTATGTAATATTTTATCTATTTAATGAAAAGTTGATTTTCATCTGCAATATCTCTCCTATTTCCATTATGCATACTTACATGCTTTCTTTGAATGTGTTGCATAAATTCAGGGGGAATCTTATATTTAGGGGGAATTTCTTTCCAGTGCAAACTATTCGATTATCCCGTATAATAATCGATTATGTTGACATTTGTTGAACTAGCATGCTATTATTAGACTTGTTATCTAGCCACTTTTTTGTTAATGTCAAAAGGGGGAAAATAAACGGGCTATGCATGCATAATATATTTCCCAGGCACCTTGTTATACATTTAGGGGGTATCATCATTTGAAGGGAAATATCTTATGAAACATGAACATGTCTATGATGCATATTGAATTATCTTGAACTGTTATTATTATGCATATCCCGATACATGTTTGCCATTATCAAAAAGGGGGAAATTGTTGGAAACACGTTCTCAAACTAACGTGTGTTGATTCATGTAGGTTTTGATAAATGCCAAACATTGAGGCAAGCATCGGTGATGGAACAATAACAGTCCAAGTACAAGATGGATAGTACGCGTTCAAGAATAGAAGATGAAATCCACTGTTGAGTAGGTCTTAATTTGTAATCTTGACTCAACGACTTATTTCTAATATTGGCTCTCACCTAAAATGATTTTCATAAAATCATGCATCATAAGTTTTTAAAGAAATAAGTTGCATATTTGCCAAAATGATTTTTAAACTCGTTTTGAGAAAATTGGGTTTAACAATCGATTGTCTTGAAGAAACAATCGATTGTCAAGTTCTATACTTAGTTTTTAAAATGTTGTCTTGAGACAGAAACTTCGTTTGAAATCATTTTTGAAGCAACAATCGATTGTCACTGTTCAACAATCGATTGTCAGATTTTATACTTAGTCTCAAATTTTTGGACAACTTATAGAATGTTTTCAAAATCTTCAAAAATGAAGAACAATCGATTGTCACTATGTAACAATCGATTGTGCTCAGTGATATTTCCAAACGGACTTCTTCCAACGGCTTTATCTATTTATGGTATAATCTTTACTCAATCTTTTAGTCAAAAAGTTGCCAGAAATATTTTGGATATTTGAACAACAATCGATTGTCTAAAGTTAACAATCGATTATCATTCTTTTTAAATTCAACAGAAATCTTTTTAACCAGATTTTAAGGAATCTGTCTGTTGAAATTTTGCTTCAACAATCGATTGTGTAATATCAACAATCGATTGTCAGGCAGATTTTCAGGAGTGTTTTCTGGAACTAAAAGCAACGGTCTATTGATCTAATTTCTCTATAAAACACTCTCTGAAAATCATTTTTAAAACAACAACACTGCAGAAAAATTACAAAGCATACATTACATTCTTGTGATTCAAATTTCATATCTTACATTGTGTTTTTGAGAGCCAAGATTATTGATTAAGTTGTTGTGTTCTTGAGCCATATATTTTGTACTCATAATCCACTCTTTAAGAGAGTTCTTGTAAAGTGAGTAAAAGAGTGTTCTTGTTAAACACTTGTAGTAAGAAGAAGTGTTATATTTCTTCTTGTAAAGTCTTAGGGATAGGTTTCCTTAAGCGGGTTGGTTGAGGCTTGTATTGTATCAAGTTCTCAAGTTGTAAAGGTTCGTTAGGCACCCGGAAGCTTAACAAGTGAAGTCTTTGGGATTGTATCCCCGAGCAATTGAAGTCTTTGAGGTGAGGAACCTCCGAGCAAATTGAAGTCTTTGAGGTGAGGAACCTCCGAGCAAATTGAAGTCTTTGAGGTGAGGAACCTCCGTGCAAATTGAAGTCTTTGAGGTGAGGAACCTCCGAGCAAATTGAAGTCTTTGAGGTGAGGAGCCTCCGAGCAAGTGTTTGAGATTTGTGTGATTCAAGTCTCAGGTGTAAAGGTTTGTTGGGCACCTTAAGCTTGACAAGGTTGTTAGTGGAAATCTCGAGAGAGTCTCTCGGGGACTGGACTAACCACAAAGTGTGGCCAACCAGTATATATCGTGGTGTAATTTATTTTTACTGCATTTGTTTATTTCCTGCAAAGTTTAAATTCCGCAAGAAAACGCTTAATTTTATTAATACGCTATTCACCCCCCCTCTAGCGTAGAGCGTTATTTCTAATAGACATCAATACGAATTGGAACATTCTCTGCGGGGATGTGAGATTTTGTTATCCTTTTCAAGTCCGTGAATGCGTCAGGCATTGATTTGCTATTCTTTGCAAATGGATAATATTTTGCACCTCTTTTTCACAAATAGAGGTATGTGGATCAAGATGAGATAATGATGGATTTTTCCACAAAATTTCCCGTTTGGTTTCACCAACTTCTCCCCCTAATTTTGGGAAAAGTGTCTCATCGAATCGACAGTCTGCAAATCGTGCAGTGAACAAATCCCCTGTCAATGTTTCGAGGTAGCGAATAATGGAGGGCGATTCAAACCCAACATATATTCCTAACCTTCTTTGCGGACCCATTTTGGTGCGGTATGGCGATGCTACAGGCACATATACTGCGCATCCAAAAATTCTTAAATGGGATATATTAGGTTCATGACCTAAAACTAATTGCAACGGGGAATATTTGTGATAATTCGTCGGTCTGAGACGAACTAGCATTGCTGCATGCAAAATGGCGTGACCCCAAACCGAAGTGGGTAGCCTCGTTTTTATGAGTAATGGTCTTGCAATCAACTGCAGACGTTTTAATTAAAGATTCTGCAAGACCATTTTGAGTGTGAACATGAGCTACATGATGTTCCACTTTTATCCCAATTGATAAGCAATAATCATTAGATGCTTGGGATGAAAACTCAGCAGCATTATCTAGTCTAATAGACTTAATTGGGTTATCAGGAAATTGTGCTCGTAATCGAATTATTTGTGCCATTAATTTTGCAAACGCAAGGTTGCGTGATGACAATAGGCACACATGAGACCATCTAGAGGATGCGTCTATTAAGACCATAAAATATCTAAAGGACCCACTAGGTGGGTGAATAGGTCCACAAATATCCCCTTGTATACGTTCCAAAAACGTAGGTGACTCAGTTCCAACCTTTGTTGGTGATGGTCTAATAATTAACTTGCCTTGATAACGAGAAGTGCAAGAAAATTCATTATTTAAAAGAATCTTTAAATTCTTTAATGGATGCCAATATGAGTTTTCTATAATCCGTCTCATCATAATTGATCCAGGATGTCCCAATCGATCATGCCAAAGTACAAAAGTATTGGAATCAGTAACCTTTTGGCTTACTGTGGAATGTGCCTCAATTGCACTAATTTTTATCCAATACAGGCCACAAGATAAAGATGGGAACTTCTCAATAACCCTCTTTTGGCCAGAGACATTCTTTGTAATGATGAGGCATTCAAAATTATTCTCATCTATTGTCTCAATATGATATCCATTTTGACGGATATCTTTAAAACTCAACAAGTTCCTCTTGGACTTGGAAGAGAACATTGCATTCTCTATGATAAATATTGTTCCTTTAGGCAGAGTTATAGTTGCTCTTCCGGAGCCTTCAATCAATTTACTACTACCAGAAATTGTAGTAACATCTGCCTTACACATACTTAAATGAGAGAAATATTTCTTCTCTTTGAATATCGTATGTGTGGTACATGAATCAATTAAACAAATATTTGTACAATTGGACGTTGATCCAAGTTTGCTTTGTGAGATATCCATATTTGCTTCACATGGTTTGACAAACAAAAGAAATATACGAAAAATATTAGTATTTTTTATCATAGTTATTCTCCTTTTAATACTCTTGTATCCGTTGCTTAATAATTAAACAATATTTTCAAAATCTGCTGAGGTTAGTTGATTAACCAAATAGATAATCGACTAACCTGTTTCAACGTTTAAAAAACTAGTCGATGAACAGGCAACGGACATAAGGTTAATCGATTAACTAAAGTGATAATCGATTAACTTACTGAAAAATCATTACAAATAAAGCATAAGATGAATGTGTAATCTAAAGTTATATAAAATTTGAACCATATCACAATAATAGATAACTTATGTAAACTATGATAATTGTTTATTCATTAACTACTACGAATAAGTAAAAATAAAAATAACAAACTGCTCAATCTTCTTTAACCATGGATCCATCACCGATCAAGTGATCTATTTTCCCCTCAGGGTGCTCAAAGAAGTCTGCCACATCCAAGTGGGTGATGTCAAAACTATTGTCAGAGACAAAATTGGTTTCAGGGCCTTTACTCTTTAGAGATGCTTGACAAAGCTCAACCAAATGTCTTGGTACACGGCAAATTTTTGCCCAGTGCCCTTTTCCACCGCAACGATAACATATAGTTTCTGAACTATTTTCTTTTGGATTCTCATAATTCCATTTCCGCTTTTGGTGGTTATATCTCTTTGGGGGGTGACTAACACCAGGAAAATTTCTTCCTTGTCCACGTCCACGGCCATGACCCCGACCACGACCACGACCATGATTAAAGCCATAGCCTTTTCCACGCTTAGCATAATGGGAATACACCTTATCTACTTCAGGCAATGGTGTAGACCCAGTGGGTCGATTTTCGTGATTTCTCATGAGCAGGTCATTGTTTCTCTCAGCCACAAGGAGAAGAGAAATCAGCTCAGAGTACTTTTTGAAACCTTTCTCTCTGTATTGTTGTTGCAGAACCATATTGGAGGCATGAAACGTTGTAAACGTTTTTTCAAGCATATTATAATCAGTTATAGTATCTCCACAGAGTTTCAATTTCGAAGTAATTCTAAACATTGCAGAATTATATTCAGAAACAGACTTAAAGTCTTGGAGCCTCAGATGAGCCCAATCATATCGTGCTTGTGGCAAAGTGACCAACATTAAGTTGTCATATCTCTCCTTTAAGCCATTCCACAAGATAAGTGGATCTTTGACTGTGAGATATTCAATTTTCAAACCTTCATCAAGGTGATGGCGCAAGAAAATCAAGGCCTTAGCACAGTCTTGGGTGGATGCATTATTTCTGTCTTTAATGGCGTCTCCAAGACCCATTGCATCCAAATGGATTTCAGCATCCCACACCCATGTCATGTAGTTCTTGCCCGAAATTTCAAGGGCAACGAACTTTCTTTTCATAATGTCAGACATAATTAAAACAAAATTAGGAGGAGAAAAAATACCTTAATTTTCTCAAAGAGATTCTTGAGATAGTAGAGCTTCGTGCTGATAACGTGTTATAAAACAATAAAAGAACAAGAGCAATATTGCAGAGAAAGAGAGAGAAAATTCTTATTGAATTTTGGGGTGGTTTACAATGGGGTAAGACCCCTCTATTTATAGGAGGAAAAATAACTTAGCCTCAAAGTAAAACTCTTTACAAGATAGACATTCACTCTAATTAGAGTTCTATTCTTAACATTTTCCTCATATTGAGGCATAGGTCCACTAATATAGTTGCTAAGCATAAAATTATGGTTGATCCATGGATCATTTCAAAACTTGACTATATTGTCACGTCGTAAGATTTTATTTATATTCTAATCGACAGTAGGTCTATCCTTTTATAATTTTACGCCAAGTAGATGAATTTTGAGTTTTATATTAAATATTGCGGACATAAATAATTATGTTATAGCACTTGTGCCTACAATCGGTGGATTGTTAAACAATCTCCGTGCAAAATTGCATGTAATGCTTGGTTTTTTGTACTTAGGTATTGTATTCCTAATCCCCCTGATCTATAGATTTTGCGATGGTAGACCATTTAATAAGATGTAGTTTTTTCTTCTATGGTGTTGTGCACCAAAAAAAATTTCGTTGATATCGATTTAAGTAACTTAGTATTTAAGCATGGATTTTAAAATATTGCATCAAATGATTAGGAAAGTGATTTAATGTATATTTAATTAAAGTAAGCCTTCCTGCCTTTGATAAAAATTATTTTCCAATCTGCTAATTTATTTTTGAAGTTATCTATTAAGAATTGGTAGTCTCATTTTGAAGGTTGATTAACGAAAATAGTGAATTCTAAGTACTTTCCAATACTTTTTCCTTCATTCATGTGGAATAATTGAAAAATAATATGTTTAATATTGAATTTACAATACTTAGAAAAATAAATTTTGGATTTATCAAAATTTATAGATCGGCCAGATTGTTGTATAAACTGTGTAATACTATTAACAATTGATTCACAAATATTAGCAATAATTTTTTATGTCAGAATAATATCATTGGCAATGAATAAATAAGATAAGTATGGTCCCTCTTTTTACAGTAAAACTGGTTTCCATGCCTGATAATCAACTGTTGTATTAATTTTCCTTGATAACATTTTTAGGCATATAATGAACAAATAAGGTGATAAAGGATCACCCCTGTCTAATGCCTCTTGTTAGGATGAAATATTCAGTTGGGCTACAATTAATTAAAATTAAAGTGAAAGTAGTAGTAATACAAGATATAATTAATTTAGTAATATTTTTAGGGAAATTTAAGTTTACTAATGTATTATGAATGAAAGACCATTCTAATTTATCAAAAGCTTTTTCAAGATCCAACTTAAGAAGCATACTTAAATTATTACCCTTCATTTTTTGGAATTTGGTAATAATCTCTTGTACAATTATAACATTATCAGTAACTTTTTTATTTTTTTGAAAACTAAATTGTGTGGGATTAATAAAATGTTCCAGTGTTGGTTTTAATCCGTTTATTATAATATTTTTAATAACTTTGTAAATAATATTACAAAGACTAATCGGTCTATATTAAAAAATTATAAAAGCATTATTATTATTGGGAATAAGACATATGATAGTAGTATTAATAGAAGACATATGATAGTAGTATTAATAGAAAAAAGGGTGAAGATCATTTGGTCCAGGTGCTTTCAAAGGTTAAAATGATTTTGTTGCATTTATAATTTCTGAATCTTGTATTAGTTGTGTTAGGTAATTTTGATCATCACATGTGAGAACATTAAAAGGAAGTAGATTATTTTTTGAAAAGGAAACATTTTTTTGAGTAGTCAATGGAGTCTTATAATACTGAGTAATGTTCTCTTGTATTTGATGAGGACTTTTTATCCAATTTCCCTCGTGATCTTGAATTATAGTTATTCTATTATATCTTCCATGATTAATAGTAATTAGGTGGAAAAATTTAGTACTTGCATTACCATTATTTAATCACTCAATGCGTGATTTTAACCTCCAAAATTCCTCTTCAAAGTCTTAGTATTTTATTAAATTCTAGTGTTAATGAATGTTCTAGGTTTTGTAAGTAAATGCTAATTGGATAGTGGACAGATTGAATTCCACTTAATCGAGCAAGTATGTTCCTTTTTAAAAAAAATATTTCCAAATGTAGTTGTATTCCATTTTTGCATTATATTAGTAACATTATTAATTGCAGGAAGTAATTGTAGATTATCCGTCCAAATTTTTTTAATAATAGCAGTGAAAGTAGGATATGTAGTCCATATTGTTTCGAATCTAAAAAAAATCCTAGATAATGAACAGCGGTGTAGCTCTAATTGAATGGGATAGTGATCTGAAAGTGTACTGGGGAGGTGTGTCACAAATGTGTCTGTGTATTGATTTAGGCACTCATAGTTAGCTACAATATGATCAATACGTTCTAGTATGTTAAAATTGTTATGCATCACATTAGTCCATGTATAACGAATACCTTTGTAATCTAAATCAATTAGATGACAGTAATTTAGACAGTCTAATAAGTTATTTGAACATAAATTATTGATAAGAAGTCCTCCAAATTTTTCTCCAGCATGTATTATTTCATTAAAGTCTCCCCCAATGATCAATGGTCCTTTATAATGATCATACACATACATTATATTTTTCCATAAATCTTGTCTATTAACGAAGTCAATACTAGCATATATGGTAGTAAATAAGAATTTAAAAGGAAAAGGTTGCACCTGAATGTGACAATGGATTTTCTGTGCAGTAATTGCTACTGGTTCGATAGTAAGAACATTAGATAGAAATAATATTATAATTTCTCCAGATTGTCGTATAGCAGCTACCTCAATCATTCCAGTGAAGTTGAAATATTCCTTAAAATTTTGATGAATTTGACAGCGTGTTTACAATAAAACAACCAAAGATGGCATAATGTAATCAAGTAAAAACCTGAAATTTCTTCAAAAATTAGTAGAATTAGCTCCTCTATAATTCCAAATGATAAAATTCATATGGTTATTGACTGGTTCAAGCATTTGATTGCTCCTTGTGTTACTCCATGTCATGACCCTAAACTCAATCCGTTCGTGATGTCACATCTCGTGAAGACAAGGCCAGCCGAATCACTTCCAATTCACTTTAAGCAATTAAAATAATAACTACTAAGTCTTTAATCAGAAATAAAATTCCAAAATAAGCATTTAATAGTATAATTTGCGGAAATAGAAGCCAGTATAGCCCGACATCGGGGTGTCACCTGTCATGAGCATCTAAATAATACTAACAGTGTAAAAGTCTACTCTAGTACTAAATAATTGAATCAGAAAAGAAATAAGATAGAGCGAGGTTGCACTGGACTACGAATCGCCAAGCAGCTACCTAATAAACCTCTGAATATCTGTTGGAACTGTCAACCCTCAGTAGCTGGAACTGCAGCGCCCGACTCTGCACACAGAGGTGCAGGGAGTAAAGTGAGTACTTCCAACTCGGTGAATATTAAGAATAAATGAAGACTGAATGATATAAAATTATATTAAATACAACATTTAACTATCAGAGACAAAAAAATCAGTAACACAATTTAAACAATGAAATCTCATAAAAATACCTTTTTAAGCAGTCAACAATAGATAGGAAAAATAACTAGGAATGGGAAACACATAAGAACTGCTCCTCGGGCATAATAACATCAAATCAGCTCCTCGGGCAATATCACAGAATAATACCAGCCCCTCGAGCTATGTCTCATGTCACAATGGGTACCCACGCTCATTGGAGGTGTGCAGATTTTTGGAGGGGCCCCTTACGGCCCAAGCACAATATCAAGCCATCTCATGGCATCATAAATAGGCTCTCGGCCTCATATCAATATCAAGCCACCTCATGGCATACAATCTCAGGCTCTCGACCTCATTATCATAATCACTATATTACTGTTGCAGCGTGCAGCCCAACCCAAAAGTATCCTCACAATGCAGGCCCTCGGCCTTACTCAGCCAGAATCTCATAAGCCCCTCGGGTAATAGTAAATATATGCAGCTCAGCTCAAAATATCTTTAAAATATCATTTAAAGTTTCTAAAACAGATTAACATAGCTGAGTTTTTAAAACATTGAAAGATATGGTATGACTGAGCACAAGTATGAAATCAAATAGTGAGTAAAATATCTTAACGATCCCCTAAGGGTTCAAACAGCTGGCATGAAGCACAAATATGTCATGTAGCCCAAAGTATAATAATATCCAATTAGCTACAAAATATATAGAAAAATAGTCATTCTGGATGGACTAAGTCACAATCCTCAACGATGCACGACCCCACGCTCGTCATTTAGCATGTGCGTCACCTCAACGCAGTTGAACATTGTGTAATCCAGCATTTCATACCATCAGAACAGCATTTAAAGTTATTACTCACCTCGAACTAACCCGAAAGCTACTCTACAACATGCTTGCCTCTCGAACCAACTTCCAAGTGCTCCAAATATACCAAATTCAGTTTTTTATCATCAAACTATGCTAAAAGAATTCCAATTGAAAAATATCAATTTTAAGCACAAAATCCGAAATTAGTCAAAACCTGACCCCCGAGCCCGCGTCTCAGAACTGAACAAACTTTATACCAAAATGATATTCGTTTTCTCATAAGTCCTTACATATAAAGAACTCGAAAATTGGAGTTTGTTTGTCCCCTCAAATCATCCCTAGAAGGTCTTATAATCTCAAGCCCTAATTCTTCAAATTTTGGCTTAATTTCCATGATTATTTAGGCGGAATTCACATTAGAATTGAGTTTTAAGTCCAGGAATCTTACCTCCAAGTGATTCCCCTTGAATCCCTCTTCAATCCTCTTCAAAAAGCTCCAAAAACGACCAACAATGGAAGAAATAAACCCCAAAGTCGCAGACAAGACGACTATTTAGACAAAATTACAGAATAATGCACTCCATAAATTGACATTGTACTATTTTAGCCCAGTTAAAAGTTTGTAAATATGTAGCCAAATATCAATAAGATATTTTCTTTTCCCGTCCTCTCTAATCATAACAACCCCATTTATTCCTACATACCTCTGTTATAGATCTCTCGTCATTTTTATCAATAAATATTTAATTTAATTAATAAAAAAATCATATGCAAACAAAACTGAAAAGAAAAATTAGTTCCACATTCAGTCAACACTCATTCGTGCCTTCTTCCATAAATAATACTTCTCTATTTTTTTAAAAAGAATTTTGTATATCTTCAGGTTTATACGTATCTACCACAACTACAAAATGCAAAAACATACGCGAGAAACCTAAAATCTCATCTCATTTAATGCTAATTTTGTTAAATTTCGATTATGATTTGGTGAGAAATTTGGAGTGGGTATTGTTTGAACTTATTAGAAATAGTCTAAGTAGGTTGTATACAAAGTTTGAAATTATTTTCTGGAGACTTGGACTAGTTTTATATAAAATTTGCAAGTGAAAATCGTACAAAACTTTTGTCACCGGTCCTTATACACTTTTACACATTGTTATACACTTTTATACAAAGAGGTACAATATGTATATAGTTGTATAACAGTGTATAAAGATGTATAATCACAGAGTGAAAATATTCTTGCTACACTATGTATAAAGAAGAAGAAGAAGAAGAAGAAGAAGAAGAAGAAGAAGAAGAAGAAGAAGAAGAAGAAGAAGAAGAAGAAGAAGAAGAAGAAGAAGAAGAAGAAGAAGAAGAAGAAGAAGAAGAAGAAGAAGAAGAAGAAGAAGAAGAAGAAGAAGAAGAAGAAGAAGAAGAAGAAGAAGAAGAAGAAGAAGAAGAAGAAGAAGAAGAAGAAGAAGAAGAAGAAGAAGAAGAAGAAGAAGAAGAAGAAGAAGAAGAAGAAGAAGAAGAAGAAGAAGAAGAAGAAGAAGAAGAAGAAGAAGAAGAAGAAGAAGAAGAAGAAGAAGAAGAAGAAGAAGAAGAAGAAGAAGAAGAAGAAGAAGAAGAAGAAGAAGAAGAAGAAGAAGAAGAAGAAGAAAATACGAGAAATTCATCAAACACCTGTAAATAATGTATCAGCCTTGGATATAATAGTGTATAAGTTGTATTTAAACACTATTTTATACTATTTATACAGTATTATACATTATTATACAAATAAATCATATCAATGGAGTTTTATATGTTCTTCTTCTTCCTTGGGCATCCTCTGAAATTTAACGTAAATATAGCCTAAATCTACTCCAAATCACTTGAAATTTAATTTTTGAACTCATCTTAATGATTCCAATCGATTGAGGCAACACCCATTCCAAACAACTAATAAATGAAAAACTCCATTTCTGAAATTTAACTCAAATATAGCCTAAATCTACTCCAAATCACTTGAAATTTGAGTTTTAAACTCATCTTTATGATTTCAATCAATTGGGACAACACCCATTCCAAACAACTAACAAATCGAAAAACTTAATTTGTAAAATCGAATCTTCGAACCACTTGTAATGGTTACTTCTATTTTTTAGATCCTCAGTTAATCACTGAAATCCGGAAAAGAATTGAAGAGAATAACAATAGTAGAAAAATTTTATGGTGCAAAGGATGACATGAGAAGGAGAAGAAGAACGAAGACAAAAGGGGAACGCAAAAAAAAGGGAACAAATAAATAAGGGGTGGGCTAACCGGTGAAAATTAATTTTCAGATTATGTACAACTCGGGCTATACTAGGCTATTTTCTTATGGGTTGTTGGGCCAAGTAATAAGGGATGTAAACTTTCCGACTATTTAAACATTATGCTCTGTCATCTAGTTGTATCTTGCGCTGTGCAGGTTGTACATCCTATTACAATTTTTTCCTGTTGTACACCTTCTGCTAAAATGGACATAACTCCTTGTGAAAATATTCAAATGATAAACGGCTTGAAAATTTAATAGCTAAACTCAAATATATTTCATTTGATAGGTTGTAGACCATATAAATCTTTATATATTCCAAGATATGAGCTTCTAAAGTCGGCTCCATGCATCAGAAAATTCTATCGAAACTGCTCCACCAGCCATCTTCAATCGATCATAACTTTCTTATAAATTGTCCAAATCATAAATGGTTTAATTTTATGGAAACTAAAATACAAGGTCAATAACTTTATGTTTTGTATAATTTCAAATTCTTTGTAGATTTTGATATATGAGCTTCTAAATTTAGCTCCGTGATTGCACTAGTTTCTGTCAAAACAGCTTTCTGCAGAAAATTTTAGCAATTCTTTAGTTCGAAATTCATTCCGTTAACTTTACAAAATCCACCTGAGGCACTCGGAACCTTAACCAATTATACCAAAATGTTCTAAAATATGATTTAAACTCTCTCGAGGCCTCAAATCACATCAAGCAACGTCGAAATCATGAATTATGCTCTAATCCAAATTTTATGAACTTTGAAATTTCAAACTTCTACATTCGATGCTGAAACCCATCAAATCACGTCCAATTGACCTTAAATTATGCACACAAGTCATATTCGACATTATGGACCTCCTCCAACTTTCAAAATTAGAATCTGACCTCGATATCAAAAAGTCAAACTCTCGGTCAAACTTCTCAAAAACTTTCAAATTTCTATGTTTAGCCAAATGACTTCAAAATAACCTACGGACCTCCATATTCACTTTTGATCGCGCTTCCAACTCCAGAATTACCATACGGAGCTATTTCCAGACTCAAAATCTCAAACAAATATCAATATCACTAAGATAAAGTACAACCCAGACTTATGAAATTCCTCAAAAATACTAACTTCCACAATAGGCGCCAAAGCGTTCTCGAATTTTCTAAAATTTGATCTAGACATATGCCCAAGTCCAAAGTCACCATACCGAACTGCTGGAACCTTCAAATCCAGATTCCGATGTCGTTCACTCTGAAATCCAATATTAGTAAATTCTTCTAACTTAAGGCTTCTGAAATGATAATTTTTTTTCCAATTTGACTCCGAACTTCTCAAAATTTAACTCCGACCACGCTTACGAGTCATAACACATAAAATAAAGTTGCTCATGACTTCAAACCACTGAACGACGTGCTAGATTTTAAAATGACCAGTCGGGTCATTACACTCCAATTGCTTATGCTCTCTCCTGGACGAAGATGAAATGTTGGTAGTAGAAGCATTTCAAACTTATCCACATCTAGATTTGTAGTTGGCCTTAGTCAAAAGGATACTGTCATTAGGTTTGGAGGGCACTTTGTTAATATTTTTCTTTCGTATTCCTCCTTGTGGACAGATACCTTTATTCCATCTAGCCATGCATGTATTGGACTTGTATCGCTGTTGTAGACAACTGTTGTTTCGAGTTCTGCCTGAAAATTCATGTCTGGTTTACAGGATTAGAAATGCGTGATGGTGATGGAGTGGGAGTTGGTGGGGTTATTGGTTCCAATAGTGGGAGTGATTGTGGAACCATATATGGTTGAATCCATGGTGTGGCAAGAGTTGGTTAAAGAAGATGTGAATAAAGGTAAGTGGGATACCACACTGAAGGTGTTGGAAGATTGAAAGGGTGGTATGGTGAAATGTGATGTGCTTGCATCATTGACCAATGGTATCTTCCGAATATTTTCGTCCCTAGTTGCATTCCCTCCCCAACTATTTGAGCAAGACCCCTTGCATTGTTGATTAAAATTGTTACCTCTTTGTGATTGGCTTCTATTGTGAAGGTGAGTGTATGGTTTTGAATTCCCATCTCTAGCCAAGCTGCCGGAATTGATGGTGCCTGTGGTGTCCGGACAGTGTAATTGATCGTATTGTTCTCCATGATCAGATGTGAGGGAGGAATAAAATGTGGAGTTTGATTGTGTTGTAGCGAGTGGATGTTCTGCCTGTATGGGTTGTTGTGTGGCCTTCGCAAATAATTGAGATTGTTTGGAGACATGTTGTAAATTGAAAGATACTTGTGAAGGAGTGATTGATTGGAATTTATCTGAATTTGAACCACGCACAAAAGAAGAAACAATGTGAGTGGATGATATGGGCGGTTTGATTGATGGAGTTAGAGTTTGTGTGTTTGAAAGATTTTGAGATATGGCAGTGGAAATATCATGATGAATTTCTTGCATGGAAGGTATAGTAGGGTTTGAGGAGCTCGAAGGTGTAGTGGTAATCAGTGGTGGAGTACTTTGGTTTTTAGTGGATGGATTTTGTTGTATGTTATTTAGGGTTGGTGAGTGTATTGTATTTGTGTAGGGGATGGTGTCTTGCATATGGGAGGGATTAACGTGTCCTTGTGCATGTATTTTAATAGGTTGTGGAGGTTGGCCTTTTCCTAATTAGGCCGAGTGAGTAGGTTGTTTTAGGGATACTTGAGTGGTAATTGTGGGGTGGGAAGAAGAGGTTGAATCAGGATTAGTGAGGGAATTATCACTAAAGTTGTCATTTGTAACAAGCTGAGCAAATTTATTATTGTTAAGAAAAGGTTTAGGTTGTGAAGCATTATCTATATTAGGATTAATAGGAGAGGTAATGTGATTAATAGAAAATTTAGTAAAAGGAAGAGTGTTAGGAGTATTAGTCATCTATATTCAGTCAACATGCATGCCTGATTGTCTTGTAGAACCGACCAATTAATCTTGCATTTTTTGAAATTGATTCCCTCTGGTGTAGTTCATTTTTCCAGCTGACTTAGTGGGAAATTTGACAGTCTTCTATTCTTCAGTAATTGGTATATTTTTTTGTAGTGTTAGTAGGGTTAGTGCTAGTAGATTGGTTCTATGTATAGATCTCAGTGGTATTTGGATTGGTTTGATAAGAACAAACTGTTTGATTATGTCCCATCTGACACTTAATACATAACAAATTTAGACCTTTATACAAGATACGGAAACGGGTTAGACCTGCTCCTAACGTATTGACGCCAGTTTAAAAATGCCCTATGTTAACCTATTTTAAAAAAAATGCCCCTACCATTAACATTCTGGCATATTTGTGCCCCTAACGTATTGACTCCAGTTTAAAAATGCCCATACCATTAACCTATTTTGAAAAAAATGCCGCTACTGTTTTAAATATAAGTACAGTCAGTTGTTAGACTTAGGGGCACAAATATGCCATATTTTTAACGGTAGGGGCATTTTCTTCAAAATAGGTTAACGGAGGGCATTTTTAACCTGGAGTCAATACGTTAGGGGCAGTTCTGACCCTTTTCCCTACAAGATAATTTTTTTTGTGATGTCCAATAAAAATGTGAGTACATAGTGGTTGATCCAAAAGAATTTGAACGCACAACCTAGCATATCTTCCTCTTGTTGTTGAAGATGCACAAGTATTAATGGTTAATAATTTTTCAATTTTGTTTTCCAGTTTTTGTAATATCTGAAAATCATAAAATTCAGTTGGTAATTCAGGTAAATATAACCAAATAATAGAGTAGTTTATTTTTGTTTCGGAAGCCATAAACTTTGGTTCCCATTGACGAACAAATAGAAAATACTTTAATATAAATTAAGGTTCATCTTGTATAACATGAACCTTATTTTCCGCTTTCTGAAATTTAAGTAAAAATTTGATCCTAAATCTATAAATGGTAGATTTTCAGTTGATTTCTATAAGACGTGTATTTTTTGCCGTAGTAATTAATGTCCAATATTTTGACCATAAAATTTAATAATTACTGCATGTTGCCATTGCTTATAAATTCTTACTTTTTCTTCAAGAGAGAGGAATGAAAATGGTTGGATGAGTTGGTGCTTCCAATTCATCATAAAAAATCTAGGAAAGGTTTGGGATGGTTGTGATGGGGATGAAGGTGGAGTTTAAAATTTCGGGACATTGGCTATACTTTAATTACAGAGATTTAGACTTAAAAACGGCTATTTGGGAATTTTTTTCCCCAGTTTTAAATGAATTAGAAAAATTCTAACCAACTCCACCCACTAATGAACTACGGTGGACAGGCTATTGAACTAATTCAATTGGAAAACTTTAAAAAGGAAAACAATTTCCTTTTCCGCGAAATCCCTACACTCTGTTTTTCTTTTAGAAAAGGAACTTTTTAAGTGTAAACGTAAATTTTTTGTTAAATTAATTAATTTTGATTAATTATGAATTAAACCTAGTCAATAATAATATTTTCAGATTTATAAGTAGTTAATATAAGTAATGTAAGATAGTGCTGGTGGGGATCAGAATTAAATACAATATGCATTTAATATTCCAAGAAACTTGAGTAATGATAGAAGAATATCAAGCAATAAATATCGTAAATAGCGTTAATGGAAATAAGGAGAATGATTCACCCAATATTGAATGCGGTGAATGATTCTTTTTTCTGACAATGATGAATGACAGACAAATTCTTGAATATTGGAACTATTCTCGGACCTGATGGAAAAATATGGAATAATGGATGGTCGAATCTTAGTAAATGGTAGTGTTTGTATTTTTTCTAGAGAGAGTCTTCTTCTCAAAAAGTATTTTTATCAAATGAATATTACATACCTTCTCATCTTATCACCTTTTCTATTTATATGGGATATATCCCCAATCATGAATCAATCCCAAAAATATAAGTACAACGATTCAATGGAATATTATATTCTAGTACAAAAACTAGACGTTAGTGCTTTATTCTTGATACTTGACCTCGACCATTATAGACCGTCCAGCTACGAGCCCCACTAATTACTAGTCGACCCTGCCACATCATTTGCTGTAACACCGCTTAATGCTAAATTCCTTAGGGACAAATTTTAACTTATACAGTAAATTCACTTAAAATATTTTTAGGGGATCTTAAACTATACAAAAAATTTAAAAGATAGTTAATCTTAGTATAATGAACTCTCTAAAAGTGAAAATGTGAAAAAATATCTATCCTATACAAGAAATTGCATGTTTTCCAACTGGACTGGGACAGCCTCTTGGATTGTGCTTCTTTCTCCTTAATCTTCTAGCATTTACGCAGTGGAGCATATGATTCTAGAATTAATTTAGTTTGTTAAGACCAAAATGCTATGATGATTTTACTTTATAATTTGCTATCAGGGCCGGGTGGCAGGCCTAACGGAACATTAGACCAGGAAACAAGGTGAAGATAAAGTGTACTTTATCCTTTCATTTCCGACATAGATGGGATGATGTTGCCAATGACCCAGTATCGACAGCTTCCGTGGTAATCGGGTTGCTTTTAGACCATATTTGCTTTTGGATTGAGGTGGCTATTTCAAGAGAAATGCATATTTTTAGTTGTTCCTAAAAATAATAGCCAATAAAAAATAAAGTTTTTTTTTTGTATGTGCATAGTATATGAATAATACAATTAATTTCAGCCGACCCTCCTTTGTTTCAGTGAAGGTTTAGTGGAGGGGTCATCTGATCGAGGGGTGACCTAGGAGACCGAGCACGACATTCGGAGACGTTATCCTCATTTATTCATCATTTCAGGTATGTCCTTATGCATGTTCGAGGAAGAATGCTTGTTTTAAGAGCGGGAGAATATAACGACCCGACCGATTTTTGTTATCACGACCCAAACCGCAAGGTCGCAACGGGCATCCGGTGTCTTACTCAACTGAGTACCAATGTAATATTTCTTTTTTATCATACCATCATGGGTAAGTGGACCAAAATGGTTGTCATGGGATAACTAGAATAAAATATAAAGGAATACTAGACATAGGATGACTCAACATGGTATACAAACTCACACATATGACATATGGGCCTATATGACCGAAATGATCATTTGTATACTCAAAGCATAGGCCGACAAGGCCATAAAATCATCCATATATATGACATATGTCTACAAGCCTCTACGATTACATAAACACCATAAAGGCCGGGATAGGGCACCGTCATACCAGTCTATACATGTTCAAAGCATATTGATTAAATAGGTAGCTCCGGAGGAAGTGAAGTGCACCAACTCCTTTTGTTGAGCTGATAGACTGCTAGGAAGACTGTCAACCTATCTGTCGGGACCAAGGGGCACGAAATTTAACGTCCCCAGCAAACGTATCAGTTCAAATAAAGTATTGAGTATGTAAAGCATAAAAGCAGTATATAAAAGACATGAAACAAAATATGGAGTAAAGAACTCAATCTGTAAGTCTGAATAGCTCTGTGAATCATGAAACATTTGTAATGTCATACATATAAATGTCATATCATGCATATGTATATGCGTACATAACGTCATCTAGCCTCTGAGGGCATCCCATCATATCATCTCAGCCTCTGTTGGCGAAATTATCAATGTATACCAACTGAACAGGTGGTGGTGCGTATATAACATTATAACCTTTTCCCATACCCCATATACATATAATATATGTGTATATAACGTCATCTGGACATGGGTCAATATACATGTATAAATGAATGCAATGCATAAGAGGTAAGTCAATAAGATCTCTCGGGATGTTATAAGATCAATATGCCTCGGTTAATATTATAAAATTAACATTATCAACTTACTTATTTTCTGAGACCCATGAAGATGATATAATAATAGGACAAATGGAAAATCAAGAACATAGACAACCCTAGTACTTCTAAGAATAGAGCCATTTGTGAATGTTGTATGTTTGCTCGTTTCGTTGTATCATATGGATTATGCTAGAAGGAAATAATGGATAACGTTAATATACCTTAACCCCATTGAGCCATTAGTACCTTCCAAGCATCTCTTCAAAAAACTCAACTCAATCTACCATAGCAGAAAGAGATTCCAAATCAATGTTGAGTAAATGCTAAGTCTGTAACATAAGCTAGTAGCTTATTTACGTAAAGTAAGCAATATCTCCCTTGTAACAAGGGTCTCCTATAATACCCTATTCCAACAACAACAACCAAAACAGTCCAGCAACATATAAGTATCAATAATAAGATACCATATAATGACAACAAGTCACAACTACTTCACTTACTGATTCGATATGATTTAAGCAATTCTAGATGTCAATGAGTTTACAAATAATCCAAGTACAACATGTTTTTGGTCCTAGACTATGCAGGCAATAGAATAGTAGTAGCTATGCACAGATTTTCATCACCTCGTGCATACGTAGCCCCCAAAATAGGAGCGCATAACCAATTAACTCACCTATGGGGACAATTCCCTCTTACAAGGTTAGAAAGGGGACTCACCTTGCTCCGAAGCCTATATTCCAATTCAAGAAGGCGCTCAAGCCTCCACATTCAGAGTCGAACATTCCAGAACTATTCAAATAGGGTAACAACTAGTCAATACATGCTCAAACGTTCATATTCTAATTATTAAACCAATTTTCCAACTTCAAATACAAGGTTTCTATATTCATTCCCGATCCCACGCGCCCGGATTCCGATAATTATTGAAGAAAATTGTTACCTATAACCTAAGGATCAAGGAATATATGTTTTTTACTTTATTCCCTAACAATTTTCATGGTTAATTCTCGATTTTACAAAATTCTAGGTTTTTCATGTAAAACCCTTGATATTCCTTAATTTTCACATGTTAAATCTACCTATAATCTATGTATTTAACATATGATGTGTAGAAATTACTTACCTCTTTGATGATGATGGAATCCCTCCTCAGATGCTCTCAAAAATCACCTAAGGCCAAGTGAAAAATAAGAGAAATGGGCTAAGTCTCGGTATAAACAAGCCACAGCTCCAAATGCAGAAGTCGCATTTACGACTCTAGGCTCGCATTTGCGACAATTGAATTACAAATGTGAAGCCTATCCCACCTGGTCGTTGTCGCATTTGCGACAATGTTCTTCGCAACTTGGAAGATGACAGCCTCGCAAAATCGATCTCTCATTCACAAATGGGAACTTTCCCCTACAAGCCCAAGCTCGCAAATGCAAACACCAAATCAATCCGAAGCTATCCCAAATTACACCCGAGCCCCGAGGATCCAAACCAAACACCCGCACAAATCCAAGCTTAGTTAATTCTTTCAACTTAAACCATCCCAAATGAGAATTCTCTTTCCAAATAAACTCTGAACTTCCCAAAATTCAATTCTGGCCACGCGTACAAGTCATAATACCTAAAATGAAGCTGCTCGTGGCCTGAGACTGTTGAACGACGCGGTAGAGCTCAAAACAACTGAATCGGGTCGTTACATTCTCTCCCACTTAAACATACATTCGTGCTCGAACGTGTTGAGAACTACACTAAAGTAGTCTGAAATCATTGTTTAACATCTCATGCACTATCCCATGAACCATCCCATGCTACCACAACTCAGTTGAGTACATCGGCTCAATCTATTCTGAAGATATCCCCTTTTATTCAAGCAAATAAGCCTTAGAGCCAAATTCTAAAATCTGAAATTCTGTGTCATGCATGTTTCCAACACACGAACAACGTATCAATCACCACACGATGCACCAAAATATGACTACATATGTTTGCTGAATTCACACCTTGCACTATTTTACTCATAGGACCACAACAACATCTTCTGATCAATTTAGTCAAAATTCCACGAATCTGATGCACCCACAGCACCACATGACATACATGGGTCTCGTTCTAACTCTTTCAATACTGATACAATGGAAGAGATGTGTAGGAATTCATAACTAGCTGCTGAATCAATAATCATTGGGTCTATACCCTTGACAAGAACTGTCACCCTATTCTGAACCAAATAATGGTCTTAGCTCTTTAATATACTTCAAATAATCATATTGCACTGATCTCAAATTCAATGATCTCGTCTCACCTAGTACGAACTGCTTAGGCAATAAGCCATTATGACATGACCAAAAGCCTTATATGATACAGCGTTGTGCCAATACGCTGCCAATTTGAACGTGATAGAAAAGGAAAATGAACTCTGGAAACGAAATCCAATTACACTGCTCATGAATCATACATGCAACGCGGTCAACAAAATTTAACAAACACCCCGCTCGCGAATAATACATAAGGCACACGTGCACAGCTAGTATGAGCTTTCCTTATAAAAATAGGAAACCAAATGTAACAATCCAACCGGTCATTTTGAGCTCTAGCACGTCGTTCAACGGTCTGAGGCCATGAACAGCTTCATTTCAGGTATTATGACATGTACGCATGGTCGAAATTAAGTTATTGGAAGTTCAGAGTTGATTTGGAAAGAGAATTCTCATTTCCGAAGCTTAAAGTTGAACGAACTAACTAGGATTGGAATTTTGAATAAACATCCTCGGAATCGAGATCTGAAGGTTCTAGCAGGTTCAAATGATGATTTCGGACTTGGGTGTATGCCCAGATCGGTTTTTGGATGACCCCGGAGTGTTTTGGTGCCTATTGTGGAAGTTAGCATTTTAAAAAAATTTCATAAGTTTGGGTTGAAGTGCATTTCAGTAATATCAATGTCCATTTGAGATTCCAAGTGTGAGAGTAGCTCCATATTGTGATTCTGGAGTTAGGAGCACGATGGAAAGTGGATTCGGAGGTCCGTATGTCATTTTTGGAGCCATTTGGATAAAGATAGAAATTTGAAGGTTTTTGAGAAGTTTGACCGAAAGTGGACTTTTTGATATTGGGGTTGGAAACCAACTCCAAAAGTTGGAGCAAGTCCTGACTTGTACGCTAAATTTGAGGTCAATCGAACGTGATTTGATAGGTTTAAACACCGAAAATAGAAGTTGGAAATTTCAAGGTTCATTAAGCTTGGATTGGGGGTTGAATCATGGTTTTAGCATTGTTTGGTGTGATCTGAGGCTTTGAGCGAGTCCGTGTTATATTTTTGGACTTGTGCGGGTGTTTGGTTTGATATCCCGGGGGCTCGGGTGAGATTCAGGATAGCTTCAGAGTGATTTGCTAAGAAATAGGATTGTTGGTGCTGGTATGATCACATTTACGATTCTTGGATCGCAAATGCGACCTCGCATTTACGAGGGTAGATTTTCATTTGCAAGCCTGGGAAGCTGCGTAGAGGACCGCATTTGCGATGCGTTGGTCGCAAATACGACTTCACATTTGTGAGTCCCTCCTAGTATTTGCGAACCTGGGCTGCTGAGTGGGGAATCGCATTTGCGAAGGGGCCATCGCTTTTGGGCGATGCTGTCCTTTTCGCATTTGCGAGGAATTCTGACCAAATGCGACTTTGTTAGGGAAGGATAGGCTTCGCAATTGCGAAGCTTTTTTCACAAATGCGACATCGCGATTGCGATCCTAGAGTCGCAAATGCGACTTCTGCATCTGGAGCTGTGGCTTTTTAATTCGAAATTTAGCCCATTTCCCTCATCTCCCAATTGGCCTTAGGCGATTTTTGAGAGCATTTGAGGAGGGATTCCGTCATCATCAAAAAGGTAAGTAATTTCTATGCATCTTAAGTTAAATACATAAATACATAGATTATGGGTAGATTAACATGCAAAAATTAAGGAAAATCAAGGGATTTAGATGAAAACCAAGAAATTTGAGATTCTTGGAATTGGACCACGATTGTGGGTATGAAATTGAGAGTAAATCATATATATGAGTTCGTGAGGTTATGGGTAAAGTTATTCTTGGAAAATTTTGGAAATCCGAGCACGTGGGCTCGAGGGCGTTTTCGTCAACTTTTCGATCGGGGTTCGGAATTGTTGTGAATTGGGTTGTAATGAATAATTTGTATATATTAATGGGTTTATATAATATTGGCTATTTTTGGAATATTTTTGCATCGATTTGAGTCTTCTAAAGAGCGTGGAATGCCGGTTATGAAACTTCGAATCAAGGTGAGTCTCCTTTCTAATCTTGTAAGAGAGAATTGTCCCATATGTGAGTTAATTGGGTATGAGTTCCTATTTGTGTGGGCTACGTAAACACGAGGTGACGAGAGTCCGTGCGTAGCTACTATTATGATATTGTCCGGTTGTTAGGACCCCAAAGCATGCTATTCTCGGATTACTTGTGAACCTATTGATATGTTGAATTGCTTAAATCACGTTGAATTATTAAATGAATTTCTAACAGGATTTAACTTCACTTTCTTAAGTTATTAAATGAGAATTGGCTTTTCTTTGGAAAATTTTTCCATGATGACTTCTTGATTAACTGCCTGCGTGTGTTTATTTCCTGATGGAAAGGGCCGAACGCCTCGACAGATAAATAGGGAGCGGGCCGAACGCCTCGGAAGATTAAATAGATTAAAACCTCAGCAGTGCACTGTTTACATTTCTGTTGGAGCGGGCAGTCGACCTCGGCATGATTTGCGCATGCTTGTATTGCTTTCCTTAAAACTTATTGAAGCTGTTGCTGCCTTTTCTGGCTTAATAATATATGTATAAATGATGAAAAAGAATGATTTTCTATAAAATAAATAATTGTTTATTTGCTTCAGCCCGTTGAATTATAATTATGTTTATAAAAATCCACGGTTTAATATGATACGGATAAATCATTATTGGATCATTAGTCAGTGTCAAAGTTGACCATCTCATCTCTACTTCTTTGAGATTAGACGGTATACTCATTGAGTATACGTTATTTTTGTACTCATAGTACACTTCTATGTATTTTTATTGCACATGCATATGCATCTCTAGTGGCCTACTGGGCGTAGCAGCGGTTGATACTGAAACTTAGGTGAGCGGCACTTCACGAGGCGACCCGCATCTAGCAGAGTCTCTTTCAATTTACTATTTCTTTTTGTCCAATATTGTATTCCGGACGATTGTTTTACTATATTATTTCTTAGAAATTTCTCATGCACTTGTACACCAGGTTGTGGGAGGATTTCTTTTTCGATTATTAAATGTTAAGTTTTTGTTACCAACTTCGTGATTATTTCTATAAATTTTATTATTCGTTATTTGATATATAAAGAAAAATGATTTTAGACAATACAAAAATTTGGAATGTAGTTAAGTTTTTCAGTTGGCTTGCCTGACAGCTGGTGTGCGACACCACCACGAACCTTAGTAGGTTTTGGGTCGTGACAATATGGTATCAGAGCACTAGATTCTATTAAGTCTTACAATTTATGAGTAAGTCTAGTATATTCTCGCAGATCGGTATAGAGACGCCTGTACTTATCTTCGGGAGCCTACAGGGCTATTAGGACTACTTCCCTTCTTGATTCCTTATCGTGCGAATTGATTCTTGTGAGGCTTATTCCTTTGTTTCTTTCCTACTTAATCTTATGCGACGCGAAGTGCTTGTTATAAATCAAGAATTGAAGAATTGTAACGGTATTACAAATGTGGTGCGGGTGTTTCTCCCTGCGGGGTTATTTGAATTATTATTGTCGCCTTGTGGAAGGATATCCTGTTGTTTCGGCTCAGTAGCAGTACTTCTAAGAGCCTTGAGGCTAGGCACAGGTTGCCATGATGCTTATGAGAAATTATTCTACAGTATTGATATGATGGTAGGGCATATGCTTACATGTCGGGGCAGTGAATGACTTGATGGAAAGTTTACTCAGTGCATGATTTAGAGATTCAGTATTTTATTCTGGCAGGGAAGAGAAAATCGGGCTGAGAGTGTTTAGGTTTGGGTTGATAGGGTAACAAGACTTGTTATTTTGTGAGTGTGGTGGATTTTTTCTTCTATGATGAGGTGTCATTGTCCTTATTTAACGTACTAAGTTCGCCGATGTTATGACCTTCTACAATTCACTTTTGCGAAAAGCTATTGTTAAATAGTATTAAAAAAATACGGCTGTTAGATATGCGGTAGCTCAGGATTGAATTGGTGTTTCTAATGTTGACGGCTCAAGAAAGATGATCTTCAGAAAGGTTTAAATTTATTACCAATGGTGGGTACAAGTGTTATGAAGATAGATTTTATTAAGGCAACAACTGAGAAGCAAAGGATAAGAAAGACATATGGGAAGTTACAGGCGGTGGCTAAAAATTCTAGAAGGCCGAGTATAAGAGGCCAAGGGTCCGAGTAGTCGATTAAAAGGATGAGTTCTGTCAAAGTGGGAGAGTGGCGGAGTTGCATATAGGCATTGTGGTAGGATGAATATGCACTTTAATAAGAGTTTGGAGTGATTTGGGGGAATTTAAGTGATCGGTGGATTGGGGTCTACGGATTTAGTTAGAAGCATGGGCTATTATGCAGCAGGAGACTTGGTATAATGGAAAAGATCTGCTTGAAATGAAGAAGGATACAACAGTACTCGAATAGGAAGGATATTGCCGCACATTTAGTTGATGTCCAAGAGGGATGAATGAACTTGTGCAGCTGGAGAGTGAGCTCGGACTCAGGATGGGATATTGATGGCGTAGTGATTGTACCCCGTGCAACAGCATTGGAATATGCCGGAGAGTGATTTCTATAGGTGGGTTATTCCTGCGAGCAGGTTAGTGATCGCGTGGTTGGCAAGGCTTTTATGAAGAATTTTGTTGGTTATACAGCAAAAAGAATGGTCGTGCGAATGTTGTTAATGATTAAGAGTATTAAAAGGGGGTTTTTACAGTAAAATTCGAGAATTTTGGCGGTCGATTGCTCAAGGTTATGTCAATAAGAGATTAGGAATCCCGGTGATCTCCAAAGTTACGTAATAGTGGCTTCGAGCTAAGTGGGAGAGTCTCACCTTCTATGATTGGGTTGCGTGGTTATTTTAGCCATGGAAAAAGAACATAAGTGGTAGTTTGAGCAAAGGAATTATTAAAGGATTGCCATCGTTGGCCTTATTGTCCAATGTTCTGACTTGGGGAAGAATTCAGGATTATGCTTTGCAAAGATGCGGATTCCAAGGGAATGATTTTGCCAGGCGCTTCACCAATGGGGTATTCATGTGCTAGAAGATTTATGGGATTGATTATATTCGAGGCCAAGTCAGAGCGGGTGGCTCTTAACAATGGCCCTAGTGAATTCAAAAAATAAAGTGTGATGCCTAATGATTTCGAGACTATGGGTATGGTTAAGAATCAAGCTTTATAATAGCCTATGAGAAGAGGCATAGAATGTTCTATTACGTTTTGACTTGTGATGTAGCAATTGTGAGGTATGAACTATTTCATAGGATTTGAGGCAACATGGTCTCGCGGTTCCAGATCACTCAGGGTGAGTGCAGATGGAGTGTGTTATGTGTTGAAAGGATTTATTGTTATTGCTAAGGCAATTGAGGTAAATTGAAGGAAGATATATTGGTTAATCATATTTGAGTTGGCGTATTGGTGGTAGAGTTCATTTCCTTCAACGTGATCAAGTTAGGCATGTGATTTGTGGCAGTACGTGTGAGGCTTGTAGGTCGTCATAATTAATGTTGTTTAGAAGCATTCTTCTGTTATGGCCTGTTATAGGCGGATCCCGAAAGGGCTATGGTGGCTTAGACCACTACTTAAATGTTTTCCTATACTACGGTTATGAGAATTTACATGTGTGTTGCTATGGTTCTCCTAAAGTGAGTCCAGTAGAAAGCTTTATTGGCACGTTTGGTGCAGTGAGTGGTATGGAATTTGAAGTGAGGATCAAAGTTATAGATCTATGCTTACAAGGATGTCACGAGCTCGTATGAGCATGAAAGGAGTTTCGATGTTTAAAGTAAGTTGGTATTGTCGTCAGTATCACATGAGATCAGTGTTTTGTGAAAAAGGATTTGCATCCTGGTTGAGGATTCTTGATCACTTTTCAGTGTTAGTGCGGCCAGAAGTTTGGATGTGCGGACCCGTTATTCATTTCGGAAGGTTGTGGGAGCGTATCCTATAGGAAGATTGTATAAGTATGACATGTAGTCACTTGATTGATTAAAGAATTAAACCAAGTGCGAGGATTGTGGTTATATCATTAATTTGAGAATTTATTCCTGGAGGGCACTATGTTTATTGGGTTATGGACAGTGGAGGTTCGCCCCGGTTATGAGGATTGTTCTTATGTGCTATGAGAAAAAAGGAGTTATTATGTACATTTGAAAGGTTATTAGCTTAGTTAGTGCAATCAGAAATTGCCTTGAGATCAGTAGATTGATTTAAATGTGAACATGGGCTTTATATCAGGCCAGATGTATTCATCTCAGTAATACGCTCTATGGAAGGGAGTCGGGGTGTTATTTCGTTGTCAGCTATTTCATGTAAAGATGCATTGCATCGTGCGGATTGTGAGACGGCTTGGTGAATTTCTTATGTGTTTAGGTCCCGCATAGAGATGAGGTTATATGAGCAAGATGGCTCTTGAGATTCAGATCATATATCGCACTTCAGCTGTGCTCGAGTTTGTGGATTATAGCGTTATATGTCTCCCCAGGAAATGGTATTATGCACTTAGTGTGTTTATGACTAATATTAAGTATTTTGTTGTAATGAGCAATTTATCTCAATGTACATCTCCTTGTGTGAGTTCCATGTGTGGATCGGGTGGCACGCCACCATGGTAATGATTGCTCGGATCGGGTTGCGCGCCGCAACGGTGTGATGTTCAATACAGTTCCCCGTATCTATTTATTATGTTATGTTTCCTATTTTCTGAAGGAAGCTAATATTAGTTGTGCGCCCGCGTCGCATGTATGATTTGTGAGCGGGGTAATTGAACTTCCTTTTCAGATTTCATTCACCTTTTTGTATCGCAATCTAACTGGTAGCCTATTGCCACATTGTGGCATCATATGACTCGTTTGGTCATGTCGGGGTAGCTTATTGCCTGAGCAGTTCATACTGGGTGAGACGAGATTGTTGGATTTAAGAAGATTGTTGGATTTAAGATCAGTTCAATCTGATTACGTGAAATATATTAAGGAGCAAAGATAATTATTTGGTTCAAAAGGAGGTAATGTTTCTTGTTAGAAGTATAGACTCAATTATTGGTTGACTTGGTAGTTGATTATGAATTTCTGCATATCTCTTTCATTGTGGCGGCATTTTATGAGTTATAGTAAGACTTGTGTATGTCATGAGGTACAATGGGAGCATCAGATTCGTGGAATTTTGACTAAGTTGATCAAAAAATGTTATTGTCGTCCGGTGAGAAAAGTGATGCTAGGTGTGAATTCAGCAAAGTTATGTATCCATGTTTGGGCACAACATGTAGTGATTGATATGGTAATCGTATGCTGGAAACAGGTCGGGCATAGAATTCCGGATGTTGGAATTGGGCTCTAAGGCTTATTTCCTTGAATAAAAGGGAATATCTTCTGAATTGATCGAGCTAGTATGCTCAACTAAGTTGTGGTGGCACGGGAAGGTGCATGAGAAGTTAAACAGTGATTCCAGACTACTTTAGTGTAGTTCTTAGCACGTTCGAGGATGAACGTATGTTTAAGTGGGATTGAATGTAAAGACCCGACCGGTCGTTGTGAGCTTTAGCATGTCGTTCAGTATTCTAAGGCCATGAAAAGCTTCATTTCAGGTATTATGACTTGTATGCATGTTCGGAAGTAAGTTTTGGGAAATTCAGAGTTGATTTGGAAAGAGAATTCTCATTTCAGAAGCTTAAAGTTGAAAGAACTAACTAGGATTGGAATTTTGAGTAAACAGCCTCAGAATCGGGATCTGAAGGATCCACTAGGTTCATATGATGATTTCGGACTTAGGCGTATGCCCGAATCAGGTTTTGGATGACCTAGGAGTGCTTTTGTACCTATTGTAGAAGTTAGCATTTTAAAAATATTTAATAAGTTTGGGCTGAAGTGCATTTCGGTGATATCGATGCCTGTTTGAGATTTCGAGTCTGGGAGTAGCTCCGTATTGTGATTCTGGAGTTGGGAGTGCGATCGGAAGTGAATTCGGAGGTCTGTAGGTCATGTTGAAGCCATTTGGCTAAAGATAGAAATTTGAAGGTTTTTGAAAAGTTTGAGCGGAAGTGGGATTTTTGAAATCGAGATCGGAATCCAACTCCAAAGGTTGGAGTAGGTCCGTAATGTCAAATATGACTTGTATTCAAAAATTGAGGTCAATCTGACGTGATTTGATAGGTTTAAATATCAAAAATAGAAGTTGGAAATATCAAGGTTCATTAAGCTTGGATTGGGGGTTGAATCATGGTTTTAGCGTTGTTTGATGTAATTTGAGGCTTCGAGCGCGTCCGTGTTATGTTTTTGACTTGTGCGAGTGTTTTCTTTGAAGCCCTAGAGGCTCGGGTGAGATTCGGGATAGCTTCGGAGTGATTTGCTAAGAAATAGGATTGCTGGTGCTGGTATGATCGCATTTGCGATTCATGGGTTGCAAATGTGACCTCGCATTTGCGAGGATCGATTCGCATTTGCAAGCCTGGCAGCTACGTGTAGGATTACATTTGCGATGCATTGGTCGCAAATGCGGCTTCGCATTTGCGAGTCCCTCCGCGCATTTGCGAAGGGGCCATCGCTTTTCGATGCTGTCTTCTTTGCATTTGCAAGGAATTTTGTCGCAAATGCGACTTTGTCAGGGAAGGCTAGGCTTCGCAATTGCGAAGCTTTTACCGCAAATGCGACATTGCAATTGCGAGCCTGGAGTAACGAATGCGACTTCTGCGTCTGGAGCCGTGGCTTTTTAATTCGTTACTTATCCCATTTCCCTCATTTCCTACTTGGCCTTAGGCGATTTTTGAGAGCATTTTAGGAGGGATTATGTCATCATCAAAGAGGTAAGTAATTTCTATGCATCTTAAGTTAAATACATAGATTATGGGAAGATTAACATGTAAAAATTAAGGAAAATCAAGTGGTTTTGATGAAAACCTAGAAATTTGAGATTCTTGCAGTTGGACCACTTTTTTGGGTATGAAATTGAGATTAAATCATATATTTGAGTTCTTGAGGTTATGTGTAAACATATTCTTTGAAAATTTGGGAAATCCGGGCACGTGAGCTCGAGGACGTTTTCGTCAACTTTTCAATCGAGGTTAGGAATTGTTGTGAATTGGGTTGTAATGAATATTTGAGTATATATGGATGGGTTTATATAATTATTGGCTAGTGTTGGAGCATTTTTGCATCGATTTAAGTATTCGAAAGGGCGTGGAATGCCGGTTATGGAACATCAGAGCAAGGTGAGTCTCCTTTCTAGCCTTGTAAGAGGGAATTGTCGCCATAGTTGAGTTAATTGGTTATGTAATCCTATTTGTGGGGGCTACGTACGCATGAGGTGATGAGAGTCCATGCGTAGCTACTATTATGCTATTGGCTGGGTAGTTAGGACCCCAAAGCATATTATACTTGGATTACTTATGAAACTATTGATAACTTGAATTGCTTAAATCACATTAAATAGTAAACGAATTTCTAACAGGATTTAAACTTCACTTTTGTAAGTTACTAAATGAGAATTGGCTTTTCTTCGGAAAATTTTTCCATGATGACTTCTCGATTAACTGCCTGCGTGTGTTTATTTCCTATTGCAGTGGCCCGAACGCCTCGGTAGATTAAATGGGAGTGGGCAGAATAAATCGGAAGATTAAATAGATGCATCTATGGTTCGCGCCGTTTGACCCTCGACAGTGCACAGTTTACATTTCTCTTGGAGCTGGTCGTCTACCTCGGCATGATTTGCGCATGCTTGTATTGCTTGCCTTGAAACTTATTGAAGTTGTTGCTGCCTCTTCTAGCTTAAGAATATGATGTATAAATGATAAAAGAATGATTTTCTGTAAAAGAAAGAATTGTTTATTGCTTCAGCCCATTGAATTATAATCATGTTTATAAAAATCCACGGTTTAATATATTACGGATAAATCATCATTGGACCATTAGTAAGTGTCAAAGTTGACCATCTCATCTCTATTTCTTCGAGATTAGATGGGACACTCATTGAGTAAATGTTGTTTTCATACTCATACTATACTTCTGTGCATTTTTGTTGCAGGGGCATATGCATCTCTAGTGGCCTACTGGGTGAGCCGCAGCCAGCAGAGTCTCTTTCAGTTTACTATATTTATTTCTATCCAATATTGTATTCCGGACGATTGTTGTATTACATTATTTCTTAGAAATTGCTCATGCACTTGTAACATCGGGTTCTGGGAGGATTTGTTTTTGGATTATTAAATGTTAAGTTTTCTTTAATGACTTCGTGGTTATTTCTGTAAATTTTATTATTCGTTATTTGATGTATAAAGAAAAATGATTTTAGACAATACAAAAATTTGGAATATAGTTAAGTTTTTCAGTTTGCTTGCCTGATAGAGGTGTCCGGCGCCACCACGACCCTTAGTGGATTTTGAGTCGTGACACCAACAAATAAAAATGGATATGGGGAACTGTACTCAGTATCACTCCGCTGCGGTGCGCAACCCGATCGAAGCAACATAACCATGGCGGGGTTCCACCCGATCCACACATAGAACTCACACGAGGAGATATACATTGAGCTAAATTGCTTATTACAATAAGATATAGAATATCGATCACCAGCACGCCAAGTGCATAATACCATCCTTGGGGAGACATATAGCACCATAAGCTACAAACTCAAGCACAAATGAGGTGCGATATACGATCTGAATCTCAAGAGTCATCTTGCTCATATAACCTCGCCTCTACGCGAAACCTCAACACATAATAAATTCACCAAGCTGTCTCACAACTCATACGGTGCAATATATCATTACATGAAATAGCTAACGATAAAATAGAACCCCGACTACTCTTCCATAAGGAGCACATTGCTAAAATGAACACATCTGGCCTGATATAGAGGCCATATTCACATTTAATTTCATCCACCAACCTCAAGTCAATCCTTATCGTACCAAACTAGGCCAATAATCTATCAAAGGTCCATAATAACTTCCCTTTTCTCCCATAACATATAAGAACAACCATCATAACCGGAGTAATCATCCATAGTCAACAACTCAATAAGTCTTGTTCTCTCCAGGCATCAATCCTTAATTTAGCGACATTACTACAACCTTCATACTCGGTTTAAATCTTTAATCAATTAAGTGACTACATGCCACCCTTATACAATCTCCATGTGAGACACACTCCCCCAACCTACCATAACAAATAAGTGGGTCGTACCTCCAAACCACCAGTTGCACAATCACTGAAAAGCGACCAAGAACCATTAACCGGAATGCAAAGCCTTTTTCATAAAACACCAATCTCAGGCGACGCTGAGGACAATACCAGCTTACTTCAAACATCGAAACTCCTTTCCTGCTCTTCCGAGCTCGTGACATCCTTGTCAACACCAAACTGCAACCTTGGTCTTCACTTTAAATTCCATACTACTCACTGCATCCAACATGCCAAAATACGATAGAACACGTTTTTTATCGTAGCTTCAAAACCACTATTAGATTAACACTTCATCATATAAAACTTTCCACTAAACTCACTTCAGGAGAACCATAGTAACACACTGGTGAATTCTCATAACCGTAGAACATGAAAATCTCTAAGTAGCGGTCTAAGCCACCATAGCCTTTCCGGGGCCCGCCTCCACATAATAAGCTACAATAGTAGAATACTTTTTTATTAACACCAATTGCGCCGTCCGACAAGCCTCACACGCACCATCACAAATCACTTGCATAACTTGATCACGCTAAAGGAACTGATCATTACTAGCAATATGCCAATTCGACTATGGCTAATAAATCCATCTTCTTCCAGTTAATACTTGATTTCCATAGAAACAATGATAACTCCATTCAACACTTAACACACACCATCCGTACTCTTCCCGAGTGACCTTGAACCATGAGACCATGCCGTCTCAAATCCCACGAACCACTTCGTACCTCCCAATTGCTATACTACAAGTCAAAACATCATAGAACATTCTGGGCCCTTCTCATAAACTGCTACAAAGCTTAGTTCTTCACCGTACCTATAAGCTCGAAATCATTAGGCACCACACCTTACCCCTTTAAATCCACTAGGACCGTTACTGAGAGTTGCCTGCTCTAACTTGGACCAAATATAATCAACTGCATGATTCTTCTAGCACCAGCATACCCTCTCGACGGAACACCCAACAGAATTGCTCCCCAAGTCTGAACATGAGCCAACAAGGCCAACCATAGCACACATTTAACAATCTCTTTGTTCAAATTACCACTTATGCTCTTTTCCCATTGCTAAAATAACTTACAAATATGCGGATAATCCGAAACCTCACAAGAAGATAACCATAGAACCTAATCATAGGCGGCGGGACACTCCCACTTTGCTTGAAGCCATTTATTGGAATTCGCCAGGATTCTTAATCTCTTATTGACACAACCTTGCGCAATCAACCACAAAAATTTTCGAAATCTTTCTGTAAAACTTCTTTTTATATTCTCAATCATCAGACACATTTACAAAATCGATCTTTTTGTTGTGTAACCAATAGAATTCTTCACGGAAGCTTCGCTAACCACGCGACCGCTAACCTGCTCACAGGGAATAGCCCACCCGTGGAAATAACTTTCCAACATCTTCCAACGTTGTTGCACAGGGTACAATCACCATGACATCAATAACACATCCTGAGTCTGAGCAAACCCTCTAGCTGCATAAGTCCTTTCACCCCTCGTGGACATCAATTAAATGTGTGGCAACATCCTTGCAATTTAATGTTATGTTGTATCCTTCTTCTTTTCAAGCAGCTCCTTTCCGTTATATCAAGTCTCATGCGACATAATAACCTATACTTCAGATTAAATTCGTAGACCCCAATCACCAATCGCTAATATTCTCAAATCCCTCCGAACTATCCTTAAGTTATGTGGTCATCCTACTACAAATCCCATATGCAACTCTACCACTCTCCCACTTTGGACAAACCCTCTTCCTTAATCAACTATTCGACCTTCTCTTCATATACCTGGCCTTTTAGAATTTTTGAACACCGCCTAACGCTTCCCACATGTCATTCCTCGTCCTTTGTGGTTCAGTTGTTGCATTAAATAAAATCCTTCTTTATAGCTCTTAGACACACAAACGCTACTAACTTGAACCTTTCTGGAGATCATCTTTCCGAACTATCGACATTATAAACATCAATTCAATCCTGAACCACTGCACCACGCGATCTCTAAGAGTCACTTCTTCAATACTATCTCACAATTTCATGCTCCCAAGGAGAATTGTAGAAGATTATAACATCTACGAACTTAGTATATTCAATAGGGACAACGACACCTCATCATAGGAGAAAACTCCACCATGTTTGCAACACCAAGCCTCGCTACTCTATCACCCCAACATCTGGACAGTCATAGGCCAATTGCTTTTCTCTTGCAGGGAATAATTGTCGAATCTCTAGACCATGCACTGAGTATACCTCCCATCAAGTCATTTACAGCCCCTACACGTAGGCAAACATCCCACCATCAAATCAATACTACGGAACAATCGTTTATAAGCATCATTGGAAACTTGTGCCTAGCCTCAGAGCCCTCAGAGATACCGCTACTAAGCTGAAACGATAAAATATCCTTCCACAAAGCGATGCTAATAGTCTGATCAACTATACTGGGAAAAACATCCAGCACCACATCTGTACTACCATTTACAATTCTTCAATTCTCAATTTATAACAAGCAGTTTGCATCGCAAAAGATTGAATAGGAAAGAAAAAAATGTTAGAAAATACACTTAACGCTAGAGGGGGGGTGAATAGCGTTATAATAAAAAATAGCGTAAACTTGCGGAATTTAAAAATTGCAGGAATTAAATAAGTGTGATAAGTAAATAAATAGGAACGAACGCACCGATGTATCCTGGTTCACCACAACCCGTGGCTAGTCCAGTCCCCGAGAGACTCTCTCGAGATTTCCACTAACACTGTTAAGCTTACGGGTGCTCAACAAACCTTTACAAACTGAGGACACAAGCCTCAACAACTTTTGCTCGAAGATACAACACTTCAAGACTTCAACCAAAGGAATCACAAGTTCCTTCTTACAATACAAGGGAACAACTTTCCCTTCAAGTGTATAAAAACACTTTGCACTCAAAACAAGACTCTCCTTATGAGTAGATATGAGTAAAATAAATACGCTCAAGAACGCAATAACTTTCGTCAACAATTTGGCTCTCAAAAACTTATGTAATGAATAGAAAATGATGAATAAGAGAGTATGCAAGCTTTAGCAATAATATTGTCAGTTATTGTATTTGTAAGACTGATTTGAAGATGTATTTATACTGTCAAAACCATGCATTACCATTGCCTAATTGCCAATTAAGAATTGCTGATTTTGTGCTATGACAATCGATTGTCAAAATGATACAATCGATTGTTTGCCAATCGTTCCAAAAATCATTCCCAGATTTTACGCATAACAATCGATTATCTAAGACATATAATCGATTACTGGCAACGTTCAAAAAATCTTTTCCAGATTTTACTTAAAACAATCAATTTTCAGAATTATACAATCGATTACTTGGCAACGTTCAAAAAATCTTTTTCAGATTTCACTTAAAACAATCGATTATTAGAAATCTATAATCGATTACCTGACGGTGTTTGAAAATATTTTGGTAACGGTCAATTACACAATCGATTATGCTATGAGAACAATCGATTATTTATCAGTCTTTGATGAATCTAATAGACACTGCCTCAACACAATCGATTGTCATAAGTTCACAATCGATTATTTTGTAGCTTTGAAAAACTCTGATGGACACTGCCTTAATACAATCGATTGTCATAAGTTCACAATCGATTATTGTGTGGCTTTGAAAAATCTGATGTACACTGCCTCAACACAATCGATTGTCATAGGGTACACAATCGATTGTCATGCAGATTTGAAAAATCTGATGTACACTGCCTTAACACAATCGATTGTCATAAGTTCACAATCGATTGTCATGCAGCTGACTTAACATAATCGATTATCATAAGTACATAATCGATTATCTTAGTCCAGATTTTAGAGGCATGTTTAAAAATCATTTTGACTAACATAAATATGCATGATTTTAAATCATTTTGCTTTAAATTAAATATGCATGATTTGATAAAAATGTTTTTACGAGAGAAGCCAAGTCTTGAGTCAAGTTATCGGATCAAGATCACAATTTAAAGAACGACTCATGTACAACTTTATTTCTTGGTCTTGTGCTTGAATCTCGTTATATATCAATTTCACGCTTGTGCTTGGACCTCGTCATATGTCAATTGCACATAGTTTGTCATTCATCAAAACCTACAAATATGAACACACGTTTAGTATAGTGCCTTGAGAACGTGTTTCAACAATTTTCCCCTTTTTGATAATGGCAAACCTTAAGCGGGATATGCATATTAGAAAATTCATAATGACGATCCAAGACAAGTATAGATATGCAACAAGTATATAGATATGCAATTGGTTCCCTCTCAATATATGAATTCCCCCTCAATTTATGCCAATAAAAATTAGGTGCATATCCCTTATTCTTCCCCCTATTGATACTAGATAATCGATTATATACTAAAGAGAAATCGGTTATCCTTAGGAGAAATCGATTATTCTGCATCAATCTTTATAATTCCCCCTGCCTTTAAGGCGATACCTGCAAAAATTCGTTAGACGTCTCCGACGCTCAAGTTAGAAATCATGTAAAAGGAAAAATCCAATGCATGACTTAGATCAACGTGGAGTCAAGAATCCCGAGTTCACTACGAATTCGGAAGAAGGACTCTTTCTCTAAGGGTTTTGTAAAGATGTCGGCCAATTGATCTTTGGTTTCAACAAATTCAATTTCGACATCCCCTTTGAGAACGTGATCTCTTATAAAATGATGCCTAATTTCAATGTGTTTTGTTCTTGAATGAAGAATGGGGTTCTTCGTCAAGCATATGGCACTAGTATTATCACATCTAAGAGGGATATGATCAAGACTTAGGCCATAGTCCAAGAGTTGTTGTTTCATCCAAAGGATTTGAGCGCAACAACTCCCCGCGGCTACATATTCAGCCTCGATTGTGGACAACGCAACACTTGCTTGTTTCTTGCTAAACAAAGAAACTAGAGAGCTACCGAGCAAATGGCAAGTGCCACTAGTGCTTTTGCGGTCCAATTTGCATCCAGCAAAATCGGAATCGGAATAGCCAACAAGTTGGCATGAAGAACCTTTGGGGTACCATAGACCCACATTTACAGTACCAACAAGGTACTTCAATATCCGTTTCACCGCAGTAAGGTGAGACTCCTTCGGACATGATTGATAACGAGCGCATAAACACACGCTAAACATGATGTCCGGTCTACTAGCAGTAAGATAAAGGAGAGATCCAATCATACCTCGATACTTTTTGGTGCCGACTTCCTTACCTTTCTCATCTTTGTCTAGATGATCGGATGTGCTCATAGGAGTGGCCATTGCTTTTGCATTGCTCATTTCAAATCGTTTTAGCAATTCTTTGCAATATTTAGCTTGACAAATGAAAGTTCCTTCTTTCATTTGCTTTACTTGCAGCCACAAAAAGAATGTTAGCTCACCCATCATAGACATCTCAAATTCGCTTGTCATCAAATCAGAAAATTCCTTGCACAAAGCATTGTTAGTAGCACCAAAGATAATATCATCCACATAGATTTGAACTAATAAAATATCATTGTTTCTATGCTTAATAAAAAGAGTGGTGTCAACTTTCCCCCTAATGAAATCATTTTCCAAAAGAAATTTGCTCAATCTTTCATACCAAGCTCGGGAGCTTGTTTAAGTCCATAAAGGGCTTTCTTGAGTTTGAAAACATGATCGGGAAATTTAAAATCTTCAAAACCCGGGGGTTGAGCAACATAAACTTCTTCCTGAATAAAACCATTTAAAAAGGCACTTTTTACATCCATTTGATATAAATTGAAATTCATAGAAGAGGCAAAAGCAAGCAATAAACGAATAGCTTCTAACCTTGCTACGGGGGCATATGTTTCGTCATAGTCAATACCCTCTTCTTGATTATAGCCTTTTGCTACAAGCCTAGCTTTGTTTCTAGGGATTACACCGTTTTCATCTAATTTGTTTCGAAAAACCCATTTCGTACCAATTATGGTATGATTTTCGGGTCTTGGCACCAAATCCCAAACGTCATTCCGTTTGAATTGGTTAAGCTCCTCTTGCATTGCCAAGGTCCAAAATTCATCCCCAATTGCTTCGGAGATGGTTGTGGGTTCAATTTGAGAAACAAAAGCAGTATGTCCTAAGGTGTTCTTAAGAGAGTTTTGGGTACTTACCTGTTGTTCAATGTCGCCAATTACTTGTTCGAGAGGATGGTCTTTGATTGTCCTCCATGCGTTAGGTAGTTTCGTTTCTTTTTCCAATTGTGGCGCTTCCTCCGATAATTGATCCAAGATTTCATCTTGAGTTTCCTTCGGAGTTTCCTCTTGTACTTTGTCTTGAGGACTTAGTGAGTTTAAAATACCTGCAAGATCAAAACCAGAATCCTTTCTCACCAAGCGAGCATTATTTTCGGAAAATACAATATGAGGGGATTCCTCCACAATTCCGGTTCTATTATTGAATACTCTATATGCTTTGCTACGTGAAGAATAACCAATAAAAATTCCTTCATCGGATTTGGCATCAAATTTTCCCAATTGATCTTTTCCATTGTTATGAATAAAGCATTTGCAACCGAATACTCTAAAATGGGAGATATTTGGTTTCCTTCCCTTATATAGTTCATAGGGGGTTTTCATGAGTATTGGCCTTATGACTACTCTATTTAGAACGTAGCATGCGGTACTCACGGCATCCGCCCAAAAATGTTTGGGAATCTTAGCCTCATCGAGCATGCTTCTAGCCATCTCTTCGAGACACCTATTTTTCCTTTCCACTACACCATTTTGTTGTGGTGTACGTGGAGCAGAGAAGGTGTGCTCGATACCGAGTTCGTCACAAAAGTCCGTAAAGAGATTGTGATCAGACTCTCCCCCATGATCACTTCTTATTGAGGTGACGGTTGTGTCCTTTTCGTTTTGAACACGTTTAAGAAAATATTTAAAATTATGAAAAGCTTCACTTTTATGAGCAAGAAATAGAGTCCAAGTAAATCTAGAATAATCATCAACAATAAAAAAAGCATAACGATTTCTACCAAGACTTTCAATGCGAGATGGTCCAAATAAGTCCAAGTGAAGTAGTTGCAAAGGTCTAGTAGTTGAAACAATATTTTTCGATTTAAAAGATGCTTTTGTTTGCTTCCCTTTTTGACAAGAATCACAAATAGAGTCTTTTTCAAATTTCAAATTTGGAAGACCAATAACTAAATTTTGTGAAACCAATTTGTTTAAAAGATGCATGTTGATGTGAGCTACTCTACGATGCCATAGCCATGTATCATCCTCTTTGCTCATAAGACAATTCACATATTCAGATGAAGAATTTGCGAGATCAACCATATAGATGTTATCCATTCTAAAACCACGAAGGATAATTTTAAAATCTCTACGGCAAAAAACTAAGCATTCATCCGAATCAAATAAAACAAGATTTCCCTTGTCACATAATTGACTTATGCTCAAGAGATTATGTTTTAAACCTTTAACTAACAATATATGCTTAATGGAAGAATGTTCATCCTTACCGACCGATCCGATGCCGATAATTTTTCCTTTGTTGTTATCACCAAAAATAACGCTTCCTCCTTCCTTATGTTCTAGTTGAAGGAACTTGGATTCGTCTCCTGTCATGTGTTTGGAGCATCCACTATCAAGGTACCAAAGTACACTTGATCCCTTCAAACATACCTACAAGACAAATTAATGAGTCTTTGGTACCCAAGCTATTTTGGGTCCTTGAGAGTTAGGTGTAACATGCCGTTGTGCTTGACATACATTTAAGTGTCTATGTCTAGTGAAACAAGCAGGAGCAATATGTTGCAATAATGACACACAACATTAGGATTATGCATTCGTCTAGGTTGATAGTAATTGGACGGACGAAATTCATTTACTCTATTCTTGACAATATGACTATTGCGCAATTCATGAAAATCATTTCTCCTACTATTTGTTCTAGGATATGCAGCATTTCTAGAATAGTTATTTCTAGGTTGAAAGCCATTTCTAGGTGTTCTAAAAGGTTCAAAGTTCCTTCTAGTGTTTGGCCTAGAATATGCGTTATTTCTAGAATGATTATTTCTAGGTTGCGATTGTTGAAAGCCATTTCAAGGTTTGTTATATCTAGGATGAGCGTTTGTTTTATTAATCCTAGGTTGAGCCTTAGGTTGTTGGGGGTAGGCTTCAACCTTTTCTTTAGGCTCATTTTTAAAACCTATGCCATGCTTGGTCGACTTCAAATTAACAAGGACTTCATTCAAATTTTTATGAGAAGAATTAAACTTATCTAGGGTGCCCTTAAGTCTTTCTACCTCATTTTTTAGATGCATGCAAGAAGTACAACTTTTACTAGAGCTCTCGGGTTTGTCGGCGCTTCTCTTGCCGAAAAATTTGTTTTCTTCTTTCAACTTCTCATTTTCTAAAATCAGTTTTTCCAAATCTTTTTCTTTCAAAGAGAGTTGTTTTTCAAAATCTTTTTCTTTTAAAGAAGCATTTTCCTTTATGCTTTTAACAGTTTTGGAAGCTTTAATAAATTCACCATACAACTCATCAAAAGCATTTTGCATTTCCTCAAGAGAAAAGAAATTTTTGGAAGAAATTTGACATACCTCTTCTTGGTTGTCTTCTTGTGCCATAAGACAAAGATTTGCGGCTTCGTCTTCTTCTTCCTCACTCGACTCGTCTCCGGAGTCGCCTCCCCAAGATATGTATGCTCGTTGTTTCTTGAAGGGTTTCTTCTCCTTTTTGATATTTGGGCAATTTGATTTAATGTGCCCGGTTTCTCCGCACTCATAGCACTTTATTTGATCTCCTTGCTTTTTGCCTTTTCGTTCATACTCTTTTCGCATGAACTTTTGAAATCTCTTGATAACGAGTCCGAACTCGTTGTCTCCGTCCTCATCATTTTGAGGTTGGCTTGTGCTTGCCTTGAGGGCGATTCTTTGTTTCCTTTGATCATTAACAAGAGGGTTAAGTATAGTAGATTCATAAGTCTTAAGGTTACCTCTTAATCCGTCGATGGTGACATTTGAAGTGCCAATAGACTCTTGAATCGCGTCGGCCTTGGAGCGCCATTCTGGAGTGAGACTTCGGAGAATCTTTCGGACAAGTTCCTTATCCGTGAAGGTCTTCTTAAGAGCATGTAAGTCATTTACGATTTTTGAAAATCGTTCGAACATCTCATCGACCTTTTCGCCTTCCTTCATGTGAAACAGTTCATATGCATGGGTTAGAAAATCAACCTTTGCCTCTCTTACCTGGTCCGTACCTTCGTACGTGATTTTCAGCTTGTCCCACATTTGCTTCGCCGTTGTGCAACATGATATTTTCCTGTAATCATCAGCATTTATAGCACAATATAATAAGTTAATTGCTTTAGCGTTGTTTTGCACTTTTCGGATATCATCCGCATCGTATTCCTGTTCGGATTTTGGAACCCATTCGTTTTCAACCTTTTTGGTTGGAATTTGTTCTTCCTTCATTATAACCTTCCACAGATGAAAATTATTCGATTGAATAAATATTCTCATCCTCTCCTTCCAGTATGTATAGTTTGTACCGTTGAAAAGTGGTGGTCGGGTGGAGCATTGTCCTTCACCTATTCCTGCAAAAGAGTCACGAGTAGAAGCCATGGATTGTTTCTCTCAAACGGTTAAGTCTTCAGAGAGTTGGGCTCTGATACCAATTATTAGAAAATACACTTAACGCTAGAGGGGGGGTGAATAGCGTTATAATAAAAAATAGCGTAAACTTGTAGAATTTAAAAATTGCAGGAATTAAATAAGTGCGATAAGTAAATAAATAGGAACGAACGCACCGATGTATCCTGGTTCACCACAACCCGTGGCTAGTCCAGTCCCCGAGAGACTCTCTCGAGATTTCCACTAACACTGTTAAGCTTACGGGTGCTCAACAAACCTATACAAACTGAGGACACAAGCCTCAACAACCTTTGCTCGAAGATACAACACTTCAAGATTTCAACCAAAGGAATCACAAGTTCCTTCTTACAATACAAGGGAACAACTTTCGCTTCAAGTGAATAAAAACACTTTGCACTCAAAACAAGACTCTCCTTAAGAGTAGATATGAGTAAAATAAATACGCTCAAGAAAGCAACAACTTTCGTCAACAATTTGGCTCTCAAAAACTTATGTAATGAATAGAAAATGATGAATAAGAGAGTATGCAAGCTTTAGCAATAATATTGTCAGTTATTGTATTTGTAAGACTGATTTGAAGATGTATTTATAGTGTCAAAACCATGCATTACCGTTGCCTAATTGCTGATTTTGTGCTATGACAATCGATTGTCAAAATGATACAATCGATTGTTTGCCAATCGTTCCAAAAATCATTCCCAGATTTTACGCATAACAATCGATTATCTAAGACATATAATCGATTACTGGCAACGTTCAAAAGATCTTTTCCAGATTTTACTTAAAACAATCGATTGTCAGAATTATACAATCGATAACTTGGCAGCGTTCAAAAAATCTTTTTCAGATTTTACTTAAAACAATCGATTATTAGAAATCTATAATCGATTACCTGACGGTGTTTGAAAATATTTTGGCAACGGTCAATTACACAATCGATTATGCTATGAGAACAATCGATTATTTATCAGTCTTTGAAGAATCTAATAGACACTACCTCAACACAATCAATTGTCATAAGTTCACAATCGATTATTTTGTAGCTTTGAAAAACTCTGATGGACACTGCCTTAATACAATCGATTGTCATAAGTTCACAATCGATTATTGTGTGGCTTTGAAAAATCTGATGTACACTTCCTCAACACAATCGATTGTCATAGGGTACACAATCGATTGTCATGCAGATTTGAAAAATCTGATTTACACTGCCTTAACACAATCGATTGTCATAAGTTCACAATCGATTGTCATGCAGCTGACTTAACATAATCGATAATCATAAGTACATAATCGATTATCTTAGTCCAGATTTAGAGGCATGTTTAAAAATCATTTTGACTAACATAAATATGCATGATTTAAAATCATTTTGCTTTAAATTAAATATGCATGATTTGATAAAAATGTTTTTACGAGAGAAGCCAAGTCTTGAGTCAAGTTATCGGATCAAGATCACAATTTAAAGAACGACTCATGTATAACTTTATTTCTTGGTCTTGTGCTTGAATCTCGTTATGTATCAATTTCACGCTTGTGCTTGGACCTCGTCATATGTCAATTGCGCATAGTTTGTCATTCATCAAAACCTACAAATATGAACACACGTTTAGTATAGTGCCTTGAGAACGTGTTTCAACAAAAAAGGCATAAGCCTCGAGGAATCAAATCGTACGACGAAGGGAAGTACTCATAACAGTCATGCAGCCTCTCGAGGATAAGTATAGACGTCTCTATACTGTTCCGCGGGACTCTACTAGACTTGCTCATGACTTGTGAGACCCTATGAACCTAGTGATCTGATACCATGTTGCCACGACCCAAAATCCTTTAAGGGTTGTGATGGCACCGGACAACGCTGTCAGGCAAGCCATCGACCAATAACTAGAAACTTATTATTTTTAAAACTTATTGAAATCGTTCCTTTTATTTGTTTAAACGTCAAGTAATGAAATTCATTGAAATAAAAAAAAATATCTTTAACCAACACATTATTGAATAATCCTATACCCATCCCAGAACTCGGTGTCACATGTGCATGAGCAATTTTTAGGAAATAATATAATACAACAGCCATCCGTAATACAACATTGGATAGAAATAAATAAAGAAAAATGAAAGAGATTCTGCTAGCTGCAGGTCGTCTCGAGAAGTGCATTTCACCTAAATCTCCGCATCAACCATGTTGCTACGCCTAGTAGGCCATTAGAGATACATATGAGTGCAAAACTAATACACAGAAGTGTAGTATGAGTACGAAAACAACTTGTACTCAATGGGTATCCCGTCTAATCTTGAAAAAGTAGAGATGAGAGGGCCGACTTCGATACTTACTAGTGATCCAATTATGATATATTATTAATGCGAATAGCCAAGAAATTATTAAGGATGACAGTAAATTCAAGTAAGACATGATCAGGTGAAAGTTCCTTTTTATATTTAAAGTCTCCGGATTCATAATCCAATAGTTTCAAATTATCTTAAGTCGAGGAGAGCAATTATCAATCTCAAATAATATCAAGGCAAGAAATACAAGCATGCACAAATCATGATGAGATCGTACAACCTGATCGAACATAGCTGTAAATTATGCACTGCCAAGGGTCGAACGGCTCGAACCATAGATGCATCTATTATCCTTCTCGCGTATCATAATGTAAAGCGGTTAACGTTAAATAAACAAATATCCTGCTCATGAATCATACATGCGACGCGGGCATATATATATGCACACACTGTCAAACAGCCAATTAAGAGTTTATTGGGAAATCTTTATTTCAATAAAAGACAATTATTCTTTAATGATTTAAGAAAAATATAGTTTAATCCTTTTTGAAATTCTTTTACTGATTCGATGATTTAAGTAATTTTAGCAGTCAATGAGTTTAAAAATAATCCAAGTACATCATGCCCGGATTCCAAAATGTTTGGAAGAAAATTGTTACCCATAACCTAAGGATCAAGAATATATGATTTTTACTTCATTCCCTAACAATTTTCGTGGTTAAATATCATTTTTACCAAATTCTAGGTTTTTCATCTAAAACCCTTGATTGTCCATAATTTTTACATGTTAAATATACTCATAATCTATGTATTTAACTTATGATGTGTAGAAATTACTTACCTCTTTGATGATGATGGAATCCCTCCTCAGATGCTCTCAAAAATAGCCTAAGGCCAAGTAGGAAATGAGGAAAATATCCTTCGCAATTGTGAAGGAGACAACATCGCATAATCGATTCCTCGTTCGCAAATGCAAACTTCCCCTAGAAGACCAGGCTCGCAAATGCGAATTGAAACTCGCAAATGTGAGGTCGCATTTGCGACCAATGCATCGCAAATGTGATCATACCAGTGCCAACAATCCTATTTCTTAGAAAATCACTTCGAAGCTATCCTGAATCATACCCGAGCCCTTGGGGCTCCAAACTAAACACCCACACACGTCTAAAAACATAATATGAACTTGCTTGAAGTCTCAAATTTCATCAAACAACTCTAGAACCATGAATCGCTCCCCAATCCAAGCTTAATGAATATTGAAATTTCAACTTCTACTTTCAATGTCTAAACCTATCAAATCACGTCCGATTGACTTCAAATTTTGCAGAAACTTTCAGAATCGGATTTCAACCTCGATATCAAAAAGTTCTCTTCCGATTAAAATTCTCAAATACCTTCAAATTTCTATCTTTAGTCAAATAACTCCAAAAAGACCTACAGACCTCCGAATTCACTTCCGATTGCGCTCCCAACTTCAGATCACCATATGGAGCTATTCACAGACTCGAAATCTCAATGGTCATCGATAACATTGAAATGCACTTCAAGCTAAACTTATAAAATTTCTTCCAAAATGCTAATTTCCACAATAGGAGCCAAAACGCTTCCAGGTTATCCAAGACCCAATCCGGGTATACGCCCAAGTTTGAAATTGTCATATGTACCTACTAGAACCTTCAGATTCCGATTCCGATGTTATTTACCAAAAAATCCAATCCTATCCCGAAATTTAATTCCTATCACGCGTACAAGTCATAATACCTAAAATGAAATTGTTCATAGCCTCCGACTGCTGAACGACACACTAGAGCTCAAAACGACATGTTGGGTCATTACATGTACTGTCTATTTTGTTTCAGGCAGTAGGATAGTGATATTTTATACATTCTACTAGCTACCCTAGTACTTTTGACACTAGTTCCTGGCACACACTGTAGACTATTATTTTCGAATGTATTTATGTTATTACAAACTTGTTAATTATCGACTATTTAAAAGATTAACTGCTAAGAAAAAGTTTGGGATGTGTTGGTAAAATAATGAGGACTCATTAGTTGTTTAGGATTGGCTTTTCTAACAATGGTGTTGGACGCCATCACAACCTATAATGAAATTTGGGTCGTGACATAAGAGCTAAAAAAATTATGGCTCGCTGGACTTTTTTTCCTCCTGTGGTGAAGTGAGTTTCTGAATAAGTATGAGAGAAGATGGAAAAAGAGTTCTTATTTTTTAAATGGTAAAAAGGTGCGTGTAACTCACTCATAAAACACTAATGTGGTTATTTTTTGTGGAGGGTGCGTTTATTACACTTTAAAATAGTGCAGGGGGTTATAGAACCCCCGCAAAGATAAAGTATATTGTTGGAAATTCGACTATAGGTAGAGGGGTACTTATTCATTTTTTGCCTTCATTTTTCCAAATACACGAAGATACAAGTGAGATATAGATATCATCTTCTTCTACAAGTGGCTCTAGTCGGAGCATAATAAAACCTTGAATTAGGTCCCAAATTTTTTTTAATAATAAATTTTATGATTTTATTTCAAATTATATAATATTAATATTTGTAGATAAAATAAAAAAAGTACAAATGTTTTGTAAAAAAGAAACAAAGAAATATTGTATACTCTAACAATAAAATATTTTAAAACATTGAATTAAACTACTTAAATCTCCAGATTAATAAATATATTTTTTATAATAATATCAAAAGTAACATATTGTAAATACATGTTTAACATTTTATCTATTTAAACTATTTAATTTAATATAAAAATAATATTACTACATGAAGTTAACGAATTTATGCCATTTAAGAATACTATACTATAAAAAAACAAGAACACTAACTTTTACATATGTATGTGATATACGTAGTAAAGAAAAAGTATAAAGTCATTTATTAAGCTTCATCCCACTAATCGAAGTGTGGATATTTAACCCGAAATCTCGACCATCCAATTTATTTTCTTTTGACTAAAATGGAGTTCACCTTTTATGTTCCGAGAAAGAGTGTAATAATTATAATTATCTAATAACATTAAATGTACTGTACCAAAAAATAATTAAAGCATAATTAGCACTACAAGCTTCATGGAGATGCAATCGCTGGACACACTAGATGAACCACCATGACGGGCAACTGACAATAGGTTATCGGTGGAACGATTGCCTGATATCTAATGAATGTGAAAATAGAACCGTAAATACGATTGATGAACCTACTACTAATAGGTCTTTCCAGCGTGAGGTTGCTGATGATAACTTGAGTGATACTATGATGTCTGGATGTTTTAGTTGTTTGATAGTGTTAAGGTAGTGTTTAGATTTAAACACTATTAGAACCGGCAACCGCACCAGTAGAACTAGTACTGCCCTCTTTATGATTACCAGGATAATCACATGTATTGCCATTCGCCTCTTTAATTTCTTTGAATGGAGACAATTCCTCTGTACTAAACTTAGGTAATTGCTCAAAGCCTCTTCTCACTTTTGACATAGACGGCTCAATATTCTGTCATATTAAAAGGTACATATTTTAGATAATTTTGAAGAAGAAGAAGACTAAATCACTTACAAAAAATACAAGATAAGTAGCAATTTTATGGATTGGGACTCCATCAGATATTGTAATATTTGATGCGTGATAGTGACAATGAGCAGTTTTAAAATGTCACACCATCCCACTTAGTGGAGGAGAATGAAAAAAAATTTCACTTGATTTTCGAGGATAAAATATGCATGTTGTGAATCTTTTTCAAGCACTAAATCCGTATTGAATTTATTTTTGAATTGTGAATTTTATCATGTCCTCTTTAAGTTTTTCCTTTAATTTTTTAACGAAAAATTATATTATGTTTACTCTGCAAGTTTCTTTGTAAAAATCAAATCTAAAATGAAATAAATCATTGCGTTAATAGTTATATTCTTAACATATTATTAATATCATGTTTAAGCTGATAATTTTTAATGGTCTGATAAATTTGCAATAGAATTATAGAACATGATATACGTCTAGTAACTCAAATAAATTTCGACAACATAGCTTAATTAAAATTTCCTTCAGACTCGTGCGAAGTTCCACTACTTGAAATAATTCAATCTATGGCAACATAATCAAATTAAATTATTATTACAAAGGCGTTCATAGTCTAGGTCGTACAAGAATTTCATCAAACACATAATATGCATACCTGACTATGACTCGCTACAATGATTTTTCTTCACCCCACAATCAATTCCCAAGTAATAAACTCATAGCCTTAGAAAATGCAAGATATTGCGCAATGCGCTAAAGTTAGCGCCTCTGATGACCAAGGCATGGTAGTTTTGGCGCCTTTGATGGTGCAAGACACCTTGATAATGCTTCCACGCTGACGATGTATATCCGGGACACTTTTGTTTCCTCCTCAGTTTTAGACGTGGACACTTTAACCTTACATTATAAATACGTCCTAAAGTGTGTGGAAATAATTGCAAGCACCGGATTATATGAGATCTTCTGTTTTTCTGTGTTTGTGGATTAATGATTCAACTATTAGTGTGATCATTAGTATGACTATGAGTAACTAAACTCTTTATTTAAGGTTTGATGGACCATATCAGAGGACAATTTTCTATTGCGTTTAATATACGTTTTCAATTGGATTTTTCTACTTGTTCAACTACGTGATTATAGTTGTTTATTTAAGGACCCTCAATTGACTGTGCCTGTTTAATATTTATTGCTTTGAAAACAATACATATTTAGATAGTTATTGAACAATGTCAGCAATGTCACTCCTAACATATGTGAGGAATCAATATGGTAGGTTTAAGAATAACAAGGCCTTAATGTAGTCGTAGTTAGTGGTAAAATAGCGTAGCTAGTGAAATTTAGGAGAATATGTCTAGTAAGTTTTTATAGTTGCTCGAAAGAGAATAATGACACATAAAGTGCTCACAGTAAATAGAAAATATGTAGGCACAATCATACAAGACGTAGCAGAAAGGATTCCAATAATTGAGAAAATCTAACTCAAGGCCTCCTTAATATTATCTCCAACTCTATCTCCTTAGTTAATAAATTTTACTACTTTTAATAGCTGCTACTTAATTAATTTAAAACGAAGAATCACAATCTTTATAACTTAGCAAATTATTTAAACGTACCTTCTTAGTGATAGTAATAATTGTGGTTAAACATTAGTTATTTTTGGGATTCGACTCCAACTCTTAAACCATATTATATTTTCAGTTACCGCTTATTCTTTATAGGACTAGAATTAGACATGATCATCCCACATATCATATCGTAACTCTTTTTGTTTTGTTACCGGTAGTTAATTTTGCGGGAGATATGGTCAAAGTGTGTGTTTTGTACGAAGAAAAATATTTTTTGTAAAAATAAATATTTTTATTGCTTATTTTATAGTATTTAATTAGATAAATAAATATATTTTTAAAAAACATAATTTAGGCAAATACTATAAAGACGAAATGTGTAAAGGCAAGAACAATGATAGGCAGGGATCTAGGAGCGGGGGTAATAATGGCAAGGGTAGGGGTTGCGGGAATAAGGGGTGTTCTGGGGGTGAGGGTGGTAATGGGGGTAGGGATGGCAAGGAGAGAGGGTAGAGGAGTAGTAAGGAGTAGGGGAATGGGGTGGGGTTTGGGGAAGGTTAAAAAAGAAATTGAATAATATTTTGAGAAGCCATTTTTTTCAATTGAAAAAAATAAGTTTATTAGAAATTTTATTTTAAAAATATTTAAGTGAACCAAATAAAATATTTTTTTCATGCCAAATAGCCAAAGTGCCATTATGTTATACAACTTACGTTTTGACGATTAATTTAGCTGAGCGTTTATTAAAGTGTTGCAGTTTTAAAATTACAATTTACAGGACTTCCTACGCCATACAATTCAAGAATTGTTATGATATATATATTTATATGGATGTTCATTAATTAAATATAATTTTTACTATTCTTCTCTATTAGGTAAATAATCTTTATTATTTTTCACCATTATTGTTACAATTCTTATATTTTCATAACCTACCATAATCTCAAATGCTTAATGGCATATTTATAGAATTCTTTTGGTATATCTCTATGTTGTACTATAAATTAGAGGATGAGAACTCATTTTGTAATATACTTGGAAAATACTTGAATACACTGAAAAAATAAGAATCTCTCCTCTCTTTCTCTCTACATTCTTATCTATTTGCTTGTTTTATATTATTATTTTGAGCTAAGGTTCTTAACACGTTATCAGTTCGAATTGCTCATTTTATGATCTTTTCTGTCAAGATTATGTAGTAGGTGATATTTAACTTCCACGACTTCAGCCATACTATTTCAGTAGTAAGGTAACTTCTTTCTAATTTTTCTTCACGATGGTAAGAGTTTATACATTGATAATGGTACACGAATATTTAATTTTATGTTCTTTACTCTCAAGGCATTAGATCTCCGAAGAAGTTTTTTTTTTTGGTAAAGATTTACTCCTAAATATCAATAAGAAACATAATTAATGCCTACACTAAAAGTAAAGTGAAAATCTTAGAAGTTGTAAGTTTTGATCTAATAGATTCGGTGCTACTGTTTATTTGGAATGATTTTTTTCACTTTCATATTAATCTTTAATATATGGGATCTCATATATGCTTTTAATATTTGTAGTAAATGTACGAGATCTCTTAGTAAGCACTACTTCTGTCATTATAAGAAAAATGTGACATGCATTATATGATGAACATAATTATATATTTTGGGTGGCAATAGCACGGAAATACAACAATGGATATAGTGGTGATTACTTAGTATATTGAATAAATTTTAGTGGTTTTATAAATAATAATATTATACATAAGTTTTAGACATACAAATAGGAGAAAAATTATTACTTTAACCTTGAATTTTCATGATATTTACATTCCAAGTATATTAGAGGTGGTTGTTGTCAATTTGGAAAAAAATTAATCTAACTAATAGTGCTTATGTCTGATGGTGTTGAAGGATACTCGATATATAAAACCTCTTGGAATTTAAAAACTTATTCATAAGCTTATAATGAATGTTTCTTTGGCATAAAATTTAATATTATTACGGTTATCAGTAAGCAAAGATATAATACTTATGCTTTCATAAAGACTTTACCTGATATGTTTCTATTATATTATTGATAACGTGGTTATCATGGTTATGACCCAGATTTTTCATTCTTGGAAATCGTGATAACGCCTACAAGCTAGGAAAAATAACTCTTAAAGTTTTAACTCATTAGCAATCAATCCAAATAAGATATAACCAATAGCTACAATTAAACATATAAAAAATGCAAAAGAGTTATAACAAAATCAAATAAACCAACACATGTCTATCCACAAATCTGGTGTCACAAATTTACAAACAACTAAGATTGTTACTACAAAAACAAGTCTGGAAAAAAAAGTACAACTGTTCTCGAAATGAAAAGAGACAGTAGAAAACTAAGCATAGAAGGGGGACTTTAGGCTCTGCGGACGCCAGCAGATCTACCTTGGTCTTCCTGGACTTAAGGCAGCTACCTCAGCTACTCACCGGGTTCGGTATCGAAATCTGCAAAAAAGAGTGCAGAGTATAATATCAATACAACCGACCCCATGTATTGAGTAAGTGTCGAGCCTAACCTCGGCGAAGTAATAATGAGGCTATGATACGACGATCAAATAAACCTATGCAATTATATCATATACAAACAGAATTATAATAACAAAAATCAACAAAATAAGGTGGGAAGGAACATGTTGCGGGGAATAACAAATTCTAACAATAAGCCAATAAAGAAGCATTAATAACAAAGCATAGTGAACATCATATCTAAATCAACACAATAATGAAACGATAACACGTGCACGGCTTCACCCTTCGTGCTTTTACTCTCATCCTCTCCATATGAAATAATAGAAATGGCACGGCATCACTCTTCATGCTTTACCTCACATAATCATGGCAAAACATCACCCTGCGTGCATTATTCCTCACAATATCGGCATCGCATCACCCTTCGTACATTAGCTCTTAAATCATGGCACGGAATTACTCTTCGTGCATTATCACTCATAATATTGGTACGGTATCACCCTTCGTGCATTATTCTCACTCCCAATATCATGCACAACATTACCTTTCGTGATTTATACTCTTCCTCACCCAAACAATAGTAACAATATGTCCCGGTAAGGAAATCAACAATATCAATAATAGCATCCCGGCAAGGGAATCAACAATATCAATAATAACGTCCCGACAAGGGATTCAGCTATAACCAATCTCGTTTTCAGTAATTACTTTACAAAAATGAAATTCAACTTGTGCAAATTCTCAACAATAATCAATTGCCAAGAAACTTTCATAAGCTTTGTTCTACATTTATAATTATCAATTTGAGCATGATCGATTCATAATATAGTCACAACAATCATGATATAGGACCTACGGGCATGCTTACACTAACGTATAGATACTCGTCACCACACCTATACGTTGTACTCGATGCTGAGATAGAGAAAATAGACCACAACTCTTATTCCCTCAAGCTAAGGTTAGGCCAAACACTTACCTCGATTACACGAACAAGATTAAGCCTCAACTATCGCTTTACCTCTCTGTTCCACTTCCAATTTGTATGTATTGTCACAATTTACTTAATAATATTAATAAATGCTAAATAAATCAATTATAATGCATAAAAATAGATTTCCCATTGTTTTACCCAAAATGTCAAAAATCAACCCCGGGCCCTCTTGGTCAAAATCCAAAGTTCGAACCAAAATTCGATCGCGCATTCACTCACGAACTCAAATATGTAATTAGATTTGAAATCGGACCTCAAATTGAGATCCAAATCCTCAAAATTTGAAAATCCTAACTTCTACCCAAAACACCCAATTCCCATGAAAAACCCTAGATTTTAAGTGAAATCATGTAAAAAGATGTATAGATTAAAGAAAATAAGTTAGAAACCACTTACTTATGATTTGAAGAAGTTTGAGCCTATGAGAAATGGCCTAATGGTGTTTAGGTTTTGAAAAAGTTGTAAAATAATGAAGAATCATGTCTGAAGTCCCACGTAACAGGCTTCAGATGTCACAATTGCGGCCAAGCGTTCGCAATTGCGAACCCTGAAAATTTCTGCTATCTTCGCAATTGCGAAGCAAATCGTCGAATTTGCAACCTCTTCCATATCTGACAAACTTCACATTTGCGATAAAAGGTTGGTCCTGAGGTCCTTCTAATTTGCGGTCCCTGAGTACATCGCAATTGCGATGCATGATGTCCCTAACATTTACATAAATAACATTAACATTTACTGACTTCAAATTAAATAATAATCACAATTTCCAAAACCGGTGTTACAAGTCATATGCCTTTCTAAGAGTGTTATACAAAATAAATACAATAATATTCCAGAATGAGAAGGAATCAATGGAACGTAAATACAAACGAATGTGATTCTGAGGCATGCGAATGCAGCAACAGGTTACCATAAGTCTCCAATGCGACAAGCCGCACAACTAATATCGATCAATACCTGGATGTGTACACAAAAATGTACAAAAGTGTAGTAAGAGCACACCACGGTGGTGCCCAGTAAGTATCAAGACTAACCTTGGTGGGTTAGTAACGAGGAAGACTCAAGACACCTACGGGTCAAATGAAATGAACAGGATATGATAATAAAATATTAAGATAAAGATAATGAGGTAATACCAACAGCGGAGAGAAATCAAATACAAGCAGTAGGAACATTAAAGAGAGAACACGTGTCGTGATGAACGATAACCAAATAAATCAGATACCAAATAAAAAATATAACCAAGTAAGTCAACACTGACATAACCGGAATAGAGACAAGTACGAATGAAATCAAATAAAGAAGGCAATGCCAACTCAATCAATCACGTCATGTCTAGAACACAATCCCGACCATCTCAACCCTTGATTTTTCATACCATAATCTCAACTTTCGAACTTTCAGCACACATGGCACTTTGTGCCCCCATATTTTTCCATATCACTTTTTAACAACATATCCACATGCTATACAATACATAATGTCCGTACAGTGCACTCAATATGTCCAAAAAGTCACATTTACCTAATATAAGAAAAATTATAATTTCTAAACTAATTAGGAAAACCAGTGAGAAAAGCGGAAGTTGTATATATATATATATATATATTTATTTATTTATTTATTTATTGTTGTGATCCTTTGTGTTAGAACCTACGGTGTTTTCAATATATATATATATATATATATTGAAAACACCGTAGGTTCTAACACAAAGGATCACAACAATAAAGGAATTTAAACGGTGTAAACACTTGAGTTGATAACAACAAATAAACACAGCATCAGAAAATATATGGCATCACCCTTCGTGCTTTTACTATAGTTCTAACCATATGAATCAATATTTACTTTTATTCTTCCTTTTTGCAACGTGCAACCTGATCCCAATCATATAGTATTGTTGCGGCATGCAATCCGATCCAAATCAAGAAGTATCAAAACAATAAGGAAGGCAATCACTTCAATTAAGGCAATTTAGTGTCAATGCAACACGTAAGACCTAGAGGAAAGCTAAAACATCATAAGTAGCATATAGAGATAATTTAAGCAATTATTAAACCAATCATAATGGAATAATTCCCACATATTGGATGTAAGGACCTAAGAATCCTAGAGCATATTTCCCACAAATAAGTCCGAGCACACACTCGTCACCTCGTATGCACGGATTACAATTAGCAAAGAAACTCAATCCTCAAGAGGAAGTCCCCACACAAGGTTAGGCAAGATACTTACCTTAAAGACGACAAACCGATACACTAAAATACACTTCTCGGGTGAAAAGACCTCTAGACGGCTCAAATCTAACCAAATTAACTTCAAAGCACAAATAAAACACATAAGAAACTATTTCAGATCATAAAGTCTCAATCTTTAACAAAAATCCAAAAATGGTCCAAAAGTCGACCCCCGAGCCCGCATCTCGGAACCTGAAAAATTTTACAAAAACTGAATACCCATTCCAATATGAGTTCAACCATACAAAATTTATTAAATTCCGATACCATTTGGCCCCTCTAATCATGAATTTTCATTTTAGGAATTTCTTCAAAAACCAATATTTTACTCAACCCAAAACACAAACTAAATGATAAAAATGAAGACAAATTCATGGAATGTGATCAATTCTAGGTGGAGAATACATACCCAATCTTTTTTCTTGAGAACCCCACAAAATATCGCCCAAAATCGAGCTCTACAACTCCAAAAATGTTTAAAATGGCTAACCCTCAGATTATAATACTTTTATATTCTGCCTAGGTGTTTGTGCATTGCAATCATAAATAAAGAGCTGTGATTGTGAAGAGGAAAGTACTGATGCCCAAAGAATGTGATACGCGATTGTGAAATGAAGAATGCAAACGATGTTCCAACTCTAGCAATCTCATTCCGACTCTGATATCTTTCAAATCTTTCAACTTCCAAAACTCGTGGCAAACCCTATCAAATCAACTCGGAGTGATGCCAAATTTTGCAGACAAGTACAAAATGACATAACAGTGCTGTTCCAACTCTCGCAATATCATTCTGACTCCGATATCACAAGAGTCAACTATAGGTCAAACTTCTCTATTTTTCAAATTTCAAATTTTCCAACTTTCGCCGAAACGCCTCAAATTACCCTAAGACTTCTGAATTTGAATCCGGACGTGTGCCTAAGTACAAAATCACAATATGAAGCTATTAGGATCACCCACGATCCATTCCGTGGCCGTTTACTCAAAAGTCCAATTTCAGTCAAATTCTCACTATTTAAACTTTCAAAACTAATTTCCTTCTTCTGATTTGACTTTCAATCCTCTGTTAACTGAATTTAACCATGCACGCAAGTCGATACACATATTATGAAGCTGGTTGAGACCACAAACTGCAAAATCGGGTGCAAATGCTCAAAATGACCAGTCTGGTCGTTACACCTGGTCTGACAATTACGAGATCAGGGGCCTGCAACACAGCAACAACATACCAGCAATGTTCCTAATCCCAATTCACTTCGTAGACTCACCCGAGCCCTCGTGGCTCCAAACCAAACATGCACGCAAGTCTAAAAACATCATACAGATTTGCTCGTGCAATCAAATCATCAAAATAACATCAACAACTACGAATTTAACCTCAAATTCATGAAAGTCTTCAAGAATATTGAAATTTCCATTTTCTCAAATAAGGGACCGATTTATATCAAATCAACTCCGATTCTTACCAAATTTCACAGTTTCAACTTAATTATTATTTTAAATATGTATCGGGCTCCGGAACCAAAATACGAGCCTGATATCAAGAACACGCATCATTTCATTTCACAAAACCTTTATATTTTCTAGCAAATAATTTTCTTCAAAATTCTTTTCTTGGGCTAGGGACATTGGAATTTGATTCCGGGTATACGGCCAAGTCTCATATTTTACTACAAATCCTACAGACTGTCAGATCACATATCCAGGTCCGTTTACCAAGAAGGTTGACTAAAGTCAACCTTAGTCAATTTTAAAGATTAAAATCAATCGTTTTCTTAAATTTTACATAAAAGCTTTCGGGAAATGCGCCCGGACTGCGCACGCAAATTGTGGTGAGACAAAAAAAGTTTTTCAAGACCTCAGAACACAGTTTTTACTTCCAAAACAAGAGATGACCTTTAGGGTCACCACAATCATGTTACAATGATTTGCAAGAACACGTGAAGTTATACTTTGAGTTGCATCACATGGTAATGATTATGGCTTGAGGGTGAGTCTTGGTGTACTTTGGCTTATTATGCCATTGTTTGAGGGTAAGACGGTGGGTTTCAATCCCATTGTGTCATGGAGGTAAGACATCGGTTCCGAGTCCTGGTGCACCATGATGATAAGAATTGGGTTTGAGTCCCAACTTATTATGTCCTAACATACCTTTATATGGGTAATGGATTGTGTTTGAGTCTCAATGCACCACATTGATTATATAATGATAACTAATGAAAATAATATATTTTTCCTGAAAAGACATGAAGCTTGGCCCACATTATTTGCTCAATTCTTGAAATAAATTTAGCGATGTATAATATGTCTAAATGAAGACAAGTGGTTGACCAATGAAAGTGGCATACCAAAGAATAAAATAATAATAATAGTCATCATTGGTAATCGCAAAAAAGGAGAACAATAAGGATTCTCAAAATAATCCCTCAAAGGTGAAGGAAATACGCATCAAACTACTCTATTAATATGAGACTATTCATAAGATTATAGTCCATTCTGTGAAAAAATGTAACGACCTGATCGGTCATCTTGTTCTCTAGCATGTCGTTCAGCAGTTTGAGGCCATAATAAGCTTCACTTCAGGTATTATGACTTGTACGCATGATCGGAATTGAATTCTGGGAAGTTCGGAGTTGATTTGTAGAGAATTCTCATTTCGGAAGCTTTAAGTTGAAAGAATTGATTAAGATTGGATTTTCTAGTAAACGGCCTCAGAATTGAGATTCGAAGGATCCAGCAGGTTTGTATGATGATTCTAGATTTAGGCGTATGTCTGGATTGGATTTTGGAATACATGTTTTGGCACGTATCGTGGAAGTTAGCATTTTTGGAAGAATTTCATAAGTTTGGGTTGAAGTGTATTTTAATGTTATCAATGCCCGTTTGAGATACTGAGTTTGGGAATAGCTTTGTCTGGTGAATATGGTGTTGAGGGCATGATCACAAGTGAATTCGGAGGTCCGTGAGTCATTTCGGAGTCATTTGGCTAAAGATATAAATTTGAAGGTTTTTGGGGAGTTTGACCAGAAGTGGAATTTTTGATATCGGGATTCGAATTTGATTCAGGAATTTGTAGTAGGTCCGTAATATCAAATATGACTTGTGCACTAAATTTAGGTCAACATACGAGATTTGATAGGTTTCAGCATCGAAAGTAGAAGTTTTAAATTTTAAAGTTCATTAAGCTTGAATTGGAATAGATTCATCATTTTAGCGTTGTTTGATATGATTTGAGGCTTCGAGCAAGTCCATGTTATGTTATGGGACTGATTTGTGTGATGGATGGGGTCCTGGGGGCCTCGAGTGTGTTTCGGGATTGATTTGGATCGAATTTGGATGAAAAGTTGCTGTTGATTGCTTGTGTGTGGTTTCCTTCTTCGCTAACACGAAGGAAGTCCCGCACTCGCGAAGATGAAATACTTGGGGCTACTAGTTAGGACTTTGCGAATGCGAGGCAAAGGACGTGAACTCAAAGCAAGGGGCTGGTTAAGCTTACGCGAACTTGATGTAGTGCTCGCGAATGCGAAAAAGGAAGGGTTTGTGCCTGGAAGTGCTAAGCCTACGCGAACACGGCTGTGGGACCACGAACGTGAAAGGAAATTCTGAGGTGTGCAAGTTCATCCTTTTCTAATGCAAGGGTATTTCCGCATCCATGAAGGAATATTCTCTGGGTGTGATATTTTTGAGCTTGGCAAACGCGAGGGATGTTCGCATTTGCGATGAAGGTTCATCGGAGCAGTGTTCTTTCAAAATCGGGTTTTGGCTCATTTTCACCTTATTTCTTCCATGGGAGCTGATTTTGGAGCAACTTTAAAGTGCCATTTTCATCATCAAGTATGAGGTAAGTGATTTCTACTAGTTTTGAGTAAAAACAAGGTTTCTATATGGATTTAGATAAGGAAATTAGTAGAATTTTGGGGTTTTGAAGGAAAGACCTAGAAAGTGATATTTTTAGATTTTGATCATGATTTTGGGCATGGAATTGAGAATAGGTTATAATATTCGAGATCGTGAGGTCATGGGTAAATTTTATCTTCGAAAAATTTTGAAATGCGAGCACGTGGGCGATTTTGTCAACATTTCGGTCAGGGTTAGAAATTGTTATAAATTTGGATTATTATGAGTAATTGAACATATACTAATGAGTTTAGGTAATTGTTGGCTAGTTTTGGAGCATTGCGCATTGATTTGAATCTTCGGAAGGGTGTGAAATGCCAGTTTTGGAACTTCGGAGCGAAGTAAGTCTCTTTTCTAACCTTGTATGAGGGAATTAACCTATAGGTGAACTAAATTATTTTGTGCTTCTAATTTTGAGGACTACGTACGCACGAGGTGACGAGAGTCCATACGTAGCTACTAATTATGCCTATGTCCAGGTAGTTCTAGTCGCACATCATGCCTTGTTGATATTATTGTTGATTTATGTTCATTGTTTGCCTTGAGAAGGAGCGAAATTGAGTATGCTTATTAAATAATTTTGAAAGGAGTCGTAATTGTTTTAAAGATTGGGATCTTGAAAGTCTTCATTGAAATCTCATATTTTACAAAGAATGAAAGAATGCATTAATAACTTGAGAAAATCCATATTTTGCCATGTCGCATGTATGATTTGCGAGAAGGGGTAATTCTTTATACTATATTTTTCCGCATTTCATGAAAGATTCGCGAGCGGGGTAATACTTTATATTTATGTTTGACCGCGTCGCATGGATGATTTGCGAGCGAGGTAATAGATGCATTTATGGTTTGCACCATTCGACCCTCGGTAGTGCCCAGCTTACATTTATGTTGGATCGGGTCAAACATCCTCGGTGGTATATATGTATTATAATAGTACTGGAAGTCCTTTTATTTAACTGGTGTAAATTTACTATTTAGTGAATTATGATTTAAAAGAAGGAAGTGGTTTAAGCTCTTAAATATGGTGAAGATTCGATCAATTACTTCTTGTTCTGAATGTTATTGTTGTATATCATGCTTAGTTAGAATTTTTATCTTACCATATTGTTGGCCCTTAGTTAGTGTCAAAGTCGATCCCTCGTCGCTACCTCTTCGAGGTTAGACATGATACTTATTAGGTACGCATTATTTTTACACTCATATTACACTTGTTGTGCATTTTTGTTTCATACGCACATATAGGTTTAGTGGCCTTGTTGGGGCAGCGGTATGGTTGATGCGGAGACTTAGGTGAACTGATCTCTCAAAATGATCCGTAGCTAGCAGAGTCTCCTTTAGAGTATTGTACTGTATTTTCTTTTCTGTCCAAAATTGTATTTCGAACAGTTGTTATATTACCTTATTTTCTAGAAACTGCTCATGCACTAGTGACCTCGGGTTCTGAGATGATTACGGGTATTCTTTATTTACTTCTAAACATTATTTTATTTATTTTGCAAGGATTATGTTTTACTAGTTGAGTTGAAGGAAAACCGTAGTTTTAAAAATTAGTAAAACAAGGATTAAATTAAGTATTTATGATTGGCTTGCCTAACAGTTGAGTTTGCAGACATCACGACTCTTAGTGAATTTTTGGTCGTGACAATATGGTATCGAAGCACTAGGTTCCCTTAGGTCTCACGAGTCATGAGTGAGTTTATTAGAGTATTGTGGATCGGTACGGAGACGTCTGTACTTATCCTCGAGAGGCTACAGTACTGTTAGGAGCATTTCCCTTCTTGATTCCTCATCGTGTAGTTTGATTCCAGTGAGGCTTATACCCTTGTTTCTTTCCTACTCAATCTTATGCGATGTGAAGTGCTTATCATAAATCGAGAATTTAGGAATTGTAATATACAATAGATGTTGTGTGGTAGGTTTATCCCGGATAGTTGTTTGGGCTATTGTCCTCGCCTTGTGGAAGGATATTCTGTCATTTTAACTCGGCAGCTGCACATCTGAGAGCTTGAGGCTAGGCGTGGATTGCTATGATTGCTCATAATTGGCTATCGCGCGGTATTGATGTGATGATAGGATACTTTCCTAAGTGTTAGGGCAGTGAATAACTTGAAAGGAGGTCCACTCAGTGCGTGAATTAGAGGCTCGGTATTTCATTTCCGGTGGAGAAAAGTAATTGGCCTATAAATTTCCAAATATGGATCGATGGAGTAACGAGACTTGGTGTTTTAAATGTGGTGGGGCTTTCATTCGTGACGTGGTATCATCGTCCTCGATTGGATATGTTAAGTTTTCCGATGTTATGATCTTCTATGATTCGCCTATGGGGCAAGATGTTATGAAATGGTATTCGAGGAGTTGCTGTCAGAGATCGCAAGATGCGGCGGTTCAGGATTGAATCAGTGTTTCTAATGTTGACGACTCGAGGGATATAACCTACGAAAAGGTTTAGAGTTAGTAGCGATCTATCGGCTCAAGTGCTACATAGATGGATTTGATCTATCTAGGCGAAGGGTCATGTGGTGGTTAAATTTATAGAAGGCTAAGTATAAGAAGCGAAAGGCGAGAAATGGCTTAGGGGAGTGAGTCTGGCCAAAGTGGGAGAGTGGCCGAGTAGCATATGGGTTCGGTGACAAGATGACTACACCCCTTGAGGAAGTCTCGGGATGATTTGAGAATTTTAGTAGACGGTGATTGGATCTACGAGCTTAATTTGAAATATTGGCTAGCATACAGTGGAAGACTGGATATGACGGGAAGGAGTTTCCTGATATGAAGAAGGATATAACATGACTTTGAATTAGAAGATATTGTTGAAGATTTAGTAAATGTCCATAAGGAGTGAATGGACTTGTGCACGGGCTCAGGTGGGTTATCTCCTGTGAGCAGGTCAGCAGTCGCGTGAATGTTGAAGCTCCTACAAAGGATTTTAATGGCTATTCGATAAAAGGTCTAATAGGTGAATGTTGCTAGAGATTCAGAGTGTTCATGAAATACTAAGAGACGAATTTTGCTCATAGTCATGCCAATAAGAAATAAAGAATCTTGGTGGGTTCCATATTTGTGTAACATTGGCTTCAAGCTAAGTGGGAGAGTCCCACTACCTACAGTTGGATTGCATGGTCGTCTATTTGTGAGATTTCTGGTTATTTGCATATTGATGGGTTATTTCAGCTAAGGGAAAGAACATAAAAGGTAATTTGAGCAAGGGTATTGTTAATGGTGTGGTATACTTGGCCTTATTGATTCATGTTCATAATTGGGGAAGGATTCAGGATTTATGCCTTGTGTAGATATGGGTTTCAAGGAAAGTGATACAGCCAGGTGCTTCTACGAGAGGGTGTTCATGTGCTACAAGATTTATGGGGTTGATTATATTCGAAACCAAGTCAGAGTGGGTGGCTCTTAACAATTTTCCTAGTATATGAAAGAGTTAAAATATGGTGCGTAATGATTTCGAGCCCATAAGTATGGTTAGGAATTGAGCTTTTGCAACCGATTATGAAAAGAAGCTTGGAATATTCTATGATATCTTCGACTTGTAGTGTAACATTTGGTGTGGAATATTCTATGATATCTTCGGCTTGTAGTGTAACATTTGTAGGTAATTTGAGCAAGGGTATTGGTAATGGTGTGGTATAGTTGGACTTATTGATTCATGTTCATATTTGGGGAAGGATTCATGATTTATGCCTTGTATAAATATGGGTTTCAAGGAAAGTGATTCTGCCAGGTGCTTCTTCGAGAGGGTGTTAATGTGCTATAAGATTTATTGGGTTGATCATATTCGGAACCAAGTCAGAGTGGGTGGATCTCAACAATTTTCCTAGTGTATTAAATGTGGTGCCTAATGATTTCGAGCCCATAAGTATGGTTAAGAACTGAGCTTTTGCAGCAGATTATGAAAAGAAGCTTGGAATATTCTATGATATCTTCGGCTTGTAGTGTATCATTTGGGGGAATGATAGAAAATGACTTTGTATTCTTCGGGGAATTATCATAATGGATGTACGAGTTGAGATGTGCATATGTGCACAAGGAAGGTATGAGGTGGTTTGTGGGATTTGAGACAGTATGGTCTCGTGTTATTAGGACACTCGATATGAGTGCGGGATGAGTGCGTTATGTGTTGAATGAAGTTATTATTATTCTAAGGCAATTAAGATAAATTTGAATAGGTTGGGATTGGTTAGCCATGGTTTAATCTGCATACAAGTGGAAGTGATCAGTTCATTCAGCATGATTACGTTATGCGAGTTATTTATGACGGTACGTGTGAGGCTTGTCGACCTCCATAATTGGTTTTATTTGGAAGTATTCTTGTATTATGGCCTGTTATATGTAGGCGGATCTCGGAAGGGCTATGTCGGCTTAGACCACTACTTGAAGATTTTCATATTCTATGGTTATGAGAATTCACTTATGTGTTGCTATGGTTCTCGTAAAATGAGTCAGTTAAAAGATTCTATATGGATGAAGTATTAATCTATTGTGGTTTTGGAGCTATGATGAAAATCTTGTACTGTCGCAGGCATGTTCAGTGCAGTGAGTGGTATGGAATTTGAAAGTGAGGATCAAGGTTGCGGTATGGAGTTGACAAGGATGTCACGAGCTCATATTAGCAGGAAAGGGATTTGAATATATAGAGTAAGTTGGCATTGCCTTCAACATCATCTAAGATTGGTGTTTTGTGAAAAGGGCTTTGCATCCTTGTTATGGATTCTTGATCACTTTTCAATATTAGTGCGTCCAGTGGTATGGATCTGCAAACTTATCTATTACGGAAGGTCGTGAGGGCATGCATACGGGAAGATTGTATAAATGTGGCATGTATTCACTTGATTGATTGAAGAATTAAACCAAGTATGAAGATTGTGATGATATCGTTAATTCCAGAATTTATGCCTAGAGGGAACTCGTTTTATTGGGTTGTGGACTGTGGAGGATTGCTTCGATTATGATGGTTGTTCTTGTATGTTATGGGAAATAGGGATTAGTATGGACCTAGGAAAGATTATTGCCCTAGTTCGTCACGATCAGAATCGGCTTGAGGTCTGTAATGGATTTAAGTATGAATATGGACTATATCAGGTCGGATGTGTTCATTTCAGCATAGCGCTTCTTATAGAGGAGTATTCGGACATTAGATGTTATTTCATCGTCGCCTATTTCATGTAATGCTATATTGTGCCATGTGAGTTGAGAAATGGCTTGATAAATTTCTTATGTGTTGAGGTTCTGTGTGGTGATGGTGTTATGTAAGCAGGATGGCTCTTGAGATTCAGATCATATATTGCAATTTAGTTGTGCTTGAGTTTTACAGCTTATGGCACTACATGTCTTCCTAGGGATGGTATTATGCACTTAGTGTGTTGTGACCGATATTCGATATTTAATAGTAATAAGATATTTAGCTCGGTGTGTATGTTCTTATATGAATTTTATGTGTAGAACGGGGGCACAGCGCTATGGGTATGTTGTTTGGATCGGGTTGCATGCTACACCAGTGTGATATGAGTACAGTTCCCTATATTTCTTTTTGTATGTTTTGTTTCCCTTTTTTTAGGAAAGTTCATATTAATTGTGTGTCTTGAGTAGTCTCTTCCATAGTTTGTTTTCCTTATGTATCATGTTTGATCTTGTAGCCTATTGGCACGTTGTGGCATCATATGGGACTTCTGATCATAACCAGGGTGGCTAATTTCCTGAGTAGTTCGTACTGGGTAAGACGAGATTACTTGATCTAGGATCACTGTAGTCGGACTATATAAAGTATATTAAAGAGCAAATATCATTATTTGGTTCAGAATGAGGTAATGGTTCTTGTCAGAAGTATAGACTCAATCATTTGTTGACTCGCCAGTTGTTATAAATTTCTACACATCTCTTCCGTCGTGGTGGTATTGCGAGAGTTGGAACAAGACTTATATATATCATGAGGTGCATTATGAGCATCAGATTCGGGGAATATTGGTTATTATGATCAGAGAATGTTATTATGGTCTTGTGAATGATGTGGTGCATTGTGAGAATTCAGCGAAGGTATGCAGTCATGTTCTGGTACCTCGTGTAGTGATTGATTCGATGTTCATATATTGGAATCAGGCCTGACATAGAATTCTGAATGTTAGTATTGGGATATAAGCTTATTTGCTTGAATAAAAGGAATATCTTCATAATTGATTGAGTTATTGTGCTCAACTAGGTTGTAGTAGAACGGGTAGGTGCACGAGGTGATAAACAGTGGTTTCGGACAACTCCAGCGCAGTTCTTAGCACGTTCGAGGACGAATGTATGTTTAAGTGGGAGAGAATGTAACGACCTTACCTGTCGTTTTGAGCTCTAGCGCATCATTCAGTAGTTTGAGGACTTGAGCAGCTTCACTTCAGGTATTATGACTTATATGCATGGTCGAACTTGAATTCCGTGAAGCTAAGAGTTGATTTATAATGGGAATTCTCATTTTAGAAGCTTTAAGTTGAAAGAACTTTCTAAGACTGGATTTTGAGTAAAATATCTCGGAATCGGGATTCGAAGGTTCGAGCAGGTTCATATGAAGATTCTGGACTGGGGCGTATGTCCGAATCAGGTTTGGAAAACCCGAGAACATTTTGGCACCTATCGTGAAAGTTAGCATTTTTGGAAGAATTTCATAAGTTTGAGTTGAAGCGCATTTCAGTGTTATCCATGATGGCTTTGGGATTCCAAGTCATGGAATAGCTATATATGGTGATTCTGGTATTGGGAGCGTGATCTGAAGTGAATTCAGAGGTCCGTGAGTCATTTTGGAGTCATTTGGCTAAAGATAGAAATTTAATAGTTTTTGAGGAGTTTGACCGGAAGTGGACTTTTTGATATCATGGTCGGAATCCGATTCTGGAAGTTGGAATAGGTTCGTAATGGAAAATATGACTTGTGCGCAAAACTGTAGGTCAATCAGAAGAGATTTGATAGGTTTCGGCACCGAAAGTAAAAGTTTGAAATTCTAAAGTTCATTAAGCTTAAATTGGAGTGTGATTCATGGTTTTAGCTTTGTTTGATGTGTTTTCGATTTTGTGCAGGTCCATGTTATGTTATGGGATTGAGTTGTGTGATTGGACGGGGTCCCGAGGGCCTCGGGTGTTTTTCGGGGTGGTTTTTGATCGAATTTGGATGAAAAGTTGTTGCTGATTGCTGGTGTCTGGTTTGCTTCTTTGCGAAAGCAAAGGAAGTCCCGTATTCGCGAAGAGGAAATATTTGGGGCTACTGGTTTGGCCTTCGCAAACGCTAGGTAGAGGATGCAAACGTGAATCAAGGGGCTTGTTAAGCTTACACTAACGCAACACAGTGCTCGCGAACGCGAAGAAGAAAGGGTTCGGGCTTGGAAGTGCTAAGCCTGCGCGAAGCGGCTGTGGGGTCGCGAGCGCGAAGGGGAAATTTTTGTGTGTGAAAGTATGGCCTTTGCGAACGTAAGGGTATTTCCGCGTTCACGAAGGAGGATTTTCTGGGCATGAGATTTCTGAGTTTTGCGAACACGAGGGATGTTCCGTGTTCGCGGTGAAGGGACGCCTGGATAGTGTTCTTTTAAAATCGGAGTTTTGGCTCATTTTCACCTCATTTATTCCATTGAAGCCTATTTTGGATCAACTTTGGTGTTCCATTTTCATCACTAAGCATGAGGTAAGTGATTTCTACTAGTTTTGAATAAATACAAGGTTTATATATGGATTTAGATAAGGAAATTAGTAGAAATTGATATTTTTGGATTTTGATCACTATTTTGGGAACAGAATTGAGAATAAGATATATATTCGAGTTCGTGAGGTCATGGGTAAACTTTATTTTCGGAATCTGGGCACGTAGGCCGGAGGGCAATTTTGTTGACTTTTTGATCGGGGTTAGAAATTGTTATAAATTGGACTATTATGAGTGATTGAACATATATTAATGGGCTTACATAATTGCTAGCTAGTTTTGCAGCATTGCGCATCGATCTGAGTCTTCAGAAGGGCGTGGAATGCCGCTTTTGGAACTTCGGAGCGAGGTAAATCTCCTTTCAAACCTTGTAAAAGGGAATTAACCCCATAGGTGAACTAAATTATTTTGTTCTTCTAATTGTGGGGGCAATGTACGCACGAGATAGTGAGAGTCCATACGTAGATACCAATTATGCCTATGTCCGGGTAGTTCTAGGCGCACATCATGCCTTGTTGATATTATTGTTGATTTATGTGCATTGTTTGTCTTGAGAAGGAGCGAGATTGAGTATGCCTATTAAATACTTTTGAAAGGAGTCGTAATTTTTTAAAGATTGGGATCTTGAAAGTTTTCATTGAAATCTCATATTTTGAAAAGAATGGAAGAATGCATTAATAACTTGAGAAAATCTATATCTTTACCGCATCGCATGTATGATTCGCGAGCGGGGGTAATTCTTTAAGCTATATTTTACTGCGTCGCAAGAATGCTTCGTGAGTAGGGTAATACTTTATATTTATGTTTGACCGCGTCGTATGGATGATTCATGAGTGGGGTAAAAGATGCATCTATGGTTCGCGTCGTTCAACCCTCGGCAGTGTACAGTTTATATTTATGTTGGATCGGGAGAACGTCCTCGGTGGTATATATGTATTATAAAAGTATTGGACGTCCTTTTATTTAAATAGTGTAAATTTACGATTTGGTGAATAACGGTTTAAAAGAAGGGAGTGGTTTAAGCTCTTAAATATGGTGAAGATTCGCTCAATTAATTCGTGTTCTGAATGTTATTATTGTATATTATGCTTAGTTAGAATTTTGTATATTACCATATTGTTGGCCCTTAGTAAGTGTCGAAGTAGATCCCTCGTCACTACCTCTTCGAGGTTAGGCGGGATATTTACTGGGTACACGTTGTTTTCGTACTCATACTACACTTGTTGTGCATTTTTGTTGCATTGGAACATATAGGTCTAGCGGCCTCATTGGGCACGCGATATGGTTGATGCGGAGACTTAGATGAGCTACATCTCTCGAGACGATACAGAGCCAGTAGAGTCTCCTTTAAAGTATTGTACTATATTTTCTTTTCTGGCCAAATTGTATTCTGGATAGTTGGTGTATTACCTTATTTTCTAGAAACTGCTCATGCACTTGTGACACCGCGTTCTGCGATGACTATGGGGTATTCTATATTTAATTCTAAACATTATTTTCTTTGTTTTGTAAGGATTACTTTATACTAGTTGAATTGAAGGAAAATCGTAGTTTTTTGAATTATTAAAACAAGAATTAAATTAAGTATTTATGGTTGGCTTGCTTGACAGTGGAGTCCGGCGCCATCACGACTCTTAGTGAATTTTTGGTCATCATAATATGGTATCAGAGCAATACATTCCGTTAGGTCTCACGGGTCATGAGTGTGTTTAGTAAAGCCTTGCGGATCCGTATGGAGACGTCTGTACTTATCTTCGAGAGGCAACAAGGTTGTTTGGAGCATTTCCTTTCTTGATTCCTCATCGTGCGATTTGATTCCTTTGAGGCTTATGCCCTTGTTTCTTTCCTACTCAATCTTATATGACGTGAAGTGTTTATCATAAATCAAGAATTGAGGAATTGTAATAGTGCTACTGATGTGGTGCGGGAAGTTTCTCACTGCATAGTTGTTTGGGCTATAGTCTTCGCCTTGCGAAATGTTATTTTATCGTTTTAACTCAGTAGCTGCATTTCTGAGAGCTTGAGGCTATGTGCAGATTGATATGATTGCTCATGATTGGTTATCGCACGGTATTAATGTGATGATAGGATACTTTCCTATGTGTTAGGGCAGTGAATTACTTGAAAGGAGGTCTACTCAACGCCTGATTCAGAGGTTCGGTATTTCATTTGCGTCAAAGAAAAGCATTTGGCCTATGAATGTCCAGATTTAGATCAATGGAGTAATGAGACTTTGTGTTTTCAATTATGGTGGGGTTTTCATCTGCGACGTTGTATCATTCTCCTCAATAGGACGTTTTAAGTTCACCGGTGTTATGATTTTCTAAGATTCGCCTATGGGGCAGGATATTGTGAAATAGTATTAGAGGAGCGGCTGTCAGAGATCTCAGAGTGTGGTGGTTAAGAATTGAATCGGTGTTTTTAATGTTGACGACTCTAGGAAGATAACCTTCAGAAAGGTTTAGATCTAGTAGTGATCTATCGGCTTATGTGCTACAGTGATGGATTTTTTTAAGGCAAGAGCTGTGGAACAAAGGATGAGGAAGGACATGCGAAAAGTGTCATGCGGCGGTTAAATTTATAGAAGGCCAGGTGTAAGAAGTGAAAATCGAGTAGTGGTTTAGGGGAGTGAGTCTGACCAAAGTGGGAGACAGGCAGAGTAGCATATGGGTTTGGTGACAGGATGACTACACCCCTTGAGGAAGGCTGGGGATGATTTGAGAATTCTAGTGGACAGTGATTGGGTCTACGAGCTTAATTTTAAATATTGTCTAGCATACGGCAGGAGATTAGATATGACAGGAAGGATTTTCTTGATATGAAAAATTATACAACATTACTTTGAATTAGAAGATATTGTTTCGTTTAGTAGATGTCCGTGAGGAGTAAATGGACTTGTGTATGGGCTCAGGTGGGTTATCTCCTGTGAGAAGGTCAGCGGCCGCGTGGATGTTGAAGCTCCTGCAAAGGATTTTACTGGCTATTAGGTAAGAGGTCTAATAGGTGACTATTACTAGAGATTCAGAGTGTTCATGAAATGCTAACAGACGGATTTCGAAGAATCTGGCAGTTTAATTGCGCAAGGTCATGACAATAAGAGATAAAGATTATTGGTGGGTTCCCGGAGTTGTGTAATAGTGGCTTCAAGCTAAGTGGGAGAGTCCCACCGCCTACGGTGGGATTGCATGGTCGTCTATTACTAAGATTATGGTTATTAGCATATTGATGGGTTATTTCAGCTAAAGGAAAGGAACATTAGAGATAATTTGAGCAAGGGTATTGTTAAAGATGTGATATAGTTGACCTTATTGACTCATGTTTAGACTTGGCAAAGGATTCAGGATAGATACGGGTTTAAAGGAAAGTGATTCGGCTGAGTGCTTCGTTGAGAGGGTGTTCATGTGCTAGAAGATTTATGGGGTTGATTATACTCGAAATCAAGTCAAAGTGGGTGTCACTCAATAATGCTCCTAGTGGATTTAAGAGGACTAATGATTTCGAGCCCATAAGTATGGCTAAGGATCGAGCTTTTGCAGCAGATTATATAAAGAGGCTTGGAATGTTCTATGATATCTTCGGCTTGTAGTGTAACTTTTGGGGGAATGAGAAAATGGCTTCGTATTCATAGAGGAATTATCAGAATGGATGTACCAGTTGAGATGCGAATATGCGCACAAGGATGGTATAAGGTAGTTCGTGGGATTTGACACATCATGGTCTCGTGTTACAAGTCCACTCGGGATGAGTGTGGGTTGAGTGCGTAATATGTTGAATGAAGTTATTATTATTCTAAAGCAATTGAGGATAAACTAGAAGATGTTGGGATTGGTTATCCAAGGTTGAATTGGCATGTTGGGGGCGGTGATCAATTTCTTTAGCATGATTAAGTTGTGCAAGTGATTTGTGACGGTACGTGTAAGGCTTATCGGCCGCTGTAATTGATTTTATTTAGAAGTATTCTAGTATTATGGCAGGTTATGTGTAGGCGGATCCCGAAAATGCTATAGTGGCTTAGACCACTACTTTAAGATTTGCATATTCTATGGTTATGAGAATTTATTTACGTTGTTGTGGTTCTCCTGAAATGAGTTAAGTGAAAAGTTTCTATATGATGACGTATTAATATATTTGTGGTTCCGGAGTTAGATGAAAATCTTGTACTATCGCATATTGGCATGTTAGGTACAGTGAGTGGTATGGAATTTGAAAGTGAGGATCAAGGTTGTGGTTCGGTGTTGACAAGGATGTCACGAGCTCAGATGAGCAGGAAAGGGATTTGAATGTTTAGAGTAAGCTAGCATCGCCTTCAACGTCATCTAAGATCGATGTTTTGTGGAAAAGGCTTTGCATTCTGGTTATGGATTCTTGATCACTTTTCAGCGTTAGTGCGGCTAGTGGTATGGATATGCAGACTTATTATCTTTTACGGAAGGTCATGGGATAGTTCCCAATGGAAGATTGTATTTGTGTGGCATGCAGTCACTTGATTGATTGAAGAATTAAACCAAGTATGTATATTTTGGTGATATCATTAATTTGAGAATTTATGCGTGGAGGGCTCTCGGTTTATTGGGTTGTGGACTATAGAGGATTGCTCTGGTTATGATGGTTGTTCTTGTGTGTTATGGGAAAAGGGGGGTTTATTATGGACCAAGGAAAGATTATTGGCCTAGTTCGGCATGATCAGAATCGGCTTGAGGTCTGTGAATGGACTTAAATATGAATATGGGCTCTATATCAGGCCAGATGTGTTCATTTCAACATAGCGCTCCTTATGGAGGAGTATTCGGACGTTGGATGTTATTTTGTCGTCGACTATTTCATGTAATGCTATATTTTGCCATATGAGTTGCGAAATAGTTTGATAAATTTCTAATGTGTTGAGGTTCCACGTAGCGGTGGTGTTATGTGAGCAAGATGGCTCTTACGATTTAGATCATCTATCGCACTTCATTTGTGCTTGAGTTTTTTAGCTTATGGCACTATCTGTCTCCCTAGGGATGGTATTATGCATTTAGTTTGTTTGTGGTCGCTTTTCGGTATTTTGTACTAATGAGTGATTTAGCTCAGTGTGTATCTTCTTATATGAATTTTATGTGTGGATCGGGTGGCATGCCACCACAGGTATGTTGTTAGGATCTGGTTGCATGCCGCAATGGTGTGATGTGAGTACAATTCCCTATATCTATTTTTGTGTGTTTTGTTTCAATTTTCTGAGTAAAGTTCATATTAATTGCTTAAGTTGTGTAGTCCCTTCCAGAGTTCGTTTTCCTTATGTATCATGTTCGACCTTGTAGCCTATTGGCACATTGTGGCATCATATGGGACTCTTGATAATGACCAGGGTAGATTATTGCCTGAGCAGTTCGTTCTGGGTGAGATGAGATTATTGGATCTAGAATCAGTGCAATCGGATTATATGAAGTATGAGAGCAAAGATCATTATTTCAGAAAGAGGTAATGGTTCTACTCAGAAGTATAGGCTCAATAATTTGTAGACTCGACTGTTGGTTATAAATTTCTACACATCTCTTCTGTCGTGGCAATATTGCAAGAGTTGGAACAAGACTTATATGTATCATGAGGTGCATTGTGAGCATCAGATTCGGGGAATGTTGGTTATTATTATCAGAGAATGTTATTATGGTCCTGTAAATGATACGGTGCATGGTTAGAATTCAGCAAAGGTATGCAGTTATGTTCTGGTACCTCGTGTAGTGATTGATACGATTTTCGTATATTGGAAGTAGGCTTGGTAGAGAATTTCAAATGTTGGTAGTGGGCTCTAAGCTTATGCTTGAATAAAAGGAATATCTTCATAATTAATCGAGCTAATATGCTCAACTAGGTTGTAGTAGCATGGGTAGGTGCACGAGGTATTACACAGTAATTTCGGACAACTCCAGCATAGTTCTTAGCACGGTTGAGGACGAACGTATGTTTAGGTGGAAGATAATGTAATGACCTAACCACTCGTTTTGAGCTCTAGCGAGTCGTTCAGTAGTTTGAGGCAATAAGCAGTTTCACTTCACGGATTTTGATTTGTACGCATGGTTGTAAATGAATTCCGGGAAGTTCGGAGTTGATTTGGAAAGAGAATTCTCATTTCGGAAGCTTTAAGTTGAAAGAATTGACTAAGGTTCAATCATGTTTGTATGATGATTCCGGACTTGGGCGTATGTCCGGATCGGGTTTTGGAAGACACGGGAACATTTTGGCACCTATCGTGGAAGTTAGCATTTTTGGAAGAATTCCATAAGTTTGGGTTGAAGTGCATTTCAGTGTTATCGATGTCCATTTGGGATTTTGAGTCGAGTAACAGATCCGTATGGTGATTCTGGTGTTCGGAGCATGATTGGAAGTAAATTTGGAGGTTCGTGAGTCATTTTGGAGTCATTTGGCTAAAGACAGAAATTTGAAAATTTTTGAGGAGTTTAACTGGAAGTGGACTTTTTAATATCGTTGTCAAAATCCAATTTCGAAAGTTGGAGAAGGTCCATAGTGTTAAATATGACTTGTGCGCAAAACCTTAGGTCAATCAAACGAGATTTGATAGGTTTTGGCATCGAAAGTTGAAGTTTTAAAATATAGTTCATTAAGCTTGAATTGGAGTGCAATTCATGGTTTTAGCATTATTTGATGTGATTTGAGGCTTCGAGCAGGTCCGCATTATGTTATGGGGCTGCGTTGTGTGATTGGACAGGGTCCTAGGGGCCTCGGTGTTTTTCGGGGTGGTTTCGGATCAAATTTGAATGAAAAGCTGTTGCTGATTTCTGGTATCTGGTTTCCTTCTTCCCGAACGTTAAGGAAGTCCCGCATTCGCAAACAGGAAATATTTTGGGCTACTGGTTTGGCCTTTTCAAATGCGAGGCAGAGGACGTGAATGCGAAGGAAGGGGCTTGTTAAGCTTATGCGAAAAAAATGCGGCGCGCGTGAACGCGAAAAAAGGAAGGGTTTGGGCCTGGAAGTGCTAAGCCTGCACGAACGCGGCTATAAGACCCCGAACATGAAGGAGAAATTCTGAGGTGTGCAAGATTGTCCTTCTTGAACGTGAGGGTATTTCTGCCTTCGCGAAGGAGGATTTTTTGGGCATGAGATTCTAAGCTTCGTAAATGCGAAGGATGTTCCCCGTTCGCGATGAAGGGTCGCCTAGGCAGTCTTCTTTTAAAATTAGAGTTTTGGCTCATTTTCACCTCATTTCTTTCATGGGAGCCGAATTTGGAGCAACTTTGGAGTGCCATTTTCATCGCCAATCATGAGGTAAGTCATTTCTACAAGTTTTGAGTAAAGACAAGGTTTATATATGGATTTAGATAAGGAAATTAGTAGAAATTTGGGATTTTGAAGGAAAGACCGGGAATTTGATGTTTTTGGATTTGATCATGATTTTAGGCATAGAATTGAGAATAAGTTATACATATTTGAGTTCATGAGGTCATGGTTAAACTTTATCTTCAAAAATGTTTCGAAATCCACGCGCGCGGGCCTGAGAGCGATTTGATCAACTTTTAGATCGAGTTAGAAATTTTAATAAATTGGATTATTATGAGTAATTGAACGTATATTAATGGATTTACATAATAGTTGGCTAGTTTTGGAGCATTGCGCATCGATTTGAATCTTCGGAAGGGCGTGAAATGCCGATTTTGGAACTTTGGAGCGAAGTAAGTCTCCTTTCTAACCTTGTATGAGGGAATTAACCCCGTAGGTGGTAAATTATTTTGTGCTTCTAATTTTGAGGGCTACGTACGCACGAGGTGACGAGAGTCCATACGTAGCTACTAGTTATGCCTATGTCCAGGTAGTTCTAGACGCACATCATGCCTTGTTGATATTATTGTTGATTGATGTTCATTGTTTGCCTTGAGAAGGAGCAAGATTGAGTATGCTTATTAAATAATTTTGAAAGCAGTCGTAATTGTTCTAAAGATTGAGATCTTGAAAGTTTTCATTGAAATCTCATATTTTGAAAAGAATGGAAGAATGCATTAATAACTTGAGAAAATCCATATTTTTACCATGTCGCATGTATGATTCGCGAGAAGGAGTAATTCTTTAAACTATATTTTTCCGTGCCGGATGAATGATTCACAAGTGGGGTAATACTTTATATTTATGTTTGACCACGATGCATGGAATCCTCGAGCGAAATAATAGATGCATCTATGGTCCGCGGTGTTCGACCCTCGGCAGTGCACAATTTACATTCATGTTGGACCGGGCCGAACGTCCTCAGTGGTATATATGTATTGTAATAGTACTGGAAGTCCTTTTATTTAACTAGTGTAAATTTACTATTTGGTGAATAATTGTTTAAAAGAAGGAAGTGGTTTAAGCTCTTAAATGTGGTGAAGAATCTCTCAATTACTTGTTGTTCAAAATATTATTATTGTATATCATGCTTAGTTAGAACTTTTTATATTACCATATTGTTTGTCCTTTGTAAGTGTGGAAGTCGACCCCTCGTCACTACCTCTTTGAAGTTACGGGGGATATTTACTAGGTATGCGTTGTTTTCATACTCATACTACATTTGCTGTGTATTTTTATTGCACAAGCACATGTAGGTCTAGTGGCCTCGTTGGGCACAGCGGTATGGTTGATATGGAGACTTAGGTGAGCTCCATCTCTCGAGACGATCTAGAGCAAGCAGAATCTCCTTCAGAGTATTGTACTGTATTTTCTTTTCTGTCCAAATTGTATTCCGGAAAGTTGTTGTATTAACTTATTTTCTAGAAACTGCTCATTCACTTGTGACACCGGGTTCTGGGATGATTATGGGGTATTCTATATTTACTTCTAAATATTCTTTTATTTATTTTGTCAGCATTATCTTTTACTAGTTGAATTGGAGGAAAATCGTAGTTTTCAAAGTTGTTAAAACAAGAATTAAATCAAATATTTATGGTTGACTTGCCTGACAGTGGAGTCCGGCACCATCATGACTCTTAGTGGATTTTGGATCGTGACAATATGGAATCAGAGCACTAGGTTCCCTTAGGTCTCACGAGTCATGAGTGTGTTTAGTAAAGTCTTGCAGATTGGTGTGGAGACGTCTGTTTCGAGAGGCTACAGGGCTGTTTAGAGCATTTCCCTTCTTGATTTCTCATTGTGCGGTTTGATTCCTTTGAGTCTTATGCCCTTGTTTCTTTCCTACTCAATCTTATGCGACGTGAAGTGCTTATCTTAAAATGAGAATTGAGGAATTGTAATAGTACTACAGATATGGTGCGGGAGGTTTCTCGCTGAATAGTTGTTTGAGCTATAGTTTTCGCCTTGAAGAATGATATTTCGTCATTTTAACTAGGTAGCTGCATTTCTAAGAGCTTGAGGCTATGCATGGATTCCTATTATTGCTCATGATTGGTTATTGCACTCTATTGATGTGATCATAGGATACTTTCCTATGTGTTGGGGTAGTGATTGACTTGAAGGGAGGTCTACTTAGTGCGTGATTCAGAGGTTCGGTATTTCATTTCCGGCGGAGAAAAGCAATTGGCCTATGAATGTCAAGATTAGGATTGATGGAGTAACGAGGCTTGGTGTTTTTAAGTGTCGTGGGGTTTTCATCTGTGGTGTGGTATCATCGTCCTCGATTGGATATGTTAAGTTCGTCATTGTTATGATCTTCTACGATTCGCCTCTGGGGCAGGATATTGTGAAATAGTATTGGAGGAGCAGTTGTCAAAGATCGCAGGGTGCATTGGTTCAGGATTGTATTGGTGTTTCTAATGTTGACGACTCGGGGAAGATAACCTTCCGAAAGGTTTAGAGTTAGTAGCGATCTATCGGTTCAAATGCTACAGGGATAGCTTTGATTTAAGGCAAGAGCTAGGCAACAAAGGATAAGGAAGGACATGTGGAAAGTATCATGCGGAGGTTTAATTTATAAAAGGCCAGGTGTAAGAAGCGAAAGACGAGTGGTGGCTTAGAGGAGTGAGTCTGACCAAAGTGGGAGAGTGGCAGAGTAGCATATAGGTTTGGTGACAGGATGACTACACGCCTTGAGGAACGGTAGGGATGATTTAAGAATATTAGTGGACGGTGATTGGGTCGACGAGCTTAATCTGAAATATTGGCTAGCATATGGCGGGAGATTAGATATGACGGGAAGGAGTTTCCTAATATGAAGAAGGATACAATATTATTTTGAATTAGAAGATATTGTCTCACATTTGATGAATGCCAACGAGGAGTGAATGGACTTGTGCACGGGCTCAGGTGGGATATCTCTTATGAGCATATCAGCGGTCACGTGGATGTTGAAGCTCCTGCAAATGATTTAACTGGCTATTTGGTTAGAGGTCTAATGTGTGAATGTTGCTAGAGATTCAGAGTGTTCATGAAATGCTAACGAATGGATTTCGAGGATAGTGACGGTTTAATGGTGCAAGGTCATGCCAATAAGAGATAAGAATTTTGGTGGGTTCTAGAGTTGTGTAATAGTGGCTTCAAGCTAAGTGGGAGAGTCCCAACGCCTACGGTTGGATTGCATGGTCGTCTATTTGTGAAATTTCTGGTTATTAGCATATTTATGGGTTATTTTAGCTAAGGGAAAGGAACATAAGAGGTAATTTGAGCAGGAGTATTGTTCAAAGTGTGTTGTAGTTGGCCTTATTGACTCATGTTCAGGCTTGGGGAAGGATTCAGGATATATGCCTTGTATAGAAACGGGTTTCAAGAAAACTGATTCGGCCGGGTGCTTCATTGAGAGGGTGTTCATGGGCTTGAAGATTTATGTGGTTGATTATATCCGGGACCAAGTCAGAGTGGGTAGCTCTCAACAATGATCCTAGCAAATTCAAAGAGTTAAAGTGTGGTGCCTAATGATTTCGAGCCCAAAAGTATGGTTGAGGATCGAGCTTTTGCAGCAGAATATGAAAAGAGGCTTGGAATGTTCTATGATATCTTCGGCTTGCAGTGTAACTTTTGGGGAAATGAGAGAAAATGACTTCGTATTCATAGAGGAATTATCATATTTGATGCACCAGTTGAGATGCGAATATGCGCACAAGGAAGGTATAAGGTAGTTCGTGGGATTTGAGACACCGTGGTCTTATGTTACAAGGCCACTCAGGATGAGTGCGGGTTGAGTGCGTAATGTGTTGAATGAAGTTATTATTATTCTAAGGAAATTAAGGATAAATTGGAAGATATTGGGATTGGTTAGCCATGGTTGAATTGGCATACTGGTGGTAATGATCAGTTCCTTCAGCATAATTAAGTTATGCAAGTGATTTGTGACGGTACGTGTGAGGCTTATCGGGTTCCATAATTGATTTTATTCAGAAGTATTATAGTATTATGGCATGTTATGTGTAGGCAGATCCCGTAAAGGCTATTGTGGCTTAGACCACTATTTGAAGATTTGCATATTCTACGGTTTTAAGAATTCACTTGTGTGTTGCTATGGTTCTCTTGAAATGAGTTAAGTGAAAAGTTTCTATATCATAAAGCATTAATCTATTAGTGGTTTTGGAGTTATGATAAAAATCTTGTACTATCGCATATTGGCATGTTAGGTGCAGTGAGGGGTCTGGAATTTAAAAGTGAGGATCAAGGTTGCGGTTCGGTATATACAAGGATGTCACTAGCTCATATGAGGGGGAAAGGAATTTGAATGTTTAGAGTAAGCTGGCATTGCCTTCATCGTCATCTGAGATCAGTGTTCTGTGAAAAAGGCTTGTCATCCTCGATATGGATTCTTGATCGCTTTTCAGCGTTCGTGCGGCCAGTGGTATGGATGGGTAACTTGTTATCTATTACAGAAGCTCATGGCAGCGTGCCCCAGGGGAAGATTGTATTAGTGTGGCATGTAGTCACTTGGCTGATGGAAGAATTAAACCAAGTATGAAGATTGTGGTGATATCAATAATTTGAGAATTTATGCCTAGAGGAAACTCGGTTTACTGGGTTTTGTACTGTGGAGGTTTGCTTTTGTTATGATTGTTGTTCTTATATGTTATGGGGAAAAGGTGTTATTATTGACCTAGGAAAGATTATTGTCCTACTTCGGTGCGATAAGAATCAGCTTGAGGTCTTTGAATGGATTTAAGTATGAATATGGGCTCGATACCATGCCGGATATGTTCATTTCAGCATAGTGCTCCTTATAGAGGTGTATTTAGATGTTTGATGTTATTTTACCGTCGGCTATTTCATGTAATACTATATTGTGTCGTGTGAGTTGCGAAACGGCTTGATACATTTCTTATGTGTTGAGGTTCCGCATAGCGATGGTGTTATGTGTGGAGGATGGCTCTTGAGATTCAGATCATATGTCGCACTTTAGTTGTGTTTGAGTTTTATAGCTTATGCCACTATTTGTCTCCCTCGGGATGGTATTATGCACTTAGTGTGCTTGTGGACAATATTCAGTATTTTGTAGTAATGAGCGATTTAGCTCGGTTATGTGAATTATATATGTGGATCGGGTAGCATGTCGCCAGAGGTATGTTGTTTGGATCGGGTTACACGACGCAACAATGTGATGTGAGTACATTTCCCTATATCTATTTTTGTGTGTTTTGTTTCCCATTTTTTAGGAAAGATCAAATGAATTGTGTGAGCCGCGTAGTCCCTTCTAGAGTTCATTTTCCATATGTATCATGTTCGAGCTTGTAGCTTATTGGCACGTTGTGGCATCATATGGGAATTTTGATCATGACTAGAGTGGCTTATTTCCTTAGCAGTTTGTACTAGGTGATATGAGATTATTGGATCTAGGATCAGTGCAGTCGGCTTATATGAAGTATATTAAAGAGCAAATATCATTATTTGGTTCAGAACGAGGAAATGGTTCTTGTTAAAAGTATAAACTCAATGATTTGTTAATTCGGTAGTTGGTTATAAATTTCTACACATCTCTTCCGTCGTGGCGGTATTGCGAGAGTTGGAACAAGACTTGTATATATCATAAGGTGCATTTTGAGCATCAGATTCGGGGAATGTTGGTTATTATGATCATAGAATGTTATTATGGTCTTGTGAATGATGTGGTGCTTGGTGAGAATTCAGCAAAGGTATGCAGTCATGTTCCGGTACCTCGTCTAGTGATTAATATTTTCATATTTTGGAAGCAGACATTCAGAGAATTCCAGGTGTTAGTATTGGGCACTAAGCTTATTTTCTTGAATAAAAAGGAATATCTTCAGAATTGATCGAGCTAATGTGCTCAATTGGGTTGTAGTAGCACGCATAGGTGCATGAGGTGTTAAACAGTGATTTCGGACAACTCTAGCGAGTTCTTAGCACGTTCAAGGATGAACGTATGTTTAAGTAGGAGAGAATGTAAAGACCTAATTGGTCGTTTTGACTCTAGTGCTTTGTTCAGCAGTTTGAGGTCATGAGCAGCTTCATTTCAGGTATTATGACTTATATGCATGGTCATATTTGAATTCTGAAAATTTAGAAGTTGATTTGGAAAGAAAACCCTCATTTCGGAAGCTTTAAGCTGAAACAATTAACTAAGATTGGATTTTTGAGTAAACGACCTCAGAATTGGGATTCAAAGGTTCCAGCAGGTCCGTATGATGATTCCGAACTTGGACATATCATTTTTTGAAAGACCTGGGAATGTTTCAGCACCTATCATGGAAATTAACATTTATGGAAGAATTTCATAAGTTTGGATTGAAGTGTATTTCAGTGTTATCAATGTTCGTTTCGGATTCTGAGTCTGGAAATAGCTCCGCTGTCACGACCCAAATCAAAGGGCCGTGACGGGCACCCGATGCCTCACTCGACCGAGTACCAGCATAACATATCTTTCTTATCATACTATAATGGGTTAGTGAGCCAGAAAACCCAGCATGAGATAAAAGAATAAAACGTAAGGGAATGCTTAACATGTGACGACCCAACATGATATGCAAACTAATACATGTGATATACGGGCCTACAAGGCCGACATAACCATTTGTAAACTCAAATTGTAGGCCAACAAGGCCATAAGTGTATCCACACACCTGAGATCCGTCTACAAGCCTCTAAGAATACATAAAATCATAAAGGTCGGGACAGGGCCCCGCCATACCAATCAATACATATTCATAGCATACTGATCAATAGGCAACTCCAGAGCAAGTGGAGTGCACCAACACCTTTCGCTGAGCTGATAGCCTACTTAAAGAAATGCCAACCTGTCTATCGGGACTTGCGGGCATGAAACGCAGCATCCCCAAGAAAAAGGGACGTCAGTACGAATAAAGTACTGAGTATGTAAGGCAGCAAAGCATAAACAAGAGCAGTAATGTAAAGAGAGATAGATGAGATACAACCCGTAACATCTGAGTGCCTCTGGGGGCTACAGATATGAAATGCATAATATATATATATATATATATATATATATATATATATATATATATATATATATATATATATATATATATATATATATATATATATATATATATATATATATATATATATATATATATATATATATTTTTAAAACATCTGCCTCTGTGGGCATCATTATCATCATATCGTACCCGGCCTCATAGAGGACTCGGTAAAAACGTACCCGGCCATCATAAGGCTCGGTAGAATCATACCCGGCCACGTGGAGCTCGGTAAAACCCAACTGATCAGTGGTTGCACAGTAGGTGCCGTACCCGGCCGACTATAGCGCGGCTCGGTAGAGTAAAATAGATACATATATATAATGCATGCTCGACTCATGGAATCACCTTCTAAACCTTTTGGAGTGTCTTAAGAACCTTATGGACATCAATACCCTCAATATGAACCTTAGTAAGATTCAAAGATCATACACATTTGCTTAGAATGATTTATAAGGAAAGAACAACATGGACAACCTTATTTTCTAGGAGTAGATCTGTTATGAAGTAGTGTATTCATTTCTCATCAGATCATGCCAAAAGAAAGAAGGAAATGCCTAAACATATCTTAAACATGTTGAGTCCTTAATTCCTTCCAAGTGACTCTTCAAACAAATCAACTCGATGAATCATAGCATAATGAGATTCAAAATTAGTGTTGAGCAAAGGCCAAGTCTATAACTTAAGCTAGTAGCTCGTTTTACTTGAATTTGAGCAGCATCTCCTTTGGAACAAGGGCCTCCACCAATACCATATACCAACAACAACAACAACCAGAGAAATCCATCTACGTATAAATGTCAATAACAAGACACCACATAATAATAATAAGTCACAACTACTTCACGACGAGGCGGCAAGCTCCAATTGGAATCCGTATAAACGATCTACCCCTTATAGACTTCTTACATTAAGTTACAAATATCATTAAGATTATAATTAATTCATTCATCAATGATTACATCATTATACCATATATTTATATCAAAGGAAACAACCCACAACTCTAACTACCTTCTATTAGTAACTTTATTCACTAGTTCATGCCTACTTCATCCATTTAACTTAACCAACATCAATATAACCTTAGGCACATGCAAGAACACAATATGCCTACCTCCTACAGTAACTTCAAGTCGAAATCCAAGTTATATTCAGCTTACAATAACCCTCAATGGCAATACAACACCATAGAAGTGACTTAAGCTAATCCAAGTATTATCTTGTAATTTATCATTCTAACAACTTAACCAACATACAAGAAAGCTTAATCACAATTATTAGGCTGTTATACTCACCTTAGAAAGCAGCAACAACTTGGAATTTCATCCAAATACAGCCCACAACAATCCTCAATGACAACACAATCTCAAAGAGGTGTTGTTCTTCACTAGGACTAGGTTTTGATGTTGAAACATGGTGTAATCCATTTGAAATACATGAAATAATCTAGGGTTCATATAACAACCATGAGAGAGTATTTTACAGAATCTAAAATACTTAAAATAACCTCCCATACGAGCTGAAACCACCCAAAAATCAGCAACAACAAGAAGAACAAGAAACTTACTAGCGCCATGGGATTCCTGACACTTGATTTGTGTTGTTTGCCCTTTGTTTGGGTCTTGGATCATGAGAGAACTTTGACAGATTTTTTATAGGGTTCTAAGTTCTGAATATACTGAAAATAATAACTTAAAACGAGGTTTAGGCATCTTATATATCCATATGTCTTAAACCGCCTATGTAGGCCCCATAGAGAGCTGCTTGGCGCAGTTTTGCGAAAATGCGAATATCTCTACTACAATGTTGTATGGATGAATGATTTAATACGTTGGAAACTAGACTCGTATATCTTCAAATTGGTATGTAGATCATTCCTTGATTCCAAGTATATTGAAAGAAAAGTGCATCTACATTTGACCTAAAGTTTTGCAAATTTGTGAATGTAACTTGTGATGACCTTTCCCCACTCTTGTTCCACAGCATGCTTGCCTTCAAAATGTAGAAAATGAATATCATACGACAAAAATAACTCATAGAATAACCTCCTTATCATGTTAATAATCCTAGTCTCACCCCAAAGTACATTTATAACATTCCAAATTTGTCGACATTCAACGAAACTTATTTTCTTCTGTTCATTTAGCATCTAAGCTTTCCAACCATTTTGGTAATTGTTATTCATGATATTAAAGACTTGTCACCTCCAAGATAACAAGATTAAACTTACATTATGTACTTTCAAAAAAATGATTTCATTTTTGAGCTTATATTTAATTGGATTACGACACACTCTCACGTACAAAAATATAGAATGTAACATCATTCCCCCTTTGGAATATTCGTCCTCGAATGTTGACTGATGCGCTTATCAGTTTCATGAACTATAGCTCTTACAAATACTTTAATGCTCACTTTGCCATCTAAGCAGTTTTGTGAATAAATCCAAACGCTTGGGCATTCTCCCCTTTTGCCCTCTTTCTCATGCCATAACATGTGGTTGAAATTCTTCCAATATCGTAACATTTCTTAATTTATGTCATGCGGTATGTACAATTGTGTCCTTGTATAAGTTCCTAGAAACTATCCTTCCCTTTTTTCCTCCATCTTTTAGACAATCTCTAAGCCTCACTTTATGAACATATCCAGAATTATAACAAGTTGTCCCTCTAGGCATCTATAGGTGTACTGATGTCTTTCTCTTGGTACTTTATTGAACTTAAGACTATTGCTATCTCTTGTTTCATAGCCTTGTGTATCTATCCTGATGAATTTACTACATCTAGGTAGGTTATACTATACCATAAAACTTACTTCGATTAATTATTACCGAGGTTTGCTACCCAACTCCACGTTACTCTCTCGTTCTTTATCCTATATGTATAAATCTATGTCCTTTAGTGCTTCCTCATCACTATTCATATTAAGAATAACAAACAAATCTCACCTCGTACTTTGGAACTTGTACCCATCCATTGTTTATTCACCTTAATATTGATCCATAATCTATCACTGATAACTTGCAACCTTTTACATAATGCACTATCACTAGGACTCACATCTCCTCGGGGAACTCCTGAAGTGATTTTCCTGATCAACCTAGGGATAATACTATGCTTCAACAACCATATTTCATTTCATCCCAACGCAATTCATCTAATGGGGGTAATCTAATCCCGTGTAATTAATGAAATCCCTTTCTCGTTAAATCGTTACTCAATCAAAGGCCTAAGCGTCATCCTCTTATCTACCACAATTTCACCCTTATTCTACCACCAGGACAGTATTCCATCTCTTCTAAAAACACCTAGTCATAGACTCCTCTAAGTTCATTTAGGTTGTATCGGGCTTTCAATAACTTACGGATGCCATCAACTCTCTTGTTTTGATGGGTTTAATCCCGAGGACATACATATTCTCGTCACATTCTCACTCATCTCTTCATATCCTTACTCCTATCTACCTAAAACCTTTTTGCTCTACAATACTTTACATTACAACCTATACCTATCTATTAATACTACTCGCAACCTTCCTTTAACTTGCTAGTACCGTAAATATCATTTCATGCCTTCTCAGTTGTCCTCAAATGTAAGCAATTATTTTTCCTGGTCGTTCTATCACTTGTCGCACGAATACTTGGATTGTCTTATTGTTCACGAATACTATAATTTCCTGTACCTGATATGATCTCAAGCATTACCTTTGATGACTTGTTTTTCTTTCCATTCATTAGTCATGATAGGTGCCACTTTCCTATGGAGTGTGTACAATATTGTAGTGAGACTTTTATTACGAGATCATTTACTCTTTAGCTCACTATGTTTAGGTGGAAATCTTCTTCCTTATTTCCTCAGCTAGTCTTTCGTTGTAGTACTTAGGGAGACCTTCTGGCTCTTATAAAGTTGTGAGCTTGTTATATCTTACATCCAAAGGAAATTTTCGTTATTTTTACTCGTCTATAAAAATCCTTATTTACATAACTTTGTGCCTTTGCGCTTGTGGGGTTACTTCTAAGCTCAAATTTTTAATGTCCCCTTAGTGGCACTTTCTCTTATTTTCATAAACCTTAAAAACGGTACCTTTAGTAACCCAACTCCTATCTGGATATTTCTCAAGGTTACAACGTCATATCTGCAAGACTGAATTAACTAGATTAGGGTTCACTACATTTATATTACATGATCAGCTGATTTTCTTAAAACCTCTTGTATAGCTATAACTTGGCTCTTCCTGAATCAACAAAAACTACTCGTTGGTCCATTCTCATATCCATATTCTGCGTAATCTCTCTTTAGTTAGTTACTTTTTCTTAAGTTACCTATCGCACTGGCTCCTTATGTATCAAGTGTTCATTTGCACTTATTTATCAATATCACCGGGTGCGTAACCCTTACCAGTTCTCTCTAGCATCACGCTTGCATAATGTTCTGGAGTCGTATCATATCTATAGGATCTGAATAGATGCTATCTCATTCCTTTCATTCTTTTACCGCATTCTTCATTTACTATTCCATAGTTACCTCCTCATCTTACCATTTTTGCAGATGTTTACTAACATCTTACTCGCCTTGTATTAACCCTTCTATACCGTGGCTAATTGAATTTATTACTCACAAGGGTGAAACTTAGTGTAACTGGCACACTTAGTCCCTTAAGCTTAACTTTACTCCATGTGCTTCCTTTAGGGAAGCATCTCCCTAAACGAACCTTAAAGGTTATTCTTTTGTTGTCCATTCTATTATTGTCAGAATGTTATTTCTGAAATTCTCATGATATCAACTATAATAAAATCCTTCAGTCCCTAATTCATGTTCAGTTTATGTTGTTCACTAGCCCATACTGATTTCAACTACTCATAGGTCTAAACTTTCCTCCTAGTTATCACGTTGAAGTTACCAACTCATTTCTCGAAAAAAAGGATATGGCCTTATGGCTTATGTCACCTCTTGTATTTTCCTTCACTTGACTATAGACTCTGTCATCGTGTCATATTTTGATTTACTGTTATCACTCATATATCACATCTTACTGATGATGCTTCATTCACTTTCTTCTTATTGTTCGACAAGTACTTCTATCTATCACTTTATTCTGAAAACTTCAACAAGACGTCCTTTCACTTTTAGCTCCTTTTGATTTATCTCACTGGCTCTTCGAGATGCCTAAAACTCTCTCTCTCTCTCTCTCTCTCTCTCTCTCTCTCTCTCTCTCTTTCTCTCTCTCTCTCTCTCTCTCTCTCTCTCTCTCTCTCTCTCTCTCTCTCTCTCTCTCTCTCTCTCTCTCTCTCTCTCTCTCTCTCTCTCTCTCTCTCTCTCTCTCTCTCTCTCTCTCTCTCTCTCTCTCTCTCTCTCTCTCTCTCTCTCTCTCTCTCTCTCTCTCTCTCTCTCTCTCTCTCTCTCTCTCAGGCAGGAGTCATACTAAGGTAAATATTTTATCCTTTTTAGGATTCCACTGCCGATCTTCTGAAATTGCTGAATATTCTAGTATTCATATCTGATTGCACTATTCTAGAGATAACCATCTGGGTGCCTTACAAGGATATCTATTACCACCTTTGCAGTACCCTTTGAAAATGTTGGCTAAATGATAACAATAAATCCACAAATTTGTGTTACTCTAACCCCAGCTTGATTCTGATATTACATCATTCTCTTAAACTATATTTGTCAATTCCCATAGGAAATAATTAATGTGGGTGTGGTCAATTGTATAAAACTGTGTTACTGTTACAAGTAACTCAGAATGCTTATATATTTCTCTACCTGAATTGCAAATACTGATAATCTTCATTGTCTAGGTACTTAGTACTTCTCTTTTTTTTTCTCATGTTATTTCTTTCACTTATTGAAACTTATATCCACCTGCTAATTCTCTCATTGCTCTTTAACATATGGGTGGATAGATATCCATGCCTTGGGGCTCCTTATCAAGAGGCTCACATATCTTATTATACACATGATTTGCTACAGACCTAACATTTACACATCATAAGCATGATACAAAATAGAGTTCCTCTGATAAATTCTTCCACACCCAAATTCAATCTCTTACCAACTGTCTTTCTGGATATAGGCTTCGTCGTATCATGAATAAGATAGAGTTTAGGAAATTGAGTTCTTATAGCTGAGCTCTACCACACGATCTAGAGAAAGAAGAAAGAGTGACAGTCCTAAATGCCTGTAGCCTCCTGCTTATAAGTGTGGTGCACTACACAGCCATAAACAAGACTCTACTAGACACGGCTTGTAGACTCCCTAGGACAGAACTGCTCTAATACCACTTTTGCCACGACCCAAATCGAAGGGCCGCGACGGGCACCTGATGACTTACTCGACCGAGTACCAACGTAACATATCTTTCTTATCATACTATAATGGGTAAGTGAGCCAGAAAACTCATCATGAGATAACAAGAATAAAACATAAAGGAATGCTTAACATATGATGACCCAACATGATATGCAAACTTATACATGTGATATACGGGTCTACAAGACCGACATGACCATTTGTAAACTCAAAACGTGGGCCAACAAGGCCATAAGTGTATCCACACACCTGAGATCTGTCTACAAGCCTCTAAGAATACATAAAATCATATAGGTCGGGACAGGGCCCCGCCATACCAATCAATACATATCCAGAGCATACTGATCAAATAGGCAACCCCGGAGCAAGTGAAGTGCATCAACACCTTTCACTGAGCTGATAGCCTACTTGGATAAATGTCAACCTGTCTATCGGGACATGCGAGCATGAAACGCAGCATCCCCAAGTAAAAGGGACGTCAGTACGAATAAAGTACTGAGTATGTAAGGCAGGAAAGCATAAACAAGAGCAGTAATGTAAAGAGAGATAGAAGGGATACAACATGCAACATCTGAGTGCCTTTGGGGGCTACTGATATGAAATGCATAATACATATATATACATAAACTTTTAAAACATCTGCCTCTGTGGGCATCATCATCATCATATCATACCCGGCCTCATAAAGGACTCAGTAAAAACGTACCCGGCCATCATAAGGCTCTGTAGAATCGTACCCGACCACATGGAGCTCGGTAAAACCCAACTAATCGGTGGTTGCACAGTAGGTGCCGTACCCGACCGACTATAGCGCGGCTCGGTAGAGTAAAATAGATACATATATATAATGCATGCTCAACTCATGGAATAACCTGTTGGAGTGTCTTAAGTACCTTATGGACATCTTACCCTGAATATGAATCTTAGTAAGATTCAAGGATCACGCACATTTGCTTAGAATGGTTTTATAAGGAAAGAACAACATGGACAACCTTATTTTCTAGGAGTAGATCCGTTATGAAGTAGCGTATTCATTTCTCTTCAGATCATGCCAAAAGAAAGAAGGAAATGCCTTAACATACCTTAAACGTGTTGAGTCCTTAATTCCTTCCAAGTTACTCTTCAAACAAGTCAACTAGATCTATCATAGCGTAAGGAGATTCAAAATTAGTGTTGAGCAAAGGCCAAGTCTATAACTTAAGCTAGTAGCTCGTTTTACTTAAATTTGGGCAGAATCTCTATTGTAACAAGGGCCTCCACCAATACCATATACCAACAACGACAACCAGAGAAATCCAGCAACGTATAAATGTCAATAACAAGACACCACATAACAATAATAAGTCACAACTACTTTATGACGAGGCGGCAAGCTCCAATTGGAATCCGTATAAAACATCTACCACTTATAGACTTCTTACATTAAGTTACAAGTATCATTAACATGATAATGAAGTCATTCATCAATGATTCCATCCTTATACCATATATTTATAACAAAGGAAACAACTCACAACTCTAACTACCTTCAATTAGTAATTTTATTATCTAGTTCATGTCTACTCTATCCATTTAACTTAACCAACATCAATATAACCTTAAGAACATGCAGGAAGACAATATACCTACCTCCTACAGTAACTTCAAGTCGAAATCCAAGTTATATTCAGCTTACAATAACCCTCAATGGCAATACAACACCATAGAAGTGACTTAAGCTAATCCAAGTATTGTCTTGTAGTTTATCATCCTAACAACTTAACCAACATACAAGAAAGCTTAAGAAAAATTATTAGGCTGTTATACTCACCTTATACAGCAGCAAAAACTTGGAATTTCATCCAAATATAGCCCACAATAGTCCTCAATGACAACACAACCTCAAAGAGGTGTTGTTCTTCACTAGGACTAGGTTCTCATGTTGAAATATGGTGTAATCCATTTGAAAGACATGAAATAATCTAGGGTTGATATAAAAACCATGAGAGAGTATTTTACAGAACCTAAAAACTTAAATAACCTCCCATACGAGCTGAAACCACCCAAAAATCAGCAGCAACAAGAAGAACAAGAAACTTACTAGCGCCACGGGATTTCCGACACTTGATTTGTGTTGTTTGCCCTTTTTTTTGGTCTTGGATCATGAGAGAACTTTGAGAGAGTGTTTACTGGGTTCTAAGTTCTGAATATACAAAAAATAATGACTTAGAACGGGGTTTAGGCATCGTATATATATCCGTATGTCTTAAACCGCCTATGTGGGCCCTATAGAGCTGTTTGGCGGAGTTTTGTGAAAACGCGGATATCTCTCTACTCCAATTGTCGTATGGATGAACGGTTTAATACGCTGGAAACTAGACTCGTATATCTTCAATCTGGTATGCAGATAATTCCTTGATTCCAAGCATACTGGGAGAAAAGTGCATCTACATTTGACCTAAAGATTAGCAAATTTATGAATGTAACTTGTGATGACCTTTGCCCACTCTTCTTCCACAGCATGCTTGCCTTCAACATGTAGAAAATGAATATCATACGACAAAAACAAATCATAGAATAACCTCCTTATCATGTTAAGAACCCTAGTCTCACCCCAAAGTACATGTTATAACATTCCAAATTTGTCGACTTTGAACGAAACTTATTTTCTTCTGTTCGTTTAGCGTCTAAGCTTTCCAACCCTTTTGGTACTTGTTATTCATGATCTTAAAGACTTTTTAACCTCCAAGATAACAAGATGAAACTTACATTATAAACTTTTAAAAAATAATCTCATTTCTAAGCATATACTAATTGGCTTACGACGTACTCTCACGTACGAAAACAGGGAATGTAACATCCGCATGGTGATTTGGTGTTGGGATCGCGATCGTAAGTGAATTCGGAGGTCCATGAGTCATTTCGGAGTCATTTGGCTAAAGATAAAAATTTGAATGTTTTTGAGGAGTTTGACCGTATCTGAACTTTTTGATATCGGAGTCTAAATATGATTCCAAAAATTGGAGTAGGTCCATAATGTCAAATATGATTTGTGCAGTAAAAATTAGGTCAATCGGACAAGAGTTAATTGGTTTCAGCATCAAAAGTAGAAGTTTTAGCATTGTTTTATGTGATGTGAGGCTTTGATCAGGTCTGTGTTATGTTATGTGACTAAGTTGTGTGATTGGACAGGGTCCCAGGGGCCTCAAGTGTGTATTGGGGTGGTTTCAGATCGAATTTGGATGAAAAGCTGCTATTGATTGCTGATGTATGGTTTCCTTCTTTGCGAACAGTGAAGGAAGTCCTGCATTCTTGAAGAGAAAATATGTGGGGCTGTTGGGTTGGCCTTTTCGAACGCGTGGTAGAGGACGCGAACGCAAACTAAGGGGCTGGTTAAGCTTACGCGAATGCGACTCAATGCTCGCGAACGCGAAGAAGGAATTGTTTGGGCCTGGAAATGCTAAACCTTCGCGAACGCGGAAGTGGGATCACAAATACAAAGGGTAAATCTAAGGTGTGCAAGTTTGGCCGTCACAAATGCGGTATTTCCGCGTTCATGAAGGAGTATTTTCTGGGCGTGAGATTTCTGAGCTTCATGAACGCGAGGGATGTTTAGCGTTCGCGATGAAGGGTCGCCTGGGCAGTGTTCTTTTAAAATCGGAGTTTTGGCTCATTTTCACCTCATATCTTCCATATGTGCCAATTGTGGAGCAACTTTGGAGTGACATTTTCATCACCAAGCATGAGGTAAGTAACTTCTACTAGTTTTAAGTAAATACAATCTTTATATGTGAAATTAGACAAGGAAATTAGTAAAAATTTGGGGTTTTGAAGGAAACACCTAGAAATTAATATTTTTGGATTTTGATCACAATTTTGGGCATGGAATTGAGAATAAGTTATATATTCGAATTCGTGAGGTCATGGGTAAATTTTATCTTCAAAAAATTTCGAAATCTGGGCACGTGGACCAGAGGGAGATTTTGTAAACTTTTCAATCGGGTTAGAAATTGTTATAAATTGGATTATTATGAGTAATTGAACATATATTAATGGGTTTACATAATTGTTGGCTATTGTTGGAGAATTATGCATCAATTTGAGTCTTTGGAAGGGAGTGGAATGCCGATTTTTGAATTTCGGAGTGAGATTAGTCTCTTTTCTAACCTTGTAAGAGATAATTAACCCCATAGGTGAACTAAATTATTATGTGCTTCTAATTGTTGGGGCTACGTATGCACGAGATAACGAGAGTCCGTATGTAGCTACTAATTATACCTATGTTCGAGTTGTTCTAGCTGCACATCGTGCCTTGTTGATTTTAGTTCATTGTTTGCCTTGAGAAGGAGCAAGATTGAGTATGCTTATTAAATACTTTTGAAATTAGTCGTAATCTTCCAAATATTGGGATCTTGAAATTTTTCATTGAAATCTCATATTTTGAAAAGAATGGAAGAATACTTTAATAAATTGAGAAAATATGTATTTTTACCGCGTCGCAGGTAATTTATTAAACTATATTTTTCTGCATCCCATGAATGATTTGAAAGCGATATAATACTTTAATTTATATTTGACTGTGTCACATGGATGATTCGAACGGGATAATAGATGCATCTGTTGTTCGCGCCATTCGACCCTCGATAGTGCAAAGTTTACATTTATGTTGGATCGTGCAGAACGTCCTCGGTGGTATATATGTATTATTATAGTACTGCAAGTCCTTTTATTTTCCTGGTGTAAATTTACTATTTGGTGAATAGTGGTTTAAACGAAGGAAGTGGTTTAAACTCTTAAATATGGTGAAGACTCGCTCAATTACTTCTTGTTCTGAATGTTATTGTTGTACATCATGCTTAGTTAGAATTTTTTACATTACCATATTATTGGCCCTTACCAAATGTCGAAGTCGATCTGTCGTCACTACCTCTTCGAGGTTAGGCGGGATGCTTACTAGGTATTCGTTGTTTTCGTACTCATACTACACTTGATGTGTATTATTGTTGCACATGCACATGTAGTTCTGGTGGCCTCCTTGGGTAGAGTGGTATGGTTGATGCGGAGACTTAGGTGAGTTGCATCTCTCGAGACGATCCGCAGCCAGCAGAGTCTCCTTCATAGTATTGTACTGTATTTTCTTTTATGTCCAAATTGTATTCCGGACAGTTGTTGTATTACCTTATTTTCTAGAAACTGCTCATGCACTTGTAACACCAGGTTCTGAGATAATTATGGGGTATTCTGTATTTACTTCTAAACATTTTTTAGTTTATTTTGTGAGGATTATCTTTTACTAATTGAATTGAAAAAAAAATCGTAGATTTTTAAAATTATCAAAATAAAAATTAAATTAAGTACTTATGGTTGGCTTGCCTGACAGTGGATTCCGGTGTCATCACGAATCTTAGTAGATTTTGGGTCGTGACAAAAAATGTGACTTGTGATAAGAGTTGTAAATGCAGACTCATTTCCTAAAAGTGAATATGAAAGTATATATGTGTTACAAATTATGTATAAGAATGTGTTTATGCATTGTTGAATAAATACTACAGCTCATCTCTAGGGGAGGTTTGAGATAAAGAAAGACAATAAACGTTAATGTATGGTTACATGAATATGTCATTAGTCGCGTACATGTGGTACGCTAAAAATATTTTGTCATGACTTATAAATAGTTATTAAAGGCAACAGTAAAGCAAGAATGAGTCTTGCCTATAATAATTTTGACTGTGACAATGATAAGATAATTTTTTTGCGAAGGAAAAATTCACCACTTAGATGGTGTTATAAAAATCTTGTAGTACAAAATTATTGAGAGCTCCGAAAGAGCGAATTTGTTACTACCTGAATAAATAAAGTTATTCATGGCATTAGTGGTAGTAAGTCTCAAAAAGGAATTTTTTGAGTTTCCAATAGATTAGTCAAAGTGGTTGGCATATTGTGATTATAAATAAAATAAGATTGAATATCTTCATATTACAATAATCATACCGAAAAAATATAAAAGGTTACTCGATTTTTCTTCTATTTGTACTGCACAAGTATAAGCATGATGATGTAATCATATGCCATAAGTAAATTAGAGGTTTACTGAAATAAATATTAGTTGGCATGACTAGTTGGCCATCCCGGTTCAATTACGATGCGAAAATTAATTGAGAATTCACCATTGGCATATATTGAAGAAATAGAAGATTCTTCAAGAATTCGCTTGTGTTGCTTATTCTCATGATATACTAGTTAAGAATGGGATCCAATGCCTAAAAATCTGGAACGAATAAAACGTGATATATATATAGAGAGAGAGAGAGAGAAAGAGAGTCACATGCCTATGGAGCATTTACTATTATATAATTTTAAAATATGCATCTATTGTATGGTCACATGTACGTTTATTGTTAACTTGCAGTGTGAATTTTTTCAAGGTTGATGGCTCAAATAAGTAGAGCACAATTCCAAAACATAACATATAATAATTTATCTTGATAATGTTTTTTTAAAATCTAACTTGGTTTAGTAGAAATTGTATACCTCTAATTATAGCTAAACCATTGGTTATGAGATGTATTATTGTGATGACCCAAAATGTCATCTTATATTTTAGAATTTTATTTTGCACTCTTAAGCCTAAAAATATTTATTTTTACCCTCCTCGAATTGCATGCACGGTCCGGGCGTGTTTCCGAAAAGCTTTTATGTTAAAAGTTGATAAAAAAAAGAAATTTTTTGCTTTAAAAGCTATTTTTAATTGACTTCGGTCAATGTTTGAGTAGACGGATCTGGAATTGTGTTTTGACAGTCTCGGTGGGTCCGTAATGAAATATGAAACATGGACATATGTCCGAAATCGAATTTCGAGATCCCTAGCTTGAGTTATGAATTCTTGTTGAAAATTAAAAATTTGTAAATCTAATAATTTTAAAGAATTAATTGATGTTTGGCCTTGTTGATATCGGGTCCGTATTTTGGATTCGGATCCCGGTACAGGTCCAAAATAATATTTATAACTTATCTGTGAAATTTGGTGAGAAACAAAATTTATCTAGTGTACAAAATCTAGCAAAAGCTCCATACTGACTTCTTACGACTCAGCTCTATAGCACGATCTGGAAATAAAAGAAGGGTAACATTTCCTAAATGCCCTATAACCTCTCAATTATATGTGTGGCGCGCAACACACCTATAAGTGAGACTTTACTAGGTACAGCTTTGTAGATTCTCTAGGACATGACCCACTCTGATACCACTTTGTCACGTCTAAGGAGGCGTGGCTGGCACCCGGTGCCGCACTAAACCTTTGTCTATAAAGCCTCTAAGATTATTTGACATAAAATAGGACAGGGTACCGGCCTACTTATAAGTCTGTAGCAAAACTCTGACACGTGACTTATAGACATGGCTGCACTCTGAATGAGGTGAAGCCTTATTGATCCTTCGCTGAATGCTAACTTCGTCTACTATGAGGGCTCGTCAAACTAATTGTCTATACCTGCAGGCATGAATGCAGCGCCCCCAACAAAAGGATGTCAGTACGAATAATGTACCAAGTACGCAAGGCGGAACTGAAACATAACAGTAAGTCAACATTTACATTAGAACATGGAAGAAATATGGAGTAAAAGACTTAACCTGGAAAAAAAAGTCCCGTGTGACATGTTTACAAATGACAAGATTCGAAGGGCATTTTGGTACATTAAACACATCTTTAGTTTAATAGCTCAAGATTCAAAAGTATACATTACTTTTAGAAATTTTATATCCATTCAAACTAAAACACATAAAATGAAACCGAGAAAATAACATAAAGGATATAACAGAAAACATTGTTATAGACTATGTCCAATACAAAGAATGGAATCTTAACTTTTTTTTATCTACAACCAACTCCATGGGGGTCTTAATTATATCTTCATGACAAACTTGGGACAATACTATCCAGGATTTACAGGTAATTTGGCAAATTGGCAAAAAGTTGCTTTTTGGAACAGTGCTACACCACCAACTTAAATCTAGTCCAGTTATCATTCTATGATGTATATTTTTATACTATGTGTTCAAACTAATACCGAGTTTCATTTAGTTTAACATTTAGTTGCTATACAATGACTACTGAAGACAGTAATCTCCAAATGAAAGTAGATGATCTCTAAACAAACAATAAAATTAGGATGAAATCATAAAATATATATAATACCATCAATATGCATTTGAATGTCATGTGATGCATAAGTCTTTACGTACATAATATCATCAAGCCTCTGAGAGCATTTCATTATATCATCTCGGCTACTATGGGCAAATCAGCAACATATACCAGCTAATCAAGTGCTGGTGCGTACATAATGCCATTACCTTTTTCCATATCCCATAAACATACATAATATACATATATACGCATATATAATGTCATGTGGTGCCACTGTGGGCAAAATCATCAATATATACCAGTTGATCAGGTGGTGGTGCATGTATAATATCATAACTTTTTTTCATATCCCATATATATATATATATATATATATATATATATATATATATATATATATATATATATATATATATATATATATATATATATATATATATAATATCATCTTGTCATGGGTCAATGTAAATGAATGCAATGCATGATAAAGTACGTCAATAAAATCTCTTTGGAATGTCATAAGACCATTATGCATTTTCTTAATATCATGAAATAGACTTTATCACCTTACATATTTTCTGAGTCCCATTGAACATAAGGTAGAATAACAAGACGTATGGGAAAATAAGAATATACGCTTCTCTAAAATTTCCATGAATATTGTAATTTATGAAGTTTGTGCAATTGCTTATTTTGTTTATGGCATATAAATCATACCAAAAATAAAGAAGGGATAGCCTTAACATACCTATGCTCATCCCAACTGTAGCATATCCTTTTCTGAAAAAAGGTATTTCAATTGGATCACCTCACAAATCAACTGGAAAAAGATCTTTTGAAAAATGGGAAGTGAATTAGATTTAAATAAAAGAACCAAGAAGGTGCGCACAGAAAAATACAAGATCCAAAGGAATTCAATAAGATCTACAATAGCTTCTGCATCAAAGTTTTGTTTACACCAAAAAAATAAAACAAAGTAAATAGTCCAGTTTAGTTGCTGAATGGAACAACCTTCTGCATTAAAGAAATTCTTTGGCTTACTTCTTATTTCTGATGTACCAGTAAGATATTAGACAGGAGAGTTACTAGATATTAAAATGATAAAGAATGGCTACACAACCAAAAAGATCTCTACGGGGTTAAATGCCACCTATATGAATAATGCATGAGTCACAAAAAATTTTAAGACAAACCCTGTCACGTGGGTGGGGGAAAATTTTAATCTTATCCAATTTATTAGTTATTTAGGTATCGATCAATTATCTGTATAATTAAGAATTATCTCAACTTATTTAAAATATTACTCATTTTTAATATACTTTATATGCTACTATTATGATCAGATGGTACCATATAAAATGAATACATCCACTATTATTTTTATTGAAACATCCATGTAAATATATATATATAAGTTGAGAATATATATATATATATATATATATATATATATATATATATATATATATATATATTCTCAACTTATAATTTTTCTAATCTGATAAAAAGAGTACAATTTTTTTGTACGCTCAATTTTTAAAATGGTAAAAAAATAACCTTATTTTCTTGTGATAAAATAATTTCTATTTTTATAATAAATAAAATCTCATAAATGTTTCTCATATTATGTATATAATTTAAAACATATTCTAAAGTAGTAATATTAATAAGTATGTAAAATCATATTTTTCAAATTAATTTTTTATTTTTTCTTTACAAAAATATTCCACCCAAAATACCATATCAAAACTACATATATAATGGTATCAAGGTTAAATACATTTTGGTCTGAACCTCGGGTTTTGACCAAGCGGGACCGGGTCAGTTTTTGATTTTTTTGAAAAAAGTTTGGGAAATATAAGTTCATGCATTGTAGTTGATTCCTTTAGCGATAATTGATGTTATTGAGTTAATTATGAATAGATACGAGTGGTTTGGAGGTGGATACTAGCGGAAAAACGGTAATTGAGCATTGAGTGACCCATGGAGCGAGGTAAGCGTCGTCTCTAATTTGACTCGAGGAATTAGGAACCATTGACTTATTTTCTATATGAAATACATGTGAACGGCGTTTATGTGAGGTGATAAGAACTTATCCTCCGTCAATTTATCTGTTTTTGCCTGTTTATTTCCCGTTGTTATCATATTGTCTCTTTCCTTGTCATAAATGCTACATGCTTTACTTGTGTTTACATGCGTAACTGCTACCTGATAGACTTGCTTCTCTTTGTTGAAGGTATTAGTTATTTTGTAGCTTCGTTGTCTCCTATTATTTGCTTAGGCTGGTTATCAGTACTTTCATGATATACTCTGGATTAGTCTTGCTGAGTAGTATTACTTGTGCAAAGTTTCATAGTATACAATCTTACTAATTGTTTGGTTGGAAGTTAAGCCTAGTGAAGGGTTATGTGATTTGAATTGTGAAATTATTATATGTACTGAATAACTGATACTGATATGCTGGAATCGGATTGCATGCCGCAACAGGTGCAATAAGGATGAATTGAGGTTTAATAAGGCTGAATTGTGGTTTAATAAGGCTGAACTGTGAATATGATTATCGTGATACAGTGGGATCCAATTGCACACCATAACACTTTTAATTATATTCTGTTTTTTATGTTAATAAGAGGAATAAGGGAGGAATATGAGATGTACGATGGGATCGGGTTGCATGTCGCTACCACCTATATGTTTATACTTTTACGTGACTGTCTTAGCTATACATTAGACTTAAATTTCACTTAAGGTTTAGGTAGATGAACACTGATGATATGCCTCGAGAACTGTATGCACTTCTTGCAAGTTACTGTTATATTATCTTGTCTTTCTTTCTGCTTTTATTATATACTGTATGCAGGTTATATTTTTATTGCCCCGTCGTAGCCTCATCACTACTTCGTCGAGGTTAGGCTCGATACTTACCAATACATAGGGTTGGTTGTAATGAAAAAAAACTACACTCTGCACTTCCTATGCAGACTTTGAGCCGATTCGAGCTGATCGAGAGGTTAGCTATAGGATTTGTCAGCTAGGAGATCCAAGGTAGACCTACCGGCATCTGCAGGCCCTGGCATCCCCTTCTCTACCTCACACTTTATATTTTCTTTATTTCGCAAATAGTTGTATTTTCTTTCAGACAAATACTTGTAGTAAAATCATAGAATGTTCGTAAATTATGACTCCAAATTCTGGGTTGTAATAGTTTATAATCAAAGTTTTATCTAGTTACTTTCGTGTTCATTTTGACTTGTTTTGGTTTGCTTATTGTTAATCACCGAAATGCAAAGGAATTAGCTAATAAATCTCTAATGTTGGCTTGCCTAATAGATGTGATGTTAGGCGCCATCACAGTCTCGATGGTGGGGATTCCGGGCCATAATAAGTTGGTATCGGAGTACTAAGTTACGTGGATCTCACAATTCACAAACATGCTTAGTAGAGTCTGGAGGATCGATATCTGAGCACCAGGTTGCCTAGGTCTCACAATTCACGAACAAGCTTAGTAGAGTGTGTATGTATCTTCCACATGCAACAGAGTTTAGGAACAATGTCACTTCTATTCTTCTCTGTTGTGCAATTTTGTTCTCTCAGTGCTAATCGAACTCTTCTAATTTGTCCTTCGCAGATGGCGAGAACACGTACCGCGTCTTCAGCTGAGCAGCAATAAGATCCCCCAATGGCAGCTCCTACGAGGGGCAGAGGTCAAGGCAGGGTCAGGGCTCAGCCTAGAGCTCGAGCAGCATCACCAACGGCGAAGCCTTGGTACAGTTTTATAAGGAGGCTCCATCCCAGACAGTTCCAGCAGGACCAACTCAGGTCCCTTAGGGGTTCATTGCTACCCCGGTACATCAGGATAATTTGGTTTGTCTAGTGGGCCTTATGGAGAGTGTGGCACAGGCCAGCACATTTCCTGTAGCACTAGTCGTCTCTCAGGTTGGGGGAGGAGCACAGACCCCTTCTACTCACACTCCGGAGCAGATGGCTCCCCACTTTCAAACTCCAACAGCTCAGCCTGTTGGGGTAGTTCAGTCGGGTGTTACGTCACAGACCGATGATGTATCGGCTATGTCTTCTGAGGCTTTATGGAAACTGAATAGGTTTATCTAGCTTTTCCAGTCCATTTTAGCGGTGTATCTTCAGAGGATTCACAAGACTATTTGGCAGTTGTTATGAGGTGTTATGGAACATAGGGATAGTGGAGACCAATAGGATCGACATTAATACTTTTTATTTTTCGGGTTCCACAAAGAAATGGTAGAGGGATTTTATGTTGACCAGACCAGCTCGGCTGCCGGGCCTAACTTAGGACCAGTTCTCTCAGCTATTTCTTGAGAAGTTCTTTCTTATCACTCAGAGAGAGGACTATCAGAGGCAATTCGAGCGTCTATAGAAGGGTTCCATAATTATCACTCAGTACGAGACTCGATTTGTGGATATGGCCCATCATGTTATTCTTTTTCTTCCTACCAAGAGAGAGGGTGAGGAGGATTATTCAGGGACTTGATCAGCCTATCAGATTGTCGATGGTTAAGGAGATGGGAGTGAGATTTCTTTTCAGTTGGCAGCCAATATTACCATGCGAGTCGAGATAGTTTTAGCTCAAGAAAGTGGTTAGGGGTCTGAAAAGAGGCCTCATCACTCTGGTGGATTCAATGGGGACTCATCTAGAGGTCGAGGTACTTTTGGTAGAGGCCATCTTCCCAAGCCATTTCACTCAGCACTCCAAGCATCCCATGGTGCTTCAGGTGGTCGTGGTCCTCATATGCATTATTCAGATCAACTAGCCTATAATACACCACTAGCTCCTATTAGTGCACCTCCTATTCAGAGTTATTACAGTGGTCACCTAACCCGTTCAGGTCAGTCTCAATTTCTACAGCCACATTATTAAGATGGATGTTTTGAGTATGGTGGCTATGGGCAAATCAGAAGGACATGTCTGAGATTATTCAGAGTTTCGCCATAGCAGCAGAGTTCTCGTGCCTTAATTCCGACACCGGCTGCACCATAGCCAGCTCAGCCAACCAGAGGTACGGGTCAGACCACTAGAGGTAGAGGTCAAGCCATTAGAGGTGGAGGTCAGGCCGTTAGAGGTAGTGGCTAGCCAGCGGGGGTCGTCCCAAGGATATGGTTCATAGTGGTGGGGCCCAGCTCTGATGTTATTCTTTTCCAGCGGGGGCCGTCCCAGGGATATGGTTATAACATGCTATTAATTTATAGTAGAGATGCTTCAGTTCTATTTGATCTAGGGTATACCTACTCCTATATGTCATCTTACTTTGCTTCATATTTGGTTATGCCCCGTGATTCCTTGACTACCCCTATATGTGTCCACACATATGGGGGATTCTATTATTGTAGATCATGCCTATCATTCGTGCATGGTTATTATTGGGGGTCTTGAAACCAGTGTAGATCTATTACTTCTCGATATGGTTAATTTTGATTTCATTTTGGGAATGGATTGGTTGTCACCTTATGATGCTATATTGGATTGTCACACCAAGACGGTAACCTTAGCCTTGACGGGGTTCCTCGATTAGAGTGGAAAGAAACTCCTATTCATTCTACCAGTTGGGTTATCTCTTTTATAAATGCTTCGCGTATGGTCGACAAGGGATGTCTAGCTTATTTCGCTCATGCCTGTGATTCTAGTGTGGAGGTTCCTTCCATGGATTTTGCAACAGTTTTTCAAGAGTTTCCAGAGGTATTTCCTGCAGACTTGATGGGGATAACACCTGATAAGGATATTGATTTTTGTATTCATTTGGTTCCGGGCACTCAACCCATTTCTATTCCCTCATATCGTATGGCCCCGCCAAAGTTGAAAGAGTTGAAGGAGAAGTTGCAAGCTTTTCTTGATAAAGGCTTCATTAGACCTAGTGTCCCACCTTGAGGTGCGTCTGCGCTATTTGTGAAGAAAAAAGATAGGTCGATGAGGATGTGCATTAATTACTGGCAATTAAACAAAGTCACTATCAAGAACAAGTATCCATGCCAAGGATTGATGACTTATTTGATCAACTTTAGGGTGCCAAAGTGTTTTCAAAGTCGATATGAGGTTTGGGTACCATCAGTTGATGATTAAGGCGTTTGATGTCCCTAAAACAGCTTTTCGGACTTGATATGTGCATTATGAGTTCCTAGTAATGTCATTTGGCTTAACAAATGCCCCAACACCATTTATGGATTCGATGAACCGGGTGTTCAAACCTTACCTAGATTCCTTTGTGATTGTGTTTATTGATGATATCTTGATCTACTCCCGCAGCTGAAAGGAGCATGAGCAACATATTTCGATCGTACTTCAGACGCTGAGAGACATCCAATTGAATGCTAAGTTTTCAAAATGAAAGTTTTGGTTTGACTCACTCGCTTTCTTGGGGCACGTTGTATCAGCAGAAGGTATCCAGGTGGATTCTAAAAATATTGAGGCGGTTTAGAACTGACCTATACCTACTTCAGCCACGGAGATCCTTAGTTTCTTGGGTTTGGCGGGTTACTACCATCTGCTTGTGGATGGGTTCTCATCTATAGCAGCCCTCTTGACCAGGTTGACCCAAAAAAGTGCCTATTTAGGTGGCCAAACGAGTGTGAGGCGAGCTTCCGAAAGCTCAAGACAACTTTGACTACGTCACCGGTGTTGGTGTTGCCCATAGTTCAGGATCTTATATAGTATATTGTGATGCATCTCATATTGTTCTGGGTGTTGTTTTGATGTAGGGCGGCAAGGTTATTGCATTTGCTTTGTGGTAGTTGAAGGTTCACGAGAACAATTACCATGTTCATGACCTAGATATGGCAGCCATTGTTCATGCGCTGAAGATTTGGAGGCACTATCTTTATAGCGTGCCAAGTGAGGTATTCACAAACCATCAGAGTTTGCAGTATTTGTTCAAGTAGAAGGAGCTCAATTTGAGGCAGATGAGGTGGTTGGAGCTATTGAAGGACTATGATCTCACCATATTGTATCATATCGGGAAGGCCAATGTGGTGGTTGATGCTTTAAGTAGCAAGTTAGCTAGTATGGGTAGTCTTGCATATATCCCAGTTAGTGAGAAACCACTGGCATTGGATGTTCAGACCTTGGCCAATCAGTTCGTGAGGTCGGATGTGTTTGAGTCAGCCGTGTTCTAGCTTGTACAGTTGCTCTATCTTCTTTGTTTGAGAAAATCAGATATCGGCAGTATGACGACCCTCATTTGCTTGTCCTTAAAGACACAGTGCAGCACGATGGTGGCAGGTTACTCTTAGAGATGATGTAGTTTTGAGGATGTAGGTTCGTATTTGTGTGCCCAATATGGATGGGCTTCATGACTTGATCCTTGAAGATGCCCACTGTCCTCAGTATTCCATTCACCCGGGCGCAGCCAAGATGTATCAGGACCTACGACAGCATTATTGGTGGAGGGGGATGAAGAAAGATATAGTTAATCATGCATCTTGATGCCTGAATTGCCAGCATGTAAAGTATGAGCACCAAATACCTGGTGTTTACTTTAGAAGTTAGAGATTCCTGAGTGGAAGTGGGAGCATGTCACCATGGATTTCATTGTTGGACTTCCACGGACTCAGAAGAAGTTCGATGCAGTTTGAGTCATTGTGGACAGGCTGACCAAGTCAGCACATTACATTCATGTGGCAGTTACCTATTCTTCAAAGCGGTTGGCATAGATTTACATCCGTAAGGTTATATATCTTCACGGTGTTCCCATGTCTATCATCTCTGATCAAGGTACGTAGTTCACCTCGCATTTTTGGAGGGCAGTGCAGCGTGAGTTGGGCACGCATGTTGAGCTGAGGACGGCATTTCATCCTCAGACAGATAGGCAGTCCCAGCGCATTATTCGAATATTAGAGGATATGCTCCGCGCTTGTGTTATAGACTTCGGAGGTTAGTGGGATAAGTTCTTGCCGTTGGCGAAGTTTTCCTACAACAATAGTTATCAGTCGAGCATTCAGATGGCTCTCTATGAGGCATTGTATGGTAGGCGGTGCTGATTGCCAAATGGATTGTTTGAGCTGGGGGCTCGGTTGTTGGGTACAGATCTAGTACAGTATGCCTTGGATAAGGTCGAGATTATTCAGTATCAACTTCTTACGGCTCAGTCCAGGCAGAAGAGTTATGCCGAACGTAGAGTTTGTGAAGTTGCATTCATGGTTAGAGAGAGGGTGTTTCTCCGGGTATCACCCATACAGGGTGTAATGAAGTTTGGAAAGAAGGGAAAGTTGAGCCCTAGGAATATCTGGCCTTTTGAAATCCTTGAGCAAGTGGGAAAGGTGGCCAGCAGACTTGCGTTGCCACCGGGTCTATCAGCAATTCATCCAGTATTCCATGTGTCCTTGCTCTGTAAGTATCACGGCGATCCATACCACATGTTAGACTTCAGCACTGTCCAGTTGGACAAGGATTTAACCTACGAGGATGAGTCGGTAGCTATTCTAGACCGGCATGTTCGTCATTTGAGATTGAAGAGTTATCCTTTAGTTCGAGTGTAGCGGAGAGGTAACCGGTTGAGGCAGCCACTTGGGAGACAGAGTCGAACATGGGGAGTAGATATCCACGCCTTTTTACTAGTCCAAGTACTTTTCTATGTCTGTTTGAGGACGAACGGTTACTTTAGAGGTGGAGAATGTGATGACCTTATAGGTCATCTAGAGTTTTAAACCTTATCTCTGTAATTTGAAACCTCAAATATCTCAATATAGACTTCCTCAATTTGCATGCACAGTCCGTGTTATTTTCCGGAAAGCTTTTCTGTTAAAAATTGATAAAATGTGAAATATGCTTTAAATACATTTGAGTTGACTTTAGTTAACATTTTGAGCAAATGGACCCGGACCTGTATTTTGACAGTTCTGATGGATCTGCATCATAATTTGGGACTTGGGCGTATGCCCGAAATCGAATTCGAAAGTCCCTAGCTCGACTTATCGCATTTCATTGAAAAGTTAAAGTTTAAATGTTTAAAGACCTTACAAATTTGACCAAAGTTTTACTATACTTCTACCGCATCTGTATTTTGGTTCCGGAACTCGGTGTTGGTCCATTACTATATTTATGAATTGTTTGTCAAATTTGGTGCAAAACGGAAGTGATTTTACGTGATTCAGACATTCAATTGTTAAAAATAGAAATTCTTAAGTTTCATTGAAAATTTCATCTGATTTGGTGTTTGATTTATAGTTCTAGGTGTTATTTTGTTATTTTGATCACGCGCAAGTTTGTATAACTTTTTTGGACTTGTGTTCATATTTGATTCGGAGTTCCGAGGGCTCGGCTGAGTTTTGCATAGCCTACAGACCATTTGAACTTAGAAAATTTCTATTTTTTTAGCTTCTAATGTATCTAGTGTCATGTGCTTCGTGATCGCGAAGCCTCTCTTATGATCGCGAAAGGGAGTTTGGGACAGAGGAGGTCTATTCATCACGAATGCGATAGTTGGGTCATGAACGCAGAGTATTGGGGGATTACCCTTCGCGAACGCGACCAGCTTCTCGCAAACACGTAGGGTATAGGACTGGGAGGGGGATCTAACCGTTAATCTTCACAAATGCGGCTCTAGGCTCGTGAACTCAGGGGTAGGTGGGTGTAAGCCTTCGCGAACACAAAGGGTAATATGCAAACGTGTAGGCTAATGAGCGGCTACACTTTGCGAATGTGGTAGGCCTTTCGTGAACACGAGGAAGGCCTGACGCCGGTGATTTCGTTATAAGATGTATTATTGTGATGACCCAAATGGAAATCTCATGATTTAGAATTTTATTCGATGCTCTTTAGCCTTAAAATCTTATTTTTATCCTCCTCGATTTGCATGAACAGTCGGGCGTGTTTCTGGAAAGCTTTTATGTTGAAAGTTGAAAAAAATAAGAATTTTTGCCTTAAAAGTTGATTTTAGTTGACTTAGATCAACGTTTTGAATAAACTAACCCCGAATTATGTTTTAACAGTCCCAGTGGGTTCGCAATGAAATATGGGACCTGAGCGTATGCCCATAATTGAATTATGAGGTCCCTAGCTCGAGTTATGAGTTTTTGTTGGAAATTAAATATCTAAAAACAAAATGGTTTTAAAGAATAGATTGATTTTTGCCCTTGTTGATATCGGGTTCGTATTTTGGTTTAGAAGCCTGGTATAGGTCCAAAATAATATGTACAACTTATCTTTGCAATTTGATGAAAAACAGAGTTGCTTTGATGTGTTCGAACATACAGTTCAGAAAATACAAATTTTAAAGATTTCTTAAAATTTCATTTAAATTTGGTATTCAATTTGTAGTTCTAGGAGTTATTTTGGCGATTTGATCACTCCCAAGCTCATATGATATATTAGGACTTGTGTGCAAGTTTCGTTTGGAGCCCAGGCTCGAGTGAGTTTCGGATAGCCTACGGGATGTATCAGACTTAGAAAATCTGGTTTTCTGTAGTTTCAGGTGCCTTGTGGTTTCCTTCTTCGCGTTTGTGAAGGCACTCTCGCGGACGAAAAGTAGAAACTAGGATGACTGGGATTTTCTTCACTGCGAACGTGAAGGCTAAGTCACGAACGCGAAGCGATGGGGGACTTAGCCATCGCGAATGAAGCATTTGGGAATTGGGGAAGGGTCAGTCATCCTTCATCACGAACGCGAGCATAGGTTCGCAAATGTGAAGTCTACGGGGCATAGCCTTTGGGAACGCGAGGTCCAGGGGCATAGACGTTCGCGAATGCAATAAGGGTTTTGCGATCGTATAAGCTTCGCAGGCGCATCCTTTCACGAACGTGGCAGGCCCTTCGCGAACACGAAGAAGGCCTAGCACCCAGCTATTAAGAACAGAATCAAAAATGGAATTTTGCCATTCTTTCAAATTTTCAAAACTAGAAGACCTAGAGGCTATTGTTGAAAGATATTTTCTTCCCCAATTTGTTGGTAAATGATTCTAAACTTCTTTCTTTTAATTACCTATTGCATTTCATGAATTGCCAACCTAAGATATAGAGTGTTCATGGTAGAATTGGGGGTGTTGGGGTAGAGACTAGGGATTTGGAAAATTCGGGATTTAGACCTCGAATTGATGTCGGATTCAAAAATCAATTATATATTCAGGCTCGGGGGTGAATAGGTAAATAGATTTTAATTTGAACCTCTTGTTTTGATCAAGCGGGCCCGGGGCCGGTTTTTGAATTTTTGGGGAAAAGATTGGAAAATCTAAATTTATGCATTGTAGTTGATTCCCTTAGCAATAATTGATGTTACTGAGTTAATTGTGACTAGATACGAGTGGTTTGGAGGTGGATACTAGAGGAAAAGCAGTAATTGAGCATTGAGTGGCATGTAGAGCAAGGTAAGTATCGTGTCTAACTTTGACTCGAGGGATTATAAACCTGTGACTTATTTTCTATGAGAAATCTATGTGAGCGGTGTATATGTAAGGTGACGAGTACTTATGTATCGCCAATTTATCTGTGTTCGCATGTTTCTTTCCCGTTCTTATCATATTGTCTCTTTTCTTGTCATAACATCTACATGCTTTACTTGTATTTCTATGCTTCTCTTAGTTGAAGGTATTAGTTATTCATAGCTTCGTTGTCTCCTATTATTTGCTTAGGCTAGTTATTGGCACTTTTATAATATATTCTGGATTGGTCTCGCTGAGTAGTATTACTTGTGTAAAGTTTTGTAGTGTACAAGCTTCCTAATTGTTCTGTTGGGAGCTAAGCCTTGTGAAAGGTTATGTGATTTAAATTGTGAAATTGTTGTACTACTGAATAACTGATACTGATATGGTGGGATCGGATTGCACATCGCTATAGGTGTAATAAAGGTGAATTGTGGTATAATAAGGGTGAACTGTGAATATGATTATTATGATATTGTGGGATCAGATTGCACACTGCAACACTTTTAGTAATATTCTGTTGTTTATATTAATAAGAGGAAATAAGGGAGGAATATGAGATGTACGGTGGGATCAGATTGCATGCCGCAATAACCCATATGTTTATACTTTGTCGGGATTGTCTTAGTTGTACGGTAGTCTTAAATTGCACTTAAGGATTGATAGTAGCTGAACACTGATGATATGCTTCGAGAATTTTATTTACTTCTTGCAAGTTACTGCTCTATTTTATCTTGTCTTTCTTTCTATTTCTATTATATACTGTATGCATGTTATATTGTGATTGCCTCGCCGTAGCCTCGTAACTCCCTCGTCGAGGTTAGGTTCGGTACTTACCAGTACATCGGATCAGTTGTACTGACTAAACTCTGCATTTCCTGTGCAGATTTTGGAGCTGGTTCGAGCTGATCGAGAGTTGGCTATAGGATTTATCACTTAGGAGACCCAAGTTAGACCTGCCGGCATCCGCAGACCCTAGCGTCCCTTCCTATACTTCATACTTTAATGTTTTCTTTATTTCACAAATAGTTATATTTTCTTTCAGACAAATACTTGTAGTAAAATCTTAAAATGTTCGTGAATTGTGACTCCAGACTATGGGTTGTGGTAGTTTATAATCATAGTTGTTATTTATTTACTTCCGTGTTCATTTCGACTTGTTTTAGTTTGCTATTGTTAATCACCTGAAATGCAAAGGAATTGGCTAATAAATCTTTAGCGTTGGCTTGTCTAGCAAGTGTGATATTAGGCGTCATCACGGTCCCGATGGTAAGGATTTCAGGTCATGACAATTATTTAACATATAGCAGCACTTGTACGCATCTATCCAAGTTATGATAAATTCTCTCTATAACAACGGATTTAGGATCAGGAACCAAATAAGTTTTATCTAGAAATATTTTATATATATATATATATATATATATATATATATATATATATATATATATATATATATATATATATATATATATATATATATGTATATATATGTGTGTGTGTGTGTGTGTGTGTGTGTGTGTGTGTGTGTGTGTGTGTGCTCTATGATTTAATTATCTTACCACAATGCACAAAGATGGTTTCCAAAAGAAGGTTGGGATATGTGTTGGTGATCCCAACATTAGGGGGAGAAATAAAAAGCTGAAAAAGTGATATGAAATAAATTATTATGAGTACATCTAGATCGCCGTACAAGAAAATATGAACTTGAAGTTCAAATGACAATTCATTTGGAAAATATTACCCGGCGCATTTGCTGACCCAAAGCTAAATGTCATATTTCAACTGTTAATGCTCCAAACAGAATAAATCCACAATGGACAGAGATTATGAAACGCATAAAGCGTAATAGACTAATCGGTTCCAAAGATAAAACTCCTTGAAGAAGGAGAGGAGCAAATTTCCAAGATGGTCATAATAAGGAGGCAAGTGCTATATAAGAGCACCATGACATAACACTTCATAAGACCTCATAGGAGAGCCTCAGGTACCTGAAAATAATGAGATAAATAGATCTCAATAAGTCATGTCTGTATTGGGATAGAACCGATGTAAAATGATCGTCAATGATATTGTTGATATAATGTAGCGCTCAATATTATTAATATTGACGAGGATCTTGAGCTCAAATCTGTCATGGAATTTGGACAGATAAATAATTTTCCAAATAAAAAATACGCAATAAAATTTGACTTCACCTGAAAAATATGAAACTGGACGGATAGTTCATTGTACAAAAAGTGAAATGAAAAGTTAAGTCAACAGACATAAAGACGACTTAAGGCACACATTTTTTGTAAATATCCTAGCATTAGTTATATGGAGATAGGTTCTCCTGAGGTTTTAATATGGCAATACATGAAAAACTTGATATGTGTATAATAAAAATCCTTGAAGGATTTAAACTGTTATGAAGCATATAGAGGTTCCTGAAAATTTTATTAAATAAAGCTCCAGCAAACCATGTGACATATATGAAATATTTTTTGTCTTAATGCATTGGGTGCACTTATGTTTCTTGCTAGAACCTTGACAATAAGGTTATACTAGCAAAATTTAAGTTTAATTCGATATGGAAACACTGGAATGCAATTAGTAATATATTACAAAAGAATCATTGATAGATTTGTTTATTCTAACAAATATTATCAAAGTTTTATTGGTTATGTAAATACATGGCATTACATGAAGTTTGCTCTTCATACCAAGATACTACAATCTTATAAACTAAGTGACTCAACACGAATGAGATGTGTATTTTTTTAAGAGAAGATTCCAATAATATTAAAGATGGTGTTCCTTGCATAGCTCAATTCAAAGAACGATGTATTGAAGAAGACAAAATAAAGCACATTTAGCCAAAGTTTCTTCGCAGAGACGATCCTCAACAGAATAATGAAATAGATGCTCAAGAAATTCGTTCAAGTGATAATTTGGCGGAATAATTCACCAAGGCATTGCCGATCTCAAGTTTAGAGAAGTTGATATACAAGCTTGGAATTTGTCATCTCCGAGAGATAAAGTGATGTTTTTATCAATGGGAGGCACATACCAGTTGTACTCTTTCTTCCTTAGCTAAGGATTTATCCCACTGGATTTTTTTTGGTAAGGTTTTAATGACACAGCAATTAATGTGTATTACAATATATATGTACTCTTTTTCCTTCACTAAGATTTTTTCCACTTGGTTTTATTCATAGTAAGGTTTTACGAGACACATTATCTATGGACATCCAAGAAGGAGTATTATGAAATACATATTTATATGGATGTCACTAATCAAAGATAACTCCCACTACTCTTTTCTATTATGTAGATAATCTCCACTATTTCTCATCATTATTGTTGTAACTCCTACACCTCCATAACCTACCCATGATCTTCCCACATGATCTCAAATAATTAATTTTATATTTATGAAATTATTTTGGATCTATGTTGTACTATAAATAGAGGATGAGAACTCATTTTGTAATACACATGGAAAATACTTGATTACATTGAAGAACTAAGAATATTTTCTCTCTTTCTCTCTACATTCTTGTCTATTTTTTTGTTTCATATTATTACTTTGAGCTATGTTTCTTAACAAGAATAAATATTCCAAATTAAGCATGATACTTTCAAACCAGAAGCATCAATCCACACCATCCCTTCTGTTTAACCAAAAAATGGAATTTTAGTCAACTCTAGAATTTAGAAGAACATGGGTTGCTGGTAATAAAAAGAATGTATAAGAGGAAATAATTTAAGTAGCAAAAGAGTATTTCAAGAGAAAAACAAGTAAACCAAGATATATTCCAATGATTTTTTTTCTCCTCAACTGATCAGATGTCTCTCTTTGATAGGTATCCTAGAGATATACATTTTGCCCGAAACATAATGAGGCTATTATGAGTAATTAAAGATATTTAATGCTACATTACATAATCATTACATTCAATAAAAATTACCTAACGTATTCCATATTTAATGTCCATTAAATACCGTATCTGCACTCTTTTCTATTGTCAGATTCATTCCTTTTACGTGTGCTGAGTTATTTGAATAACTACTCGTGCCTCTTCTCCTGTCATTTGCTTATACTTGTTGCAACTCGTGCCTCTTGGCTAACTGTAATTCTTTGACCATTCAATCAGCGTACGTGTCTTGAGACATTTCCTTAAATACAATTTTTTTCCAATACAAATAGTCCCCCCACTTTCCATTTATTCATTAATTGAATACCTGGGAAATGAATTTATTTAGAAGAGAATTTTTGTTACCATTAGTGCTATGACAAAACTGATGCTTCAATTCTCGCTTCCATTTAATGCTCCCTACACGTGTTGTTTTTCCATGGTTTTGCTGTTCTGCAGCCTTTTTCAAGGCTTTTCCTACGGATCCACTATTATCGAAGTGTCAGTTATCATTATTATGGTCCTTCTATCATTGTACTTTCCTTTTTTCGGTTGCCCATCAGTATAAATATAACTTCTTTCCTTGTCTTTTACCACATAAAGCTTATTAAACTCTTCAATTCTTCAAATCTCTATTCACTTCTTCCTCACTTTTAATCTTCTACGTCATGACTTCACCAAGCCATAACCCTAGGAGAACTCCTATTTTAGATAACTTCCCCGATGCCCCCATTAGGAATAGAAGAGGTGGTAGACTTTGTAGCTTAGGATCTGCTCGCGGTGGGAGCACATCCACACCTTCTCCTAGTTCTGGTCCCTCTTCTAGAACTAGAGGTTCCCTTTCTCAAAGGTCTTCTTCCAGTAACAAAGAACCCTATAAGACCTTACGTGAGCCTTTAGTTGAAGGGATAGTACCAACAGAACTATCTTTTTACCATGATAAGGAATCTCTTAGGAACCAAGTTGCTACTTTAAATCGTGCTGATGCGTTCCCCACTCAAATTACAGTAATTTTAGCTCATATAGTTCGTAAAGACTGTCACCGGAGCAATTATTTTCCCATTATCATTCCTAATACAAATTAGATGATCACTTATTACATGATTTGATTCTCTTTTGTTTATACATACCCTTTCACTTTAGGGTTCAAACCAGTCATTGACCCGGTCATTCTAGATTTTTGACGTTTTTTCAATGTCTGCTTGGGTCAACTTGGTTCAATTGTATAGAGGGATGTCGCCTGTTTGAGGCACCTTACCAACATGGCAGATGTTGGCTTTACTTTCCCTCATCTAAATCACCTCTACTCCTCTAAGCTTTTCCGCAATGGCATTTTTACCCTAGCGGCCAGGAGCAAGAGGGTTATAGTGAGCCCTGAAGATGATAAAGATTATGGCTGGTATGCTTGGTCTGTTGATGCCCCCACTGCTGGCTTGGTAGGTGTAGATAACGTTCATTTCCTTTAGAAGTGGAATTTTGCACATAAAACTTATATCCTTCTCGTGCCTTTTTCCTTCAAGTTTATTAATTTCTTTCATATTGCTTTTTTTCTTTTCTTAGCAACCATGGGACTTGTATAGTATGTACCCAACTTCCATGGTTGGGTAGAGAAGTTGTTGAAGACCGCTCCAATGGAGGGTATGTTCTGAAAAAACCTTCCCAACCGTTACGGTTGGAAAGTAAAGACTCATGGTAAGAGTATTTATTTTATCTTTCACATGTATAAATGATTTCCTTTATTGTTCTAACTTTCATCCTTCTTTTTATCAGGATTTTCTATTGAGGAGTTACTGCTGAAGCAGTTTCAGCCTCTCGTGACTCTTCGGGTACCCAAACCTCTTTAGCCTAAGAAATAGTCTTGGGCTCTTCTTCAGCAAAAAGAAATTCTTTTGAATAAGAAGACTCCGAAGAAGAGGATGAAGCAGGCTCCATGGTGATGAGACCACGAGCTAAAAGCGTATCATCCCTGATGACAAAACTAAAGTCTCACCTCGTCTTCCTGTTGATACCACGATTATAATTCTTGATGAATACGTCACTCCTCATTATACTCGTGATTCTATTAATTAAATTTTTATCAGTGGTTTTGATAGTGGGAATTTAGAGCCTGTTTTAGATGAACTTCCCTTATCTTCCTTTTCAACTTTCGCGCCTGCAATTCTTTCCTTACCTGCCCCAACTGTTTGTGTTCCTCCCTCTACTATTTTTACTCATTCCTTCGGTCCTCCTTTGACAATTTCCCCACCTATCGTTCACCATACGGAGGTGGGCTCTTCGAGTAGAAGTGCTGCAACGAGGAGCGTAACTATTGAAGTTCCTATTGACGGCAGCCTTTTGAGGAAGTGGGGTCAAGCAGACGTTTGGCTCAAGCCTTTAATTGGCCCAATCGAGAAAGCAAAACTATAGAGTCATAGCTGCCTGACTCTAATGAATGAAATAATATATGCCACTTTGATGGTATTTTCCTTCTTTCTCTTCTTTACTTTGTAAAAATTTCTATCTTTGGGATTCTTATTTCCCATCCTTTTTTCTTAGGCCAACCTTATCGGCACAAAGCTAATGAACAGAATCTCCCTCTTGGAGAAGGTAGCACGTGATTCAGAGAACGTTGCACGTGATTCGCATTTGGAAGCAATCAATTGGAAAGAACAATTTGACAATGGCAAATTAACATGGAGGATTTACAAGAGAGCAGGAATACCTTAGAGCAGCAGGTACGAGCATTAACTTCGGAGCTAGCGGTTATCAAGGCTTCCTTGAGCCAAGTGGAAAAAGAAAAAGAATGCCTTGAATCCTCCTTTTCAGAATAGCTATCTAAGTCTAGCAAGGAGAATAGGGTGTTGAAGGCTCTGTTGAATCAAAAAGAAGTTTATGCTGAAGAGCTCGTACAAAACTTAACTCAAGCACAAGAAGATCTTAGAATCTCTACTGATAAGGTATGTGCTTTAGAGAGCTCTCATGCTTCTCTTCAAGTTTCTTGTAATTCCGTCTTGGTCGAAAATGACGAGGTTGCTGCTTGGGAAAAGTATTATGAGATCCTTGAAGAAAAATTTGATGTTGAGGTAAGTTGGGCATTTTTTAATTCACACCATGATACCCTATTTGAAGCTGGTCAAGAAAACTTTGACCTGGAGTTAGAATTAGCTAAGGTTACTGAAACCATTGAAAAAGCTCAGCAAACACAGGACTTCCCTTCTCCTGTGATTGAAGCTCCCTTGGTTGAAGCTCATACGGGTATCACATCTTCTTCGAGCCCAATCGAACCTACTATTGTGAGCCAAGTTAAAACCACATCTGCTGATGCTCTTGCCCAAGTTGAGTATGTCACTGTGAATCAAGATCAACCCACAGCCGTTGATGCTCCTGTCTAAGTTGAGCCTGTTGTTGTTGATGCATATTCTTCAGTTCCATCATCTTCTTAGTGAAAATTTTACATCGTCTTAAGTTCCTTATTTTTTGCAGGTACCACTTTGGAAAGTTATGTTAAAAAAAACCCTTGGCTTCATTTGAGGGTTCATTTTAGAAAATCGTAATCAACCCCTTAGCTTCATTTGAGGGTTGGTTTTGGAACGCAAGCCCCCTAGTCTTTTATGGGGAAATCTGTATAAACAATTTCGTAGTTTTATGACTAAGTTTGTATTAGTATTAAGTTTATTTTTATTAAGAAGTTCATCATGTTAGTATTTCAAACTTATATTATGTTTACTCTTGCCTTTTTCTTTTTCAGGACTTACAGAACAATTTTGCAATTTCTGTCCTATAAAAATGCTTCTGTTAATCTCATGGTTAATTAACTTAAACATGTTTTTTATAATAGAGGGCCCTTTTATATTTCTACACTTAATGAAGAAGACGTCTCAACTTCATAATGGTGTTATCATACGATAAAAGAAATAGGATCACGCATATTTCCTTGAAATAACTTTGATACATTTTGAATAATACTTAACAAGTTTTGAATAATATTTTACATGTATTTAAGGTACATTTATAACTTTCTCATAACTGTTTCTTGTAACAAATTTTTAGGAAAAAATAATAAACATGCGGTTTTTCTTTATAACCCGTTTTAGAACAATAAACACAAGAATTTTCTTTGTAACCTGCTTTAGTACCTATCTTTTACCCTAACTACAGAAAGGTTTTCCTTATCAGTGACTTCGTATGACTTTTACTCTGTACTTGACTTTTTCAGGCTTCATTTTCCTTCAATCTTCTTTGCCTTCTTTACACATACTTGTGTATATTATGCAGTCCCCCAAGTGTTTGAGTGTTGAAGTATGAAGCCTCGAGCACTTGATTGTTTCTCTCATTTGGTTCTTTTCCTAAAAAGGAAAAACATACGGGACTCATGGCTTGATTATAGATGAAGACTACTTAACCCGTTTGAATTTCTATCAGAATAATTGAAACCCTAAGCCAGGAATTTTAGGTTATTATGTGTTCCTTACAGGTCGTGACTCATCATTAAGTACATGTTAGCTTTTTGCCTGTCATCTAAAATCGTTAGTAAAATCTTAACAATTTAAAATTTTAACTTAAAATAACGATACCTGACCGTGAGTATTCCTTGAAATAATATTTCTTCAAATGAACAACATTCCAATGTGAAGGAAGTATCTTGCCATCCATTATTTCCAGTTCATATGCTCCCTTTCCTGCTATATTACGAACTCTATAGGGTCCTTCCATGTTGGACTTAATTTACCCGTGTTAGCTACCTTCGAAGATTGAAAAACCTTTTTAAGCATGAAGTTCCCAACTTTGAATAATCTAAGGCGTTCTTTTCGATTGTAATATCGTTCTATGACTTGTTTCTGTGCTTCCATTCTTATTAATGCAGTTTATCTCCTCCCTTTGAGTAAGTCAAGATTGACTCGTATTTCCTCATCATTAGATTCTTGTGCTGCATGTGTGAACAAGTACTTTCTCTCCTATCTCAACTGGAATAAAAGCCTCAGCTCCATTAACTAATGAAAACGGTATTTCTCCCGTGCTTGTTTTTGTCGTTGTACGATATGCCCATAAAACTCCAGGTAACACTTCAGGCCAGCTACCTTTTGATTCCTCAAAAATCTCTTCTTTCAATTGTTGATAATAACCTTGTTCGTCGATTCTGCTTACCTATTACCCACTTAGGTGTTGACGTAATCCTTTTAATTTGCCAACTTTGAAAAAATTCAGTGATTTGAGCTCCTCTAAATTAAGGGCCATTATCACAAACAATCTCCTTTGGTATACCGAATTGGCATATAATATTCCTCCTGATGAAATCCTTGACTTCCTTTTCTCGTACCTATTTAAATGCGCCTGCCTCTACCCATTTAGTAAAATAATCAGTAAGTATGAGCAAAAATTTTACATGTCCTTTTGCTTGTTATAATGGACCAACGATATCCATTCCCCATTTCATAAATGGCCATGGTGCGATTATTGGATGTAATAATTCCGCAAAACTATGCATATTGTTGCAGTACTTTTGGAATTTATCGCATTTAGCCACGAAATGTTCTACTTCTTCATCCATTTTAGGCCATTAATAGCCTGCTCTAATAAGGGTTCTTACCAATGATCTTCCTCCTGCGTGATTCCCACAATGCCCCTCATGAATCTCTCTCATTACATACTCCGTTTGAGAAGGTCTGAGACATCTTGCTAAAGGTCCTTCGAACATTTTGCAATATAAATTGCCTTGCCTTAAGCAATACCGGGCAGACTTTTTTCAAAGCGCATGAGGTTTCTTCTTATCATCAGGAACGGTACCATACTGCAAAAAGCAACAATTTCATTTCTCCAATCCCAAGTTAAATTGTTAAAATTTACCTCATTCTTATCAGGGTCAAGAACTGAATGAAATAAATGTATAACTGAGGTTTTCCACATTAGCCGTTGACGCTAGGTTAGCTAAAGAATCTGCTTCAACATTTTCATCCCTTGGTATTTGTCTAACTTTCCAAGTTTGAAATTACTTTATCAATTCCCATACCTTTCTAGGTACCGCTGCATCCTCATTTCCTTGGTTGTATAAGTCCCCAACATTAGACCTTAGGCTGTACAACAACTCTGCTATTCTCCCTTTCAAGTAGGAGTTCAACGGAGCTTTTTTAAAGAACATTAACCATAACCATGAGTTGTGAATCACTCTTGATTATAATCTGATTTATGCCAAGTTCTCGTGCCAATTATAGACCTGCAATCACAGCCCCATACTTTGCTTTATTGTTAGTTATGGAGTTCCATTTAATGGCTTGTTGAATGGTTTCACCCGTAGGTGGTACCAACATAATTCCTAAACATGCACCTTTTATGTTAGATGAACCATCAGCGAATAAAGTCCAAGTTCCTGGGTTAGCTCCATTGAACACCTGTAATTCTTTTTCTGCTTCTAATTGCATACCCTGGCTAAAATCAGCCACGAAATCACCTAATACTTGTGATTTAATTGTAGTCCTAGGTTGATATGTGATTTCGTATTCACTTAACTCTATAGTCCACTTAGCCAATCTACCTGATAAATCATATTTATGCAATATATTTCATAAAGGGTAAGCAGTTACTACAGTAATAGGATGACATTAAAAATAAGGTCTTAAGTTCCTAGATGCCATGATTAATGCAAGTGCAAGTTTTTCTAACTGAGGATATCGCGTCTCCGCATCTAACAAAGATTTATTGACATAATAGATGGGAGATTATTTACCTTGTTCCTCCCGGACCAATACAGCACTTACCGCTACTTCTGAAACGGCAAGGTAAATAAGTAGTCTTTCCCATGCCTTTGGTTTTGCCAGTAAAGGGGATTTGACAAGTACGTTTTCAAATTCTTGAATTCCTCTTGACATTCTTCATTCCATTCAAAATGATCCTGCTTTTTAAGGGCCAAAAAGAATTTAAAGCATTTCTCTGATGACTTAGAAATGAATCTTCCCAAAGCTGCAATTCTCCCTGTTAACCTTTGAATTTCTTTCTTGTTTGGAAGTATATCAGGGATTTCTTCAATGGCCTTAATATGTTCAGGATTTACTTCAATACCACGGATAGAAACAAGAAAACCCAAACTTACCCGATGCAACACCAAATGCATATTTCTCGGGGTTTAATTTCATATTAAATTGGCGCAAAATTGAAAATGTATCAGATAAATGAGATATGTGATCCTTTGAATACTGAGTTTTAACAAGCATATCATCTATATATACTTTCGTGGTTTATCCTAAATGTTCTTGAAATATTTTGGTAACTAACATTTGATACTTTGCACCTGCATTCTTTAGACCAAAGGGCATTACCTTATAACAATAAGTCCCCATGTCTGTTATGAATGAAGTTTTTTATTCATCTCCTGGATCCATTTCATCTCCTGGATCCATTTTAATCTAATTATAACCTGAATATGCATCTAATAAGCTTAATAGCTCATGACATGCAGTCGTATCAATCAGTTGATCTATGTGTGGTAGTGGAAAAGAGTCTTTAAGGCAAGCCTTATTAAGATCAGTTTAATCTACACAAACTCGCCACTTACCGTTCTTCTTCGGAACCACGACAGTATTAGCTAACCAGTTAGGATACTTTACCTCATGAATAGAACTAATTTTCAGCAATTTTTGGACTTCATCTTGAATCAGCTGATTCTTAAAAGTTCCTTGCTTTCTTTTCTTTTGTTTGACTGGAGGGTATAAGGGATCTTCATTTAATTTATGAGTCATCACCTCCGGGGGAATTCCTGTCATGTCAGAGTGGGACCAAGCAAAGTAGTCAACGTTAGTTTTCAAAAATTCAACTAACTTACCTCTCATTCCTTGGCTAAGATTAGTTCCGACTAAACTTTCCTATCAGGTCATTGAGCAAATAACACGACAGGCTCTAATTCTTCTATTGTGGTTTTGATATTTTCATTTTCTTCTGGTTCTTGAATAGTATCAGGTCTTGCATCTATATCTGTTTTCCTTTTCTCAATTGAGGTTTGTGTTGTGGTGACCTCACCTGCCTTTTGTGGTTGCTATTTACCTATATTTCTCGCGCTTGTATTTGCAACGGAGTTAATCGCCGTGGATGTATGTTGACCTTCATGAATTTGGCAGATTCCCCATGGCGACGGAAATTTAAAAACTTGATGCAAAGTTAAAAGTATTGCATCCATTTCGTGGATCCATGGCCTCCCAAGAATCATATTGTAAGCTATCTCCATATCTACTACCTGAAAATTTGTATCTTTGATGAAACATTCAGCGAATGTGGTGAGTGTTACCTCCCATTTCGTGACCACACTAGAGTTATCGAATCCAGATAGAGTGTGAGCCTTTGGTATTATTTTGTCGTCGGCTTGCATTTCACGCAATACTCTTAGAAAAATAATATTTACCGAGCTACTTGTATCAATCAAAACTCGTTTTAGATTAGTGTCATTTACAATTAAAGATATTAGCACTGCATCATTATGAGGTATCAATACACCATCTGCATCCGCATCGTTGAATGTAATATTGTCTTATTTTATGGTGTTCCGCACCCGTTTCCCTTGAGTAATTGTTATTTTTGAAATCTTTTTAGCGGTCGTGTATGATATATCATTGATATCTTCACCTCCACTTATAATGTTGACAGTCTTTTTAGGGGACGGTGGTTTTGGAGGCTCCTGACTATTTTCATGTAAGCTTGCTTGCCTTTTTGCTGAACAACTCCGTAAGATATCCTTGCTTCGATAAATGATCAACTTCACTTTGTAAAAATCTGCAGACGGTTGTTCTATGTCCGTGGTCATTATGAAACTCGCACCAATGATCAGGGTTGCGCCTGTCTGGATTTGATCTCATTTCCATTGGCCATCGAACCTTATCTCCCACGCTTCTCAAAACATCCACGAGCTCGGAGGTGCTGACATTGAAGTTATAGCTACCGAATCTTGCTTTTAAATTTGTATCATCATCTCGTGGTTCATGAGTGTTTCGGTCATTCCTGAATCTTGAACCTGTCTCTCTATTCCTTGATATGTGACCGTCCCTCTGATTGTCTTGTTTTGATCGTGAGTCTCTTCCCGGGGGTCTCATGTAAGGCCTGTATCTATTTTCACCAGATCATTTTTCGGTCTCCGCATGTCTTGAACTTACCTTTTCTTCTTTTTGAAATCGTGGAACAGTATCTTCCTCAATCCTCAGCTTCGTGCTATACCTGTTATAAACATCATTCCATGTTGTAACTGGAAATTCTTGAAGGTTTTCTTTGAGCCTCCTTGTGGCTTCTGAACTTTTTTCATTCAAATTGCTTGTGAAAGCTATAGCTGCCCAGTTGTCAGGTACGCATGGTAATGTCATTCTTTCATGCTGAAATCTGTCCACGAATTCTCTAAGCAATTCTGAGTCTCCTTGCTTAATTTTGAAAATATCTTTCATTTTTTTCCACCTTTTGAGCTTCCGAGTGTGCTTTGATAAAAACTCTGCAAGTCAGTAAAAGAATTTATAGAATTTTCAGGTAGAAGAGAGTACCATGTGAGCGCTCCATTAGTGAGTGTTTCGCCAAATTTCTTGACTAACACAGATTCAATCTCCTGCTTAGTCAAGTTGTTGCCTTTTACACCCGTCGTGAATGTAGTAACGTGGTCTCGTGGGTATGATGTTCTATCATATTTTGGAAAGTCAGGAATTTTAAACTTTTTTGGAATTGAAAGAGGAGCAGCTCTTGGCTTCCAGGTTTGTTGCGAATATCGATCCATATCTACTCCTTTGATTACAGGTGGCACCCCAGGTATCTCCTTTGTGCATTCACTTTTCTCCTTGAGTTGTCTCTGCAAGGTTACTACTAAGTTTTGTAAATCAGAATTAATCACATTACCTGGTTCCCTCTCTTGTGATTCACTGGGAGTCCCTCCACTGCCTGAGTTGACAAGTCCAGAACGAGAATTTTCCAAAATATTATTATTTGGAGTCGGTGCAGGGTTGCAACAGGTAACCGGTTAACAAGCGCTTCAACGGCTTTATTGACCCGAGCAGCAATTAATTATTGCAAAGCGTCATCAACGGTTTCAGCATTTGAGACCTGTCAGGGGTTCCCTCACGAGATTATCAGGGAGAGCATTGTGGAGTAAGAATCGAAATGTTAATATCTTGTGGATCTCCCTGATTTTGTTGGTTTTCTTGGTTTCCTCGAGTGTTGGCATTGTTGTTCGACATAGTTGACCAACAAGAAAAGTTAAGCGAGAAAAAATAGATTATCATATTTCCGGTAATAGAGCCAATTTTTTTAACCAAAAAATAGAATTTTAGTCAAAGCTAGAATTTAGAAGAACACGGTTACTGATAATCAAAAGAATGTATAAGAGAAAATAATTTAAGTAGCAAAAGAGTATTTTAAGAGAAAAGCAAGTGAATCAAGATATATTCCAATGATTTTTTTTTTCTCCTCAACTGATCAGATGTCTTCCTTTTATAGGTGTCCTAGAGATATACGTTTTGCATGAATCATAATGAGGCTATTATGAGTAATTAAAGATATTGAATGCTACGTTACATAATTATTACATTCAATACAAATTACCTAACGTATTCCATATTTAATGTCCATTAAATATCGTATCTGCTATTATCAGATTTATTCCTTTTGACCCTCAGATATAAATGTCTTCAACAGGTACAGGTGCTAAGTTATTTGAACAACTACCCGTGCCTCTTCTCCTATAATTTGCTCGTACCTGTTGCAGCTTGTGCCTCTTGGCTAATTGTAATTCTTTGATCATTCAATCAGCCTACATATCTTGACACGTTTCATTAAATATATTTTTTTCCCAATACACCTTCCTAATGTGAATTATGTTATACTGCTACCGCATAATACAATTTTAAGAAGACTGTGTAATTAAATCATACTCCAGATTTTATTTTTGTTTACTATTTTCAGTGGTCAATTTGACCTACTTTTGTAGCAAAAATATTACGAAAATAAGTTTATTTGGAGGTAATAGTGTTTATTTATATGCTTAAATCATACTCCAGATTTTATTTTTGTTTACTATTTTCAGTGGTCAATTTGACCTACTTTTGTAGCAAAAATATTACGAAAATAAGTTTATTTGGAGGTAATAGTGTTTATTTATATGCTTAAAAGTTAAAATTTATATAAAACAAGAGACAAAATTTTGGTTTCAACATAAAAATGAATATTTGAAGATATCTCGATCAATTTAATGTTTAACGTACTCCTAAGTTGGAGTACGAGAGATTTACCTCCTTTATCTAAGACTGTATGGTGTTCCGGGCCTAAACGGGCCTGATAGGTCGGGCTTTACGGTCCCGGGCTTGGTGTGCAGGGTCTAGCGGGTCCGGGCCTTGGCGGTCCTCACGGTAGAGACCAGCCCGTTATGGGCCTAAGCACACTGCGGTCCTGGTCCTGGTGGGCCGGGCCTGGCAGGCCTAATGGTCCTGACGTGTTTTTTTTATTTTTTAAGTCAATATCTTGTATAGTAGTCATTAGTATAGTGTAGAATATATTTTATATGGTGTACTAAGTTATTAGTATAGTATATATTGTGTTGTAGTAATTAGTATATATTGTATATTATGTATATATTGTGTTGTAGTAATTAGTATATATTGTATATTATGTATATATGGATATTTATGTTATGTATATATTGTGTTGTAGTAATTAGTATATATTGTATGTTATGTATATATGGATATGTTATGTATATAACGTGTTGTAGTAATTAGTATATATTGTATATTATGTATATAGTGTGTTGTAGTAAGTAGTATATATTGTATATTATGTATATAGTGTGTTGTATATTATATATATATTGTGTTGTAATAATTAGTATATATTGTATATAATGTATATATTGTGTTGTTGTAATTAGTATATTGTGTTGTATGTTATATATTGTATGTTATATAAATATTCAAGGATTGATATCGTAGTAAAGACAAAGAAATATTGAGAAAAAAGATATTCAAGGATATGATAAAGAGTATATTTATTGACCAAAATGGCATATCTTTCATAGTCTTCCTTCCCCCAATGGAATGAGCACAACAGGGTACTAATACCACCATTAAAAGGAAAAAAAACTAAAAGAAGACGTGCCAATGTACAAGTTACATCATAATTTACGTTGTATTTCTAACAAATCTCATAAATCCGTCAAGGTTGGGAGGAGGTTGTGTTGGCGGTGGTGGAAATGAAGCTTGTTCATCACCACTTCCGGGTGAAGCCGATTCCTCAGAAAGTTCTGCTATCATTTCTTCATATGCCTCATCTATTACCGGTTGTGATTCTGCTATGCCAAAGTTTCTTCCTTCCGCGCGGATCCAATCTGTAAAAAGCACTGATTTTTCCAAGCTCTCCCGCATCGACGCTCTGTGATCACCGATTTGTAGTCTTGCTTGACTGAAAGCGCTCTCCGATGCAACAGTTGAAGCTTGAATTGACAAAACATCCCGAGTCATCCTTGCAAGAACGGGAAAATGCTTTTCCCTTGACTTCCACCGTTCCAAAATATCAAAAGAGCCGTCTGGATTCTCCTTTTCTAGTCCTTGTGACAAGTAAACTTGAAACTCATTTAGATGAGAAATTTCATCAAAATTATCACCTTGAGAACCCCGGAACTCCGTCCACGATTTAAGAGCTGTTAAGCCAGCAGCTCTTTTAGACGATTGTGATGTAGACGAAGTAGGGGTTGGAATATTTGGCCTAGCATGCTCTAACGCCTGTTTATAAGCATTATAAACAGTTTGAGCATTAATTTTAATTGATGATTTCGCATCAGCAAGTGTAGCAATTTCGTCTCCTGAAAGATCTAAAGCTTTATAAATATTAGAATACCAAAAGTGAGGACCTCCTAATTTCATTGTTGGATTTAACATAGCAGCTACACCAAAAATAAGAGGGATAGGAAAAAAATATTTTTTAAACTTTTGTTTCATTTCATTTATTGCAAGTTCATAAATATCCCCACCCTTGCTAAATTCAACAAACAAATCATCTAGTGCGGCAATATAAACTAAACAGTTAGAAATAGTCGGATAATATTACCCAGAAAAAGCATTTGTAGCAACTTGAAAATGTTCTAAAAAATCTAAAAGAATTTTAACATTAGTCCAATCTTGGGTAGTTAGCATTTCATCATCATCCTCACCACCTACCCGAGAATTAAACGTAGCATTAATTGGGTCTATATTCATACGCTACTACTAAACTTTCGTACATGTTATTTCACCTAGTCGGGCAAGGTTTAGGAACCTTTCTTTCTCTAAGGCCATATTAGTCACTTTTTTTAAAATACTCTCTAAGTCTAGTTCTACGGTTTGAATAAAAAAGCCAATAAGAGCCATTCTCACCTTTTCAATTTCTATGTTTAATATTCGCATACCATCACCAACAATTAAATGATAAATATGACAAATACATCTAACATGGAAATCACAGTCATTATTACTTGTTACAGTTAGATAATCACAGTCATTATTACTTCTACCAATATCAGTTGTAATAGAAATACGATTAGGTATATGAGTAAATAAATAGCGTAAATATTGTTCATATTCATGCTTGAATTTATAAATATCGGCCTTAACTGTTGCACGAGGCCAACTTTTATAAGTAGGATTAAAGACTCTTCTAATATAGTGAACCCAATTAGGATTAGAAGCAAAAGTATAAAGCAAGCACATAACAGTAATCATTTTTGCTAATTCTTTACGATCCTTATTTGGTTCGTAATATAAAATACCTCCGGTGACAGTGTTAATTCCTGGTTGAACTAGATTTGAATTAGTACTAGGGTTAACTTGAGAATCTACACTTGTCCCCCCCTCTTGTTGCGCTTGCATTTGGAAAAATCTAGCACTATCTCTAGGGTGCAATTTTATATGCCTAGTCAAACTACATGTGCCGCTACGGTCTCCAGTATACCTATGAACAAGTAATTTCCCACAAGTTTTACACTTAGCCTTGTCGTGCTCTCTTACTTGAGTAAAAAAATACCAAACTAATGATGTTTCTTGACGTTTAAGAGGTTGTCTACTAAAAGTGGTAGTTTGTACAGGTGGGTGTGCCGGTTCATTACCTAAGTTATGAGCAGGACTAGTAGGTGTACCATCTAAATCTGGTGCTTGGGTTTCATCATCATTATCATCCTCATTTTCCTCTAAGATAGGTTCATTAGGATAAAGAGCATTCATAATTTCATCATCTAATCTATCACCTACTGCAACATCATGTAGAAATTCACTATCGGTAAATTGAATACAAGGGTGATCACTATCAAGCATTACGGGAGGCGGATTAGGACGTCTAGGTTGGCTACTACTTTCAACTTGCTTATCTTTTTTAGGTCGGGGAGCCGGGGGAAGGGTAGTATTATGGCCACTACTTTCACCGGTTTTACCTTTTCCTTTACCGAACATTTTTTTCAAAGAAAATACCATATTAATTAGAATTATGCAAATTAAAAAACACAAAAATATATTAGTAGCACGTAAGAGTTGAAACGAGTTTACCGGATTGCCGAACAAGTTATTGAAAATTGAAAATCGTTGAACTTGAACACTTGAAAACTTCAATTCAACAACTTTCATAATTTTTCACGAATTTTCAATAATAAATTAAGCACTTGTAGTAGAAAGATTGAAAGAGAGCTTGAGAGAGATTGAGAGATATTGATGAATTGGTGAATAAAAATGAAAGAATGAGGGGGTATTTATAGTTGAGAAAAGGGAAAAAGTGTAATTATATAAAGTTCAGGGGCCAAATGGCTATTTTTCAAACTTTCGAACGGCTACTTTTTGCAAAGAGCCGTTACTGAATTTTTAAAAAATTAAAAAATAGCCGTTGGGCCCGCCAGGACCGGCCCAGGCCCGCCAGGTGGTTCCGGGCCTGTCGGTCCTGGGCCTGATGGTTCAACGCGAAGGACCGGCCCGTCACGGTCTTTTGGGACCGGTAGGACCGGACCGCCAGGACCGGCCCAGCAGGACCGGCAGGCCCGCCAGGCACGCGGTCCGGTCTCGGGCCTGAACCGGGACACAATACAGCCTTACCCTTATCACTTGGTCCAACAATTTATCAGAAAATCGTCCATGTTTGAAATTTTTACCCAGTATAGCCCAGGTTGTAATCTGAAAATTAATTTTCATTAGTTAGCCCACCTCTTATTTCTTCATTACCCTTTTTTCTTCGTTCTTCTTCTCCTTCCCATGTTATCCTTTGCACCATAAAATTTATCTACTATTGTTATTCTCCTTCTATTCTTTTCTAGATTTCAATGGTTAACTAAGGATTTGGAAAATAAAAATCACCATTACAAGTGGTTCGAAGATTCGATTTCAGAAATTATGTTTTCTGATTTGTTAGTTGTTTAGAATGGGTGTTATCTCAATTGATTGGAATCATCAGGATGAGTTCAAAAGTTAAATTCAAGTGATTTGGAGTAGATTTAGGTTATATTTGACTTAAATTTTAGAAATTGTGTTTTTCGATTTGTTAGTTGTTTGGAATGGGTGTTGTCTCAATTGATTGGAATCATCAAGATGAGTTCAAAACTTAAATTCCAAGTGATTTGGAGTAGGCTATATTTGAGTTAAATTTCAGAGGATACCCAATGAAGAAGAAGAACACGTGAAGCTCCATTGATAGGATTCATTTGTATAATAATGTATAATATTATACAAATAGTATAGAATGTTGTATAAACATAACTTATACACTATTATATCCAAGGTATTTGGTGAATTTCTCGCATTTTCTTCTTCTTCTTCTTCTCATTCTTCTTATACACCTATATACATAGTGTATCAAGAATATTTTCACTCTGTGATTATACATCTTTATACACTTTTATACAACTATATACATATTGTACCTCTTTGTATAAAAGTGTATAAGCATCGAAACTTTTATACGATTTTTACTTGCAATCCTTGTATAAAACTAGTCCAAATCTCTAGCAAATAACTTCAAACTTTCTATACAACCTCCTTAGATTATTTCTATTAAGTTCAAACAATAGCCACATCAAATTTCTCACAAAACCATAATTAAAATTTAACAAGATTAGCACTAAAGGAGATGAGATTTTAAATTTCTCGCGTCTGTTTTTGCGTTTTACAGTTGTGATAGATATGTATAAACCAGAAGATATTCAAAAATTTAAAAAAATAGAGAAGTATTGGTTATGGAAGAAGGCACGAATGAGTGTTGACTGAATGGGGAACTGATTTTTCTTTTCAGTTTTGTTTGCATATGATTCTTTTTCATTAATTAAATTAAAATATTATGGGTGAAAATGAAGAAAGAGCTACAAAAGGGGTAGGTAGGAATAAATGAAGTTGTTATAATTAGAGAAAATGAGAAAAAAAAAATATCTTATTGATATTTGAATATATAACTGCAAACTTGTAACTGGGCTAAAATAGTACAAGATTAACTTATAGAGTGCATTATTCTGTAATTGTATCTATAATTTTCATGTGAAAGTGGCACGATATTTTCATTGAAAGAGCACTAATTATAATGAAAAGAGTAATTATTATGGAAACCATATAATAATTTTCGCTAAAGAATAGATTAAACTCTTATGTTTTCCTTTCATGTTTAGTAAATAGTTCTTCTGTCTCTATTTATGTTATATTATTTTATTTGTCGTAGAGTTTATGCTACAAATTTAATTTGTGTGTTGAATAACTTGTGCAAGAAATAATAATCAACTTAAATAGTTGTAAAATTTAGAAAATAGGACACACCATAACTAAATTATAAGAATTAACTAAATAAATATAAAATCTTCAAAATATTATAACATGAGATCAGGCCTCAGGGGGCAAAACAATTCTTTAGATATAATAGTGTGTGCTCTTTTACGCCTTCATCTTTTATTACGGATTTGGAATATTCTTTGATAGGAAACGTTTTAGCCAACAAAATTGAATTTATCAAGGGAATTCTAATTAATCGAGATAAAAAGTACTCATTCGAATTTAAAATAAGTAATTTTTTAATTATTTTTACATAAATTAAAAAATTTATTTTCTAATATTAATTAATAATTAAATTAACTATATTAATTTTTACTATCTATTTACATAAATACTCACGCTCCAATACTATTTACTCTAAAAGCAATTTAGAGACATGGGTTCCCCTACTAGCTCAACCCCACTCCACCCCACCCCCACCCCCACCCCCCATCCCAATCTATATTATGCAAGGTGTGGGAGATGTGTTTCTTTTAAGTACACCTCCATTTTCAATTCTAGGCGAGTGGCAGCTGAGGAGTAGGTAGTTAGCTCAGCTAATAGTACCATCTTACTCACAACAACAAAAGAAAAAAAAAAACCAAACAAAATTAAATTTCCTTATTGTAAGATTGTTAGATAGCAAACGTTCTTTAACACACTTTAAAGCTTCAATTTTTCAACCCCATTTCAAGATTTTACCTTCTCCCAAAATCCATAATCAGAAAAGTTGGATTTTGTATACAATGAGACCAGCTGCAGTATTTGGCGGAGTGTTCCTTGTATTAGCAGTGTATTGTGGATTAGACCCTTATAAGCACAGTGCAATTTCTGAGTTTCCGGATTTTGAGTCTTTTAAGGTTGAGATATCAGCTTGGTCTGAATTCCCAGTTGAAAAAGACTCACAAAATTTGCTTCAGAAATCTGAAATCAAGTTCTTGAACCAAATTCAGGGTCCAGAAAGTATTGCCTTTGACCCTCAGGGTAGAGGACCTTATACAGGGATAGCTGATGGGAGAGTTGTGTTTTGGGATGGTGAAAAATGGAATGATTTTGCTTATACTTCACCTAATAGGTAAGTTTTCTGGGGTTATGGTATGAGTCTTGGCTTATATTTCTTGTTCTTGTGATTATCCCTATTTTTTTGTATTTGACTCTGTAGTCTTCTCATTATTATGATAAGTGGTGGAAACAGAATTTTTCACCAAGGATATTCAAATAATGAATAAATAAATAAACACGCAAAGAAGCTAAGTAGATTCAACACCTAATATATATATATATATATATATATATATATATATATATATATATATATATATATATATATATATATATATATATATATATATATATATATATATATAGATATATATATATATATATATATATATATATATATACATGGAAAAAAAAGATCTTATATATAAAGTATAACTTTTGGCGATGAACCCCCTTCCGCCCACGTAGCTCCTATTACGATGCGTGGAAGAAAAAAATGTTTTTTTAATTAAGAAATGATGAGACGTGAACTGTTGAATATGCATATGCTGCATTGAGTATGCATTAGGCTACACCTTTTTATCATGATTTCAAAAGGTCACTTTAGTGATGCCAAAAAGGGGCAAAATGGATTCCTCCATTTAGAAGTGGAACATGCGAGTAGTTGACTATTTGTTACACATATTGTACTAGTTGCTATTTCTTTATCAAATGTCATATGCTGCATCGCGTCAAATTTTATGATGCAAAACCTTAAATTATTGTTGGTTTGGTCTGGTAATTTGGCTTTGAAGATTGTGCTAAGAGCAAAATAATTATTAGCTGTTGATTGATTTGCACATTCCTTCTGCGAAAACTTGTGATTGTGCAATACAAGGGGAAAAGTTATAGGTGCATATCCACTTAACTTCAGCAGTTAGGTAGTTCTTGTTTGAGAGAGAATAAATGGAAATCGAATTGAGTTTCATTGTGTTTGAGTGTCGCTGAGAGGCTGAGTTACAGTCTGTAGACTGTAGAAAAACATTTTCAGCATGACCGTAGAACTTCTAGTTGTGTGTTTACAGTTTTGTTTTTTCCAGTTCATAGCTATGTTTTTGTCATACCAGCTTTCTGTTTAGAATTTCAACCTCCGAGGTGAACTTGAGATATGAGAAATTAAAGAGAACTAAGAAATTTAAAGAATATGATCTGTTAATTTGCAACTTTTCTTGTTTTTGGGATAAGTCGTGTGAAAATTCATTTACGAGGTAAATGTAATATATGTAGTCCACTAGTTTTGTTCTTTTACTGGGGACAGCTTGATCATGCAACTGCTTGTTAAAGGTTACCAAAGCTGAAACAACAAACAACAACTACCCAGTATACTCCCACCAGGTGGGGTCTGGGGAGGGTAATCTGGGGAGGGTAATATTTACCAAAGCTGAAGCAAATAAATAAAAGAATGTGCACTTTCCTTCTATGTTGATGGCTATAACCGTTCTTTTCTTCTCTAACACTTGACCAACCAAAGTTGCACCAAAATTCCGATTGCCATAACTCCAATATTTTGAACACATTGTTGGTGGTTATCAGTGTTAGTTCATCTGTACAACTTGAATGTCGTTGTGGAGGGTTAGAGGAAATCAATCAAGAAGTCAATTATTTCACCCTGAAGAGGTTGACCCTTCTCCAAACTAGTAAACTAAGGCCTCATTGTTTTTTTAAGATTAAGACGTTTGAATCTGAATACACATCTAAACATTAATATTTAAGATGTGTATTAAGATTAAGACATCTCAATCTGAGTATTAAGATCTGAATAAAAATAATTAAGACTGTTTCCAATAGCAGAAAATAGTAATTTTATTGACAATTGATAATGTTACTTTTTTGATTTTCTAGATGGGGATTCAAGATATGGTAAGGGAATTTATATAAGGATACAATTCATGTCTACTTCGCCCTATTTAATTCCTACCCGTTACTAACATTTATTACATCGATTATCCGTTACTTGGGTGATTCCTAACGATTAGGTAATAACAATCAATCACGCATAATCAGGGGATATGTTAATTTCTTTCCTATTCGTGGCTATTAATGAACCTTCCATCTTCGTGGCTTTTAGTATCCTTAGTTATCCACTCCGTATATGTTTCCTCTTTTCCAATTAATAGGCACGGTATCCTCGTAGATGATCCCGTGGGTGTTACTTATGCATTTTCCGTTCTTCATTCTCCTTTATTGCTTTGATTCCTATGCCACCTGTCAGCATATCATTGATCCACATGGAGAGTTTATTTTCCACCAATACACAATTACGGAAACCTGCTGGCCAGCGGGGTTCTCCAGCATCACCTTGGAAGATTGCATTATTTGATTAACGTTCATACTTATTCCCTACCTAATTAATAGTCTTAAACCATTCAATGTGATGTCTGTGGTTATGCTAGGATTATTGAACACTGGGTTCTAGATGGCACAAGATTAAAGCATGTTTCAAGAATTCTCTTCAGATTCTAGTTAAATACAATGTTCCACTGAGAAGAAAAGCTGCAAGTCACATAATTTTTCCTTCTTTATTTTTAAGTCCTTTAGGAAAGTTACAGATGATTATCCTTTTAAAAAAGAGGAAAAACAAAAGATTAATGATTGCAGCAGGTATTTAGTGTTTAGACCTATTACCCAAGCCGTAATGGTTTTTCATTAGTTTACTTGTGCATTTGCTATTGTTTCATTATTTTAAAATAACAACTCAGTATAATCCCACTTAGTGGGGTCTGGGGAGGGTAGTGTGTACGCAGACCTTACCCCAACCCTTGGGTAGAGAGGTTGTTTCCAAATAGACCCTCGGCATTCTTCCCTTCAAGAACTTCCCACCTTGCTCTTGGGGAGACTCGAACTCACAACCTCTCGGTTGGAAGTGGGGGTTGCTTACCATCAGAGCAACCACTCTTGTCTTGTTTCATTATTTTAATTGTACTTAAAATTTTCCTTATCTCAAATTTTCTTGCTCCATCTTTTTCTTTATTATATTTTTTTGTAAAATTATTTCATATGTTGGACAGTCAAATCCGTGCAGCCCAAATTTCAACTTGCATTGCATACAACAAGAACACTGGCCTCTGTCCAAATCAAGTTGGGGTCAGCTATATGAATACTCACTTCTCCATTTAAGCTCAAACTCATGTCATCATCATACCAAATAAAATAGAAGTTCAACTTGTCTTGCATACTGTTAGAAATCTTAATAATTGCAAATTTGAAATATATATGCCAGTTTTACATGTTTTTTGGACTGCTATTCCCCTAAATGTAGATTTAAGTCCATATTATTTTCTGAATTTTCAGGTCAGGTTTATGTGACCCAAAACCATCTCCTATGAGCTATTTAAAGAACGAGCACATCTGTGGTAGGCCTTTGGGGTTAAGGTTTGATAAAAGAACAGGTGACTTATATATTGCAGATGCATATTTTGGGTTAATGAAGGTAGGCCCTGAAGGTGGATTAGCAGAATCTTTGACAACTGAGGCTGAAGGAGTGCCTCTAGGATTCACAAATGACTTGGATATTGATGACGAAGGGAATGTTTATTTTACAGATAGCAGCACGAAGTACCAACGCAGGTATATTATGAATGTGCCCTTTCTTTTAGTGCTAAAGATTTCTTAACTAGAATGTGTTTCGATCCTGATGTTCTTTTATAAACTAAATTTTGAGGCTGTAGCATTCAAATTGGTGATAAGGACACAAAATATATGTGAATTACTTCCTAGAATTGACTAACTTTTAACATTGTCATTCTTACGCTGAGATAAACCAAATCAAATTAAGTCTTCCGACAATTACCTGTGGTCCCAGCCACTTTTATCTCTCTCTCTACATGTCTACATGAATGAATTGAGATTTAAAAGTTTTCTAGAAAATGTCAACGCAAAATATTAGATCACTATGGTCTACATGACACTGATTGTGTTGGCGCATAGCAGCATATTAAATGCAGAATATGTGCTTCATTCGGTTAAAATTTCACAACTCTCACCTTTTCTTTTCCAGGAACTTTATGCAGCTGGTTTTCTCAGCAGAAGATAGTGGGAGGGTTCTCAAATACAATCCTAGGACAAAAGAAACCACTCTTCTTATCCACAACCTTCAATTTCCAAATGGTCTTTCACTTAGCAAGGATGGTTCCTTCTTTATATTTTGTGAAGGTTCCAAGGGCAGGTGAGGTTCTTGCCTTTTGCAATCAAGATGTTTACAGTGTTAATATTTGCACTTTACATATTATCTAACACATCGTGAGAAGATTGTCTGTTTGAGATCTGTAGGGGAAAATTCCTTAGATTACCTTTTCTTGTCTGTGATTGTTGTTTTTCTATTGATATGATTAGTAAAAAGTTTCACATACAGAACATATTTATGTTATGTATAGAGCAAGTATGCACCATGGAAATGCTTCTATATTCTCAAGCGATTGACTTTTTTACTGCTTCAAAAAAACATGACTTTTTTCTACTTATATCTTTTCCCACCTATTTTGAGGAAATTCTTGGGGTGAAAGGCTGATGCTTCACCTCAAAAGTTGTTAGTTATATGCTTTTTTCCCACCTATTTGTGGGATATTCTTGAGATAAAGCGGTGATGGTTCACCTCAAAAGCTGTTACTTGTGTATGCATGAGAGGATTCTAAACAACTCTATCGAGCTGATCAACAATAGGAGAAAGATAGAGTACCTTTTGTAGCTAGCCTAGCACGCTATAGACCTTTTGTAGCTAGCCTAGCACGCTATAGACCTTTTGTAGCTAGCCTAGCACGCTATAGACCTTTTGTAGCTAGCCTAGCACGCTATAGACCTACATGGAACAAGAGCCAAGTCGAAGATATTCCTTTCATTCTTTGATACCCCTCTCTTCTTATGCATTTATATGCATCAGACATACATACAAAGATACTATGCATTGTATGGACAGATAGGCATAGAAGTGTGAAGTTTCGGCTTTTATAATCCATATTCTGACATATCTGTAAGAAGAACTTTGGGGGGAGGGGGGGGGGGGGTGATAAGCCTGTGGCTAATTAGTATTTTATTTCTTTATAGATTACGAAAATACTGGCTGAAAGGTGAGAAAGCCGATACCACAGAAGTAATATCAATCCTCCCAGGATATCCCGACAATGTGAGAGCAAATGAAAGAAATGAATTCTGGGTAGCAATCCACTGTCGGCGCACCATTTACAGTTACATAAATGCCATATACCCAGCACTTCGTCAATTCTTGCTGAAGCTTCCCGTCTCTGCAAAGCTCCAATACCTCATGCACATTGGAGGCCGGCTCCATGCAGTCGTTGTGAAGTACAGCCCCGAAGGCAAGCTGTTACAGATACTGGAAGATCGACAAGGTAAAGTCGTTAAAGCTGTCAGCGAGGTAGAGGAAAGGGAAGGGAAGCTTTGGATGGGGAGTGTTCTAATGTCTTTCATCTCAGTTTACCAACTAGAATGAACTCAGGAGCTTTTGTTTTGCTTTCTTTCATACTTCCATTATCAATCACTTCTCATTTAGTTTGCCAGAAGACTAGTACTGCAAAAGACTCATTTTAACTTAGATTTGTATGTAGCATCTATTTAAATAAGCACTGTTATAAGCAAGTCTATCTGAGGAACATATATGTAACCCCTTATTTTATGAGAAATATTCTTAGAGGAGGCTTTCTTAAATCAAGCCAAATCATTTTGCATAATTCTGAGATTTTAAAAATTAAAACGTTCTAATCGCATGCTGCTTCATCTCACTTCAATATATTTTGAGTTCACTCCTATAAGCAGCAAGTTATTGATTACTTTCATGTATAAATAATTGCACTTCTTATCTACCTTAGAAGGTTAACTTGAACAGTTTACTGAAACTTAAGGTGGATGAAAACATACAGAATATCGGAGGAATTTTAGAGAGAGAAAGTAGAGAGAAGGGAGAGGATCGAAGAGTCTCGAAGAAGAGACTGTAAAAATATCTCTGATAAAATGAGTGCCTCTGTACAGACAAACGACCCCCGACCCCTTATATCAAATGACCCCTTTACATATGTGGCCTATTTACATGACATAGCCTAATTACAGGAATAGCCTATTTACACAATTGACCTAACTACAAAAGTATACAAAATATACAAACAAATTACAAGAATAGCCTAATTGTAGAAATAGCCTATTAGGCTCAGATATGACTCCTACAATGACCAAAATGGTCCACAATTGAGTATTATCATCATAGCCAAGTTATACATCTCAACACCCCCCTCAAGTTGAAGGGGGGAAACCACCTTCAACTTGGACAAAATAGGAGAAAGAGCAGTCCCAGATAATGCCTTCGTCAACGGATCAGCCAGCTGTTGAGAAGTAGAAACATGGGAAAGTTTTAGGAAACCATTGCGTATCAAAGTACGAACATAATGACAATCCACCTCAATATGCTTAGTGCGTTCATGGAAAACTGGATTATTAGCAATGTGGACAGCAGCCTGACTATCACAAAACACAGAAATAGGAGATGGAACAGATACCCCAAGATCAGCAAGCAAACGAGAGAGCCAAGTAAGTTCAGCAGTAACCTTGCTCAAAGCCCTATACTCAGCTTCAGCAGAAGAAAGAGAGACAACAGGTTGTTTTTTTGATTTCCAACTTACCAAACTGCCACCCAACAAAACACAGAAGCCAGTAACAGATCGTCGAGTGTCAGGGCAAGCTGCCCAATCACTATCAGAGAACCCAGTCAAAGAGTAATCAGCAACGTCAGAGTAAAAAAGACCCAAAGAGGAAGTGCCCTTAAGATACCTCAAAACATGCATAGCAGCAGACATATGGGGAACTCTTGGGGATTTAAGGTACTGACTCAGATGTTGCACGGCAAAGCATATATCAGGTCGAGTATGGGTTAAAAACAATAATTTGCCAACAAGACTCCTGAACTGAGCAGGAGCGGGCAAAAGATCACCAGAATCAGCATGTAGTTTAAAAGAAATGTCCAGAGGGGAAACAACAGGAGAAACAGAGGCACAGTCGAAAGCATGCAACAAATCATGAGTATACTTATGCTGATTCAGATGAATCCCACCAGGGACATGTTTAACCTCAAGAACCAAAAAATAATGCAATGACTTGAAAGTATCATCCAAGAAGGCCTTTAAGCCAGCAATCTCATCACAGTCAACCCCAGTAACAATGATGTCATCCACATACATAGCCACCACAACAAGGGAATCAGGATTACCTTTTAAGAACAAGGAATAATCATTCAAAGAGTGCCTGTAACCTCTAGAGTGAAGAGCAGAGGACAGCTTAGCATACCACTGCCGGGAGGCCTGCCTGAGCCCATATAAAGACTTCTTTAGTTTACAAACCAAAGGAAGAGAAGAAGAAGAGGGAGAAGAAGAAGAAGGAGAAGAAGAAGAAGGAGAAGAAGAAGAATCAGAAACCACCAAACCTGGAGGAAGTTTCATATAAACTTCCTCATCCAAATCACCATGGAGGAAAGCATTGTTAACATCAAGCTGAAACAAGGGCCAATGGTTCTTAACAGCCACTGCAAGTAGGCATTTCACTGAAGTCATCTTGACAACAGGAGAAAATGTATCTGTAAAGTCCACACCCTCAACCTGTGTATCACCTCTGATAACCAACCTTGCCTTATACCTTTCAATAGAGCCATCATATTTATATTTGATCTTGTAAACCCACTTACAGCCAATAGGTTTCTTACCAGGAGGAAGATGCACAATGTCCCAAGTATGGTTAGCATCCAATGCATCAAATTCCTTCCTCATGGCATCCTGCCAAGCTGGTACAGAGGCAGCTTGAGAGTAAAACATAGGTTCAGATTCCAAATTGGAGGAAGAGGAGCCAGAGAAGGCTGGAAGCTGGCAAACATAGTCTTTGAGGTAGGAAGGAGGAATATGTTGTCTGGTGGATTTTCTGGGCAAGGACACAGGCTGAGATAGAGGTAGAGCAGGAGGAGGAACATCAGGATTGAAAAAGGGAGAAGGAATGGATATAGGAGAGGCAGGAGAAGGACTAGGAGGAGAAGAAGAGGAAGAATCAGTGGAAGTTGGTAGCAGGGAAGGATGGTCAAGAATATCATCAGAAAATGGAACAGGTGGAGGAGGAGAGGAAGAGGGAGGTGCAGTTTTAAAGGGAAAGTGAGTTTCATGAAAGACAACATCTCTAGACACAAAACATTTCTTAGAATTCAAATCATACAGTTTGTATCCTTTCTTACCAAAAGGATAACCAATAAAAACACAAGAGTGAGCTCTGGGCTTCAGTTTGTCCCTATGAGGAATAGGGACAGCAGCATAAGCTAAACAACCAAAAGCTTTTAGGTGAGAATAAGAAGGGGGAGAACCATGCAATAATTCATGAGGTGTTTTGTAATGAAGTACTCTGGATGGCAATCTATTAAGGATGTATGTGGCAGTTAGCAAACAATCACCCCAAAAGGATATAGGCAAACCAGACTGAAAAAGAAGAGCTCTACAAGTTTCAAGTAAAGATCTGTGCTTTCTCTCAACAACCCCATTCTGTTGGGGAGAATGAGGGCAAGTTGTTTGATGCACAATCCCAAGCTTATTAAAAAAAGAAATCCCTTCAGCACTGGAACCCAGTTCCAGGGCATTATCACTCCTCACAACCTGGACAATGGAGTTGAATTGAGTTTGAGCATAAGAAATGAAGGATTTAAGGAGAGGGAAGGCATTACTTTTAGAACCCATTAAATGTGTCCAGGTGGCCCTAGAAAAGTCATCAACTATGGTGAGAAAATATTTACTACCAAGGGAAGTAGGGGTGTGGTAAGGACCCCAAGTATCCACATGTATAAGTTGGAAGGGTTTAGTAGTGGTAATGCTACTATCAGGAAAGGGTAGTCTGGTTTGTTTAGCCATAGGACAAATAGTGCAGGGAAAAGGTTGTTTAGCAGCAAGAGAAAAAGGTAAGCCAGAAACATGTTTCATATTAACAAAAGAAGTGTGTGCTAATCTCAAATGCCAAATATAGTTCATATCAGCAGTATCAGCATTATTACAACAGGAAGATTGTACAATTGAGCTAAAATGTTTGCCATCAGAAACAACATCATCATTACAAACATGTGAAACACTATGCTCAGGAGTAGAAGAAGACTTGGAAGAGGCAGAAGAGGGAGGAGGTGACCAAGAGTACTTGTACAGACCAGCCTCCTCTTTACCAAGATCCAGAAGCTTCTTCAGAGAAAGGTCCTGTAACAGGTAAAGAAGGCATGAGGTTGGTGTAAACAAAACCAGACAATTCAATTGTTTCATCAATTTATGAACAGAAATCAAATTATGTTTGAAAGAAGGAACCAAGAGCACATTGTGAAGGGTAAGGGAAGAAGTCAATGCAAATGATCCTGTACAAGTAACCTTCACCTTATAGCCATTAGGTAGGGAAACAAGGTAAGGGATAGTTAAGGGTATAATGTCAAAAAGTAGATTTTTATCATAAGTCATGTGATTGGAAGCCCCTGAATCAATGATCCAGGTAGCAAAGTTTATGTTTGCAAGCATGCACAACTTGGAATCAGAAACAAGACTCTCAGACATCAAAGTACCAGCAAAATTAGCAGAACTCATGGGAGAAGGAGCTTGATCACTAGTAGAAAGAGTCTGTTGAATTAAGCTCACAATCTGATCACATTGCTGTCTGCTCAACCCTGGTATCACATGTTGACTGGCAATAGGATCCCCTAGAGGAACAGACAGACTTGAATTTCCTGTATCAGCAGACATACAATCAGTACTAGTGGAAAGATGAGCAGCAGATTTCCTTCTCTTGGTGTAAGAATTGCTTTGAGGAAAACCATGGAGCTTGAAACACTTATCAATTAAGTGTCCAGACTTCTTGCAATATCTGCAAAACAAGTTTCCTCTATTTTGCTCAAAATTGACTTTAGGTCTGAAGTTGGAACCAGACAATTTACCCTGGCTGAACCCAGCAGGGGGCCTGTCAGTGTGAGTGTTAAAAGACATGGAGTCTGGACTCATATGAGAAACAAACTTGACTTGTCTTTGTTTTTCATCATTGAGCACAATATTATAAACACTGTCAAGGGAAGGAAAGTGCTGCATCATTAACAAATTACTCCTTACACCCAAATATGTCTCATTCAGTCCCATGAGGAACTGGTAAATCTTGTTCTCATCATCTTCCTCAATAATACCATTCTTAGCAGCACAAGTGCACTTCTGTCCATGGTTTGGGACCATTGTCCCCAATTCATCCCACAAACTCTTGAGTTTGTTGAAGTATGAGGCTACATCAAGGGAACCTTGGGATGTCTGAGAGAGTTCCCGTTTAAGCTCAAAGATTTTGGTTTTATTGGGGGTACCATATCTCTTCTCAAGTTGAGACCACATGCTTTGAGCAGTGTCAGAATATTGGACACTATCAGCTATTTGAGATGACACAGAAGAAGTTAACCATGACATAACGAGCATGTTACATCTATCCCACAACCTCTGTAAACTCACATTATTATTAGGTCTGGAAAATGAACCATCAATGAAACAGATTTTATTTTTAGCAGATAAGGCCATAGTCATTTTACGCTTCCATCCTCCATAACCACTTCCTGAGAAAGGAGTGGGGACTAAACATGCACCAGGGACATCAGAAGAATGCACAAATAAGGGATTGGAAGGGTCAATAGGACCAGAGTTAGCACCAGAACTACCAGCATTCATGTTAGCAGCCATGCTCAACAAATGAATCAAACCTTTTGTAAAATATCACCAAAACAATATTCACAATCTACACGGTCAGTATTCACAACTCAAAGAATCTATTCACAGCTAGAATCAAACAATCACATATACAGTCAAAGAATCACAACCAGAGAATAGGAACGAGGTTACCGTCCTTCTTCGCAACCGGAGAAGTTCGGCCTTTAACAATAGGCAAAACCCTAGGTGTGAGCCCTAGGAATAACCGTCAAAACTTTACCACAAACGCCGACAATGTTGTCACAACACCGCGGATGATAACCAAAACCACAGCAAAATGAGTATCAAACCACCGGATGGCAACCAAACACTCGATTTGACCACCAGAAAACCCTAGAGGTTGAAACTCACCGCAAAATCTCCGAAACCTTCACAATAAACGATTGAACCGTTCAGTACAGAAGGAACAAACGTAGATCGTGAAGATAGAGGCACCGAAGAACCCTAATAGGGTTGAAAACATCATCGATCTTTTCGATCTCAAAAAAAACCCAAATTTTGATCAGAAAATAGTTCGAATGAACTATTGATTCACAAAACAACGTCACCGGATCATTGTACCGGCTCTGATACCATGAAAACATACAGAATATCGGAGGAATTTTAGAGAGAGAAAGTAGAGAGAAGGGAGAGGATCGAAGAGTCTCGAAGAAGAGACTGTAAAAATATCTCTGATAAAATGAGTGCCTCTGTACAGACAAACGACCCCTGACCCCTTATATCAAATGACCCCTTTACATATGTGGCCTATTTACATGACATAGCCTAATTACAGGAATAGCCTATTTACACAATTGACCTAACTACAAAAGTATACAAAATATACAAACAAATTACAAGAATAGCCTAATTGTAGAAATAGCCTATTAGGCTCAGATATGACTCCTACAATGACCAAAATGGTCCACAATTGAGTATTATCATCATAGCCAAGTTATACATCTCAACAGTGGATAAACTCGTTATTTGAAAAAATACTTAAATAGTTGTAAATTATCTCTTTTTAGAAATGTTGGGTGATTATTAGTGCAATGGCTTATGGAAAGAAGGAAAGTTGTAACTGAGAAAATTCCCAAAATGGTATATTTTTCAACCAAGCTTCAGTATATGTATTGTGATGAAAAGTGAGCCTTCTTGAAATGGACTAGTCAATTTGGAGAAAAAAATGGACTGGTAAATGAAGAATTGAGGACATTATTCAACATAAGCTTTTGCCGTTTGCATATAATAAAGTAAGTTTGTAAAGATTTCGTATATTATTTTCAAATATCTCACGTGTAATAATAAATGTTTCTTGGGAGATTTGGCATAAAACTAAAAACAATTATAGTGGACCACAAAAGCGATTGACCTGTTTTATGTTTTCGGTTCTTAAGTGTCATTCAACGCATAATAGAAACAATTGCACGGGCAGATATATTTATTACAAAACTTAGCTTAAAGTAATAAATAAAAGATAGACAACAAAGTAGAGAGAAAGAGAGAAGAGAATATATTTCTTCCATGTATTCAAGTGTATTACAAAATGAGTTTTCATCCTCTATTTATAGTACAACATATAGGTATACCAAAAGAATTTCATAAGTATGTCATTAAGTATTTGAGATCATGGAGGAAGATCATGGGTAAATTATAAAGGTATGGGAGTTACAACAATAATGGTGAGAAGTAGTGGGGATTATCTACATAATAGAGAAGAGTAGTGGGAGTAACTTCTTTAGGAGTTATAGACATCCACTACAAAGTATAATATTTCATAACACTCTCCCTTGGATGTCTATAGATAATGTGCCTCGTTAAAACCTTAACTAAAATAAAACCCAATGGGAAAAAATTCTAGAAAAGGAAAAAGAGTACACATATCTAACAAAATACATTTTTGTTGCCTCGTTAAAAACCTTGCAAGGAAAACCCAGTGGGACAAAACCTTGTAAGGGAAAAAGAGTGCAACGCGCATTAACTCCCCCTGAAAGAGCATCAATTCACATTCTTGAGCCTTCGCATTCCAATCTTGTGCACCATCTTCAAGAGATCGTTGGTAGAGATTTGATAAATAAATCAGCCATATTAACTATAATGAATATTTGCACCTTGAAATCATAACTCGTGGTAGATATATAATGTCTTCACAAATATCGTGGAATGGCTTTTCAATATCTCCATAAATGTATCATCGCTATCATATTATCATGCTTATAGTTATAGCAAGATACATTTGTGCATAAATTGCACTGAGGAAGTGGTACCTCAAGATCAAGAATTATAGATGCTTCAAGCAACTTAAATCCTTTATGGATTGTCATATAAGTTGAGTCATATAAGCCATATTATAGACTTTAGATGCATATCAAGTTTTCTTGTCATGCTAGACGTATAAGATATCGAAAAACTGATTACACATACCATTGACTTTATACTTTCAAGTATTCGAACTACATGTCCAAAACTACATGTCTTTCATATGGAATCAATTCTACTTGAACTGTATCTCTTCCATTTGGCCAATATTTTGTTTGTATTCGACAAACTTAAGATCCTCATCGATATTTATCGCTATCATAGATGTCGTCGACGAACATTTTACATCGGTTCCAGTAAATTTTCATAAAGACATAACATGGAGATCTCTTCATTCATATATTCAGGTACCTGAATCTCTCATGAGATTTTATGAAGTGTTATGTCATGTGATCTTCTAGATCACTTGCCTCCTTATTATGATCACTTTGATCATTTGCTCATCTTCTTTATTAAGAAGTTCTTTTTGAAACCGATTTGTCTATACGCTTTAAGCGTATCAAAGACTTTGTCCTTCTAGGACTTAATATGAGCATTTGCAGTGAGAATATAGTTACTTTCTTTGGGTCAGCAAATGCGTATGGCATGCTTTGCAATATGTTGCAATTGAATTATCTTTTTATGAACTTCAAGTTCATATTATGATATTCGAGGATCTATATATACAAATGATAATTCGTTCCATGTAACTTTTTCTCAAGTGTTTATCATGTCTCCCCCTCATGTTAGAAAAACTAACTTGTTTCCTCAACTCTGGGAAATCATCTTTGTGCATTATCATGTTAATATACGCTGCACATCAATAATAATAAGATGAAATTATTTGGTTCCTGACCCTGAACCACTTGTGAGGGGAGAATATAATATACTCTCGTGTATAACGTATATCAAATTGATATAGATAACTTTGTTCTCATAAGCAATAATTTAGCTATTAAGTGGAGGCACTCAATAAATTATTTTGCTAAACCAACTATGATGTAAACCAACTTATCAAGATGAACTATCTTGAATAGAAAATCTGAAAATTATGCTCGAAATTATATTACTGAGCAAGTTACCTCGCAAGCACCGGCCAGGTTGCAGGTTAATAATAATAATCGCACATGTAACCATATCATAGATGCATCATATGTGGTATACATGGCAGGCGAATGGGCCCATATTCGCCTTTGATATTTCCAGAATTTATGGGATTCAACCCCAACTTTAGTTGGTCAATTAATTAATGAGAACAAGTAATATAAGAGAATTCGTAAAGAACTTTCTAGTTCTTTAATATTTACCCATGTGAATTCTCTATTATTGTTGCACATCATACTTAAATTGATATGGCTAACCCGAATGCCAATTGAATAAATTATCAATATTGATAAATTCAGGTTTACATCATGACATGTGCAATTATCGATAAACTCTAAGTTTATTATGATATGGGTTTTTATATCAATAAACATCCACTTTATTGTGGCATTCTTTTGTTTGTATAGTACAAATTGGAGAATAAAGCTGGTAGCTTTTCACATGCATATTATCATGCTACAAGTTGTAGTAATAGAAGATATCAAATCTTTCTTTTATTTATAGTCTCACTATAATCAATCGCTTCGCATATACTTTGGAAACTGAATAAGTTTCTTTGAGACTTACTACAATACAATACCTTATTGGTAATCAATTATGTTTCTCCAAAATAATATAATTGGCTCTTAAAGTTGTACCATTATGGTCATGTCAAAATTATATGCAATATATGTTTCTTGCATTATTATTGTCCTTTAATAATCATATTGTCAAAATATTTTGGCGTACAATAGGTACGTGACCAATGACCATTCATGCCATAATAGTAACATTATTTTCTTATATCATCTCAACCCTCCTTCTAGAGGTGAGTGTGGTATATTCAATACCAATGGCATGTTCATATTATTCCAATAATGAATATGTATTCATAAATCATATGTTGTCACATTCACACCATGAATGGATCATAATCACCTATATATGCTGTATAAAATCTCATGTCAAATCGATGACATATATTACTTTCACATAGTGAAGGAATATTTTGAGAATCCTTATTATTCTCATTATCACAATGATGACGATTATAATTTCGTCTATTGCCACGTCCATACCATTAATACCTTCACGGTAATAATTTTGTCTTCTTTCAGACTTATTACATAGTGCTATCATATTTTCTGCGGGAATATGTAATTTTGTTATCCTTTTCAAATCCGTAAATGCGTCTGGCATTTGATTTGCTATTCTTTGCAAATGAATAATCTTTTGCACCTCTTTTTTACAAATAGAGGCACGCAGATCAAGATGATGGATTTTTCCACAAAATTTTCCGTTTGGTTTCACCACCAACTTCTCCACCTAATTTTGTGAAAAGTGTCTCATCGAATTGACAGTCTGCAAATCGTGCAGTGAACAAATCCCCTGTCAATGTTTCGAGGTAGCGAATAATGGAGGGCGATTCAAACCCAACATATATTCCTAACCTTCTTTGCAGACCCATTTTGGTGCGATATGGCGGTGCTACAGGCACATATATTGCACATCCAAAAATTCTTAAATGGGATATAATAGGTTCATGACCCAAAACTAATTGCAAATGGGAATATTTGTGATAATTTATCAGTCTGAGACGAACTAGCATTGCTGCATGCAAAATAGCGTGACCCCAAACCGAAGTGGGCAGCCTCGTTTTCATGAGTAACGGTCTTGCTATCAATTGCAGACATTTAATTAAAGACTCTCCAAGACCATTTTGAGTGTGAACATGAGCTACAGGATGTTCCACTTTTATCTCAATTGATAAGCAATAATCATTAAATGCTCGGGATGAAAACTCAGCAGCATTATCTAGTATAATAGACTTAATTAAATTATCGGAAAATTGTGCCCGTAATCAAATTATTTGTGCCATTAATTTTGCAAACGCAAGGTTGCGAGATGACAATATGCACACATGAGACCATCTTGAAGATGCGTCTATTAAGACCATAAAATATCTAAACGACCCACTAGGTGGGTGAATAGGTCCACAAATGTCCCCTTGTATACGTTTCAAAAACGCAGGTGACTCAATTCCAACCTTTGTTGGTGATGGTCTAATAATTAACTTGCCTTGATAACAAGAAGTGCAAGAAAATTCATTATTTAAAAGAATCTTTAAATTCTTTAATGGATGCCATTTGAGTTTTCTATAATCCATCTCATCATAATTGATCCAGGATGTCCCATTCGATCATGCCAAAGTACGAAAGTATTGGAACCAGTAACCTTTTGGTTTACGGTAGAATGTGCCTCAATTGCACTAATTCTTGTCCAATACAGGCCACAAGATAAAGATGGGAACTTCTCAATAACCCTCTTTTGGCCAGAGACATTCTTTGTAATGATGAGATATTCAAGATTATTCTCATCTATTGTCTCAATATAATATCCATTTTGAATGATATCTTAAAAACTCAACAAGTTCCTCTTAGACTTGGAGGAGAACATTGCATTCTCTATGATAAATATTGTTCCTTTAGGCAGAGTTATAGTTGCTCTTCCGGAGCCTTCAATCAATTTACTACTACCAGAAATTGTAGTAACATCTGCCTTACACATACTTAAATGAGAGAAATATTTCTTCTCTTTGAATATCGTATGTGTGGTACATGAATCAATTAAACAAATAATTTAAAATAATATACATAGTCATGCCTTAAGTACTGATTCACAGTGACAACTTGCAATACATTCAAAGTTCAAAACGTGTTCATGTATTGTTAATTAACACCAAATATAGTTTTATACATGTATATGTCTAAATGTGTTACTAAGAAATTTTACAATATTGCATACATTTTTGCAAAGTTTTAAGACAAATATGATTTTAGTTACAGCTTAGACAATGCAACAATTCCATGTGAAAAATAAATGTGCCATAATATAGACTACACAAATAAATGCCATGGGTACAAAAACTGTTGAATATACACAAGCACAATACTTATAATTGTAAGCAATATAGTAAGGAAACAATTTGTAGTATTATAGTACAATGTCTTTGAAGAACGCAAAAATCACTGTAGTATACATAGATAAGATTACGACACTAGTTACTCATTGTGTACAATATTTTGCTATATGTACTGTTTTTGTCTAACATTTAACAAAGTCTAATGTTTTGATAAACGAATAAATTCTAGCTAGCACAGAACATTGACTTATGAAATAATCACACTAAAGCATATAGATAGTATGTGTAATCTAAAGTTATATATTTTAAAACCATAATACAGATTATTTGTCAAGTTGATAAAACTCTTAAGGTACATATCGATATTTGATCATTGATTAAATTGTTTTAATATTAATTGTAAAACAAAAATTAGGAGGAGAAAAAATACCTTAATTTTCTCAAAGAGATTCTTGAGATAGTAGGATTCGTGCTGATAACGTATTACAAAACTTAGCTCAAAGTAATAAACAAAAGATAGACAACAAAGTAGAGAGAAAGAGAGAAGAGAATATATTTCTTCGATGTATCCAAGTGTATTACAAAATGAGTTTTCATCCTCTATTTATAGTACAACATATAGGTATACCAAAAGAATTTCATAAGTATGTCATTAAGTATTTGAGATCATGGAGGAAGATCATGGGTAAATTATGAAGGTATGGGAGTTACAACAATAATGGTGAGAAGTAGTGGGGATTATCTACATAATGGAGAAGAGTAGTGGGAGTAACTTCTTTAGGAGTTATAGACATCCACCACAAAGTATAATATTTCATAACAATATTCATTTTTTAAAAATATTTTAATTTGTATCAACTTTTTAAATAACTTAAGCCTCCTACCCCCCTCTTCCTCTCTCCTCCTTTATTTTCTTCTTCTTCTTCTTCTGCTCTTGGTGCTGCTATGAAACTTCAGTTCATGGGATAATTGTCATAAATATATTTACCAGATTATTTAAAAATAAATTATAAATAATTATGTAAGTTAGTAGACAATAATTTATGAATATTTTCACATACGAAAGTTAGTAGACAATGATAATTATATTCTTTTCACGTTTATTGGTTCCAAAATTTATGATTTAGATACTGTTGGCAATCCGATTATTTATCTAATATATTAGAAAGCTTTTTCAAAAACTTCAGTTTATACCGTACTGAAGTTTTTACAAATGAACTAAATAACTTTAGCATCTTCTGCTAAAGTTTTTGAAACCATGACAAAAAAATTTCAGCTTTTAGTACTGAAGTTTTTACAAATGAACTAAATAACTTCAGCATCTTCTCCTGAAGTTGTTGAAAAAGCTTATCCGGGACAAAAAAAACTTTAGCTTATTTAGTGCTGAAGTTTTTATAAATGAACTAAATAACTTCAACATCTTCTGCTGAAATTTTTGAAAAAGCTTAAGGACAGAATTGGTGAATCCAGGACAAAAAGCTTCAGCTTATTTAGTGAAATTACAAACAAAAACATCAGCAAATAGAGAATAAAACTTCAGCTACTATGCTTAAGTTCAACAGTTACAAACAAAAACTTCAGCACACTTGCTACTTCAGGCCCGTCTAGAATGCTGAAGTTTTGCGTGATTGTCTTTGCTACTTCAGCCATATATACTGAAGTTACGAGAAAAAATGGGTACATTTGTAATTTTTTTGCAAAGCGGGCATAAATTAAAACGTGACCCAAAAAACGAGTATAGATTCGAATGCCCCCGCATAATATGGGTGTCTAGGGAGGGAAGGGGTCCATAACTTGGGAAAAATATGGTTATATAACCGTTTTTAAAATAATATTCGAAAAAATATATATTTTTTTGTATATTTTTTGTATATATATATATATATATATATATATATATATATATATATAAATTGTATATTTTTTTTTAATTATTGAATATTAATAGTTTCGGGTACGGATTAAAAGTGAACTTTGTTTGACTTCTTCTTAGTTAATGGGGCTTCAGATAACCAATCATGTCTACGCTACGCAGCATGCGTAATGGCCAAGAGCAAACCTTTTTGAATATATAATCCAAATCTAAATTAGAGTTACAAAAAGATTTGTTTGGTACAAAATTACTTTTGTGTCCTTAACCTCTATCAGTAAATATCAATAAGAATAGCAATCTTGTAGATTAGCTTCCTTAGCTTGCATATTAGTTATCCAAAGTATATCTTTAAATTCCTCCTATCAAACATTGTTCTAAGTACCATTTTAGCCCTTGCAGCAGAGAGTGTGGAAGCGACCAACACAAACAATCACTATAAGTTCCCCAACTTAGGCAATCGAAGAACAAACATTCAATTACGCCAAAAAGAACAATGGCTGAAGAAGACTCGTCATTCCTGAGGAGACACTGGGAAGGATATAAGGCATTCTGGGGAGAGAGATTCTCCTTCTTGGACAACTACTCACCCTTCATCCAGCGCGACAAGCCATTACCTTCTTGGTCTGAAACTGATGTCGACGAATTCATTGCTTCTGACCCTCTTCATGGACCCACTGTATGTATTCCGCCCCCCACTTATTTTCCCATTTTCCCTTTTGCTGAATTTTTCATGTGCATCTACAGCTATTTGGGCGTTTTCTCTGTCTGGGTTTTCATTTGTTTGATCTATATGCTTCTTTATACCTTTTTAGCTTTGTGTGTGTGTTTTGATTTTTAATTTGGGTTATACTTGGTTGGTTTGTTTGATTGGTAGATTGTTTGATGTGCTATCCTCTGAGGATAGAATAGGGTCCCCTGTAACTACTACTGAAACACAGGGATTCAAAGATGTGATTGATTCTCTACAGCTTACCCCTCTTAGAGCTAAAGGATGGCATTACACTTGGACAAACAAACAAAGTACTGGCTCAAGAGTATATAGCAAGATAGATTGGGCTTTGGAAAACTACCCGTGGATACAGCAATATGGGCATGTAGAAGCAGATTTTTTTAGTCCATCAGTCTCTGATCATTCCCCTATCCTAATCAAATGTGGTCGACAGAAGTTATTAGATCCTCAACCATTTAGACTATACACAAATGTCATGGAGCTTCCACAATTCCAGAATATTATTCAGCAGCTTGGAGTCAGAATTATGATGGCGCACCTGTGCAAAAAATCTGGTGCAAGCTGAAGGCTATGAAGACATAGTTGAGAGACTCTAATGCCTATATGGCCTCATACAAACAAAAACTCGAGCAGGCAAGAGAAAAATTGGATATTATTCAGAACCAGATTCAGCAGGATCCTTTGGCACAGAACCTGTTTGATTTAGAGAAAGACACACTAGCTGACATTGAGAAACGGAGCAATATTGAGGAACAAGTGATGAGACAGAAGTCCAAGGCTTGCTGGATTTAATGTGGTGATGCGGATACAAAGTATTTTCATGCTCAATGAAAGTTTAGATCCAGTCAGAGTAGTATAACATCCATATACACTGATACAGGAATAAAGATAACAGATCCCAAATTGGTTGGGCAGGAATTCATCAGAGTGTTTCAATCCTTGATGGGAGAGTGCTACTGAAATGCCTTGTGTAAATACAGCTATAATCAAGAAAGGACCATGCTTAACTATATCACAACAGAGAGATTTAATCCAGGATGTTACAAATGAGGAGATCACTGCTGCAGTATGGGAGATGCCTAAAGACAAAGAACCAAGGGTTGATGGTTTTCCTGTGGAATTCTTTACTAGGAACTGGAATATAGTGAAAGGAGGACATCTTTGCAGCTCTGACGAACTTCTTTTCTACCAGTAGCCTGCCTGGAATGATCAACAGTACGGCCATCACATTAGTACCTAAAGTTCCATCACCTTCAACAGTCAAGGACTATAGGCCTATTGCATTTTGTACCATATTGTACAAGATTGTATCTAAAGTCATTACAAAAAGAATCAAATATGTTCTTGATGGATTGATTGGTCACTCTCAATCAGCATTAATTGAAGGGAGGTGTATTACTGATAACATACTACTAAGTCATGAACTGTTTAAAGGATACTCCAGAAAAGGTATCTCTCCTAGATGTGTGCTGAAGGTGGATCTGAGAAAAGTCTATGATACTTTGGAATGGGGTTTTCTTAGAAGAATGCTTATTGACCTTGGTTTACCCTTCAAGTTTGCAATGGATAATGGCGTGTGTTACTACAATGTTATATTCCTTGGTACTAAATGGAGGACTGACCAAGCCTTTCAAAGGAAAAAAGGGGATTAGACAGGGAGACCCAATGTCTCCATACTTATTTGTTATTGCAATGGAGTATCTGGAAAGAGAACCGGGACAATTGCATAAGAATGGAAATTTCAACTTTCATCCTAGGTGCAGGAAGTTAAACACTACGCATATATATTTTGTTGATGACCGCTTGATGTATTACAGAGCTGATTTTGAGTCTATCAAGATCCTAAATGCTGCCTTCCACAGGTTCTCAGTTTTTTTTGGCTTGCAGGCAAATGTAGACAAAAGTGCTATCTATATACATGGCTGGAATCTCTCAAACTGAAAACAGGAAATCCTTGCAACATTGGGTTTTACGGAAGGAAAGCTGCCTTTCAAATACTTGGGGATCCCTTTAGATTCCAAGAAGCTAGCGGACCATCAATATTTACCTCTTATGAGAAGATAACTGCAAGGGTCACATGCTGGTCAGCAAAGCTTCTATCTTATGCTGGCAGATGTCAATTGATCAAGGCTGTTATCTTTGGCATTTAAACCTATTGGGCACAGATTTTTGTTCTTCCAAAGAAGGTGATGAAAGCAATTGATGCAATATGCATATCTTTCCTATGGACTGGTGCTGCTACTATCTGAAAAAAAGCACTGGTGGCTTGGGAAAAGGTGTGCAGGCCAACAGCAGGTGGAGGACACAATATACTGGATTGTGGAAAAAAGCAGCAATTATAAAATATCTATGGGATATAACAAGGAAGAAGGACTGCTTATGGATAATGTGGGTGCATAGTTTTTATATAAAGAAAAGGAACTTGGAAACAATGGCCGCACCTAAGGCTGCTTCTTGGGTGGTGAGGAAGATACTAGAAAGCAGAAGTTTGATTATGGAGCATCAACAACTCCAAGGAAACATTCATAACAGACTACAGACAATGTGCACTGATACAAAGTTCCAGATTAAGCAGACGTACTTTGAACTGTTACCAGTATACCCCAGAGCTGAATGGAAAAGCTTGATGTTGCACACAAGTATACATCCAAGATATAGGTTCAGCCTATGGCTTGCAGCACAACAAAGGCTAGCTACAGTGGACTGCTGAAGATTGGTATTCAAGTCCCTGCAGCCTGTGCATTCTGTGGGATATAGCCTGGAATCCTTAGCCCCTCGTTCTTTGAACGCCCATCACAAAGCAACTGTGGTCCAGACTATGTTCATGGCTGGGATATAAGAGGAGCATTGGCGATTGAGAAATAGAGTTGGAATGCGCATGCAAGAAAGCCAAGAGCAGAAGTGGAACAAATGCTATTACTAGCTGTGTGTTTTCCATGACTGTTGCACTAATTTGGAGGGACAGGAATAGAATCAGATTTGACCAAGCTAAGTTTGATGATCTCCAAATCTGCAGAGAGATACTATTACACATACATATTAGAGGGAAGAACATAGTCAAGTGGAAAGAAGCATTGCAGCAGCTGGATTGGATTCCATAAATTGAATTAGACGTAGAAATCCTTGTTGTAGTTGGTTTTAAACATGTGTCAGTATTGAAGAATAGTGTAGGAAAGATAAACACAAATTTGTTAGTAGCAGATTGTGATGTATATTTGGGAGCAGCCTGTCAAAGCTGCTCCTCGGACTAAACTATACATAATTTTGAGTATCAATAGAATACTCCCTCCGTTCCAGTTTATGTGAAGCTGGTTGATTGGGCACGAAATTTAAGAAAAAATGAAGATTTCTGAAATTTGTGGTCCTAAATAAGTCAAAAAGGGTCCTAGAATATTTGTGTCGTTGTAAAAGCTTCTCATTAAAGGTAAAATTGTAAGTTTAGGTTAAATTGTTACCAAATTTAGAAAGGGTTTATTCTTTTTGGAACGGGCCAAAAAGGAAATAGGTTCACATAAACTCGAACAGTTGGAGTATAACTTTAACTCAAAAAAAAATTTATGTTTTTGTCTTTAGTTTTTTCTTATCCATATAGCATGACCATATGAATTATTATTCAAAAAAAATTTCATCTTAAAAAATAAATTAGTCTTATTATTTTATGTATCTCTACATTAAAGTTATATATTTATATTTTTTTCCTTTTTTATAATATTATCCTAAAAAATATATAGATATTTGTTCTATTTTAAATTCAAATTCAGAGAGTAACTAATTATTACCTAACCTAACTAAGTTTGTCCTAAAATTTGGCACTTTGTTAAATTATTGTTGTGACACTTGGCATTATTATATTGATGTGCTTCTCCTATTTTGTATAGAAGATGATTAATAAAATAGAAGTCTAATTACCATTTGAAGAAAGATGTCTCTTCTGCTCTATCAAAAATAATTAATCAAATAGAAGAAATGATGTTTCTTGATATCTGTTACCATATTTCTGAGGATTCCCTTAAGTTTTATTTATACCCTGCCTCATGCTGAAGGAAGAATATTTTCATCCACAACATCAGCTTATGTGCCTCATTTTTGTTCCGTCCGCTCAATGGTTTCTGTTCATGGTTAATGGTGCATTGTCTTCGTGCTGCCATCGACTTTTTCCGCTAAATTCTAAAAGGATAATTTAACTATTCTGTTCTCTATCTTTATTTGGGCATTGTGAATTATTTGTTTGTCTCTCTGTTTGTCTCCTGACTGCACGCAAGGGCATGCATAATTGCTTACTTCAAACGCTAAGAAGTTGCATAGGTGCTTTGTTTTCCTTTCAGTTTCCCCTCGAACCATAATAAACCTAATTTTTCCTTTTTGTGCTGTGGAGCTGAGTTCTTAAATACTTTTTTCCAGCTGAAGACCGCTAGGGAAGCAGCAAAATTTGGTGCTGTAGGAGGCCTAATTGGAGCTGTTTCAACTGCAGGCGTTGCTTGGAAGTACTCAAGGAGTCTGCATGGTATGTTAGGTTTTTGACGATGGTCCTCTCCTTCCACTCCTCTCCTCCCTTCCCCAAGAAAAAAAGGTTACTGCTGCGCTTTTCCAATTTACACCTTGAGAACACTACAGTTGAATACACTGCTCAAACATCCACTTCCTTTGTTAGCTGATTCTGTCTCATCTATTTCATTTTCCATGCTTGGATGATTTGGACTTTGGAAGATTGGACGTCCCTTATTGTTTATATACACATTTTGTGCCACAAGATCAGAAATGAAATTATATCAGCAGATCTTCTATTGACTGATTGTTAAATACTCCCACCGGTCTAAAATAAGTGATTTTTTCAGATTTTAAGAACGAATTAATTATTTTTTCCTGTATTGCCCTTGGAATAAATAGTGTTGGAGTATTTTTGTGAAGAGATAGTAAAGGTTAATATGGTCAATTTCATTGCTAATTAATTTTTTTTTTTGTGGAAATTATCAGTTTATTTCATGTAAACCCCAATATTTACAACTCATAACTATACTTGGACCAATTTCATTCTAACGTACACCATATCTGGACATTGTGCCCCACAATATGAGTACCTTGCACATTCCTTCTATATTTCATCTATCTATACTAACAGTTTTGAACATACTATATTTCCTGGTACCAATCTAGTGTACTCATCACTCTAGCCAACTTTGGAGACCTTGTTGCTCTTACATGCACTTCCTTAATTATCAGCCTCAGTATTGTTTTAGCAGTTCTTCTTTTCTTCTGAAACACTGCCCAGTTCCTTTCTTGCCAGCAATAGTAAACTGCTGCTGCAACCACCATTCGACATATCTTAGCCCTTGCACTTCTTCCCTTAGCCTTCTGCACCATCCATGCAATCACGTTCTGCCCGTTTTGCGATAGTATTTGAATGCCTTGCCACTGCAGTAGTCCAACCCATATTCTGCCTGTTTCCTCACATTCAAAGAACAAGTGATTCACTGTTTCATTCTCCTTGTTACACAGGGAGCAGCTAGGTTCAACTTAATGCCCCATTTCATCAATCTATCTTTGGTCGCTAGTCTTTGTTGGATGACTAGCCTCAATATAAACGTCCACTTTGGTTGCCCTTGATTATTGCACACCATTCTTCTCCACATCACCTTTGGACATTCTCCCTGCATTACTCTGTGCATCCTCTTAATTGAGAAGTTCTGCATTTGTCTGACCTCTTCTTCTTCTAATCCAGCATTATCAAAGTACTTCTTTGCTTGAAAGACTTGCTGCATAGTCCATGAAGCATTTTTTGCATTTACCTCCCACACAACATGTCCTTTTATATAGTATGTATGTACCCAATGCACCCATAACTTCTCTTTTCCTGTACAAATGTTCCATAACAACTTACATATCGCTTCTTCATTCCATAGTCCTGTGTCCATGAAGTTCAAACCCCCTGTTGTTTTTGATAGGCATAATCTGTTCCAAGCTATCAGAGCTTTCCTGGTTGGTTCAGCATTTCCAGTCCATAGAAATCTTCTACATATGGTCTCTATAAATTGGATCACTTTCTTGGGCAGCATGAACACTTGTGCCCAAAATGTTTGAATAGCAAATAGGACACTTTTTACCAAGACTGCCCTCCCAGCATAGGACAAATATTTTGTTGTCCAACTTTGGATTCTATGTAGCATTTTGTCTATTAGAGGTTCACACTGCATAATAGATAATATTTTGGTGCTTAAAGGAACACCAAGATATCTAAATGGAAATTCACCTTTCTTGTATCCAGTTGCCTTTAGTATTTGTTGTTGCATTCCTTCACTCACCCCTCCAAAGTAAATACAACTTTTGTTCTGATTTGCTATTGGTCCAGAAGCTGCTGAGAAATATTGGAACTGCTCGTGCAATGCTTGTATTGACTACATATCACCCCTGCAAAACAGAAGCAAGTCATCTGCAAACCCTAGTTGTACAAGGTTGAACCTTGCACATCTAGGATGAAATTTGAACCTCTTATCCTCCTTCAAGTT